>CAMTDV010000023.1:70738515-71988515 GCA_947069175.1 Scalesia atractyloides
GTCTCTATGGGTGCTTTCTTCTTTTCATCCTTGAATTTGCCGTTTTGGATGCGATTCTCAGTGAGTTCGGTAGCTAGTTCCATTGCGGCTTCAAGTGTTGCAGGCGAAGTGCTTAGAACCGAGTCTTGAATTTTCGAGGGAAGACCTCGAATGTAGTGTTCAACCAAGCGGTACACGGGGGTGAACAAATTAAGGATCATCTGGTTTAGTTCGAGAAATCTCTTGTTATAAGAAGTGTGATCTCCTTCCTTTTGTTTTAGTGCGTGGAATTCATCTTCCAACTTTTTGATTTCGCTTCTTGGACAGAAGCGTCTGGTCATGAGTTCCCTTAACTCTTCCCATGTTAAGGTCATGGCATCTTCAACTCCTTGTTTACCCTTTTCCGTGTTCCACCAGGTAAGGGCTACCCCAAACAGCCTTCCAGTTGCATAACGTACCTTGTGATCCTCGGGACAATCGCAATTGAGGAAAGTGTTCTCCATCTCTTAAAACCAGTGAAGGAGAGCAGTAACACCTTCGGTCCCTTCATACTTTGGGGGATCGCAAGATTTGAAGTGTTTGTAGGAGCACTTTTTGGAGTGAGCGTTGGTGACGCTCTGGTCTTCTTGATTGGGAGGGTTGATGGGATTTGCGGTGAAAGCTTGTTGAACTTGAATCACGATGTCAGGAAGCACCGCGGCCATTTGTTTAGCAATTTGAGTGGCCAAGCGTTCATTGGATCTTCCTGACTTTCTACCTCCACGTAGTTGCCTAGCTGACATCTACAGGAACATACATAGGAAGATTGTGAGTTTAAGAAGTTTCTAGGTGTCATGTGTCGTTAAAAAAATAAAAATAACATAACTAACAATAATGCAACTACATCCATAGGATGTCTTGGGTTTGCTCATGTTTGGGCCTCCAATGTCCCCCATACCGTCACCTGTATAGTCATGTGGGCCCCCATGACTATTGGGCTTGGTAGGATTCACATTGGTGTTGGCGGATTAACACTCGCATCACCCGAATGAAAACCGTGAAACATGATTGCGAGATGTATGGTAGGAGGGTATCCAGGTGTAGACACAATGACAACTCAAAGTGGGGTTAGCTCACACAACGTTTGGTAATAGCATGCTTTGGCCTAATAGGTCCTTCGTACTCTCATCGTTAGTCCCCAGGTAGGCAAACTGGTCCTTTTATTTTGGATTTATACGAATGCCAAGCCTAGACAGGACGTTCCGACTACCGGTACTCGTACCCTTCCAGTTACTACATGCCCGTCATGAGAACTCACTTTGATGTGATTTGAAAACACAAAAATCATTGCAAAAATCATGGGAATTGTGAGGTGTGTGCTCTCATGGATATAATATGTTATGAGGATATGATTTATGATGAGCATTGTATAATAACATGTATTTGTGAGCATGCTTGCATAACATTGAGTGTAAAAATAAACATAAAGCATATAAACATCATGAATTTTGTATGTAACGCATAAACAATTAAAAATTCTAATCAACTATAGTATAGGCTCTAAGGGTCTAATAACCTATCCTATATCCCTATAGTCATGGCTCTGATACCAATCTGTCACACCCCGAGCCGCAGCGGAATAAGAGTCGGGGCATAATTGGGTTATCACCAAAGCTCATGATGTTTACTAAAATGTTTCATATATATTAAATTCAAATTACAACTTAAATATCCAAATCAAAATCCATACAATTACAAGGAAATGAAACTATGTAAATAATCCAAAGCTTAAACTGATTTATTCTTCTAGGCATTCCTATGTGTTTCTTGCCTCAACTGGATCACCTGTATCATGTGTAAAATGGGGGATATTTGGGTCAACAAATGTTGGCGAGTGAACCTTGATAAAACATTGTTATTAATTTCTTGTTTTATTTAATATTGAAAATTTGTGCAATAATCACATGTGAGCAAACATATATATAAATAAACAACACAAACCAATTTGAATGAGTATATGATATGAATGATGATGAATGTGAGATCAAGGCTCAATCAAACGGAGCCGATCTTATGAGGCACCTGATGCTCAACCCGTCTCTCACGGGGAACTGATGGGCCTAATGAAATGCGTGCACTGAAAATGATAAATCCAAACTACATATAATCCACACAACAATTGATACACGTTTGATACACATTTGATCACGGATATGATGGATGCACAAGTGTTTAAATATAATAAAGAATTAAACGACACATGATACACCCCAAAACATGATTAAAACGGGGAATTGATATAGATTCACTCACATTGGGTGCGTTCTGTGATGACGTTGGATGCGCACGAATTTAGGATTTGATCGACGAGAGAAAATCTAACCTAAAATAATAACGAAATGATTCGGTGAATAAATGGATTTTATTTGGGATTGATATTTTTATTTATTACTCTTAATGGAATTTTTAGATTTATCTTTGTGAGTTTAAGGTAATTTTCTAACTTTAAAAATCTATTTTTTTAAGTATTTTTAAATGATTTTTCAATTGAATAAATAAAAAGGAAAATAAAAAATGTTGACTTTGACCATTGACCGTTGACCGGTCGGACTGTGTTTAATTATGCGCTGAGCGAGGTTCGAACTCGGGACCTCTCGTACACGTGCACACAGCTCTACCAACTGAGCTATGTGTCTAACCCGAAATATTCTCTGTTTTAATTATATATATATACTAATTAACTTTAACCTTATTTATTTTTATTAAAAACAGTTTCATAAATTTCCGATCCGGTTTAGGTATCCGGAGTCGAACTCGCGCTCTTCAGTTTATGTGCACACAGCCCAACCAGTTGGGCTGTGTGTCTAACCTGTTTATATACTGAATTATATTATATTTATATACATGTTGAAAGATGACCTGAATAGGTTTTAAAAAGGATTGGTTTTATTTCTGAAAGTCGGTCATATGTGCGATTCGAACTCAGGGCATGCGTGTTATATTGCACACAGTCCACCGCTGGACTGTGTGTCTAACCCGGTTAAATATCCGGTTTTAATTAAACTAATACACATATCTTAACTTCGTCTTCTTCGCTTAACAATACAGAACAGTGAAATCCGACTGTTCTGTTTAATTGATCTTAACTTATACTTGATTGAAATGAAAGGAGAAATTAAATGACATGGTATATCAGAATAGCGGGTTTGCTTCGGTTTTCCAGCAAGTGTCGTCGGCTCTGATTTGCGATGTCCGACTGTATGAGTTGTTTAACGGTTTTGATTATTGATTTGAACGATTAAAACATAAATTAAGAGATAGCAGAGAAGTTTAGACAGTTATACCGATTGATGAATGAATAAGGTTTTCTGACGATCGATTCCGGCGAAGTTCCGGCGAAATTGAAATTCTCCGGCGACGAGCTAAAGCTTCGAAAAAGTGACCGGTTCATAGCGAAAGGATTTCCGGAAGATTGAGTGGGTATTTATAGGGAAGCACAGAATGAATTGGGTCCGATTTTGGGTCTTGATTCGCGGTCAAAGGTTTTCCGGCGGTTATGACCAAGATTGATGGTTAGACATCGGTTATAACCGATGTCGAAGTCGGTTAACGTGTTTTAGTCAAAAGGAAAATGGCAAGAATTGCGGATTGCCTATTTTTCCGGTGACTACTAGTCTGGGCGCGCTGATTGCTGGATTTGATTTTCGGGTTTTATTATAAGTGTTATTTGTTTTAATGTTTATCACAAAGACAGTGTGTGGCGGAGCGGTGTGTTGTGTGTTTTGGCTTGTCGGTGACCCGGGTTCGAAACCCGGCGTCTACATTTATTTTTTTATTCATTATTTATTAGAAATTTTAAATTATGGTTTTTAGATTCTAATATATTTATTAATTTTGTATCGTTTAAAATTAATAACAACTATAAATACGCAAGGAAAATTATAACTGGATATTTGATTGATAAACGAAGCGGGTTTTGAAAACCCGTTTTTCGACGGATGTTACATTTGGATTTCTCGGATTCAGTCATTCCTAGAGGAACTTCCAAACATACCTAGGAAGTGGGAATGGGACTGTCAATTCTATAGCGCTACAACCTACTACCATTCGGCCTGATCAAAGTTAATTACCATTGTCGAGTTCAACGCACCATCAAGTTTATACGAAATGAAAATTGTTTTTGTGTGTGTGTATATATAAACCTATGTATATTGTTTTTGAAACCTTGAAATAATTATACGCACATATGAATCACCCCAAAACATTTGAAAAATGTAAAAGAGGGGAACTATGTACTTACATGGATTGCGTATATGTCTTGTTCAAATGATTAAGCAAAGCTCAGGTGATTCAAGTGTTTCCTAATCTGTTCGGATAATTAAGGTTAGTGTGTATCGAGGCTTGAACGGAAGATCGGATAGAATGTGGTTTATTAACCAAACGAGTGAAGGATCTCGTATAATATGGTTTATTAACCTTACATTCTGATTTGGAAAGGGTCTCTAGGTGTTGTGACCCGTTACGACTTGTTAAAGTGGTTTATGCCACTTTAACGGGTCGTATGCGTAACTAGGGTTTGGATGGTCGAATGAGTCATATGACGAGTCTGATATGTCAAAACATATTTAATAATGTTGTAAGATTAGTTTAGATGTTAAAAATAATGATCTTATATGTTTAAAACTATTTTATGCGAAAAGGGGTATTTTTGTAATACCCTATCTTAATATATTGAAATTTATAAAAATTTCTCATATAAACAAGTAAGTACGAATACACGTGACTACAAAATTTCGAGTTTATTAAAACTTTATTTATGGTAAACATTTTGACATGTCCTTACTAATTAGTTTCGTAACATGAAACCAAATGCGGAAGCTTGATCTTTGATCGTGTTCGGTTCTTCATCGTCATACGGAAGTGCTTGCGATTACCCTGAACTGGAATTTGCACTATATTAGTATTATAGCAAATTACTGAAAAACACAACTTAACGAACCACTTGAATAAATCAAAACAAAAATTTAAATTTTTAAGGTGGCGCCGGTGACGACACCTTGTCGCGTCGACGACGCCCCTTGATAACCAGCGTCGGAGCTTTACTACCATAGACAGTAGTTTAATGCGTCGGATCTATGTGTGGCGACGGCGACGGCGACGAGCGACTGTACCGTCAGCGACGGTACCTTCTGCAGCAGATTTGATTATTTGACCGTTCGACCCGTTTCGAGTCCCGAACATTTAAATTACGACTCGGGACTTATGGTGACATGCCCGTAAAATAATATTTCCTATTTTCATTCATCAGTTGCCTACCATAGGCTACGGCTGGCCGACGTAGTTTAAAGTGATCTATCGCAAGAATTTACGTCTTGCCGTTTTTATTACGAAAACCTTCGTAACTTATTAAATTTATATTCGTTTCTCATGAAACTTGTTTCTAAATGACCGTAACAAGTTTTCCTACATATTTAACCCGAAACCCTTGACCCGGATTCTTATTTCACATGAATTATACATTTATTCCTAGTTTATGCTCATATTTTCCGATTTTACCCTTTAATCGCATTTAAACCGGCTAAGTATTTACGCATCCATTTCGGTATGCATTATAACACCATATTTTCCACCACAACATCATTTGTGGTGGATTTATTATCGTAAACTTCTTTCTATCAATTTTCTGCCTTTTGGTTCGATAATTTACGGAAAAGACCCAATATGAGGCATTAAGCCAAAACGGCTTATGCCATTTGCTATTACACTACCGCAAGGGTGAACTTTCTTATTAAACTCATTTTTAAACTACCCTCAAGGTCGTTTACTTGTTTTATTACTCGAGGGAATTTTGGTCAACTTAGACCTCTCTTTTACGACGGACTTTCAATCGCATAATTTGACCAAAAGAGCACTTTTAAATCGTAATCTTATTTAAAATCAATAGGTTCTATGAACCTGATGTCTACCATTTAGATTAGGAGATTTACCTTGCTTTAGATAATCCAATATTCATTCATGACTCGTTTAACTCTCATTGGACCTTAAATTCCTAAATGAGATTTTGACCCATTAGACATACCTGGCTGGGTCATGGCATTGACCCATTTAAATACCTTACACTATTAATTACTAACAAATAGCAACGCGGACCATGCGTTATTTCCCTGTGATCACAAAACTCGATAAGCGTTCATTAGATATTAATGTCAAGTGGTGATGACTACACCATTTGACCTATTTGGTCTAAATGACCATTTTATCGTTATAAGATGATATTTATTTACCATCTCACCATTAATCCATTTCGGTTACACCTTGAGCTTATATTTCTTAATTCGTTTAACCCATTACAGTTTACGCCATAGAATACCCTTATTTTAGAGTTTAATATTTATTCATCAACTCGTGACTGAATTACCATATTACCCCCTTCTTATTCCTTATGGTTTACACCATAAGGTAACTTTTCAAAATTCCTTGTTTATTTGTCAACACATGACAATATTACTATTCTCCCCCTTTTTACCATCAAATATGATTTAATACCATATTTGCTTATTCCAACCCGTATCAATACACGTCGGAACCTTGTATTTCGAAATCTCGTTCCGAATACCAAATCACTTATTCATATTCAAATACATAATACATTTATTATTTTAAGGATGTAAGCTTTACTTACCTTGAAATCCAATATTGCTCTTTCCGTGTACTTGATCCATTTGATCAGCTTCTTCCCAAGCCTCCACCTAGTTTGTCAAGTGTCAAACTTGTGACAAACGGAAAATAACCGGTAATTCCATACAATTTAATCACTAATTTTATATTATAATCTCATTCATATTATCGTAATTTGATTACACAACTGAGTCGTATGATATTAGGGCAAGTAAATCTGATCATAACATATACCGGTTTCCGTTACGATGCGAAACAAACCAAAACATTACCATAAAAGTGTTGGTAGAAAGTGTTGGGCGCACTAATTGCGGTGACACTAACTGTGTCGGTAAACCCGCGAAAACGAATCAGGACAAGAAATAACGCATGTTGATGCTATGCCTGAGTCCATATGCAAATTAAAACACATATTTGGGAACAACTATTACAATAATACATAACTTTCCGGTATAACGCCTAAATTGCAAAATTGTCCGTTTCGACCAAAAAGGCGTCATATGTCATTTTGTCCGCAAGACTAATTCGGAGGTTTCCGGATGTAAAGATAAGAATAAAACAATGATAATCATCCTAAAATAATGTGAGAATAGCAAGAATGCCCAAAAGACATCGTTTCCGGTCATTCGTCAGACAATGCACAATTCGACCCGAAAGCGGCCGATTGTCGAAACGACGAATATTTTGTGGCCGATAGCCTCATCTGGGCATCTAGTGAACCAGTTAAGCCTCATTTGGAACTCGGAATCCATTCAACTAACATGAGGTCATGGAAACACAACTTTCGAAAAAGTTCGACGGCGGAACATAAAAGTGCCGATATCGATCGAACGATCAAACGAAAGATATTTTGGCCATCCTAACTCATCGTATATTCGTCCAGCAAACTAGTCATGCATATTTTTGGATCAGAAATGCACTAAGTAGACACCATATTAATTGTGGTGGTCGAAAATAAAAGCTTTTGGTACTAAATAAATAGTTTCCTTTATTAGCGATATTACGACGATGAGCGATCTAGCGACGAATCCGTCATCCGAAACTTATATTAGAGAATCATGTGGATTAAATACCATCTAAATACACCCTCTAAACCTGTGCTTAAGATGCTAGGTCACTAACCCTAATCACTATACTTGAGTAAATGACCAAAATATCTATTTTTTAACATGTGTAAAAATTGAAAGTTACACTTTACCCCCCCCCCCAGTGACGGTCACAAGTGGGCCCCATGCCACTTGATTTTGTTGAAAAATTGAAGATCTTAAGTATGGTCTTGATATGTGATGATCTTGAAAGAAAGATTAGATATATATCATCATTTTCAACAAATGTTCTTCATTTATTGTTCACAAAGTTGCAACATTTTCTCCTTCCTTTCTTCCCCTTGTTCATGGCTAAACACCACCACCATACACCACCATTCGGCCACCCAAAAACACCACATTTTATACATCTTAAAGCCTAATCCAGTCTACTAAAGAAGCTAGCAAGGATGGAGATCATTAGGGCTTCCTAAAGAGCTTCATTTTCTTCCATAATCATCAAGAAACTGTGCACCCTTTGTAAGCTAAACTCCTCCATAATCTAGCTTATTTTTATGCTTAGATCATTAGTGTACAAGTTGATCATCTTGAAAATCAAGAAAGATAAACCAAAAACCCTAATTCACAACATAATAATAACACTAAATATTGTTTATTTTGTGTTGATTATATGTTTATATGATAGTTAGTTAGCATGTTGAAGTTGTTTGTGTTAAAAGTATGATATAAAAGTTGGATGATCTTGTGTGATTTAGTATAAAAATGAAGATTTAAACATGATAAGGTTTAAATCTAAACAAGATCATCAACTACATCATCCATGAAAAATACTACAACTTAAAGATAATTTTTATGCATATAAATGATTTTATAAGAAGTAAACACTTGTATTTAAGTTGTAATAACCTTAAAAATGTGTAGTAATCAAGGGGTTAAATGCATGAACTTCATTAAACAACATGCTAAAGTAGTGCAAATGATTAATAAATATTAAAAAACCCTCGTGATTTACTAGTATTTTTAACGATAAAAAGTCATGGATGATGATAGATTTATAATGTAAAATAAATATTAGATGGTTTGTTGATGATGATTATGAGCTTAAACAGGTTTTAAATACGTTTTTGAAACGTGGAAAACGCCAAAGTTTAAGGGAAACTATGGCGAAATTTTCTAAAAATCTAATCGCGATTAAAACATGATTAGTGGTACTAAACACGATTAGTAACTTAAATCATCATTAAGTAGACTCTAATGACAATGGTTATCCCTAAATGGCCAAGTGTTTAACAAAGTTATAAATGTATATTTATAAGTAAAA
Organism: Scalesia atractyloides; assembly: GCA_947069175.1. Classification (NCBI taxonomy): domain Eukaryota; kingdom Viridiplantae; phylum Streptophyta; class Magnoliopsida; order Asterales; family Asteraceae; genus Scalesia; species Scalesia atractyloides. The sequence goes on from CAMTDV010000023.1 coordinate 70,747,519, forward strand.
ATGAATGCTTTTTACAAATATATATTTCTACTTGGAAAATAATACAAGTATATATTTATACATTTGTTACCAATAAATTTGTATGTATACACATGTGTATTGTATGTGTATGTATTAGAAACTTAGGGTATTCAAAATAAAAATACCCAATCATATACAAAATACAAACACTTGATCAATACACTAAGTGTTGGTGACATAACAAATATATTCTTGAAAAACGTCGAAACAATAATCGGACAATCGAAACGATGCGAACAATAGGCGAATATTCAAGATTACACCGTCGCGTCGACGACCAATGGGCGATTCTCGACAAAAACGAACATGTAATGAGCAACGCCGACAACGAGTCTAAATATATATTTAGACATTCAACATACATATATGTTATCGAAATCAAAATCTGGAAAGTTAAAAATATAAAAAGCTAGAAAATTATAAGTATATACTTATAAGAAAATGGGCCTTATAAATAAATGTGGGCTAAGCCAAAATTGTAAAAGTCTTGGACAAGGCCCAATTCCAAAATATTTATGGAAAAGGCCCAAAACTAATAAAAGCCCAAAAAGATATAAATTACATGGGCTAGACCCAAAGATACAATAACATGGGCTAGGTCCAATGACATAAATTACATGGTCTAGGCCCAATGACATAAAAATATGGGCTAGGCCCGAAGACATAAATACATGGGCTAGGCCCAATGACAAGAAAACATGGGCTAGGCCCAAAGACATAAAATACATGGGCTACGCCCAATGACAAGGAAACATGGGCTAGGCCCAAAGACATAGATGACATGGGCTAGGCCCAATGACAAGAAAACATTGGCTAGGCCTAATGACATGTGAAGGGCAAGGCCCAGTTCACACATGACTTAAAAACAATATATATGTGTGTATATATATATATATCCTTTAAGGAAATATATATAACAATATTAATCGAACAAACAAACTACCAACACTATGATAACATTATAATTTGTTCTATCATAACGAAAAGATACATAACAAGAATTCAAGATGAACAACGAGTACAAGGTCCATTGAGACCTAGGTGTCTAATAAACCAATACGCAAGTGGGTTACATACGTTGCAGACACCGATCAATAAACAAGTATGACTTAATGGAACGCAAAGACTGTAAGTTCATGTCCCTCCTTTCAATTATTTCAAGATTTTTTAAACTATCGAGGGGAAATACATGTCATGTCAAAACAGTATGTTAGCTACGGGTTAGTAGATAACAGATCAATGTGTGTAAGTAGGATGATGACAATAGTAACCATTAATCACTTAGTGACCAAGGTGCAAAAGAAGTAGATCTATTGAGTTTGAGACCCGCTCCACTCCTGGTTGGTATACCCTTCGGAGTGCTTTTGTGATCCCAATGATGTCAAAGTAGTCTCGGTTTGGTTACTTACTTATGGCACAAGTATGTCAGGGTGCTCGCGACACACTGATAGATCCTTAAATAACTCATTGATGCTAATAACATACTTGGATTTCAACACAGGATTTCAAGGATGACATTTTGATACGAAAACATTAAACTACAAGAACTCGCCAACTTAATGTTGACTTTTTAAAATTACATGTATTTTAGGACGCAAGACTTGAGCTAGTGATGGATCCGGGTATGGGAATTAGTCAAGACAATGATGTACTACCTTTTGGAGGGTTTGCCTTTTATATCCCAACCTCGTTTGGGTATATAGAGGTCAAAGCCTCAATATGATTTTGTGATGGAAACAATGTCGATTTTGGATCAATGTGTTTTTAAACTATGTTTGTAAGTGGTAATCTGAGACAGATAACAATGTGGTTTCACTTTTGAAGGTTATAAATGTGCAATGAAACCTAGTAATGGCATGACATCGTTGTTATTTAATACTGTTTACGAAATGGGATGCAATGATTACCTAATAGTCACACACTTGCGCTTCCGCTACGACTGGGGTGTGACAGGTTGGTATTAGAGCTCCGATTGTAGTGAACCGGCGAAAAACTTTTTTTTATAAGTTTGGTCTACAATCACCAGGGCTCACACATGAAAACAAAGTTTAAAACATGATAGGAAATGTTTTGGAATTATAACAAGATAACAAAAAGGTTTTCATTGTGTCACGATAACACAAGGATCTATCACACGAGCTCAACTATAAGTAATGAGCAGAGTCAATACATGATTAGTCAATAATGGATAGACACAAAACAGTAAGATTACATGGAAAGCAAAAGAGAACAAGTCGTGCATGAGAATTGGTGATTAATATAAAATATATCATAAGTTACTAACATGAATATATATGCATTTTACGGATTATATGCCAGGACTATATCTTCCTCATCGAGCTATGAAGAAGACCCTGAGGAGTACGTAACGATTGATATGACCCCGCTGCTGAGGCCCTACCCCTAAGGGATGGAGCCGAACACGGAGAGTTTGAGGACTTTCAACCGCTTGCCCTGATCGACCCCATAGAGGAGGATGTAACCCTGGCAGATGATGTGTTGGCCGCCCCGCAGCCCCCGCATGATATTATCATGTACGGCCATCCAGAGGGCGAGCATCCTATTGTACATTTGGCTATGCCTCTTGCTGTAATCCCTCCAGTGATTGATCTAGACGACGATATACCCGTGTTCCACGTTGAGTACATGGAGGATGACCTTGGCGACGGCGAGGTCTTTGATGATATCGCAATACTCGAGATTCCACCCCCTGATATCCCAGTTGTTGACATCTCGTCATCCACCGATGCTGCTTCGACTGAGCATGAGGCAGACGATGCCTCACCTGCTGCCCTAGGCACACCTGTATCTAGGTATTCACCCCCTGCAGCCTCACCGGCTCGCGCTAGTCCATACCCAGTCAGTGCCCCGACCCCTGGACCCACTCACTACATTGGACCTGCCCGTTACTATTCCCTGAGCGGCACCCCACGTGCCCCAGAGCAGCCGCCACCATATTTCTCTAAGAGGTCCGCGTACCACCCTATTTACAACCCAGCTGCAGCCGGACCCTCCCATATGGCAGGACCTTCTTTCTCTGATTGGTCACCCCCATGTATGCCCCACTTCACACACCATCTCCAGCAGGCATGTTTACCCCGACACCTCCACCGGGCATGAGCCCTTCTGACCCTTATCATCCCTCACACTTCCCTCCGATTCCTGTGGAGGAGAGAGTGACTTCACATGACCTACAGCTCTCTCTGATCTTCCAAAGGATCTGGTAGTTAGAGACTCAGCATACCGCTCACGCCACTGTCAGAGCCACGCCTCCACCACCGCATCACCGATACCACCCCCACCATCATATCCACTACCATCACCACCACCACTACCCCTATCACCACCACCGACCCCACCTTTTTACTGCCCATTCCACCACTCGTCATGCCCATCCGAGGCACGAGTGCAGGAGTTGGAGCATTTTCAGACGGATGCTACTAGGCGCATTTCTAGCCTCGAGGAGGAGATGGCCTACCATCGTAGTTTGTTTCCCCGATCACCATTTCCACCACCCCCTCCACCCTAGTAGCACGTTTGTGAATATCTTTTGGGGAACAGTTGTACTTTTGTTGTTTTGGCTCATGAAGACTCAACCTTGAAGATCCCAGCTTTTGGAAGACAACTTATTGACGTGAAGAAGCAATGTGGAAGAAAATTGTACTTTTGTAATGTAAAAACTTGTATTGACTAGGGTTGTGTATCCCTAAGTCCCTTTTAGCTCTTCACAAACAAATTGTAACAAGTTGTCATTGTATAAAAGTGTATTTTCTTTATGTTACATTGTATTTCTTTTATGTTATGGTTGATTATGTCATGATGTGGTGATATTACGATTGATGCATTGCATCGTGGTGATATTATGATTTATATCTTACGGTGTGGCGACTATGTATGTGATGAGCTATGTGTATGATGACGACGGGTGTGCATATGGCATTTGCATATATTCATTTATTTATTTATCATGTACCGATATGCTATTGCATATTTTTAAAAAAATAATAATAATAAATAAATAAATAGTAATAATAACACGAAATTATTATTCGACTAATTTTGAGTGACATATTGTATTAGAAGACGATGCCGCCCCGCAGAAGAAGTTTAAACAATAACACTCTACCAACAACACAAGAGGAGCTGAATGAACGCATATCCCAAGCCATTGCACAGTACGAGGCTAACCGCTCTGAGCATAGCGACGGTACCAGAGGTTCAACAGGAATAAATCCTCCAACTAGTAGTACACGGTTACTCATAAAACCGCAATACACTCTCATCCATCTTATTCGTGCTACTTACTCATTGCTTAAATGGTGTACCCAATGATTTCAAGTTGCACTTATAAGCAGTTTCTTGACTGCAAGCCTCTGAACTTCGATGGTACCGGAGGCGCTGTAGCCTTCGTACGCTAGACTGAGAAGACAGATTTAGTCATCCGAATGAGTAAATGCCCGGCTGAACTAAGAGTCACCTATGTTACTGGACTCTTTGTGGATGGAGCTCTATCATGGTGGAACCTTCAGGTCCAAACCAAGGGCGATGATGCTGTATACGCCCTGACCTAGGAGGAACTTAAGGAGATGATGAAGAAAAAGTATTGTTCAAGATCGGAAATCCAAAATTTGGAGACATAATTTTGGAATCTGAAAATGATGGGTTCAGACATTGCTGGGTATACGCAGCTGTTCCATGATTTATCCCGAGTGGTGCCATATCTAGTGGAGCCTGAATTTAAGCGTACTGAGAGGTACATTTGGAGACTTGCCCACGAGATTCTGAGTTTGGTTACCTCTTCAAAACCCACAGAGATTGGTGAAGCAATTGAACTAGCTGTCAGCCTTACTGAGGAGGCTGTACGTCAGGGGAGGTTGCCTAAGTATGGTGGAAATAAGAAAGAATCTACTGAGGAAACTACTGATTCCAACAAACGGAAATTTTCTCATTTCAAGAAAGGCTCTCGTGGTAACCACAACAGTAACAAGAGACAAGCCGCGAGAGAAGTCAAGGAAACCAAAGCATATGTTACCACAACCACAAACACTGCGGTTAAGAAGTCTTACACTAGGGACGCACCGAAATGTCCCAAATGTCCTTTCCACCACCATGGGGAATGTCGAGGCCCCAAGTGTGGAAAATGTGGAAAATTTGGACATCGCATCGATGTGTGCCGAACAAATCCTGGAGATCAAGGTTGCTTTGGATGCGGAGACAAAGGACATTTCAAGAAAGACTGTCCTAAAGCGAATCAAGCACGGGGAAGAGCATTTGTATTTGGAGCTAGGGATGCTCGCCAGGATCCAAACGTGGTCATCGGTACGTTCCCTATCAATGATCACTTTGCATCTATTCTTTTTGATACCGGGGCAGATTTCAGTTTTATTTCTAAAGAGTTTAGAAATATACTTGGGTTAACATCAAGTAAATTAAATGTTCCCTACTCGATTGAGCTAGCTAACAGGATATTAGTAGAGGCGAAAGAAATAATAAAGAAATGTACGTTAGAATTGGGTGAACGAAAGTTTGATATAGATCTATTACGAGTTCAACTGGGTAGTTTTGATGTCGTTATTGGCATGGATTGGCTATCCAATAATCGAGCCAGGTTATATATCATGAGAAAATCATTCGCATCCCCTTATCCGACAGAGAACATTTGATAATTCATGGTGAGAAGCATGACACACCTCTACGAATCATAAACTGCATGAAGGCGCAGAAATGTTTGAGGAAAGGATGCATCGCTTTTCTTGCCCACGTGGTGGATAAGAAGGCCGAGGAGCACACGATTGAAGACATACCAGTAGTCAGGGAATATCCCAAGGTCTTTCTGGAAGACTTGCCAGGGCTACCTCCTCAGAGACAAGTCGAATTCCGTATTGATTTAGTGTCAAGAACTGCACCTGTGGCAAAGCTCCATATCGACTAGCGCCCTCGGAGATGCAGGAATTATCTACACAGTTGCAAGAGCTGCTCGACAAAGGTTTCACAAGACCGAGTTTCTCGCCTTGGGGAGCTCTGGTGCTATTTGTGAAAAAGAAGGACGGAACCTTTCGCATGTGCATCGACTACCGGGAGTTAAACAAGTTAACTATCAAGAACCGGTACCCCTTACCAAGAATCGATGATCTATTCGATCAGTTGCAAGGGTCGAGTTTTTACTCGAAGATTGATTTAAGATCCGGGTATCATCAATTGAGAATCCAAGTGGAAAGCATTCCTAAGACAGCGTTTCGGACTCGTTACGGTCATTACGAGTTCCTTGTTATGCCCTTTGGCCTGACGAACGCCCCTGCAGTATTCATGGATTTGATGAACCGAGTATGTAAGCCATACCTTGACAAATTCGTGATCGTTTTTATAGATGACGTACTGATATACCAAGAAAGAGCGCGACAACATCTGAGAACCATTTTGGAATTGCTAAAGAAGGAGCAATTATATGCCAAGTTCTCAAAATGCGAATTTGGATTTGCGAGGTACAATTTCTTGGCCATGTGGTGAACGGAACGGAATACATGTTGACCCTTCAAAGATTAAGGCTATAAAGAACTAGACCACGCCAAGAACCCCCACGGAAATACGACAATTCCTAGGATTAGCGGGATATTACAAGAGATTTATTGAGAACTTCTCCAAGGTTGCTCGCCGCTAACCTCGCTAACCCAGAAGGATAGAAAGTTTGATTGGGGAGAAAAACAAGAATCAGCGTTCTAAATATTGAAAGAGAAACTATGCAAAGCACCAATACTATCCCTCCCGGACGGTACCAATGACTTTGTGGTGTACTGTGATGCATCACATCAAGGCTTGGGTTGCGTGTTAATGCAACGAGAAAAAGTCATCGCGTACGCGTCACGACAGTTAAAAGTTCATGAAAGGAATTATACCATGCACGACCTGGAGCTAGGTGCCGTGGTATTTGCCTTGAAGATCTGGCGTCATTATCTATATATATTCAACCAAAAGGAACTGAATATGCGCCAGCGACGTTGGGTGGAACTGTTGAATGATTATGACTGTGAGATCAAGTATCACCCGCGCAAAGCAAATGTTGTAGTAGATGCTTTGAGTAAAAAAGAACGAGTCAAAATGTTACGGGTGCGAGCTTTAGAAATGACGATCCAGACAAACTTCACTACTCGAGTGCGTGAAGCACAACAAGAAGCATTGAAACCAGAAAACATTCCAGTGGAATTATTAAAGGGAATGGAAAAACAATTGGAACCGAACAAGGATGGAACTCTATATTTCATGGGAAGGATCTGGATTCCCTATTATGGTGAGTTGCAATACTTGGTGTTGGATGAAGCATACAAGTCCAAGTACTCAATACACCCAAGATCGGACAAAATGTACCAGGATCGGAGAGAATATTATTGGTGGCCTAATCTCAAGGGAGATATTGCGACCTATGTTGGGAAATGTCTAACTTGTGCAAAGGTAAGGCCGAATACCAAAAGCCATCTGGGTTATTACAACAACCTGAGATCCCGGTTTGGAAGTGGGAACAGATATCAATGGATTTCATTACAAAATTACCACAGACCTCTCGAGGTCATGACATGATCTGGGTTATCATTGATCGACTAACCAAATCAACTCACTTCTTACCCATCCGCGAGAAAGACAGTACGGAGAAACTAGCTGAACTGTACGTGAACGAAATTGTGGCACGACATGGTGTGCCAATTTCGATAATCTCTGATAGAGTGGTCGCTTTGTGTCACGGATCTGGCAATCATTTCAAAATTCATTTGGTTTCTCGCTTGGATTTAAGCACAGCCTTTCACCCGCAGACCGATGGTCAAAGCAAGCGAACCATCCAGACATTAGAAAACATGCTTCGGGCCTTTGTGATGGATTTAGGCGGAAACTGGGATACTCATTTACTGTTGGTAGAGTTTTCCTACAATAACAGTTATCACACCAGTATCAAGGCTGCTCCATTCGAAGCACTATATGAACGAAAGTGCCGACCGCCATTATGTTGGCGGAAGTCGGTGACAGACAACTCATTGGTCCCGAACTAGTACAAGAGACCATAGACAAGATTTCAAGATCCGTGAGTGTATCAAAACGACACGAGATAGACAAAAGAGCTACGCAGATTGAAGACGCAAACCATTATCCTTCGAGGTGGGAGACAAAGTATTGTTAAAAGTCTCACCTTGGAAAGGCGTAGCTAGATTCGGGAAGGGCGGAAAGCTCAACCCGAGATATATCAGACCTTTCGAAATTCTGCAAAGATTGGTATAGTGGCCTACAAGCTAAAACTGCCAGAGGAACTCAATAACGTACATGACACATTTCATGTGTCCAATCTGAAGAAAAGTCCGACTAATGACACCGTTATCATTCCAGCAGATGAGATTCATGTTGATGACAAATTACAATTCATCAAAGAACCAGTTGAAGTCATGGAGTGGAAGGTCCGAAAGACAAGAAGAAGCCAAATCAAACTGGTAAAGGTTCGCTGGAATTCGCATCACGGCCCCGAGTATACGTGGGAGCGTGAAGATCAAATCAAGTCAAAATACCCCCACCTGTTTGAGAAGATTCCTTCAGTGGATGTCTCAAGCTGAATTTCAGGACGAAATTCTTTTTAACAGGGGGGTATGTGACAAACGGCAAATAACCGGTAATTCCATACAATTTAATCACTAATTTTATATTATAATCTCATGCATATTATCGTAATTTGATTACACAACTGAGTCGTACGATATTAGGGTAAGTAAATCTGATCATAACATATACTGGTTTCCGTTACGACGCGAAACAAACCAAAACAATGCCCTAAAAGTATTGGTAGAAAGTGTTGGGCGCACTAATTGCGGTGACTGACGGTAAACCCGCTAAAACGAATCAGGACAAGAAATAACGGCATGTTGATGCCATGCCTGAGTCCATATGCAAATGAAAACACATATTTGGGAACAACTATTACAATAATACATAACTTTCCGGTATAACGCCTAAATTGCAAAATTGTCCGTTTCGACCAAAAAGGCGACAAATGTCAATTTGTCCGCAAGACTAATTCGGAGGATTCCGGATGTAAAGATAAGAATAAAACAATGATAATCATCCTAAAATAATCTGAGAATAGCAAGAATGCCCAAAAGACATCGTTTCCGGTCATTCGTCAGACAATGCACAATTCGATCCGAAAGCGGCCGATTATCGAAACGACGAACATTTTAGTGGCCGATAGCCTCATCGAGGCATCTACTGAACTACTTAAGCCTCATTTGGAACTCAGAATCCATTCAACTAATATGAGGTCATGGATACACAACTTTCGGAAAAGTTCGACGGCGGAACATAAAAGTCCTGATATCGATCGAACGATCGAACGAAAGACATTTCGGCCATCCTACTCATCGTATATTCTCTAGCGAGCTAGTCATGCATATTTTTGGATCGGAAATACACTAAGTAGACACCATATTAATTGTGGTGGTCAAAAATAAAAGCTTTCGGTACTAAATAAATAATTTCGTTTATTAGCGATTATTACGACGATGAGCGATCTAGCAACGAATCCGTCATCCGAAACTTATATTGAAGGATCATGTGGATTAAATACCATGTAAATACACCCTCAGCTCTAAACTTGTGCTTAAGATGCTAGGTCATTAACCATAATCACTATACTTAAGTAAATGACCAAAATATCTATTTTTTAACATGTGTAAAAATTGAAAGTTACACTTTACCCCCCTCCAATTGACGGTCACAAGTGGGCCCCATGCCACTTGATTTTGTTGAAAAATTGAAGATCTTAAGTATGGTCTTGATGTGTGATGATCTTGAATGAAAGATTAGATACATATCATCACTTTCAACAAATGTTCATCATTTTTTCTTCACAAAGTTGCAACACTTTCTCCTTCCTTTCTTCCCCTTGTTCGCGGCTAAACACCACCACCATACACCACCACTTGGCCACCCAAAAACACCACATTTGATACATCTTAAAGCCTAATCAAGTCTACGAAAGAAGCTAGCAAGGATGGAGATCATTAGGGCTTCCTAAAGAGCTTCATTTCTTCCATAATCATCAAGAAACTTGTGCACCCTTTGTAAGCTAAACTCCTCCATAATCGAGCTTATTTTTGTGCTTAGATTATTAGTGTACAAGTTGATCATCTTGAAAATCAAGAAAAGATAAACCAAAAACCCTAATTCACAACATAATAATAACACTAAATATTGTTTATTTTGTGTTGATTATATGTTTATATGATAGTTAGTTAGCATGTTGAAGTTGTTTGTGTTAAAAGTATGATATAAAAGTTGGATGATCTTGTGTGATTTAGTATAAAAATGAAGATTTAAACATGATAAGGTTTAAATCTAAACAAGATCATCAACTACATCATCCATGAAAAATACTACAACTTAAAGATAATTTTTATGCATATGAATGATTTTATAAGAAGTAAACACTTGTATTTAAGTTGTAATAACCTTAAAAATGTGTAGTAATCAAGGGGTTAAATGCATGAACTTGATTAAACAACATGCTAAAGTAGTGAAAATGATTAATAAATATTAAAAAACCCTCTTGATTTACTAGTATTTTTAACAATAAAAAATCATGGATGATGATAGATTTATAATGTAAAATAAATATTAGATGGTTTGTTGATGATGATTATGAGCTTAAACAGGTTTTAAATACTTTTTTGAAACGTGGAAAATGCCATAGTTTAGGGGAAACTATTGCAAAATTTTCTAAAAATCTAATCGCGATTAAAACATGATTAGTGGGACTAAAGGCGATTAGTAACTTAAAGCGTCACTAAATAGACTCTAATGATAAGGGTTATCCCTAAATGGCCAGGTGTTTAACAAAGTTCTAAATATATATTTATAAGTAAAAATAAATGCTTTTTACAAATATATATATATCTCTACTTGGAAAATAATACAAGTATATATTTATACATTTGTTACCAATAAATTTGTATGTATACGTGTGTGTATTGTATGTGTATGTATTAGAAACTTAGGGTATTCACAATAAAAATACACAATCATATACAAAATACAAACACTTGATCAATACACTAAGTGTTGGTGACATAACAAATATATTCTTGAAAAACGTTGAAACAATAATCGAACAATCGAAACGATGCAAACAATAGGCGAATATTCAAGATTACAACCGTCGCGTCGACGACCAATGGGCGATTCTCGACGAAAACGAACATGTAATGAGCAACGCTGACAACGAGTCTAAATATATATTTAGACATTCAACATATATAATATATATATATATATATGGTATCGAAATCAAAATCCGGAAAGTTAAAAATATAAAAAGCTAGAAAATTATAAATAATACTTATAAGAAAATGGGCTTTATAAATAAATGTGGGCTAGGCCCAAATTGTAAAAGTCTTGGACAAGGCCTAATTCCATAATATTTATGGAAAAGTGCCAAAACTAATAAAAGCCCAAAAAGATATAAATTACATGGGCTAGGCCCAAAGATACAAAAACATGGGCTTGGCCCAATGACATAAAAACATGGCCTAGGTCCAAAGACATAAAATACATTGGTTGGGCCCAATGACAAGAAAACATGGGGTAGGCCCAAAGATATAAAATACATGGGCTAGGCCCAATGACAAGAAAACATGGGCTAGGCCCAAAGACATAGATGACATGGGCTAGGCCCAATGACATGTGAAGGGCAAGGCCCAATTCACACATGTTTAAAAACAATATATATATATATATATTTAAGAAATATATATAACAATATTAATCGAACAAACAAACTACCAACACGATGATAACATTATAAGTTGTTCTATCATAACGAAAAAATACATAACAAGAATTCAAGATGAACAACGAGTACAAGATCCATTGAGACCTAGATGTCTAATGAAACCAATACGCATGTAGGTTACATACGTTGCGGACATCGATCGATAAACAAGTACGACGTAACGGAACGCAAAGACTGTGAGTTCATGTCCCTCCTTTCAATTATTTCAAGATTTGTTTTAAACTATCGAGGGGAAATACATGTCATGTCAAAACAGTATGTTAGCTATGGGTTAGTAGATAACAGATCACTGTGCGTAAGTAGGATGATGACAATAGTAACCACTAATCACTTATTGACCAAGGTGCAAAAGAAGTAGATCTATTGAGTTTGAGACCCGCTCCATTCCTGGTTGGTATACCCTTCGGTTTTGTGATCCCAATGATGTCAAAGTAGTCTCGGTTTGGTTACTTACTTATGGCACAAGTATGTGAGGGTGCTCGCGACACACTGATAGATCCTTAAATAACTCATTGATGCTAAAACATACTTGGATTTCAACACAGGATTTCAAGGATGACATTTTGATACGAATACATTAAACTACATGAACTCGCCAACTTTATGTTGACTTTTTAAAATTACATGTATTTCAGGATGCAAGACTTGAGCTAGTTATGGGATCCGGGTATGGGAATTAGTCAAGACAGCGATGTACTACCTTTTGGAGGGTTTGCCTTTTATATCCCAACCTCGTTTGGGTATATAGAGGTCAAAGCCTCAATATGATTTTGTGATGGAAACAATGTCGATTTTGGATCAATGTGTTTTTAAACTATGTTTGTAAGTGGTAATCTGAGACAGATAACAATGTGGTTTCACTTTTGAAGGTTGTAAATGTGTAATGAAACTTAGTAATGGCATGACATCGTTGTTATTTAATGTTGTTTACTAAATTGGATACAATGATTACCTAATAGTCGCACACTTGCGCTTCCTCTATGACCGGGGTGTGACAAAACTATCATTTATCATTCGCAAGATGGTTAGGCTAGTCATCATTTAACACGATTATTCCACCTTACGGATTTTACATCAAATTTATCATTCGATCCTGTTATGGGTCAGTTTGACTTTTAAAAAGTCAACTGCCTATTTACACATACAAACTCACAAATAAGTTTAACAACTTATTTAGGCATTTCGTTAATTACCCGGTAAGTGCTATTCTTAGGCCACCATTATAGCTACGTTTCCCAAACCAAGTTCATGTCTTTTCTTTTCTTTCACTTAAACATATTTAAAAGATTGTTAACATCAAGTTAACTTAGCTTTTGATTAACAAATGCTAATTTATCCATTAGCTAGGTTTTCATCTTTATGTGGCAACCCATTTCATCATATTATTAGACATTCATCCGAATACCTAATATAATCAAATTTTACGCACTAATTAGTAAAAAATATGATCTCAAACACCTATTAACGTTGACATAGCATTAATTTCATCATGTTATGCAAAAACCCATTTCAAGTTATGTACGAACACTTATTCAAACCTCTAATTTGTTAAAATATCTTACACATACATACAAGTATGATGATCATGAACACTTATCTATCATATATGTCATCATATAATCAAAACTCACTTCAACATCTACTTGTAAATAACCTACAAGTAATCTTACATCAAATAGTGCACAATTTCCTTAAGTTTAACGAAATTAAGAATACACATACACTTAATTTCATCTTTGGATCATAATCCAACAACCTTATTACAAGTATTCTACTTGTCTCAAATTATAACTTTCATTAATCAAGGTTTTGAGACAAACCTCATGATCCCCTCGTTTAGGTGATCGTTTATATGCGTTCATGCATTGATTTGAAGTTAGAATTGACCTTCAATTTGTTGATTCTTGATTGAACTAGCGTTTCCCCTTGTTCTTCTCCTGATCATCGACATATACACACACTAAGTGTGTGTATTATGTGTTAATTTTGTGTTTTAATAAAACATGTTTCCTTTCTTGCCAGCTTTGGTCCCTCAAGTTTAGTTTTGATTATAAATGAGACTACAACTCATTGTCTTGTTATTTATATACATGTTATTAACTAGGTTAATTTGTTCCTAGTTATTTTTGTTTACGGGTTAACTTTTACCACTAACGGTCTTTTACCCGTTCTTTAATATTAACGTGTTTTGATTACCAAACCTGTTTTTGGGGTGTTACAATTTTTGTCCAATTAAAAGTATCTAAGATTGACCGTCATTTGACTAACCAAACGATGTGACCATAAGATATAACCACAGAGGGTTGTTCCCCATACTACTATGGTCAAATAAATGGGCTTGGTTGGATCCTAAGAGTGACCAAACGGGTCAGATTTGAAAGTCAAAGCAGAAGTCAAACCACTCGACTTTCGACTAAGGAATAAGCGCTAAACTAGGAATGACGAGTTAGACATGTTAAAACATGTCTAATAATGTTATAAAACTGATTAGGTGTCAAAAATTTAAGTTTTAATACCCGAAAACACTTTCATCGTAAAATGCACTTTTATGCATTTTTTACTTTTATTTCGTAAAAGTTTGACTCGTCATTTCACCTACTAAACCTGATGATCAGAGGGTGTAATCGCGAGGGATTAACACCTTCATTTTATGATCACGTTGCAAAGTTCACTTTGAACTTTGATTTGACCAAAATGGTCAGAACCGAAAGTCAAACAAAAAGTCAATTTGTTTGACTTTTGGCTCATAACTAGCCAAAATAATGAAAAAGACTAAGGAAGAACACTTACTTGTGTTCTAGGAAGGATTAGAACTCAGTAGGAGGCCTCTAAAGAGAAGCAAACTCCAAAAATGAGTGATTAGAGAGAAGAGAGTGAATTGAGCAAGTTGAAAGGATGAACATATGAGGCTATTTATAGTTGAACAAGTTCAACTAGATCATGCTAAGTGTTATGGGACTTCTCTTGATGTTAACAAGTGTCCCATGAGGTGTTAGAACCAGGAAGAGGGTGCCAATGGTGCTAGGTGTCAAGAAATGAGCATATTTGGCAGAACTTGGAGAACAAGCAAAAATTCTGCAACTGGGGGTCCCTTATGGTCCGTAAGGCTTTAGGTCTTACGTTTCGTAAGGCCGTCTGATAAATAAGTTTCTATTTTTGATAGTTTGGGCACCCGGACTTGTACCTTTACTTGTTTGCCATTTTTAACCCTTCGAACTTGTAATTTAAGCGATATGAAGGGTATAAAGGCATATTTAACTTGGATTTTGTTCCGAATATGCCGTGAATATTGTTTCCCTCGATCGTACAATTACGTATTTCATAAATAAAATATAAAATTTTATTAAATATGAAAAACGATCGAGAGTGTACAATGGTTGAAAGTTTGCAGATGTTACAGATAGGTCCAATATGCCAAAATATATTTCATATGTTACCATATCAGTTTCAAACTCAGATTATAAGTTCATTATATTTTAAAACCATTCTTTGCATCAAAAGGGCATTTTGGGCATTACTAGGCATATTATATAAACTTTGCATAAAACCCAACAAATGATATGATCAAAAGGTATAATCCTTAGGTTTATTCCCTATAAAAATCGAAAGTTAAAGCAGAAATCAAACTGTTTGACTTTCGGTTGCGAACCAATCTCTAAGCAGGAAATGACAGGTTGAAGATGATTTAACATGTCCTAATATGTTATATAAACTGATATGATGTCACAAATTAAGGTTTCGATGCTTAGAAGTTCATTTAACATTAATTACAAAAATATGTGTTTTTTACTTTTATTTAATAAAACTTTGACCCGTCATTTGACCAACTTAACATGATCTTCAGAAGGTGCCCTCTTAAGGGGTAATACCTTCCTTACTACGATCACGTAACCATGTTCGATTCGAACATTAGCTTGACCGAAATGGTCATAACCGAAAGTCAAAGCAAAAGTCAACTTGTTTGACTTTCGGCTAAGAACTAGCCTATAAATGAAAAAGGACTAGGAAGAACACTTATAAGTGTTCAAGGGAAGATTGAACTTCAAGTAGGAGGCCTCTTTATAAGCAGAAGAACTCCTAGAGGTAAAGAGAAAGAATTTAAGAGGTGCAAGTCCAAGTGAAACAAGAACAAGGCTATTTATACTTGAGTTCATGCCCTCAATTCTTGCCATATGCGATCAGGAATGCTACAAAGATGATTAGTGTCATTACACATGTCTAAAGCAGGAGAAAAGGTGGAAAAATCGTGGCATTTGTGGCGGGCACAATAGCTACAACTGCCAACTGCATATGTACTTCACACCCTGACCCGTAGCGGATATAGTAGTCGGGGCATGATTGGGTTTTCATCAAAGCTCATGACATTTACTATAATAAAGTTTCATATTTATTAATTCAAATTTAAAAGAGAATATTCCAACAACACATAAAAACATACAAACATTAAAATATTCTAGATAATCTTCTTCTAAAGCCAAATCCTAAGTGTTCCTCTACTAGCATGTCCACCTGTATCATGTGTAAAATAAAGATTTGGGTCAACAAAAGTTAGCGGGTGAATCTCATTTAAACATTTGAAAGAAATAGTTATATTGATTATTTTAATAAAAATGTGCATAAACTAAATATGAGCATACATATATGTAAATCTATCCACAAACCACATAACATCAAGCAATGTACACATGAGCATGATAAATGATGAACTGTGAGATCAAGGCTCAATCAAACGGAGCCGATCTAATGAGGCACGCGATACTCAACTTGTATCCAACGAGGAAGTGATGGGCCTAATGTGAATGATTGCACTGAAATGAGAAAATGTATCCATGTATAACAACAACCAAACATTACACAAACGTTAGATCATATAATGGTAGCAGCACAAGTGTTTGAATAAACAAGAATATGTAAACGTCACATGATACACCCCAAAACATGAATAAAAAGGGGAATTTGTAAGGATTTTACTCACAGTAGGTGCGTTTTCTTGAATTGATGATGAATGCGCACGATTAACCGACTAGAGAAACTAGCCTAAATAATCACGTAATAATTCGACAAATATATAACTTTTATTTGAAATTAATATTTCTAATTAATGCCTTTTATTAGATTTTTAGATCTATTTTTATTGTATTTATCACAATTTTTAAACTAGAAAGTCTTATTTTTAAGTATTTTTAAAGCATTTTAAAATAAAAATAGTAATTAAAATTATTAGACCTTGTCAGGTCTGTTCGGTCGGACTGCTTGTGGAGTTGGCATCGTGTGAGGTTCAAACTCGTGACCTCCCGTATACGTGCACGCAGCTCTACCAACTAAGCTACGTGTCTAACCCGAAATAAACTCCATTTTAATTACATATATATACTAACTAGCTTTAACTTTATTTTGTTTTTATTATAAAGGTTTTATAAATGGTCAAAACCAGTTTCAGTAGGCCGGATCGAACTCGGGACTCGTTGTTCGTGTGCACACAGCCCAACCAGTTGGACTATGTGTCTAATCCATAATAACACTGGATTATATTAGTTATATATACTTGCTACGAGGTGATCTGTGTGGGTTTTAAAAAAAATGGTTTCTATTTCAGAAAGTTGGATACGTATGAGACTCGAACCCGGGCAGCTATGCTTGTTTTGCATACAGTCCACCACTGGACTGCGTGTCTAACCCGATTCTAGTTTTAATTATATTAATACACTAACAAGACTTCATCTTCTTCATGAATAAGAACCCAGAAACCGAACCCGACCGTTAATCATTTATACAACTTTTGATTAATTGATTTGAGATAATAAAACACTAAACAAGAAATAGCAAAAGAATTAAGATGATTGTACCGAGTTAAGGATGAATTATAGATCTCTGGTTGGATACTGGTGATGAACAGAATTGTCCTGCGATGCTGATTGAAAACAGAGAGTTGAGCAGATAGGTTTTGGGTAATGATTGAGAGAGTTTGAAGGAGTTCTGATGAAGGTTAAGGTGTAATATTTATAGTGAAACCAGTAATCAAAGGTTTCGGTTTCAATTCAATCAATCATTGATTTCAGTCGGTTATTTATATCAAATTGGTTTTGATTCTGCGATTGTAACTGATGGTTGATATCGGTTACACACATTTTTCACAATCGAATTCGTAAATTGAGCTTGAATACTCGAATTGTGCTTTCCGGCTGTGGTCTCTACCAAATTTGAATTGTAAGGTTGACCTTTGTTTGCGTATAATATTTATTTGTTTTGGATTTAAAACCAATGGTGAGTGTAGCTCAATGGTGTAAGCTGTGTGTGTGTTTGATGGGGACCCGGGTTCGAACCCGGTTGCCCCTTTTCCTTTATTTTCTTATTTTTAAACTTTTATTTATTAGCATTATTTTTACTTTTTATTTATTTATTATATTAACTATTTTTTATTTATTAACCATAAAAATTAACTAACATAAGTTATAAAAAAATAAATATATGCGTAACGAAACATTTAATAAATACTTGAATTTTAAACGGAGCGGGTTTTGAAAACCCGTTTTACAACGAATGTTACAGTACCCACTACTTTTAGAAATTTCGTCTCAAAATTGAAGTAGTAGATGTAAGTGGATAGAGATGCGGGTATTTTTCATGCATTGAGTCTTCGCGTTCCCAAGTAAACTCAGGTCCCCATTTTGACTCCCAACGCACCCTGACTATCGGAATACGACTTCGTCTTAAACGCTTCTCACCGAAGTCCATGATTTCTACAGGTCGTTCAACGAAGTGCATTGATTCGTCAATCTGAATATCTTCCAACGGTATATGGAGGTTTTCGTCGGCGAGACACTTATTTAGGTTTGATACATGGAACGTGGGATGAATTCTGTTGAGTTCTTCTTGTAAGTCAAGCTTGTAGGCTACAGGACCAACTCTTTCGAGTATTTTGAATGGTCCCACATAGCGTGGTGCTAGCTTGCCTTTTTGACCAAAACGAACCAGTCCCTTCCATTGTGATACTTTCAAAAGTACTTGATCGCCAACACAAAACTCAAGTGGCTTTCGTTGTTTATCAGCGTAACTCTTTTGACGACTTCGAGCTGCTAGAAGATTATTGCGGATTTGAAGAATCTTATCAGTTGTTTCTTGGATCAATTTAGGTCCAGTGATTTGTGCTTCACCGATTTCGTGCCAACATACAGGAGATCAGCACTTACGACCATATAATGCTTCAAATGGGGCCATACCGATAGTTGAATGATAGCTATTGTTGTACGAAAATTCAACTAATGGTAGATGAGTATCCCAATTGCCCTTGAAGTCTATGACACATGCTCGCAACATGTCTTCAAGAGTTTGTATGGTGTGCTCAGATTGACCATCAGTTTGAGGGTGAAAGGCAGTGCTGAGATCTAAACGTGTACCTAACGCTGATTGTACGGCTCGCCATGTTCGTGAAGTAAAACGGCTGTCTCGATCGGAACTGATACTTAGAGGCACACCATGACGGCTTACAATTTCATCAATATAGATACGAGCTAACTTCTCGTTCTTGTAATCTTCGTGGATTGGAATGAAATGAGCTGATTTAGTGAGACGATCAATGATAACCCAAATCGTGTCATACCAACTGGAAGTGCGAGGTAACCCAGTAATGAAATCCATGGTTATGTTTTCCCGCTTCCAAACAGGTATTTCAGGTTGGACGAGTAACCGTGAAGGTCTTTGATGTTTAGCTTTAACCTTAGAGCATGTAGGCACTTGGAGACAAAAATAGCAATGTCCTTCTTCATGCCAGGCCACCAGTAAGAGTATCGTAGATCTTGATACATCTTATCAGCACCTGGATGTATAGAGTATCATGTTTTGTGAGCCTCATTCATGAGAAGAGTACGAAGATTGTCACGATCAGGTACCCAAATACGATTTAAATAATAGAGGATGCCATTGGACTTGGATTCTAACTTGGTTTCGGCTCTACAAGACAATTCATCTCATACATCATTTTCTGTGACAGAAATATGTTGAGCCGCTCGAATTTGGTTTTGAAGATCGGTTACAATTTGGAAACACAAAAGATGGATGGAGTTCGCATACTCTTTTCGGCCTAAGAGCATCAGCCACAACATTAGCTTTGCAGGATGATAACGGATTTCACAATCGTAATCATTTAAAAGTTCGACCCATCGTCGTTGCCTCATGTTCAACTCTTTTTGATTGAAGATATGTTGGAGGCTCTTGTGGTCAATGTAAATCTCACACTTGATACCATAGAGATAGTGTCTCCATATCTTTAGAGCGAACACGACTGCTCCAAGTTCTAGGTCGTGAGTAGTGTAATTCTTTTCATGTACTTTGAGTTGCCTTGAGGCGTAGGCTATCACCTTTCCTCTTTGCATTAGGATACAACCTAATCCCTGCCCTGACGCGTCAAAATAAACCACAAAGTCTTCACAACCATCAGGAAGAGTAAGGATAGGTGCATCACAAAGTTTTTGCTTCAAAGTTTGAAAAGCCTCTTCTTGTTTGGGCCCCAAAATGAAGGGCTTCCCCTTATGAGTCAAGGCTGTGAGTGGTAGGGCAATACGAGAAAAATTTGCAATGAAACGTCGATAAACCAGCTAGCCCAAGAAATAACCTAACTTCGGTAGGAGTGCGTGGAGCTTGCCATTCTTGCACTGCTTTAATCTTTGCAGGGTCGACATGAATTCCCTTGTCTTGACGACGTGACCAAGAAATTGAACCTCTTTTAACCAACACTCACATTTTGAAAACTTAGCATAAATCTTTCGGTTCTCAAAAGTGTTAGGATGAGTCGAAGATGTCGTTCATGATCAGATTTGGTCTTAGAATAAATAAGAATATCATCAATGAAGACTATGACGAAACGATCGAGGTAGGGTTTACACACCCTATTCATCTAATCCATGAAAACGGCAGGAGCATTGATCAAACCAAAAGGCATGACCATGAATTCGTAGTGACCATATTGAGTTCGAAAAGCAGTCTTTGGAATGTCTTCTTCGCGTACCCTAAGTTGGTGATAACCAGAACGAAGATCTATTTTTGAGAAACAGGTGGCACCTTGAAGTTGATCTAGGAGATTATCGATACGAGGTAAAGGATAGCGGTCCTTGATAGTCAGTTTGTTAAGCTCTCTATAGTCGATACACATTCGAAAGGTTCCATCTTTCTTCTTTACGAAAAGAACCGGCGCACCCCAAGGTGATGAACTAGGACGTATAAATCCCTTGTCAGTCAACTCTTGCAGCTAACTAGCTAGTTCTTGCATCTCAGAGGGGGGCTAACCGATATGGAGATTTTGCAACTGGTGTAGCACCAGGTACAAGGTCGATTCGAAATTCGACTTCTCGCACAGGAGGAAGTCCTGAAACGTCGTCGGGAAAAACTTGAGGAAATTCTTTTACTATTGGAATGTCTTCGAGCTTCTTTTCCATGCCTTCCTTTTGACGATGTGAGCTAGAAATGCGATATAGTCTTTGAGAAGGTATCTTCGAGCTTGAAGGCATGACATCAACTTGAGTCCCTTGGAGGGGGTTTCACCAAAGATACGTAAAGTTTTACCGTCAGCGAGAGGAATTTGAATAAAGTTCTCATAACATACAACTTCAGCGTGATGCTGACTAAGCCAGTCCATACCAATGATGACGTCGAAACTACCTAACTTCATGGGGATAAGGTCAATTGGAAAATCATGATCCTTGAGAGTAAGAGTGCAATCACGAATAATTGAGTCTAACGTAATGGGTTCACCGTCAGCTACTTCCACCGTGAATGATTTAGCTAGACTAACGCGAGGTAATTCGAGAATAGATTTGAACTCTAAGGACACGAAACTCTTATCCGCACCAGTGTCAAATAGAATGGACGCATAAGTACCGTTAATGAGAAACGTACCGTTAACCATGTTGTTATCCGCTCTAGCCTGGTTAGCATTGATGTTAAAAGCTCTTCCTCTAGCGGGCAAATTGACTTGGTTGGCTTGGTTCACTGGATTAGCTTGGGCTTAAGCATTTATGATGTTCACCAAACGTGGGCAAGTGTTTTGAAAATGGGTTGGATCACCGTAATTGAAACAGGCTCTGACTGATTGCATCATAGGGTAGTTGGGTTGGTAGTAGGGTTAGGCCATGGGTTGAGCAGGTAGTAAAAGTAAAGGTTGTTGGTATTGAGCTTGGCCTACCACTTGGTTGTTGGGTTGCGCTTGTGGTTGATTGCAGGCTGGTCTTTGAAGAGATCGACAAGTTTGGATCGTATGACCTGCACGACCACAACTTATGCAGTGAAGACATGGGTTCTCATGAGGGTGATGGTATTGACATCGGTTGCATTTTGGATGAGATCCTGTACATGGTTTCTTGAATGGGGCAGCAGGAGGAGCAACTTGCGTGATTGGGGCAGCAGTGATAGGGGGATTGATTTGAGTAACAGCGAAATTCTTTCCATTGCACTTTCTTTTGCCCGCAAACTTAGAAGATGATCCTGTTTGGGTTGAGGTAGGGGTTTCAGCGGTTGTCTTGTCTTTCTTCTTTTCATCTTTAAAATCACCATTTCTAATGCGATTTCCGTGAGCTCAGTAGCTAGCTCCATCGCTGCCTCGAGAGTTGCATACGTAGTACTCATCACAGAATCTTGAATTTTCGAGGGAAGACCTCGAATGTAATGCTCGATTAATCGGTAGAGTGGAGTGAACAAGTTGGGAACCATCTGATTCAACTCGAGGAATCTCTTGTTGTAGGTTATGTGATCTCCCTCCTTTTGTTTCAAGAAATAGAATTCGTCCTCCAATTTCTTGATTTCACTTCTTGGACAGAAGCGTCTTGTCATAAGTTCCCTCAACTCTTCCCAATTTAAGGCCACAACGGCTTCAACGCCTCGCCTACCTTTCTTCGCGTTCCACCACGTAAGTGCTACCCCATATAGATGACCGGTAGCATAACGCACCTTGCGATCATTGGGACAATCACAGTTGAGGAAGGTACTCTCCATCTCCTCAAACCAACGAAGGAGAGCGGTTACACCTTCAGTCCCCTCGTAGTTTGGAGGGTCGCAGGAGTTGAAGTGCTTGTAGGTGCACTTGGTGGTGTTGGTGGGAGGATTAGCAACATTTTGACCTTCTTGATTCATTGGGTTGATGGGATTGGTGGCAAGGGCTTGTTGGACTTGAACTACGATGTCGGGAAGTACGGCGGCCATCTGTTGGGCTATTTGAGCAGCCATGCGCTCGCCGGATCTTCCTGATCTCCTACCTCCTCGTGAGTGTCTAGAAGACATCTATAGGAAATACGTAATGAGATTATGAGTTTAACGTTTTAGGTGGCATGTGTCGTAAAAAGAAAAACATTCAAAAAATAAATAAGAAAATTAGTTCACTACATCCATAGGATGTCTTGGGCTTTGCTCATGTTTGGGCCCCTATATGTCTCCCATACTTTGGCCTAGGTAGTCATGTGGGCCCCCATGACTACTGGGCTTTGTAGGGTTCACATTGGTGTTGACCTGTTTACACTCGCACTACCCAAATGAAAATCATAAAACATGATTGCTAGATAAAAGGTCGGAGGGTGTCCAGGTGTAGACACAGTGACAACTCAAAGTGGGTTTAGTTTACACGAAGTTTGGTGTGGCGTGCTTTGGCCTAATAGGTCCTTTGTACTCTCATCGTTAGTCCCCATGTAGGCAAACCGGTCCATTATATTGGATTTATACGAATGTCAATCCTAGACAGGACGTTCCGACTACCGGTACTCGTACCCTTCCAGTTACTACATGCCCGTCGTAGAACTCACTTTGATGAGATTGAAAAATATGAAAACATCATAAAATTCTTGAGAAAGAAAATATGATAAATGTTCAAATATGTGAAATTGAGACGTGTGTGTTTGCATAAGCATGATCTGTTGATAATACGTATACCATAATAAATATCACACAATAACATTAATAATGAGAGTGCTTGCATGCATTTATGTGTGAAATAAATATGAAACAAATAATATCATGAGTTTGCATGTAACCTAATAACACATAAGCAATTAAAATCTAATCAACTATAGTATAGGCTCTAAGGGTCAAATAACCTATCCTATATCCCTATAGTCAAGAGCTCTAATCCCAATCTATAACACCCTAACCCGCAGCGGATATAGTAGTCGGGGCATGATTGGGTTTTCACCAAAGCTCATGACATTTACTATAATAAAGTTTCATATTTATTAATTCAAATTTAAAAGAGAATATTCCAACAACACATAAAAACATACAAACACAAAAATATTCTAGACAAACAATGTTTTATTCTTCTTCTAAAGCCAAATCCTAAGTGTTCCTCTCCTCAGCCTGTCTACCTGTATCATGTGTAAAATAAAGATTTGGGTCAACAAAAGTTGGCGAGTTAATCTCATTTAAACATTTGAAAGAAATAGTTATATTGATTATTTTAATAAAAATGTGCATAAACCAAATATGAGCATACGTATATGTAAATCTATCCATAAACCACATAACATCAAGCAATGTACACATGAGCATGATAAATGATGAACTGTGAGATCAATGCTCAATCAAACGGAGCCGATCTAATGAGGCACGCGATGCTCAACTCGTATCCAACGAGGAACTGATGGGCCTAATGTGAATGATTGCACTGAAATGAGAAAATGTAACCACGTATAACAACAACCAAACATTACACAAACGTTAGATCATATAATGGTAGCAGCACAAGTGTTTGAATAAACAAGAATATGTAAACGACACATGATATACCCCAAAACATGAATAAAAAGGGGAATTTGTAAGGATTTTACTCACAGTGGGTGCGTTTTCTTGAATTGATGATAAATGCGCACGATTTAAGATTCAACCGACGAGAGAAACTAGCCTAAATAATCACGTAATAATTAGATAAATATATAACTTTTATTTGAAATTAATATTTCTAATTAATGCCTTGTATTAGATTTTTAGGTCTATTTTTTTGTATTTGTTACAATTTTTAAACTAGAAAAGTCTTATTTTTAAGTATTTAAAGGATTTTAAAATAAAAATAGTAATTAAAATTATTAGACCTTGTCAGGTCTTACCGGCCGAACTGCTTGTGGAGTTGGCATCGTGTGAGGTTCGAACTCCTGACCTCCCGATACGTGCACGCAGCTCTACCAACTGAGCTACGTGTCTAACCCGAAATAAACTCCATTTTAATTACATATATATACTAACTAGCTTTAACTTTATTTGTTCTTATTAAAAAGGTTTTATAAATGGTCAAAACCAGTTTCAGTAGGCCGGATCGAACTCGGGACTCACTGTGGGCTGTGTGTCTAACCCGTAATAACACTAGATTATATTAGTTATATATACTTGCTACGAGGTGATCTGTGTGGTTTTAAAAAAATGGTTTCATTTCATAAAGTCGGATACGTATGAGACTCGAACCCGGGCAGCTATGCTTGTTTTGCACACAGTCCACGACTTGACTGTGTGTCTAACCCGATTACACTTCTAGTTTTAATTATATTAATACACTAACAAAACTTCATCTTCTTCATGAATAAGAACCCAGAAACTGAACTCGACCGTTAATCATTTATACAGCTTTTGGTTAATTGATTTGAGATAATAAAACACTAAACAAGAAATAGCAAAAGAATTAAGATGATTGTACCGAGTTAAGGATGAATTATAGATCTCTGGCTGGATTCCGGTGAAGAACAAAATTTTCCGGCGATGCTGATTTAAAACAGAGAGTTGAGCAGAGAGGTTTTGGGTAATGATTGAGAGGTTTGAGCGAGTTCTGATGAAGGTTAAGGTGTGATATTTATAGCGAACCAGTAATCAAAGGTTTCGATTTCAATTCAATCAATCATTGATTTCAGTCGGCTATATATATATATATCAAATTGGTTTTGATTCTGTGATTGTAACTTATGGTTGATATTGGTTACACACATTTTTCACAATTGAATCCGTAAATTGGCTTGAATGCTCGAATTGTGCTTTCCAGCTGTTACATGTTTCTGCCAAATTTGAATTGTAAGGTTGACCTTTGTTTGCGTATAATATTTGTTTGTTTTGGATTTAAAACCAATGGTGTATGTAGCTCAGTGGTGTAAGTTGTGTGTGTGTTTGTTGGGGACCCGGGTTCGAACCCGGTTGCCCCTTTTCCTTTATTTTCTTATGTTTAAACTTTTATTTATTAGTATAATTTTTACTTTTTTATTTATTATATTAACTATATAATTTATTTATTAACCATAAAAATTAACTAACACAAATTGTAAATACGTAACGAAATATTTAATAAATACTTGAATTTTAAATGAAGCGGGTTTTGAAAACCCGTTTTACAACGAATGTTACATGTACTGCTAGTGACCTTCTTGCGGACCATAACCAAAGGATTCAAATGCCTTACGGACCGTAAGGCATTATGCCTTGCGATCCGTAAGGGACCGTTAGAGGACAAAACTTTGGTGTTTTGTCACATTAGATCCCTCCACTTTCCATCTTCCATAATTTATGCATTTGGTCCCTCTCGTCCAACTTACCGAGATTATTTTAGAGTTGATTGGACACTTTTTGTCATATTATTCATCTTGGATTTTCGAGGTGTTACACATACAGTCAAAACGGGATGCACAATACTGTCAAGAGTTCTCAATAAGTTTACATTCATCCATCATCTCTACTTTTCAAGTTAGCACATTGATAACAAAAAAGCAATATTTTTATAGGCCTTTGCGGTTTGTGTAAATTAAGTGTACAAGATAGGTTAACTTTATGGGCTGGCATTTTTTGGTGATTAAAATACAATATAAAACTTACTGCATGAATTTAGTCTTGATCTTCATGAATAATTATTGATTTGCTAATTGTATATTGACATCCATTCACACGATTACGATATTTATTGTGTTCTAATTTAGAAGTTAATCAGATAAGTATGAATGCAAGTAAACAGGTATGAATTTGATAGAAAAATGAGTGGTTTGACGTGGGGATAATCTTCGAAGGAAGCGAACAAGTTGAAGTGGATGTGTTCAAAAAGCTGAAGAAGCATAAAGTATTGAGCAACATAGAGAAGGCAGGGCTATTGTCAAAAGTAGAGGAACTAGGGTTTATAAGTCACTCCTATTGAGAAATTGGGGCTTTTATCAAAATCCGAGGAGTTAGGGCTTCTCAGCTTGCTTAAAGGGCTACCGGATGGCGGATACTCTCTTACAGATTTAGCATATGCTGAGCTACCAGCTTTGATGGCGGTGATACTAGCAGTTGTATTAATACCAGATGATTCTACTGCTTTGGTAGTGGTGCAAACCGTTGTAGCAAGTACGCTTGCTGCTACTAGAGCTGGATTGTTTGTTGGTTAGATTGTCTTAGATGGACTGCATAAAGCTGATTAGATTGTTGTTTTGTATAATTTTTCGATTGAGATATTTGGCTATGAATAATCAATGTTTGTTGTAATCCAAATTTGTAACCAATGGATGCAATTATATTATAGCGGCTCCCCGCCGCATCACAACGGGTGATAAATCTAGTTTATTAACGAACAAGTTATGGTCGTTTTAAAATTATGGGGTAGTAGTTTTTGTAAGGGGATATAATGTAAATACTAATTGGTTATCTATAACTTGATTAAATATATAGAGATGAAAGTGTAATTAGTGTTTGAAAGAATAATTTACCCTAAATTTTGGGTTGTACCTTATGCAAGGATGTGTTGTAAAACACACATATTTATCTTATGTAAATTGTATAATTTTAATTAGTTTTAGAGTTGTTTTTCTACGTTTTTAGCTTTTATTTTATTAAATTGTGTATTTGCAGGTCCTGGGGCGAAAAGAAAAAAAAGCGAGCTTAAACAGTGGATTAACGAAGAACTGAGAATGTGGAATAAAAACTTGAGGGCCAAAACTGCAAAAGCTGTAAGTCTTTTAAAAATAACTAGTAAAACTCGAGGGACCTGAATGGTAATATATTGAGTGCAAAATTCATTGTAACACGTTCTTGGAATTCGAAGGACCATTATGGCATAAAACATGAAAGTTGTTTTAATGCAATTCTCCTGTTGACCGAAAGGGATCAGGAAGCCTAGACTCGGCGGCAATTCTCCTGTTGACCGAAGGTTTAGAGGGTTGACCGAACAATTTGGCATCTAGTGAGCGTTGGATTTTTTATTAAATTTGAAGTCACCAACATGTAAAATTATTATTTACTATAGCTAACAACAAGTTATTAAATTATATATGTAATAATTAGAAATTGTAGTTTTTATTATATTTTGTTTTCTTTCAAAATAAATAATCATTCTGCATCAAAATTTGAGAGCACGTTTTTGGGTATACAAGAGAGACTACGAAGTGTCGGTTCTGAAGATCGAAGTTTCAGATCGCGTGTTGAAGAGTGCAACTCGTAAGCATTCGGTTTCAATTTTTATTTGTTTTTTTCATGTTTTGAACAAGACATTTCCTACATCTGAACTTTGTTTTGATTATATAAACATGTTTAGAGGTTAATCTTCTATAACAACCTAGGTTTGATGAACTAATCGTTTATTTAGACTTTGTTCAGTTCGCTTTTTACCAGGTTTATGTGTTTGATTTAAAATAGTTTTACTTGTTGTCGATTATGATCATGTTCTATTTGCTAATATTAATTGATTGGTTTACGTTATTGATGTGTTTTTAAAGAAGAAATTCACCATAGACACATTAAAATCATTAGTTAATTCGTTAATTTGGCTGATTCTTGTTTTAATCCTATTATTAGAGATAATATAGGTAACTTAATCGAATTAAAATCAATAGACATAAGTGTGAATTCAGTTCCACTGAATAGAAATATAATTTGGGATTGCTACGATTTTTTTAGTCATTGTTTGGCAGTTTTAGGCACTGGATAGCTCGAGGTCTTTCTTTTATTTGTGTCTAAAGGATTATAGGTATTTAGTGTATCAATTTAAAGCTAGCTTCACAATTAAAAAGGTGTTAAAATGTGTTACCTTTTCATGTCTATAGTTGTGTGATTCGGTTATGATAGGTCGAGTCGTTTCTCTCTAACACGTCATCCACTATCTGATTGCACGTCATAGAACGATTTTCAGGCTTTTGTGTGTGGGTCACATTCCTCTTGTCTAATTACTATAGCATTTGTCCTCTTTAACGAGAAGGTAGTCGATCTAAAATCTGAAAACTTGGTAATTGTCAACCGTAGAAGTCTTGTATGTGGTTAAGGATTCTTGCCTAGGTGGTTTGTTCATTATTACTGGTTACGCTCATGCTTGTTATTTGCTCCCCTTTTCGTCTTAGTTCTCGTTAGTTAATGTAGGTAATTAGTTAGTTAACTAAAATAAACAATTAAAAATCTAAATTAATTTTAGCAATGAATTTGGTTTAGGTTGAGTTTTAGAGTTTGCCACATTTAGTCCCTAGGATTCGATACTCGGTCTTGCTTTCCTTACTATTTCACGACCGGTACATTTTCCGTTAATGTGTAGTTTTAGGTAATTTTGTATTTAAAACTTGGTTATAAATTGTGTACACATTCACACACATCATGCAGTAAACTAAAAAAGTTCTTAAATTTTGGGTATATTATAATGCTCTTCCTCGCATGATATATATATATGTATATATATAAATATATATATATATAAGTCCAGAACAATCCGGATCAAACATCAATATTAAACAATCACCAAGGATGGGTGCTATGCTGCAAATTACATGTGTCAGTCATGCCGTTACAATATGTATTATTTTTCGTGGCACATAACTTTGCTACAAAAATCACATTATTTACAATCTGAAATATAAAATAAAAGTTCAATAAAATTGTAAACGTAAAAATCATAATATTATAACTTCAATGATACGTTTGATCCGAAACACCTTTCAAATGTTAGCAAAACATTGTGTAATAAGTAACATATAGCAAAATCTAAATTGTGTAATAAGCATATAGCAAAATTTAAATGTTTACACGAGGAGTCTAAATGTTATTTCAAGTGAGAATTTCACTATCATGAAACTTAACTACAAAGCTTCTTATGATATCTACACTGCCATCATCAACCATTAAACAAGCATAAGTAACCATTCAAAAAAAAATCTAAAAGTTCTTTAATTTATAAAACTCATTGTTCTTGATTTAAAAGAAAAACATGTATAAGAAAATGGCCCGAACTCCTAACAATTATACAAAAACCAATGTATAATATACAACCACTTATAATTGGCCAGAGCACGTAACAGTTAGACAAAAAACCAACATATTACCTAAACTGCAATGTCAATAAAAATTTAAAAATCAATTGTCCAAAGGTCTTTCTTACCCAATATAACTGAATTTAGCAACGTCTATAATGGAGTCTATGATTGTCGCTATGCTGCAAATTACATGTGTCAGTCGGCTACGACACCGTCAGTCATGCCGTTACAATATGTATTATTTTGGTGGCACATAACTTTGCCACAAAAATCATATTATTTACGATATGAAATATAAAATAAAAGTTCAATAAAATTATAAACGTAAAATTGATAATATTATAACTTCAATGATACGTTTGATCCGAAACATTTTTCAAATTTTAGCAAAACATTGTGTAATAAGTAACATATAGCAAAATCTAATTATTTACACGAGGAGTCTAAATGTTATTTCAGGTAAGAATTTCATTATCATGAAACTTAACTCCAAAGCTTCTTATGATATATACACTGCCATCATCAACCATTAAACAAACATTAGTAACCATTCAAAAAAATCTAAAAGTTCTTTAATTTATAAAACTCATTGTTCTTGATTTAAAAGAAAAACATGTATAAGAAAATGGTCCGAACACCTAACAATTATACAAAATCTAATGTATACTATGCAACCACTTGTAATTGGCCAGAACACGTAACAGTTAGACAAAAAACTAACCTATTACCTAAACTGCAATGTCAAAAAAAATTTAAAAATCAATTGTCCAAAGGTCTTTCTACCCAATATAACTGAATTTAGCAACGTCTTCAATGGAGTCTATGGTTGTCGCTATGCTACAAATTACACAAATTACATGTGTCTGTCGGCTATGACACCTTACATGCGTCAGTGATGCCGTTACAACATGTATTATTCTTGGTGGCACGTAGCTTTGCCAAAAAAATCACATTATTTACAATATGAAAGATAAAATAAAAGTTCAATAAGATTGTTAACGTAATCATAATATTATAACTTCAGTGATATGTTTGATTCGAAACATCTTTCAGATGTTAGCAAAACATTGTGTAATAAGTAACATATAGCAAAATCTAAATGTTTACATGAGGAGTCTAAATGTTATTTCAGGTGAGAATTTCACTATCATGAAACTTAACTCCAAAGCTTCTTATGATATCTACACTGCCATCATCAACCATTAAACAAGCATTAGTAACCATTCAAAAAAAATCTAA
The DNA here is from genome assembly GCA_947069175.1 of Scalesia atractyloides. Classification (NCBI taxonomy): domain Eukaryota; kingdom Viridiplantae; phylum Streptophyta; class Magnoliopsida; order Asterales; family Asteraceae; genus Scalesia; species Scalesia atractyloides. The sequence continues at coordinate 70,778,803 of CAMTDV010000023.1, forward strand.
AAGTTCTTTAATTTATAAAACTCATTGTTCTTGATTTATAAGAAAAACATGTATAAGAAAAAGGTCTGAACACCTAACAATTATACAAAAACCAACATATAATCTGCAATCACTTATAATTGGCCAGAACACATAACACTTAGACAAAAAACCAACATATTACATAAACTGCAATGTCAATAAAAATTTAAAAATCAATTGTCCAAAGGTCTTTCATACCCAATATGATTGAAAGATTTTGCTGATCAATTTCACACTAAGATTATACCAACAAAAGCACATCCATTAAATATTATGAAATAATTAAAAAGTAACAAGTTAAAAGTAATTACCATTATCTTGATAACTTTAAAGATGATATTTCATTAACCGTTAAAGAGTTGTCATGGAGAAAGAACTAATACTAAGGCCCTCAAACATATAACTGAAATAAATGCTAGTACATAAATATGTAATCGTAAAGAACAAATAATGGTTCATGCATGTAATTACCTGTATGTTCATATTGTTAAAAATCGCAGTAGCATCGACAACACTCTTTAGTTGATCAATAGTTTGTGAATCTATCGAAGAAGCATCATTACTTTTTGTTGTTGCCATCTTTCCAACTAATTGAACATATCCTCTTTTATCCGGGCCTGTAATTTTTAAGTAGTCTCGTTTGTAAAATCATTTGGATCACCAAGTGTGTTGTAGAGTCATTTACTATATCTTTTAAAGAAGCCTAAACACTGATTAAATAGGTAATCATAAAAAATTAAACACACCCATAATAAATAAAAACATCCACATTCCTTACATCATTTTTACCCATAATTGTACTAAAAAATACTATATTTTATCTCTCCTTTCATTAAATAATATTTTTTATACCTTTCATTACGTTTCTCTCTCCTCAACTCACAACCACTTTTAAATATATTAAAAAAATATATAGGGTGAACAATATCTACTCAAATACATAGATGAACAATAAAATTTTCTCTCTTCTCCATTCACAACCACTTTTTATAATATAAAGAACACTGACACAGATTTAGCGGAAGGATTGTAATGCACTAAGAACACCAAAATACATTACCATAACGTGAGCAACTTTATCATTAACAATACTTCCATCTTTACGAGTGCAAGTTGTTATATACATTTCTTCTCGTCTTGGATATACACCATTATTCTTCGTTACCTATAATTTATGTTTGATGGTTAGTAAGGGAAATAAAAACCAAAAAATACAATAATAAATTATCAAAATAGCTAATACCTTCATGAGCAAGTCTATCAAACGACTTTGTCCTTTGAGCGGCTCAATCTTTTAACATCACATGTACTATATGGTAAATGATAAAACAATACACAATAAAACTTCTTTGATCTAATTCAATAATTATATATATTGCATAAGAAATCAAAGTTACACATCATTGTAATTTGTTACCTGAAATTCTGAAGTGTGCCAACAGTTAACAAGTTCTTTAAACTGAGTTGGATTCAGTTTGTTGTCATTGTTAACTTGTGTCACAATTTCACCAATAGTAAGACTTGGATCATATGCATATGTCTTTAATGAACCTTTCCAGGCTATGGAATATCCTTTTTCTGATCCCATATGTTCCATTTAGACGAATAACAAATTTAGACTATAAATAACAATTATATATACTAGCGTATACTTCTTACCTTAACTAGTTATCTTTACAAGACAAACCATTTAGTCTATTCACAACAGCTCTAAAGTGGATAGTATATTTTATGGTTGATAAAGTAATACGGTACAACCTATCAATCTTTATATTGAGGCTAGCACGCTAGTTAGAGATCCATTTAATTTAGTGTTATAAAAAAGTTCTGGCATGATCATAAAAGTGAAAGAAGTTGCATATCTCAAAAGTTACCTACTGTTTTCATTGTTTACATCCAATGGTTTTAAAGTTTGCACTATTGTGTCAGTTTGTTTCTAGGGGCCCTTTTGAGGAGGGTTTTTGTTTGATGGGTATATTAGTATTAGGTTATGTGCTTAAAATCCAGCTTTTTTTTAAATGCAAATTTGAATTATTGACGGAACACTGAAGTATTATCGTGATACAAGCAGAACCACTCGATCATATCTATTTTCATCACGCAATAATACTTGTACAACAACTTAGGATGAAACCCAATAAATCTGGAAAAACTCCCATTGTGGGAAACAAAGCCAAGACCTAATAGTCCCGAGCCTTATCTTACCCAAAAGATATCACTAGGCTATAGTTTCAATGTTTGTCCTTGCGATTTCGTTGAAACTTAACTAGGTTTAAAGTGTTGAATTGTATATATAGTTATCTCCTCATTTTTATCGATTACTATTCATGGTTATCATATTTATATGACAAAATTACACAAACCAACCTTTATATATACCCAACTGCACTTTATACCTTTCAGTTTAAAATGCGTTAAAATCAACCTCTTATACGATATTTTGTTACAGAGATCAACCTTTAAGACTAACACGGTTAAATTTTTTGGTTAAGTCACCTCACATGCAAAACATGTGAGGGCTTTTTGGACATTTAACTCCTACTAGATCAATCTTCTTTGAATTCCACTTTTACAGAGAAAATCTAGAGAGAGGAAGTCCCTCACACCCATCTAACATTCGTTGTAAAACGGGTTTCAAAACTCGCTTCGTTAAATAATTCAACTATTTAATTTAAAGTCTCGTTGCGCATTTATTCATCAATTAATACGAGTTATTAATTTATAGTTATTAAATAAATTGAAAGAATTAAAATAAAAATAAATGATGATAATAGAATAAATGAAACTTTAAATAATAAAAATAAAAATAAAGGGGCAACCGGGTTTCGAACCCGGGTCCCCATCAAACACACACACTGCATACACCGCTACGCTACACATACTTTTGTGATTTAAACCAGAAACAATTAACCTTTATAATAAAACCAAGAAGCTAAACCTGCAAATCAAAGTTGCAGCACCCGAAACTGTCGACAAGCTTGATTCCCGCAATCAAAGAAATTTACGCCTTCTTTATGATTAAACATGTATAACCATGTCAAACATCAGTTATAACCGAAAATTGAAAGCCAATTCAATGTGAAACCGATTTCAAGCAATGATTTAAAACCGAAAATTTAAACCAAAAGAATGATTACCCTTGCCTATAAATTCCAACTGCAAATCATTCTAAACACGCTCATTCTCTCAATCATTACCCAAAAACCCCTCTACTCAACTCTCAGATTTTTTTTAAAATCATCGCCACAGATCGTGCTCAGTCGCCGGACCTCACCGGAAAACATTTAAGATCATCGCCCTCGGTATTATCATTTGATTTATTCTTTTCCTATCTGTTATTTTGTTAATCAGTAATGAATCATGTAAGAAACATTTTGATTTCACAAATCAAATTACTGATCTGGTGTTCTGAGTTTTAATTTTGAAAAAGATGAAGTTCAAATAATGTATAATATAATTAAAATCCTAAGATTAACAGGGTTAGACACATAGTCCAGTGGAGGACTGTGTGCAACACGAACGGAACTGCCCGGGTTCGAATCCCTTTAAATGCGCCGGTCAGATCTTTTAACAAACCTTTTTAGTTAATAAATAAAATATCAAGTCAGGTAAGTTCATAAAAGTAATAAAAATATGATTCAACCGGGTTAGTCACCCAGCCCAGTTGGAAGGGTTGGGTGCAACATCATCGAAGGTCACTGGTTCGAACCTTGTGTGTGGTAGTGGCCGTACGTGTTTTAAGGAAAATAAAAACCTTTTTAAATAAAGTCAGATTTTGAATTAATCCAACTAGTATATAAATGTAATGTAAACAGAGAATATTTCGGGTTAGACACGTAGCTCAGTTGGTAGAGCTACGTGCACGTATACGGGAGGTCACAAGTTCGAACCTCACATGCTGCCAATCTCACACGCATAAAACCGTGACAAGATCAAATTTTTTTATTATTATTTTCTTTACTTAATGCATTTTAAAACTCCTTTAAAAACGCTTAAAATAAGGTTTTAAAGCCTAAAAATTTGCATTAAGTTCACAAAAATAAATCTAAAAATATAAAATCTAATAAAGAGCACTAAATGAAAGTATTAATTTCAAATAAAATTTATTTATTTATCGAATTACAACGTTATTATTTAGGTTAGTTTTCTCTCGTGGTTAAATCCAAACTCGTGAGCGTTCATCATCAAATCAAGGAAACGCACCCACTGTGAGTGAATCCTTACAAATTCCCCTTTTTAATCATGCTTTGGGGTGTATCATGTGTTGTATACATATTTTTTTATTCAAACACTTGTGCTAACACCATTATGTGATCTTATGTGTATTGTTTGTCGTGGATGTTTTATGTAGTTACATTATGTCATTTCAGTGCAAATCATTCATACAAGGCCCATCAGTTCCTTGTTGGATACGAGTTGAGCATCGCATGCCTCATTAGATCGGCTCCGTTTGATTGATCCTTGATCTCACAGTTCATCATTCATCATGCATGTGTACATTGTTGATAATATGTGGTTTGTGGTTTGTTTAACATACATATACATATGATCATACATGGTCTTTGCACAATCTTTTAATTCAATCAATGTAATTAAATTGTTTAAATGTTCAATTTATATTCACTCACCAACTTTTGTTGACCCAAACTTTTATTTTACGCATGATACATGAGGACAGGCTGAGGAGAGGAACACATAGGATTAGCCTTAGAAGATGAATAAAATACTTCATGTTTAGAACAATATTTCGAATGTTTGGTATGTTTTCTTTGTGTTTGGATATTTCCTTTAAATTCCAATTAATAAATATGAAACGTAATTATAGTAAATGTCATGAGCTTTGATGAAAACTCAATCATGCCCCGACTTCTATTTTCGTTGCGGTTAGGGTGTGACAGATTGGTATCAGAGCTCTGACTATAGGGATATAGGATAGGTTATTAGACCCTTAGAGCCTATACTATAGTTGATTAGATTTTAAATGCTTACGTGTTACATGCAAACTCATGATGTTTTATTTGTTTCATATTTATTTCACACACATGCATGTAAGCACGTTCACTATTACATGTTACTGTGTGATATTTATTGTAGCTTATATATTCTTAGCATATTATGTCTATGCAAACACACACAACATAAATTCACAAAATTTCATGATTTCTTCTCAAGGATTTTGTAATGTTTTCATGTTTTCAGTCTCATCAAAGTGAGTTCTACGACGGGCATGTAGTAACTGGAAGGGTACGAGTCCGGTAGTCTAGACGTCCTGTCTAGGATTGGCATTCATATAAATCCAATATAATGGACCAGTTTGCTACCTAGGGACTAACGATGAGAGTACGAAGGACCTATTAGGCTAAAACATGCCACATTAAACGTCGTGTGAACGAACCCCACTTTGAGTTGTCATTGTGTCTACACCTGGACACCCTCAGATCATTTATCTTGCAATCATGTTTTACGATTTTCATTCGGGTGATGCGAGCGTTAACAGGCCAACACCAATGTAAACCCTACAAAGCCCAGTAGTCATGGGGGCCCACATGACTACGTAGGCCGAAGTATGGGAGACATTTGGGGGCCCAAACATGAGCAAAGCCCAAGACATCCGATGGATGTAGTAAATTTATTTCTCAATTATTTAGTGAATATTGTTTTCTCTTTTACAACACATGACACCTAAAAACGATCAACTCATAATCTCGCTACGTATTTCATGTAGATGTCTGGTAGACACTCTCGAGGTGGTAGAAGGTCAGGAAGATCTGATGAGCGCATGGCCGCTCAAATAGCCCAACAGATGTTGTCGTACTTCCCGACATCATCGTACAAGTCCAACAAGCTCTTGCCGCGAATCCCATAAACCCCACCAATCAAGAAGGCCCAAATGTCACCAATCCTCCCCCCCCCCAGCACCACCAGATCCACCTACAAGCACTTCAAATCCTGCGATCCTCCAAAATACGAGGGGACTGAAGGTATCACCGCCCTCCTCCGTTGGTTTGAGGAGATGGAAAGCACTTTTCTCAACTGCGATTGTCCCGATGATCGCAAGGTGCAATATGCTACCGGTCGTTTGTACGGGGTAGCACTTACATGGTGGAACACAGAGAAAGGAAAGCGAGGTGCTGAAGCTGCTATGGCCTTAACCTGGGAAGAGTTAAGGGAGCTCATGACAAGACGCTTCTGTCCAAGAAGTGAAATCAAGAAATTGGAGGATGAGTTCTACTCTTTGAAACAAAAGGAGGGAGACCACACAACATACAATAAGAGATTTCTCGAGTTGAATCAGATGATCCCTAACTTGTTCACTCCACTCCATCGTTTAATTGAGCACTACATTCAAGGTCTTCCCTCGAAAATTCAAGATTCTGTGTTGAGTACTACACCTGCAACCCTCAAAGCTGCAATGGAGCTGGCTACTGAGCTCACGGAAAATCGCATCCGAAATGGTGATTTTAAAGATGAGAAGAAGAAAGACAAGACACCTGTGAAACCTCAACCCCAACTCAAACAGGTTCGTCTTCTAAGTTTGCTGGTAAAAAGAAACGCAATGGGAAGAATTTGCCGTTACCCAAACCAATCCCCCTATCGCTATTGCCCCAATCACACAAGTTGCTCCTCCTGTCGCCCCATTCAAGAAACCCTACACAGGCTCACACCCAAAATGCAACCGATGCCAATATCACCACCCTCCTAAGAACCCATGTCAATATTGCACAAGTTGTGGTCGTGCAGGTCACACAATTCAAACTTGTCGCATTCTCCAAAACCCCAACCGCAATCAACCTCAAGCCCAACCCAACAATCAAGTGGTAGACCAAGCCCAATACCAACAACCTCTACTCTTACCACCTGCTCAACCCATGGACCAACCCTACTATCAACCCAATTACCCTATGATGCAACCAATCAGAGCATGTTTCAACTGTGGTGATCCAACCCATTTTCGAAACACTTGCCCACGTTTGGTGAACATCATAAAGGCCTAAGCCCAAGCCAATCCGGTGAATCAAGCCAACCAAGCTAATCCACCCGCAAGAGGAAGAGCTTTCAACATCAATGCCAATCAAGCTAGGGCTGGTAATAATGTGGTTTACGGTATGTTTCTCATTAACGGTAGTTATGCATCTATTGTAACACCCTGTAAAATCGTGTCCAATAATATAATGACACATGTTGTATTTTAAAATATGTCTATTAAAGACCAATAAGGACTAAAGGCGTCAACATGCTCAAACTGAGCCTCTGAGTGATGGTCCGATGTCAACATGCATAATTAATAGCCTCTAAGTGACTGATATGTCAACATGCTGGAACTTTCGCCTCTGAATGACTGATATGTCAACATGTCCAGCCTTTGAGTGATATCAGAGTCAACATGCTTATAATAAGCCTCTGAGTGATCCTTTGCAGAGTCCTAACTCTCATACGTGCCACTTGTCGTACGAGAGGGTTCAGTTTTGTAAATATGTGAAAGTGGAATAATAGAGGGATTAAAAGTGTCAACATGTTAATTTATACCTCTGAGTGACCTTTTAACAAACCGAGAGCTCGACAATGTCCGGGTATAATCCCGGGTATGCCAAGTATTGGCTACAGAGGGCTAAAAGTGCCAAAAAGGTGTTTTAGAAGGTTTTTAGAAACTTTATAAAGTTAAGGGGTTAAAGTGTCAATTTTTGAAACTGGCCAAGGGGCGGTCGCGGGCCACGAGAGACCTAGCCTGGGTCTCTCGTGGGACGGGAGAAGCCTGCTGCTGCCGAAAGTTTCTTGGCCTCCAAACAAAAATGCCAAGAAACCATGTATTCAAAATTATGGACTTACAATCAGCTATGCCACGATTTGGGACACTTGTAAGCTCCCTCTTACACAACTAAATAATGGCATCACCTCCTTTGAGTTCTCCAACTATAAATAGGTGCTTAAGTTCACCATTCCAACTTGCACCTTTCTCATTCATACACTCTTCTCCCTCCTCTGGAAGTTCCTAGCTGATAGGAGCATCCAACATAGTTCTTTTGCACCCTAGGAATCACTGGTAAGTGTTCCTTCCTTGTGCATTTTCGTTTATAGGCTTTTATAGCCAAAAGTCAAGTGTTTTATGGAAAACGCTTTGACTTTCGGTTAAGACCATTATGGTCCAGCCATTTTTTGAAATGAACATGGCTAAGTAATCGTAATAAAGTAGGTGTTAATCCCTAAAGGGCACCTCCTGTAGATCACATTTACTAAACCAATTGACGGGTCAAAGTTATGTTATTAAAAAGTTAAACAGACCATTTTTCGGAAAAATCATAAAATGATCTTATAAATGTTATAAAACCTATTTTGACACTTACACAAGTTGGTAATAATTATTAGAACATGTAAGAACATGTTCGGCTCGTCAATTTCAGTTCTATGGTCGTTTCACAGAAAGTCGCGAAGTTTGACTTCTGCTTTGACTTTCGATTCTGACCCGATTTAGATTATTTATCTACTGATCTAAAGTTGCATTATGATCGTAATATAATGTAGCATAACCCTCTGAGGTTATATTACATGATCATAATCAGAATCTAAGTTTATGCGCAAGTTCCATAATTATGCATCTTTGACCAAAATGCCCTTTTTCAATAACTAAGGTTTTAATGATGATGAACTTGAAAATAAGTTTCCTACTGATGTAATATTATAAGTAGGATTATTTGGGATGTTAAACCAAATTATAAACTGAGTTTTCAAACAGGTCCTTAAACTATGTCTATAAATGATGATTTTAGCCCTTGTGGCTCATAAAATAGTTTTAATCAAATCTTTTCAAGGTAAATCTTTTACCTACTGATATGTTATATTAAATAACATATCTAAGACATTTTAATCTGACACTAATTTCAGTTTTCATTAAACATCGTATAACACGTTATTGTACGACATAAGCGCCGTTTCGACGCATACTATGTTTTAAACCATATTAATTGACCAAGACTTGTTACCTACTAATTTTAAACTTATTTTAAACATATTTACATTAGGCACATGTTATAAACTCAGAACCCCAAATAATTTATAAACTTTGTGTAAAATGACCAAAATGCCCCTTCGGTGCATAGTTTGGTCATAAAAGATAAATTACACATATAATTGGTATCCTACTGGCATTATATCATAAATAAAGTATTTTTCCAGAATACTTATAATTATAAACTTAAATTATATTCCAGTTCCTTTTATACGGTATGAAATTATCGAAATGCCCTTATGAGGCATAGTGTCGTTTTAAAACCTTAACGGGCATATAAGTTAATATCCTACTGATATTTTAACTTATTTAAAGTATAATGGCATATAGAACTTGTCCATGACTTATCCGGTTACTTGATATCGCTAATATGCGCACGGTTAAGTATATGCAACTATTTTACGAAAATTAACCGAAACAGGTTTAACCTTATCATTTTAATCTCAAAATCCAGAATGTTAATTGTTTACCCATATTATGCAAGTCAAAGTACTAGTCGGGTTTAAACCACATTCTATCCAATCATCGTTTAATCAAACGTTATACGTTTTGATCATGTACACTACTTGGTCTAAGTCTATGACTTAAATAAAGACCGTTAGTATTAATTGGTTAGCTTATGCCATAATCCAGACTAGAGCCTTGCCGGTAAATGTATTTGCACGTTAGTACTTTTGTATACGGCTGAGTTATTGAAATTAAAAGAAGACTAGCTCAGGTAAATACTCTTGACTTATTTTCCCTATACGGGCTTGGATACGGTAAATTATTACCGCTTGGTCAGAAATGGGATCAATCGAATGCCGGGTTGTGGCTTGTAAATCCGCATATTCTGTTTTAATCAGTTTTTTTTGATAACTTAAACATCAAGGGTTAAATTACCGTGTCCTGGATATCCACGGCTCATTACATTAGTTAATGGCCACGACCTTAGCGCGGGGTGTAGGCATACAACTAACAGGCGCTCAAATGCAAATTACCTAAGACGGTGGGGATAACTCCTCTGTGAGTTCTAAGTGGTGTGTATTTAATCATGTCTTGGTCTCTGTACTGGGCCATATATGTATGGACAAACATGTGAATCTATTAACAAGGTTACAAAGTAACTTTCCCAAGTTATAAAAAGATTTGTGCTCTGTGCACTTAAATCATGAGTCAGTCGGGTGTATTTACCATCGAAAGCTGACGTATCGTCCAAAGACTAAATTGCAGGTACAATACGAAATAGGCCGGAAGCTGCTCGGTAGTGAATAAGAGGATCTTGCAAATCCTTAGATCTGCCCTAAAGTCTGTTTTATATTCTTTTGTACATTTTATGATCCGCCTGTGGATCTTCTATTACAAGCCTGTATACTATTTTGTATTTCCGAACACTTGGTTTGTAATAGTAAATTTACTCCAAGACTTCTTCTGTGCCGTGTTTAATAAACAATGATGTTATCAACTGAAGTCACGATACTCCCCACCCGGGCCCACCGGTGTATGGATTTGGGTTGGAAATCTAGGGTGTGATAGGTTGGTATCAGAGCCAACATTTGAGAGAATTAAACGCTATCCTTTTGTGTTTAATCTCAAACGTACACAAGCACATTCCTTAGACTTCCGAGTCTAGGCATTGACCTAGGATTACTCATTTCATTATTAAGTTATTATTATGTTTTTGAATTGATTTTTTTAACAGGAAAATGCCGCCACGTGACGAGGACAAAGTAGGAGAGGAAAAGGTCCAATGAGGGGAGGACCATCGGGGCGCATCCCTCCTCAACCTCATAACTCAGATGCCTACCTGGAATCAGGAGATTCGTCTCCTTGGCAACCAGCGAGACACTCGCCCCCACATTCCCAAAATTCTTACCACTCTCACCATTCCTATCATTCACACCATTCTCACCATTCTCATTCACACTCTTATCATGAAGAATTTAACCCTAGCTACTACTCTAACACACCTCCAGCCAATCAAAATCAGCTGGACCAGCCAAACCCTATGGACGAGGACTCTGTTCCGGAGATGCCGCCGTCGGGATCGAATACGCATCCCATAGAAATTTCAAGCGATTCGAACTCGTATATCGGATCGCCCTACCAAGGTCCTAATGAGTGGGACCAATATTGGAACCAATTTACCTTCACCAACACACCTTCCCATCTCTCTCAACCACCTCCTGTTCAAGAAGATGTCCACATGGAACCGGTGAACCAATCTCAACCACTTCCTGAACCACCAAGGAGGAAGCGTGGAGCACGTATGTCGGTACTTGCAGGACAAAGGTCGGGATCGCTGCCACCTTTTCCCAATTCCTACCCCACAATTCACGAGGACCCACAAATGGGTGGAACCTCTAACACTTCACCTGTGGTGGAACCAACACCAACACTTACAGTTCAACCACCACCATTGGGTTATAGTAACCCGATCCCCACATATCCAGATGCATCTGGATATGATCCTTTTAACCCGTCTACACCGGTAGACTATCAAGCATGGTCGCAAGACCCCTATATGCAAGCAGTTATGCACAATGTACTTTACCCATCTCCTTTCCCACCTACTTATCCACCGACTAGATATCCAACTTATGGGTACCAGTATCCGGTTATGCCACAACCACAACCTCCGCCACCACTTGAGGCCATTAACGAAGCCTTAGAAAGGATGAAAGAAATGCAGCAACAAGCGGAGAAAACGGAGAAGAAGACAAACAAGTTCTTCAAGAAACTCTCCAAGTTGGTCAAGGGAAAGAAGGACGAGTGAAGTCTCTTCTAATAATATGTAGTCCTTGCGTGGACATTTTGTTTTTCTATAGTCCTTGCTTGGACAATTTATTTCATTTTGTTTCTAGTATAGTAATTTCTAAATTGAAATTTAATCAAGTATTTTGGAATTATATATATATGTATTCATCCTCTTCAAAACGAGCGTCTCGATTTTACTCGAAAGTTATGCTCTGCGATATAATTCCAAAAAGATCTTAATGGTTTTGATCAGCCAAGAGGCACAGACCACACATTTGGCCAATTTATAAATGATAGTTAAGTACGAAGGAGTCTTCTATCAGGATAGTTAAGGGAAGTTGTCCTTTTATCCAGAGGTGGTGGACTTATGTTCAAGCCTCCAAGTCGTTAAGGTCAATGGGATCGGGACTATTAATCAACCATTAAGGTACTCTTATGTTAACATTCAAGAATGTTCATACTCTTGGTAGTGTGACTTGAGGAATCACAATAACCTTCAAGGTAAAGGACTATGTCCTGACCTTATATAACCCATGTGATCAAATTGATCCCGGCTAATATCATCAGTGCGATGATAAATAAACATCTATTAGTGATGTATTGCCCTTAGGGCTATGATTAAAACATCCATTAGTGATGTATTGCCCTTGGGGCTATGATTAAAACATCCATTAGTGATGGATTGCCCTTGGGGCTATGATTAAAACATCCATTAGTGATATATTGCCCTTGGGGCTATGATTAAACATCCATTAGTGATGTATTGCCCTTGGGGCTATGATTAAACATCCATTAGTGATGTATTGCCCTTAGGGCTATGATTAAACATCCATTAGTGATGTATTGCCCTTGGGGCTATGATTCAAACATCCATTAGTGATGTATTGCCCTTGGGGCTATGATTAAACATACAGTAGTGATGTATTGCCCTTGGGGCTATGATTCAAACATCCATTAGTGACAGACCTATGTGCCATATTTCATGTCCATTAGTGACAGGCCTATGTGCCATATTTCATGTCCATTAGTGGTAGGCCTATGTGCCATATTTTATGTCCATTAGTGACAGGCCTATGTGCCATATTTTATGTCCATTAGTGACAGGCCTATGTGCCATATTTTATGTCATTCGAGACAAGCCTATGAGCTAAATAAAAATTGTCAAATTATGACAATTACAGTTGTGACAATGCGATCCACTGTCTAGTAATTATGGACAATGTCCAAATTGTAATTTGCCTTTGATGGTCCTATTAAGACCTTGGCCAAATATAGTCATGTTAAGCCTAAGAGTTGTGATATCATTCACACTAGAATAGGCATGGATTGTTATATCCAATATTTTAAGCCCAATATGGTTGACATACCATGGCTAAGTGAAGCTTTATTGGTGTATAGAACCAAAGATCAAAGATGGCTAACTCAAATGAGGCACAAAGTAGCCACCGGAATGTGGAATCTTACAAAGCCGAAAACAGAGATATCGATAATGATAATTTTCAAGCTCACATTGACGCGGCAGTTGAAAAGGCCATGGGGAAGGCCATAGAAAAGCTTAGAGAGTCGAGTGCTGCTCGCTCTAGACCATTATCGATTACCCCATCCTCAGCTCATAAGGAGAGCTCCGTTCACTCTTCAAATGCGAAGAGTGAACCAAAGAAATTAGATTTTGCTGAAAGGTCCTGTTCTGTTAAAGACGGATGTACCTATAAGTATTTCATCTCATGCAAGCCACGAGACTTCAATGGGGAAAAAGGAGTTGTGGAAGCCCTAAAGTGGCTAGACGAGATGGAAACGATTGTAGATATCAGCAACTGTGCTGATAAGGATGTGGTCAAGTATGTATCATATTCCTTTAAGGGCGATGCCCTTATCTGGTGGAAAGCCATGATTCAGTCTACAGGGAAAGTACACCTGTATAACTTAGGGTGGTCCAAATTTGTGGACCTTGTTAAGGAAACATACTACCCACTCCATGAGGTGGAGAAATTAGAGACAGACTTTTTGTCTCTTTCCATGAAAAACCTAGATTGTCGGAAGTATGTTTCCGATTTCAATTCCCTATCTAGGTTAGTTTCCTATTTGATCACCCCAGAACTCAAACGCATTGTGCATTTTATTAATGGGTTAGCGCCCGAGACTAAGGGCATGGTAAAGGCTGCATAGCCTACTACCTATAAGTTTGCTGTTGACCTATCTCTCTCCCTCACCTTGGATTTGGTGAGGCAAAAGTCAGTCAGGTCTGAAACTGACGGGAAAAGGAAGAGAGAAGATGACAACTCCCATAGGTTTAATAAGAAGAATAAAGGGAGATTTGGGTTCAAAGGGAACCAAGGCAAAACGGCTGTGATGCCAACATGCAAAACTTGCAACCGCAGACACCAGGACAGTGTAATTTTGGTTCACAGCCCAAACCCTGTGGCATCTGTAAGAGAAAGGGGCATAAGACTCTAGAATCTAAGGATCTTAAGGATGTCGTCTGCTACGTCTGCAATGAAAAGGGGCATATTAAGACTAACTGCCCTAAAATTCTTAAGAACAATAATGCAAAGCCTGGAGAGGACAAGAAGGGAAATGCTCGAGCCTTTCAAATGACTGCAAGAGAGGCTGTTAATGACGACAATGTCATAACATGTACATTCCTCATTAACAATATTTATGCTAGAGTTCTTTTTTATTCGGGTGCAGATAGATCTTTTGTTGACCATAAGTTTGGTAAACTATTAAACCTGCCCTTAAGAACTCTAGATAAAACTTATGAGATAGAACTTGCTGATGGAACGATAGAAACAGCATCTTCCATTCTTGATGGATGCTCTATATCCATTAAGAATCATTCTATTCCTATCTCTCTTTTGCCAATGAAATTGGCGGGGTTCGATGTAGTTTTAGGCATGGATTGGTTATCTCAAAACCAAGCCTGCATTGCCTGCGATAGGAAACTCATCAAAATCAAAACCCCATCTGGTGAAATGATCACCATCCCTGGAGACTCACACTATGGACTGCCAGACAAGGTGTCGTTATTTAAGGCATCCAAGTGTTTGAGGAAAGGTTGTGTCATCTACATGGCACAAGTTACTATTAATGAGCCTAAGCCAAACATGGAAGACCTACCAGTTATTTCTAAATATTTAGATGTCTTTCCTGAAGAATTACCTGGCTTACCTCCAGACAGGCAAGTGGAGTTTAGAATAGATATCCTGTCAGGATCAGCACCTGTTGCCAGGGCTCCATATAGGCTAGCACCAACGGAAATGAAGGAGTTGAGGATGCAGTTAGATGAACTCTTAGAGAAAGGCTTTATTCAGCCTAGTTCCTCGCCTTGGGGAGCTCCTATCCTCTTTGTAAAGAAGAAAGACGGTTTGATGCGAATATGCATCGATTACCAAGAGCTAAACAAGTTAACAATCAAGAATAGATATCCTTTGCCCAGGATCGATGATTTATTTGACCAACTTCAAGGGGCTAGTTACTTCTCCAAGATCGATTTGAGTCCGAATATCATCAATTGAAGGTTAGGAACGAGGATGTTCACAAAACAGCCTTCAAGACCCGCTACGGTCACTTTGAATTTTTGGTGATGCCTTTTGGGCTACAAATGCACCAGCAGCATTCATGGATCTCATGAATAGAGTCTGCAAGCCATATTTGGATAGCTTTGTCATTATCTTTATAGACGACATACTTATCTACTCTCGTAATTAAGCTGATCACGAGAAACATCTTAGGTGCATCTTAGAACTACTAAGGCAAGAGAAGCTTTATGCTAAATTCTCTAAGTGTGAGTTTTGTCTTAGAGAGGTCCAATTTCTTGGACACATGGTAAGTGAGCGTGGTATCCAAGTGGATCCTGCCAAAATTGAGGCCATAATGAATTGGAAAGTACCCAAGACCCCAACAAAGATTCGTAGTTTCCTAGGACTAGCTGGTTATTATAGGAGGTTCATTGAGAACTTTTCAACGATAGCCACTCCTTAACTACCTTAACCCGTAAGAATGTTAAATATAATTGGGGTCCAAAACAACAAGAATCTTTTGAGATTCTTAAACACAAGTTGAGTAATGATCCTGTATTATCCCTACCAGAGGGTGTTGAAGATTTTGTTGTTTACTGTGATGCTTTGCACACTGGCATGGGCTGTGTGCTAATGCAAAAAAGACAAGGTAATTGCCTATGCATCACGACAACTAAAGGTGCACAAGAGGAATTACACCACCGATGATTTAGAACTGGGTGCCGTTGTATTTGCACTAAAGATATGGAGACATTACTTGTATGGCACAAAGTGTATTATATACAATGACCATAAAAGTCTCCAGCATTTGTTCAATCAGAAAGAATTGAACATGCGACAACGTCGATGGATGGAAACTCTTAATGACTATAATTGCGAGATTCGCTACCATCCAGGTAAAGCAAATGTAGTTGCTGATGCCTTAAGTCGCAAGGAACAGGTTAAGCCTATAAGGATTAACGCCAAGAGCATTGAGCTCAGAAATAGATTAAGTGAGAAACTATTGGATGCGCAAAAGCAAGCCCTATTAAAGGCTAATATCCCTAATGATGGGTTAGGCAGAACTGTTGATCAGTTAGCGCCTGGAAAAGATGGAATCCTTATATTTAATGATAGAATTTGGGTTCCAATCTTTGGGGGACTTAGAGATCTAATCCTCCAGGAAGCGCATTGTTCAAGACACTCGGTTCACCCAGGTGGTGACAAGATGTATCAATACTTGAAGAAAAATTTTTGGTGGATGGGTTTGAAGAAATCCATAGCCACTTATGTAGCTAAGTGTCTGACGTGTTCGCAAGTTAAGGCCGAACATCAGAAGCCGTCAGGACTTCTACAGCAATTAGAAATTCCCACATGGAAATGGGAAATGGTGACTATGGACTTGATTACCAAGTTACCTAAGACCAAAAGTGGAAATGACACTATGTGGGTCATTATGGATAGGTTGTATGTGGACAAGATTGTGTAATTCAGACAATAAAGGTAACGTATAATTCAGACAAATTGGCTAAGTTGTATGTGGACAAGATTGTGTCCCTACACGGTGTGCTGGTATCTATTGTATCTGATAGAGATACTTGATATACCTCTCACTTTTGGAAAAGTTTCCAACAATCTTTAGGCACATGATTAAACTTTAGTACGGCTTACCATCCACAGACTGATGGTCAAAGTGAGCGTACTATCCAGACCTTGGAAGACATGCTTCGAGCATGTGTGATTGATTTAGGTGGAAGTTGGGATAACAACTTACCCCTAATAGAATTCTCCTACAATAATAATTATCATACTAGCATCAAGGCTGCTCTTTTTGAGGCCTTGTATGGGAGAAAATGTAGAACGCCCGTGTGTTGGGCAGAAGTTGGGGAAGCCCAACTATCAGGACCAGAGATTGTCCTAGAGACCACGGAAAAGATTGTGCAAATCTGTGATTGTCTCAAAGTTACCAGGGATAGGCAGAAAAGCCATGCTGACAAGAGGCGTAAACCTCTTAAGTTCCAAGTAGGGGACAAAGTCATGTTAAAAGTATCACCCTGGAAAAGTGTGATGCGCTTTGGGAAGAAGGGCAAGTTAAGCCCAAGATACATCGGACAATTTGAGATAGTCGAATGTGTCGGCACTGTAGCTTATAAGCTCAGATTGCCAGAGGAGCTTAGTGGAATTCATGATGTATTCCACATATCTAACCTTAAGAAATGTCTAGCCGATGAGTCGCTAGCAATGTCGCACAAGGATGTGCAAATCGATGAAACCTGAGGTTCGTGGAGAAACCAGTTTCGATCGAGGATCGAGAGGTTAAGAAGCTCCGAAGGAAAATGACACCTATAGTAAAGGTTAAGTAGGACGCCTTTAGAGGTCCCGAGTATACATGGGAGGTTGAGTCCACTATGCGACAAAAGTACTCCCATCTTTTTGAATAAAATCTCGAGGTCAAGATTTCTTTTAAGGGGGTGAGGATGTAACACCCTGTAAAATCGTGTCCAATAATATAGTGACACGTGTTGTATTTTAAAATATAGTCTATTAAAGACCAATAAGGACTAAAGGCGTCAACATGCTCAAACTGAGCCTCTAAGTGACGGTCCGATGTCAACATGCATAAATAATAGCCTCTGAGAGACTGATATGTCAACATGCTTGAAATTTGGCCTCTGAGTGACTGATATGTCAACATGCCCAGCCTCTGAGTGACATTAGAGTCAACATGCTTATAATAAGCCTCTGAGTGATCCTTTGCAGAGTCCTAACTCTCATACGTGCCAATTGTCGGACGAGAGGGTTCAATTTTGTCAATATGTGAAAGTGGAATAATGGAGGGATTAAAAGTGTCAACATGTTAATTTATACCTCTGAGTGACCTTTTAACAAACCGAGAACTCGACAATGTCTAGGTATAATCCCGGGTATGCCAAGTATTGGCTACGGAGGCTAAAAGTGCCAAAAAGGTGTTTTAGAAGGTTTTTAGAAACTTTATAAAGTTAAGGGCTTAAAGTGTCAATTTTTGAAACTGGCCAAGAGGTGGTCGCGGGCCGCGAGAGACCTGGCATGGGTCTCTCACGGGGCGCGAGAAACCTTCTGCTGCTGAAAACAAAAATGCCAAGAAACCATGTATCGAAACTATGGACTTACAATCAGCTATGCCACGTTTTGGGACACTTGTAAGCTCCCTCTTACACCCTAAACACCTGGCATCACCTCCTTTGAGTTCTCCAACTATACATAGGAAGTTCACCATTCCAACTTGCACCTTTCTCATTCATACACTCTTCTCCCTCCTCTGGGAGTTCCTAGCTGATAGGAGCATCCAACATAGTTCTTTTGCACCCTAGGAATCACTGGTAAGTGTTCCTTCCTTGTGCATTTACGTTTATAGGCTTTTATAGCCAAAAGTCAAGCGTTTTACAGAAAACGCTTTGACTTTCGGTTAAGACCATTATGGTCCAGCCATTTTTCGAAATGAACATGGCTAAGTAATCGTAATAAGGTAGGTGTTAATCCCTATAAAGGGCACCTCCTGAAGATCACATTTACTAGACCAATTGACGGGCCAAAGTTATGTTATTAAAAAGTCAAACAGGCCATTTTTCGGAAAAATCATAAATTGATCTTATAAATGTTATGAAACCTGTTTTGACACTTACACAAGTTGGTAATAATTATTAGAACATGTAAGAACATGTTCGGCTCGTCAATTTCAGTTCTGGAGTCGGTTCACAACTGAAAGTCGCTAAGTTTGACTTCTGCTTTGACTTTTGATTCTGACCCAATTTAGATTATTTACCTACTGATCTAAAGTTGCATTATGATCGTAATATAATATGGCATAACCCTCTGAGGTTATATTACATGATAATCAAAATATAAGTTTATGCGCAAGTTCCATAATTATGCCATCTTTGACCAAAATGCCCTTTTTACATAAATCAAGGTTTTAATGACAAAGAACTTGAAACTAAGTTTCCTACTGATGTAATATTAAATGCAGAATTATTTGGGATGTTAAACCAAGTTATAAAATGAGTTTTCAAATAGGTCCTTAAACTATGTCGATAAATGACGATTTTAGTCCTTGTGGCTCATAAAATAGTTTTAATCAAATCTATTCAAGGTAAATCTTTTACCTACTGATATGTTATATTAAATAACATATCTAAGACATTTTAATCTAACACTAATGCCAGTTTTCATTAAACATCGTATAACACGTTATTTTACGACATAAGCGTCGTTTCGGCGCATAGTATGGTTTTAAACCATATTAATTGACCAAGACTTGTTACCTACTGATTTTAAACTTATTTTAAACATATGTAAAGTAGACACATGTTATAAACTCAGAATCCCAAATAATTTATAAACTTTGTGTAAAATGACCAAAATGCCCCTTCGGTGCATAGTTTGGTCATAAAAGATAAATTACACATATAATTGGTATCCTACTGGCATTATATCATAAATAAATTATTTTTCCAGAATACTTATAATTATAAACTTAAATTATATTCCAGTTCCTTTTATACGATATGAAATTATCGAAATGCCCTTATGAGGCATAGTGTCGTTTTAAAACCTTGACGGGCATATAAGTTAATATCCTACTGATATTTTAACTTATTTAAAGTATAATGGCATATAGAACTTGTCCATGACTTATCCGGTTACCCGATATCGCTAATATGCGCACGGTTAAGTATATGCAACTATTTTACGAAAATTAACCGAAAGGGTTTAACCTTGTCATTTTAATCTCAAAATCTAGAATGTTAATTGTTTATCCATATTATGCAAGTCAAAGTACTTGTCGGGTTTAAACTACATTCTATCCAATCATCGTTTAATCAAGCGTTATACGTTTTGATCATGTACACTACTCGGTCTAAGTCTATGACTTAAATAAAGACCGTTAGTATTAATTGGTTAGCTTAGCCATAATCCAGACTAGAGCCTTGCCGGTAAATGCTATCTACACGTTAGTACTTTTGTATACGGCTGAGTTATTGAAATTAAAAGAAGACTAGCCCAGGTAAATACTCTTGACTGATTTTCCCTATACGGGCTTGGCATACGGTAGATTATTACCGCTTGGTCAGAAATGGGATCAATCGAATGCCGGATTGTGGCTTGTAAATCCGCATATTCTATTTTAATCAGTTTTTTATAACTTAAACATCAGGGTTAACTTACCGTGTCCTTGATATCCTCGGCTCATTACATTAGTTAATGGCCACGACCTTAGCGCGGGGTGTAGGCATACACCTGACAGACGCTCAAATGCAAATTACCCAAGACGTTGGGGATAACTCCTCTGCGAGTTCTAAGTGGTGTGTATTTAATCATGTCTCGGTCTCTATACTGGGCCCTGTATGTATGGACAAACATGTGAATCTGTTAACAAGGTTACAAAGTAACTTTCCCAAGTTATAAAAAGATTTGTGCCCTGTGCATTTAAATCTAATTTCTAAAATGTTTTCAAAATGAGTCAGTCGGGTGTATTTACCATCGAAAGCTGACGTATCGTCCAAAGACTAAATTGCAGGTACAATACGAAATAGGTCGGAAGCTGCTCGGTAGTGAATAAGAGGATCTTGCAAATCCTTAGATCTGCCATAAAGTTTGTTTTATATTCTTTTGTACATTTTATGATCCGCGTGTGGATCTTCTATTACAAGCCTGCAAATTATTTTGTATTTCCGAACATTTGGTTTGTAATAGTAATTTTACTCCAAGACTTCCGTTGTGCCGTGTTTAATTAACAATGATGTTATCAACTGACGTCACGATACTCCCCACCCGGGCCCACTGGTGTATGGATTTGGGTTGGAAATCCGGGGTGTGACAGGTCGGTATCAGAGCCAACATTTAAGAGAATTAAACGCTATCCTTTTGTGTTTAATCTCAAACTTACATGAGCACATTGATTAGACTTCCGAGTCTAGGCATTGACCTAGTATTACTCATTTCATTATAAGTTACTAGTATGTTTTTGAATTGATTTTTTTAACAGGAAAATGCCGCCACGTGTACGAGGACAAAGTGGGAGAGGAAAAGGTCCAATGAGGGGAGGACCATCGGGGCGCATCCCTCCTCAACCTCATAACTCAGATGCCTACTAGGAATCAGGAGATTCGTCTCCTTGGCAACCAGCGAGACACTCTGTCTCTCATAGACACTCGCCCCCACATTCCCAAAATTCTAACCACTCTCACCACTCCTATCATTCATACCATTCTCACATTCCCATTCACACTCTTATCATGAAGAATTTAACCCTAACTACTACTTTAACATAACTCCAGCCGATCAAAATAGTTGGACCAGCCAAACCCTATGGACGAGGACTCCGATCCGGAGATGTCGAATCCTTCACGGTGGAAGTTGCTGATGGTGAACCTATTACGTTAGACTCGATTATTCGAGATTGCACTCTCATCCTCAATGATCATGATTTCTCAATTGATCTTATCCCTATGAAGTTGGGTAGTTTTGACATCATCATTGGTATGGACTGGCTTAGTCAGCATCACGCTGAAGTTGTTTGTTACAAGAAATTTATTCGAATTCCTCTCGCTGACGGTCAAACATTACGTATCTTTGGTGAAACCTCCTCCAAAGGGCTCAAATTGATGTCATGCCGCCAAGCTCGAAGATACCTTCGCATGGACTATATCGTGTTTTTAGCTCACATCGTCAAAAAGGAAGGCAAGGAAAAGAAGCTCGAATACATTCCAATCGTTAGAATTTCCTCAAGTATTTCCCGACGACGTTTCAGGACTTCCTCCTATGCGAGAAGTCGAATTCCGAATCGATCTTGTACCTTGTGCTACACCAGTCGCAAAATCTCCATATCGGTTAGCCCCATCTGAGATGCAAGAGTTAGCTAGTCAACTGCAAGAGTTGACTGACAATGGATTTATACGTCCTAGCTCATCACTTTGGGGAGCTCCGGTTCTTTTCGTAAAGAAGAAAGATGGAACCTTTGTATGTGTATCGACTATAGAGAGCTCAGCAAGCTGACTATAAAGAACCGCTATCCTTTACCTCGTATCGATGATTTTCTAGATCAACTTCAGGGTGCCACCTGTTTCTCAAAAATCGATCTTCGTTCTGGTTATCATCAACTTAGAGTACGTGAAGAATATATTCCAAAGACTGCTTTTTGAACTCGTTATGGTCACTATAAATTCATGGTTGTGCCTTTTGGTTTGACCAATGCTCTTGCTGTTTTCATGGATTTGATGAATAGGGTGTGTAAACCCTACCTCGATCGTTTTGTCATAGTCTTCATTGATGATATTCTTATCTATTCTAAGACCAAATCCGATCATGAGCGACATCTTTGACTTATCCTAACACTCTTGAGGACCGAAAAGCTTTATGCCAAGTTCTCGAAATGTGAGTTTTGGTTAAAAGAGGTACAATTTCTTGGTCATGTCGTTAACGACAGAGGTATTCATGTCGACCCTGCCAAGATTAAAGCGGTGCAAGAATGGCAAGCGCCACGCACTCCTACCGAAGTTAGATCATTTCTTGGTCTAACTGGTTATTATCGACATTTCATCACAAATTTTTCTCATATCGCCGTCCCACTCACAGCGTTGACTCACAAGGGTAAATCCTTCATTTGGGGGCCCAAGCAAGAAGAGGCTTTCCAAACATTGAAGCAAAAGCTTTGTGATGCACCTATCCTTACACTTCCGATGGTTACGAAGACTTTGTGGTTTATTGTGACGCGTCAGGGCAAGGTTTAGGTTGCGTTCTAATGCAAAGAGGAAAGGTGATAGCCTATGCCTCAAGGCAACTCAAAGTGCATGAAAAGAACTATACCACTCACGACCTAGAACTTGGAGCAGTCGTGTTCGCTCTAAAGATATGGAGACATTACCTCTATGGTACCAAGTGTGAAATTTACACTGACCACAAGAGCCTTCAACATATCTTCAATAAAAAAGAGTTGAATATGAGGCAACAACGATGGGTCGAACTCCTAAATGATTACGATTGTGAAATTCGATATCATCCTGGCAAAGCCAATGTTGTAGCGGATGCTCTTAGTCGAAAGAGTATGCGAACTCCATCCATCTTTTGTGTTTACAAATTGTAACCGATCTCCAAAATCGAATTCGAGTAGCTCAATATACTTCTGTCACGGAAAATGATGTGCGAGATGAATTGTCTTGTGGAGCTGAACTCAAGATAGAAACCAAGTCCGATGGTATCCTTTACTATCTAAACCGTATTTGGATACCTGATCGCGACAATCTTCGTACTTTTCTTATGAATGAGGCTCACAAAACACGATACTCTATACGTCCAGGTGCTGATAAGATGTATCAAGATCTATGATACTCTTACTAATGGCCTGGTATGAAGAAGGATATCGCAATTTTTGTCTCCAAGTGCCTCACATGTTCTAAGATAAAAGCTGAGCATCAAAGACCCTCAGGATTACTCGTCCAACCAGAAATACCTGGTTGGAAGTGGGAAAACATAATCATGGACTTCATTACTGGGTTACCTCGCACCTCCAGTGTGTATGACACAATTTGGGTTATCATTGATCGTCTCACTAAATCAGCTCATTTCATTCCAATCCACGAAAAACTACAAGAACGAGAAGTTAGCTCGTATCTATATCGATGAAATTGTAAGCCGACATGGTGTGCCCTTAAGTATCATTTCAGATCGAGATGGTCGTTTTACTTCACGAACATGGCAAGCCGTACAATCAGCTTTGGGTACTCGTTTAGATCTCAGCACTGCCTTTCCCCCTCAAACTAATGGTCAATCTAAAGGCACCATACAAACCCTTGAAGACATGTTGCGAGCATGTGTCATAGACTTCAAGGGTAATTGGGATACTCATCTACCGTTGGTTGAATGTTCGTACAACAACAGTTATCATTCTAGCATTGGTATGACTCCTTTCGAAGCCTTATATGGTCGCAAGTGCCAATCTCCTGTATGTTGGCATGAAATTGGTGAAGCGTAAATCACTGGACCCGAATGGATCCAAGAAACGACTGACAAAACTCTTCATATCCGAAATAATCTTCTAGCAGCTCGAAGTCGCCAAAAGAGTTACGTTGATAAACGACGAAAGCCACTGGAGTTTTGTGTTGGTGATCAAGTACTTTTGAAGGTATCACCGTGGAAGGGAGTGGTTTGTTTTGGTTAAAAAGGCAAGCTAGCACCACGCAATGTGGGACCATTTAAAATACTCGAAAGAGTTGGACCTGTAGCATACAAGCTTGACCTACCAGAAGAACTCAACAGAATTCATCCCACATTCCATGTATCAAACTTGAAAAAGTGTCTCGCCGATGAAAACCTCCATATCCCATTAGAAGATATTCAGATCGATGAATCTATGCATTTTGTTGAGAGACCTGTAGAGATTATGGACTTCGCAGAAAAGCGTTTAAGACGAAGTCGTATTCCTATAGTCAGGGTGCGTTGGGAGTCAAAACGAGGAACTGAGTTTACTTGGGAACGTGAAGACTCAATGCGTGAAAAATACCCGCATCTTTTTCCAGTTACATCTACTACTTAAATTACATCTACTACTTATATTTCGGGACGAAAGTTCTAAAGTAGGGGATACTGTAACATTCGTTGTAAAACGGGTTTCAAAACCCGCTTCATTAAATAATTCAAGTATTTAATTTAAAGTCTCGTTGCGCATTTATTCATCAATTAATACGAGTTATTAATTTATAGTTATTAATTTTTAGTTATTTAATAAACTAAAAGAATTAAAATAAAAATAAATGATGATAATATAATAAATGAAACTTTAAATAATAAAAATAAAAATAAAGGGGCAACCGGGTTTTGAACCTGGGTCCCCATCAAACACACACACTGCATACACCACTACGCTACACACACTTTTGTGATTTAAACCAGAAACAATTAACCTTTATAATAAAACCAAGAAGCTAAATCTGCAAATCAAAGTTGCAGCACCCGAAACTGTCGACAAGCTTGATTCTCGCAATCAAAGAAATTTACGCCTTCTTTATGATTAAACATGTATAACCATGTCAAACATCAGTTATAACCAAAAATTGAAAGCCAATTCAATGTGAAACCGATTTCAAGCAATGATTCAAAACCGAAATTTTAAACCGAAAGAATGACTACCTTGCCTATAAATTGCAACTGCAAATCATTCTAAACACGCTCATTCTCTCAATCATTACCCAAAAACCCCTCTGCTCAACTCTCTGATTTTTAAAAATCCTCGCCAGAGATCGTGCTCAGTCGCCAGACCTCACCGGAAAACATTCAAGATCACCGCCCTCGGTATTATCATTTGATTTATTCTTTTCCTGTATGTTATTTTGTTAATCAGTAATGAATCATGTAAGAAACATTTTGATTTAACAAATCAAATTACTGATCTGGTGTTCTGAGTTTTAATTTTGAAAAAGATGAAGTTCAAATAATGTGTAATATAATTAAAATCCTAAGATTAACCGGGTTACACACAGTCTAGTGGAGGACTGTGTGCAACACGAACGGAACTCCCGGGTTCGAATCCCTTTACATGCGCCTATCAATCTTTTACAACCTTATAATAATAAATATAAAGTTAGGTAAGTTCATAAAAGCAATAAAAATATTATTCAAACCGGGTTAGTCACCCAGCCCAGTTGGAAGGGCTGGGTGCAACATCATCGAAGGTCACTAGTTCGAACCTTGTGTGTGTGGCAGCGGCCGAACGTGTTTTTAAGGAAAATTAAAACCTTTTTAAATAAAGTCAGATTTTGAATTAATCTAACTAGTATATAAATGTAATAAAAACAGAGAATATTTCGGGTTAGACACGTAGCTCAGTTGGTAGAGCTGCGTGCACGTATACGGGAGGTCACGAGTTCGAACCTCACACGCTGCCAATCTCACACGCATAAAACCGGTCAGACACAAGATCAAATTTTTTTATTATTATTTTCTTTATTTAATGCATTTTAAAACTCCTTTAAAAATGCTTAAAATAAGGTTTTAAAAGCCTAAAAATTTGTATTAAGTTCACAAAAATAAATCTAAAAATATAAAATCTAATAAAGAGCACTAAATGAAAGTATTAATTTCAAATAAAATTTATTTATTTATCGAATTACTACGTTATTGTTTAGGTTAGTTTTCTCTCGTGGTTAAATCCAAACTCGTGCGCGTTCATCATCAATCAAGAAAACGCACCCATTGTGAGTGAATCCTTACAAATTCCCCTTTTTAATCATGCTTTGGGGTGTATCGTGTGTCGTATACATATTTTTTTATTCAAACACATGTGCTAACACCATTATGTGATCTTATGTGTATTGTTTGTCGTGGATGTTTTATGTAGTTATATTATGTCATTTCAGTGCAAATCATTCATACAAGGCTCATCAGTTCCTCGTTGGATACGAGTTGAGCATCGCGTGCCTCATTAGATCGGCTCCGTTTGATTGAGCCTTGATCTCACAGTTTATCATTCATGATGCATGTGTACATTGTTGATAATATGGGGTTTATGGTTTGTTTATACATACATATACATATTAGCATACATGATCTTTGCACAATCTTTTAAATCAATCAATGTAATTAAATTGTTTAAATGTTCAATTTAGATTCACTCGTCAACTTTTGTTGACCCAACTGTTATTTTATGCATGATACAGGAAGACAGGCTGAGGAGGGGAACACATAGGATTGACCTTAGAAGATGAATAAAATACTTCATGTTTAGAACAATATTTATGATGTTTGTATGTTTTCTTTGTGTTTGGATATTTCCTTTAAATTCCAATTAATAAATATGAAACTTAATTATAGTAAATGTTATAAGCTTTGATGAAAACCCAATCATGCCCTGACTTCTATTTCCGCTGTGGGTCAGGGTGTGACATCATACTCATGATCTCCACTCCACTTCAACATCTTCGTGAACCGCCGTCAAAAAAGCTCCGGGGACTCCACACTTCTTCACTAAAGTCCTATTTCTTGAAAAGGTTAATAGATTGATTACTCCTACTAATATAGTCCTAACAACATGAACATATGACTACACGATATAATTTTTTCTTGAACGACGAATTTCCTTTAATCTTTGGTGTGTGTAGGAATTGAACTTAAGACTTTCTCATTCCAAACCCATGTGTTTAAAGGCTTAATTTGCCTATGTCAATAGATCATCACTCATGGATATAAATAAAAGTACAATCGTGAGAATAGCCCACATATTTCAATATCCATGACTATGTTTCCCCATATATTGCAACTGGGTTTGTAAAATTTTAGGTGGTTTCGAAGGAGTGTTTGTGAAACTCGGTGAATGGTGGTGTAACAAGAGAGGGGCAAACGCCAGTGGGGTTGTCTAACGGATTGAATTGGGCAACACAGGAAAACGATAATGTGTTGCTGGGATATTCGATTAGTTTCAGGTTCGATTGGGTGACGCCATGAGTATACGAAAATATTATTGTAAAGTCAATGTGGGGTTTTGAACGTTGGCATTGTGTATTAAATTGGTTTTTTCTTTTCATGAAATTGTACGAGAATCTCAGCAAACATCATCATCATTATCAACAAATTATGAACCGTATCCATCAGATTTTTAGTACGAAGAAAATGGGGTTTTAATTTGATGGAGAGACAGAGATTACACTATGAGGATGGGGCTGGGTTGGGGCGGTGAAGGGGGTTTAACGTCGGCTTGGCGTTGCCTGATTGGCGTGGAGATTCTACCTAGCGTGGGGTGGAAGGCTGGGTGACATGGCGGGTTGTGGTTGGCTGGATCAAAGTAGCCGTTAGGGCTTCTATGCCAAACCAAATTTTTTTTAAAAAAATATATATTTTATACCTATAAATACCCAACCCCAAACCATATTCTTATAATCTTCTTCACCCACACCCAGACAAAAAAAAAACGAAAAAAAAACGAAGGTAAACATGCTGGACCGAAGAAGAAGAAATCGCACTTGTTATATCGACTGTCGATGCCCAACGTACTCTACAACACGGTCAAACCTCGTATTGGGGTCGAGCGTTTCAACAATACCAACAACACGTCGGCAACACGCGTCATAACTTCAATGCGTGTCAAGACAAATGGCGTGAGCTCAAACCGGAGTTAGATCGCTTTAAAGTTTGATTCGACCATGTCCATGCGGACGACTTGACCCATGACGATCGACATGAAATCGCGAAGGTCGAGTAAAGGCACGATTGGAATACGGATTTTAAGTGGATGGCCCACTTTAATAAATTTTTCGTACTCTGTAGGTTTTTTTAAGATTTAATAAGTAGTTTTTTAGGATTTAATAAGCAGGTTTTTTTAGGGTTGTTTTTTTTTTATTTTTTTTAAAGTTAAGTTAATATACTTTTAATACAAACCATGTTTTTTATATAAATTGTCAACCTCAAAAAAAAATGAATGCCACATGACACCCCAATGCCGGTCTAACCACGCTCCTTTCACACTCTACTTTTTTGAGTATGGACTGATGAAGTCTACATTTGATACATGTCAAGCAATGCCCCCAATTCAAAACCCTCAGTACCTAATTGTCTTACCCCATAATCTTAGTAGTTGAGAGGGTTTAATTTTTTAATTTTGATCTGATGTAAATGACTAAAGAAACACTAAAGAAAAATTTGTTTTGATCTAACGTAAATGACTAAAAAAATAATAATGCAACCCTCATAAATAATGCAACCCTCATATGTCTGTCAATTGGAAACATAATAGCTTCCTTAGTTAATTAATATCGTCTGAAACTTGGTAAAAAGCGTACAGAACGTAAAATTCAATTTACTATATTATTAGAATATTTTATTTTATTATTATAATTACTTTTAATTATATTTGTTTTTGTTTTTTTTGTTTATAAACTTTTAAATGCAATGTTTTTATACAAATTAGAGTATGTCCAGCTGGTATGTATATTTTATCTAATCAATATATGAATTGTACTCAAAAGCGGGTTGCAAATTAAAATAATAAAGTGATTGAAGCAACAAGGCGTACATGTCATCAAATTATCTCACAAGGTAGTTATTTATATACTGAACGTCGTTAACCATTCTCCTATTCTAATATGTATGCGTATAAATATATTGTTGCATTTGCTTATATTTATGTACCTACGATTCAATAAAAAGTTCAAAATCGAACACGTCAAATATACTTGAGTGCCCGTATGGTAACC
Source organism: Scalesia atractyloides (assembly GCA_947069175.1). Classification (NCBI taxonomy): domain Eukaryota; kingdom Viridiplantae; phylum Streptophyta; class Magnoliopsida; order Asterales; family Asteraceae; genus Scalesia; species Scalesia atractyloides. The sequence goes on from CAMTDV010000023.1 coordinate 70,808,280, forward strand.
AAATGAACTGATTCCGACCGAAAGCCTACTAAAAATTATTTTTCTATTTTTTTAGATCCCAAACATAACCAACCCGCATAAAACGTGTGTTGGAATTTTGGTTTTATTTTCTTTCTAGTGTCGGTATCGCATCAAACCAAATTGATATTGAACGAATTCTAATACCCTTACATGCCGAGGTGAAATCGACCAAATTCCCATGGCGAAGCGCGGGTTGATATCATCAGTATGTATTAAGAACCTTTGTTATGACATAATACATTTGTAGATAGTGAATATCATGAAGTAGTGTGAGAGAGATAAATATAGATGGTTACATATTCATATTGTGCATAACGTTAAAATAAATGTGTAAATATGAATTATGTAGTTCTCAATATGCTACCGGTTATCAAAGAGAGAGATTGGGAGAAGGAGAGAGATTGGGTGTTCTTGTAGAAGTCAACGAAATGTGCAAAATATAGAAAATCTATGTATATGTATATATTTGCGCAACATACATATAATTACGAGAGTGATGTATGTAATTGTGCACCGGTATACATATAATTTTATTGATTTAATTATATGATTGTTTACCAACGTTCATTTTTCAAATACTTTTATAAATATTAAGTAGTACTATATATTCTTTATAAGTATAACAAAATACTATATTTAATGATATAATGTTTTTTATATACAAAGCAAATATCTCCTTTTGGCAATAAAATGTTGTCATTGGTTATTTATAAAAAGGCAGTAAAACATATTTGCGTGTAAAAAGTAATAGAATCTTAAAAGAAGTCTTAACAAATGTGATTTTTTCTGTTGTGTTTTTATACAAAATTATATTAATAAAGGTGTGTTGATTATTTTAGTGTAATTAGATTGACTTGTTAATCAAGTATCATGATATACATCAAACAAGTTAGGAGATAATAAAGGGCATGCTTCTTTTGAGTATATTATGATTTTAAGTATTCGAAAACCTAAATGGTTCTTAGGGGTGAAGCCTCTAAGCAATGGGAGATCCAAGGGGACAACGCCCCCTCGGTGGGGTCCATAGGCAACGCCTATGGCTATAGGGTCCAGGTGTCGGCAAACCCTAACGGGCCCAAGTGACGGAGCCCCTAAACTGCTTATTTTTAAAAAAAATGAAAACTATTTGAGGGCGTTAGTGGCCACAACCCTAAAATCGCGATACTTTTCATTTGGTCAGAGATCTGGTTAACATTTTATACACATATTACATTTTTGTTCTTGAACAACTTCGATTTTGAGTTTTATCTGACTGAAAAATTTAGGTAAATCATCAAACCGATTTAGTTTAAAAGTGTCTTAGTTTAATTTTAATTTGGTTTTGTTCTAAGTACCCAACAAGGTTCTGCTCTGCTTCTTTTGTTTGATCTCGGATATTCGTATCTCATATTATTAATCAACTAAAATAGTAAAATGTAATTGAAATAAATAATCTTTATGAGGAATATTTAGAACTTAGTGTGTTTATTATCAAACATTAAAACGAACTTTTTTTTTTCTCAGAACACAAACTAGAGAATATAATTTATACTTATAATTTATATTAAAAAATTAAGGCAATTAAAAAACTGTTTATTGTGATGGTAGGTGGAAGCACCAAACCCTATATTCATTGTTGTCTTAGGCGTTGTCTTTCCACTGATTAAGTTAAAACCTACCTTTGATTTGAACCTTATTATGTATTTTGACTATAAATATCCTATGCCGTCCTTTCTGATTACAACTCATAGTTTAAAGATACAAACAAAGCTAATCAAGATTAAAATGCAATTAATAATAATATTTATCTTAATGCCATGTGTTTTCACCGTGAACCACGGTTTACCACAATTAAAACCCTCTCTGGCAGCATGTGGCCTGCTGTAGCTTCTATAACGATGTCCATAACATGCTTGAGATGGTGACAATAACTTCGATTTTTATCATCTTACGTGTTCCAATGGTAACAAAAGTCAAAGAGACGATGTTAATATATCATGACCAAGTTTGCTTGTATCCCCTATATGTCTCTATAAGCATGGGTTCACGCGTAAAACTCCAAACACTAGGGTTTTATACCTTGAAATGTGTAATTATACTAAAATTTTGTGTACATAAATCATGTACCTGTATGTAAAACAGTGGAATCCTTTCTAAATATTTTGAGATGTTGTGATACAACTTGAAAATGTTTTTCTCAGCTATAGTGATCAAATTAAAATTACCATTGTTGGACTAAAAGGCACAAGGACAACAGTACACTCGTCGCTAACATAAAAAAGTCAATTTGTAATGCATTTCCGAGGAAGTGCATCGGAAATATATTAACATGAATGTCTGAATAAGAGTAACATATAGTATCTTAAGTTTGCAATGAAGTAATAGAAATCCACTTCATAGCCAAAGAAATAGTTCTTAAAACATGAATTGTATTTAGTAAAAACACATGTTAGTTTGTATATAAATATAATTTGTTTTTTACACACAACAGAGTATGGTAGTTTCTCATTATAAACCTCGTTTGTTTGTATTTGAGACCTGGTTGTTTGTTACATACCAGATACAATATTGCCCAGAGTTGACTATCAAAGATCAAAATAAGTAGAAATAGAAATTGATTAATGGGTTATTGGATTATTGGATTTTATTAGCCTCAACAATCGACCATTGGCCGTTGCCACCCCCAACTAACACTTTAACGTCCGGCACCCTCAACTTGACTTTTAGTCTGTGCTGGCACTACTCTGTTAACAGAACACTAACACTATTAGTGTTTAATCATACGTGTCAAGCCCTGTCCTACGTGGACCTAATGACATGGCAAGGACGTGGCATAACTCCTTTCATCTTCCCTATGGTTCAGTCCAGCAGAAAACCTTCATAGCCAAGTCCAAGACATCTCTACCATTACGAAAGTGCTAAGTTCCCCATCTTCAACACCTACATATGAATGTCCCTGAATTTTTAAAAATCTGATCCATTGCATAATCTGCTAGTTCAAAGTATGAAACTTGGTCTACATCTATATTAACTAACCTTGATTCACCTCCAACATATTGTGTTTGACCAAATCCAACTTCAATATAACCACCATACCAAAGCATGACGTTAATTGTTTCCACCATCTCAAATAAATGTGTTAAAGCAAAATTCTGCAAAATCGTACCTTGAATTCGAAATATTAGGGCTTGATTCTTGTATCGTTGTCTTTGATAGTCCTCTGTGTATAATTGATTAGGGTTAGTTCGATTGAGAGAGAATCCAAGGTTTTATATGGACGTCCTTGCCATGTCATTAGGTCCACGTAGGCCAGCGCTTGACACGTAGGATTAAACACTAACAATGTTAGTGTTCTGTTAAAAGTCAAGTTAGAGGTGTCGGACGTCAAAGTGTTAATTGGGGGTGGCAGTGGCCAATGGTCGATAGTTTGGGGATGATAAAATCCAATAATCCTTGATTAATTAGGTCTGTAACCCTTTGTTTATTAAATGATGTGACCTATATAGTGACATACCCAATTACGGATGAGCTCATTATCGTACTCATACTGAAAATGCCGATCACAAAATCCCTAAAATTGGGTACTGATACAGTATTTGAAGGTAAAAATCGGTATAATACTAATACCATACCAAACCGGTACCAAACTGAAAGTACCGATCCCGAAAACGCCAAAAATTGGGTTCTGATATTCAGTTGGTACAAAAGCATGATTTACGAATATACGTTTACAATATATTTTTTTTACTACGTTTCGATGTGAAAACTGCGTGTGACAAGTTTTTTATGTGCGCTTCATATAAATTTTATTTTGAACCAGCACATTGCAACCCGCAAGTAATTCCCACTAGTTGAGTATTTATAGAAACTTTTTAACCCTTAAAATTAATAGATAAGGAGTCCATCTATTCATTAAACGAGTCATGTTTGAGTTAACTTATTTAATAAACAGGTTATATTAGTCAATTCAATCATGCCTATTTTTGTAACATGTTTATGATGACATTAGTAGTTAATGCTCTTTATATAAACGTCTCATTCGCGTCATATGATATATGTGATATACGTTAACTCTTTTGAGTAATTTAACTATAATGTTTGGCTCACATGTGCCAAAGGCTAATTGGTGTAATTTAATTGTCATTCTTTGTGGGCCACATTGCCACATCTATTCCTTGGGTCAAGTATTAGCTTGGTAGAAAATTGCAATTTGGACATCTTTCTGACCTGGTGCAGTTCTTATAGCAGTGACAAAAAAATGTTAGTTTCTGTGCATAATTATGATTTTTGATGCGACTAATTTAGAGAGAGACAAATCTAATCTTATAATTATGAAATATATGTACATAATTATCCTACGGCATAAGAGATAATCAAAAGTAATAGAAGATAAAGATTCTAATAGGTCGGGTATGATTAATCTTAAACCATACCTAGTTATAGAATCTTGTCCCATACCTATCTTATTGTTGATACAGTTTTGTGTCTGTCGCTTGTTCTTAGTTACATTTGTAATTGTACGGTCTTTGCTCAAGTGTCTGTATAAGTTTGGTCATGTCGACCAAATCAAGATATCCTTCTATCTCGGTTTCGTACGACATCTTAGTTAGTCTGTGTTAAAGGGTGCATGTGTGCATACCGTTGAGTCTTGTGTACGTCATGTCTGTGACACGTTCTCCAAAGTAAGCATTCTATGCGAGTTAGAATGCTCCGTACAAGCAAGGTGTTGCTCGTACGAGCCACATGCTCCGTACGAGCCACATGGTCCATACGAGCCACATGCTCCGTACGAAGGAATCATTGTAAACAAGTTGGTTTACATGGTTCGTACGAACCATTCGTTTCGTACGAACCAATTGCTTCGTAGCCTCTTTAGAGCAATGCTTCGTGGGTAATAGAATGTTCCGTATGTCTGGTAACGTGCTTTGTACGAATGACCAGCATGGACACTATATAAGCAGACATGCACCTCTCAGTCAGGGTTCTGTCTGTTGTTCAACTTGTTGGTGAGCTGAGCAGTTAGCATCTCTAGAGCAGACGAAGACACAAGAACACAGGCAGTTTGTTGAGTCGTTATGAGCATTATTTGTATATGTTTGTACTTGTTCTCATCTCTTAATCAAGATAGTGAATCTTTGATTACCTTGTGTTCTTACTTTGCTTTGGTTTGCATGCATACTTGGATTCCGCACTCGTATGTGTGTTGCATGAACAAGGAATAGGTTTAACTTGATCCTCAGGTGGACCTACAAGTGGTATCAGAGCATTGGCTCTCTTCCTTGTTCAAAACCAAGCTTAGTGTTGTGTTTGAGCTAGTTTGAAGGTTTCTTGAAGTGTTCTTGAACTCCCAGCAGAAAACTTAAGTTTTGAATAGATAACTAACTTAAAACTTGGTTAAAATCTGTTCATCTGAAAAACACTGAGAAAAACAGATTGTGCGAATAACCCATTCGTACGAAGAACCAAGCTGCTCGTGCGAAAGAAATTCATCCGCACGAACAAGTTGGTCGGGGCTCATCCGTACGAAGCAAGTTGCTCATACGAAGAACACTTATTCGTACGATGCAAGTTGCTCGTACGAAGAACACTTATCCGTACGAAACATTGGTTCATACGAATAATCTTCGTTATTGTTTGTTTTTCGTATTTCAGATTGTCAAAGCTGTGTGCTTTTCAATATTTTCAAAATTGTGAATTTTTAAGAGAGAACTGTTATTTTCAAACTTTAAACCTTTCTATTTTTCATAATCAAGAAAATATAATGAGTTCTAATCCGTTGGATTGGAGTAGTTCAAGCTCAAATCAGGATTCTTCGTAAAGCTCTTCAACATCATGGGTTAAGCCTTTGATGCCTCAACATACAGCTATGATCTCTGCAAATCAGTGGGCATGTGTTGCGAATTAGAATCAAAGCATCTAAACTCTGTTAATGAGCGAAAGTGAAACAGGGAGTAATAACCGTCCGCCGAAGCTAAACCACATGAACGATTATCCTTCGTGGAAAAGTCATTTTCATACGTATGTCTTGGACAGAACACAGAATTGTGGACGTGTTTTACTACACCATATAAAGAATCACTTGAAGAAGCCGGATCAAATCCAACCTCCTTAGCCAATCTAGACGAGAATGACAAGAAAGCATATGATCTAGAGAAGAAGGCGTTTGCTATCCTCACACAAGCTCTTCATAAAGACATTTATCATCAGTTTGTGTACTGTACAACCACGAAAAATCTGTGGGATACTTTGGAAGCAAGAGGAGAGGGTAATGATGCTACCAGGAAAATTCGGCATGATTTACTCAAGAAGGAGTTTGAAGGTTTCATGTTTATGGAAAATGAAATGTTGAATGATATGACCACACGGTTTTATCATCTGCTCAGCGATTACAAAGTGTTAGCAGCACCACAAGAAATTGTGATGCGATTTGCTGATGCTTTACCACCGAGATGGGGTCAATTTACTGACTTATTAAAACATGCGGGTGTTTTGGACTCAGTTAGTATTTATGAATTTGTGCAGAAACTGGAGAACAAGACCGAAGAAAAACTCCGGAAGGCACAACGAGTCACCGTTCCACAAAACCCTGAGATGTACTTCGGAGGTATTAATACAGGTACAAACTCAAGCCAGCAACCGAAGCTGCAAACCGCGTTTGTGTCAAACGTGAACCCCTTCCTACCACAACCTGTTCAATCAAGTCAGTCTGCAGGCTCAAGTACTCAAGCTTATGGACAAGTATTTGATCCGAAAGCCTTCCTTCCATAGCCAAGAGATTTAGCACATCAAGCTCCTCATCAAGCTTTCTATGGAAACAATTGTCAATCTGCAAATCCCAACACTGTCAAACTTGACACGTCTCATCTCTCTAAAATCAACGTAGAAGTTGCACAGGAACATATGGAACTTCTAAACACCATGGTCAGTGCTTATTGTGGTTTAGTTGCAGGTCAAATAGGAAACATCAATTTGACAAACGAAGACTACCAACAAATTGACCAAGATGAAATGGAGCTGATGGACATCAAGTGGGCATTTGAAAGCGCTGTGAGAAGAGCAAAGGACTACATGAGGAGAACAGGGAGAACCAGTTTGGAAAGCAAGAAAGATACAAAATACGGCTTTGATAAAACTGCCGTAACTTGCTTCAACTGCGGAGAAAGATGTCACTTCAAACGGGAATGCACAAGACCCAGCAAGGAAGAAAATCACAACCCCTCTCGAAATCAGTCTCAACCACCCAACACAGCTCAGTTCAATGAGAGAAGAATGGTAGCTGTTGGCAACTCTAACCGTACCAATCAATCAGGACCTTCAAACACACATAGAGCTTTGGTAGTTCAATTTGATGAAGGATGCGATTGGTCAGTACAGTTGGGAACTGAGAACAACGGAAGAACTGCATGTTATGCAAAGATCGTCGATCAAATCAAACATGTTCACAGCATCAATACTCCAGATAATGATGATACTTCTGGGTATGCTGGTAGTTCTGATGAAGAGTGTTCAAGTTCAGGTGGTTATGGATCTGATTCTGATATGAGAAACGAGAGTGATGCTGAGGTTAGCAAGTTGCTGAGTGAAGCTGAGATGATGAAGTGTGAAATGGTGGGTATGAAAAGGAAAGAAGAAGCTGCAGTGAAGGAGACAGAGACACTCTTTACAGATGGTGCAGCATTTCCTCATCACACTGCCTTTATGGCAAATGTTGCAGGTTCTACAAGTCAAGTAAATTCTGATCCTCCTATAGTTTGCAATGACTGTGTTGAATTAAAAATAAAGTATGAAACCCTCAACAGTCATAATCAAAATTTAGTTCTTGAACTATCAAAATGCAAAGAGGCGAATTTTGCTCTAACCCGAAATGAAAAGGAATTCAAATCTATAATAGAAACCCTTATGAAAAGTGTTTCTGAATTGACAAAAACAATTTTGAATAAGCAGACAGGAATTAACAATTATATTAATCTCCTGGAAGAAACTAAGAAAGAGTTAGCCATCGCCAAATGCAAATATGATTCGATCAAGCTCAAATTGGAGACTTATTCTAACTCCCGCTATGTGCTTGATCATATCATTGATGTTCAAAAACTAAAGGGAGATGTTCAATGCATAGGGTATAAGTCGTGTCCACCACCGATGAAGCACAACTATACCAAAATTCCTGATGAAGAGGAGATGCCTGGTTTTGAACCCTCAGTACCTCTGAATCCTGAAGAATTTGCAGCAGGATTAGGGTTCAAACTAGACAATTCCTCTCAAGAACCAAGCAAGCCAGAAAATTCATCGTCTGATGTTGTTCAAAATCCATCTGATGAAGAGGAAAATGATACATCAGATGATGAATCAAGAAAAGATGATCAGGATCAGCCTCTTGATGAAAGGAAAAGAGTAGAACTTTCTGCTACTCCTAGTACTCAATCTGTTGAGATCCAAGAGACCGTTCCTAAGAAATCTGTCAAGACAGAAGTGTCGACAGATGAAGCAGCTAATGTGTTGTATACGTTGGTTGGAGATAAGAAAATCTATTCGAACAAAGATTTTCCAATTAAAAACGTAAATCCAATCTCTATAGATCAGGTGTTTGAAAAATCAACAACCAAAGTTTTAGAGAAGAAAAAGCCAACCAAATCACAACCATTATCCGCTTCAACAGAAAAACAGTAGAAGCGAGTTGAAAAGCCTGCAGTTTCTCAACCAAAGGTTGAAGCAAAAAACTCTCGCTACAAGAAAAAGGTTAAGAATGTTAAATTTGTGAGTTCAAAAGGTACCGATAAAATCAAAACTTTTCAAGGAAAATCTAATGTGGATTTTGTAAAGAAAATTAAGATTTTGAAAAGAAATAGTCAAAATAATTACACCCAACACACGGATGGATGTAATGAAAATGAACCCAGTACCTCAAGACCCACAAGTTCAACATCAAGCCGTGAAACAAGATCTCCTAATTTTGTTGAAAGGAGAACATGTTTCAAATGTGGAGAATTTAGCCACATTATAAAAGATTGTAAAAATCCAGCCAAACCAAGATTTGTGAAAAGAACCCCTCACGAACCAACTTGCAAACATAAATCTGTTTCCAACACAAGATAAACGAATTATTAAAGATCAAAAGGAGAAACAAAAATGTAAACAAGTAAAAGCAATTGAAAAAGCTTTAAAAAACGGATTCTTCAGAAAAGAATCCAAGATCTTCAAAGTTAATTAAACTAGAACTATTAAAACTGTAAATAATAGTCAATCTGGTAATATTCAACAATCTTGGAAACAGAAGACCGGTAGTGGTTCGAGAGGAGGAACTCAGTTTGACAATCATCAAGAAATAGATATCACATTTCTTGATGATAAGGGACGACCCAAGACCACTAAGGCTTGGGTCCCCATCTCAAACTAATCTTGTTTGTGAAATGTGCAGGGTGTTCCAGGAGGAACTGTAGGCTTGGGTCCCCATCTCAAACTAATCTTGTTTGTGAAAATTTAGAAAAATACAAAAACAATAGAAAAATCAAAAATAAGTTTCTTGGATAAATTGAAGATGGTGAAATACACTGGTAAATCTGTCAGAAATGGTCAAAAGCATAGAAATAAGATTGATAAGTAGCTTGTCTTATGATGTATCGGTAGGCTCACAATCAGACTAAAATGTGCACGTTGATATAAGCTTAACAGACAGAACGCCAGGTGGGAACCATTCATTGGCATATGGTCTTGGTACCGAAATCTCGTTTGATAGAGTGCCAAGGTTCTGAGATATACGGTCTTTATGCTTGCTTATCATCTGGGTATCATGGTTGAATCTTTTGCCGAAAAATAACGGTGACGCAAGTCTAGAACTTCCATGATATTATACATACGTGTACATACTGCATACGACCATCAATAAGCGATAAAAATATCACATCCCCAAAATAAGTGATAAAATATCACAAGCTTTATGCGGGAGCTAAGTTCGTCTCTGTCGGTACGATGGTACTAACCTGTTCACGGACTTACTCTTGTGCCCTGCATGCATATGAAAATCAAGTTCCTCGTCCATAAGTGATTTAATCACATAGGGCTTGTTTTCAATCAAATAAGTGAGTATCTCACATCATATATACGTCAAAACAGATGATAAAGCAGTGTACTCACCGGTAAGATTTTCTCTCGTGCATATCTTGATACGGGAATGTGTCGTGATGTGGTTGAACACCGGCTGTTAAGTATAATTCATACCTTAATCATATCTCCTAATCATGATTACATCTGATTAGTTTGAGCTTATGTGGACAACAATACCGATAATCATAGTTGAACACTTATCTATTTAATTTTGTAGTTTAAACCATATATCGTTTTTGACAAAGATTAAAAAGCTGATATGATTCTCTTAACTTGAAACTCAAAAAAGACTGTTCAATAGATAAATAGTTTATCTGTAAATATTTGAATTTAAGTGTAGTTTACTTAGTTGCTTATAAATATTACTTTTGAAAGATAGCCAAAATTGAAACTCGAAAGTTTTCTACCAAGATACGCCAGAAAACCATTTGTCTGATATCACAACTTCATAAAGTAAGATCTTGCAACAAGTAACCATCAAAGAAAACCAAAATCTGAAATTCATACGAGTGTGTGTATCTCGTACGAATAAACCTAGTCAAGTGATTGACTTGGTCTCTTGTTTTTCTCAAATCAGCTGCTGGAATTTATACGAGTATGTGTATCTCGTTCAGGGAATACATTCATACGAAAAATTGTAATAAGTTTTTTGTGTGTATTCCCTGATAAATTTGTGTTCTAATTATATTTGTCTATTGAGTACAGATTGAAACAAAGAGAACATAAATGAAAACCAGCAACGAAGAAATCTGACAAGTCAAAAGAGGAAACAAGAAAGATTTGAAGTTTCTTAGAAGCTCGAAGACCTGATGCTCTATCAGTGGATAGCAGATCTTTATAAGAAGTTTGTTGATACTCCAAGCCATTCAAGTGTGAAGACCAAAGTATGAAGACCGAAAACCAAGCAACATCCAAGGGGGAGTTTGTTGAGACAGTTTTGTGTTTGTCGCTTGCTCTTAGTTACATTTGTAATTGTACGGTCTTTGCTCAAGTTTCTGTATAAGTTTAGTCATGTCGACCAAATCAAGATATCCTTCTATCTTGGTTTCGTATGACATCTTAGTTAGTATGTGTTAAACGGGTGCATGTGTGCATACCGTTGAGTCTTGTGTACGTCATGTTTGTGACACGTTCTCCAAAGTAAGCATTCTATGCGAGTTAGAATGCTCCTTACGAGCAAGGTGTTGCTCGTACGAGCCACATGCTCTGTACGAAGGAATCATTGTAAACAATTTGGTTTACATGGTTCATACGAACCATTCGCTTCGTACGAACCAATTGCTTCGTACAAGCCTCTTTGGAGCAGTGCTTGGAGGGTAATAGAATGTTCCGTATGTCTGGTAACGTGCTTCGTACGAATGACCAGCATGGACACTATATAAGCAGACATGCACCTCTCAGTCAGGGTTCTGTATGTTGTTCAACTTGTTGGTGAGCTGAGCAGTTAGCATCTCTAGAGCAGACGAAGACACAAGAACACAGGCTGTTTGTTGAGTCGTATGAGCATTGTTTGTATATGTTTGTACTTGTTCTCATCTCTTAATTAAGATAGTGAATCTTTGGTTACCCCGTGTTCTTACTTTGCTTTGGTTTGCATGCATACTTGGATTCTGCACTCGTATGTGTGTTGCATGAACAAGGAATAGGTTTAACTTGATTCTCAGGTGGACCTACACTTATTACCCATTAGATATTTACACATCAGGTATCAGATGTAATCCAGTGGTATATGGTATACCATTTAGTATTTAAAAAAATACATATGAGGATATTCATGTATATATTTTTTACTTTTCCTTATAGTTTTACATGTTACTAAATAATATCTATATAACTATCCTTATAGTTTTACTTGTTACTAAATAATATCTATATAAATAGTTATATAGATATTATTTAGTAACATGTAAAACTATAAGGAAAAGTAATGAGAAGAAAATTCTTTGTGAGAATACAAAGAATGAGTTTAAACCTATAAGAATGCGTCATGTAATATATGTGTTTACTGTTATTTTAAGAGCGTAGGGGTTACTGTTGCTTAGTTTATTGTATTTCTCTAAATTAGCTAATTAAATTAATAACTCATTTTCAAAATATACAATTTCAATACAAACCTAATTTACGTAAAGAATAAGTTTTGATATATGTAGGATATGCGTATGATAGTTCTATGATTTCGATATGTGTATGATAGGTGTAGAATATATTTCGATGTGCGTAGACTAAATATTCGATGTGTTGAATTACGAGTTTATGACTAACTAATTAGTTAAAGAGAATAATTAATTAAATGAGAAAAAAACTATTTCAGGTTTTACCATTATACTTTTTGTTTTTTTCTTTTCTCACGCAAAGTTTCTTCTCAAAAGTTTCTTCCATATATATATGGGAGGGTTATATTGAGAATGTTAAATATTGCGAGAACCGTGAGAACGAATGAGAAAACCAATCAAAATCAAGTTTTTTAATAAAGATCTCATTATAATTAAAATACATCAAAAAGAGAATTTACAACATCAAATAATTCATCTCTTTTTTTCAAAATAACTCTTAATAAGTTCTTTACACATGTGTAAATTCCACAAATTTACATGTGTAAATCACAAACTTACACATGTGTAAATTTTCTTTATATACGAGTACATGTAAATTTAAACTTGTAAATTTAATTTCTAATATTGTATTCGAATAATAATGATAATTGTAACAAAATTTTGAATTTGAATTGTTTTTTACCAAGTCCTCACGGTTTTTTCATTCATTCTCACACTTATCACAATATTTAGCAAATTTACTCGTGTAAATGACAAACTTACACATGTGAAAATAATGATACGTGTAAAAAGAATTCTAACATGTAAATTTAATTTCTAATATTGTATTTGAATAACAATGATAAATGTAAAAAAATTGAATTTGAATTGTTTTGGACCAAATTCTCGTGATTTTTTTTATTTCTTTTCACGGTTCTCACAATATTTAGTGTTCTCATTTAAATCTTCCCCTATACACACACACACACATAGGGGAGGGTTATCTTGAGAACGCTAAATATTGCGAGAACCGTGAGAACGAATTACAAAACCAATCAAAACCAATTTTTTTAATACAAACCCCATTAGAATTAAAATGCAAGATTAAAAAAAGAATTTACTCTTTAAATAATTCATCTCTCCTTTCAAAATCACTCATAATAGGTTTTTTACACATGTGTAAATAAAACAAATTACACATGTGTAATTTGGCAAACTTTCATATGTGTAAATTTTCTTTATTTACGAATACATGTAAATTTGAATGTGTAAATCTAATTTCTAATATTGTATTTGAATAATGATAAGTGTAAAAAAAATTGAATTTGAATTGTATTCGAATAATGTTGCATTGATATAGAAGAAATTTACAAGTCACAAGTTGTTCATAACAGACATAACAAAGTTATATTGTTTCCCAAAAGACATAACAAAGAAAGCTCGGGTGTCCGTAAGTGTATCACAACCTACAAGTGTTCTAATCTCATTAGACACTTAGGTCTTTACTAGCCCGTGTACAAGTCACTCATCTTGAATATTCGTTAACACTTGTATTTTTTTGTTTGTTTGGAAACCCATGTTTGCTTTAGTACGCTTCTATTTGTTTATCGTTTGTTTATATATATTTATACACACACAGACACACACACACACATATATATATAGGATTAGGGTAAAATAAAAACTCATACGAGTTGTGGGAACTTAGAGAACTCAGCTTTACGAATGGTTTTTTCAAAAAAAAAAATCTAAAAATCTGAAAAAAAATTATCTTTTCCAAAAAAAAAAAACCTTAGTACTTTTTTATTTACAACAGCTGTAAGGGGCCTAAAACAACACTTTGGTTTTTTATGGTCGTCTTTGTAATATTTTAACCTAGGGATGTGAAAAAAATGTGGGCAAAACTCGCATGAAAACGTCAAATTCTCTAAGTTCTCACAACTTGTAAAAGTTTTCACTTGATCCAAAACATATATATATATATACACACACACACACACACAAGGGTTCATTTGATAAGAAAATTAAATTGAGAAGAAAAAAACAATAAAGGGTACAATTGTAAAACATAAAGTTTTTCTCTTAGCTCATGTATTATTTATCTTTTACTAATTAATAGTATGAAGACTATAATCCTCCACTTTTCCTACACCCATCAAAATTTATCCTACATTTTTTAAAATTTATCCTACACAGCTGTTGATGCATATGTCTGTCGCCTAAGTAATCGAGTGGTCTCGAGTCTGTAATAGGAGAATAAATGTTAGAGTTAATGTTGTATGTATATCTACCTTCGTACAAGGTAAAGCATGTCACTTCGTATGAAGGAGAAAAGCTCACTTCGTACGAAGGTAAGCTGTGTTTGTACGAAGGTAAACTAGCTTCGCACGAGGATAAAATGTGTATAAATAGGAGTGCAAGCATAGTGTTAGGTATCAATTGTGTAAACTAGACGACAAAGCTCTGTCCAACTGTTTCTAGGATCTTGTACATGTTGAACAATTAATGAAACAGTTATCAAAATGAATTTTGTTAAACTTGTCGCCTAATGAATTACGGATTCCGCACGTTAATGAACTAGGTTATTCAGATTAGACCAGAACTATTGGATCCTAAACCCGGACTTACGTGTGGTATTAGAGCTAGAAGGCCTGATTTGAAAACATTCATCAAGATTCTACTTCTCTTCTACTCATTTTCATTTTTAATCATTTTTCAGAGATTGAACGGACGAAATGGACTGATTTTTCCAGGAAGCTTAAAATTCACTAATAACAAACCCTTGAAGAATCAGACCACCGAATTCATGATCAAAATGAAAAAAAACATGAAATCTTGAAATCTCACTTCGCACGATCTTAACATTTACCTCGCACGAAGATAATTTTATCTTCGCACGAAGTGAAAACTTTGTCAAGATTGAAAAATCAACTTCGTATGAAGTAAAATCTAACTCCATACGAAGTAAAATATAACTCCGAACGAAGTAAATTCTTGAAAATTTTGGAGTTTATTTTCTTACGAACTTGAATTTAATAAGTATTGTTTTATTTTTAGGTCGCATGAAGTGGTCACATTGCATAAGCATTTACCTTCGAACAAGCATTTCTCACAATTTCAACGAAATGGAGAATGAGTTTTATAGTTTCTTTGCTACAACGTCCACGCAAACTTCCTCTTCAATTAATCAGAATCTAAACTTAGATAATCTAATAGGAACGATGCAGAAGCCGCCCAAATTAATGAATCTAGAAGATTATGGAGGTTGGCAGGAATGATATGTGAACTGGGTTCAAGCAAATTATTTTGATTGTTGGTATGCAATCAAGGAGAAGTATATTGCACCTACTAGTGAAAATGGGCTTGAAAAGACGATAACTCAGTTTACTCAAGGAGAGAAAGATAAATTTGTGAGAGAAAAGAAGATGATGAATATTTTGTAACAAGCTGTAAAAGAAGATATATTCACTTTGATGGGGATGCTTAGTGAATCTGGAATGCGTTAAGGGTAAAGTTTCAAGGTAGCACACAAATGTTAAAAAGCAAAGTGGCGCTACTTAAGAAAGAGTTTGACATCTTCACAGCTTTTAGAGTAGAGACGATGAAACAAGTTATCGAAAGATATTGTTATCTAGTAGTGGAAATGAAACTTGAAGGGCATGAGCTTGAAATGCAAAAAATGGCTAAAACAAAAGGGGTAAATGTTCAACAAGATGTTAATATTTACTACAAAGGAAGTCCAATAGCCAACATTTAAGGCCCAAAGATTCAAACCACGTACAGCGCAGAAAGTTCATATGGTTATTCAAATTTTACGTCCAACAGTGGTAGTGGTTTCACATCTTATTCTAGCTTTGAGCCAAATACTCTGATACAGAGCCCCCAGACATCTTAGAGCTCAAACAGTTATAATAGCCAGCACAGTCAAAGCAACTCCAATCCTCATATCCTTCGGTGTAACATTGCTATAAATCTTCAGAACACTCAAGATTTCAAAGAAAACACAGCCAAAGAACACATCGGCTTACTTGCGTTAGTGTTGGAAATCTTATGAGAGTCTAGTTGCAGGAAGAATTGAAAATCCAGAAATGACCAGAGAGGATTATGATCAGATTAATCCGGAGGAGTTAGAACTAATAGATATTAAATGGTGCATGGCTAGTATAATTCGTAGAGAAGATTTTTTTTGGAAATTAAATGTCTCATTGGTTCTAATTCAAAACCGGGATTTGATAAATCCAAAGTGACTTGCTTCAAGTGTAGGGAAAAAGGTCACTTCAAAAGAGAACGTCCGAACAAAGAAGTTCATGGAAGTCATCAAAATCTTTTTGATGATTATTATAAAAGAGCAATATATACCGAACTTCTCAACCTCAGAACCAGTCAAGACTTTTTCAACTAGAAGAGGGTTTGACAAGATCAAAAGATAAAGCCCTAGTTGGTACACATGAAAAAGAAGGTTTTAACTGGGATAAATATCTTTTGAAAACTGAAAGTCATGCATTGTTGGCAGAAATTATTGAAGAATCGGAACCAAAAATTGTTTATGACGAAGTTCCAGAAGAATCTAATCGTTATTACTATACTAATGAAGAAATTATTCAAAATGCTTTTCAATCTTTTATGTCTCCTAATGTTTATAATTCTTTTGTAGGTTTATTCGGTGAACAAAGAGAAAATCAGAACACATAATGCGAAGAAGACATGATTGCTGAGAAAGTATTGATGGATAGGTTAAATGAAGAAGAGGAAACTTTTAAAGCTGATTAGAAATTCATGGTCAAAGAAGTCAAAAAAAAGTAAAAGAGAGAAAGATGAAGAAGAGAAACAGTGCACAAAATGTTTAGAACCATGCAAATCATGTACTGAGAAAGATGAGAGGTATAGAGAGCTAAAACGTCACACTGATAATCTGGCAAGTGATTACAAAGCTACGAAAGAAGCTTACGACAAGTTGAGCAAAACGATCAATGAATATCTTGTCGCAAGTAAAGAAGATAATGCTACGCTTTCGATGCTCAAGGCAACGGTCATGGTCAAACAGATGGCTATAAATATTCATCTTGACACAATTGCTAAACTAAAACAGGAGCTAGAAACTATGAGAATAGAGACGGAACGAGTTAATAAGTTGTTGATCAGTTATTCAACATCTTCATATGTGATTGATCATGTTCCTCCTAAACAACCAGAAAAAATTGAAAAGAAAGAAAATGTGCCTTGTAATCAAAACAGGGATCCCGGTTATCATTGTTGTGCCACCCCCGATGTGGAACAATTATTCCAAAAAGAAACCTGACCGGGTGGAGAAGGCTGAATTTGAAACTCAAAACTGAACAAAAAGGCGAGCTACCGGAAAACATTGATGTAACCTATGATTGTGAGTCTAAAGTGGTAAGAACGTGGTTGAAAATGTTTTGGGAAGTGAAAGTGAAAGCACTAAATTTAAGAGTGCTGAATCTAACTTGAAGAAAACAGAGTCAAGTTCTCGTTCTAAAAATGAAGAAAGTTTTCGTAAGTATTATATTCAAAAATCAGAACATGGTTTGAATGATGATCCTAATATTGTCATGTACAAAATGAACGGATCTGACAAGCTGTATTCTGATGACAATGTGAATCTTGATAAAGTTGAAAAAGTTTTCAAATTGATTGAAGTTAATTTGTTTGAGCTTGATATTCTGAATGCATCTTACTATTCCAAAACCTAAACGTTTTCATCGTAACAATAAAAAAGGAAAGACTTATCCTGAAAATAAAAGAGAAGGTTTGGGATATGTTAAGAAAAAAATAACAGGTTTCGAAAACCAAAATTTTCAAATAATATAAACTTTGTTTTGGGAACAAGCTCAGGGAGAGAAAAGGAAAGTTTAGCTAAAGAGCAATCAAAAGAAAATTTTTATGTTGAAAAACAACAATGTGAACAGGTTATTAGATCCTCTGTTGAAATGATAGTAGGACATGCTTTCGATGCAACAAAGTTGGACACATTTCGAGACAATGTCCACAAACAAAACCTAACCCTGTTTCTGATATTAAGAAAAATTTGGAAGATTTAAAACAAAAATCAAAGAAAGATTCTAGAGATTTAAAGCAAAAATCACCTATGTTTTGTACCACCTCAGGTTTGGATAAAAGTCAAAAAATCTACAAACAAAGTAAAACCAGTTAATACTAAGCTATCAAATTTTGAAACTGGTGAATTTTCAAACAATAAAGAACTAAAAGATTCTTCACTTTATTACAAGAAAGTAATGTTTAAAAACCAAACATGGGTGATAAAAGAAAAAGAAATTTTTGAAAATTTTGAACAGTTAGTGTCAACTGAAAGTTAGAGGATTTTCCTAAACTTGAAAAAGTTGCAAATAAATTTGTTTGGTAGGAAAAATTAAAGTCGAAAAAAGTCCACCCAAGACTGAAAAGACTTGGTATCTCTATTCAACTGATTGTTTATGTCCATGTGAAGGAACTTTCGAGATTAAAATAAATCATAAAATATGAAGTTCCTTGGCACATAACGAGCCGTGATGATTAATGACAAATTTTTCAGTTTATTTGTTAAATTTTTTGAAAAGTTTAAAAATCACAAACCCTCACTGTTGGTTAGACAAAACTGGTTGAAAAGATAAATGTGTAAATGTTTTTAAAATCAAACGTGTCAAGGTTTTGTCATCATGAGGGGGAGAGAGTATAAAAGAAAAATTGTGAAGCAGTAATGGATGGCGAATTGATGTGATTCTCATCGGTTGGTTCAAATTTCTTTCTTTAAAAAAAATCCAACAATATGTTTTTTTATTTTAGGGGGAGATATATTTGCGTCAGCAATGGCCTAGATCTTGTAGAATTCTTTTGCTTTTAAACCCGAAAACTACACAAAATTGAAAATATCGAAAGATCTAACAATTGCAGTCAAAAGATTCCAAAATTTGGAACACCACTTTTAATTCGAGCATTCATCTCTTTGTCTGTATGGTGGTACTAACCTAAGCTCTCAAGGTTTCGCACAATCCAAATACAGATATAAGTTAGATATATTCACCTGTAAGATGAAATCCAGGGAATCTTGATACGGGAGTATATTCTGAGATGAGAAACGATATTAAGTCAAGTTCTAATACAACTAATTAACGTATCTCGGAGCAATTGAGAAATGTGTAGAGTTTTAAGTGGACCAGTATACTGACAATCTAAGTGAATCTGTTTAGAACCTAAAAGTTTTATCAAGATCAATGGTACTAGTGATATGTCTCAAAAACTGATATGATCCTCTAACACAAACTCACAAAAAAATATATGTAAATACGTTTGTACATAGTGATTTCATTTTATAAACTCAAAAAAATTTTACATTCAGTTTAGTTTCGACCACCGATGATGGAAAGCTAATCTTCAAAGTCTAAAGTTGCTGAACAAAGTTTGAAAGTTGAAAAATGTTTTGAAATGATAAAAATTCATTAATTTGAAACTTAAGTGTGATAGAAAACATCAGTTTGGTGAGAAGGTAATCAATCAAGGTCATTCATTTGAACTTGGTAGATAAGTTAGATAACCAGGGTCATTAATTTGCACTTGGTTAACTGGGAAGGTTATTAATATTGATAGAGTGTTTAAAATTTGAAATTTGTGATAAATTTTTGTGTTAAAATTTCAAATTTTGAAACTAAAATGTTTATTTGAATGATAATGAGTTTGAACAGGAAGCTCAAAGATAGGGGAGCAAGATTGAAACATTGATCAAAGACAATAAAAGCTCAAGGAAAGGGGGAGCATGTTGATGATCAATGTCTTCACTACAAGCTCAAAGTAAGGGGGAGATTGTTGAAAGAATTTGTTGTGCTGAGACGTTAAAGATACTAAAGTTATGAGGAATTACGAAGATTGAATCAAGACTATGACTTCGAGACTTTGGCAACATCAAAGGGGGAGACTGTTGATGCATATGTCTGTCACCAATGTCATCGAGTCGTATCGAGTCTGTAATAGGAGCATAAATGTTAGAGTTAATGTTGTATGTATATCTACCTTCGTACAAGGTAAAGAATGTCACTTCGTATGAAGGAGAAAAGCTCACTTCGTAAGAAGAGAAGCTATGTTCGTACGAAGGTAAACTAGCTTCGCACGGGGATAAAATGTGTATAAATAGGAGTGCAAGCTTAGTGTTAGGTATCGATTGTGTAAACTGGACGGCGGAGCTCTGTCCAACTATTTCTAGGATCTTGTACATGTTGAACAATTAATGAAATAGTGTTTAAAATGAATCTTGTTAAACTTGTCGCCTAATGAATTACAGATTCCGCACATGAACTAGGTTATTCAGATTAAACCAGAACTATTGGATCCTAAACCCGGACCTATAACAGCTCGTAATTCATCATACATGCCTCGTAATTTATCATACACTTTAAATTATTTTTTTCTTCTTTGAAAAAATATATATTATTTGAAAATAAGTTATAAATTTAATTTAGTTAGCTATTAAAAAGGAAGACTACCAATTAATGATCTATCTAAGTTTAACAATATACCCTTATACTAATATTACATACAAAAATTAAACGAAGTAAAATGAAAGATTCTTATTGGTTGAAATTTCTTGTTTTTATTCTTAATTTTTTTCTCATTTGAACCCTCCACTATATATATATATATATATATATATATATATATATATATATGGTTAGGTTCAATGGGGAACACTAAATAGGTGAAAAATTGATGAATACATGTTAAATAAATCATAAAAATTCAATTTAGCAAGTTAAAGAACTATTTTTTTTTCAAAACAATTTCAAAGCTTTTGCATATAAATACATGTAGAAGCCTTTTTAAACGAAAAAAAAGTCAAAAACTAAAAAAATAAAAAATGTTTAAAAACTATTAAAAAGGTTTAAAAATTACATTTTTTTATTATGTAAGCACACCTAGGTCACCTAAATCAGGATCTATACCAAACATGGATCAGGTATGATGTGTGGTAACATCATACGTGCATATACTGTATGCAAACTATAAGAGATGAGTAGAAACAGAGAAATCTTCACAAATATATTGCATGATGTCCCATCAATTATACATATTTATAATATAAATTTACACCCCCCCCCCATGAATACTTTGGAGGCAATTTATGAACGAAACACTACCTAAATCGTTCAGTTTTTAAAGGATTTAAAAGTCCAAAATTAAAAAGAAGCAAAAAATGATGAAAATCAGACGAAAGTACGAAGTTTGCAAGAAGCATCCTCGTGCACAACAAGGCAAGGCCATGCCTCTTGCCTCAGTCCACCTTTTGAAGAATCAGAACAACTTGGTGGGAAGGAAAGAAAGACGGCTAGCATGCCCATGTACATATATGCATGACCGTACCTACCATAAATTTTAAATCGGATAAAAACAAAAGCTCAAGACCAAAGTACAGTTGTCGCAACTGTTGGTGGGACAGATCACCATGTGCGGTCGTGCATGGCTAGGCACGCCCGTGCCTAAGACCCCCCGTGAGACAAAATGGAAAAATTCTTGAAGCTTCCAACGAGACTAGCCTATCAATACTATCCTCACTCACTCATTTGATGGATGCCCTTCTTTGCTCTCTTGTTCCTTGGTGTGGACTACAGCTCCAAGGTTGATAGACTTGTGCCTCCAAGGCCTTGTTCTCTCACCCTTGAAGGTTCTAGCCCCTTGGAGAAGGTGTGGATAATCCATAGAGCTTGACTAATCAATAGGAAAGTATGCGATCATCATGATGATTCCTAACCCCCCCCCCCCTCCTTTCTTGGAAGTGAAAAGTTGATCCTTAAGGAAGGCCATCATGGTAACCGAGGCCTCTCCAAAGCTAGGATCCTACTTCCCATCTTTGATCGTCCATGTCAAGAATAAGGCATCATTAGATTAGTTCATTAAACATATGTAATAATTGAGAGACACTTTATTGTACACATACTTGCACTTGAGCTAGAGTTTAAAGATCATGAAGTATGGTAATCACCATTGATAAAAGTGTTTCATATGGTTGTAATATCTTTGTGTTCTCAAACTCCTGGGTTAGTCAATCTTATTAATATAGTATTTTTATCTTATTTAATGTTTTTATCTTTTACTAATTCTCGGTTTATTATCTTTTGTGAAGGTAAACTAGCTTCGCACGGGGATAAAATGTGTATAAATAAGAGTGCAAGCTTAGTGTTAGGTATCGATTGTGTAAACTGGACGGCGGAGCTCTGTCCAACTATTTCTAGGATCTTGTACATGTTGAACAATTAATGAAATAGTGTTTAAAATGAATCTTGTTAAAGTTGTCGCCTAATGAATTACGGATTCCGCACATGACTAGGTTATCCAGATTAGACAAGAACTATTGGATCCTAAACCCGGACCTATAACAGCTCGTAATTTATCATACACTTTAAATTATTTTTTTCTTCTTTGAAAATATATTATTTGAAAATAAGTTACAAATTTAATTTAGTTAGCTATTAAAAAGGAAGACTACCAATTAATGATCTATCTAAGTTTAACAATATACCCTTATACTAATATTACATACAAAAATTAAACAAAGTAAAATGAAAGATACTTATTGGTTGAAATTTCTTTTTTTTATTCTTAATTTTTTTCTCATTTGAACCCTCCACTATATATATATATATATATATATATATATATATATATATGGTTAGGTTCAATGGGGAACACTAAAAAGGTGAAAAATTGATGAATACATGTTAAATAAATCATAAAAATTCAATTTAGCAAGTTAAAGAACTATTTTTTTTTCAAAAACAATTTCAAAGCTTTTGCATATAAATACATGTAGAAGCCTTTTTTAACGAAAAAAAGTCAAAAACTAAAAAAAATAAAAAATGTTTAAAAACTATTAAAAAGGTTTAAAAATTACATTTTTTTTATTATGTAAGCACACCTAGGTCACCTAAATCAGGATCTATACCAAACACGGATCAGGTATGATGTGTGGTATACATCATACGTGCATATACTGTATGCAAACTATAAGAGATGAGTAGAAACAGAGAAATCTTCACAAATATATTGCATGATGTCCCATCAATTATACATATTTATAATATAAATTTACACCCCCCCCCCCATGAATACTTTGGACGCAATTTATGAACGAAACACTACCTAAATCGTTCAGTTTTTAAAGGATTTAAAAGTCCAAAATTAAAAAGAAGCAAAAAATGATGAAAATCAGACGAAAGTACGAAGTTTGCAAGAAGCATCCTCGTGCACAACAAGGCAAGGCCATGCCTCTTGCCTCAGCCCACCTTTTGAAGAATCAGAACAACTTGGTGGGAAGGAAAGAAAGACGGCTAGCATGCCCGTGTACATATATGCATGACCGTACCTACCATAAATTTTAAATCGGATAAAAACAAAAGCTCAAGACCAAAGTACACTTGTCGCAACTGTTGGTGGGACAGATCACCATGTGCGGTCGTGCATGGCTAGGCATGCCCGTGCCTAAGACCCCCCGTGAGACAAAATGGAAAAATTCTTGAAGCTTCCAACGAGACTAGCCTATCAATACTATCCTCACTCACTCATTTGAGGGATGCCCTTCTTTGCTCTCTTGTTCCTTGGTGTGGACTACAGCTCCAAGGTTGATAGACTTGTGCCTCCAAGGCCTTGTTCTCTCACCCTTGAAGGTTCTAGCCCCTTGGAGAAAGTGTGGATAATCCATAGAGCTTGACTAATCAATAGGCAAGTATGCGATCATCATGATGATTCCTAACCCCCCCTCCCTTGCTTGGAAGTGAAAAGTTGATCCTTAAGGAAGGCCATCATGGCAACCGATGCTTCTCCAAAGCTAGGATCCTACTTCCCATCTTTGATCATCCATGTCAAGAATAAGGCATCATTAGATTAGTTCATTAAACATATGTAATAATTGAGAGACACTTTATTGTACACATACTTGCACTTGAGCTAGAGTTTAAAGATCATGAAGTATGGTAATCACCATTGATAAAAGTGTTTCATGTGGTTGTAATCTCTTTGTGTTCTCAAACTCCTGGGTTGGTCAATCTTATTAATATAGTATTTTTATCTTATTTAATGTGTTTATCTTTTACTAATTCTCGGTTAATTATCTTTTGTGAAAGGATTGCATGATCCATTTGAAACTAAATTAACTTAACATCGTAATTTAACTGTATAAATTTAACCTAACTTAGCTTGACTAAGGTGTGCATATGGCTTCGTGTACCCTTAATTAGATCTGGTGTTCTTGATAACCTTGGGAAGTGAATCTTATTAGTAAACTCATGGCTAACAACCCATATACTAATAAGGGAAATCCAAACTTGGCCTATCAAGATTATTATTATGTAAACTTCTAGTATTGAACCAGATGCGGTTGACAAGCTTCTGGTATCGAACCAGATCTTAGGGTAATAAAAAGCTTTTGATGTTACATCAAGATCCTTGGGGAGTTTTCTAGTAATGCACCAAGATTCTATTGGGGGTGAAAGTTAAGATAATAAATTAATGGGGAATATGGCAACCGGTGGAATAGAAGATAACTAGTGAAATGGGACCTATTTTGCTTATCGGTAACTTCATTATTTGATGACTAAATTGCTTGGGTAATTTAAAAGATCCCTAAACGTAATCCCATTTGTTAAGCTTAAAATAAAGAACTTATTAATTAAGTTAAAAAAATAATATAACCAAGATGGCTTTAAACTAATCTTGTTGTGGCATATCGTTTACTAGTCGCAAGGCTAGGGGAGGTTCATTATAGACATATTTCCAGACCGGTCTATCGAAATATTGGACAAGATTGAGGGATGTTGGAAACCAGACCAAGGAAGCCATTTCTAAACTAATTAAAAGATAAAATCGAAGGCTTAAACGTTTTCCATATTTTATAACGTAAACTATATTAATTAAGAGAGTTATCCAAGAGTCCTATATTACTATTTTAGTCTACTAACCTAACTACAAATAAGGATGATCATAATAATAATAATAATAATAATAATAATAATAATAATAATAATAATAATAATAATAATAATAATAATAATAATAATAATAATAATGATAATGATAATAATAAATGGTTGAGTAGGGGAAAAGTATTTCATGGACGATTCTTGGTTCTTATCGAAAGCTATACTATACACGATGGATTCTCTATCTGTTATGTGTATTTGGTTTAAACAAAAATCATTTTTATAAATTTTAAACTAGATAATCGTCCTAAGTTATTAATTTATCCCACTCAAGTGTGTACAATATTATCAAATTAATACACCTAATTCACACGACATCAAGGTTTTTGGTGTCAGTGTTGGGGAGTACGGTTTCTTCCATAGAATGACCCAAGTTAGTATTTTGACCAAACTTATTTTCTATCCTTTTCTTTCTCCTTCTATTTTTATTTTCAGTTTTATTTTCGGTTTCGTGTTTGCTCCTTAATTATTTTGCAGATTAGTTTCAAGGATTGCTATCGCAAAAGTGTCATCAACATGACAAAGGCGAAAACCGAAGGCTAACTTTTTCTTGGGGAAATCCTTTTCACCAAGCCCCCTTTATCCACAAAAATCTATCTCCCACCTTGAATTATGCTCACACAATGTATAGAAATTGGAAAGGTATGTCACACCCCGACCCGCAGCGGAAATAAGAGTCGGGGCATAATTGGGTTATCACCAAAGCACATGACATTTACTATTATGTTTCATAATTAAATGAAGTCAAAGTTACATTTCTCAAACCTTCAAACATGTTCATTCATTACAAAGGAAAATAACCAAACATAATAATCCCAAACACTAAATCATTTTATTTCTTCTAATCCAGGTCCTACGTGTTCCTAGCTGCTGCTGGTTCACCTGTATCATGTGTAAAATGGGAGGTTTTTGGGTCAACATAAGTTGGCGAGTGAACCTTATAGATAAACATTTAATAATGATTTTCTGGTTAGTTTATCAATAAAATATTGTGCATAATCATAAAAGAGCATATGTATGAAATCAAGCAATGGCAACATCGGTTACAATTATAACATACATTAATAATTGATAACATACATGATCATACCAACATCATATGATAATTAACATAAATGAACTGTGAGATCAAGGCTCAATCAAACGGATCCGATCGTATTGCATGAACTGAAAATGTAAATTGAACTTGTGTGCTCAAGGCTCAATCAAACGGAGCCGAGCGTATTGCATGAACTTGAAATGTAAATTGAACTGTGCACTCAAGGCTCAATCAAACGGAGCCGAGCGTATTGCATGAACTTGAAATGTAAATAACCGATCAAGGCTCAATCAAACGGAGCCGATCGTGCGGGCACGCCCTGACCAACCACATAATAAAATGGGGATCAAACTCAACCTCGAGGGATGGGGAGTTACGGCCTCAGCAATTGCATGTACTGAAATAATAACTTGCAAACAATTCTAACTACTGAACAGCAACAACTAACACACATGTCATGATATGATATATGCACAATAACTTGGTTATAATAAGTAAATGAATAAGACACATGATACACCCCAAAAATATGATTAAAACGGGGAATTTGAAGGGTTCACTCACATTGGGTGCGTTGGATTTGAATTGGTGAGATGCGCACGATTTGGACGAAACGAGATAACAAGGAATCACTGACCTAGATAATAATAGGAAGAAAAAAATATATTAAATGGATGGATTTTATTAAAGATTTTTAATGGGATTTTTAGATATAATTTTTGTGATTTTATGGCTATTTTCTATCCTTAAAAATGTTATTTTTAAGTATTTTTAATTGATTTTTAATTTAAATAAAACAAATAATTATTTAAAAAAAAATAATATTTTTTACTGTTTGACCGTTGACCGTTGACCGTTGACCGGTTCGGTCAGCGGTAATTCTTGCGCCGAGCGGGATTCGAACCTGTGACCTTCCGTTCACGCGCACGTAGCTCTACCAACTGAGCTACGTGACTAACCCGATAAAAATCTAGTTTTAATTATATTAATACACTTATTCGAATTTACCGAAAATTCCTTTATTTTACAAAACGTTTTATTCTCATCGAACCGGCGTGTGGGACGGAACTCGATCGCGTGACGTGCAGTTTGTGTTGCACACAGTCCACCGCTGGACTGTGTGTCTAACCCGGTTATATCCTTGAATTATATTATACTTAACAACTACTCAATCTAACCCGGTTAGTTTTATGAATAAAAAGGAATGTTATTACGCAGCGTGTGTGTGTAGCAAGGATCGAACTCGGGACTCGTATATAAACTTTGCACACAGTCCACCGCTGGACTGTGTGTCTAACCCGTTAACTATCCGAATTTTATTTGTTCTTAACCCGTTGTTATGCTCGTCTTCTTCACTAATATTACCGGTTTTACACAGATCACTGGTTCAGGGTTCTACTTCTTAAATAACATGATTACTAGCTTGAATGAACAAACCGAACAATTTGAGGGGAAAGAATACCAGACAGGTCGTCTTCTTCAGGAAGTCCGGCGAGAACAGAAAACTCTGTTTTTTGAAACTTCGGCTGAGAGAGCTAATCAACAGAATTTAAGAGTTAAAATTGAAATTGAATCAGAGTACATGGGTTATTAGCACGATTGAATGTGTTTACCGTCAACTAGCGTGGTTCCGGCAATTTCCAGAATTTCTCCGGCGAAACCAGAAATCCAGCAGAGTCTTCTGTGACTGACTTTGAGTGACGGAATAATGTTAGTAGTGTCCCTACAATAGATTGAAACAGCAAGAGAGTAGAATCTTACTGGTTTGAGTTGGACACGGTTTTCCGGCGAGAGTTGCAGAGAATTCCGGCGACAATTTTCTTGAGCTCAAAAGACTTGAAAACGCGACGAAAAGGATTTGGAGTGTATTTGGGACAGTTCTGAATCGTATAAATGATTGGAGACGGAATTATTTGAGACTTGAATGTCTTTCGGTTTCAAAACTCAACACTTGAAGTTTATTCAATCTAACCTTAATTAGAAACCGATATGCGTCGGTTATGAGTTAACTAAACGAACGAAAAACTGATTTGGCGATTTGGCTTACCGATTTCCGTTATTCAAATACCAATAACCGTTCATCCGAGTTTGCGTATAAAGTTCAATTGTTTTCATAATATTAACAGAAAACAACTGGTGGCGGAGTGGTTTGGAGACGGAAGGATAAGTCATTAGAGGCAGTTGACCCGGGTTCGAGTCCGGTCAGCTCCAAACTTTTTTTATTTATTTTTTTTAACTTTTTATCAAATATAATTTTTATAGTTTGGTTTATATATTAATTATGAAACATTTAAACTCAAAATATTCATAAATACTTAATGAAATTTTGTAACTTGATATTTGATTACAAAACGAAGCGGGTTTTGGAAACCCGATTTATACAAATGTTACAGTATCCCCTACTTTTAGGAATTTCGTCCCGAAATTCAAACAGTTGAAGTAGTAGGGAAAAGATGAGGGTATTTTTCACGCATTGAGTCTTCACGTTCCCAAGTAAACTCAGGTCCCCGTTTCGACTCCCAGCGTACCCTAACAATAGGAATGCGACTTCGACGTAGACGCTTTTCTCCATAGTCCATAATCTCTACTGGCCGTTCGATAAAATGCATGGATTCATCAATCTGAATATCCTCCAGTGGAATATGAAGATTCTCATCAGCGAGGCACTTCTTCAAGTTCGACACGTGGAATGTGGGATGAATTCTGTCGAGTTCTTCCGGTAGGTCAAGCTTGTAAGCTACAGGACCTACTCTTTCGAGTATCTTGAAAGGTCCTACGTAACGTGGTGCTAGCTTTCCCTTTTGCCCAAAACGAACTACTCCCTTCCACGGTGACACTTTTAAAAGCACATGATCACCAACGCTAAACTCCAAGGGCTTCCGTCGTTTATCTGCGTAACTCTTTTGACGACTTTGAGCCGCTAGAAGATTGTTTCTGATTTGATGAATCTTATCTGTTGTTTCTTGGATCAATTCCGGACCAGTAATTTGAGCTTCCCCAATTTCGTGCCAACAAACAGGAGATCGACACTTTCGACCATATAAAGCTTCAAAAGGTGCCATGCCGATACTAGAATGATAACTGTTGTTGTACGAAAATTCGACTAACGGTAGGTGAGCGTCCCAATTTCCCTTGAAGTCTATGACACATGCTCTAAGCATATCCTCAAGGGTTTGAATGGTGCGCTCAGACTGTCCATCAGTTTGGGGATGATAGGCGGTACTGAGATCTAGTCGAGTGCCCATTGCGGATTGTACTGCCTGCCACGTCCGTGAGGTGAAACGACCATCACGATCAGAAATAATACTTAATGGAACTCCATGACGGCTGACGATTTCGCTGATATAAATACGAGCAAGCTTTTCGTTCTTAAAATCTTCTCGAATAGGAATAAAGTGAGCTGATTTTGTGAGTCGGTCTATAATCACCCATATAGTGTCATACCCACTAGAAGTGCGAGGTAACCCGGTAATGAAATCCATGGTTATATTTTCCCACTTCCAGACAGGTATTTCTGGTTGGACCAGAAGTCCTGAGGGTCTTTGGTGTTCAGCCTTTACTTTAGAACAAGTGAGACACTTGGAAACAAAAACGGCAATATCTTTCTTCATTCCAGGCCACCAATAGGTGTACCGTAGGTCTTGATACATCTTATCGGCTCCTGGGTGTATAGAATATCGCGACTTATGGGCTTCATGCATGAGTGTTTCACGAAGATTGATATGGTTAGGAATCCATATACGATCTAGGTAATACAAAATGCCATCAGATTTAGTTTCCAGCTTTAGCTCGGCTCCACAGGACATCTCCTTTTGTACATCTTCCTCTGTTATTGAAACGTGTTGAGCTTCTCGAATTTGATCCTTAATATTGGTTATAATTTGCGAACATAGAAGATGAATAGAGTTCGCATAGCCCTTTCGACTAAGTGCATCAGCCACCACATTTGCTTTACCAGGGTGGTATTTGATTTCACAGTCGTAATCATTTAGAAGTTCGACCCATCTCCGTTGCCTCATATTTAACTCTTTCTGATTGAAGATGTGTTGAAGACTCTTATGGTCAGTGTATATTTCACACTTCGTGCCATAAAGATAATGTCTCCATATCTTAAGAGCGAATACAACGGCTCCAAGTTCAAGGTCATGAGTGGTGTAGTTCTTTTCGTGAGTCTTGAGTTGCCTTGAGGCATAAGCTATGACTTTTCCTCTTTGCATGAGAACGCATCCCAATCCTTGCCCTGACGCGTCGCAATAGACTACAAAATCATCACAACCTTCAGGAAGAGTGAGGATTGGTGCATCACAAAGTCTTTGCTTGAGGGTTTGAAAAGCTTCTTCTTGCTTGGGCCCCCATACAAATGGTTTCCCTTTATGGGTTAAAGCCGTGAGTGGCACCGCAATGCGAGAGAAGTTTGAAATGAATCGACGATAGTAACCAGCAAGTCCAAGAAAAGACCTTACTTCAGTTGGCGTACGTGGAGCTTGCCATTCTTGAACTGCTTTAATCTTTGATGGGTCCACGTGTATTCCTTTGTCATTGACTACATGCCCAAGAAATTGCACCTCTTTTAACCAGAATTCACATTTAGAGAACTTGGCATAAAGCTTTTCCTTTTCTAGAAGTGCAAGAATAAGTCGCAGATGACGCTCATGATCAGCTTTGGATTTTGAATAGATAAGAATATCGTCAATGAACACAATAACAAATCGATCAAGGTAAGGTTTGCAGACTCTATTCATTAGGTCCATGAAAACAGCTGGTGCGTTGGTTAATCCAAACGGCATAACCATGAATTCATAGTGACCATATCGAGTTCGAAAAGCAGTTTTTGGGACGTCTTCTTCATGCACCCTAAGCTGATGATAGCCCGATCGAAGGTCGATTTTCGAAAAGCAACTAGCACCTTGTAGCTGGTCAAGAAGATCATCTATACGAGGTAAAGGATATCGATTTTTGATAGTTAACTTGTTGAGCTCTCTGTAATCGATGCACATGCGAAAAGATCCATCCTTCTTCTTTACGAAAAGTACCGGTGCACCCCAAGGCGATGAGCTGGGACGTATAAATCCCTTGTCTGTCAACTCTTGCAATTGACTGGCTAGCTCTTGCATTTCAGAGGGGGCTAACCTATATGGAGATTTTGCCACTGGTGTAGCACCAGGTATAAGATCGATACGAAACTCGACATCTCTGATTGGAGGAAGTCCTGAAATGTCGTCAGGAAAAACTTGTGGAAAATCTTTTACAACAGGAATATCTTCAAGTTTCTTTTCTGCGGTCCCCTTCTTGATGATATGGGCTAAAAACGCGACATAATTCTTACGAAGGTATTTCTGTGCTTGAAGGCAAGACATTAAGTTGAGTCCTTTCGCCGAGGTTTCTCCAATAATTCGAAGAGTCTGACCGTTTGAAAGAGGAATACGAATAAATTTCTCACGACATACAACTTCCGCATTATGCTGACTAAGCCAATCCATTCCGACTATGATGTCGAAACTTCCCAGCTTCATAGGAATAAGATCGACTGAGAAATCGTGATTGTTTAGGGTGAGCGTACAGTTGCGTAAAATAGAGTTTAACAAAACTGGTTTTCCATCTGCAACTTCCACTGTTATGGATTCCGCGAGCTTATCTCGATTTTTACTTAAGATAGGTTCAAACTCTAATGACACGAAACTTCTATCCGCACCAGTATCAAATAACATAGAGGCATATCTACCATTTATAAGAAACGTACCGTTGACCACATTGCCGTCAGCTCTGGCCTGGTTTGCGTTAATATTGAAAGCCCTTCCTCTAGCAGGTGGAGGAGCTTGATTTGCTTGGTTCACTGGGTTGGCTTGGGCCTGAGCATGAATAATATTGACTAATCTTGGACATGTGTTCCTGAAATGACTTGGATCTCCACAGTTGAAACATGCCCGCATAGGTTGACCCATAGGGTAGTTGGGTTGATAGTATGTTTGGGCTAAATGTTGAGTGGGTGGAAATGGTTGTTGTTGTTGGGCTTGACCCATAAATTGTTGGTGGGTTTGGGTTATAGGTGGGTGGCGATTTGTTCGCTGAGGTGCGCGGCATTGTTGTACAAGGTGTCCAGCGCGACCGCAGCTGGTACAGTACTGGCAAGGATAGTCAGGGGAGTGGTGATACTGACAACGGTTACATTTTGGTAGTGGTCCTGTGTATGGTCTTTTGTATGGCGCGGGTGGAGGAGTGGCTTGTGTGATGGGTGCAGCAGGAACAGGGGTGTTGGTGTGGGTAACTGCAAAGTTCCTGTTGTTACGCTTCCTCTTGTTACCAAATTTAGAGGAAGGAGTGTGGTGGTTTGAGGTTTGTCCCTCAGCAGGAGCTTTCTTCTTTTCTTCCTTGAACTTCCCATTACGAATTCGGTTTTCGGTTAGTTCTGTTGCCAACACCATGGCAGCTTCGAGTGTTACCGGTGAAACACTGAGGACCGAATCTTGGATTTTCGAGGGAAGTCCTCGAATGTAATGTTCGATCAGACGGTAGGTTGGAGTGAATAAGTTTGGTACCATCTGGTTCAACTCCAAGAACCGTTTGTTGTAAGTAGAGTGATCACCATCTTTTTGTTTCAGGGCATGAAATTCATCTTCCAATTTCTTAATCTCACTCCTAGGACAGAATCGCCTAGTCATGATCTCCCTTAACTCCTCCCAAGTTAAGGCCATCGCATCTTCCATTCCCCTCTTTCCCTTCTCGGTATTCCACCAAGTGAGAGCTACCCCAAGTAGTCTCCCGGTGGCATAACGAACTTTGCGATCCTCAGGACAATCGCAGTTTAAGAAAACGTTTTCCATCTCCTCGAACCAACGTTGGAGAGCAGTGACTCCCTCAGTCCCTTCGAATTTTGGGGGATCGCAAGA
This sequence comes from Scalesia atractyloides, assembly GCA_947069175.1. NCBI lineage: Eukaryota > Viridiplantae > Streptophyta > Magnoliopsida > Asterales > Asteraceae > Scalesia > Scalesia atractyloides. The sequence goes on from CAMTDV010000023.1 coordinate 70,841,317, forward strand.
CTTAAAATGTTTGTAGGTGCATTTGCCGGTAGGAGGGTCGTTGATGATCTGGTCCTGTTGTTGAGGAGGGTTAGTAGGATTTGCAGCAAGAGCTTGTTGTACTTGTACTACGATGTCAGGTAATATCGTGGCCATTTGGTTGGCGATATGAGTGGCCAATCGTTCCTGAGACTTTTCCGATTTCTTACTCCTTCGATGCGATCTATACGACATCTACAGGATCATAAAATGAGAAGATTGTGAGTTTATGGTATCTTTTAGGTGTCATGTGTCTTAAAAAAAAATGAAAATAACATAAATATCAATAATGCAACTACATCCGAAGGATGTCTTGGGTTCGCTCATGTTGGGCCTCAAATGTCCCCCATACCTTCACCTATATAGTCATGTGGGCCCCCATGGCTATTGGTTTGGTAGGATTCACATTAGTATTGGCAATTTAACACTCGCATCCCCCGAATGCTAACCACAAAATATGTTTCATGAGATGTTGGGTCGGAACGTGTCCAGGTGTAGACACAATGACTACTCAAAGTGGGATTAGCTCTCACGACGTTTGGTATAGCATGCTTTGGCCTAATAGGTATTTCGTACTCTCATCGTTGGTCCCCAGGTAGGCAAACTGGTCCTTTATTTTGGATTTATACGAATGCCAGCCTAGACAGGACGTTCCGACTACCGGTACTAGTACCCTTCCAGTTACTACATGCCCGTCATGAGAACTCACTTTGATGAGATTTGAAAACACGAAAATCGTTGTAAAATCAATCATGATGTGGTGTGTGCTTGCATGGATGTGATATGTTATGATCATACAATTTCATGATAAGCATTATTTGATAATACATACTTATGAACATGCTTGAACAATATCAAATGTAACATTTTAACATAAACATATAAACATCATGAAATTTGGCATATAACACACAAAATTCTTATAGGTTTCTAATCGACTATAGTATAGGCTCTAAGGGTCTAATAACCTATCCTATATCCCTATAGTCATGGCTCTGATACCAATCTGTCACACCCCGACCCGCAGCGGAAATAAGAGTCGGGGCATAATTGGGTTATCACCAAAGCACATGACATTTACTATTATGTTTCATAATTAAATGAAGTCAAAGTTACATTTCTCAAACCTTCAAACATGTTCATTCATTACAAAGGAAAATAACCAAACATAATAATCCCAAACACTAAATCATTTTATTTCTTCTAATCCAGGTCCTACGTGTTCCTAGCTGCTGCTGGTTCACCTGTATCATGTGTAAAATGGGAGGTTTTTGGGTCAACATAAGTTGGCGAGTGAACCTTATAGATAAACATTTAATAATGATTTTCTGGTTAGTTTATCAATAAAATATTGTGCATAATCATAAAAGAGCATATGTATGAAATCAAGCAATGGCAACATCGGTTACAATTATAACATACATTAATAATTGATAACATACATGATCATACCAACATCATATGATAATTAACATAAATGAACTGTGAGATCAAGGCTCAATCAAACGGATCCGATCGTATTGCATGAACTGAAAATGTAAATTGAACTTGTGTGCTCAAGGCTCAATCAAACGGAGCCGAGCGTATTGCATGAACTTGAAATGTAAATTGAACTGTGCACTCAAGGCTCAATCAAACGGAGCCGAGCGTATTGCATGAACTTGAAATGTAAATAACCGATCAAGGCTCAATCAAACGGAGCCGATCGTGCGGGCACGCCCTGACCAACCACATAATAAAATGGGGATCAAACTCAACCTCGAGGGATGGGGAGTTACGGCCTCAGCAATTGCATGTACTGAAATAATAACTTGCAAACAATTCTAACTACTGAACAGCAACAACTAACACACATGTCATGATATGATATATGCACAATAACTTGGTTATAATAAGTAAATGAATAAGACACATGATACACCCCAAAAATATGATTAAAACGGGGAATTTGAAGGGTTCACTCACATTGGGTGCGTTGGATTTGAATTGGTGAGATGCGCACGATTTGGACGAAACGAGATAACAAGGAATCACTGACCTAGATAATAATAGGAAGAAAAAAATATATTAAATGGATGGATTTTATTAAAGATTTTTAATGGGATTTTTAGATATAATTTTTGTGATTTTATGGCTATTTTCTATCCTTAAAAATGTTATTTTTAAGTATTTTTAATTGATTTTTAATTTAAATAAAACAAATAATTATTTAAAAAAAAATAATATTTTTTACTGTTTGACCGTTGACCGTTGACCGTTGACCGGTTCGGTCAGCGGTAATTCTTGCGCCGAGCGGGATTCGAACCTGTGACCTTCCGTTCACGCGCACGTAGCTCTACCAACTGAGCTACGTGACTAACCCGATAAAAATCTAGTTTTAATTATATTAATACACTTATTCGAATTTACCGAAAATTCCTTTATTTTACAAAACGTTTTATTCTCATCGAACCGGCGTGTGGGACGGAACTCGATCGCGTGACGTGCAGTTTGTGTTGCACACAGTCCACCGCTGGACTGTGTGTCTAACCCGGTTATATCCTTGAATTATATTATACTTAACAACTACTCAATCTAACCCGGTTAGTTTTATGAATAAAAAGGAATGTTATTACGCAGCGTGTGTGTGTAGCAAGGATCGAACTCGGGACTCGTATATAAACTTTGCACACAGTCCACCGCTGGACTGTGTGTCTAACCCGTTAACTATCCGAATTTTATTTGTTCTTAACCCGTTGTTATGCTCGTCTTCTTCACTAATATTACCGGTTTTACACAGATCACTGGTTCAGGGTTCTACTTCTTAAATAACATGATTACTAGCTTGAATGAACAAACCGAACAATTTGAGGGGAAAGAATACCAGACAGGTCGTCTTCTTCAGGAAGTCCGGCGAGAACAGAAAACTCTGTTTTTTGAAACTTCGGCTGAGAGAGCTAATCAACAGAATTTAAGAGTTAAAATTGAAATTGAATCAGAGTACATGGGTTATTAGCACGATTGAATGTGTTTACCGTCAACTAGCGTGGTTCCGGCAATTTCCAGAATTTCTCCGGCGAAACCAGAAATCCAGCAGAGTCTTCTGTGACTGACTTTGAGTGACGGAATAATGTTAGTAGTGTCCCTACAATAGATTGAAACAGCAAGAGAGTAGAATCTTACTGGTTTGAGTTGGACACGGTTTTCCGGCGAGAGTTGCAGAGAATTCCGGCGACAATTTTCTTGAGCTCAAAAGACTTGAAAACGCGACGAAAAGGATTTGGAGTGTATTTGGGACAGTTCTGAATCGTATAAATGATTGGAGACGGAATTATTTGAGACTTGAATGTCTTTCGGTTTCAAAACTCAACACTTGAAGTTTATTCAATCTAACCTTAATTAGAAACCGATATGCGTCGGTTATGAGTTAACTAAACGAACGAAAAACTGATTTGGCGATTTGGCTTACCGATTTCCGTTATTCAAATACCAATAACCGTTCATCCGAGTTTGCGTATAAAGTTCAATTGTTTTCATAATATTAACAGAAAACAACTGGTGGCGGAGTGGTTTGGAGACGGAAGGATAAGTCATTAGAGGCAGTTGACCCGGGTTCGAGTCCGGTCAGCTCCAAACTTTTTTTATTTATTTTATTTTAACTTTTTATCAAATATAATTTTTATAGTTTGGTATATATATTAATTATGAAACATTTAAACTCAAAATATTCATAAATACTTAATGAAATTTTGTAACTTGATATTTGATTACAAAACGAAGCGGGTTTTGGAAACCCGATTTATACAAATGTTACAAGGTAAGTTTCCTAGACCTGTGGATCGAAGAAGCGGTGGACCGAGCTTTCAAAACTCATCAAAATCAAATTTGCAGTAAACTGCCTGATAAGCACGCCCATGCCTAACCAGGCACGACCGTGTCAAAATATAAATAAATTAAAGACAGATTTCTTAAAATAAAATTTTAAATTTAAAAACTAGTTTTGAAAATCACCAAGACACGCCCGTGCTCGACCCAGAACCCAGACACGGGGTTTTTAAGCTGCAGTGACCTAGGTCACAAAATAGAACCCACCTGCAGCCATCCTCGTGCTCTGCTACCGAACCTGTTTTTAGTGCATATTATGTATGTTCGCCACTGTGCGAATAGGCTAAATAAAGTGTGTATTGAATATTGAATAGTTATGTGAGAGATTCGAACACATGACAATTTGGAAAGGATGAGACTAATTCGTACGGATGAGATTCATCCGCACGGATGAGTCATCCCTATTAATAGGAGTCATGTGTTAGAATTTGTTAAATTTTGGAATCTAGGGGAAATTCTGGAGAGATTGCATGATGCTCTCTCCAGCTTGTAAAATGATGTATGCTCTTTCGGTATGAATGGATTCTTTCTACTTCAGACTATTCTTACGAGATTTCTAACGACTAGCACTATCCTATCCACACTTCCGTCTAAACCCACTGGATCCGGAACTTTCAATTGGTATCAGAGTACGGTACAGATTCAATCGGTCTGACAGTTGATTAAATCACCTACGCTCATGATTTATGGGTTTTAAGATGTGAAATATAAAATTAACGGTTAATTCATGGATAAAAGTAAATTGAAACCATAGGATTGATCAATAATGATTTCGACCTAGTCCGTGGAAGAATCATCATCTAATTCAAATAAATAAAGATTTTATATCAAAAAATGCGAAGAGCGACGTTTCAAACGGGTGAGTGAGTTTCGTGTGCAGGAGTGCTTATTCATGCAAAGGAGTCATTCATTTGCACGAGTTAATCCTGATCCGTTTGAAAAATCGTGTTCATCCGCACGAACCAGTCTTTCATCCGCACGAATCAACTTTCATCCGCATGAAAGGTTCTCATCCACACAAAATAGCTTATCCATTCTAAAAACAATCAGTCATCTGCACGAAAGAGTAATTCGCACGAATGAACATTTCTCATCCGCGCGAATGAGTTAAAAATGTCTAGAAACATTTTTGATCGTGATGACGAGACCCAAAAAAATTTGGTAATTGAATTTTTTTTCGAGATTTATGTCAAAAACGGGATGTTCGGGGTCACGTTGGAGATTTTGGAGAATGGTTATGATGATGAGATCACAGAGTAGTGAAGTTAATGGGGTAGTCACAGATACCTATGCAGAATAACTAGCATTTGGAGTAGTGACTATTAATGGGCCAAAACGTAATGAAAAACTGACTTTTGTGGAACAAAATGTTATATTTGAGTTTTTCATAGAAAAGAGAGGACTGAATTTCCTCATTTTGAGGGGGACTTTAGTGATAAGTTTAGGGTGGTTAGAATTTGCTAAAAATGAGGGGGGAATAAAATTTTTTAAATATTAGAATTGTTTTGGAAATTTAGACGGGAAAAGGTGCAACAGTATTCAGGTGGTTCCAACTTCAGACTGTACATGAATGCATAGGATCTGGACTGGTTAATTCATGATTATAGGAAGTTCAAATTCTTCAGATCGTGGTCAGATTGATGTCTTAGGGTTTGAGTCCCCAGTCTTCGTACAAGGCCATTACCAGGATTAGTGTCAGGAGGATATATAAGTATTATCGATACTTATAAGATATTAGAGAGCTTTCAAGATATTAAATACACGACAGCTTGATGATAGTTTAAAGTGTCAATATGGTTAATCTTCGTGCCAATGAGTTGTTTTTCGGACTAACCGCCGAGGAATGAGGATTTTTGTAGATTAAGTTGCTACCAGGACTAACAGAGAAGACTATACATCTGTTATCGTGACTTAAGAGGAAGAATGTGAGTTTAATCGTGGAAGAATGTTTCTTAGATCAAAATGTGTTACAAGATCAGTTGTTATCTGCTGATAGTGGAGATTATCGTTTACACTGATCAATTATTCAGAAGTGTACTTAAAAGTGATTACGGAAGACGGGATTTCAGATTTTCGTGGATAATCACAGACTTGAAGTTTACCGGTATGGTAATTCAAAGTTTCTATCAATTGCCAGTTGGGTTTTTGAAGATTAAGAGATTGAGCTATGAAAGATAAATAAAAAACGAACGCGATGTGTAAGGACATGGTCCAGTAGGTTTACGTTTGTCTTGTATATGGGTGTACGGGTTTGTTAGTTATAGTGCTTATGGGTGTACAGTTTGGGCTTGGCCCGGTCGTAACTAGGTCGCATCGTACGCTCTATAAATAGGGATCACCTAGGTTTTTGTATGGTTGTTGATTGTTATTGCTTTGAACAACATATTGTACTAGACAAGCCTAGAGCTTGTGTGCAATCTTGAATATACTCGATTTCTTGAGTTCTTGTTTTACACTTTCTTTAGTTTTCCGCACTTAGGATTGTGGTTGTGATATCCGATTGAAGGTCTTGGACTTACAGGATGTGGTTAACGTTGAAATGAAGATTCTGCATTGATTATTTTGAAGTTGGTGATTATTCGTGAAGATTGTAGTTAAAAATCAGATGAGGTAACAAAGGAACTGCAATGTTATTCTAGGGGGAATCTTTTCAAGGGGAATATGCTATTGCAAATGCAAACCCGAATCATCAATCAAGGGGGAATCAATTGAAGTTATCAAATACTTGATTGAAGTTGCAGAATATTCAAGCACAGCTTTCATATTTGAAGATCAAGATTCGACAGTGACGGCCAAGGGGGAATCTGTTAGTGCATATTATGTATGTCCGCCGTTGTACGAATAGGCTAGATAAAGCGTGTGATGAATATTGTATAGTTGTGTGAGAGATTCAAACACATGACACTTTGGAGAGGACGAGACTAATTCATACAAATGAGATTCATCCGCACGGACAAGAATCATCCACACGGATGAGTCATCCCTGTAAATAGGAGTCATGTGTTAGAATTTGTTAAGTTTTTTGAAAGTTTTGGAATCTGAGGAAATGCTGGAGAGATTGCATGATGCTCTCTCCAGCTTGTAAAATGATGTATGCTCTTTAGGTATTAATGGATTCTTTCTACTTCTAACTATTCTTAGGAGATTCTCCCGAACCTGCACTATCCTATCCAAACTTCCGTCTAACCCACTGGATTAGGAACATTCACCCATCGACCATACTTCAAACCACCAAATTCCTCCAATTTTCTTTAAAAACCTTCATCTCCAGGTATGTACTGCTTGTCCTTAACACTTTGTGCTTATGATTAGTGGCTAAAAATTGTCAGATTTTTTATGTTCTTGTTCAAACCCAGTTTGCACTAAAACCCTCTTATTTCAACCATAAATCACCATGATTTCAAGTTAAAATTTGTGTAGAAGTAATTAGGGTGTTAGTGTAAACATAATGGGTCAAGAAAAATTGAAAAAAAAAATTTTAACCAATTGCACGGAAGTGACGGGGTTTGACCAACTTTGACAAGTGTAACCGCTAAGCATCCCCAAGGAAAAGACCAAACATAAGTCATGCCTAGCCCACAAGCACAATACCCTTGCAGATCTAGAAACTGTCCGAAAATTAACTCTGACCAAAACCCATAGGCACGATCGTGCTTGTCTAGGTACGGTCGTGCTTACCGGTGGTCTAAATTCCCTACACTGTTGCCATGTTTGTTTAAATTTCTTGTTGTGGAACCTACTAGATACATCTGTTAATTTTCTATAAAGTTCAAAAATTGAGATAACATTGTCGAAAATGAAACAAAATTTTAAATAATGGCTAGCTAAATGAAAATTGAAACCATAACAGGAGGGTCGGGACACAATAGCAGACAAAACTAAGAACCATACAGTGAAGCACGACCGTGCCCCCTAGGCATGCACGTGCCTCCCTGTGACCACAGAAGACAATTTATTTTCTATCATGATCATTTTTGTATTTTTTTTATAAATTCATGTTTCTGCATAAATGAGGACCTGATCTGGAAAGAGAAAAGCATTAGAATCACCATCACGCTCGGTTACCTCATTAGTGATTTCGGAGCCGATTCACCACTGCTACCATACCAAACATAGCTCATCATCCGTTCTCGGAGATAATACTAATACTGGAAAATGTCCATCCATGGTTGATATTCAGTAGTAGGGATGATAAGAGACTTGGGGTTATGAAAATATGAGGCAATTGAAGAAAAGAACCTTCGGCCAACATCGTACTATTGAATATGAAGTGCTAGAAAAATATGGTCCATTAGACAGGGTGGAGGATTTGTTCAATTCACAATGGACCAAGTTGTTTGTAATTGATGCACCAACTTACAAGGAGCTCACTCTAGAATTTCTCACCTCCTTACGTTTTCAAAAGCCTATTCCAAAGGGCCAAATGGGTACTTTGAAATGTATTACATTTCGTATGGCTATGAAATGGTATTCTATGACATTGGCTGAATTTAGAGTGAGAATTGGCTTTTATAGGCAACGAGATATCTCCAAGGAGATGTTCACAATGGGTAAGATATAGTTTAGGGGAACGAAAGGCTTACAAATTTTGGGGACGAGTAGGTGAGGGAAATATATACCCCAGACACAAATGTGCTCAAGCCTTCATGCCCGCTTCATAAGTACCTCCATAGGTTCCTAGTTTTCGCCATCGGGGCAAGAAAGGATTCAACGGGTAGGGTCACTACTAGAGACTTGTATCACTTATTTTGTCTCATTGACGAGGTTCCTTGTAACCTCGCTTATAGCATGGCATAATTTTTCACACAAACGGGAGGATCTATTGATGGTAGTCATATTTTTGGAGGTCCCTACATCACTAGTCTAGCTGAAATTTTGGGTTTCCTTACTGAAGGAGTGATTAGTACCCTCACTCGTGATCCCACACCTACCACGGAAATAGAAGAAAATGGAAAAAATTGGCATCATCAAGAAATTTAACAATGAATACAAGATAGTTGATGGGAATGGCAAGATAAGGACTGGGGAAGATGTTGGAGAAAGCTCCTAAAGAAACGCAAGAAGATGAAGACAAGCCACAAAAACCACATCAAAGGGATCATTAGGCTGTTATGGCCAAACTAGATCAGATTTCAGCTCAGCTCACGAGTCTTCAGCAGGAGCTCAAGACCCATGTCGCCTCATGTAATGGATCCCAACCCACCTCTATCTGTCGCCACTCCGGATGATCTATCGCTTTTCATTATGGTTAATTTTTCATGACTTTCAGATATTTGCTCACTTTGGTTGTTGGATATTTTTGACATTTGGCTCAAATACTTCTTATATTTGGTTGTAATGCACCAAAAATAACCAACCGGACCAGGAGATAAGTCCCAATTTTAGGCACCTAAGTGTGCCTGGATATTTATAGCTTTATGCTTCATCTAATTTAATTTATTATTAGTAGTAGTATGCTTTATTAATTAGCCATGTTTTTATGGAAAATATGCATCAAAGGATGGCTTGCTAGGCAGCTGTGGGTATCGACCACACGTTTGAAGATCAAATCAATCAGGGGAGTCCTAGTTTCCTTTATCTCAAAATATATGTGTTTTTGCATTAATAATATAAAATTCTAAGTGTGGGATAAAAATGATAAAAGTACATTGAGGGCAATGTACAATTCTAAATATGGAGTAGATGTATATTCATAACCTTAATACTTACTTGATTAATTCTCACACCGCATAAGTCATCAAATTGGTTAAATACAAAGATTCAAAAACATTTTTTTTTCAAAAACTCCTTGAGTTATCAATAAATAAAAAAGTGAAAATTAGGAACATGGCAAGTAGAAAGAACTAGTATTATGCTTAATAAGTAGGGGTGTTCTTCAGGTTTTTTCTCGGATTTCGGGTTTTTCAGGTCGGTTCTTTCGTGTTTTGAAAACTAAAAATATTATCCGATAATCGAACCATTCTAGATTCGGGTTCTTTGGTGTTTGGGTTAGATGGTTTGGGTTTTATCGGGCCGGGTTACAGGTTAATATAGTTTTATCAGCTCCAAAAGTTAATTAAAACATGAAAATGGGGCATTTCAATTTAAAGATTAGTGATAATTTAAGTCTAGTCATACGAAACATCATTCTTGTTCATAGTTGACTATGTGAACCATGTGATTTAAAAACCTACTAAGATCTTTTAGACATTCTTTGTTGATGCTTTAGAATTTATGATATGAATTCTTTTCTTATTTGTATGACATGTTCATATTTATATTTACAACCACCAAAGAGTTTGTAGCCTATCATTAAGTCTAGGTGATGTGTGAATTAGGTATTGTTACATAAAACAATATTAAAACCTAAAAGGTATGACCAATAAGGTGGTGGTCCATTAACAAAAACAAAACATTTAAATAGCTGGGTTTGGGAGAGAAGTGTTGAGTTCAAGTCACACAAACAACATAGATTAAAAGAAATTTGTCGTTTCAAAACAAAGCCAACCTGAAAAATGGTTAAATGGCTATTTTACAAACTAATACTAACCCACAATGCTCCCATGTATAGTAGGATTCACCTGACAAAGCTTGCTAAACATACAAGTTTCTAATTATACTTCCATGTAGGCACATATCATAACATAAGTTCAAGAAACTAAACCAAACCCAGTTGATTAGAAAAGAAATTCCAAATAAAGTCATTTTCAAGATCATTATATTAGTACCGAATTAAAAAAATGAAAGAGTATGAACAAATGCCTCAAAACTTAGGAAGTTTAATTAACACAATAAGTTAAGTAGTTTTCTAAGTTTCCAAAAGTTTAATTAAATTAACATACCCTGCTCGCAAAGCAAAATAAGTAAACTCTTATTCAAGATTTACATATCCGGAGTTGATTGAGGAAGAATAACTTAATATAAAACATGAATAACAATACAAGCATACCACAAAACCTAAAGAGTAAACGATCAACATATCCGAAGTTGTTTGAGGAAAGTAACTGAATGTAACACATAAGTAAGATCCCTAGGAAATTGTGGGATTGTGTATTTGAATCTAGATGGGTCTTTCGAGTCAACCTGATATCTATAATATACTTCCAATAACTAAACCGAGAAAAGTCCTCTGGTTCGGGTAATTTAGTTTTTCGGGTTCAAGTGATACGGGTGTAGCTTTATATCGGGTTGGGTACGGTTTTCGGGTATGGAGAAAATGAACGACCCTATTAATAAGCACTTAACACCCTACGTATTTTCCATGAAAGTGATATTGCACCTTATCTTCCCTACCTATTTTCCATGAAAGTGATATTGCACCTTATCTTCCACTAAATCACATGCTCATTCATTTGAAATAGAGAGTTTTTTTATTCACCCACATTACATCATAAGTAGAACTTGTATGTCATAAATTTCAAGATCAATAAACTAGTAAAATTGCATAATAATGATTAAGGCAACTTAGGAATTCTCCCCCAAAAATAATCATATCCCTTAGAAAAACCACTTTGAGCCTTAGCCTTTTATTTCTATCCATATCCTAAACTAATTAGTAGGGAGTGGTCAACTCTTTGAAGAATCCAACACCAATGAAGCGAACACACATCACATCTTTTAATCATGGGAGGAAAGGAAGAATGCTAGAAGAAAGAAAACGAAGTCATCATTAGGGAAAAGTATTCTATGATTTTTTTAAAAAAAATATATATTGGATTGCAAACACTAATGATGGAACACATGCAATCTGGAAGGGTAAGTGTTCTTATGTCGAGTTTTTCTTCTAAGGCTAGAGTGTTCGTACAAATCCACATAATCGGACATGTCACTCTTACCTTGGAACTCTTGGCGTGAGTGCTCACTTATAGGCTAAAGTATGTCTTCACTAAACATCGCTTGGGTTTAATCATCTCTATATTAAAAATGTGTTTTCTTGTAAATATGTCAAAAGTTTTTTATAAATCATAAATATAGAAGAAAGCCATGGTCCGACAAGAATAATCCCTCCTACCAAGATGAGTGCCTTTTGGCAAACGAGCCAAACGATTCGCGGAGAAGAAACAATTAAAGTTGGTTTTCTTACCGAGGAGACCTAAAAGAACTAGAATTCAACCTTCTTGCACTTCTCTCTAATTTCCATCTCACCTTCTTCTTCTCTCAAGAGCTCAAGTGCTTTCTTGCCTTCACTTCGCGAAACCCAATTTGCTACCGAACTTAGAGAAATAATTTTCCTTTAAACCATACATGTGAGGAAAAAGTGGCACCGTTAAGAGCAATCACCACCCTACTACGGTCGATCAAAAAGCACCACCAAACGAAGTGCAAAAAGATACACAAGTTGTGTCAAAAGCGAAAATTGGTCACATGATGGAAACTGTAGCAAGAACCAAACATACTCCCAATTTGAGTATATGGTGGTGCATGCTCTGTGTGTCCACCACTGTGCGGATATGCTAGATAGAACATGTGTTGAATATTGTATTAGATTAGATATGAACACATGACTTAAGTACGAATGAGAAAGGTGTATAAGTGTCACTTCGAACGAAGTAGCCACTCCATACGAAATAGCCACTCCGTACGAAGTAGGCACTCCATATGAAGGTAGTTACTTTGTACGAAGGTAACTACTTCTACGAAGTTAAAAGTCTCAGTTCGCACGAGGATAAACTCCAATATATAGTGTTGTGTGTTTGTTAGTTGTTAAGTTCTAGAGTTCCCAGAGGGGAAATGCAGGCAAAATTTCGCCAGCTTGATAAGATGTATACTCTGTCGGTATGAATAAATAAATCATTAAACTTCCGCTTTTACTCTGTTCTTAATAACATTCTACCGATTAGTTCTATTTTACCTAAGCTTTCGTCTAGAATCGCCGGATCCTGGAATCTCACTTGGTATCAGAGCTATGGTACCAATTCAATGGATCTAACAGTTGATTGAATCACATGCACTCATGAATTATGGACTATTATGGACATTAGAGGGTTTTAGACCTAAATTTCAAATAAACGGACAATCCACGGACAAAAAATAAAATTGAAACCATGTGATTGTTTAAAAATGAATTTCAACCAGATTTGTGAAAGAATCATCTTGAAGTTCGAAGAAATAAAGATTTTGGATCGAAAAACGTGATCATCATGAACCTTGATCATTTCAAAACATTTTCTCTTTTCAGATAAGCTCTTAACCGGTTGTGCTCCAGATTTCATTCAGCATTTAGCAGCTTCGAACTTTGAAGATCAGTTTTCCATCAGCAGCAGTCCAAACAAAGATGAAAATAAAATATTTTTGATTTTTCCAAAGTTTATGCTAAAATACACTAAAAACCTTTTTAGGTTTTTCTGAAATGAAATGAAATAACTATGTACAAGCATATTTAAAGACAATTTTTGTGAGTTTGCATTAGAGGAACATATTAGTTTTTGAGACATATCACTAGTACCGTTGATCTTGATTAAACTTTAAGTTTTAAACTGATTCACTTAGATTTTCAGTATAATGGTCCACTTAAACCTCTACACATTTCTCAATTTCTTTGAGATATGGTAATTAGATGTCTTGGAACTTAACTTAATAGTGTTTCCCACCTCAGAATATACTCCCGTATCGAGATTCCCTGGATTTCTTCTTATAGGTTAATATATCTGACTGATATCTGTATCTGGGTTGTGCGAGACCTTGAGAGCTCAGGTTAGTACCACCGTTCAGACAGAGAGATGAAGGTTCGGCTTAAAACTGGTGTTCCAAATTTTGGAATCTTTTGACTCCAATTGTTAGATCTTTCATACTTTCAATTTGATGCAGTTTGGGTTTAAAAGCAAAAGTATTCTACAAGTTCTAGGCCATTGCTGACACAAAATCAGAAAAACTTGTATAATACCCCAGGTGTCAATTATCTATTAAGACCTAATATCTCAGAATCCGGCAATCTCTCAAACGAAATTTCGGAATATATCCGAGAGATGTTAACCCACTAATTAAGAAGTTTTTCTTTTTGTTTATATCTCAAAGACAATTTACTGAATGTGTGAACTCTACTGACACATCATCAGTGAGGACCGTAAACAATTTTTGACACTACATTTCTTTAGCATACTGTGATAGTCCACTGATGTAGTGTCATTTCCTCTTTTTACATGAAAACTCTTTTTGTCTTTTTCATGTACATTTTCAAATTTTTATATGTTTTTGTATTTTTCACAACATATTTTTCCCTCTAAAATAAAAAACATATTTTTGGACTTTTGTTTTTAAAGAAAGAAATTTGAAAACTAAAAACTTGACAAACTGATGAGGATCGCATCAAATCGTCATCCATCTCGAATTCAACCTCTGTGTCCCCCAGTGATATCAGATCTTTCATCCCGTTTAGTTTCAAAATATATTTAAATTTTGCTCTGTTAAAGGGTTTAGTGTATAAGTCTGCTTTTTGTTCATCTGTGTGGATCTTTTCAATACGAATCAACTTTTTCTCGTAGCAGTCACGAATAAAGTGATGTCGTATTTATGTGTGTTTAGTTTTAGAGTGTTGAACCGGATTTTTGGTTTTGTTAGTGGCAGCCTTGTTGTCTACATATATAGGCGTATCAAGAAACAGCAACCCATAGTCTCTCATCTGTTGTTGTATCCACAAGATTTGGGAACAACTGGAAGCTTAAATGTGTTCTTCTTCGCAAGTAGAGAGAGCAACCGTGGTTTGCTCCTTGCATTGCCACAATACTAATCGCGTGCCAAAGAATGGTAGCCGGCAGTCGTAGATTTAGTGTTTAATTTGCAACACCCAAAATCAGAGTCAGAGTATCCAGCGAGATTGAAGTCATCGGAACGTGGATACCACAACCCAGTGCTTAGGCAACCTTTCAGATATCGAAGAATCCTCTTGACGGACGATCAACATATGTGACACTCTGGGACTTGACTGATATCGGGCGCTGAGGCATGTCAGATACATGATATCCGGCGTTGAAGTTGTCAGGTACATTAATGATCCGATCATTGAGCGATACAATGTTTCATTGATTTTCACTCCAGTTGAATACGGTCCGATGTCGTGATTTAGATGGTAGATACTGGTGATGATTCCCACATCTTGAATTTCTCCAAAACATGGTTCACATACTTCATTTGATGTATGAAGATACCATTAGGCAACTGATCGACCTGAAGTCCCAAGAAGAACTTCATCTCCCCCATTGAACTCATCTCGAATTTCTTCTTCATGAGTTTTTCAAAGTCTTTACACAGCACATCGTTTGTCGAACCAAATATTATTCATCCACATAGATTTGCACAATTATGATGTGTCCTTACACTTCCCGTGTAAAGAGGGTACTGTCTACTGTTCTCCTGGTAAAACTGTTTTCCAGAAGGTGTTGAGCAAGCGTCTTGTACCAGGCTCTCGGGGCCTGGTGTAAACCATATAACGCCTTATCTAGTAGATAAACCTTGTCTTTGTGTATCGGATTGACAAATCCCAGTGGTTGGCCGATGTACACCTCCTCTTTCACCTTTCCGTATAGGAACACGGACTTCACATCCAATTGGTACACCTTAAAACTTCTCCATGACGCGAATGGCATGAAAATTTGGATAGCTTCCAATCTAGTCACGGGAGCATAGACCTCGGTGTAGTTTATTCCCTATTGCTGATGAAATTCCTGAACGACGAGTCGAGCTTTATTTCGAACAATAACTTCTCTTTCATCTCGCTCACACTTGAAGACCCACTTTGTATTAATTTTTCTTGTGGTCATCTGGAAGATCAACAAGTTTCCAAACTCCGAGTTTTTCAAACAACAATAGCTCCTCCTACATTGCGTTCACCCAACTTTCTTTTGTGAGAGCTTCCTTGTATGCTTTTGGCTCAATCTACGAAATAAAACATCTATATGAGCATGTATTTTGTACAGATGCTTTATTAGTATAAAAACAACTACGATCCTTATTGATCCGATTTCACATTTTGACACCAGTCTGCAATTCTTCAATGATATTAACTAATGGGTGGTAAGTCAACGTCCTCGCATAACTTCATTCGAAATGCTCACTTCGTGTTCCAGATTTGTGATGTTTTGATCAGCGGCTTGATTACTCGTGGATGCTTCATTCTGAGCACTAGTTCCCTCAGTTTGAATGTTGAGTAAGCTTTCAATCTGAGCTTTTCCATCATCGGAAGTAGATCCATCATCATCTATGTTGGTTAAGCACCAGAATCAGAATCATCTCTTTGATCGAATGTGGGAGCGGATTCATTCATCTCTTGATTAGCTCTAATACAACTTGGGAGAATCTGCTTTCATCCATAGCTCAGGTCCTAATTTGTTTATCCTAGTCTTAAATGTGCGGAATCCATTTTTAGATTAGTAGCAATAGTTCAAGATAACTTTTCAATCTCAATGTTTCATTAATTGTTCAACATTTACAGCCTGAAACAATTTTGACAGGGCTTCGCCTTATCAATCAGCAAAAACTTACAAACACAATGAACACACGAACCCTATATATAGACATCTAGCTTCGTGGGAACTGACTTCTTATCTTCGTATGAAGTGACTTCATCTTCGTACGAAGGTGATTAGAAGACTTAGATCAAGATTCTACAATCTCACACTTCTCTTCTACTCATTTTTCTCATTTTTTATCATTTTTCAAAGATTTAAAGATCGAGATGGACTGAATTTTTCGAGGAATACGTAAAATCTACTTCTAACAAACCCTTGAAAGAATCGGACCTAAAATCAATTAGAATCATGATAAAATCATTGAAAACGTGAAATTTTGAACTTCTCTTCGTACGATCGTGTCACTCCGCACGAAGTTAGAATTATCTTCGTACGAAGTGAATTATGTCAAATTTGAAAATCTAATTTCGCACGAAGATAAACTTGAAAAACTTATTTATACCTTTGCACGAAGATAGAATTTTGCAAGATTGGTTTTACCCTCGTACGAACTTGGATTTAACTGTTTTTTTGTGTCACCTTCGTACCAGGTTAACTTTGCACAAGTTTATTTTCGCACCAAGCAGTTTTGTTCAAAATTTTTGGACAAAATGGATAACGAATTTTGCAACACCTTTGCAACTACCGGCTCAACACTAGTCGTCCAAAACATAAATATTGATAACTAGATGGGAATGATGACAAAGCCGCCCAAGTTGATGAATACAAAGGCTTACACGAATGTTTTGTTAACTAGGTTCAAGCAAACCATCTTGATTCCTGGTATGCTATTGAGGAAGGGTATGTTGTCGCTACTGGAGAGAATAGTCTTGAAAAGGAATCATGCAGCTCAATCAACAAGAAAAAGAAGCGTTTATTCGAGAAAAGAAAATGATCAATATCTTGCAACAAGCAATCAAAGAGGATATCTTCACTTTGCTACAACATGAGGGATATGCTCAGACAATCTAGAACGCTTTAAAGGTGAAGTTTCAAGGTAGCAAGAAGATGATTAAAAGCAAACAAGCTTTACTTAAAAGGAGTTCGATATTTTCAATTCGTTAAATGAAGAATCCATGAAGCAACTTATCAAACGATACTGTCACCTAGTGGTTGAAATGAAGAGAATGGGTATTAACAAAGATAATGAAGAGCTAGTTGATAAATTGGCTGATGCTTTACCGGAAGGTGAGTGGTCAACCTACTTGATGATCTTAAAGAATAGACAAGAATACAACAGTACTTTGAGTTTGGTAAGGTTTATTGAGAAACTCGAGGGTCATGAACTAGAGCTTCAAAAGATGGCTAAGACAAGAAGCGCACACGCTCAACAAGATGTAAATTTGTGTTACAAAGGAAGTGGGATTGCCAACAACCAAAGCCCAAAAATACAGACGGCCTTAGTGTAGACAATTCGTCAAATGCTTCTTCCAATTACTCAAGTAGTGGAAGTGAGTTTCCCTCATTCCCAAGTTGTGATCCGAATGATCCACATACACCTCAATCATCTTAGTGTTCAAATAATTACAACAGCAGCCAGAACAACCAAAATCATCTAATCAACAAATTCTTAAGTGCAATATAGATGTGAACTTAGAGAATGCTCAAGATTTTAACAAGAATACAGCCAAACAGCACATGGCTCTACTTGCCTCTGTTTTAGAATCATTTGAGAGCCTTGTAGCTGGAAAGATCGGTTATCCAAATATGACGAAGGAATATTATGACCAGATCGATCCTGAAGAATTTGAGCTCATTGACATAAAATGGTGTATGGCCAGCATTGTCTGCAGAGCTCAACGGTTTATGGAAATTATGGGAAGAAATAGTCTGGGAGGTCTGGATACAAAGCTAGGGTTAATGCCGTGAGAATGGTCACTTTAAATGAGAGTGTTCGAATCTAGAAGTCCATGGAAATCACAATCCATTTGGTGATGATTATTATAAGAAAGCCATTTATCACTGAACTTCTACACAACCTCAAAGATCAACAAAACTCATTGCTATTGAGGATGGTTCGGCGAAATCCAAGGATAAAGCTCTTGTGGTGACTCAAGAAGACGAAGGCTTCAACTGGAATAATTACATTCCAAAGACCGAGAGTCTAGCATTGCTTGCAGAGATCATTGAGAAACCAGAGCCAGTTGTTGAAGAGGTGGTCGAAGAAAGTTCAAGTCAAGATTGTGCAGAAGTTACTTTTGACGAAACACGAGATGAAAATTCTGAGGCTGAAGCATACTACTATGATCAATATGCTGAAGAGGATATTTTTTACAGCGCTTTTAAATCAGTTATTTCACCTGATGTGTATAACTCTTTTAAAGGTTTCTTTGGAGGATCAAGCCAGTATCAGTGCACACAAATCAATGAAGAAACCAAGAAGCCTGTAGAAGAAATTATCGATGTTAACAAAGAAATGAATACTGAGAATCTTAAAGAGATTGCAGAAAAAGCTATGATGGTGCAACTACAAGAGGTAGTTTCTGAGAAAGTTCAGGATGGTGTGAATGAGTTGGTCAAAGAGGAGGGTAAGAGTGAGATGAAAGAAATTGAAATACCATGCATGAAGTGCGTGGAAGCATGCAAGGAGTGTTCTGAAAAAGACAAAAATATAAAGAACTGATCTTAAAGACACTGAAGTAACATAAGACAAACTGAGTAATAAATTAACCAATATCGAGACGCAGCAGGGAAGACTAGCAATGCTCAAAGCAACGGTCATGGATAAACAAATGGCTATAAATATTCATATTTACACGAATGCTAAACTTAAAACTGAGGTAGAAGCAATTAGGAGTCGGAAAGGGTTAATAAGTTGTTGATCAGTTATTCAACTACTTCTTATGTGATTGATCATATTCTTCCTAAACAACCAGAAAAAACTGAAAAGGATGAAAATGTGTCTGGTAATCAAAATAGGGATCAAGGTTATCATCATGTTACACCCCTGATGTGGAACAGTTATTCAAGAAAAAAACCTGATGAGGTGGAGAAGGCGCTCAATTTGAAACTCAAAACTGAATAAAAATGAATTGCCTAAAAACATTGATGTAACCTATGATTGTGAGTCAGATGTTATTAAAACGTGGTTGAAAATGTTTTGGGAAGTGAAAATGAAAGCACTAAATTTGAGAATGCTCAATCTAAGTTGGAGAAAATAGAGTCAAGTTCTCTTTCTAAAAATGAAGAAAGCTTTCATAAAAATTACATTCAAAATCAAAACATAATTTGAATGATGATCCTAATACTGTCGTGTACAAAATGAATAAATCTGTCAAGCTATATTTTGATGAGGAATTTCCGATTCATAACGTGAATCTTGATAAAGTTGATAAAGTGTTCAAATTGATTGAAGTTAGCATGTCTGAGCTTGATAATCTGAATGCATCTATTATTCCAAACCTAAATGTTCGTATTCTAACAATCAAAAAGGAAATAATTATCATGAGAACAGAAAAGGTTTGGGATATGTTCAGAAACATAACAACAGGTTTGGAAAACTGTTGATGTCTAATGTCTATCGCCTACGTCTTTGGGTCATATCCGTGTCTATAATAAGGTTTTAACTGTTAGATTTGATTTTGTATTGTTCACTACATACGAAGTAGATGTTCACTTCATACGTAGGTAGCTAGATTATCTTCGTACGAAGATAAACTAATTTCGTACGAAGGTAGAGTCCAGACCGCAAGAAGGTAGAAAGTCTATAACACTTCATGTGTTTAGTTGTCTGTAATCATTTTGTTGACTAACAAGGCGAAGCCTTGTCAAAATTATCTCAGGCTGTAAATGTTGATCAGAATAATGAAATATTGAGATTGAAACAATAAATCTTGAACTTGTCACTAGTTTAAAATGAATTCCTCACATAACGAACTAGGTAAACAAATTAGGACCTAAGCTTATTGGAGTAGATCCTCACAAGTGGTATCAGAGCTAGAAGGCCTCATTTGAAGACATTGACCAAGATTCTACTTCTCTTATACTCATTTTTCATCTTTTTATCATTTTTCAAGGATTGAAAGGATGAAATGAACTGATTTTTTCCAGAAATAATTAAAATTCACTAATAACAAACCCTCAAAAGAATCAGACCTAAAATCAACTGGAATCATGACAAAAACATCGAAAAACATGAAATTGTGAAACCCTCACTTCGCACGATCTTAAACCTCATTTCGCACGAAGATAACATTATCTTCACATGAAGAGAAAGTTTTGTCAAGCTTGAAAAATCCACTCTGTATGAAGTAAAATCTAACCCCATACGAAGTAAACTCTTGAAAATTTTGGATCGCATGAAGATAATCTAGAATTTGGTATTTTTAACTTCGTACGAACTGGGATATAACTGTGTTTTGTGTGTCACTTCGCACCAGGTTACTTCGCTCAGGGTTTAACTTCACACCAAGCAAGTTTTGATCATAAATCTCGACGAAATGGATACCACATTTTACAACGCTTTTACAATGACAAAAGTCTCAACCGCAGCAACTCAAAGTCTAAATCTCGACAACGAAATGCGGACTATGACTAAACCCCCAAACCTGATGTGTTTGGAAGATTTTTACGGGTGGAACAAGAGATTCGCTAACTAGGTAGAAGCAAATTACTTCGATTACTGGTACGCCATCGAGGAGAAATATGTTGCACCGATTGGTGAGAATAGGCTTGAGAAGACATTGACTCAGCTTACTACAGCAGATAAAGATAAGTTCGTGAGGGAAAAGAAAATGATGAACATCCTGCAGCAAGCTATTAAAGAAGATAGATTTACTCTTTTACAACATGATGGTGAGGCTCAATCTGTTTGGAACGCCTTGAAGGTGAAATTTCAGGGAAGCACCCAGATGATCAAAAGCAAGAAAGCTTTGTTGAAAAAGGAGTTCGATTACTTTAATCTTCTCAAAGGTGAAACAATGAAGGATTAATCGAAAGATATTGTCACCTGGTAATTGAGATGAAAAGATTGGGTATTCAAAAGAAGAACGAAGAGTTAGTGGACAAACTGGTTGATGCATTACCTGGACGAGAATGGCCAACCTACTTGACAACCTTGAAAAATAGCTCAGAATATAATACTATCAGTTTATCAAGGTTCATAGAGAAACTAGAAGGTCACGAGCTCGAGATGCAAAAGATGGCTAAAACCAAAGGTTCACATATTCAACAAGACGTGAATCTGTATTACAAAGGTGGTTCAACAGCCAACACTTAAAGTCCAAAGATACATACTGCTTTCAGTGTAGACAGTTCTTCGAGTACTCGTTCAAACACTAGTGGTGGTTTTCATTCATTCCCAACTTATGATCCTAACTCACTACAAACACCTCAATATTCACAAAATTCAAACAATTATCAAAGCAGCTAGAGCAACCAAACCAAAGAATCTTACAGTGCAATATTCCTGTGAATTTAAGAAATGCTCAAGATTTTACATAGAATACTGCAAAACAGCACATAGCTTTACTTGCATCTGTTTTAGAATCGTACAAGAGCCTGGTAGCTGGAAAGATTGGCAATCCTAATATGACGAAGTAATATTATGACCAAATCGATACAGAAGAGTTGGAGCTAATAGATATCAAATGGTGCGTGGCCAGCATTATTCGTAGAGCTCAACGGTTCATGGAGATTACGGGAAGGAATAGTTTGGGTGGTCCAGATGGAAAGCTAGGGTTTGACAAGTCGAAAGTCACGTGTTTTGAATGTCGAGAGAAGGGACACTTCAAGAATGTCTGAACCGTAAAGTAAACGGAAACCAGAATCCTTTTGGTGACGACTACTATAAAAAGGTGATTTATCACCGACCTTCACAACCTTAGACTACATCAAGAATGGTTCAAATTGAGGATGGTTCGTCGAACTCCAAAGATAAAGCTCTTGTTGTTTCTCAGGAGGACGAAGGATTCAACTGGAACAAGTATATTTCAAAGTCCGAGAGTCTTGCACTTTTGGTAGAGATTATAGAAGAACCTGAACCAGTTGAAGAAGAGTATGCTGAGGCAACGTTTGATGAAACTCAAAACAAAGAATACTACTATGATCCTTCTTCTAAGGTAGACATTTTTCATAGTGCATTTAAAACTTTAATACCGCCTGATGTGTATAAATCTTTTGTAGGTTTCTTTGAACCGAACTATAAAGTACATTGTGATGAAGAGTCTAAGCCAAAGGTAGAATAAATGATCAATGTGAACAAGGAGATGAACGCTGAGAATCTTACTGAGATTGAAAACAAGCGATGATGGCGAACTTGAAAGAGGTAGTTTCTGAAAGATTCAGGAGAGGGTGAATGAGTCGGTCAAAGAAGAGGGTAAGGTTCAGATGGTCAAAATCGAAAAACCTAGCATGAAGTGCTTGGAGCCATGCAAGGAATGTTTGAAAAAAAGATGAAAAATATAAAGAACTGAAAAAACATACTTATAATTTATCAAGTGATCTAAGAGACACTGAAGAAGCATACAATACATTGAGCAGAACTATTAACCAATTTCATTAAGCTAGTAAAGAAGACAATGCCACACTTTTAATGCTAAAAGCAACGGTTATGGACAAACAAATGGCCATAAATATTCATATTAACACTATTGTTGAGCAAAAAAGTGAGCTAGAAAAAATGAGAATCGAATCGGAACAGGTTAATAAGTTGTTGATCAGTTATTCAACTGCTTCATATATCATTGATGATATTCTTCCTAAATAGCCAGAAAAAAATTAAAAAAGGAAGAAAATGACAATGGTTGTCATAACAAAGGTATAGGTTATAATCGTTTCCACCTCCTATGTGGGAAAGTTATTCGAGGAAAAAGCCTTCTTGGGTGGAAAAGATGCCAATTTAAAACTGAGAACTAAAACAAATAACGAGCTGCCTGAAACATTGATATAACCTAGACCAAGTCGGATAATGAATGTGAATCAGACATGGTTAAAATGTGGTTGAAAACGTTTTGGGAAATGAGAGTGATATCACTGAATTTGAGAGTGCTGAGTCTAACTTGGAGAAAACAAGTTCAAGTTCACATTCTGAAAATGAAGAAAGTTTTCATAAGACTTATCTTCAAAAACCAAAACACAGTTTGAAGGATGATCCTAATATTGTCGTGTACAAAATAAATGGATCTAACAAACTATATTCCAATGAAGAATTTCCGATGAAGAATGGCAAAGTTGATAAAGTTTTCAAGTTGGTTGAAGTGAGTTTGTCTGAGCTTGATAATCTAAACGCATCTTACTATTCCAAACCTAAACATTCCCAATATCACAATCACAAAGGAAAGAATTATTCTGAGAACAAACAAAAAGGTTTGGGATATGTTAAGAAAAATAACAACATATTTCGAAAACCAATTTTTTTATAAACTTTGTTTTCAGAACAAACTCAGAGAGTGAGAAGGAAAGTTTAGCAAAAGAGCAGTTAAACGATGAATTTTATGCTGAGAAAAAACGTCGTGAACAGCTTATGAGATCCTCTGTTGGAAACGACAGTAGGACATGCTTCAAATGCAACCAAGTCGGGCATATTGCAAGACGATGTCCCCAGAACAACTCTAAACCTGTTTACAGCGTCAAGAAATCTATAGAAGATGTGAACCATAAATCCCCAAAAGTTTGTTCCAACACAAATTTTGAAAAGAAACACCGAATCTAACAACAATGTGAAACCAGCAAACTTAAATGTTTCAAACAAAGAAGCTTGTGAATCATCAATGAAAAAGAAACAAAAAGGTTCGAAATTTTATCCCAAAAAGGCAATTTCAAAACAACAAACTTGGGTGATTAAATCAAAACAATCTTCTAAAGAAGTCAAAACAACTGTTCCAACTATGGTCGATGAAAAGACTGAGTTAAAAGTTGAACAAGTTGAAATCAAAGTTGAAAGTGTTTGTGAATCTAAGATTGAGAACCCAGACCCACTCAAGACCATCAAGGCTTGGGTCTCGCTATTCAAATAATCATTTAATTGTATGTGAAGGGGCTCCCGAGGTAAATAATTACCAGTGGATAATGGATAGTGGAGCGTCACGGCACATAAAGGTGTTGGCCCTATTATACGACGTCAAATATATCCGTGAGGGCTACGTCAGGTTTGCGGGTAATCAAGGTGGGAGAATAGTCGGTGAAGGTATTCTAACAAACGGTGTGGTGTCGTTCGACAAGGTCAACGACATAGCGGAGTTAGAGAACAACTTGCTGAGTATTTCTCATATCTGTGATAAAAATTTCACAACACACTTCACTGATCGAGAATGTCTCATTCTGAAACCTGGATTCCATATTCCGGACGAGTAGATTCTGATGCGCCCTCCTCGAGAATGACTTGTGTGTCTTAGACATCAGTGTTGCTACTACAACGATGAAATCCGCGCAATGTTTCGTGTCCAAAGCAACCGAAAAAGAATCAATCATGTGGCACAGGAAGGTGGGGCACATTCATCTCCGGAAGATGAATTTCTTAGTACACAACAACCTAGTGGAGGGAGTTAATTTAAAGAGTTTTCACTTGAATGACGACTGCATAAGTTGTAAAAGGGCAAACAGCACAAAAAGTCGCATCCGAGGAAACTCCTAAACTCAATCAAGCTCCCGCTAGAGAGACTGCACATGGATCTCTTTGGACCAGTCAACGTCCGGAGTACTTCAGGAGATCTCTATTGTCTCGTTGTTACTGATGATTATTCTAGATTTTCGTGGGTGATGTTCTTGGAAAGCAAAGATGAAACCTTTGAGAGTCTAATGATCTTATTTCGATGCATTAGAAGTGACAACGGTATAGAGTTCAAGAACAATCGAATGACCGAATTATGCAATATGAAGGGACGTTTGGGTCACCTTGCACGGTAATCGACGCAGATGGAAAATTCAGAGCTAAATCAATGGAGGGGTTCTTCGTGGGATATGTGAGTCCACTTACTAGAGTTTATCTTCCTATCATAAACCAGGTTATTGAAGCTAAGAATGTTGATTGTCAATGTTACATGTCTCCAACACAGAAACAAGAAGATGCTTGTGTAGGATCTTCTTATCCAATAAGCAAAGGACCTAATCTAATTAACTAGTTATAACATGCGCGGAATCCATTTTATAACAAGTGACAATATCAAGATTACCGTTTAAAGTTAAATTGTTTCATTAATGTGGTAAACATGTACAATCCGAAAACAAACTGGGCAGGGCTTCGCTGTACCACTTAGCAAACTATTACAGACACAAGACCACAACTCCAACTATATATAGACTTTCCAGATCGCACGAGTTGGCCTTGCCACTTCGTACGAGGTGGACTCACTTCATATGAAGTGAACATCACTTCGTGCGAAGTGACCTACAAAACATCAAAAATGCAAATCTAACATTCGTATCCCTATAACAATAACTCGACATGATCCTAAGATGTAGTCTATAGACATTCTGTATCAACAAACTCCCCTTTAGATATTGCCGTAGTCTTGGTTAGTTTTCAAAATCTTCATAACATTAAACTTTAACGTCCAAAGAAATTCTTCCTTGGTTTCATTCGATCCTCTGATGGAATTGGTGTTTGATTAGTTGGAGGCACCCATTTCAAAACCTGAAATCTTCTAAGAGCAGCTTTTCTGTGTAACAGCATCAATGTTTTCTTCTTTTTGTATCTGCTTCATAAACTCTTTTCGTTCAAGCTCTCTCCATTTTGATTTCCACATTTTCCCTGAATTAATACCATGTGTGTAGCAAACGTTAATCACACCTTGGTATTGCATCGCTTGAGTCTTTTCTTGTGTCTTGTAGCAAATATTATTAAAGAATAGACACTCCACATCTTTCTCTAAACAATTTACTAACCACATCGGGTCTAGTATACGTATCGTTCTCATAAACCTTCATTCTTCAAAACAATTACCGCTTCACCCGTTTCTACGACATATTGCCACCATTTGAAGAACTCATGGAAATCCTGCTTGATTTTCTTCAAAGGCATGTTCTTCATGGCACACGGACGTTTAACAATCAATGTGACGTCTTTTTCTTTTGTCATCGGGTCAATTTTGATCTCTTCTTAGGAATATGTGGTTTCGAGTGGTTAAAACCATGATCAGCTTCGTACTTTATCAGCTTCCACAATCGTTGGTCATGAAACTTCATCTCATAATTAATCATCTTCGTTTGAATCAACTTTTCCACATCCCACCAAGTTAACATTTGATATCACATAAAAATCTAAAGTATTGTACTCCAAACTCCCTCTTGATAGCATAAACATTCAACTCTTTAATCCAGCCCAGCTAAGAATATCACCTAACGATTTATCCTGATCTTGTGTAAAGAAAGCCAATGTTCTTCAAAATTTACGTTCTTTAGGCAGCTCTTTGAACCATGTCTTCTTTGCTTCAGCTATTTCTTCCTTTGATAAACGTTTAGGAATATTTCCTTCATTCACAGCGAACATCTCCTAAAAGGTTGGGAAGTCATCTGTATTCTCTTCAGAATATTTGACTGTCTCATCATCGGAATCATCCTCCACAACAACCTCGTTATAGTTATCAGCATCAGCAACATACTTGTATACATAATCTTTAGGTTTTGAAGTACTGATGTTATTTAACTCTTCTTCAAAATCGAAATCAAATGAACTCTCGTCAACACCCAACATTTCTGCAATTTCCTCCTTGGTGTAATTGTGAATAAATTCACCTTCTTCGACACCAAGTTCCAAGTAGAAAACTCTAGGCTTTGGCAAATCAGG
Source organism: Scalesia atractyloides (assembly GCA_947069175.1). Classification (NCBI taxonomy): domain Eukaryota; kingdom Viridiplantae; phylum Streptophyta; class Magnoliopsida; order Asterales; family Asteraceae; genus Scalesia; species Scalesia atractyloides. The sequence goes on from CAMTDV010000023.1 coordinate 70,868,344, forward strand.
AACAGCGAATATAGGTGCAGCTGTGAGGATTCCAGTTGCTCTGCATCATTTACCGGATCCTTCTGCTCCCCCTATCTTTGTGAATCATCTTCTTGATTAACTGTGTTATTCAGATAAGCATGGTAGTTAAACGACTCAATGACCTTTGCATTTAGAACAGTCGCACTTGTAGCCCCTTGTTTATCATCATTGTCATCACCTTTGTCATCATCATCTTTCTTATTATCACCTCCAACATCTGCATCATCATAATTAAACTCATCAATTTCTTTTTCAAGATCTTCAAGCTCTTATCTTTTTGTGCTTTCTGTTTCTTCTTTTCTACAAACTTTTCTTTCTCAGAAACTCCAAAAACATCAACAGGTTCTCCAATCATCAGATAGTTCACTAATGGTTCAGCTTCGGTTTTAGGCTCGATTGGAGTAACAACGGGAATCTGATCAATCTTTTCTTTGCCTTTACCTGCTGCTGCGGCATCTTCTTCAGCTTTGCGCGCTCTTTCAGCTGCTCTTTGTTATGCTTCCTCAATCTCTCTCAAATCAGATTCAGCTTCAAAATCTATACCCAACTTTCTAGTTAATATCTTCTTAAACAAATCAATCTTTCTATCACTCCGAAGTCTTTCAGCTTCATAACCTTCAACCAACCTTCGTAATCTTTCATCTTCGGAAAGAAAGCTTGCTAACACAGCTTCTAAGTTCTTTATGTCATCTTCAAGATACTTGATTCTAATTTCTAACTCTACAATCTTTGTATCGTTAAAAGAAATATCCATCTAATCTTCCTTCAAACTAATTATAAGGAATTTCACCAAAATAATATGTTGGCAAAGATTGACATCTTTGAGCAGATTGTGGAGTTCTTTGTTGTACAGGAGGTGTTGGCTACTTTGGTGTTTAAGATGGTTGTGGTGGTGTAACATGTTGTCGTGATGGTGGCATAACATGTTGTGGTGATGTAGGTGGTTGTTGTGGTGATGACGGTGGTTGTACAGATTCGACATTTACAATAGTAGCTTCCACCTCAGGTGTCTTCCTAGCCCTTTTATACTTTTGACGAGCTTTCTTTGCCACATGAGACCCTGTTGTCTTCTTGTGATCTGAAGGCCTGCTTTTAACACGTTTAGCTTTCTTTGTCGGCCTTTCAGATGTTTCCTCTGGATCAGTAGGAACATGTGTTTCATCATCATCTCTAACCTCCTTTCTTTTACGTTGTTGCTTTCGCAGTTCAGCTCTTTCTATTTTTGCTGCCTTTTCTAAATCAACACTATCATTTGAACTTTCCTCATTGTCACCCTCACATACTTCTTTTTCAATGTTTACAGCAATTTTAACAACATTTACTTCATCTCTTTCATTTTCGAAAGTTGCAGAAAATACTTCTTCGTGTACATTTACATTTTCATCAAAAGGCTTATTCACCAGTATTTCTTCTTCAAATTGTTTATCAATGAGCAATGTTTGTGTAGTTGCACACTTTCTTGCTTGAGTAGGCTTCTTCTTAGGAGTTGAACGTTTCTTTTTCTTCTCCCCCTCTTCATACCAACTACTCCTCTTTGAAACAAAACCATCTTATCATTCTTCCCCATCATTCTCGGAGTCGCTTGTATTTTCCTCCACTTATGCTTTGGCGATGCAACATACTTTTTGTCATGTATAGCTCCAAAAAATTTCTTTGCAATAGGCTCAGAGTCTTGCTTCTGATATAGACTTAATCTAAACAAAGTCTCTTTATCCATATGAACTAACTTCAATTCATCGTCTTCTTCTTTTGCCAAGTTCGGAAACATATCATCTAGCATCATTTGATTAAATCTCGAATACTGTTAGAACTTTTCTTTTGATATATTCACCAACATTTGATCAAAAATAACTTTCGTGAAGTTGTAAGGTAAGTTTAAGCTTAAGACAGCAATCATACACATTTGGTAGTCTAGTATAACGTCAAAACCTCCCTTCCTATGACTAAGTTCATGAATAACAGAGTGAGCAAAGAATTTGTATGGCCTCCATAAACCTGCCTTGCTGAAATTTTATGCATTGACATAACCTTTATAACCATCCTGAAGAAACAACCTTTTACCATTCGTTTAGGATATCCAGTAGGATCAGCATCTATATCTTTGAAATCTAACACCGACCGCATTAGCTATTCTATAATCTTGACCTCAAACTCATCATTTACGATCTTTACCATTGAATGTATTGCTCTTGGTTCAGGAACAAACCTTGCAGCTGAAGAAGCACCGATTGAACCTAGTGATATCCGGGGATATATAAGTCAAACCAGGGTGTTTCTGCATAAAAGGTTACCCTCTCACTTCACTTTTCGGTGTGTAAGCTCGCTCCAGCTGATCTGCAAAACTAGCAACGCCGTTAGCCTCGCCACGGAGAAAAGGGTGGTTTTCTCCGTGACCACACTCCGGCGTGAGAATAAGTATCTGGGATGGTAAGCAAGTGATTGCCAGTATAAGTGTAAGCTTGTGTGTGTGTATAGTATTGCAAGTGTGTAAGCGTGCTTTTACCTGAAGATCCGATACTTACTTATAGCCGAAAAAAGGTATGTTCAGAAGAAATGCTGGTGGCCTTGGGCCCAGCCCATACAGCCAGAGACATCCTTTTTGTCCCTTTGCATCAGACATTAAATGCTCCCTGCAGGAGAATTAATGTCCACTGTCGGGAGGTATGTTTTGTCAAATCTTGAGTGGTGCCACGTGTAAAGGCAGCCGTCTCTGGTGTCAGGCTTGTTGCCAGCCGAAAATGGATAAGGTGGAACAGTTACTAGCAGAGACGTGGTTGGTGTATGGTCTGACGTCTACCTCACTGGTCATGGGCACTGTCACACATAACCTCCAAGTGACCTTTGGTCACAGTTCTGCCATTTCATACCCTAAGGTATGGTCAAAATTCTTAGTGCTTACCACTTCTGCGAGGCTGTCAAGGTTTTTCCCGCCAGCGCAGGGTGTCAGGGGTACATCCTTTTGTCCCAAGACTATGAGGCGCTTCTCATATGTGTCTTGTCCTTGCAAGGTTTGGAATTCGCGGCTCAGAGGAATGTTGTTGTGCGCAGGGTCTAGTAGCATGTGCGCGTGAGTCTAACTTGCCGTTGTGGCGAGTACACAAGGCTCGTTGTGTGACTTAGTTAAATTGGTCTAATTCACCGTTGCGCTGAGTGCACAAGGATGACCTATTGGAGCTGGTCTAATTCACCGTTGCGCTGAGTGCGCAAGGTTCATTGTGTGACCTATAAATGTTGTTCTAATTCACCGTTATGCTGAGTGCGCAAGGTTCATTTTGTGACCTATGGAATCCAAGGAAGGTGCACCATTGCACATTGCGTGCAAGGTTATCCTTGTAGAAATTTGGTCAAAGGTATGGTCATTTGGGACCATACCTCCTCAGCAGCATTCCAAAAACGTTCTATATGTGACTTATACACTTTGTGCTGATGTGTCAACGCCTTCTTGATTGGTAAGCGATCCATAAAATCTAAAATAGACTTGAAATGTACCATTTCTGGTATTTCCTTATCCAAAACACAGCAAATGTTATGGATTAGCTCCAACTGCGTCTTCTTTTCCTACGACCCATAAAATTCAACACTTAGACGAATTTGAAAAAAGTTACCAAATTTTTCTTGCGAAGTGGTCATTTCCACTTCGTACGAAGTGGTGTAAGAATAATAAACTTTTGACCAAAAACACTTCGTTGTATAGTGATTATTAAATAGTTCAACAAGTTCACTTTGTGCGGAGTGGTTATGTCACTTCGTATGAAGTGGACTCCACTTCGTCTCAACACGTTGTCATGAACCCGATTTTAGAACTTGCTGATTTTATGAAATTGAAGGTTCAATAATGTTCTAATAATGCCGATAATCATGAATATACGTTAAATTTTAAATTTGGTCCGTTAAATCGTTGTAGATCTAAGTTCAAAGATTCGAAGTGCCGATATGTACAATTTCACGGTCAACTCTCGGTCCATTACATTCACCATTGTAAGAGGTGTGCTAATCAACCTCCCCAATGTCAATATTGGCAGCACTTCATCTTAGATCACATATAAACTACAAATCGTACAAGGGTCTCTCTTAGGTAAGTGACCACTTCGTGCGGTCTGGATCCTTTATATAGTGTAGGTTTCCACTTCGTACAAAGTGGTTCACTTCGGGCGAAGCGATCCACTTCATGCGGAGTGGATACCAATTCGTGCGAAATGACATGAAACTTTTCCAAATTTCAATGTTTTCGAACATTTTATAGTTTTAACAACTCACTCAGTTGACCAAGTCGAAGCTAATGACCCTGGTTAACTGATTTGTCTACCAAGTTCAATTTATGACCTTGGTTGAACACTTTATGAATAGACTGGTGTTTTCAGGCAATGTTAAGTTTCAAATTAATGAACTTTTGATCTTTTCAAAACATTTTCTCATTTAGATAAGCTCCCAACCCGTTGTCCTCTAGATTTTCTTCAGCAACCAGCATCTTTGGACTTTGAAGATCCGATTTCCATCATCGATAGTCGAAACTAAGATAGAAATAAAATCTTTTTGAATTTTTCAAATTTTATGCTAAAACACACTGAAAATCTTTTTGAGTTTTTCTAAAATAATGCGATAGCTATATACAAACGTATTTACAGACATTTTTGTGAGTTTGTGTTAGAGGATCATATCAGTTTTTTAGACAAATCATCAGTACCGTTGATCTTAATAAAACTCTATGTTTTAAACAAATTAACTTAAATTGTCAGTATAGTGATCCACTTAAACCTATACACATTGCTCAATTGTTCCGAGTATGCTAATTAGATGTCTTAGAACTTGACTTAACAATGTTTCCCACCTCAGAATATACTCCCGTATCAAGATCCCCTTTATTTCATCAACTCCAATGGCTTCAAAATCAATTGCTGGATTTTGGTGTAACTGCTCTAAAGTCTCCTCTCATGTTGGATAGTCAAGCAGCTGAAAACATCATAAAAATCTAGTCTCTCATTCTACCACAAAACATATTGACATCAGACATCACTTTGTGAGAGATTGCTATGAAAAATGTTTCGAAGGATAAAAGAAAAGTAAAGACTCTGGAGATAAAACGAAGATTCGAAGATTGCGGCAACAGCCAAGGGGGAGACTGTTGATGCATATGTATGTCGCCTACGTCATCGGATCATGTTGAGTTTGTAATAGGAACGAACATGTTAGATTTGATACGTATGTATGTCACTTCACACGAAGTGGGAATGCACTTTGAACGAAGGTAGCATTTTACCTTCGTACAAAGGTAACCTATCTTCGCACGAAGTGAGGCTAGCTTCACACGAAGGTAGCACAAAGTCTATAAATAACGTGCAAGCTAGTTCATTTGTAACGTTTTGTAACTTAGACGACGGAGCTCTGTCCAACTGTTTCTAGGATTTGTAACGCATAAAGTGTTATCGAAACAATGATTAAAGAGAATACATCGTGTTTACAATGTCGCCTAACTATACAACGGATTCCGCATGTTTATACTAGGTTATAAAATTAGTGCTTGAGCTATTGGACAAAACGATCCTACAGGAAATAAAGTTATATTAATAGTAAAAAATAAAAAATTATTATGATAACGAAGAGATTAAAATATATATATCTATTTATATAAGTCTAAGATTTAAATAATCAAGGGTAGGATAGGGCTTATTTATTCCCTTTATTTGTAACCATCATTTTATATATTTTTATTCCTTCTTTTGGACTTATAAATAAATCCCAAATTTAGTAATTAACTTTTAGTGCAGATATAACATTTTATGTATTTTATATTTACGTTGATATTAAAATATTCGTTTGGCCAATTTAATAACTACAATTCTTAAAATCCTAATTTTTAAAATCATGATGTATTAAAAATACCCAAATTGTATTTTATAATTTAAATAGATATCATAATTAGATAATCATCAAAAACTATACAACCTATATAAAAACTACATAATGTCATTATACTCCAAAATTATTAGAAAATAGTATTCATGAATTTTTATTCAATGAATTTCTAACTTTTATACAATTTCTTATTATATAAATTGCTAAATATCCATAATAATTTTTATAGAAGTCCAAAAATTCTCAAAAATTCCACTAACTATTCTAACATGATCCTAAACAGTATTCTAAGGTCAATTTCACAAAAACATGCCTCTAATATCAAAAGCCCAATTTCATGAACTCAAAAACCCTAGTTTCATCAAGAATTCAATTCGGATTCCTAAAGTCTTCAAATACAGAAATTGACAATAGGGAATTGTAGAGCATGAAAATAAATAAGATTAGGCTTTGGAATCACCTGATTTGCCGTGTATTGAAGGAGAAATCGACCGAACAAGTTATGAGCCCTAATTTCTTTCTTGCTTTAATCCAGAGAATTTGATGGTATGAAGCGGAATTGAGGATGAGGAGATATGCAAAAAGTTGCTACAGGTCCAAAGGCGTCAGATTTATGAGTTAACTAGACGAATTAGCTCGAAACCCTTTCATGTTCTTTTTATACTTTAATGGTGATATAATGGTGTGTTAATTAGATGAGTTCGGGCAATATGAATCGTTTAGATAGTATAAAATCATTTTCACCATGGATCTCAAGGTAATTAGGGTTAAGAAGAAGATAAAACGTCAAGAAACAAGTGTATTACATGTTACATACGTACATACTTGCACATACAAACGTGTATTGAGAATTGTCTGAGTTATACTAACACACGAAAAGTCCCCACAACAAGAGTGATCAACTATAGGCTGGTGGATGTGTGGATAGTAGTATTGGTCTGACAAACCCAATTGAGTTGGCACGAATACCATGGGTTCTACTCCAATTGCACATGTCCATGCACGCTCTGTGAGCACGCTATGTGGTGTTAGACATACCTACTTGGGGTGGAAAAGTGTTGAGGTGTCGGATGTTGGACAAAGCACTGGTGAATAGTCAAAGTTTCACTTGTGGGCTCAGTAATAATTTAATCAAATGTGTCAAACTTAAACTACATTTTCAATTGTATGATGCATACTAAAATAGTGAAACTCACCAACTCTTTGTAGTTGACCTTTTCCAAACTTAACATGCTTTTCAGGTGACTTAAGACTTGTGTGATACTTGTGTTTGCTGTTACAAGAACTACTCTACAACCGAATACATGTATAGAAGCATACGGATTAGAAGATTAATGTCATCTGCAAGAACGTACTGTGATAGCATACTTGTAGTATGGAATCAACAATGTAAAGTGATGTACCTTTGGAATACAATATAGTATCTTTGTAAACAGTGTGTTTGTGCCATGTGTCTGTTGCATTCTATAGTTTGCTTCCACTGAAGGATGGGGTATGACAAAAGATGGTATCAGAGCCATTGGTTATAGAGAATTAGGATGCCTTTAAGGAAACCTAGACTATAACTACATGCTCAAACCTTAGTGGACATAAATGCGAAATGATTCATAGTAGAGAACAGTTAACGAACTCTGTAATTTGTTCTACTGGTGAGTACCAGGATAGTCTCGTAGGTCAAGTGAGTTATTATGGTCCGAAACGTAATAACAGACTTGCTTGTACAAGGAAGTTTTGGGAAAATCGCGGTAATAGTAAGCACACTTAATATGTGAAAGTATACATACGTGCGCCAACATGAAACTATGTGTATACGTGTATTTTCTATTACTTGGTAACTATTTTTATGAGTTGGCATTTTGAGACTAGTGAATTGATTGGTATGCCTTAAGAGATAGGCTGGTTCAATGGAAACATATGTGCTACAGTCCACTCCAGGGTCCTCCTGATGAGATACACTAGAGTTGAACGTAAACAGCCAGGATGGCCTTCATATGTCTTCCGATAGGGAAAGTAAGTTTGCGACACTACCAACTCTAGCCTTACATTCTTCGTAACGACAACTACATATCGAAGTAATACACAATAGGGAACGTACATACACCGGAGGTGTACATATCGTAACACGAGGCCGGAAGGACTGGAACGAATTCTCTCACCAAGTAGTTGTTTACTCGTGCTTCTTCATAAACTATAGTCTCACAACTCTTAGTTCTGATTGGGTACGAGTTCACTAATTCCTTCCGTACTCATGGTTCTCGATCGCAGCCTTCCGTTAACAACTGAATCGCGTATATTCTAGAAATGGTGGAAGTCGTGATGTAACCGAAGAGCGGAGAGTTGATAAGCTGTTAGTGGCAATTAGTCTTTGGGTAGAGGTGATTGTGAAATTTGTGCGTGGAATTCGAACGAAGTAGTGCTAAGATGACGCTGAATATGCATCATATGAAACAATGATGTTGTGCAAAGAGGTACCTGATAACATTAGCCATGTGTATGATATGGCTATCCTATTCCTGTTCGTGATAACATTATAACTACGAAAATCCTAATTAGTATTTTGCGCGATACCTATCTGATAACGAACGTGACATGGATGCTCACTATTAGTATTGAGTATGTGAAAAAAAAGTACTGTTGAAGAAATTCAAGCGGACATATAAATGATGGTGAATTTTATAGCCATACCAACTCGAATTCTTACAATTGTATTCTAATCCTAGTTCATCGACTGGTCGACATTTGGTGTCGAGGGTAATCTAGTACGTTAACAATTCTATGATTTGGTCCTATCATCATCGTGTTATGATGGACGTAAACTCCCGTGTTATAACTCCATGTGATAGTCAATCTTGGTATATATATGACAAAATTTTGCCCTTGATTTTGTGAACATTTGGTGTATATCTTTTGGGAATATTAATTCCTCGGTATTATTCCGATATAGTTACTTTTGTGGTCCTCTTGTTAACAAATTGCTAATATCCGTTTGATTCATTGATTGGCATCGGACATACGACGACACTTCTAAATTGTCAATTATACAATCCTGTGAAATTTACTCCCTCTGACATGAATCACTAAGACTGACTTTACTGTATCTAATTGCCTATGTAAAGGGAAACAACTTATATCTCCCTCGCCCGGTTGTTGTTAAACCTATCCGTTTGAAAACTGTGTTTGTAAATCACTTTCATTAGCTGGTAATAAAATAACTAAAAAGTAGCGCGAATGTGTAACTGTATTGTTGTTGATAACCCGAGTTTACAAGGGCAGTAACGATCTACTAGTTCTTGTTGTTCGAGTGACAGAAAGTTGATGATGAGTTGTTTTGATATGACTCTAGTTATCTATGGAAATCCATGCAACTTCTAGGGACAAATCATACTATCAATATTTAACCATTATTATTCCGTTCTGTCAGAATACTTCTATTTATAATTTTATTTCTACATTTTTAACTTATTCATTGCGATCTATGTGACTCTTGGAAGCGATACATTTTAATAATGTTTCTGTAACCCTTATCATTCCGTCTCATATACCCACATATCTTTGTATTCTTACTTCTAAATTCTAAATGGCTATTTGTGACCCAATTCCACTATACACTTGGTTAGTTACCATTGTTGGAAACATGATTCAATTGTGATAAAAAAAAAAGACTACAACGTGATTCGGCCAGACTCATTACTTAAATTTTCCTTGACCTACTAAAGCAATTGGAGGTCTTAATGCCTATTATACATAATTAAATTCTCTGGTGCTCTAATTCCTTGTTTAAGTCAGTGGTATTACATTACGGTTTGTTTCTAATTAACTTCCGTTAGTTTATCATGATAGAGTCGCGTTCAGAACAACCTCGAACCTGTTCGGCTTGAAGTGATTCTTTGGGATAGGAGAGAGTTGATGGGTTGACGATAACTTCCGTGTGAAGTACTCCTTGATTCGTATTCGGTTGACAAAATGATGGAAGGCGAACCCCTTCTTCTATTCTATTTTTTCAATTACCTATACCCATCAGTTTGTGTTCACAAGAATTACTAAATTTTGTTTAAGGTTGAACGATCCTTTGACTTCGACTTGGAAAGGTATGTTACAATTCACTCTTTGAAGTGATTCATTGTTCAAAGAAACGGCCGGTTCTCTCCTAGGATTACCTATTAAACTATGGAGTCCGAAAATTTACATAAACTACTTTGTCCATTATTAATGAGAATCAATGAGACTCACGTTGAGTTTTACAAATATCTCGTCCTAGCAAGGACCTCCTAACGGGGTAGGAGGGTGGTTTCGAAATTCATGCTTACAATTATTTGTTCGAATATTTTGTAGCGAGTGCGTTAATCTAGGCCTTGTTTGCAAGGATTATACGCTACCCTATATCGACGCCTCCTAAAGGATTTATTTAAATTGAGTCAGTGTGAGTCAGGAGAATTTTGTCAGAGCACGACTTCTATTCCTACAATTTTATCTGTGTATTCATACACTTCCAATCGTAATTCCTATGAGAATGTATGTGTTAAATGGTGCTTCGTTAGAGAATGCTATCTGTCGTTATTCAATATTGTGAGTTTTCCTTCCCGTCGAAAAGAAAGTTCGATCCAAATATTCACTATGCCATTGTGTACGCATAAAAGTCTACTTACAAAATATGGAGTCAAACCTCGAAAAATGATTGAAAGGTTACATTTTACCATAATAATATGATTTTCAAATAAATAAACTTAGTTTGATATGTTCTCTTCAACCCATTTGACCCATTGGATCATTTCCCTATTTAGTTATTATATTTTACCTGTTAGATCTATTAGATATAATATATAACCAGTAGTGACTCACTCATAAAATGACTGTAATTTTGATTATGTATCTTCTGACACACATGTTTACATAGAGAAATGGGTTAGCAAGAGGAAGTCGGTGATGGCTGCAAAACCGAGTGCCTCAGGCTGGAACAAATGGTGGCTGAAAAAAGTGATCCTGATAAGCACACTTGCTATGCGACCACGGATAATACACGTATTATAACACATTGATAGCGAATTTTACACTTAAAAATAGTTCAGCGGATTATTAAACCGATTAAATTGCTTATAACAAACAAAAGTTTTATATAAAACTACTAAATTCAGGACGTATCATAAAGGGTTAGATTGAAACTTAAAAATATACTATTGTAGGTTATGTGTCTCAATATTACATATGATTTTGTGTTGAAAACAGGTATATACTATTGGTATGGAGACGGTTACAGTACAAACCATGTTTATCCTAAAAATTGTGAGAACAGATCCTAGCATTTAAAAAAGTTAAACTAGCACATACACAAAAATAGCACACTTCTTTAAACAATATAATTGATTTTAGCACACATATGAATTATATTAGCACTTTTCTTTATGAAGAATTGTATCAGCACGTTGAAAACAAAAAAGAATCCAAAGAAAAGAAAGAAACGATTGCTCGTTAGCATAATTGTAACAAATTCAATATATCTCATATTATTAAGGTTATTATTTTACCCCTTGGTTGGATACCGTAACCATCCCCTATACTGTGGAGCTTCACATAAATAACTTTATGAAACCAACAGCCAACGCTTCTGTAAATTAGTGTCGCATTCTTTTGACCAAAGTGTAGTTTATGACTATGCGAACAATTGCCAGCCATCAACAATCATACTTTATTAATTACAAAAGCGGTTTAAATGGTATAACTTTTTTAAGAAGACTTAGCTATTCGGTGGCTCAAATTCTTGCTCATAGAAGCTCACCCAAAATCAACCTCATAAACGGCCTAATCCGTCCAAGAACAGTACCAACCAAACTGATGGACGTTATCAAAACAGTATGTTTAATCAAACAAACACCTAAAAGAGAACAAATACAAAATAACCCCACCTCAAAAGTCTGTGGTACCAAATTTTGAGCTATGAATCATTTCCAATGCAACAAGGTACATGTTGGTATGACATTGTTCTTGATTTCATCGTCTAATTCCAGCAATGAGATCAAACAAAATTGTGATATAAGAAGAGGAAACTCACAATCCCTTTGTGTAGTATCTTTACAAGTCATGATGCAGCAATTTATGTAAGGAATGCTGCAAATTTATTTTGACCACGCGGAGGATCTAGGTCAAGAGTTTGTTGATGAACAGAAGAACCAGCATTAACGTCGATAATTCAAGCATGAATCTGGGGGTTGTAGCGTATTCAGTTAAACGAATCCACCTGTAAGTTCAACCAGTAGATAGCTGCTGATAAAGCCTGTTTGACCATTTCAGAATGTTCATCACATTCATGATTATGGCTAACAAACCAAAACACAGTTGCATACAGAAACAAAGTAAAGGTACAAGTAAATCACCTTACATTTAAAAACAAGGATAATTAGAAGAGAAAACCACAAAAATAACCGGATTTGTGTATATTTATACCTCTATTGTCAAAAACGACAAACAGACAACTTTTGGCTCTGTAAAAGATATTTGGCGCATCTATTCAATTTCAAACATTGTCATAAATGTCCTAAAATGTACAAGAATAGCCTATTATTTTTTGAAAATAAAGTAGATACGTGAATACAAGTATTCATGTAAAAAGTAGACAAGAAAGTAGATACATGAGAAAAAGTAGATTCACAAAAACAGTATATAAAAAGTGGGTTAAATATTGTACTTTCGAGAGGAAATTGAGGATATGTGACAATAAAGCTTATATGGAAAAATGAAGTGGACGCATTAAAAGTAGACAAACAAAAGTTAATAGCAATACACAAAAAAATGGGGCCAAATATTGTATTTCTGAAAGAAAACTGAGGATAAATGGGAAAATAAGTAAAAAAATTTGTTCACGTATTTCGTTGCGCTAGAGGTTAAACTTGTCCATCATGGCTATAGAGATATAAATATACCAATTAAAAAGTCAATTTTTCTGATTTCCTCTAATTTGGACAAAATTAAAGGATCTTTCTATGGATCAGTTCTCTACGGGTCCCTAGAAAACTCAGAAAATTTCTAAGACTTGTGAAAACTCCCTTTAACCATTACTAAACCCAAAACCTTAAGAATTAAAGTTAAACTCAGAAAAAATATATATGTACTTAAGTCAATGGTTAGATGGAGTTTCCACAATAAGGAGTTTTTTAAATGATCCTCGATACATATATAAAATATAGAAAAGTGTTTCCTTTTTGCAACATCCAAAAGAAATGAGTTGCGTTCTCTGTTGTCAAGGCTCAGCTATGGTTGCGCCTAGGCCCACTTTTCTGGCCCCACACAACCTTCTTGCTTTGCTTCCAAGTTCCACCACCTTTCAGGCCAAAAACTGTCTAAAACAGGTTTGAAAAGGACTGAAACAATTATACCAACCCTAAACAAGCCTGGAATCAACCTAAAATCTCTATTGTCAAAAGCCCCAATTAAATGTCTGGTGGTGGCCAAGGCGATAAGGATCCTGGTTTGTACAATAGCGCTCGCTTTGTTTCAAGTGCAGGCGATTCAATTAGATGGGCTTTGTCTATCTTATATTTACTTTTTATTTGATTTGATTTTTTTATGATACGAACCCAGAGCTAGGTCAAGTTGGGTCGGGGCAGACGCAGTTAATGCTGGGTGCCAGGATGTGATTAAAAAGTTTAGGTGGGTGGGTGATCCAAAAATTCAGCAAGTGGGGAAGTGCGAGCAAAACTGTCGATTAGATTTAGAGTTTACATATACAAGTCTGGTTTAGATTTAGGTGTCTCTGATATTATTATTTGTATTGTGATCTGAATTTGGAGACTAGCCCTTGAATCGGGCTGACTATCTTGTTTAATTTCTAGCAGAATTTCAATTTCTATAATACGATGGCGCCGACTACCGGAGTAATCCATCTGATCGGGGCGGTGCCAAGTCTGACCACAACGCTACTTCATTGGCAGCCCTAGTGGCCCGACTTGAGTCTATGGAATTCCTAAAGGAGGAAGTTGCAGCACTCAAATCACACGCTATGTTTCTAAACAAGTCCAGCAGTGGTTCCAGAAGACAGTGGGTCTCAAAATCCAGATGAGTATTTGTGTAGCATTAGACAAAACGGACAAGAGTACCAACATGAACTTACCAAAAGTTCATCTCGTGTATCTAACTGGCAAGATTATTGCCTTTTGGGGGTATTTTTGAAAAGGGATTCAAGGCTGCTGTACGACTCCACAAACCCTGGACCATTTACAACGCCATGAATCTAGCTTACGAGTTCGAGTGGAAGGTAGGCCAGACCCGTCCAGGAAAGAACCTTCTCTCGACCTCCGGTATCAAAACCTTTCAAGTTTCAACCACAATCTACTAGCCAGCCAAAACCGCCCATTCACTTTCCCAATACTGAGAGAGGCACATTTTATCCAATGGGAATAAGTATGACACAAAGCAGGGACCTTCAGAGAATCAGAGGTCATTGTGGAAACCAAAGGAAACGGAGGACACAGAATCCACTATTATTTGTAATGTTATGGTTAAGATGTTTGTTAACCGCAGGCTGATTTAAAGAAGCGTGTCCATTGATGTTGGTGATATCTTCTTTCTCAGCATTCAACCTTATCGCTAGAAAAGTTTGGCAAAACTTGACGGTTCAATTCTCGGCTACCTCTCGGTCTCGGACACACAGAGGTTATCCAATTCTGGAGCTACTTTGTTACTAGGGCAATTGTGCTTTTGAGGAAAATTATGATCCTTTATAAGAACAGTTTCCCTCGTTTCAACTTGAGGACAAGTCGTTTCTCCGCGCTAGTATTAATACGAACCCAGTTAATGCTATGTGGCAGGAAGTGATTCAAAACTTCCTGAAACGGGGAAGTGGGAGTGAAACTGCCGATTAGATTTAGAGTACATATATCCAAGTCTTGTTTAGATTTTGTTGTTCTGTATATTTGTATTGTGATCTAAATTTAGAGACTAGGCCCTCTCAAATCGAGCCGACTTTCTTGTTTGTTCTTGTTTGAAATTGAGCAGAAACTACATCATTAACTCAACGATCTATATATAATAATACATGATTCCTTTCTTCTTCATACTACGATACTCGAGAGACAGGCAATTCAAAGCTAGTTTTTATGATTTATATCTTCTCAATTACAGAATATCTTATTGTGTTCTTGTATTCATAGTTTCTTTCTTTAATTGCACAATATCTTTCGTGTTGCTTTTGAAATTTTGGAATTACTTTGAACTTCTTGCATTAATTTTGAACTTTTGGTATTACTTATGGGTTTAAATATTTAGTACTTTTGGTCCTAGCTAGAATAATTTAAAATGATAACTATAATACTTTCTTATTTATATTTATGTAGTAACTTAATAACATTCAATACATAATATTTTTTTTTGTTTTTTTTTCCTCTGTGTTTTTCTTATTCAAGCCAGCGCTTTTTTGGCACCTTGTGCTAGGTGAGACCTGTCTAATCACCTTAAGTGCCCTTATCTCGACTTGGACAACATAGCCTAATATAGACCTAGAGAAGCCTAAAACATGTCTAAAACCCCTGAAAATTGTATTTTTATCCTACACGTCTCGTCTAAAAGAAGTCCTTACTTTTTAAGCACCTTGCACTGAGGCTAGGCTTGGCAACAAAAAATTTTGGGCCCTTCTAAAAAAGAAACAAGTCACAATGGGCAAGAAAATAAGTCAGGATGGGTTTTAAAATATCCACTTAAGTTTATTCATGGGTCGGGATGGGTTTTTTAACCAAAACATAAGCGGATAACTGGAAGACCCTAAAGCGCATCCCACTTCGACCGGTCTTCCGATTAACACAAAACCTCAAATCAATATTCTACTTAGCATTTGTTCTTCGATTACAGTTAATCATTCACTTAGGGTTCGGTTGATTACAGGATCAGAAACTTCGATTACGGACGGATTGTCACCTGATCTGCAAATCCGATGAGAGAGAAACCAAATGATGAAAAAGAACGAACCGCCATGGTCGGTTTCGCATCAGAAAAAGGAGTCGCCGGCAGAGGCGAAAATTACGGTTTCCCGTTTAATTTTGGTCTTTTAATTTTGGGTTGTTGGGGGTGAACAATGGTGATGGTGGTGATGGATGGTGGTGATGTGGATGCTGGTAGTGGCGTGGTGATTGAGGCGGCTGGTGGTGGCATTGGTGATGGAGCTGGTGTTGATTTTGGTGGTGGTGGTGTTGTGTGTGTGTGTATATATAGGTAGAGGTTCATGTAAGAAAATATCAATGTGTGAGAAGGATAAGAAAGATTTTGCAGGTGACACGTGTCCCTTTTTATTTTGGTAGTTTAAGGTATAAGTGTAATTTAATTAATAAAATCTAATTATAGAATGAATATATGTAACCGACTTTTGGCAGCTATTGTAGGGATTTTCGAAATATAACAGAAATAACACACTAACTCAATAAAACACCGCAGCATGTATATTGAAGGCATACATCTTATAAAGAACAAAATTATACATAAACAACACCCTAACTCATAAAAACACCAAGCATGTATATTGAAGGCACACATCTTATAAAGAACACCCTAACATTGAATATAACAGAAATATACACCCTAGTAAATCAAGGACCTTTGTCCTCACATTAAATATAACAGGAATAACACCCTAACTCATAAAAACATCACAGCATGTATATTGAAGGCACACATCTTACGAAGAACAGAAATATAACAGAAATAACACCCTACAATTAAAACACCATTGTATGAACATAGAAAAAACACCATGGACTAAAACATCCAAGTGAGACGTAATTTATTTCTCTATATAAGTATATCAATATGGTACTCATATTAAAGATAAAAAAACACTCGTTATTATGGTGTAATTTTTTTAAAAAAGAGTTACATATAAAAAGTTATTTACGTTTCAAAATGAAGAGGGGGAACTTGCATGTGCATTAATGTTAGTTTCTTAATTTAAAAATATTAAATTTACCTTTATACCCTTAATCTAGAAAATTAATTAGTTTAATAGTCAACACTATATACAAGATTGTCATCAATATCTCAACCATTAGATTAAATATCTGATGGTTTAGATTCTTTCTTATCCTTCACACACTTTTATATTTTCTTACAATAACATCACCCTATATATATATAATAAAATATATAAATGTGTATATATATAGCCTAGATGGATCTGTGTTTAAATGCGTTACAAGTGAAAGCATATTAACAACCCAATGTGAGGAACTGACGATTTCAGGTCTTGCTAAGGAAGTTAATGAAAATATGAATTTTGAAGTTCTGTAAATTAAAGAGATCAAATTAGAAACTAAAGGTAAAAAACATGTCATCATCAATTAATTTTCCCAAAAAATATAAATGTGTTTGTATACTTATATAATTAATATATAAAAATATATGTAAATAGGGGTGGATGGAAATGGGAAAAAAAGGAAGTTAGTAAAGTAACCAAGATACCCGAGCCGAACCTGTTTTTAATTTGTAGATTTAAATATTTTACTTATTTAAGTTCTTTGGGTTTTTTTAATTTTATTTATTATTTTTAATATTTTAATATTTTTAATATTTTATTATTTTTTATTTTTAGCCCATCCTGACCCTAACCCATCCTAACCCAA
Source organism: Scalesia atractyloides (assembly GCA_947069175.1). Lineage (NCBI taxonomy): Eukaryota > Viridiplantae > Streptophyta > Magnoliopsida > Asterales > Asteraceae > Scalesia > Scalesia atractyloides. Next base: position 70,885,812 of record CAMTDV010000023.1, read on the forward strand.
AACCATCCTAAACCCATGACCCAAACCCGCCCAACCCACCCATTTTGCCAGGTCTAACTGAGGCCCTTTGCACCTTGCACCTTCGAAAACTATGGTTGTATTTCATTTGAAGTGAACGATGTAAATTAAGAACACTTTGTATCCAATTTAACTACATCAACAATTTACGTAAAGTTAAAAAGAGGTACTAACCAGTTTCCATCAACTGCCATGTTCTGTGCTTGTTCAATTTCCTCCTTGGCAAATTCTTCCAGTATAGCACGTTGACGATCATTTACTACCCTGCGGTATAAACAACTCCTTCACTTTTCTGTGTTTAAAATTATATGATCATAAAGTATGTTCGGTGTTAAAATGCTCACGTGGGGAAATTAATGCGGAAACGTACATACTGGTCTCCATGATCCACAAAAAAACCTTGCCTTGGCAAGCCTGTCATAGTAACATACTATGTGTCGAGAAGAAGAAGAATCAACTAATAGGTGGCAACTGGCAACTCGACCCATTTACCAAGTCAATTTGGGTTATGGTCTATCTCTAACCTCAAATGAGCGGAATACAAGTATTAGCTATAAGGAGAATTGGCAGGTAACGAATTAAAGTTGAAACTCACCAAAAGTTTAATAAATGATGCTTACGGCTAGGGGTGTGCATGGGTCGGTTTTGACTTAAAACCATAACCATAACCACGATGTCGGTTAATGGATAACCATAACCATAATCATAACCGATCGATTATGGCGGTTATGGTTAATCGGTTTTGATGGTTATAGCGGGTCGGTTGTGGGTGGTTAACCGTGTATTTAGCCTAGCTAAAAATAGCTTAATTTTTTTAACATGGAATAAATTGTTATTGTATATTTGTATATATTAGTATATTACATAGTATTAAAAAATACATATAATCTATAATGTTAATACCGATTATTACCGAATATATAAAGTGATATAATATATTCTATAAATTCAAATAAACATTCAACGAAAACCGCAAAACGATATGAAGTAACCCATAAATACTAAAAAATTTTAATCAAAAAATCAATTATTAAACCCATAAATACTAAAGTCTTTAATAAAAAAAAACAAATATTAAAAAAGTTGTGAAAAGTCCTAAATCCTACAAAGATTTATTACATGTCGGCTCGGTTCGGTTATGGTGGGTATGGAAACATTGATAACCATAACCGACCCGCTACTTTCGGTTTTCAAAAAAACCATTAACCGACCCACCGGTTTTTATTTGGTTCGGTTTTTTCGGTTTGGTTTTGTCGGTTAATTCGGTTATGGTTCGATTAATTCGGTTTTTTGCACACCCCTACTTACGGCCTCCTAAGTCCTAAATCGTTTTAGTTTGAAGTTAGATTATAGTAGTCGTGCTAACACAGTTTTCTTGTAATCATATTTTGTTCATTAGATACACATAAGATTGGAAAAAAAAGATTGTGGGCCCAGCCAGCCTGGCCGTAAAAACAACCAATTACTATACCCGGTCGTTCTACCTATTTTTGTTCATTAGATACACATAAGGAAGAAAATGTACCTTTGCCTCTTAGTATTGTTAGTTGTCCATGTTGAACCCCTTTGGGTATCTGTGGAAATATGCATGTAACCGATGCTATCAGGTTGATACTTGACATACATAACCTCATAAATATTATAATTATAAATTAGCATTTAAATTTAATTTACTCAAATAAATTCTGATAATAGTAAAATTTGTGAAGTTACATCCGGATACAAATACATCATAGCTTTTAAAATACTAAAGATATAACAAAATTAACAAGAGCCCTGGTTGCTCTCTATGTAATATATTTATAATTTCATATAATCTTTTTTGACTATATCTTACCTCTTTTACCAACCATAAATCTAAAGAGTCTCTAAAAATGTTCTATTAAAGATATACCAAAGACTTCCGGTTCATATATAGATTAAAAAAACAAAATATAAAAAGTGTCCATGAATATAGCAGAGAAAGAGAAAATCAAATAGCAAACAAAAATTAATCTAATATGAAGAGAAACTCACTTTTACTTGTGCCTTCCCATTTAAAGTTGGTACATCAACTTTACCACCAATCAATGCCTGTCAAATTTGAAAATTCTATTAAGAACCTCGCAGGCAAGCAAAGTTGCATTAAAAAGATATTGGTATGATAAACAACAAAACTGAAAACATGCGACTCTCACTTGCGTAAAGCCAATATTTGAATCTACGTATAGATCTGCAGCGTCTCTTTGGAAAACCGGGTCTTCAGTAACCTACATGAGAGGACAAAAGAAGGAAAGATGAGCACTGCAAACATACTACACTGAATAAACAAAAAAAAATTACGAGTTAAAGTAAATCTGATATTCACCTTTAGTTTTATAACTAAGGTACCGGATTGACCTCGTCTTCCAACTTTGCCAGCTCTTGGAACTGATATTATGTCACCAGAGTCTACGCCTATTTAATGCAGATTTAAAAAAAAAGACAAAATTATCAACATTCTGACTAAACTAATAAATTAATCTCATTTTTTGGGTGGGGGTTGGCAGATTTAGGTTTTTCGTAGTGTTGCACATGTGTAATACTAATTCTTTTTTCAAAAAAATATGTATCTGCTAAAAATGTTAATAAAAAAATTGGTATGTTTTTTAAGTTTCTTTTGGGAGTTTTGGGGTTTTCTCCTGAACCCTCCCCTACAAATCATAATGCCTAATTTTAATTTTTATATAAAAATCACCCCACAGTGATAAAAGTCGATTAAAAAATAGTTATCATCAACCTGCTGGTATGGGAACTGTAACTTCCTTGACTACCTTAACAATCCCGGATCCACCACATGACCTACAATATTCCTACACCGAATATTACAGAACATTGACGTAATTTCTGTGAGAATACAACAACTTCAATTAACTTTTAGAAAACAAACCTTAATAATATGGCCTGACCCTTTACAAGTGTTGCATCTGGCCCAGAATGGATGAATAAAAACCTAAAAAAATGAGGTGAGAATTTAAAATTATAATAGACTTGGTAAGTGACATTTTTTAAAGATTCTAGGTTAAATCATTCCAATGGCTATTAATAAAGCAAAATTTAAAAAAAAAAATAAAGGACTCACTGTCCCTGTTCCCTCACAAGTTGGACAACGTTTTGCCTTAGCATTAACAGGGTAACCATGCCCATCTGCATCACACCATAGAAAGTTAAAGATTTCCAATGTAAAGGGTAAAACCATAAAAGATGAACATAGAAACTTCTGGAAGAAAAGATGTAAACTAGTAAATCTGGCAAAGATAAAGTACCCACCGCAAGAATCACAAAAAATATTTGAATCAAATGATAGGTGTTTTGTGCAGCCTTTAGAAGCCTCCAAAAAGGAAATTGGCAGCTCAACCTAAAAATATTGAAAACAAATAAAATGTGGAATAGCTTGACATGTGAATATAGAAATTGGTACATGTACTTAACCTGAATATCGCTTGTAGCATTATCTGTCTCTTCTTCAAAAATCTGTAAGATATTCAGAACTTATCGTATTAATAACAAAAGGTCAGAAACTTGAATAGGAAAACAAATGGAGTACCTCAGAGAATATTTTTGAAAAGAATCAGAAAACTCAGCACTTCCATTAGCATGTCTAAATCCGCCAGTACCTCTGGAAGAAGAAGTCGTATTTTCCCGGGATTGCTGCTTCAACTGACATTACAGAAAACATTGTGCCTATAAGTACTTAATAAATAAGTGCAAAACTTACTAGACAAAAAAAACCTAAAATAATATTACCATGTCATACTCGGCTCTTTTTTCGGAATCTTGTAGAACCTATAATTCACCATCCACAAAAAAAATGTTCAGAATTCAGAAATAAAGTATGTTTACATACATAGGTGTATATAATTGAAATAAAAGACCGAACAACAACTATACATCATAAGCCTCTCTTATCTCTTGAAATTTTCTCTTGGCCAAAGGGTTATTTTTATTTGCATCCGGATGATACTTCTTCGCCAGCTGGAAAGCATATAATGAAAAATCTTAAGAAATCAGATGCCTAAGAAGTATTTATAAAACTCTGTATATTTGAAGGTTATGGTACTAAATTATAGAACAAATAAGTCATACAAAGAACAATAATGCATAACAAAGTGGTAATTAGAATTAGTTTTCCTTGATAGCTGAATTCATTTTCATAAATGTAGCCCGCCAGAAATTTCAAAAATATATGTGAAATTTGATGTTACTAAGAAGCTATGAAAATTGATGCATATCCTTAACGGTTTGCTTAAGAATCTTGTCTCAGAAAAACTGAACCTCCAAATTAACAATACGACGTATTTACACTTAGCCCAATTAGTTTCATTTTTAATGTTTATTAATTTCAAATCATTATTTCCGTTCCTCACAGGATTCTCCCCATATTGGCATTCGGCTGGTGCTGTTTGATCATATCACCTGGATTAAGTTGTTCTCATATATAACTTTTACATCAAATGAGAGAATAACATACCTGTCATCTATAACGACTGGTTACTTTATATGTACAAAATTTAGCCTCAACAAGCACATTCTATAATTTATCGTGAAAGATATGTCAGATGTTCAAATCATAAAAGCCCAACAAGACCAACGACTCTAGTGACGGTGGAGAATATTTACAACTTCATTTTCTTTAAAGTAATTTAATTAAAACAAGGAATCATTCAACTCCATTCAGATGTGTACCATTTACATAGGTAATAGATTTCCATGATGTATATCACAGTTTGAATTGTAATATGATACAAGTTGCACAGAAATGAATCTACAGATCGCAAGATTCATGAACAAATTACAACATGCCTCTACCCCGGTTTCTACATTCAATTCATACACAATGTATTTTACATCTTTTTTTATAAAAAGATGTGATCTGAATCCAGGAAATACTTACAGCATGAAAAGCCTTTTTGATCTCGTCTTTGCTAGCATTCTGAGGAACACCTATAAGTTGGTAGTAATCTCCTTCTCTCGAGTTATAATAACCTGGAGAGTTGAAATTTTGTAGTTCCAGAACAAACAAGCCATACCGTTAGAGAAAAAATAAAAAACATATATCTTGAGATAAAACCTGTGGCATGGTTGCAGCGCTTCAAGAGTAGCATTCTGATATTTGCAAAATCTAAAGGCTTTCCAGCATTGTAAAAATCTGACAAACAGATCACATAAATATTCAAACCACCATTAAAAGAGGCGTTCGTATTTCATGAGATAACATAACTGGATCCTAATACTTTGAATCACCCTATTTACAATCATGTACCTTTAAGTACTTATAAGCCTAGAATCACCCTTTTGATGGTCAAAATTAGGGTTTCCAACCATAACTATGCATGCTCCAAAACAGTAGTAATTTCATATAAATCTTCACATACCTCCTCGACTGTGAACAATTGGGTGAAAAGCCTTTGAAGCTACACGACGACTGCATATGACGCCACATGTTGAGGATACTGAAACAGTCAATTAATTAGAAAAACCCTAAAAAAATCAAAACGTCAAGTTGATGGTATACCAGAAACTTGTGCAACATGAAGTTTGGCCGATTTCTTAGCCAGCTATATCCGGCCATTTGAAGAGCACAGTTCAAAATTCATACAGATGATGTAATTGTGTTAAAGAAGTTCACAGGACGTCGTCGTTCTGATTTCTTTCTGCTCAGGGTTTGGTTACATAACCTGATTCAATTTAAGCAAAAAAATTAAATTGTAAATAGTATACACAATGGATCATGTGTGTCCAAACCGACTCGTTAACGTACATCACTCATGACTATAGTTTGTTTCATCATACTACCGCAACCATTGTCACCTCATACATTAACCTTTGCAACCACTATGGGTGGTAAGATCGGTAAGTTGGATGTGTTTGAGTAACGGATCAAGATGGGTTTTGGTTAGAAAGGGTATAGGTCATGATGGGTATATCAAAAAAAAGGTCAAGATAAGTTTGGGTCAGGATGAATTTGGGTAAGGATGGGTTTAGGTAAAGATGAGATGAAAAAAAAATTAAATACAATAAAATATATAAAATTTAGAAAAAAAAATATAAACGTTATAAAATAAATTAAAAATTACAAGAATTATAAAAAATAAAAAAAGTTATAAAAAATATGAAAAAAATAAACAAAATAAATAAATAATATATAAAATGCAAACCCATTTTAACCCGTCACCAACCTTCCCATTTTGGCCGAATGCTCTCATAAATCTTCCTTGAGAGTTCTGACACTTTTTCAATCTTGAACACGGTACTACTGAAAAAAAAACAGCATATGGCATTTTAGTTATGCACACTCATTTTTACATAAAACATGGCGTTTTGGGTGTTTCACATGCATATGCATGTATATTTTAACGTAAGAAATGCAAAGTTTGGAGTTTTACTATAAAGAAATGTACATACAGATAGTCACTGCATCCAGCGAATATGTATGTGGAAAAGTTGATTTCTTGTGCTTCCCTTGCTGCATTAATAACCACTTGCCTCCTGACATAAGGCGACAAACATGTTCTTCTCTTCTTTGTCTCTCTCTCTTTTCTCCTTTTTTTTCCACAGTCTTATCCTTTTTATTCTCATCATCTTCTTCATCACCAGCAACTTTTCTGAGTTTAGAATGGTGTTATCTTGCATCAACTTTGTGATGTTTGGCGTTTTGTCCTCATCACCCTTCTCCTGCTCATCTGCACTATTTGGCGTTTTAGTTGGTGATGTTTCAGTGGCTTTTTCATCTTGGGATTTTTGGGGTGTCTTTTCTTCTTCAAAACTTTGCATGAGGTTTTTCCTAACTCTAGATGGTGGCTGTTGACATCGTGTTTCATCAACCACTGCACCATGCTGGTCAACACTTTTGTTCACCATCTCCCTTTCAGTTTTTTCTAGTTGAGAAATGAAGGCATCACTAAACTGTGTCTCTGTCACGGGTATGTTTGGCGTTTTGTCATTGACTGGCTCAGTTGTTTTTCGAGTTCAGTGATGAACCCTTGAGTGTATTGTGTTTCTGTCGGGGAGATTTTTGGCGTTTCATCAAATACAAACATAGTTGGGATCTCCTCAGCAGGGTGTAGGTGGTTTTTTATAGCTTTACCCGTTTGTTTCATCATCTTTGGACAATCTAAACTTCTTTTAGTTCAATCATTTGTTTTTGTTATAGGTCTTGTCTCGGCAGTTTCAAAACTTCAACAATATTCCTTTTAATTATCTTTTTCCCATTATACTAAAAATATGATATTCAAGTGTTTTAAAATCACAATCCCAACTTTTAATATCATTTTCGTTTATATCTTCTCCATTTGTACTTCTTCAGCTGACAATATAATATTCTCATCACCACCCTTAGACTCCCTTTCACCTTCATCTCTCATTTCAACCTCATCTTCACTTTCACCTTCCTCTCTCTCATCAACCACTTATTTGGCGTTTTCATCACCAATTGTTGGCACTTCTACTTCCTTATCATCAGCCACTCCTTTGGCGTTTCATCACCAATTGTTGGCACTTTGCCTTCCCTATCATTAACCACTTCTCTAGCGTTTTCATCATCTTCAACTTCCACTTCAACCGAAGCCCCTTCTCCTTCCCTTCCCATCTCCTTCCACTTCCCTTTCACCTTCAACTTCCACTACAACCTCATTTTCATTTTCACCTTCTTCTCTCTCATTTAACACTTCATTGGCGTTTTCATCAATAAATGTTGTCATGTTCTTTAACAATGTCAGACATTATGAGTATTTTATGTGTACCAAGAGGTTGTTTGGATGTTCAATCTTTGACTGATTTAACAATTTTAGCATTTTATTGTAACAGTCTTCTAATTCTTTATATGCCCCATCCAACTTCTCAGCCATTGTTTGTTAAACAAAAAAAGGAATTATTAAAAGTGGTGTTTTGTGTTTTTTGTTAAACTTATTATTCGAACAACATACCTACTCAACTTCATTGTTTTGTTGTTTCTCACCAGCACAATGGTCTTCATACTGTGTTAGTACTCTGACTAGAGCATGGTTTCGTGATGCAGAAACTTCAAACATATTGTTCTTGCTTTCTACATTTTCAGCCACAACTCTTTGATAGTAAACCTCTTCATTTTCACCATCAATCATCGTGGCGTTTTGAACTTCAGGGTCATTTTCAACATCATCATAATGATCATCATGACCAAAACCATCATCATCATCAACCTCATCATGATCATCACCATCATCATGATCATTATTAGCATGCTCATCAACATTGTCAACATCAACTTCATCTTCATTGTCAACATCATCAGCATCAGCATATTCTTCATCAACACCCTGCATTTTGTCTTCTGTTTTGGGTGTGCTTGTCCTTGAACAACTGTTTTTTTAGGCTTCTTAAAAGTTTTCTTTTTAATTTCTTTGCCATCTTGGCGTTTTGGCTCTCCACCATCAGACCTTTTAACTAGTACACTCACAGATAGGTCAAGACTTCTTGTTGTAACCCACTCAATCGGGTATCCTTCTTGTCGTTGCAACCTTTTTCTATTGCAAGCATCATTCACCGAGGCAAGTTGAACACAAGAATTTTAAATTTGTTATTTTGTGCAAACTATTATATATTAAAATTGTTTTCTTACTGTAAGTACAATCAAGGGCCCTATGAAATGCTTTTTTGGAGACCATGCGTTTTTGGCGTGCTGCAAGCATTGGATGAGATAACCACACCAGTTCAGTTGGTTTATTTGAACATTTCGTTTAATGTGGTGTAAGAACAGTTGGTTGACGATCGCATTATCACTTGCATGCCCAATTATAGTGAAGAATGCTACAAGGAAATTCAGGCAGAAGTTTCTCCCAAAGCTATCTATCTGAGGCAAATTTCCACTTGCAGAGTTTTACCGCGAGGCGTGTGAACAAACCAGAATCTGAGACACTAGTAACATCGAACGACTCTATATGATTCGTTTACACGTTTTCCAAAAATTATTTGTTTACCTATTCATAGTTATTTTCAAATTATCTTAGTTTGGTTTCAAAGTTTAGCGGAAGCATTAGTTTTAAAGTTGAGCGGAAGCATTAACGTAAAGTAAAGTAACGGGCGCCAACACAAACGCCAAAACTAAAGAAAAACCCAAACAATATTCGTAAATGAGACTCGATAAAAGATGTCTTGATCAATGCAAGTGAGTGCACCTAGAGCTCCTAGCGTCCTGAGAAACATGTAAAGAAACAAGTGTCAACATTAAAGAAGAGTGAGTTCACAGGTTTTTATAAGTTAAATTTGTTCGGTTAAAAGTTTTTTCCCCCGTTATCCCTAACCCGGAATAACGATATAGTTCCATTATTCCTAACCCGGAATAATAATGATGTTGGTTCCATTATTCCTAACCCGGAATAATATTGTTGTTGGTTCCATTATTCCTAACCCGGAATAATATTGTTGGTTCGTAATTAAGTTCAATGTTAACATGTAGGTAGCGAGCCTAAAGTTATGTCACATAAGTGTTCGCGATCGAAGCTGACTGTTGTGCCTCCGTGTTGCCAGGCCTATCACTGACCATGACGAAAGTTAGGCCAAATTATTCACCCGTTGACCATACCCGGTCGGCTAGCGCGACTAGCTCGGGTGGGGCTTGTCGGGCCCAGTAGTACTACTTATAATTTCCCCGCTATCTAACCCAATACTAACGATCCGAGAGTTTGTCGAGGACTTCCGTGATAGAGCTGCTTAGTGACCATAACGTACATTAACATTAACTTAGTTACCGAGTAGTTTAACGACGTTAATTTCGCATAACGTAAAAAGATAGAGTTATAGAGTGTATACATGTTTCTCCCCCTGTTGTTTAAAACCGGATAAAATAGGGGCCGTGAACTCACCTTTAATTGCTCGGTTAGTGTAACACAGATGTAGCAAATGATGGGACCGCTAATTGCGCCCTAACATGTCAATCGATTTAAAGTTAGTGTGTGATCACACTGATACAAACCCTACACATAATAACACACAATGCGGCACACATAATAACAAATTCGAAAACAGCCTAGTTGTGACATCCCGGGTTTTTCGGATAACTTAAACGTAATACTTGTCGAGTGAATTATATGCTATGTATTAAACGTGTACGAGTTAGTGAATACGTGATGTGTGATTATGTGATTGTGTTAGTTATAAAATAATCATGGCAAATATGTACACGAACCGAACCGCGACACGAACCAAACCTTAAACTCCTTGTGACTCTAGGAGTGAACCGAGTTCTAACCCAAACCTTAAACTCAAACTATTCGGCCGCAAGATCAAACCCAAACCGAACCAACCCAAGTCCTCGGCCACGAGATCAAGCCCAAAACCGCAAACCCATTGCGAGTCACCTTGTTGCGCTATATATACACACACTCATGCATGCTCTTTCACAACTCCAAAACCCTAGTTGAGAAAAACAGCCGACGGCAGCAAATCCTCCATCTCCTCGATTGCAAACAGCCCCCTTTGCACTCCCTTCGGTCGCGAGCAGCCTCCCCTTTCAGCCCCTCGGCCGCAGGCAGCTTGTTACAATTCCTTTCATCCTCTCGGTCGCAAGCATCTTTGATCACCGGTTCCTTATCTTACTCACGGTTCGTTTACCTTATCATCTGGCTGTAACTTGGTCATTAGTTGTCGAAAAACGGATTTTCTGATGTCTAGAACGTAGAGATTTGAATAACGAATCTAATGGCGCTGGATTCATATTTTTCTGAAGTCGTTTGATATTTTTAAATGGCCAAATAAGTTCAGTAACTAAAGCTGTGAAAATCCTGAAATTTTGTTAGTTGTTTATCGAGTTGGATTTTATAATCAGTAGGGAGTCGAGTCATGAATTTTGTACAGCAACTAGGTATGGAAATTTCCGGGCAACTCCAACTGGAATTTTGTTAATTGGACGATCAGTGATTTTTGAATAAATTCTTCCGTGGACTGCAGTCAGAAAGCGACGATCTGACTACAGCCTAGTATATTAATATTTATGGTTAATTGGTAAAGATTTATGACTTGGAAATTTTTATATAAATTTCTACAGTATAAATGTCACCTGCTGTAAAATAATTGGAATTTTTAGAACGTTGGAACTATTTTATAAAAATCCTAGAAAACAGCTGAATTATGAGTATGTAAGCTGAAATTTGATAACTTGTGATTGTGTGCACCAAAGTGTTGCATGGATTGGATTATGTTCATGATAAATTGTTTTGATTACTATGATCACATGAGGATACTTGCATGCATGTTTGAGTGTTAGGTATTTTGTTTGTGTGTATCACTTTGTGCGTAAATTAAGTGTAGAATTTGTATTGGTGTGTTCACACACTGACTTGAAATCAATTGGTTTGTTAGGACGCAATTAGCGTTCCATCCTTTACGAATTCTTTGCTACACTAACCGAGCAACAAAAGGTGAGTTCACGGCCCCTAACTTTATCCGGTTTTTAAACAACAGGGGAGAGAAACATGTATACATTCTTCAAACTCAATCTCTTTACGTTATACGAAATTAACGTCACATAACTATTCGGTAACTAAGTTGATGTTAATGTAATGTTATGGTCACTAAGCAGCTATATCACTTAAGTCCTCGTCAATCTCTCGGATCGTTAGTATTGGGTTTTAATAGCGGGGGAGTTATAAGTAGTACTACTGGGCCCGACAAGCCCCATCCGAGCTAGTCGCGCTAGCCGACCGGGTATGGTCAATGGGTGAATAATTCGGCCTAACTTCGCCATGGTCAGTGATAGGCCTGGCAACACGGAGGCACAACAGTCAGCTTCGATCGCGAACACTTACGTGACATAACTTTAGGCTAGCTACCTATACATGATAACATTGAACTTAATTACGAAACAACTATATTATCCCGGGTTGAGGATAATGGAAACAATAACTATATTATCCCGGGTTGAGGATAATGGAAACAACAACTTATTATTTGGGTTTGGAATAATGGAATCAACATCATTATTATTCCGGTTAAGGAATAATGGAACTATCGGTATTATTCCGGTTGGGAATAATGGACTAAATCGTTATCCCGGGTTAGGGATAACGGGGGGAAACAAACTCATAACTGAACAAACGAATTTATGAAAACCTGTGAACTCACTCATCTTTAATGTTGACACTTGTTTCTTTACATGTTTCTCAGGACGCTAGGAGCTCTAGGTGCACTCACATGCATTGAACAAGACATCTTTTATCGAGTCTCATTTACAAACATTGTTTTGGGTTTTAAACAACAGGGGGAGAAAATGTATACACTCTATAACTCTATCTTTTTACGTTATGCGAAATTAACGTCGTTAAACTACTCAGTAACTAAGTTAATGTTAATGTACGTTATGGTCACTAAGCAGCTATATCACGGAAGTCCTCGACAAACTCTCGGATCGTTAGTGTTGGGTTAGATAGCGGGTAAATTATAAGTAGTACTACTGGGCCCGACAAGCCCCACCCGAGCTAGTCGCGCTAGCCGACCGGGTATGGTCAACGGGTGAATAATTTGGCCTAACTTTCGCCATGGTCAGTGATAGGCCTGGCAACACGGAGGCACAACAGTCAGCTTCGATCGCGAACACTTATGTGACATGACTTTAGGCTCGCTACCTACATGTTAACATTGAACTTAATTACGAAACAACAATATTATTCCGGGTTAGGAATAATGGAACCAACAACAATATTATTCCGGGTTAGGAATAATGGAACCAACATCATTATTATTCCGGGTTAGGAATAATGGAACTATATTGTTATTCCGGGTTAGGGATAACGGGGGAAAAAACTTTTAACCGAACTAATGAACTTATAAAAACCTGTGAACTCACTCTTCTTTAATGTTGACACTTGTTTCTTTACATGTTTCTCAGGACGCTAGGAGCTCTAGGTGCACTCACTTGCATTGATCAAGACATCTTTTATCGAGTCTCATTTACGAATATTGTTTGGGTTTTTCTTTAGTTTTGGCGTTTGTGTTGGCGCCCGTTACTTTACTTTACGTTAATGCTTCCGCTCAACTTTAAAACTAATGCTTCCGCTAAACTTTGAAACCAAACTAAGATAATTTGAAAATAACTATGAATAGGTAAAAAATAATTTTTGGAAAACGTGTAAACGAATCATATAGAGTCGTTCGATGTTACTAGTGTCTCAGATTCTGGTTTGTTCACACACCTCGCGGTAAAACTCCGCAAGTGGAAATTTGAGGGTGTGACAACCGAGGCAAGTTGTAACACAAGAATTTTAAATTTGTTATTTTGTGCAAACTATTATATATTAAAATTGTTTTCTTACTGTAAGTACAATCAAGGGCCCTATGAAATGCTTTTTTGGAGACGATGCGTTTTTGGCGTGTTGCAATCATTGGATGAGATACTGTAACATCCGTCAAAAACCGGGTTAACCAAACCCGCTTTGTTTATTAACCGAACATCCAGTTAAAAATTTCGTTGCGTATTTAATGCTTAAATTAATTTTAAACGGTACATAATTAATAAATATATTAGAATATAAAATTTATATTTGAAAATTTACTAAAAATAGTGAAATAAAAATTTAATGCTGATGCCGGGTTTCGAACCCGGGTCAGCCGAGAACTCAAAGTCTTAACTCACATCCATCCAACCACTCCACCACTTGTGTTGTTTGTTAACATATTGAAACAATTAATACATAAAATAAATCTGGAAATCAAACCCAGTCAACAGCGCGCCCAAATCCGCTGACGCCGGAAAACCCGACGATTTCGCCAATTATCGTCGGTTACTTTTGACTTAACGTAAGAATTAACGACGCCATCGGTTATAACCGACGTCCAGTTCCACGACATCCGTCGTAACCGCCGGAGAACGGCTGACCAACGAATCAAGACGGTAATCAGACCCAATTCATCGATTTTCTTCCCTATAAATGCACACCCTAGCCTCTAGTAAACTTTTCGCTCAAAATCGCACCGATTCTTGAATCAATTTCACTCGCCGGAAAATCTCTGCAAGTCGCCGGAAAACCGAGACTTTCATCAACACGGTAAATACCTCGACTTTTTCTGTTTCATTCCATTATTAGACAAATTCTAACACCACTCCATCACCCAGAATCAACCCCAGACGACATTGCCGGATTTTCTATTTTCGCCGGAAAACTTCTGGAATTTCCAGAATCTCGCTGTTAATCGGTATGATCATCTAAACATCCTGATAATCGTTGCTCAGTAATTCAATTTCATATCTAATCAATCAAACTGATTATTGAATCCGAACAGAGGGAGTTCACAAAATAGAGCCGACGATCTTTGCCGTATTTCTGAAGAAGACAATCTGTTCGGTACAATCATTTCCCCAAACCCTTTCTGATCAATACATTACAAACACTTATAAAGTTCGCTAAATTAATTTAACAAGTAACAGCATGGTTAACCGTTGTCTGTGTTTTGAGCGAAGAAGACGAAGTCGTATTGATTATAAGATTAATTAAAATCAGTATTATGAACGGGTTAGACACACAGTCCAGCGATGGACTGTGTGCAAACAAACACATACGTCCCTCGAGTTCGATCCTTGACACAAGCACATGCTCTGTAATAAAAATGTTCTTTTTTTAAAATGATCCGGATCCATACGCAGTAAGATGTTAAGTATAATAAAAACCAGAATATTTACCAAGTTAGACACACAGTCCAGCGGTGGACTGTGTGCCAAACTAAACCACAGGTCCCGGGTTCGAGACCTGTAGAGAGCACCGGTTCGATACAATTAAATCCTTTTTAAAATAAATGATTTTCGGATTAACTTAAATAGTGTATAAATATAATTAAAAACAGAAATATTTCGGGTTAGACACGTAGCTCAGTTGGTAGAGCTGCGTGCACGCGTACGGGAGGTCACGGGTTCGAGTCTCACTCAGTGCAATAATATTCACAATCGAACCGGTCAACAGTCGTGGTCAACGGTCAAAAGTCAACATTTTTTTTATTATTCTTATTTATTTATTTAATTTAAAAATCAATTAAAAATACTTAAAATAACGTTTTTAAAGTTAGAAAATAGCCTTAAAACTCACAAAAATATATCCAAAAATTCTATTTAAATTGTTAATAAAATCCACTTATTTACCGTTCCTTTTCGTTATTAATTAGGTTAGTTATTCCTCTTCGATCAATCCTCTAAACTCGTGCGCATTCAACATCATTCACCGAACGCACCCAAGTTGAGTGAATCTCTACAAATTCCCCGTTTTAATCACGTTTTTGGGGTGTATCATGTGTCTTATTATTTATTACTTTTAAACTATTGTGCACCCATCATATTCATGATTAAATGTATATTCAACATGTATCATCTGTTTGTGTGATTATTGTTTAGATTAAATTTATCATTTTCAGTACATACATTATCATAGGCCGCCGCTCCCCGTTACCTATGAGCGTTGAGCTGTTCCCCATTACCTATGAGCGTGAACGAGGCGTTGCCAACATACGATCGGCTCCGGTTGATTGAGCCTTGATCGTACATACATTTCATCATAGGCCGTCTGCTCCCCATTACCTATGAGCGTGAGCCGTTCCCCATTACCTATGAGCGTGAACGAGACGTTGCCAACATTTACATTGTCATTCATATTACATATTCATGCAAGGTGGTTTGTTATTGTATGCTATTGGTTTGTTATTGTATGCTATTTGTTTGTTATTGTATGTTTTATTTACGTTTGTTCATATATGATTATTGCACAATTTTTCCATATTAAATACAACAAGAAATAAGTAATAAATGTTTTCTAACAAGGTTCACTCGCCAACTTTTGTTGATCCAAAAACCATTTTTACACATGATACAGGTGGACAGGATGAAGCAAGGAACACATAGGAAAGTGCCTTAGAAGAAAAATAATGAAGTTTAGAAAGATGTATAGAACATGTGGTATTTGAATGATTTGATTGTATGATCTCCTTTAAATTGTAATAATAAATATGAAACATTATAATAAATGTTATGAGCTTTGATGAAAACCCAATCATGCCCCGATCACCTTTTCCGCTGCGGGTCGGGGTGTGACAGATTGGTATCAGAGCTTTTGACTATAGGGATATAGGATAGGTTATTAGACCCTTAGAGCCTATACTATAGTTGATTAGATTTTGATTGTTTATGTGGTTATATGCAAACTCATGATGTTTATTTCTTTCATATTTACTACATACACAAATGCATGCAAACACATTCCAATACTACATTTTGTGATACATAGTGAATTATACTTACAGTCGAACATACATAATTACATACACATTCATCCTACATATTTCAATGCTCACATATTCAAATCATCTTCATACTTCCGTTATTCAAGATTTTGTCGGATTTTTCATTTTTCAAATCTCATCAAAGTGAGTTCTGCGACGGGCATGTAGTAACTGTAAGGGTACCAGTACCGGTAGTCGGAACGTCCTGTCTAGGTTGGCATTCGTATAAATCCAATATAACGGACCAGTTTGCCTACCTGGGGACTAACGATGAGAGTACGAAGGACCTATTAGGCCAAAGCATGCAACACCAAACGTCGTTCGAACTAACCCCACTTTGAGGTGTCACCGTGTCCACACCTGGATACATTCCGAATATCATACGTTACATACTTATTTCTCGATTTTCTCCGGGTTTTAGTGTACGTAACCAGGCTAACACATGCGAACCATATGAAAAACCCGGTAATCATGGGGCCCACATGATTACGAAGGTGAAGTATGGCGGCATGCAAGGCCCAATTACGAGCAGAGCCCAAGACATCCTATGGATATAGTAGATTTATTATTCTATATTTATTTTATGAATGTTCATTCCTAAATACGACACATGATCCCTAAAACATCCAACTCATACTCTTCATATGTATTCCTTGTAGATGTCTTCTAGTCTTGCTGTAGGAAGATGAGATCAGGAAAAGTCCGCGAGCGCATGGCTACCCAAATCGCTCAACAAATGGCTGCCATAATACCCAACATTGTAGTTCAAGTCCAGCAAGCCCTTACCGCTAATGCCGTCAATCAAGAAGATCAAAACATTGTCAATCCTCCCCCAAAAACCACTAAATGCACCTACAAGCATTTCAAATCCTGCGACCCTCCAAAATACGAAGGGACTGAAGGTGTCACCGCTCTCCTCCATTGGTTTGAAGAAATGGAAAACACTTTTCTAAATTGCGATTGCCCCGATGATCGCAAAGTGCGATATGCTACTGGTCGTTTACTTGGAATAGCACTTACTTGGTGGAATACAGAGAAGGCCAAACGAGGTGTTGAAGATGCTATGACTTTGACTTGGGAAGAGTTGAAGGAAATCATGACAAGACGGTTTTGCCCAAGGAGTGAAATCAAGAAATTAGAGGATGAGTTCTATTCGTTGAAACAAAAGGAAGGCGACCACACCACATACAACAAGAGATTCCTCGATTTAAATCAAATGGTTCCCAACTTGTTCACTCCACTCTACCGTTTGATCGAGCAATACATTCGAGGTCTTCCTTAAAAAATTCAAGACTCTGTAATAAGTACCACACCTGCAACCTTGGAAGCAGCAATGGAGTTAGCTACAGAGCTCACCGAGAACCGCATACGGAATAAAGACTTCAAGGAGGAGAAGAAGAAGGATAAAGCATCGACTGAAACCTCAAACTCCACCCAAACCGAATCCCCTTCACGATCCATTTCTAAGAGAAAACGAGATGGGCAACTTTTCGCTGTCACCCAACGCAATCAACCAGCCTCACAAGCCGTACCCCTCCAAGCTATCCCAATCACTCAAGTAGCACCCAACTCAACTTACCCAAATAAGAAACCTTACCTTGGACCTCACCCTCAATGTAACACCTGTTTTTATCACCATCCATCTACCTTACCTTGTCGACTATGTGCGAATTGTGGACGCTATGGTCATTTGAGCAAGGTTTGCCGCACCTCTCAAAACCAAACCTCACCCCCTACTCAAAACATGATCCAAACATATCAACAACCCCAGTACCCCATGTTACCTTATGTTCGAGCTTGTTTTAATTGTGGCGACCCTACCCATTATAGAAACACGTGCCCTCGATTGGTTAACATCATAAACGCTCAAGCTCAATCAAACCCAGTTAACCAAGCAAATCAAGAAAACCCAACCGCTAGGCCACCAGCAAGAGGAAGAGTTTTCAACATCAACTCCAATCCTATTGAAGATAATGGCAGCCCAAATGAACCACCCAACTAGTCTCCTTCACCAAAAATCAAGATTTAACTCCAACCGCTTAGTTTTTATGTTTTTCTTTATGTTATCTCAATTTTCACGTATCTCAATTATAAATTGGAAATTTATCCAAGGATCTTAATGCGAATTGCTATTTCAGTTTTGTTTTTATACTCATTGATTTAACATTCATATCATCATACCTCATGACGTATCTCAGTGTCATCATTTAAAGAAGTTGAGTTGTGTCTCACTTCTACATGGACTAACCTCTCCATCATAACAAACGAGAGAGGTACTGTCATCATTCACACATGTATACTATCAGAATTAAGACTCAAGCTTTGGTTGTTATGTTTGTTTATGTTTTAGAGTCACATAGAACTAATCATAACTTACGGATAAAGCCAATGAAAATTTGACAAGAATATGGTGGATACGCCGCTGGTACTTCCTATATATAAGTATTCTTGCCAAAGGATCAGAGGCATTATCATGCAGTTATGAGAAGTTCCATGTAGGATTTAGTATTGTCTTGGTTGAAGTTTGTTTTATACTCACTGATTTAGCATTCATATCATCTCATCATTTAAAGAAATTGGATTGTGTTCTATTTTTACATAGACTAACCTCTCCATCATAACAAACAAGAGAGGTACTGTCACCATTCAAACATGTATACTATCAGAATTAGGACTCAGGCATTGGTTGTTGTGTTTATTTATGTTCTAGAGTCACATCATAGAACCAATCATAACTTACTGATAAAACCAATGAAAATTTGACAAGAATATGGTGGATACGCCGCTGGTACTTCCTATATATAAGTATTCTTGCCAAAGGATCAGAGGCATTGTCAGGCGGTTATGAGAAGTTTCATGTAGGTTTTAGTAGTAAAAGTTTTGTTTTAGGATATAACCTTATCTCTCCAAACGTATCAAAACTCTTATGCATAAAAATTATACATGGTCAATCAACTCCGTTTCTAAATATTCTTTACCGTAGGCAACAAAAAGCGATTCCTGTAGCAGGGTATTCAACCCTTACAAGGAACTTTACCGCCTCAAACAAATTTTTTTTTAACTCTTACTCCCTTCTAAGTATGTAATTGTCAAATTAAAACACCATCCTTTTGAGTCAAACATGCCACTACTAATTGTCAAATTAAAACACCATCCTTTTGAGTCAAACATGCCACTACTTAAATTTCGGGACGAAATTTCTAAAAGTAGGGGATACTGTAACATCCGTAAAAAACCGGGTTAACCAACCGCTTCGTTTATTAACCGAACATCCAGTTAAAAATTTCGTTGCGTATTTAATGCTCAATTTAATTTTAAACGATACATAATTAATAAATATATTAGAATATAAAATTTATATTTGAAAATTTATTAAAAATAGTGAAATAAAAATTTAATGCTGATGCCGGGTTTTGAACCCGGGTCAGCCGAGAACTCAAAGTCTTAACTCACATCCATCCAACCACTCCGCCACTTGTGTTGTTTGTTAACATATTGAAACAATTAATACATAAAATAAATCTGGAAATCAAACCCAGTCAACAGCGCGCCCAAATCCGCTGACGCCGGAAAACCCGACGATTTCGCCAATTATCGTCGGTTACTTTTGACTTAACGTAAGAATTAACGACGCCATCGGTTATAACCGACGTCCAGTTCCGCGACATCCATCGTAACTGCCGGAGAACGGCTGACCAACGAATCAAGACGGTAATCAGACCCAATTCATCGATATTCTTCCCTATAAATGCACACCCTAGCCTCTAGTAAACTTTTCGCTCAAAATCGTACAGATTCTTGAATCAATTTCACTCGCCGGAAAATCTCTGCAAGTCGCCGGAAAACCGAGACTTTCATCAACACGGTAAATACCTCGACTTTTTCTGTTTCATTCCATTATTAGACAAATTCTGACACCACTCCATCACCTAGAATCAACCCCAGACGACATTGCCGGATTTTCTGTTTTCGCCGGAAAACTTCTGGAATTTCCAGAATCTCGCTGTTAATCGGTATGATCATCTAAACATCCTGATAATCGTTGCTCAGTAATTCAATTTCATATCTAATCAATCAAACTGATTATTGAATCCGAACAGAGGGAGTTCACAAAACAGAGCCGACGATCTTTGCCGGATTTCTGAAGAAGACAATCTGTTCGGTACAATCATTTCCCCAAACCCTTTCTGATCAATACATTACAAACACTTATAAAGTTCGTTAAATTAATTTAACAAGTAACAGCATGGTTAACCGTTGTCTGTGTTTTGAGTGAAGAAGACGAAGTCGTATTGATTATAAGATTAATTAAAATCAGTATTATGAATGGGTTAGACACACAGTCCAACGGTGGACTGTGTGCAAACAAACACATACGTCCCGAGTTCGATCCTTGACACAAGCACATGCTCTGTAATAAAAATGTTCTTTTTTTAAACTGAACCGGATCCATACGCAGTAAGATGTTAAGTATAATAAAAACTAGAATATTTACCAAGTTAGACACACAGTCCAGCGGTGGACTGTGTGCCAAACTAAACCACAGGTCCCGGGTTCGAGACCTGTAGAGAGCACCGATTCGATACAATTAAATCCTTTTTAAAATAAATGATTTTCGGATTAACTTAAATAGTGTATAAATATAATTAAAAACAGAAATATTTTGGGTTAGACACGTAGCTTAGTTGGTAGAGCTGCGTGCACGCGTACGGGAGGTCACGGGTTCGAGTCTCACTCAGTGCAATAATATTCACAATCGAACCGGTCAACAGTCGTGGTCAACGGTCAAAAGTCAACATTTTTTTTATTATTCTTACTTATTTATTTAATTTAAAAATCAATTAAAAATACTTAAAATAACGTTTTTAAAGTTAGAAAATAGCCTTAAACTCACAAAAATATATCCAAAAATCCTATTTAAATTGTTAATAAAATCCACTTATTTACCGTACCTTTTCGTTATTAATTAGGTTAGTTATTCCTCGTCGATCAATCCTCTAAACTCGTGCGCATTCAACATCATTCACCGAACGCACCCAAGGTGAGTGAATCTCTACAAATTCCCCGTTTTAATCACGTTTTTGGGGTGTATCATGTGTCTTATTATTTATTACTTTTAAACTATTGTGCACCCATCATATTCATGATTAAATGTATATTCAACATGTATCATCTGTTTGTGTGATTATTGTTTAGATTAAATTTATCATTTTTAGTACATACATTATCATAGGCCGCCGCTCCCCATTACCTATGAGCGTGAACGAGGCGTTGCCAACATACGATCGGCTCCGGTTGATTGAGCCTTGATCGCACATACATTTCATCATAGGCCGTCTGCTCCCCATTACCTATGAGCGTGAGCCGTTCCCCATTACCTATGAGCGTGAACGAGACGTTGCCAACATTTACATTGTCATTCATATTACATATTCATGCAAGGTGGTTTGTTATTGTATGCTATTGGTTTATTATTGTATGCTATTGGTTTGTTATTGTATGCTATTTGTTTGTTATTGTATGTTTTATTTACGTTTGTTCATATATGATTATTGCACAATTTTTCCATATTAAATACAACAAGAAATAAATAATAAATGTTTTCTAACAAGGTTCACTCGCCAACTTTTGTTGATCCAAAAACCATTTTTACACATGATACAGGTGGACAGGATGAAGCAAGGAACACATAGGAAAGTGCCTTAGAAGAAAAATAATGAAGTTTAGAAAGATGTATAGAACATGTTGTATTTGTATGATTTGATTGTATGATCTCCTTTAAATTGTAATAATAAATATGAAACATTATAATAAATGTCATGAGCTTTGATGAAAACTCAATCATGCCCGATCACCTTTTCCGCTGGGGTCGGGGTGTGACAATAACCACACCAGTTCAGTTGGTTTATTTGAACATTTCGTTTAATGTGGTGTAAGAACAGTTGGTTGACGATCGCATTATCATTTGCATGCCCAATTATAGTGAAGAATGCTACAAGGAAATTCAGGCAGAAGTTTCTCCCAAAGCTATCTATCTGAGGCAATATGTCATAAAAAAGAGCTTCACAGTTGGTCTGTTAATCCAGTCAGTCCCTTTGAACGGTGCTCTCTATGCATCCACTACTTCGTCTTTAGTTGTTGACCTTTTTCCCTTAACGGCCACATTTCCATTCGATATACTGTTAAAGAGTTTTATCAGTTCTTCATTGATATGTATTGTATGGTTGCCAACATTTAGATTGTTTGTTCTTTCATTATAATTTTCAACCAACCAGTACCCAAGCAATGTGGGTATGCTGTATGTCTTCGTCTTCAGGGCAACACCAAATCCCATGTCGTGTACTGCCTATCTTTGGTTTTTATTCAGATTTATAAACCAACCAGTCAAGTTTGTATGTTTTACTCTTAACAAAACTCTAGCCCCACTGAACTGAAAAAATGGTTCTTCCTCAACCTCAACATCCTGACTTAAGGCCTTATTCTTATTGGCGTTTTGGGCCTTGCCGGTGTGCACATTTATTGTTACTCTAATCCCTTCTTTGCCTATAAATCAAGTTTAATTTCCATGGCATTTTAGTACTAGTTAAATGATATATATTGTTCAATAAGACAATCACAGATGATACATGGCATTTAATAACACAAATGATATATGTATAATGGTGTTCTCATACAATCAAACAATATTATTCAAACGATACACGTATTGGCGTTTAGTAACAAACTATCAAAGTATATTACATGATATATGGAGTTTTACAAACAAACATCATAAAAAGTAACCATCTGTACCATGTTTTGTTGTTGTCTTCTTTCGTTGCTCGGCGGTTCTTTGGTGTTTTGGAGCAGGTGACTCTTCGGATTCCACACACAATAGAAACTGCATTATTGATAAAATTAAAACGCCAAAAACATCATAAAGCATAATGTAAATCGAAGTTAACTCACTATGTTTTTTGCCTCTGGATCTTCTTTCATCTTTAGACGCCA
This sequence comes from Scalesia atractyloides, assembly GCA_947069175.1. NCBI lineage: Eukaryota > Viridiplantae > Streptophyta > Magnoliopsida > Asterales > Asteraceae > Scalesia > Scalesia atractyloides. The sequence goes on from CAMTDV010000023.1 coordinate 70,909,071, forward strand.
TAATATTGTGGGTTCGTGTTTTCTAGGGTTTTAGCATTTTCGTTGGAATTGGGGGGGGGGAGGGGTTCTTTGGGAAGTATAAATGTTTCTGTCCCGTTTTTGATGGGTTTTGTATATACACATTTACCTTTTTGCCCTTAATGAAGTGCGTCCATGTTTGAAAGTTGATTTTATTTACGAAAATGCCACTGTGCCATCTAATCCATTGATTGTTTTGATCAAACGGATGAGGGACGCTCTCATCATTTTCACTTATAGTAGTTTTCTCTAAATATTGCCCCTATATATATATATATATAATAGGTTTAGGTTCATTAGTGAACAACTCTTGATTGTGAACACTAGTGAACTAATACAAGCCCATGATTATTAATACATAAGTGTAAATCAATGGATAAGATTTGATGATGAAAATACACTAGTGTATTTTACGATTTAATCATGTAAATCAATGGTCAGGATTTATTTACTCAGTTCATAGATACACTACTGTTTATTCTTGATCCTCATCATATATATCTATACTATATATAATATATATATTGAAATGACAACTTATATCATTTCTGACTTCTCTTAAAATTTTGATTTAATGCATGATGTAAAAGCCTTATATGCTCAATAAACACATCACACGGATTGCGCTTGAGATACACCATGCGGATTGCGATCTGCACCGTCCATTTTTATGGAAGTACGCCACACAGATTGTGATCTTGCACCGTCCAAAATTTGCATTCAATTTTGAACTCCCGCTCATACCCAATTACCCATGCACCCTGTCTTCTTTTCATTTGCAGAGAGGAGAGAGAGAGAACGAGAGAATGTTAGAGAGAGGGAGAGAGAAAGGTATATGGATGAAGATCGGAGGTAGTCTTGTGCTCAGGTATTTTTTCCGGAAACGAGTTCAGATTATTGACAGGTAATTGCATTTTTGTTTTGGTTATTGACAGTTACAACTATCGCGATTAGGGTTTCTGTGACCATCTTAGTGTTTCTAGGGCTTAAAAACTAACGTGTCTGAGGTTGTTGTTATTAACTGGCTATAGAAAATTGTCGGATTAATGATGTTATGCTAGATTTGTAGTTGGTATGATGAGTGTTTGAAATCTCGATCAGGATTCGCATTTTTGAAGATGATTCCTTCCAGATTGGTAATCGATTTTGCTATTTAGTAGTTAGGGTTTCCGTGTTTGGTACTTATGGTTTAGTTTCTGACTTTGGGCTCTGATTTCATGATGCATTTGAATGCTGAATTGAATTTTGGTTAAGATCTTTACTGAAGTATTATATATATTCAAACTCTTGAAACTTGAATTCCCATCTAGGGTTTCTCATCCTCCACCATCTTCCTCTTTGTTAGCGCCTCAAGCCCATCTAGGAATCAAGATTATTTGATTTAGTTACTTTATTTTTTGGTCCTTAATCTGCAGGATGGTATAAGTGATGAGCAGTTTAAAAACAAGGGCATTTAGTCTTTTCACGAAAAGTTAATGAAAGTTAGTTGATCATTACGCTTGTGTGTAGATTGGGACAAATAGGAAATCACAATGACTAAGAAAGTAAAACTGAAACTAACTGACTAAAAGCGTTATTTGGACCAAAGCGCAGGAAATAAAACCAAAGTTTACTTTTAACAACGGTTATACCAACCGCTTTTAAAACATAATTCTGTTATTGACTTTGTGAGTAGCGGGTTGATGCAGACCGCCCAGATAGAGATTTTGCTTACAGGAATGTCAAAGGATTGCATAATCCATGGATCTACCAATCCGAAATAACATAACATGGAGCTGGAGAAAAATGCTACAGCTAAGGCCGATTATTCAACAACATGTATGGACGAAACTGGGAGACGGTAAAAAAACACTTGTTTGGTTTGATAAGTGGGATGAGATATGCCCTTTGAATTCTTTTATTACGCCACGTATGATATCAAATGCTGGACTCTATATGAACTCAAAGGTTGCGGATGTATGTGACCATGGGGGGTGGGGATGGCCGACCGAGTGGGTAAACCGATTTCCGGCTCTCCGAAACTTGCCAAGTATCATACTGAGCTCGGGATTACATGATAGAGTTGTATGGAGAACTAGATCAGGAAAGGAGACGAACTATAGTGCCGCTATAGGGTGGGATGAATTTCGACTACACCAGAATGAAGTCCCATGGGCAAGTATTATTTGGTATCCCCAATCAATTCCTCGTCATTCTTTTTTAATGTGGCTTCTTGTGAACAAAAAACTAAAAACGCAGGATGTCATGAGTCGATGGTCTTCGGCGGGTAGTCCTAATTATAACCTTATGTGCTGCTCGTTGTGTATGGGTGGTTTGGATTCTCATGACCACCTTTTTTTCGAGTGTTTATATGCTGCTCAGGTCTGGAATGGTATTCGAGATAAAGCAGGAATGGGATCGCTACCTAACAAATGGGAAAGGATTTTTGATCATTTGGTGCAATATGCGGATTCAAAGCATGCTACTCATGTTATTGGAAAGCTTGTTGTTAGTGCGGCAACTTACTTTGTGTGGCAGGAACGAAATCAGAGATTGTTTTCTACGAAAAAAAGGAGTGCAGATCAACTCATTGAGGTTATTCTACTAACAGTTCGGATGAAGCTACATTTGATGAAATTTAAAGACACGAGTCACACCAGAGACCTTCTACAGGAATGGAGCCTTCCTAGAGGTTTGCTGATAAATGATGATGAATATGGCTAATGGTGTTACATGTGTTTTCCTTTTTGTAATTTAGTGTTACGTGTATTGTCGAGTGACGTGCTTATTAATAGGTATCTAGCGGCTGTAGGATGATCGCTTGATGAACTCTAGTATGGCTTGTCATACTTGAGAATTGAGGTTTCTGTCTACCTCACTTGTTATTTTGGATTGATTGATATAATATTTACCGGGGTAACCCTTTACCCAAAAAAAAAGATATTATTTCTCGGGTTTGGACGCATGTCTGAGTCAAATGGACCTAGAAAACCAGATGGTCTACCTCATCATTTGATACAAGAAATCAATGAAGAATTACCGGTTCAACAACCTGCTATGAAGCTCACTCATAAGAACTTTCGTTCATGTTCACCTATGCAGAGTTTTGTCATCATGAGGCAGAGTACCTGACGCCGAAGCAGGTTTGTGTTTCACTCTTCCTTCTTTTTTGAGTGAGAAAACATTGTATGTTTAGTTATTTGCTAACATTTGTGCAATGACATGCATCTTGTTTTAATTTGCCAGATTCTACATTCAACGCACTTTGATTTATCTCTAATGAATGATGGTACAACCCTTTGGTGGAGTGGTCATGGTGAGGTCATTGTGGTGGCAGCAGATGAAAGGTTCATCTGCATCAGCATCAATACCATGGAGTCCGAAGCAGCTTGTTGATCGTATGTGCCCTTTTGGTTACTAACAGTGAAGTGAGAACGTGGAATTCGGGTGGTTTTGTTAAAAGACTTGTGAGTGATCTTGACTAATCAAATTATGTTCTTTTGTGCAGTTTGATCATATGTTATACTACTTGCATGCTTGGTATTTAAGTTACTGAAAATTGATTTTGGGAGTTTGTATAGCTAGGAAAATGAACTTCATGTGGAATAAAGTTAGTTTTTTAGTAGTAATCAAGATTAACAAGTATCCACTAAAGTTTCAGTTTTTTTTTTCAACCGTATTGAAATAAATATCTAGTCTGGCTAGGGTTTGAATATAAATTGAATCAGCATTTATCGTTCATTTATGTCGCCTATTTTTTTTTTATAGTCTGCTGTTGTACTATGTGTTTTGCCAACTAGATCCCTGCCCTAAAAGGGCCAAGTTAACACCCAACTTTGTATAATAAAAAAACTACAAGAATATTTTTTTTATATAATTACTACCCACCTAACCATCTAAAAGTGGTTATTTCTGTATGCGTGTGTGTTTTATTCAATATCCGGTTATAGGGGCGCCTCAGTGATGGTGTATTTTGAAATATTTAGTGGTCAATAGTTTGTGTTAAAGCTTGTTTTGGTTCTTGTTATTAGCTTTGGTCATTAGTAGTTATGTTGGGTGTTTCCTTGGGGGTCTTTTGTAGCAGATTGCTGTGATGTTATGCTTTTTTGTGTTTGTTTTGTAAGTGCGAGCACTTGCTAGGCTGGTTATGTGTACCTTCGGTTGTTTAATGTTTTGGTTCTTGTTATTAACTTTGGTCATTAGTAGTTATGTTGGGTGTTTCCTTGGGGGTCTTTTGTAGCAGATTGCTGTGCTGTTATGCTTTTTTTTTGTTTGTTAAGTGCCAGCACTTGCTAGGCTGGTTATGTGTACCTTCGGTTGTTTAATGAAATTTGTTGTTGCTGGTAACAAAAAAGAAATTTCTTTTTTTGTAAACTTTTAAAAGAAATGTGGGAGCCCAATTGGGAAATTTCTTCGAGTAGTCAAATACATACATTGATACACACAATGGGGAGCATTATAAAAGTACATAATGTATACCTCTGCACATGTGGATGGTAAAAATTGATGCAACTGAGATATCAACCCACAATTGTTTCTCTCGGTTTGTTTCTGATATGTTCTGTTGCATTAGAAGCTTAGGACTAGCCAAAACTAAGACATTGATGATTGATCTACAATTATATGTTCTATTATATTCTTAAAGTTTATAAAAGTTTTAAAACATTATTATTGATATTTAAGTTCACTTTAATCTCGATATCTTGTCTTGAAATGGAATTAGTGTTTTCATTAGGCCTGCCAATGTGTCAAATGCCAAACACTTTCTTTGGTTATTGTTGGTCCAAAACAAAACCACACAATCTGAAGTGTCAAAATTTCCCATAGCAATTTTTTTTGATGAAAAAAAAAACGAGGGTAAATTACGCTTTTCGTCCTTTATGTTTGTAGCGGATTGCAATGGATAGTCTTTAGCTTCAATAATTACAGTCAGTTCTTTATTTGGAAAACCCATCACACTCTACGTCCTTTAGCACTAACCTGGTTAAAATTTTCAGTTAAGTTGGATTAACTTAGGGTAGTTTAGTCTTTTTACCAAACTATTAAAAAATGTTTAATAAATATAAAAAAGCAAAACTTTACCATCATCATCATATTCGATGTACAGTAACAGAATTCATTGAAATTTCAATCTTCAATCTCAAAACATTTTTCTACATCATATGTATAAATAATTTCCCAACACAGTGCAATGAACTTTATTCTGCAATCAAAATTTTTTAAAACCTACTAACTAAACAAATCAAACATAAACAATTAACCATCCAACCCTTACAAACTCACAATAATCTCGCAACAATCAAAAGCGATTACCTACTCGGATAAATTACGAACAAAAAACTTATTTCTCGCAACAATCAACACTGCCGACAGTGTTCTTCTTTTACCGCCTGCAGAGGATATGAGATCTGAGGTTTTTAGATCTGAGGATTTCGTTCTTTACCGGGTGTTTAGAGGATGTCGGTTATGAGGTTTCCAGAGTGTTCTAAGATCTCCACCTTCAGATCTGTGTCACCGCCTGCAGATTTAAACAGTTATCGCAAATGGGCGACGTTCAGGTAGTGGTTGGGGGCGGTGATTTAGATTTGCCGGAAAAGATGAGTTCGCTTGCCAGAATCTTAGATCGGAAATCCGTTCACCAACATGTTTCTCTATCTAAAAAACAATCTCTCACATATTCACTGTGTGTGTTTTTGTAGAAACGATGAAGATGATTACAAAGAATAAGCTTGTAGAACAATTTTGATTTTTTTTATGATTTTGAACTAACACTAAGAGAGAGAGAGAGAGTTGAAACTTGAGAGAGAGAGTGTTGAAAGAGAGAGAGTGTGTGTTTTTGATTTATATATATATATATACAAATTCACGTGCTTTGTATATGATCAGATTTAACAGAAAAATTTAACATCTATTAGTAAAAAAGGATCTAAGGTGTGATAAGTTTTTCAAATAAGGATTGTGACTGTAATTATTGAAGTTGAAAGCTATTCATTTAATCCGATACAAACATAAATGACAAAAAGTGTAATTTATCCAAAAAACAATTAAACCCATGCAAACTTTTTAGTAATGAGCGATAAAGCTGGGCCATGTTTTATCCTCAAAAGCCATTGTTAAAGTTTAAGAGTATAGACTGTCCATATAATTTGGTATTTCGCCCACATATATTATATTATGGTACTTGAAGTCCATATACTTTTTATTGGTTGTTTAAACCCAAATGTTATTACCATTTTAGTCAAAGTCAGTCCACGAGAGGTCTAAGCTGGTTAATGCATTTATCAAGGAGCTTAGGTGTGTTTCAAATTAAAAACCAGAGACATGGGATGTGGGAAGACATATACACACATCTAAACCATTTAATAAACATAACGCGTCTACCAGACCGAAATACCCATCTACGTGCTATACCCATCTACGTGCCGTTCCTTACTCCTTGATTCATACCCTTGATGGTTTGGTGATGTAGTCATCCCATGACGCATGTGAACTTAACGCACCGAACATAACAAGCTAAACTGAGCGAATTAACCTGCAATCTTTTGATTCCCGTTTGGTGATGAAATTTCCGATGGCATGTAAAATGATAGAAGCGTGAATCGAATAAGTATATTGTTGGGTGTTCTTAATCACCCAACAAACGTATGGATCTTTCAAGCTTTAGAGTATCGCGTTGTTAATTGTTGTCGCCGCTGCATCGCGCGGGTTCCTTGCTAGTGTATATATATATATATATATATATATATATATTATATTAGTATAAATATTTTTGAACGGTATTAAGTTCGGGTTAAGGACGTTCATTTCCTAAATGAACATCCGCTTGTTTCATTACTTCCTCCTAAAACACCCTCACAAACCTACCAAAATTCCCAATAGCCACCTACTTTAACTAACTGCCACTGCGTCATTGTCGTTGTCACACCCCAACCGATGGCGGAAACATCGAGTGAGACGAACACATGATTGCTCGAGACATCATAACTTGCTAATTGTGACAACAATTAAGTAATTCAAATTTCATTGATACTAAAATGGAAATACATCGTTTTGGATAGGAAAGCACAACATGGAGCAAGTAAACATAACATCATGAAACAAATACATAAGCTTAAAATCTAGGTGTGTTTCTAATCCACCATAAGTACGTTCTTCGTTCGTCATCAACTAATTTCCTACAACATGTATTAAAATAAAATCAACCAAAGTTGATACAAGTTTGAATACATAGCATAATAGTGTCAAAAAGTTGTCTCATATCCAACATGGTAACTTGCATACATTGTTTTTTTTTAACATAATAGCATGTGTTAACCATAACTCAAACCAAAGTATACCACAATCGTGGACAAGCCTGTAGAATAGTTTACTTAATAATACCACAAGAATACGGGTAGTACGTTCACTATAATTATTAAGGTAGGCTTGCAAAGTTAATGAACATGTAGAACACAAGTATAACATAGCATGTGATAACAAGAATATAACAAGTATCATGTTATAACGGATAGAGTGTGTATGTAAACAAGTTTAATCATGAAATGTGATTTGTAATAATGTGTACATATTGCACCCAAAGTGTGTAAAAAGGGAAAATGAGATCGAGTATACTCACGATTCGCGTAGTAAATCCGCGTGCGTGAGTTGATGCATTGAGTGTTTGAGGACCGCCAAGTTATCCTACAAGGATGTACGAGGCGTATGAGTTCGACGGATTTTGGAATCGAAATGCAAATGAAAGTTGGTTACTTAGTAGGAAAATACATAAACATTATCTTGACAAAACACCTAAGTTTGGACACCATAACTAAGTGTTTTTCATAGGCACAAGTTCGCTTATTGGAAGTCCAACCGTGAGGAGTTTTATCCAAGATATTATAACCATAACATCAGACGATGAATTGGTTAGTGTCATAGGATCGATTAGTTTATAGATATATACACATGTATATTTATAGTTGTTAGTAGTCCAAGTCATATATTGTGACAACCGGCAAAATTAAAGGTAATTTCGTACAACTTAACAACTATTTATACGTTTATTTGCGTTCGTTTATGGCTTAATTTATGCATGGTTAGGTCATACAAGTCTAGCACTCGTAGACCATGTTTAAACTTTACAAATGGTAATGTTACTTTCGTCGCGTCGCGAGAAAACGATAAACCAGGTCCTAATATGTTGGCACAATGCTGAAAACACTATTCGCTAAACACACTATTCATGCCAGCAAATTATGAAAACTGTCCGAACAATCAATGAACGATATGAAAGCATATCATCATAGAAACTTGAATAAAAACCCTAATTAGGGGCATAAATTACAATGAAACTTTAACTTTCCGGAAAACGCCTAAAATATTAAATTTGTCCGATCCGCACTAAAATGTAACAATTATTTTATGTACGTATCGGTATAATTCAAGTTGATTTACGTTAAATTTTCCTGAAAAAAACTTGGGTCAAATATAATATGTTCTTATGCTTATTATTATGTACGTTCCAGTTGACTTACGTTTCGACGTAATTTTTCTTTTTCGAATATGAGTCAGGTCAAATATAATACGTTTTCATTAGACGATATAAATTCGAGATACTTTACGTTTCAACGACGCGACAATACGCCATGTTTCTATTTAAATTTTTTTAAAAATTGGGCCCCCCACCACGAAGTTTGTGCTTTGTCTGTAACATAAAAATTCTGCATTTTCAATGTCAATGAAGCTTGTAAATAATGCTAAACATCATAAAAATCTTGATGGTATCGGATAATTAATCAAGACATAGCTTCCGATATTACGACGCACTTTTCACACATTGTCTGAATTCGAGCCGACGAACGAACTAGTGCTATTGTTATCATCCTAACACCTAGTTAACTAATCTAATGAACTAGTTAGACTTCAATTGACACCCTAAACATGATTAGTATCCTAATCATGCAAGAATCCCCCTAATTCCCGAAACCTCTAAACATAACATTATTGATATATAATATAGCTTTAAATATATATATATATATATATATATATATATATATATATATATATATATATATATATATATATATATATATATATATATATATATATATATAAACCCATAACCCTTCACCAAATTTCGGCCATGGTGGGCCCCCACTCCTTCAACCTACAACTTAGCTAACATGATGGTTAAGAGCATGGTTTGTGAAGACTTTTGGGACTAGGAAGATCTCTTGCAAGAAATAACCATCATACTATCATTTCCCTCATTCCTACACCTCACAAAAAAATAAAAAATCACAAACACCCCTTTTGCTCCCTCTCATTTATGACACCACCTGCATAACCCTCCATTTTCAAACTTTAAACTCTACATTTCAAGCCTTACAAGCCCATTTCATGGAGATCTAAAGGAGTTGCAAGGATGGATGCACACTGGGAGCTTTATACTACACTTGGAGGCCTTTATATCTTCACATCTTCTTTTTCATCTACATCTTGGTGCTACTCTAGCCTTGTGCTAGTAGTAAGGCCAAGTCTCATCATTTTTATACTTGTTTATGATGTGTAGATCATAGATGTACAACTTGATCATCTTGAACTCCATGAAAATCAAAGCTTAAAACTCTAAACATAAAACTAAAAAGCTCACAAAAATGATATATTATATGTTGATTAGTGTACACTACCTTGCATGAAACTTGGTGTTATGTTAAAGTAGGTTGTTTAAATGTAATGATCTTGTAAGAACATGGTTAAAAAGTTGATCGAAACATTAAGATGTTTAGTCCTAAACAAAATCATCACTTTCATAATCCACGAACTTAAACACTACACTTTAAAAGAATTTTTAACAAAGATAACTTTTACAAGAAATTAAAATCATGATTTATAATATAATGGTCATAAAAAGAAGCCTAAAAAAGTTTATGTAACATAAGTAAACTAGTTAAAAAGCATGAGGAAATGTGTTGGTTTTAATGATCTTGTTGAAATATATAAAAGTGTCATTACTTTTAGAAGTATTGTTAAAAATATATATAAAAGTTCATGGGAAAAATGAAGGTGTTACGTGTTAATAAATTCATGCAAAGTTGTTGATTGAACTTGATTTGAGATTGATGATAATTATGGGACTTAAACATGGTTTAAAATACGTTTAAAAAACTGGAAAATGCCATAGTTTAAGGGGAAACTATGGCAAAATTTTCTAAAATCTTAATCATGATTAAGGTGTAATTAAAATGTGATTAAAATAACAAAACACTATTAGCGGCCTTAATTATGATTAGACAAATCTTAATGGTAAAGTTTAATTCTTAAACTCCTAAGTGTTCTTAAACACACTTACATATATATATATATATATATATATATATATATATATATATATAAGTTAAAAATGGAAATATTATATATATATTTTGAGAATGAAAAATGTATATACTTAGAAAATTCTAAATTGTGTGTATAAATACTTATGTGTATTTATGTGTATATAGTAGAAGTTAGGAAAATACTAACTAAATACAAATATACCACACATGAAAACCTTGTTGGATCTAGTGGATCCCACAAAAGAACATATGATTGGAAAGCCAAAATAGTCGATAACTAATGATCATAAATAAACAGTGCTTTGAAGATCTGCTCCCTCCAATGGTAACATCTGATACTCTAAACTATGCTCAAGCCAAAGTCTGTTTACAAAGAACTGTTGAAGATAAACTATGCTTGAAGCCAAAAGTCTGCTAAAGAGAACCTTTGATGAAGGCTAAAGGCTGTTAAGGCAAAGCTCTGCTGAAGACCAACAGAGGAAAAAGCTCAACATATGATATCAACAGAGTGTATTTGTAATTTAATTTAACAATGTTTAGGTCTAGCAGATGTTAGAGTTTGTTAGGTCGTTAAATGTCGCTGTCAAGGTGACATTAGCTGAGATTCCTCAGATGTTTGCTTTGTACTATAAATAGAACAATGCTTGTACTGTTCTATTCATCACTTTTCTTCTTGACATTCTCATACGAACAAGTTAGAAGTGATCAGGCTGAGGGGGAGTTGTAATCTTCATGCATACGTGAATTATTATTTACAAAAGCATGTTGATGAAAGAAATATCTCATTTGTTGTGATTTAAAAGCTTATCATTCCGACGCACTATTTCATCTTTGTTTATCTTCTTTCATTATTTTATCTTAACTTTCACGACACATCAATCTTTGATCCTAACAATTGCTATCAGATATTGGTCACTTAAATTTGATCTAAACAATCAATTTGATATAAAAGATCAACTCTCACTATTGTGATCGTTTGTTCGTTGAAAGTAAAAGTTTATTTACGTTCAAAGTATTTTAAACAAAAACCAGTTTGTAAACAATAAAAAATGTCTCAAAATTTACAAGATCCACACAACACTAACACTATGTATAACATCTGGCAACATCGGATGAGTCATATACTTGCTCAACAGAACACGGGTTGCTGGAAATCGGTTATCTTCGGACCACATGTTCCGATGGTACCTAGTACTTAAGACCCAAAAGTTCAAGTTTCTAAAAAGCTAGAAAACTACCCCGAGCAAGATTTTCAGAAACTCGAGCTAGATGCAAAGGCATTAGTATCGTTGCTACGACTTTGCCGAATGATATCTATGCTGGCCTATTGCATTGCAACAGTGCTAAGGAGTTGTTGGGTGCTTTGAAGGAGCAGTTTAGTGGTACAGAGGAAGTTATCAAAAACAACCGAGAAGTTTTAAACCAACAGTATGAAACATTTGTCACGTTAAAGGAGAATCATCAACCTAAAAATTCGAGAGGTTTAGTTGTCCAATAAGTGAACTAAAACTGGTAAATGTTAATTATCCTAATTCAACCTTGAATACCCGATTTCTAAGGACATTACTAGATATATGGGACACTATTGCTTTCGTAACTAGAAACTATGTTGGTTTCAAAGAGATGAGTTTGACTTAGCTTCATGGTAGGCTCTTGACTTATGAGAGAGAGCTTAACCAGAAAAAGAAGCTTCAAGAGTAAGAAAAGTTGCTGATGATTATGCTTTTGGTAGTACAACAGATTTTGGTCAAGAAGAAACCTCTAGTGGAAGTAAGGATCAGGGTTATGATCATTTTATTGATATAACATTCTGGTGGAGGATTTAACCCTGATTCTTACTCACCCAATTATGCTTCTATAGCAAATGGTGAAAACCAAGTTTCTGACAACTTATCCTTTGAGTTAAATGATCTTCAACATTTTGATCCAACTGATTTGGAAGAAATGGACATCTTGCATCAACTTGCTCCGCTAAGTGTTAGAACTAGCAAATTTACAAAAGAACTGGCAGAAAATTTCTAGGGTTGCATGGGGCATTGAAAGTTGGGTTGGATAAATCTAAAATCAAGTGTTACAAGTGCAATAGGCTAGGTCATTTTGCTATAGAATGAAGGAGCCAAACAAGTGGTCCTATTGTCACACATCCAAGTCCTAGACCTCAAAACACTCAAAACACTGTCCATTATTCCCAATATACCCCTGCTCCACACATGCAAAGCACTGCTCACTTTACACACCCTACAACCACTGTTCCAGTACCATATGTCCAAACCACTGTTCCTCAGATACAATATGTTCAAGCCCCAGTTCCTTAGGTTCAAGTGCAACCTGCACCATGAGCTACACAAACCTCTGCTCCAGCAAAGAACAGTCAACAGAGCTTCTTGACATAAGGCTTTGTTGATTTGAGTAGCTTATATGAAGAACTAATTGATGAAAGTTTTACCTAGTTGCCAATTTTGAAAAGAAACATGATGATTTTTGCTTTATGGCACTAGAGACAATATTAGAAGGGGTTGAATATGAGGAAGTGGTGTCCAATATTGATGTGGTTTGTGATAATGTTGAAAAAGATGTTTCAGAAGAAAAGGTTGGTGAAGATAAGGTTGATGAAGAAATGGTAAATCCTTTATCAGACCTTTGGGATTCCAGTGTTTGTGAATGAGAATGTGATTGTGCCATGATGGCTGCTGCTAAGGTATCACCTCAAGTCCTTAAAGACTTATGTTCTGAGAAATATATTATTGCTTTTGCAAACATTGAAGAGGTGAATGAAAACCTTAGGAACAAGATCTTAGATGATGAAATTCAGTTTGAAAAACTTGTTAAAGAGTTAAAATCAAAACTGTTTGAAAAAGAAAATGGAATCAACAGTCTCAAACATGAATCAAGCATAACCAAGGATCAACTCCAAACAATGATAGAAAAATATCAAAGTTGTAAAAAGGAGCTTGAATCTACCCAGATCACATGTGAGACATTGGTAGAGTCTTGCAAAGGTTATGAGTTGATGCTAGAAAAACAAACCAAAAGCAATGTAAAATTTGGCATAGGCTTTCGCAAAAATGACCAATTTTTCAAAACACTGCTGAAAATGACTCTAGTTTGGTTGAAATAATTCCTACAAACTTGGCTGGTCAAGAAATTAAAGTCACAGAACCAAATGGAAAGAAAATTGTGTCAGAAAGACCTGAATGATCCTCAACTTTTGTGGAAATTAAAAAATATCAATTCAAACCAACTTGGTCAGATGAATGTGACATTCTTGAAAACTTTAAGCCAATGGATTTCTCAACCATTGAGGGTGTGAAAGCAACTAAGGTGAAAATCATTCCCTTAAAAGACCTAGTGAAGGTTGAAAAAAGGGAAAAAGAGAGAGAATATAACAAACTTGTTTTGTGATTTTTGTGAAAAGAAAAACCATGTCACTAAAGACTGTTTTCACTTAAAAGCATATCACTTAATCAAGACAAGTGTAATTTCATTTTAAACTCTTTGGCTGCACATGCTTCGTTTTAAACTTAAAAGATTCCATTTCAAAATTTGCAGCCAAAGTAGATTGTGGTTATTTTCTAGGATACTCAACTACTACCAAGGCCTATAAAGTGTTTAACACAAGGCTAGGTGTGTAGAAGAGACTTTGAATGTAAAGTTCAATTAACTTTCTTTTTTAAAAATTCCAGCAAATCCTACTAACTTGTTTGATTTGGATAAATTTACATTTGAAGATGTTTCTATCAAGACTAACAATGCAGGTACATCACAATCTTCCCATCAAGATTATGGACATGACATTGTGATCCCACAATATAAAGTCACTTCCACCACCAGAGGAACATATGTTCAAAACAACTGTCAAAACTCTGCCATTGCCTCATCAAGAGTTGTTGATCCTTAAATCTCTGCCGCCTCATCCAGTCAAACCACTGTTGACAAAAGTCCATCTTCTGTGAACAAAAGTCAACCCATTTTTACACCTATCCCACCTATACCTCCACCTCCATTCCAAACAGATGTTGGCTCTTTAAAATTGCCAATAGATGTTAGCTCAGATGATTCCCATCTACAACCTTCACTCAAAATGCCATTGTTCTATACAAGGGAGATCTAATCTACCTGAAAAATCACCCACCAGACCAAGTTATTGGCAACATCAATGAATGGGTACTCACAAGAAGTCAATCCCAAAACATTTATCTTTTTGCTGGCTTTCTATCACTCACACAACTTGTCAAGTACCAAGAGGCACTAAAAGATAACAGTTGGGTAGAGGCCATGCAGGAAGAGCTCCGACAGTTCAAAGACAACAAGTATGGGAACTTGTACCATTTCCTCAGGATGTATTGTAGGTCCACTTGGAGGATCAAGATAACCTACTTCCTTGTTTATATAACACACATACGAGTGCGGAATCCACGTAAGTATGCAAACCAAAGCAAAATAACAAACATAAGATAATCAAAGATTCAATATCTTGACTAAATGAAGATAGCTAGTACAAACACATACAAACAATGCTCATACAGACTTAGTATATTCTCTCTGTGCTCTCTCTCTTGTGCCTCAGTGTCTCTCTCTAGTGTCACTGTGAACTGAGAAGTGCATGTCTGTTTATATAGTACCAACACCTAGCAACAGTACGAAGAATGTTGCTGGTCGTATGAATCACTACAAGCCACGAAGAACATTCAGCAATGGTTGCTCGTACGAATAACCTATGGCTCATACGAATAGAAACTGGTTCGTACGAATAAGCAAAATGCTTGTTGAAAGGCCATTCGTACGATCATGTGATGACTCGTACGAATCAAGATAATGACTCGTACGAGCAAAAAACTTGCTCGTACGAAGCACCTTTCACTCCCACGAAGAAGTATTCTTCGGAGAACTTCCTAACAGACATGCCGTACACAAGACTTAACAGTATGCACGCATGCAACTGTTTTCAACACAGACAAACTAAATGTCGTACTAAATCAAGATAGGAGGATATCTTGATTTGGTCGACATGACCAACTATACAGACACAATAAACAAAGACCGTACAATTACCGGCGTAACTAAGAACAAGCGACAGACAAAAAAGTGCATTAACAAACTCCCCATTGACTGTTGCTTGGTCTTCGGTCTTCATTTCTAATGGATTGTTGCACCCACATTTATTGAACACTTTCAACCAACGTTGACTGAGGATCAAAGTCTTCATCATTCTCCAGAAACATCAAAACCTTTCCTGTTTCCTCTTGAGTATCACCGGAGACAACTGGATCGGTCACGATCTGCTGTGCACTAGACTCTACCACTGAAGTTGTAGCAGAAACTTGGTTTCGCGGATGAAGCTGAAGCATTGGGATTACCAGGGATCACTATCATGATCACGTTTACGCTGGATCTCCTGTGCTTTACATCTTTCATTCCATGGAATGTTCACCCGCTTTCTGCTCATTTCAAATACAACTTTAATACCACTAAAGCCTTCAACCAGTGTAGAATTACGAGAATGATACCATTTTCTCATGATACCATTCTCTCATGTCGTCATTTTTAGCAGTTAATGTTTCGGAAGATCATTGTACAGCCGCACTACGTTCTTTCAGCCTATTCAATTCAATCCCACGAGCGTTATCAGACGCTCTCATTTGTTGTAGCTCAGCTGCTCTCTCAACATCTGCAGCCCTCAACTGCTCATTCTCCTTTCTTAACTGCGCAATCTCAGTAGCCTGCTTTCCAACAGTTTCCTTCAAAGAATTTATCTCCAATTGTTGCTTAATAACTATACTCTGATTTGAAGACATAAATTCCGAGTGCTTGTTAATCTGAGTTGCTGCAGCTTGTAGTTGAGAGAACAGAAAAATCCACTTTCTCATCCTGTTCCATTTCAGAGAATAACCGACTGCTTCGTTTTGTACTTTGTTGATGAATTGCGGATGGAAATTGTTGAACTGAAGAAGTAGTGGGTTGTTGTTGAACTGGAGTAGTCTCAACTGAAGGTGTTTCTGCTGCTGTGGTAGCTGCAGTTTGTGGTTCAGAGGTTGTAGTGGGTTCTGATATTAGAGTTTCAGCCTCCTCCGATGTGAAGGCAGACTGAGCTTCTGCAATTTGTTCAGGTACGGTTTCTTGTTGCATAGTTGTAGGTTGTGTGATCTCAGGTTGAGCTGATGATGTTTCCATAGATGTTTTATCCTGTTTCTGTCTACGAACCACAGTTTCTTTTTGCGAGCTCGTTCAGTCTCAGCATCCTATGGAACATAGTCAGCATCTGAATATGTTGGAATCTTTCTAATCTGCCTAACCCCACACTCATCAACATAGCATTCATACCCAGGATCAAGCGGATTGTCACCAGAATCCGATTCTTCATCTGGTTGTTTACCCTTATCACCACCTATAGTACCTACACCACTTGCACCACCATCACCATTATCAACACTGTCATCATTATCACCTTTTCCCTTTTGACGACCAAACTTATCTTCGATCATCTTCTTCAAAGTTGGTTCTTCATTATCTGACTGACTATCTTCATGGCGCCACTTATCGTTTTCTGGTGCAACATATTCATCGTTTGCCAGAAAACCGAACAACTTACGAGAGGGTATGCTTTCCTTGTAACGTTTTGCTGCTACTCATCTGAATATCTTCGACGAATGTTCCATCATAACATCAACTTTTAGAACATCGTTGTCGTTCTTCGGAAGATTCGATGTAGTATATTCAAGATCATCTGGAGAAAACGAGGATACATCCAAAACTTGTTTCCACCAAATCGAGTTCTACTCAGGTTTTCCTTCATGTTTGCAAAAATATACTTTGAAACACTAAATGGTTTGTTCAATGTCAAAACTATCATCATCCCAACTAAGTCGCTATTAGCCATGTCAAAACCACTTTGTCTGTTGCTTAAACACTGAATTAAAACATGTAGAAAGAACTTGTATCGGAGTGGCAACCATTGTTTGGTTAGTTGTCCTACAAGAAAATCTCCAACACATCTCATTCGAAGCAAACATCCACGTTGACACTTCAAGGAATTGAGTATGGAGCTTCAGGATCATTGTCAAGCTGCAATGCTGAGTTAATTACTTCAACGGAAATATCTACGTCTAAGTTATTCACTTTTTCTGTGGATAAGTTCCTGTCCATTTACTTCAACAACTTTAGCTGAATCCCAAAATTCCTTGATCAATGTTGTGACATCCCGGCTTTTTAGGTATCTTAAACGCACTACTTTATGGTTATTCACTCCTACACTGATTTAATTTGGAGAATTAAATTACACACTCGCAATAACTACGCTAACTTTGTGAATCTATAGGGTGAATCACGTGCTATGTGTTATTAGACGGGTTGTATCTGAATTACGTGCTATGTGTTATTAGACGTTTGTGATTTAATATTTTATAAACTCCATGTCGCAAATCATATTTTAGTAACTTTTATTTATAAACCGAACCAAGCTTGTGAAACGTTTCGACTTCGCGACCAAGCAAACCCAACCCGCCACCCACACCCCCTTGCGACCCACACCCCCTTGCGACCCACACCTCCTTGCGGCCCAAGGAAATAACCCAAACTTGCGGCCCAAGACACTTACCCAAACCGCCCCCCCTATCGCGACCGCCCCCCCTCTCCCCTTGTTATATTTATATGTAAGTATGCATGGGATGTTTCAAAGAAAAAAAAAGGAGAAACCCTAATACCCTAGAAGAATCGACGGCAGCCCCCCCTCTCACGGTCGCAAACCTCACACCTCCCGGATTGATTCCAAGTTTGTCCCGGTTCGAAAAGCATCATCGTTTCAAGGTTAGGGTTTAATTGTTTTGCGATTCACAATAGGTTTTGTGTAATCTTGATCATGATTATGTGTTTGTAGGATTATTAGTATGAAAAAAAAGTGTTGTGATTTATGATTAGTTCGGATGAATGTGCGAATCTTTGCGGTTGTGATGTTATGTTGAATACTAAAATCGTAGGCTGCGTTTTAGCGATAAAGATCATGATATATATTTAGGGTTTGCATGAATATTGATATATATGATGATATTTGTCAAGTTAACCTGTTGTTAATCAATACAACTAAGCGTCATGATCATTTAAACATGTTTCTAATGCGATAAAGTCTAAAACAGTATACTGAGTGACATTTACAGCCAACTTCAGTTGGATGTAACCTGATCGTTATTTATCGAAAAGTGGATTTTCTGAAGCCTATTTGAAAAACGCTTCAAATGGCGCAAGATTCATATTTTTCTGAGGTGGTTTTCTATTTTTAAATGGTCATTTAGTGCAGCAGCTGAAGCTGCGTAAATTCTACAGAATTTGCAGGTTGTTTATCGAGTCGGATCTCATAGTCTGTAGGGGTTAGGTCACGAAATTTGTACAGTAACTGGAGAAGGAAATTTCCGAAAATCTCCCACTGGAATTTTGTTAATTGGATGAACGATGATTTTTAAATAATTTTCTCGTAGACTGCAGTCAGAAAGCGACGAATCTGACTGCAGCCTAGTATATAAATGTTTATAAATAATTGGTAAAGATTTAGGATTTGAAAATTTACATAAAATTCTAGAGTCTAATTGACACCTCCTTTAAAAAATTGGAATTTTTGGGATGTTGGAACTATTTTATAAAAATACTCGAAAACAGCCCAGTTATGAGCGTACAAGCTAAAACATGATAACTTGTGTTTGTGTGTACCTAAGTGTTGTATGAGTTATCCTATGCTTATGACTAGTTGGTTTGATCGTTATTTTGTATGATGATACTTTGCATGCATGATTATGGTTTCGAATTGGTTATTACGTGTGCCGTACTGTGTGTTAGTTATGCGTAGGTTTTGTGTGAGTGTGTTCACACACTAACTTTAAAGCGGTTGACATGTTAGGACACAATTAGTGGTTCCATCATTTGCTTCTTTTGCGTTATTCTAACCGAGCAATTTAAGGTGAGTTCACGGCCCCTATTTTATCCGGTTTTAAACAACGGGGGAGAAACATGTATACGCTCTACAACTCTATCTTTTTACGTTATGCGAATTAACGCCGTTAACTATTCGGTAACTAAGTTAATGTTAATATACATTATGGTCACTAAGTAGCTTTATCACGGAAGTCCTCAACCAACACTCGGATCGTTAGTATTGGGTTAGATAGCGGGGAAATTATGGTAGTACTACAGGGCCCGACAAGCCCCACCCGAGCTAGTCGCGCTAGCCGACCGGGAATGGTCAACGGGTGATTAATTTGGCCTAACTTTCGCCATGGTTAGTGATAGACCTGGCAACACTGAGGCAACAACAGTCAGCTTCGATCGCGAAGTCTTATGTGACGTAACTTTAGGCTCGCTACCTACATGTTAACATTGAACTTATTTACGAACCAACATTATTATTCCGGGTTAGGAATAATGGAACTATGTCGTTATCCCGGGTTAGGGATAACGGGGAAAAACAATCTTTTAAACCGAACTTGTGAACTTATAAAAACCTGTGAACTCACTCTTCTTTAATGTTGACACTTGTTTCTTTACATGTTTCTCAGGATGCTAGGAGCGCTAGGTGCACTCACTTGCATTTGATCAAGACATTTTTATCGAGTCTTATTTACGAATAATGTTTGGGATTTTGGTTTTGGCGTTTATGTTGGCGCCCGTTACTTAAATTTAATGCTTCCGCTAAACTTTGAAACTTCGTTATTTTGAAAATGACTATGAATGTTTACGACAAATGTTTTTGGAAAACGTTTAAATAAATCATATAGAGTCGTTCGATATTGCTAGTGTCTAAGATTCTGGTTTGATCACACGCCTCGCGGTAATACTCCGCAAGTGGAAATTGAGGGTGTGACAGATTGGTATCAGAGCCTCTGGCTATAGAGAACCAGGTTTGCATTAAAAGTAGACCTAAACTATAGCTGTTACACGACACTAGACTTAGTTGGCACCGAACTGTGATATCTTGTTATGTGTTATACTACAATTGTTCTATGTGAGATATATATATATATATATATATATATATATATATTATATATATATATATATATATTGTGATATACGCAACTCGTAACTAACTACACCAACCAAGCAGGCTATGTCATCATCATCGTCCGACAGATCTCGACAATCAAGGGCGCCGGGGAAGGCACCCATGGTCGAACCCTCACCACCTTGTGGCATGGAGACACGCTCAGCTGCTAGGAAAAGACTCGCTCTAGGAGGGGAGTCGTCCTCCCGTCCGACCACCGCTATACCGGTCGAACCGGTCAACTCTTTAGGAGTGGGGGACGATCTACTTAGAGATGTGTTAAGGAAACAACAGGAACAGCTGGAGAGAATGCAGGAGACTATCGAAGCACAGGGATGGTTGATACGTCAGCTAACTGGTAAAACTGGAGAGCTCGAGGAAGAGCAATATGAGAATAAGAGAGTTCGAAACATTTTAGCTAAAGACTTTCGTGCTGAGCGGCTGAGGGCTGACTGGCTCGAAGACAAAGATCTTGAGTCCAGTTGGAGGATTCACGAACTGGAGCAGAACCAAGCACCACCTATCCCAGTACCTGCACCAGCACCGGCCCCTCCAACGCCGGTAGAGGACGAAGAGGAGGATCCAGAGGAAGACGCAGAGGAGGATCCAGAGGAAGACCCGGAGGAGGATCCGGAGGAAGAAGAACCGGAACAGGACCCAGCTGTTGAAGCTGAAAATGCCGAAGAGGATGACGGCAGTGATAGCGACTTGGGAGATGGAGACATAGATGACTAACTCGTCTCGCCAATCCCCGTTTTGTTTCCTTTAGTTTGTTTGTTTCCACTTACGTTTGAACTTGAAAATTTATAATTAAACTGAGATGTTTGGTTGGTATTTTGTGAGACATTGCAATTTATTTAATCGAATGTTCCTTTTGATTGTTTAATTTGTTGGTTGACATAAATTGTGTGATTATTGAAGTGTGGAATATGATAACTATATTGGATATATACTTATCGGTGTGTGTTTGTGTTGTCTTGCGAAGATCTGAAATGGTAACCAGTCGTCGCGGAAACCTCAACATGTCAACTGAAGAATTGGCCGCTTTAATCCAAGAACACGTGAATGCTGCTCTGGCAGGTGTTCCTAACCCACCACCAGGTAACCATTATTAAATTTTCATGGGAAAATCTAATAGTTGGGCTAGTAGACTTTCTCGCTGACTACATATCCTCTATCTTCAGGAGGGGGTCTTAAGCCCTACAAGATGTTCCTCGATGCAAAACCGAGCAAGTTCACGGGTGTTGAAGGACCCATAGGACTGGTCCGTTGGATTGAAAAGTCTGAATCGAGTGCAATTGCCTTGAAGCAAATAAGGTCAAGTATGCTGCCTCGACGTTGGAAGATGGGGCATTGACCTGGTGGAACGCACAAGTCCAAACGCGTGGACTTGTTGCGGCGAATGCAATGGCCTGGACAGAGTTCAAAGCTCTAATCAAGGAAGAATACTGTCCGCGGGATAGAGTTCAGCAATTGGAACAAGCGTTATGGAACCACAAGATGGTCGGGTCAGAAATTGAAGCGTACATGGCAATACATCATGATCTGGTGTTCCTTTGTCCCGATTTGGCTAACACCGTCGATAAACGATTTGAGTTTTATCTTGGGGGTCTGGTCCCTGAGATCCAGGGCATCGTAATGTCTAGCAACCCTACGACGGAGCATCAAGCGATTAGGCTGGCGCATAAACTCACCGATAAGGCGGTGGAGCAAAGGAAGTTGCCACCCAGGGGTGCAACTGAAATTGTCCCTGACAACAAAAGAAAATTCGAAGACTCACCTGCTCGACAGTCTTCATCAGCCCAGCCACAACAAGGAAACCAGAAGCGGTCCAACAACTTAACAACAATCGGGGTAACAACAATCAGTCTGCTAACAACACCTAGAACTCGAGCGGCTATGCGGGTCGAAAGCCGCAATGTAACCGTTGTAGCCTCCATCATCACGGCCCTTGCGCCGGAAATCGCTGCCAACGATGTGGCAAAGCAGGACACGCGGCAAAGGATTGTCGCAGGGAGATCATGACAAGACAAAATCAGAACCAGCACCAGGGTCAACAGCAAGGTAATAACCGGGGATGCTATCAGTGCGGTAGCACTGCCCATTTCAAGCGAGACTGCCCGCAGCTTCGCAACAACAACAATGGTGGGAATAACAACAACAACAACCACAACAACAACAACAACAACAACCACAACAACAACAACAATAACAACAATGGCAACAATGGAAATGGTGGCACAGGAGGTGCCAAAGGTCGTGCATTCACGCTGGGCCGTGGAGAGGCCAGAAACGACTCGAATGTGGTCACCGGTAAGTTTCCCCTTAACAATCATTTTGCTATTGTACTTTTTGATACGGGTGCGGATAAGAGTTTTATATCTGAGTCTTTTAGGAAGAACCTAAATCTCACACCTAAACCCCTAGAGACCCCTTACGTCATAGAACTAGCCGATGGTAAATCTGTAGATGTGACTCATTTAGTAACCGGCTGTCAACTTAAACTCGCGGGTCACACATTTACCATTGATCTGATGATAACTACTCTGGGTAGTTTTGATGTGGTAGCCGGAATAGACTGGCTATCCGACGTCCGAGCTGAAGTTCTCTGTTTCGAAAAAGCTATCCGTATTCCGCTCTCTAACGACGAAGTCTTGATGGTGCAAGGTGAGAAGGCAGGCGTCGTCACGAACATCATCTCTTACATGCAAGCTCAGAAGTATCTTCGGAAGAAGAACTCTTTTGCTTTACTCGCACTGGTCACCGAGCAGTCTAAGGACGAGAAGCGGATTGAAGATATCCCCATCGTCCGTGACTTTCCTGATGTGTTTCTAGAGGAGTTACCCGGTCTTCCACCACATCGACAAGTGGAGTTTGAAATCGAATTGGCGAACCATGCGACTCCTATCGCCAAGGCCCCGTACCGCTTAGCTCCAGCAGAGCTGCAGGAGCTGTCTACCCAACTTCAGGAATTGTTGGAAAAAAGATTTATCCGACCCAGTACTTCGCCATGGGAGCTCCGATCCTTTTTGTCAAGAAGAAGGACGGGGCCTTCCGCATATGCATCGACTACAGGGAACTCAATAAGGTTACCGTCAAGAACCAATACCCATTACCTCGCATCGACGATCTTTTCGACCAGCTTCAAGGTCAAGCTACTACTCCAAGATTGATCTACGGTCTGGTTATCACCAGCTACGCATCAGGGAGGAGGATATCTCCAAGACGACATTTCGCACTCGGTATGGCCATTATGAGTTCTTGGTCATGCCCTTCGGTCTCACCAAGGCACCCGCGGTGTTCATGGACCTCATGAACCGCGTGTGTAAGCCGTATCTCGACAAGTTTGTCATCGTGTTCATCGATGATATACTCATCTACTCTAAGGGTGAAGAAGAACATGCTGAGCATCTGCGATTATTGCTGGAACTACTTTAACAGAGAAAACTATATGCCAAGTTTTCGAAGTGTGATTTCTGGATTCAGGAAGTTCAGTTTCTCGGGCATATCGTGAATGAAAAGGGTATTCACGTTGATCCCGCCAAGATCGATGCTATCAAGAACTGGGAAGCACCCAAGACAACGACAGAGATCCGCCAAATTTTGGGTTTGGCTGGTTACTACAGACGCTTCATCGAGGGTTTTTCCAAGATCGCACAACTGCTTACCACTCTCACTCAGAAGGGCACCAAGTATGCTTGGGGTGACAAACAGGAAGCAGCATGTCAATTACTGAAGCAGAAGCTTTGCAGTGCACCCATTTTGTCATTGCCAGAGGGGACGAATGATTTTGTGGTATATTGTGACGCTTCCATTCAGGGATTGGGATGTGTACTCATGCAACATGATAAGGTCATCGCGTATGCATCTCGATAGTTGAAGGTTCACGAGAAGAACTACACGACACATGACCTGGAATTGGGAGCAGTTGTGTTTGCACTTAAGATTTGGAGACACTATCTATATGGAACAAGGTGCAAAATCTACACGGATCACAAGAGCCTCCAACATATTTTTGACCAAAAGGAGTTGAACATGCGACAGCGTCGCTGGGTCGAACTCCTGAACGACTATGAATGTGCCATTCGGTATCACCCGGGTAAAGCTAACATGGTAGCTGATGCCCTCAGTCGGAAGGAGCACTTGAAACCTCATCGGGTACGAGCACTACAGTTCACAATTCATTCTGGGTTACCCGAATAGATACGCGACGCTCAGCTAGAAGCTGTTAAGGAAGAGAATATCAAGGCCGAATATGTGGGAAAGATGGAACGCGATTGGGAAATGAAACCCAATGGTGCCCGGTATTTCATGAATCGCATATGGGTACCTCTCTATGGAAACCTGAGGAAGCTAGTTATGGACGAAGCTCACAAATCCCGATACTCTGTCCATCCTGGTTCGGATAAGATGTATCAAGACCTTAAAGCCGCGTACTGGTGGCCCAACATGAAAGCGGAAATAGCCACCTACGTGAGCAAGTGTTTGACTTGTGCGAAAGTCAAGGTGGAATACCAGAAGCCATCAGGGCTACTTCAACAACCTGAGATCCCAGTGTGGAAATGGGATCAGATTTCGATGGACTTTATCACTAAACTCCCGCGAACTCCGAGTGGTTGCGATACCATATGGGTAATCGTGGATCGTCTAACTGAGTCTGCACACTTCCTAGTGACCAAAGAAACAGATAAGATGGATAAGTTGACTCGCATCGGCACGGGGTGTCAACGTCCATCATTTCAGACAGAGATGCTCGTTTCACGTCTAACTTTTGGCAGTCACTTCAGAAAGCGTTGGGTACACACTTAGATATGAGCACCGCTTACCACCCTCAGACGGATATTTCAGACCTTGGAGGACATACTCAGGGCATGCGTGGTAGACTTCGGGAACAGTTGGGAAATCCATCTGCCTTTAGTGGAATTCTCGTATAACAACACTTACCATACCAGGGGTATGGCGGCACCGTTTGAAGCATTATACGGTCGCAAATGTAGATCACCGGTCTGTTGGGAAGAAGTCGGTGACAGTCAACTCACAGGTCCTGAGTTGATACTTGAGGCTACTGAAAAGATTGTGCAAATCAGAAACCGCATGGCAGCGGCACGAGATCGACAGAAAAGTTACGCTGATCAACGATGCAAACCGCTCGAATTTCAAGTAGGTGACCGCGTCCTACTGAAAGTGTCACCCTGGAAGGGTGTAATTCGTTTTGGGAAACGAGGCAAACTAAATCTACGGTACGTAGGCCCATTTGTGATTTCGAAGCGTATCGGGCCCGTAGCTTATCAGTTAGACCTTCCTGCCGAACTCAGTGGAGTTCACAATGTTTTTCACGTGTCCAATATGAAGAAGTGCCTATCAAATGAGACCCTAGTCATTCCATTGGATGAGATTCAAGTGGATGAGCAACTGCATTTTGTGGAAAAACCTATCGAGATCATGGACCGTGAGATTAAGACTAGAAGGCACAGCAAGATACCGATCGTCAAGGTTCGTTGAAACTCTAAGCGTGGACCGGAGTTCACGTGGGAAAGAGAGGACCAAATGAAAAGCAAATATCCACACCTTTTTGCAGCTGAGCAGCAATCTGACATCTACCACCAACTAAATTTCGGGACGAAATTCTTTCAACATGGGGATGATGTGACTGCCTGGGATTTACTTGTACCATTCTAACAAACTGAACTTTTGTGCGTTGCATTCTAAACCGCGTTTACTCAATTTTCGGGACGAAAATTCTTTCAACATGGGGATAATGTGACATCCCGGCTTTTCAGGTATCTTAAACGCACTACTTTATGGTTATTCACTCCTACGCTGATTTAATTCGGAGAATTAAATTACACGCTCGCAATAACTACGTTAACTTTGTGAATCTATAGGGTGAATCACGTGCTATGTGTTATTAGACGGGTTGTATCTGAATTACGTGCTATGTGTTATTAGACGTTTGTGATTTAATATTTTATAAACTCCATGTCGCAAATAATATTTTAGTAACTTTTATTTATAAACCGAACCAAGCTTGTGAAACGTTTCGACTTCGCGACCAAGCAAACCCAACCCGCCACCCACACCCCCTTGCGACCCACACCTCCTTGCGGCCCAAGGAAATAACACAAACTTGCGGCCCAAGACACTTACCAAACCGCCCCCCATCGCGACCGCCCCCTCTCCCCTTGTTATATTTATATGTAAGTATGCATGGGATGTTTTAAAGAAAAAAAAGGAGAAACCCTAATACCCTAGAAGAATCGACGGCAGCCCCCCCTCTCACGGTCGCAAACCTCACACCTCCCGGATTGATTCCAAGTTTGTCCCGGTTCGATAAGCATCATCGTTTCAAGGTTAGGGTTTAATTGTTTTGCGATTCACACTAGGTTTTGTGTAATCTTGATCATGATTATGTGTTTGTAGGATTATTAGTATGAAAAAAAAGTGTTGTGATTTATGATTAGTTCGGATGAATGTGCGAATCTTTGCGGTTGTGATGTTATGTTGAATACTAAAATCGTAGGCTGCGTTTTAGCGATAAAGATCATGATATATATTTAGGGTTTGCATGAATATTGATATATGATGATATTTGTCAAGTTAACCTGTTGTTAATCAATACAACTAATCGTCATGATCGTTTAAACATGTTTCTAATGCGATAAAGTCGAAAACAGTATGCTGATTGACATTTACAGCCAACTTCAATTGGCTGTAACCTGATCGTTATTTATCGAAAAGTGGATTTTCTAAAGCCTAAAACGTGTATTTTTGAAAAATGATTCAAATGGTGCCGGATTCATATTTTTCTGAGGTTGTTTGCTATTTTTAAATGGTCATTTAGTGCAGCAGCTGAAGCTGCGTAAATTCTGCAGAATTTGCAGGTTGTTTATCGAGTTTGATCTCATAGTCTGTAAGGGGTTAGGTCACGAAATTTGTACAGTAACTGGAGAAGGGAATTTTCGAAAATCTCCCGCTGGAATTTTGTTAATTGGATGAACGATGAGTTTTAAATAATTTTTCTCGTAGACTGCAGTCAGAAAGCGACGAATCTGACTACAGCCTAGTATATAAATGTTTATAAATAATTGGTAAAGATTTAGGATTTGAAAATTTTACACAAACTTCTAATTCTAATTGACACCTCCTGTAAATAAATTGGAATTTTTGGAACCTTGGAACTATTTTATAAAAATCCTCGAATACGCCAAGTTATGAGTGTACAAGCTAAAACATGATAACTTGCGTTTGTGTGTACCTAAGTGTTGTATGAGTTATCCTATGCTTATGACTAGTTGGGTTGATCGTTATTTTGTATGATGATACTTTGCATGCATGATTATGATTTCGAATTGGTTATTACGTGTGCCGTACTGTGTGTTAGTTATGCGTAGGGTTTTGTGTCAGTGTGTTCACACACTAACTTTAAATCGGTTGACATGTTAGGACGCAATTAGTGGTTCCATCATTTGCTTCTTTTGCGTTATTCTAACCGAGCAATTTAAGGTGAGTTCATGGCCCCTATTTTATCCAGTTTTAAACAACGGGGGAGAAACATGTATACGCTCTACAACTCTATCTTTTTAGGTTATGCGAAATTAACGCTGTTAGCTATTCGGTAACTAAGTTAATGTTAATATACATTATGGTCACTAAGTAGTTTTATCACGGAAGTCCTCAACCAACTCTCGGATCGTTAGTGTTGGGTTAGATAGCGGGGAAATTATGGTAGTACTACTGGGCCCGACAAGCCCCACCCGAGCTAGTCGCGCTAGCCGACCGGGAATGGTCAACGGGTGATTAATTTGGCCTAACTTTCGCCATGGTCAGTGATAGACCTGGCAACACTGAGGCAACAACAATCAGCTTCGATCGCGAACTCTTATGTGACGTAACTTTAGGCTCGCTACCTACATGTTAACATTGAACTTATTTACGAACCAACATTATTATTCCGGGTTAGGAATAATGGAACTATGTCGTTATCCCGGGTTAGGGATAACGGGGAAAAACAATCTTTTAAACCGAACTTGTGAACTTATAAAAACCTGTGAACTCACTCTTCTTTAATGTTGACACTTGTTTCTTTACATGTTTCTCAGGACGCTAGGAGCGCTAGGTGCACTCACTTGCATTTGATCAAGACATTTTTATCGAGTCTTATTTACAAATAATGTTTGGGATTTTGGTTTTGGCGTTTATGTTGGCGCCCGTTACTTAAATTTAATGCTTCCGCTAAACTTTGAAACTTTGTTATTTTGAAAATGACTATGAATGTTTACAACAAATGTTTTTGGAAAACGTTTAAATAAATCATATAGAGTCGTTCGATATTGCTAGTGTCTAAGATTTTGGTTTGATCACACGCCTCGCGGTAATACTCTGCAAGTGGAAATTGAGGGTGTGACAAATGTCTTGTATACTGTAGTTTTATGCGTGATAGCATATGTATCATTGAGTCGCGCAAAAACTTCATTATACCGTTGTACTCAGTAAATTTATCTTCCGGTCTAAGTAGGAAACCATGTTGTGTCTTGGCTCTGACATAATTTTCACTTCTGACTTGTCAGTTCTCTTTGTTGCGGGCTTTCTTTTCTGTTGTTTTTGTGCCATCCTGTACACCAAAGATAACTAAAATAAGAAAAACATAAATACACTAGGGAATATATACAAAAAGTTTTTATTGCGAACTTTTTGTAAGTATGTATCCCCTAGACGAAGAACTACCGATTCATACGAATAACAATTTATTCGTACGAAAAACAACTGATTTGTATGAACAACAACTGACTTGGTTAAACAAGTGATTTACTCGTACGAGTAACTGGCTCGTATGAACGACAGGTTACTTGTGCGAGTAATAATTCACTCGTATGAAGCAAAGTCAACTTGTTCGCACAAAGAACTTCAAGTGAAGATTATGCATGAAGAACTCATTTTTCGTCAACAGGTTCTTCGTTTAAAGTTTGTTGTTCGTGTCGGCAATGTCATACAGTCAGGTAATGTTCAAACCGTTCATCTTCAAGGTATACCAACATTGTCAAACATACCTTAAAGATATCAGAAACAACTTAAAAAGGGTGAAAAGATGAAGTAAGAAAGGTGAAAGTAAAGTTGTACTAAAGAAACTTCATCACTCTTTATACCACATTCTTATACTCGCACGAAAAACACTTAGTTCGCACGAAGAACACCCAGTTTGTATGAAGGACTGTCTTGAACAACCAGTGAAGGGCTCATTCGTACGAAGCAAACACATTCGTATGAGTGATCATGGATTCATTCGTACGAAGAGCTGTCATTCGCACGAGGAACCTCTGATTCGTACAAGTCCAGGTTCTTCCAAACTGGAACATCAGTTCTTCGTGGACCTTAGGTTTCTCGTTGACCTTAGTTGTTTGCACATATCCACACAAATCACAAGTTAGAAAATGTGCACATTAAACAGGTTTTGTTCTTTGTAATGAGTTTACCCCATTGTAAGAAAGTACTTTATGAAGTTATGATATCAAAGCAAATGATTTTTAGGGCGTATCTTGGTGGAAAACATTTGAGCTTCAACTTTGGCTAAATCAAAAATAATTTAACTTGATTTAAAACAGAGTAAACTAAATAACTACTACTAGGTAAGAACAAACTGTACAAGAACTAGCAATCTTTTCTGAATTTCAAGGTAAGAGAATCATACCAGCTTTTTAATCTTGCCGAAAACGAGTATTTATTTAAAACATTAAATTAAATAAATAAGTATTCTACTACGATTATCGATATTGTTGTCCACATAAGCTCAGCTTATCAGATGTAATCATGATTAGAATATATAATTAATGTATGAATTATACTTACTAGCCGGTGTTCAACCACTTCACGACACATTCCCGTATCAAGACATGCATGAGAGAAAATCTTACAGGTGAGTATACTGCTTATCATCTGTTTTGATGTATATGATGTGAGATACTTACTTATTTTGATTGAAAATAAGCCTATGTGATTAAATCACTTATTGATGAGGAACTTGATTTTCAAATGCATGCAGGGCACATGAGTAAGTCCGTGAACAGGTTAGTACCATCGTACCGACAGATAGACGAACTTAGCTCCCGCATAAAGCTGTGATTATCACTTATTTTTGGGTGAATGTGAAATTTTTATCACTTATTGATGGTCGTATGCAGTATTTACACGTATGTATGATATAATGGAATTTCTAGACTTGCGTCCCCGTTATTTTTTGGTAAAAGATTCAACCATGATACCCAGATGATAAGCAAGCATAAAGACCGCATATCTCAGAACCTCAGCATACTATCAAACAAAATTTCGGTACCAAGACTATATGCCAATGAATGGTTCTCACCTGGCTTTCAGTCTGTTATGTTTATATCAACCTGCACATTTTAATCTGATTGTGAGCCTACCGATACATCATTAAAAAACTACTTATCAATTTTTGTTTTATGTTTTTGACCGTTTTTGACAGATCACCGGTGTATCATCATCTTCTCTTATCTTTTCAAGAAACTCATTTTTGATTTTTGGGTTTTCTATTGTTTTTGTATTTTTCTAAAATTTTCTCCCCCTTAAATGCAGAAAGTAAATAAATAAAGACATAACTAAATAAAAGATATATTTTTGTATTTTCTTATGTTTTTGTATTTTCTAGAAATTTTCTCCCCCTAAAATATAAAAAGAAAAGAAAATGAAAAATCTTTTTGTATTTTTAGTTTTAAAGAAAATATTTACGAAAACGATTAGCCAAGGATGATTTACTCGGGTTTCACCTTGATGCCATTGATCAAAAGAAGATAATCAAAACATGATTTATCAAAAGCTTTTGTAAACAGGTCGGCACGTTGGTGATCGGTGTGGATTTTAACAACATTGATAAGTTTCTTTTCATAACAATCTCGTATGAAATGATACATAACTCAATGTGTTTGGTTTTTGAGTGATGTACAGGATTACGAGTGATCTATATAACAGCTTCGTTATCAACATAAATAGGAGTAGTTAGAAATTCAAAACCGTAGTCGCGCATTTGCTGTTGGATCCATAAAACCTGAGAGCAGCAACTAGAAGCTGAGATATACACAGCCTCACAAGTGGAAGTAGCCACACAAGTCTGCTTTTTGCACTGCCCCGTGACTAGGCGATTTCCCAAGAACTGACATCCTGCTGATGTTGACTTTGCATCGATCTTGCAGCCGCCATGATCAGATTGTCACACCCCGACCCGCAGCGGAATAAGAGTCGGGGCATAATTGGGTTATCACCAAAGCTCATGATGTTTACTAAAATGTTGCATATTTATTAAATTCAAATTACAACTTAAATATCCAAATCAAAATCCATACAATTACAAGGAAATGAAACTATGTAAACAATCCAAAGCTTAAACTGATTTATTCTTCTAGGCCTTCCTATGTGTTTCTTGCCTCAACTGGATCACCTGTATCATGTGTAAAACGAGGGATATTTTGGGTCAACAAAAGTTGGCGAGTGAACCTTGATAAAACATTGTTATTAATCTCTTGTTTTATTTAATATTGAAAATTTGTGCAATAATCACATGTGAGCAAACATATATAAATAAACAAACACAAACCACTTGAATGATTATATGATATGAATGATAATGAATGTGAGATCAAGGCTAAATCAAACGGAGCCGATCTTATGAGGCACCTGATGCTCAACCCGTCTCCCACGGGGAACTGATGGGTCTAATGATATGCGTGCACTGAAAATGATAAATCCAAACTACATATAATCCACACAATAATTGATACACATTTGATACACATTTGATCACGGATATGATGGATGCACAAGTGTTTAAATATAATAAAGAATTAAACGACACATGATACACCCCAAAACATGATTAAAACGGGGAATTGAGAGATTCACTCACATTGGGTGCGTTCTGTGATGACGTTGGATGCGCACGAATTTAGGATTTGATCGACGAGAGAAAAACTAACCTAAAATAATAACGAAATGATTCGGTAAATAAATGGATTTTATTTGGGATTAATATTTTTATTTATTACTCTAATGAAATTTTTAGATTTATCTTTGTGAGTTTAAGGTAATTTTCTAACTTTAACAATTCTATTTTTTAAGTATTTTTAAATGATTTTTCAATTAAATAAATAAAAAGGAAAATAAAAAAATGTTGACTTTGACCGTTGACCGTTGACTGGTCGGACTGTGTTTAATTATGCGCTGAGTGAGGTTCGAACTCGGGACCTCTCGTACACGTGCACGCAGCTCTACCAACTGAGCTACGTGTCTAACCCGAAATATTCTCTGTTTTAATTATATTTATATACTAATTAATTTTTAA
Organism: Scalesia atractyloides; assembly: GCA_947069175.1. NCBI lineage: Eukaryota > Viridiplantae > Streptophyta > Magnoliopsida > Asterales > Asteraceae > Scalesia > Scalesia atractyloides. Next base: position 70,941,760 of record CAMTDV010000023.1, read on the forward strand.
CTTATTTGGTTTTTTTATTAAAAACGATTTATACGGCCGAACCGGTTGCAGGGACCCGGAGTCGAACTTGGGTCCTTCGGTTCGAGTGCGCACAGCCCAACCAGTTGGGCTGTGTGTTAAATCTGTTTAACTTATGGATTATATTACTCTTATAAACATTCTGTGACGTGATCTGATTAAGTTTTAAAATGTTGGTTTTATTTCTGAAAGTCGGTACGTGTGCGATTCGAACTCGGGACGTGTGTATTGTTTGTGCACACAGTCCACCGCTGGACTGTGTGTCTAACCCGTTTGAATATCTGAATTTAATTATACTTATACTTATTTGTGACTTCATCTTCTTCGTTTAAGAATACAGAACAATGAAATCCGACTGTTCTTGTTTAATCGTTCACGACCAAACTCGATTGAAATGAACAGAGAAATTAAATGATATGGTATACCAGAACAGCGGGTTTGCTTCGGTTTTCCGGCAAGTGTCGTCGGCTCTGATTTGCGATGTCCGGCTGTATGAACTGTTTAACAGTTTTGATTATTGATTTGAACGATTAAAACATAAATTAAGAGATAGCAGAGAAGTTTAGACAGTTATACCGACTGATGAATGAATACGGTTTTCTGATGATCGATTCCGGCGAAGTTCCGGCGAAATTGAAGTTTCCGGCGACGTGCTCTGGAAGGATTAAAGCTTCGAAAGAGAGTGCGATTCTGGGCGAAAAGGTTACCAGAGGTTTGGGTGGGTATTTATAAGGAGGAACAGGGTGTATTTGGTTCGAATTTGGGTCTTGATTCGTGGTCAAAGTTTTTCGGCGGTTATGACTGAAATTGAGGGTTAGACATCGGTTATAGCCGATGTCGAATGTATTTCACGCGTTTCAGTCAAAGGAACTGTCATAATTCGCGATAATCTCGGCTTTTCCGGCGACTGCGAATTTGGGCGCGCTGATTACCGGTTTGACATTCAGTTTCATTATAAGTGTTATTTGTTTTAATGTTTATCACAAAGACAGTGTGTGGCGGAGCGGTGTGTTGTGTGTTTTGGCTTGTGGATGACCCGGGTTCGAAACCCGGCGTCTACATTTATTTTTTATTCATTATTTATTAGAAATTTTAAATTATGGTTTTTAGATTCTAATATATTTATTAATTATGTATCGTTTAAAATTAATATCAACTATAAATACGCAACAAAATTTATAACTGGATATTTGATTGATAAACGAAGCGGGTTTTGAAAACCCGTTTTTCGACGGATGTTACACAGATCACTGAATGCTGTCAAATCAAACTTATCATCCTTAGGGTACCAGAGACCAGTGTCCAGGCGACCCTTCAAATAACGAAATATTCTTTTCACAACCATCAAATGAGAAACTTTTAGACTTGACTGGTAGCGAGCTAGAAGACATGTTGGGTACATTATATCGGGTCTTGAAGCAGTAAGATACATAAGGGATCCGACCATAGCACGATAAAGAGACGATTCACATGTTCACCCATTCCATCAGGAGTAATCCCATGATTTTGAGCTAATGGAGTTCCCAAAGTCTTCGAATCTTCCATTTGAAATCGTTTGAGAATATCTCCAACATACTTAGTTTGATGAATGAAGATCCCTTGCTTGGATTGATGAACCTGCAAACCTAAAAAGAAAGTCATTTCTACCATGGCACTCATCTCGAACTTCTCTTGCATCACCTGCTTGAATTCTTTGCACATTTTCTCATTTGTAGACCCAAAAATAATATCATCAACATATACTTGTACCAGCAATAAATCCTCATTCTTTTCTTTGATGAAGAGAGTACAATCGATCAATCCATGTCGAAAACCATTCTTGAGAAGATAGGAAGACAACTTTTCATACCAAGCCCGTGGCTTGATGAAGACCATATAATGCCTTGTTGAGAAGCCAAACCTTGTGAGGATGGATATGATCTTCAAAACCAGGCAGTTGCTCAACATATACTTCTTGTTCAACCATACCATGAAGAAATGCACTCTTCACATCCATTTGATAAACTGTAAACTTCTTGTAGGACGCATAAGCCAAGAAAATTCTTATGGCCTCAAGACGTGCTACCGGTGCATAAACCTCATTATAATCAATGCCTTCTACATGATTAAAGCCTTGGACAACCAATCTTGCTTTGTTTCTCACAACAACACCTCGGTCATCCTTCTTACACTTGTAAACCCATCTAGTACCAATCTTCTTGTAGTTGTCGGGCATGTCAACCAATTTCCACCGCCCAACTTCTGAAACTGCTGAAGTTCCTCTTGCATTGCTTCAACTCATGAGTCTTCTTTCATAGCCTCCTTCCAAGATTTTGGTTCTACTTGGCAAACATAGCTGGAAAAAGACCAATCATTCTGTTCCCCAGATTCTCTAATAGCCGTATACAAACCAGCATTCTGGTTGTTCCTTAGCTGATTACGTGTCTACACTCCACTCTGGACATCTCCTATAATATTCCCCTGAGGATGGGTATTATGAATTCGAGTTTCAGGAACATCGGGAACTCGAGAATTTATACCCAAATTGTTGATATTCAGATCAACAGCTAATTCGATGCTGGAATCGATGAAGGTGTTGAAGCATAACCTTTAGTAGTCCCTTGATTTTGCATATTTGACGTGACATCAGAAATTCCAGGAACCAGAGCAGAAGTAGCTTCATTTGCATCATGGAACTCATCATCTTCTGACGAAACATTATAATTAGCAATATCTTCAAATTCCTCATTCTGAACAAGATTATTAACCGAAGTAGACACTTGAGGGTTAACAATAATTGGTCGTACTAATGACGAGTCAACTGCAACATCACTTTCAAGTAGCATTTGAGCAGCTGCAGATGCATCATCAAAAGTTGGCATATTGAAGGAGTCAAATAGTCCATCGTAGTCAAACATCCAAGGAGCACCCGGAGTTCTTACTGATTCAGTGTATCTTTGAACCTTAACTTCACCCCATTCCTCCATCTTTTTCGTTGACAAATTCCACACTCTGAAATTTGGAGTAGCATATCCAAGGAAGAAACCTTCGATAGCATTTGGACCGAATTTACCATGTGTATCAATCATAGTGCATGGAGCTCCAAAAGGTTCTAAGAAAGACATATCCTGTTTCCTTTTATGTAACAATTCGAAACATGTTTTCCCATGCCGTTTCACCGTAAGAACTCTATTCATGATATAGCAAGCAGTAGCCACAACCTCCCCCCAAAACTGAACAGGAAGTTCTGATTCTACTAACATAGTTCTTGCAGTTTCAATAAGAGTTCTACTTTTCCTCTCAGCGACACCATTTTGTTGTGGAGTGTATCGAGAACTGTATTCATGTAAAATGCCCTTAGAAGAACAGAACTCATCGATAACATGATTCTTGAATTCAGTGCCATTGTCGCTTCTGATTCTCCTTATCTTCAAATTGTACAAATTTTCAAGTAGCGTGAGGAGATTCTTGAGGATTTCAGGAATTTCACTCTTGTGTGCCATCATATTCACCCATGAAAATCTTGAATAGTCATCAGTAACAACTAAACAATATGCATCACCAAAGGTAGTCTTGTGTTTCATAGGTCCAAAAAGGTCCATATGAAGACGTTCCAGAGGCATATTCCAGTGTTTATTTTCTTCACAGGATGAGACTTTCGAGCTTGCTTTCCCTTTTGGCACGAAACACAGACGTCTTATAGATGAAAATTCTTCACTGGTACACCATTCACAAGATTATTTTTCAACAAATAGTTCATTTTCCTCAAGTGAATATGTCCCATTCGTCTATGCCAAGAGATTGATTCCTTTTCAGTGGCTTTTGAGATAAAACATGTAACTTGTGCAGACGTAGTAATAGCTTGGCTCATGTCAAGAATATACACGTCATTTATTCTTGGAGCCGACAAGAGAATCCATTCTTTGGGAATCTTGAAACAAGGCTTCAGCACATAACGACCGGTATCATCAAAATGAACCGTGAACTTCTTGTCGCAAATTTGAGAAACACTCAGAAGATTGTGATCAATTTGACGAACATAATTGATCTTGTCAAACCTAACAACACCATTGGAGACCATTCCTTCTCAGTGATGTAACCGCCTTATCTCCAGCAAAAGCAACATAACCTCCTCTAATGCTTTTTACATCATAAAGGAGCCTTAAGTCGCCTGTCATGTGCCGTGATGCTCCACTGTCAACAATGCAATGACTACTCACAGTTCCTCCTGGAACACCCCGCATAGTGCATTACCCGATTAGTTTGAGATGGGGACCCAAGCCTTAGTGGTCTTGGGTCGACCCTTATCATCAAGAAATGTGCTATTTCTTGATGATTGAAAACTTTGTGCCTCCCCCTGAAACATTACTGGTTTTAGGTTTCCAAGATTGTTGATGTTTACCACTCACTATTATTTACAGATTTAGACATTTCTGGTTTTAACGATCTTGATGAACTTGGTTTCTTTTCTAAAACATCCGGTTTTAATGCATTTTCAATTATTTTAACTTGTTTACGTCTTTGTTTTTCTTCGTGTTCCTTAACAATCCGTTTGTCTTGTTTAGGTGACACAGATCGACGTTGGCAATTTGTTCAGGAGGGGCTTTTTCAACAAACTTGGGTTTTGCTGGGTTGGTACAGTTTTTGATTATGTGGCCAAACTCCCCACACTTAAAACATGTTTTCCTTTCGACAAATTTAGGAGATCCCGTTTGATGACTTGATGTTGAACTTGTAGGCCTTGAGGTACTTGGTCTATCTTTACACCCATTTGTGTATTGAGTGTAATTTTTTTGACTATTGTGTTTTAAAATCTTGACTTGATTTACAAAATCAATATTTGACATGTTTTCAAAAGTCTCGATTTTATCAGTACCAGTTGAGCCCATAAAGTTAACATTCTTCCCATTTTTCTTGCTGTGAGCGCCTTTAGCTTCTACCTTTGGTTGTGACACCTTAGGTTTTTCAGCTCGCTTTTCTTGTTGTCTACTTTTAGAAGCAATTAATGGTTGTGATTTGATTGGTTTATTCTTTCCCAAAAATTTGGTTGTTGAATTTTCAAAAACTTGATTAATTGAAGTTGGATTTACATTTTTGATCGGAAAGTTCTTGTTTGAGTAAATTTTCTCATCACCAAATCAACGTATACAACACATTATCGTTTTCAAATGTAGACGCAGTTGTATTGACAGATTCGATAGGATCATTCCCTTGATTTGCAACGGATTGCTCATCGGGAGTAGCAAAAATTTCTACCCCTTTCTTTTCATCAAGAGATTGATCTTGATCGATCTTGTCTGACTCATCATCTGATGAATCATCTTCCTCTAATATAGAGGAATTTTGATCAACAACTGATGATGAGTTCTTTGTTTTTCTTGATTCATCTGAGGAATTGTCCAGCTTAAATCCTAATCCTGCTGCAAACTCTTCAGGATTAAGAGGTACACATGGTTCAAAGCGTGGCGTTTCCTCTTCATCAGACAATTTGGTATAATTGTGTTTGAATGGGGGTGGACACAATTTATACCCAATGCATTTGACATCTCCCTTAAGTTTTTGAACATCAATGATGTGATCAAGCACATATCGGGAGTTAGAGTAACTCTCCAATTTCAGCTTGATTGTATCATGCTCGCATATGGCAATGGCTAATTCCTTTTTTGTTTCTTCAAAATATTAATGTAGTTATTAATACCTGTTTGCTTGTTCAAAACTATTTTTGTTAACTCAGATACGCTTTTCTTAAGAGTTTCAATTACAGGTTTGAATTATTTTTCATTTCGAGTTAAATTCAGATTTGCCTCTTTGTATTTTGATAGTTCAACTACTAGGCTTTGATTGTGACTGTTAATTGTTTTAAAATTTTCTGTTAAGTAAGCACACTTATTGCATATCTTAGGAGAGTCTGATTTTACCTGACTTGTTGAACCTGCAACATTAGCCATGAAAGCAGTATGATGAGAAAATGATGCATTGTTGGCAAAGAGTTTCTCCATTTCATTTGATGCAACTTCTGCTTTTTCATGCCAGAATTTTGACTTTTCAACTTCTCTGATTCTTTCAGCAACTCATTGACCTCAGAATCAGTCCTTTCCTTGACATCTGAATCAGATCCATAACCACCTACACTCGAGCTTTCCTCGTCAGAACTCCCATTATACCCAGAACTATCATCATCATCATCAAAAGAGTCAATACTGTGAACATGTTGATTTGATTGATTATCTTGGCATAACACACAGTTCCTCCTTGATTTTCGCATCCCAACTGAACTGACCAATCACAGCCTTCATCTGCTTGAACAACTAATGCTCTGTTTGTGTTGTTTGAAGGTCCAGACTGGTTGGAGTTGTTTGGGTTGTTAATAGCTACTATACTTTGTTCATTGTTAACTTGAGTTGTGTTGGATGGCCGTGATTGATTTCAGAAAGGGTTGTGATTTCCTTGCTTGCTAGGTCGAGTACATTCACGCTTGAAGTGACCTTTTTCACCACAGTTAAAGCAAGTAACAACATCTTTATCAAATCCATACTTTGTGTCTTTCTTGCTTTCTAAACTTGTTCTTCCTGTTCTGCTCATGTAGTCCTTTGCTCTTCTAACTACACTAGCAAATGCCCATTTAATATCCATCAACCCCATCTCATCTCTGTCTATTTGTTGATAGTCTTCATTAGTCAAATTTATGTTTCCAATTTGACCAGCAACTAATCCACAGTATGCACTAACCATGGTGTGCAGAAGTTCCATGCGTTCCCGAGCAACTTCTACACTGACCTTTGAAAGATGTGACGTATCAATTCTGATGGTATTAGGATTTGCAGGTTGAAAGTTTTTACCATAGAAAGCTTGTTGAGAAGCTTGTTGTGGAACTTGAGGTGTAACAACTTGTGGTTGTGGTAGAAAGGCTTTAGGATCAAATACTTGACCATAGGTTTGACTACTTGAACCAGCAGATTGATCTGTTTGAATTGGTTGTGGTAGAAAGGGATTAACGTTTGACACAAATGCTATTTGAAGTTTTGGTTGCTGAGGTGTACTAACGCCTGTGTTAATACCTCCAAAATACATCTCAGGGTTTTGTGGAACAGGAACTCTTTTTGCTTTTCGAATTTCCTCTTCATTTTTGTTCTCCAGCTTCTGAACAAATTCATAAATACTGATCACATCCAAAACCCCTGTGTGCTTTAGCAAGTCAATGAATTGACTCCATTTTGGTGGTAAGGCATTAGCAAAACACATTACAATCTCTTGTGGAGATGCAATCACCTTGTATGAATACATTTCACTAAGCAGATGATAGAAGTGGGTTGTCATATCGCTTAGTGTTTCATTTTCCATGAACAGAAAACCTTCAAACTCTTTCTTCAGCAAATCATGTCGTATTTTTCTTGTTGTAGCATTTCCTTCCTCTCTTGTTTCCAAAGTATCCCACATATTTTTGGTGGTGGTACAATACACGAATTGATGATAGATGTCCTTATGAAGTGCTTGTGTAAGGATAGTGAACACTTTCTTTTCTAATCATAAGCCTTTTTATCATTTTCATCTACGTTGGCTAAAGAGGTTGGATTTGATCCTGCTTCTTCGAGAGATTTTTTATATGGTGTAGTAAAACATATCCATAATTCTTTATTCTGACCAAGAACATATGTATGGAAACGACTTTTCCATAAGGATAATCGTTCATATGGTTCAACTTTGGTGGAGAGTTATTACTTCCTGTCTTACTCTCACTAATAAAAAGAGTCTGAATGCTTTGGTTTTGATTTGCCACGCTTGCCCATTGGTTAGCGGTAATCATGGTCATCTGCTGAGGCATCAGTGATTTAACCCATGAGGTTGCGGAGCTAGATTGTGGTGACTCTTGGTTTATGCTTGAACTACACCCCCAATCCCAAGGATTTGTACCCATTTGTTTGTTTGTTTATAAAAATATGCTTTTTAAGAATTTAAGAAAATTCAAGGATTAATCTTGAAATAAAATTTTCTTGTAAAGATTCACAATTTCAAAGACCTTAAGATATCAGTTCTCCACAAAAACTAAGTTCTTCGTACGAGAAGGTGATTCGTGCGAATTACAGTTCTTCGTACGAACCAGGTTGTTCGTACGAACTACTGTTCTTCGTGCGAGTCACTTGTGAATCCGGTTGTAATCAAGCGCATAACAAATAGTAATACCATTATAATTAGCATAATTAGACGTAAATTAACTCGATCAGGCCTCTGAAGAGCCTAGGAACGTCTACTTGATTCACGTTACGCGAATTGGCGATAATCGAGAACACTAAACGCGAAATTGAACGATAAGCAAACCGATGCCAAACAAATACTGACAACACCTAAAAATATGAATTTTATACTTGTATTTATCATATAGTTATGATTATGCGATATATTTGGACCGTCGGACGTCGCAAAGCACAACGCGAAAGTTACGCGAAAATCGAGAAGCACCGACAACGAAACGGAAGCCACGAACTAGAGTTACGCCTCAACATGCATATATTACGATATATTTGGTTTCGTTTTCAGATTTTAACACTCACGGTAGAAACCAGAACGAGAAACGGATAAAAAATGACGACCGTAGCGAAATACGCGATGTTTAACGCAACGAACGGATTTACGCGTCAAAACCCGACCTTCGATATAATTTTAAGCACTCTCGACTCAAATAATAAATTTCGATAAATAACGACATTCAGGATTCAAAAACGGGCCATGGATAGTGTTAGGGCTTCGACACGTTAGCGGGCTTTAGGCCGGCCCACTAAACAAAACCGTAGCTATATATATGTGCTTATAACACCTTTCTCCCCCATTTTAAAAAAAATTGTAACCCTAGCACACAAGTTCCCCTCTCTGCCTCTCTCCCCCTTTGCTCTGATTGCCGGACTCCGACGATGAGTCCGGTCAGCGCCGGTCACCTTCTTGGCAGCCCACACACCCACCACCTGCAAACCCCTCCCTCCTATACCCTTGTACCCGCTCACCGACATGACCGAAGAAAGAAACCAGCAAAGAGAGAGAGAGAGAGAGCCGCGAAGAGAGAGAGAGATCAGTGAGAGAGGTGGCGTTGCGGCGGTGGAGCAGCGTCGCGGCCGTGACACCGTTTCGGACCAGCTGCGACGACAAACAAGCGGCGATAGTGGTGGTGGATCCGATTAGAAGGCGGGGCAATCGACGGCAAACCCGCCACAGCCAGAGGCAGCCGGCGGCAATAGCTCCAGCTCAACCGCCGGTGGCGGTAATGGTGGTGTTGGTTCGAGTGATGGTTCGGTTCAACTGCGGCTCGGGTTCAGCCAACATCAGGTTCAGTTCAGGTCTCGGGTTTGGGTTTGATTCAAGTTTTGGCTTATTTGGCTTCATCTCGGTTCAGTTTTGGTACAGGTCTCGACTCGTGTTTCAGGTTCAAGTTCGAATAAGTTTCGGCTTTGGTCACGGCTCGTGTTTCAGGTCTCGTTTTGGGTTTGGGTCAACCCAGTCAACACAGCGGGTTGACTGGTCAAAGGTGGCCGAAAGCGGGCAACTCGGTTCAGTAATGGTTCGACTCGGTTCAGTACCGACTCACTCAGTTCAAACTCAGTTCAGGGTTCGGTTCGACTCGGTCAACACCGAGTCAACTCAGTCAAACCTGGTCAATGCTAGTCAACGCAGTCAACTGGTCAAACCCGGTCAACTGTCGGCTCAATGGGTCAATCAAGACTCGGTAAAATTTAATTACGACGCGAAATTTAATTATATTAGTTTATAAATATTAATAATATTTATCGTGAAACCGAGCTCAAAACCGACCAGTTAACGATTACTTATCGCCAAAAAGTTAAAAATATATAGTCGAACCAAGTGCAATATTCGCGTAAAAATTACTAGTTAAAATCAAACCGACATTATTGTAATATAAATCGGAAATTATAAGTGGCGATATTTGAAATACGACGTGAAGTTTTGTGTATCGTTATTGTTATATTGAATATTGCGCTTTGATTAATAAATTGACAACTAGTATTGTCGGGATCCTCCGAAAACAGAGGAAACTCTGCCCGATTTTCGTAAATACACAATACGAAACGCGTTGTATTTCAACGATAAAACATCTGATTCAAACGATTGTTATAAAATAAATATTAATATATATTTACTTTGACGACACTTACAAATCGATCCGATAACTTTTCAACGGGGGTGATTACAAGGTAACAAGATTCGGTAATCGACTATAAAATAAATAATATTTATTTATGTTTAATTCAAAGTCGAAACTCAAAAACTAGATTTCAAACATTGATAATTTATTCGAACGATGATATAAAAATAAGTATATTGTTTATATTTATTTCGAACGCCAAGATTTCCGAACGCTTTTACAAGATAAGTACAATGCGCGTTATTATTTCAAACGACAGAATTCGGAAATCATATATTAAAGACGTCTAAAATTCGGAAATCGTCTAACACGAATGTAATTATCTATATTCGAATGTCGAGACGTTGAATACTTTTATAAAATAAATATAGTTATATTTATTTCAAATGTCGACGACACGAATACTTTCGAAGGATTATATAACAATAATATATTGGTTATATTCGATTCAAACGCCTAAACGAAGTACGACACAACTCCGCAAGACTATAACAAGCGTACGATGACATCGTTATTTAATATAAACGATACGCCGGACTCTTGCTCGGATACGAAATGTATTACCTATACGGATATATTTACGAGTATATATGTATTACATCTTACCAAACTACGAAGAGTCGTACTATTATCCGTCGACGTATATGACGACTAATACGATTTCATGAAATATAGCTATGTTTATATGTAAACATATATTTCAAGTCGCTCGAAAACTAAACCGTTTCTAAGAAAACCATAGATTGGTTATTCCGAGTTAAGACAATGACACTTTCATAGAATCATATGATTAACGATTCGGTAGAGCTCGGTGACACGTAGTTTAGCTACGTTATATCTAGAAACTTTTGAGTTATTCCCTTTTAGGAATGCCTTAGATTGCATGCTAGCAAGGCAAGTTGTGGAGACAACATTATGGAATTACATTAACCTAGCTTTGCACAAGGATATCAAGGTGAGTTTATAACCCCCACTTTTTACCGTTTTACATTTTTATAAATGTTTTCGGGGGTGGAAAGACATGCAACGAAAGCATACTATGTTTCGATGAACGAAAATCATATATTTCTAAACCATGTTACAAACAGATTTCAATGAACTCAAATGGTTTACGAAAGGTTTATGCTAACTAACAGGTTTTCACAGTTATACAAAGCTTTTCGAAACATGCATGAGTTTTATGACTAGTGATGGGATTTTCATAGTCATAACTAGGGGGCGAGGCCCCAATCTTATTTATAACATGGGCTAGGCCAATGACAAGAAAACATGGGCTAGGCCCAATGACAAGAAAACATGGGCTAGGCCCAATGACAAGAAAACATGGGCTAGGTCCAATAACATAAATGACATGGGTGCGGCCCAATAACACAGATTTATAACAATTGGTATGTAGCTATGGGATTAGATGATAACAGATCACTGTGCGTAAGTAGGATGATGACAATAGTAACCATTAATCACGTAGTGACCAAGGTGTATAGATCTATCGAGTTTGAGACACGCTCCACTCCTGGTATGTTAACCGGTTAGGAGTGCTTTTGTGATCCCAATGATGTCAGAGTTGTCTCGAGTTGGTTACTTACTTATGGCACATAGGTCAGTGTACTAGCTACACATTGACAGATCCTTAGATTCCATAGGCATACTACATACTACGATTTCAATACCGAATTGCAAACATAACAGAAAACATTTCAATACCGGCTTACAAAGATAACATAAAAACATTTCAATACCGGTTTACAAAGATAACAGAAAACATTTCAATACCGGTTTACTTACAGATACGATTGAAAACATTTTATTACCGGTTTACAGACACAACTGTTATATGCATTGGTTTACAAACAACATGGAAAACATTTCAATACATGCATATAGATACGACATTTCAAATGTTTTGGGATACTATGACCCACAAACTGGTTTATCAAATGCAAAATTTTCAAATGTTTAAAGATTCATTTGAAACAAAAACAAACAAACTATGAACTCGCCAAATTTATGTTGACTTTTTGCATGTTCTTTCTCAGGTTATGATTACAAGTATGGCACGGTTGGAATAGTGAAACCCATGGGTATCGGGTACTTAGCGAGAGTGCAATGTCTAGAAGTCTTAGCACTCACGTTTACTTCCGCTGTGCAATGAAGATACCAGTGTAGTTCACACCCAGCTCTGATGTGATGGATTTATAGGGGTGTGACATCACTAATACTTCGTGCGAACAAGGTTCTTCGTGCGAGTTAATTGATGCTTCACACGAACAATCTTGTTCTTCGTGCAGATGGGTTATTCGCACAGAGGTCTTTCGCTGATGTTTTAGTTTTTCATAGAGAGGAATCTTTTTGCAGGTTGGTTGGTGAAAAATTTCCTTTTGTAAAAGAAACTTGTTTCTGAGTTTGTTAGGAAGTTGTCAGCTATCTACACAGTTTCGGTTAAAAAGACAAACATTCCAATATCTGTTTTTCAGTCAAAACAGTCAAGTCTTAAGATCTGGTCAACCCTAAAGGAATATTCTGGTGAATTTTCCGGCAAGTGCTTCACCGGAAAATATGTCCAACTGAACTTTGATAGAAAATTTTAAGAAAAACCGTATGCTAACATGTCTCCATGTATTCTAACAAGGTTTTTATGAAAATTTCTGGATACAACAAGTTTTACCTAAGTTTTAAGATAGTTATCTTATAAAAACTTAAGTTTCTTGTTAGAAGTTCAAGAACACTTCTAGGAACCCTCACAACTTGCTCAAACACAACACTAAGCTTGGTTTTTAAACAGGGAAGAGAGCCAAAGCTCTAATACCACTTGTAGGTCCACTTGGAGGATCAAGATAACCTACTTCCTTGTTTATATAACACACATACGAGTGCGGAATCCACGTAAGTATGCAAACCAAAGAAAAGTAACAAACACAAGATAATCAAAGATTCAATATCTTGATTAAATGAAGAGAGCTAGTACAAACAAGACAAACAATGCTCATACAGACTCAGGATATTCTCTCTGTGCTCTCTCTCTTGTGCCTCAGTGTCTCTCTCTAGTGTCACTGTGAACTGAGAAGTGCATGTCTGTTTATATTGTACCAACACCCAGCAACAGTACAAGAATGTTGCTGGTTGTACGAACTACTACGAGCCATGAAGAACATTCAACAATGGTTGCTCGTACGAACAACCTATGGCTCGTACGAATAGAAACTGGTTCGTATGAATAAGCAAAATGCTTGTTGAAAGGGCCATTCATACGATCATGTGAATGACTCATATGAATCAAGATAATGACTCGTATGAGCAAGAAACTTGCTCGTACGAAGCACCTTTCACTCGCACGAAGAATTATTCTTCGGAGAACTTCCTAACAGACATGCCGTACACAAGACTTAACAGTATGAACACATGCAACTGTTTTTCAACACAGACAAACTAAACGTCATACTAAATCAAGATAGAAAGATATCTTTATTTGGTCGACACGACCAACTAAACAGACACAATAAACAAAGACCGTACAATTACTGATGTAACTAAGAACAAGTGACAGACACAAAAGTGCATTAACATGTATGTCCAAGTGGCACAAAATGGTTCTTCAAGAACAAAACAGATGAAAGGGGCATTGTTGTAAAAAACAATGCTAGGCTTATGGTTCAAGGCAATAGACAAGAAGAAGACATTGCTTATGATGAAACCTTTGCTCCAGTTGCTAGATTGGAGGCCATCACATTGTTATTAGCTTTTGTTGTCAACCACAACATCAAGGTGTATACAAATGGATATCAATTGTGCATTTCTTTATGGTAAGATCAAGGGATAGGTATATGTATGCCAACCCCTGGTTTTGAAGATGACTTTTATCCAGATCATGTCTACAAGCTTAATAAAGCTTTATATGGCTTGAAACAAGCACCAAGGGCATGGTATGTAACTCTATCCACCTTTCTTTTATCCATAGATTTCACAAGAGGTCAAATTGATAAAACACTGTTTTTAAAATGGAGAGGAAAGGATTTGATGATTGTCCAAATTTATGCGGATGACCTCATATTTGGATCCACATGGTGTAAAGAGTTTATGGAACTCATGACAGCAGAGTTTGAGACGAGTGCCATGGGTGAACTTCAATGCTTTTTGGTCTCCAAGTTAAGCAATTGCAAAATGGTACATTCATTCATCAGAGCAAATATGTCAAAGGCCTATTAACAAAATTTGTTATGAATGATTGTAAACCATGTAGTACACCCATGGCTACATCAAAATTGGTCATTATTGATGATAAAGATGACTTGGTTGATCAAACACTTTACAGAAGCATGAATGGGTCTTTATTGTACCTAACTGCATCAAGGCCAGACATTATGTTTGCAACATGTGTCTGTGCCAGATTCCAGTCAGCACCTAGAAAGTCCAATCTTATAGCTGTGGAAAGGATATTCAGATACATAAAAGGTGCTCCCACACTTGGTATCTGGTATCCTGCTAATGGACATATTGAGTTTTCAGGTTATTCAGATAGTGACTTTGTTGGTTGCCATGCTACAAGGAAGTCCACATCAGGAGGATGTCAGTTTCTAGGCAATTGTTTAGTTTCTTGGCAAAGCAAAAAGCAAACAGCAGTCTCAACATCAACAGCAGAGGCTAAGTATATTGCTGCTGCAAGCTGTACGACACAACTTCTGTGACTTCAAAATCAATTGTTGAATTTTGGTGTAACTACTTTAAAGACTCCTCTCATGTTGGATAGTCAAGCAGTTGAAAACATCATTAAAAATCCAGTTTCACATTCCACAACCAAGCACATTGACATTAGATATCACTTTGTGAGGGATTGCTATGAAAAAAGTTTGATTTCTCTGCATCATGTTCCAACTAAGGATCAACTAACAGATGTGTTGACAAAAGCTTTAGACACATCCACCTTTGAAAGCTTGATATCTAGGATTGGCATGCTAAACATGGGTGAAAAGCAAAATCTTGTTTTCTATGAATAAATAGCATTAAAATGTTTTCAGAAAATCAAAAATCCATCCTTAAAAATAGTTAAAAATTTGAAAATTTCTCAATAAATCGTAAAAGTCTGTTCTAAACCACTGTTTCTAAAACCTCTATTTGGCTAAAACTTATTCACTGTTAAAAACGTATCCTCTGCTATCATTCACCAATGTTCATAACCTCTAATAGGCATAATCACTGCTTATCCTAACCTTTGATGTCTATCCTCTGATAGACTAAAATCACCACTGTTCCTATCCACTGTTCCCAACCTCTATTGCTCTTCAGCAGAGGTTATCTACCAACTATCATCCATTATGACAACAGAGGTTACCACGTGGATAGATGTTAGCCATCAGATCTTTTAAACAGATGCCACGTCAGCATTCACTTTTTCCCTTTATATATATTCCTGTTCCATCCAAACAGAGCTTTTACTGCCGACTCGAATTCAAAATTCATAAAAAGTGGTTATTACTACCATCTTCTTCACTACTACTCACCTCCCATCTCCGATCATGGGTTTGCACATCAAACTCCCTCAAAACTACCTCCCTACTTTCGAGAAAACCAACAAAAATAAATCTTTTCACTCAATAATTGATGTTTTGACATCATCAAAATACAAAACCATACTCACTGCCGATGCACCAATATATGTGGATACTCTCCGACAATTCTGGGGTAATGCTGAAGTTCAAATTCAAAATAAAAAACCCTATGCTATCACGTCAAAGATCGGAGAAACCCTTGTTCAAATATCGCCATCTTCCATATCCACAACATTTGCTTTGAATGACCAAGAAAGGTAATAATTCTTTTTAAAAACAGCCACTTCACACAGAGTTCATAGAAAGAGGGTATGAGGTCAATTGACAGGACTTACAATTTTAAACCTCAATTTCCTCCTGAAATGAGATATTTTTTCCATACCCTACTGATATGTCTCTCACCCAAAACCACCTCATTTAATGAGATTCCCCAAAAAGTTCAATACTTGGGATATGCAATTTTGACAAAATCAGATTATAATCTATACCAAGCATTGTTCTTGGACTTGGTTGCAAATTTGAATGCTATAAAAGGAAACAAAAATAAAGCTTTTCTTATGTATCCCAGACTTTTAAGCTATTATCTTCAAAAACAAGTACCTGAAAAGGATTTTCAACAAGGAAATGCTTTTAAAATGAAAAGTCTTACACATGAAACTTTTACCAGAATGCAAGATAAAGTGTCAAAAGTTTTTAAAACACAAGCAAAGGGGATGAGCTAGTTTTAGATGAGTCCACATCTGTTGCTGAGCCCACAGCTCCTGGTGATCATGACACCACAACCGGTGTTGTGAAACCTACACCAGCAAAATCCAAAAAGAAACCCCCTACATCCAAAAAGCCCACCAAAACAAAACAAAATAAAAAGGCACTTCTAGAAGATGAGATCCTAGAGGATAACCTTGTGGCAACATCAAAGCCACTGGAACCACTGTTGCTACTTGCTCATAACCGATGGAAAGATCTCCATCTATCCAAACACCTCCTGCATCCTCACAAAAGGATCAGGTTGTAAGCACATTGACACCAACTTATTAAGCAGACCTTTCACTTGAAAGTATGTTTCATAGCCCCTCTCCCAGGGCTATCACTCTTTCAACTCCACAACCCTCCACTCTAATCCCACCTACATTTATACCCATGTTTGCAACAATTGATACTACTCATACTCAAAATTGATGACACAACTGTGTTTCAGTTGGACATTGGTTACATCTATAAGTCTTTCTTGAAGGCAACATCTGTTGAGGCTAATTGTAACCTCTGTTCCAGTTGGAAGTCCAAAGTATCAAGGAAAAAGGGGCATTTGGTTCTGATAACATGCAGTCTTCTCCTGTTAAGGATCCAAATACAACTACCTCTGGTAGGGATTCAGATGATCCTATTAAGTTAGGTGATGAATTAAGATATAAGGATTTGACGACCAGAATGACATCTATGGAAACTTCCATAGATGAAATAAAGAGCATGATGAAACAAATTTTAAAGAATTCCGAGAGTTAACTTTCTACTCAGTAAATTGCCAATGAGTTGTGGAAATCAGTGTAACCAATCATCCAAGCTCAAAGGAATTTGGCTGATATCAATCGTAACACCCACATGGAGCTAATAAGGAATATAGTTGAGGCCATATACAAGGTTACACAAGTAGATATCAAGGCCATAAGAGAACATCTATTACAGACCAATGGTTCTGCCTCTGCTACTGTACTTCAAGAAGAAGTTGAAGATGATACCAAAAAGGGGGAGAATGACAAGTTAAGAAAGTTGCAGGGTTCTTCACAAGCAAAACCATCAAAGGTGCAACAACAAAAGTCAGGGTTTACTCCAACCAAAACGTCTGCTGAGGCATCAGATGCTAGAAGAGAAAAAGGGATTAATTAGACCCTAAACAAGAAAGCTGAAGATATTGCCTCAGAAAAGCAGCAAAGGCAAGATACACTTGAAAGCAAGGCTTCCTTATTAATTGATGGTCAACAGATGATCTTAAAGAAGAAATACAAAGAATTCAAAAATGCTCAATGGCCCTTTGCATAAGCCAACTCCACCAGATTGGAAGAAATATGGATCAAAACAAGGCATTGAAACTAAAGAACGAAAGAAGAACTTGTTGCTGCTAAGTATGGTACTGCTAGAGCTGTTGCTAGATGGTCACAGTCAAAGTTGTAGAAACTTACAAAAGACTAGAACAACTGAGAGAAAAGGATCCTATAGTTTCTAAAAATCCAGATTATCTAGTAGTGGTTGTCCCTCAACAGACCCTAACATCTAAAAAGCAGACCTCAACCTCTGGCTTAACCACAACTGCTTTGAATCAAGCAAAAAGGCAAAAGCAGATGGCAAAGGCTGATGAACAGATGTTTAAAGAACACATAAATGAGGGAATAAAGAATCAACTGCTATATCACACAGATCCTGCAGTAACAAATTAAGAGAAAGAATTGCAAATCTTGTCAGCAGGCCACAATCACCAAACTCATCAACAATAACCCTTCACCCAAGAAAATCAGCTGGTTCAAAAATTTAAAGTGGAAGTCATCCTAAGACACCCACGAATTGACCTTGCTCAGATCAGATGGTCAAGTTCAAAAGCTTAGAATGGAGGATGCATACCGTCTGAATGTAGATGACCTCTAAAATTGTTGAAACTTGAACTTGAAAGGGGTTTTGAAGACATGATTTCCTTGAACTTTGAACTACAATTCAAAGGCCAAATCAGGGTAATGCTAATGAGAAATAAAGATCAGAAATAAAGAAGTGTTTTAGCATCATCTGTTCTAGGGGAGATTGTTGGATCTAGTTGTCACACCCCAATCTATGGCGGAAACATTGGGGCGGGACGAAAAAGATTGCTCGAGACTTCATAACGCGAAAATGTGACAATAATTTATATAACAAAATGTCATTTCATTGAAATAGCAAGTACAAAGTACAAATTTTAGAATACAACATCATGGTTAACAAATTTCGAATACAACAATTTGAATGTTACAATTCTAGGTGTGTATCTAAGTCGTCCTATTTGTTTCTAGCCGTAGTTATCATCAACCTCACCCTGCAATGCATGCTAAAGTATAGTTCAACATACAAGGCATTGGCGAGCATACAATTTTGAATAATAGCATAGTATAAATGTTTAAACAATCTTCATGCGTACTTATTTATTCTTGAGGCTAACACACATTAAACTTTTCTACATAAGTATACTAGTCAACCCAAAGTTTCCCACAAGCATAATCCATTCATTACATGAAATGACCAGATGTGTATGACTTAACATGACCCCAAGTTTACTAGGTGGTGTGTTACTCCTATAGCGCTATACTTGTTAAGAGATGCTTGATCAAAGTTAATGATTAAGCATAAACATAACGAGTATAAGCATGTGTGATTTCAAGTTTAGCATATGAGCAGGTATAAAGATTGTCTTGTGAATTGAGTATAAGCATGTTTGTGTAATTTGCATAATGTACATGTATTGCACCCAAAGGTGATAAAGCGTAAAATGGGTTCGAGTATGCGTACAATTTTGCAAGCTTCATAAGCAGGTTCGTGGTTGGACGAGTGATCATGTGACGCAACACGGAGTTACCCTATAAGGGGTAAACAGGAGGACGTGAGTAATCTGAGTGGAAGGATTGGTCCGAATTATGAGACAGAAGGTACAAAATGCAAACGGGAAAAATACCACTTCGTACGAAGTGGGTTGACCTCCTCGTGCGAGCTGACTTGCAACTCGTACGAGTTGACTGTTACATCGTAAGAGTTGACTTGCACCTCGTACAAGTTGGCTGTTCACATCGTCCGAGGTGACAATTTTGGAATGTGTTAGCCTGTTTCGTATCCATTTCCGTACTGATGTGTTCGAACGAAGAACGTGGTAACGGGGCATGTTGATCCGGTCATAACACTAGATCAGATTGTGATCAATATTATGTCCAGATATGTGGTAAGTAAAACATAAGTACAGTTCATCGGACTCTTCAATTATATCATGGAAGTCAAGCATGGGGGGGCGAACAACTCATTATATGATTTGCCAAAGCACAAGGTTCGTAAACCCGGTTGGTCATGAATAACAGAAAGTAAAGATTTGTTCAAGTGAAGTGTGGAACCTAATTCGGGTAGCCAAGGCTCCCAACATTCTCATTAGCTAGAACACTGATCCAATCCTATAGGGATGATGAATTTAGGTCAGCTTACAACACTTGGTACAGAGGAGAAGATGAGTTACAAGGTGTTAGTAAACTAGACTCACTTAGAAGGAAAGGGTTCTGTTGAAAATCAAGAGATTCGGGAGTGAGAATGAGATTTCAGAAGATTGGAACCGTGGATTAAAGGTCGTATTTATAGGAAAACTGACCACTTCGTACGAGTTGGAGTCACCTCGTACGAGTTGGGCATCACCTCATACGGGGTGGCCCACTTCGTACGGAGGGCTACGCTTCGTGTGAGGTTGGCTGTTTGGAGTTGTTTTCGTACGATTTGTTGGTTTTTAAGTGTTTTAAAGCATGTATGAATGATGTATGAGTATACTAGTACAAAAAAGTTGAGTATACGAGCATTTAAGTATGAGTTTCTCGCATGAAATCATGTATTAAGAATTGAAACACATAGTTCAAGTATGTAATAGGTATAAGTATAACATAGTTTCCATTATGATCATAATCTCAGAGTACAAGAGTGGAAAATCAAAGATACGAATGTAATTACAAGTTTCCAAAAATATAAATACGAATACACTTTCCAAATAAGGAAAGTTCAAAAAGGCGGAGCGTCACACTAGTGGACCCCACAAAAGAACAGATGATTGGAAAGCTAAAATAGTCTATAACTACTGATCATAAAATAAACACTGCTTTGAAGATCTGCTACCTCCAATGGCAAAGACTTAACATCTGCTACTCTAAACTCTGCTCAAGCCAAAGTCTGTTTACAAAGAACTGTTGAAGATAAACTCTGCTTGAAGCCAAAAGCCTGCTAAAGAGAACCTTTGATGAAGGCTAAAGACTGTTGAGGCAAAGCTCTGCTGAAGACCAATAGAGGAAAAAGCTCAACAGATGATATCAACAGAGTGTATTTGTAATTTAATGTAACAATGTTTAGGTCTAGCAGCTGTTAGAGTTTGTTAGGTCGTTAAATGTCGCTGTCAAGGTGACGTCAGCTGAGATTCCTCAGATGTTTGCTTTGTACTATAAATAGAACAGTGCTTGTACTATTCTATTCATCACTTTGCTTCTTGACATTCTTGTACGAACACATTAGAAGTGATCAGGCTGAGGGGGAGTTGTAATCTTCATGCATACATAAATTATTATTTACAGAAGCATGTTGATGAAAGAAATATCTCATTTGTTGTGATTTAAAAGCTTATCATACAGATGCACTATTTCATCTTTGGTTATCATCTTTCATTATTTTATCTTAACTTTCACAAAAAATCAAACTCAGATCCTAACAAACCTCCTAAACACTAAAAGGTATAAACATGGGGGCATGAACCTTCATGCATATATATACTTGGGAAATTAACTACACAAAATACATATATGAACATACTTATGTTATATCCCTAAACGCGGACAACGGACACCACGAACATCAACAAACCATTACATAAATATATATTTTGACAAAAATAATATGCATCCGGAACCGACACAAAATACAATATAAGTTCGGTAATAACCTATATACGTCGTCACCGACAACTATCACAATATCGTCATGACAAGGAACGGATACATGTCATAGATGACACTTGGGCATTCTCGATACGAAAATATATATTAACGACGCCTACGGCGAACTCTAAAAATAAAATATTTTTAGACATTTGAAATATATATTTTTAACACATCTAAATTCCGAAAGTATAACTAAATAATCACGAAGTATAAATATATAAGCATACAAGTATACTAATACGTATAAAAATACGTATGATAATACACTTGGTGGAATGGCAAGAATACAAGAAGTGTACATGTACATAAATACTTGTAAATACTCATAAATACCAAAAATAAAATATACAAGTAAAGTATATACATGGTATACGTATACGTATAAATACGCAAGTACATAGTAATGTACACAAATAGACTTGTTGAAGTATACACATATAAAGAATACCGTACGTGTACATCAACATAAATACGATGTTAAAAATTAATATTTTTAACTGTTATATCTAGACAATATATATATACACACACACACACACACATGTGAAACAAATATACACCTCGTTTGTTTCATCATAATACCGCAACCATTAACCTCTGCGACTACCATCATCGCCTATGTCTTCCCCACCTTTGTTGTTCCCCCACCACCGTTGTCGCCAATAACACCCAATATCATATTGTCGGAACTTGCTTTGACTCGAACCAAATACTTCTTCAAACAACTTGTTTTGACCCAAACTCATTTTACTCATAATTCGTATACCCGAACCCATTGTCCACCTAGTCTGCCAGGCTTAAGATTTATGTGTGTGGGTGGGTAGGTAATTTATAAAATAAAATAAAAAAGACACTATTAAATTTCATATATTGTACTAATCAAAAGAAAATAAACAATGTTTAACAAACACACTCACAACGAACAAAACATGAATGTTGACAAACAATGAACATATAAACAGTTTCCAAGACTTGCTATGATTTGCTCTTTGGATAAAAAAATTCAATCCCTTACTATTATTCCATGTAATATAGTTAACTTCCTCAACAAATATAGAGAATATATTGTAAATCCAATAAACCAGATAGTTTCACGAATACGAGTTAACACCTAAGTGCAGTATCCAAATGTATAATCGCAAGTAGTAATCGAACACACGAACGTAAATAAACAACGTCTGTTTTCAATTTGGTAGCACTTTAATTGTGAGAGTCTTCGAATATCCCATCGAGGTAAAGAATTGAAACTAGTCCACTAATTGAAGTACTAAATCTCAAACTCATTTTCCATAACATAAACATTTAACTTCTAATCATAAATTCAGTTGATAATATCCCCATGAGTCTTATACTATCTAAACCATTCTTATTTAAGTTTCATCAGCCTTTCTTTGTTTGTTGTAGTTGACTTATCTTCTAACTCATGTGTCTTCAATGTCTCTTCAGCTTTGTTTAACAGTTCATCCTTGAAAGGCATAAGCTCAACTCCAGAGTTCTATGACCTAGTGTTTTATAAGAAGCAATGACCATGCCCACTCATTTGTTCAAAACTCATTGTTTTGAACCTTGATACAATCAATCAACACTTGGAGATTTGGGAGTAATTCGAGAGAGTGTAAAGTGTTTAGGAGGTGTGGAGGAAGGGTATTTATAAGCGGGTATTAGGGTTTGGGGTTTAATGAGGTTGGTTGGGTGTTAGAGTGGTTGGAAAGTGAAGACCGGACTTAATTTGCGAATTTCAAATATATGGCTGAAAAACGTGCCTTTTCGCGCCATGCGACAATGCACTAGTGCTTCGTCGCGTGGCGCGAAAAAGCAAAGTTTTTCAAAGTTCGCAAAATGTTAATTTTATCCCATATAGTTGATTTTATTTGTTTTTCAAGCTAGAAACCCATAATTAAGCATGTTTTTAGGTATCTAAGGTGTATGCAAGTATGTGTAAGTATTAAACACGTATGATCACACCCTAAAGCGTATATAAACTTAAAGTATGGTTTGGTTTTGTATAAAAAAGTGTGAATTTGTTATTGATTACATATTGTGCAAGTATGAACAAACAAGATTGATATGAAATACGTTTTCCCTTGAACAAAGTCTCAGAATCACAAGGATCGAGTATAGAATACGGATACAAGTTTTCTAAAATAGAAATGCAAATACAACTTTCTAAATATCGAAAGTACAGAAATTCGAAGCGTTACAGCCGCCATCAGCCATGGAAGCTCCACCGTCTGGGTACGAAAGGAACGTCGGCATCTGCCTCATCAATTTCTGCAAGAAGGTTACTTTCTCACTCTTGAGTTTGTTCAAATTGGTTACAATCTAGCATTGTTTTGTGTTTGAATTCTTGAAGATTTTTTCAGCGGCAAGGCTTGACATTCCAAAGGCGTTGCGGATGCCTCAGGCGATTTGAATAAGTTGGTATATAAGGGTTTGTTGGTTTGGAATGATGTACTAGGTGGTTTTGGTGCTTGGAGTTGACTGGCCGGCCGAAGTTGTAGCAGTGGGGGATTGGGGTGGCTGGTCGGGGTTGCAGCGATGGGTGCGGTGAGGTGGGTTTGTACGGAAGAGGAGGGGCTAGGGGTGAGGTGGATGGTTTGGTGTCTATATTTCAAGAAAATGGTGGGCCTCACTTACAATGATTAATAAGATACTTTGTAATGTCTTAAGTACTTTTTTAGTAACAAGGACATTTTAGTCATTTCACACCCACTTAACACCAAAAACTAACCTTCATCCGTTTCAGGGACTATCCGAGAACGAATTTGTAAAACTTGGAGACTATAGTTGTAACTTTAAAAATGTAAGAACTATAAAAAATAAGCAAATCACATGGATTATCCAAACATTTTTCTCTAGAATTTAAAAAAAACATCACTATACCTTATTAAGTTGGTTAGCCCAAACATTGTAGGCAGGTTTTATTGTTTTTCTCAATTTTTTGTTCCTTTTAACAAAATTCAAATTTATCATTATTTATGGTTTTGAAACTCGATCACTAAAATTGAATTTGATGGTTTGATATGGACATGCACCGCTAACAATAACAACGAAAACGCTACTCCGCTCTCCCTCATATCAGAACCCCTGGAATTCAAAATCCTGCAATTTCAATCGGAATGAATCCGAATCAATCATCCAACCCATCACAGGATCCTAATGTAAATCGCATTCATCCGGGTTCCGATAATAACTACACATCAACGGCAGCGCAAGGTCCAATCCCTATTCCCGCCTCCAATCTTTACGTGTCGGCTGCTCCCGTGCGGGATTCTTCAACCAAGAGTGAGTTTACATGTTTATTAATAATGCCATCCCATGTCAACCCATTATATGTTTTGTTTGTTTGGCAGATACGATGGATTCGGTGAAGGTTGCGGTTGGGAGATGGGCGAAGAAGGCAACAAAGAAGGGGCAAGAATATGCTGGAGATATCTGGCAACATTGTATGTTTCATTAATTGAATTTTATATATCTATATCAAGTGTAAGTTGAAGTTTTGGCATCATCATTCGTTACATATGCATCATCATTGTCTCAACATGTGAATAAAGATGTTTGTCATCTCAAGTGTAAATACATCATGAGTTTGGATACATCACATACTAAGATTTGTTACCTCCTGGTAGTGAATCTTTATATCATGTAGTATTTGTATATCTATTGGGATTGATTTGACTTTTCTTGACTTATATATATAAATAGACTTCTTCTCTTCTACAATTGGTAAGTGATATTAGGTTATTTTTTTCTATCATGTTAAAGAAAAAGCAAAATTATCTGATATGCAATTTAATTGGCTCTGAGATGGGTGAGAAAGGAAACACAAATTTCACACAGCAATAATGATTACTGGACTGTTAATATAGTTGTTCGAACTCTTTATTTAAATTTGTTGGCAGTGAAAACGGGTCCCAGCATTGCTGATGCTGCTGTAGGAAGAATTGCTCAAGGAACCAAAGTTCTTGCAGAAGGTGGATATGATAAAATCTTTAGAACAACATTCCAAACCATTCCTGAGGAACGGCTTCTCAAGTCGTACGCATGTTACCTATCAACTTCTGCAGGGCCCGTCATGGGATTACCCTACATCTCAACTGCAAAGCTTGCATTCTGCAGTGATAATCCACTTCCATATAAAGTTGGCGACGAAAAGAAATGGAGCTATTACAAGGTCAACTCCCTTCTTCATTTATGCCTTATTTATTTCAATATATTTGTCCTGTTTCTTGTTGAGCTACTTAGTATAGGTCAAATCAAATGTGTTGAGTCAACGAAGCAGTTTTTATGCCTTATTTCATTTCAATATACTCAATTACCATGTTTTATGAAACTACAAATAGGTTATCATCCCATTGCATCAACTGAAAGCAGTCCAGCCTTCGAGAAGTAAATCAAATCCTGCTGAAAAGTACATCCAAGCTATATCTGTTGATGATCATGAGTTCTGGTTCATGGGTTTTGTATATTATGACAGTGCTGTGAAGAATCTTCAAGGTCCACACCATTATCCACTCCGCATTGCTACTTCAAATTGTTAAACCATCTTTAATTGCAGTTGGTATTTACGACATTTATAAAGTTTCAATAATTTCATGTCATGGGTCCCAACTATAAAAGTCTGGATACTCGTTTTTACATTTTTTTTCTATAAACACTGATTGTATTTGTGGTTGGGTATTTTCTTGAATGAAATCGTATACAAAGAAAAAAAAGAAAACTAGACTACTGCTTTGTATTCTAAGCAATGGTGGGAATATCAAACTTGTGATCGATTGTAACACCACAAGGAGTGGGCTTGGTGGCCCCTCCGTGCCGGGAACACTGCCCCGTGGGGTGGCGTGGTGGCAATGTCAATGGCAATGGCATGAGGTTCTTCACCAGCGTGGGAGCAATTTGTTTGTAATGTGGCGCGAGTTGATTGGTGAGTTTTTATTTTTGTTTTTATTTTTTTAACGCTAACAAAAAAAGGTGGGGACCCTTTCCACGCACAACACCATCCCGTGCTTTTTTTACCACACTCCCTTGCTGACATGGCTGTCACATGAGGCTTAATGCCATCTCTTCGTGTCTTTCCACTCCGTATATTCTAAATGGATGCCGCGATAAATAATTAGAAAACAAAAAGGATATAAAAAGTTATTAAAGTAAAGAAAACTAAACTAAACCTTTTAAAATGTCAACTACAAAAAACTATATAGCGAATTTATGTATATATAAAAATATATTGATGGTATATATTTTTTCCAATGTTAATTTACAACTTTGATCTTTGAGGAGAGATTACTCTTCAATTTTTGTATATTTTGACTGATCAGTGGCTATTTTGTGATAGTAGTGGGTTTGTACTTTCGAGAAAGTGTCTTTTATAATTTAAATAATAATCGATCAGAGCTCTCATACTCTCTGTTAAACGGAACTCAATTTACCCTTTGAATTTGATACAGAGAAAATGAAAACAAACAAATTTTGAATACACTCATCAGAAAAAGCATGTAAAGAACAAAATAATTCTTTGTGTATTTATTTATATGCGTATATTTGCTAAAATACAAGTAATCTAAATTACTTTAGACCAAAACCCAACTTAAATACATAAATGGAATTTAAATTGCTTTAGTGTTTTACTAATTATAACAATTTATTTAACATATACATCACTTGTGGTCTAGTGGCAAGAGACTTGGATTCTTCAGTGGAGACCCAAGTTTGATCCCCACTTGTGTCACTTTTGATTGATTAAGGCAACGGACGATTAGAGCTTAGGCATTGTGCGAGGTTGTCAGAACCCACTGTGACAAATGGCAAAATAACAGGTAATTCCGTAATTGAGTCTCATAAGTATAGCAATCTCCAGGAAATGCATTTACATTTGCATATCAAGTGATCGTATTCACCGTGTCGCGATACGACGAAAACCATTTCAGAGACGTTGGTAGATTATCTGGTTACACTATTCATGCCAGGACGGTTCCGGTACACCCTGAAACATAACATGAAAGACATTAAATCTTGTCCAATAGAACATATGATCAAAACCCTATATTGGGCAAACAAGTATACATGTTATAACTTTCCGGAAAATATGCAAGTATTAAAGTGTTCGATCCAAGCCACAAAACTTAAAATTTCCAACAAAGTGGCTAACAATTACATGATTATCGGAATATATGCTATGATTAGATAATGTGATTAACATAGAATACCATCAAAGGTATAATATATATTCTAATAGCATCTAAACATTATTTATCAAGTATTGTTACATAAGAGATAGCTAAATGAATCACTAGCATAATTACTTGTCCGATTAACATCAAATAACCATTAAAACAATTTCTAGCAAACTAGTTGACCATAGTTATCAACCTAATGCTAAAATTAAACCCTAAATATTTAATTATCACTAAGCATCAAAATATCTAAACTTTCGATATTCAACACACGTTTAAAAAGATTAATAATTCAAAAATCAAATCCAAGAACCCCCTATGTGGGCCCACACACCTCGCCTTGTGTTGATCTTGTAGATAAGATGGTATGGTGGTGTTGACTAAAGACATGAAGGCATGGTATGAAAATATTACAACCACAACAACATAGCTTCTTATTACTCACTTTCCAAAAACAACACACATAACACCTCTTCCCTCTCACAAACTTTCGGCCTCTCTCACGTCACTCTCTCTCTCTTCATTTTTAAAATTCATAACACATTCTAAGGGCATTCAAGGCATATCAAGGGGATCTTAAGTGATATTGTTTCATCATACTTGGAGCCCTTATTTTCTTTTTATTTTTCTCAAGAATCATCTCTAGTCTTACGCTAGTTGTAAGCTTCTATGCCTTCACATTTTGGTTCTTAATAGATGTGGATCTTAAAAATACTTGAAATCTTAAAGTAAACAACATAATTTAAACAATAATTATAATTTTTGTGTTGAACTTGAAGTTGATGAAGTTCGAATCCATGATTAACATGTTAAGAAATAAGATGAACATGTAGAGTTGATGATAAATATTATGAAGTATTATATGTGTAGATGAACTTGATGATCTTGGAAGTTATATTAAAGTATTTTAATGTTTATGAAGTTTTATATAAATTCATGTTCATAATTTTGGTTTTAAAAGTGTATAAAAGATTGTTTGGTATAAATTTGTTTTAAAAGTTTAATGAACATGGGAAGTGATTTTAAAAGATTCATATTTTATTATATAAATTTCATGTTCGTTTGTCTTGTGAAAAATATAAAAGTATGTTATTGATGTTTGAAACTCTTTATGATGATTTTGGTATCTTGAAGATGTTGATGCTGAAAAGGGAAATATTGATATTTTAGAGGACACGTCAAATTTTCTAAAAATATAAGTTGTGATTAATGATGTGTGCGTATATATACATGTTTTTATAATGAATTTTACACATGAACTCGGTTTTAATATTTATAAAAATGATTTCTACCTTAAATTAAAACACAAACAAAAGGACAAGTGTACCATGTCGTATATGTAGTAAAGTATCGGTAAGAACCAGATGTCGATCCATGGACGCGGGCAGGTGCTAGTGTACTAAACCGTCATCATTTATTTACTGGTAAAAAGGATACGTGAAATAGTTTTTCTTAAAATTATCTAAAAATATATTTTAAGACATAAAAGACTTTAAATACAAATATACAATTTCTTTTTCTTTTGTCTTGTTTTATAAGCAAAATAAGCATGTTATCAAAAATGTCACAAAGACACTTGATCAATTTTCCAATTATAAAGACAACTAGTATCCCTTTCGGGAATCCTAATATGATAATTCTTCGGAAAGTTAACGCGATAAACACACTTTAACCACCTAAAATTATTCTTTAACTAGCTATTGATGTATTTTCATGTGAATCTTTAAAAATAAGTTAGTCATCCGTTAAGAGTTTTCTAACCTCATTTTCTCAAGGAAAGCAATACCGATAAACACAATACAACCACCGAGACAAGCATAACGTAGATCATATCACAAACTTATCCATTTTGAAAGTCTTAAACATAAATCTACCAAGTTGGTTATTTTGGCCAAAAATATTCAACAAAGATTATGACTTATGTTAAGAACCCGCAATAAAACCATCTAACCCGTTAGAGCCCTTCCGTGTAAGAAAGCATTCTTGATCAAAATCAGATTATCTTTTAGTAAACCAATACCCATTTCTAGTTTCATGGTTTAAACATATTAATCAAGTTAATAATTTAATAATAAATGATTAATTATGGGGTTTATTCAACTTATCCTAACTAACCATTTACTAATCATCCAAGATAAACAATCATAATCAAGAATCCAACATCAATAAAACAAGATTGCCATATGATCATCAAGATTCAAACATGAAGAGTTGTCTGAGCTTCATTTTAACTTGATAACAAACTACATATTGCTCATAAAACAAGTGTTTTTCATGGTATTCATAACAATATTACATAAACATCAGCTCAATGCTTGCAAATGTGCTTAAATAAGTGTTAAGAACAAGAATTCAAACCATAAACAAGCAAGGATTTGATGGATTGGATGATGCTAAGCTTCTTGCAACCTTGAGGCTTGAAACCTTCCTGATCCGGCAGCTCTCGGACCTTAAAAATCGCCCAGAAACTTGGAAAAATACCCAATATTTTGATCAGTCGCGAATGTTCTTATAGGTTTCATATCCGCACGACCGTGTACTTCATCCGCACGGCCGTGCGCATCAGCATTACGTCGCTGCAGAGCATGGGCAGACAAGTGGATGTTTGAGCGGCAAAATCTTCAGATGTGCCCCGTCGTGCCAATGAGTTGCACGGCCGTGCCAAGGCTTCAGGTTACATGTGATCAGCAATCAAGGTGCGCACGGCTGTGACAATGGGCCGCACGGCCGTGCGTGTCGAAAAATGAGTTGCACTGCCTCTCGCACGGTCAGTGCTTCCTAGATCGCAAGTCTCGCACGGCCGTGCCAATTGGTTGCACGGCCGTGCGACATCTGTAACTTCAGCAGAATCTGCAGAATTTATCCGGAATGTTCGTTAAACCCATTTTTTCTCCAACTTTGTCTATGGCACGTCGTTTTGGACGTGAAAATATAAAATTGACCGATTAAGTACCTATACGACGATGTTTTAGCCAAAATGCACAAAACGGGGGTAAAATGGGGAACTAAATTATGTATATTTTAACGTATATCAATTTAGCATGATTAAACAAGGGTTTACAAAGTTAAAATGCATTAAGTTCACTAATCATGTTTTGTATGCAACTTATGGTGAATTAGGGTTTTTATAACTTAAAAATGGATACTAATATATAATATATATAGATATATATATGGAAACATAAATATATATTTAGCTTGAAAATGTATATTTGGTGATATATGAAAATAGAAATATATTTTTAAGTGTATAAGTATATATTGGTGGAAAATATAAATACTTGGTAAAAGTACAAGAATACATGTACAATGGACAAACTTGAACATTGGACATAACACAAGTGTGTGTATATATATATCCACTGCAACCCGGATTCCCAACAATACAAGGACATCGGACAAGTTATAAACATACATATATGTATTGAAAAGAACATATGCATCAACAAGGCTCATTGAAATATACATAATTTCGGACAAGTAACAAAAATATATAATTTCGACGACGTATAAGAAATATATATTTACAACCGACCACCAAAAATATGTTATTTTTGGAAGAACATAGAAATGTAGTCACACCCCACCGAAGACGGAAACGCAAAGTGTGACCATGAAAGGTTTTCAAGCATTCAATGAAACAAAAACTAATATGATTACGCATAATTGATATCGAAGTTTTAAAGTTTACAAACCATGACAATATTCGTAGTTTACATAACCCAAATATAACACATCAAGTTTCAAAACACATGACCAAAAGTTAAATTGTTTATGAAATTCCTAGGATTTACAAGTATTTCATGTACGACGAAATATAAGAGGCAGAACCCACAAAAGGTATCATCCATGATGCATGCAATTCCCAAAGCCGTGAACTGAAGTTCATTTAACATGCTTAAAATGTCAATATAATGTCGGCGAGTTCACATGTTTAAATAACACAAACAAAACTTAAAATTATTTGATAAAAATTTAGTATTCGTAATTCAATGGAAGTCAAATCATGGTCTTACAAAACCATGACGTATGTGCCGGCATAAGCCCGTAACCAACCCATAACATGAAGCCTCGTCACATCGTATACCACGACGATGCCTAACGAATTTCAAACACAATTGCACTCCCAAGGGTCACGAGCGACCAGGAGTGGGGCTTGTTGCACCCAATAGATCTATCCAACTGTTCCGCGGTCCTTACTTCGACTAATGGTTACAAAAATGAAACAAATATCACGAGGACTTTCGAGCTCCAAAACAACCAACTTATGCGCACATAATAGAATTAAGTAGATTTCATTCCCCACTACCATATGTCACACCCGCTCATAAGTGGAAGAGCAAGGTGTGATAATGATTAGTTCTCATTGCATACAATATAAGTAAACAAGCTATATGAATAAAACGCGTACGATGTTCATCCATTGCATAGATATAAAAGAAATTTACAAGTCACAAGTTATTCATAAAAGGCGTAACAAAGTTATATTGTTTCCCAAAAGACTTGGTACAAAAATATAGTTTTAAATCAACAAGGCTTGCATTCTATGTCTCGCTCGCACATGTGAGATACATGAATCAAACCCTTCAAAATAGGATGACATCGTATTCTTGACCATCTTGAATTCTTGAAAACGTACCATGCAAGGATCCACTAATCGCCTGAAATACATGTAAGTTTGAAAAGTCAACATAATTGTCATACCCGCTCATAGGCGGAAGCGCAAGGTGTGAACTTGATTAGTTTTCATTGCATACTTGTAAATAAACAAACTATATGAATAAAATATGCACGATGTTCATCAATTCCAAGATATAAAAAGTTCACAAGTCACAAGTTTGTTCTCAAATGACATTACGTTTTATATTGTTTTCAAAAGACTTGTACAAAAATAAAGTTTTAACAGAACGAGGTTTTGCATTCCATCTTTCACTCGAGGGCGGAAGATGCGAACTAAATCCTCCAAAAGGGATGACATCGCAACCTTGACTATCTTGTTCTTCTTGAAATCAATCCGAGCAAAGATCTAATGCCTGAAATACATGTAAGTTTAAAAGTCAACAAAAGTTGGTGAATTCATGTGTTTTGAGTTCGTAACAACTGAATCTTAAAAACATTTGAAAGTTCTCGTATAAAAGTGTGGTATGTAAAGCGTCTATGAAATCGTTGACCATTAGTGTTTTGCAAGTACATTAATATGTGTGCCGACATCAAAAGCACTCAACCCTTGATGATTTAGTGTTGATGAACCTCGACTGTGACACAAAAGCACTTCATGCGGCCGCACGAACCCATGAGTGGGCTTGCCAAAACCCAATAGAACCCCTTTCGTTTCTTGGTCTGTATGTGATTAATGGTGCTTAAGTTCCATCCTATTCGCACATGATCTAGGTGTTTCATTCCTTAACTGAATCATACGATTGTAACATGTATTTTGTGACATCCCAGAAAATCAGGTATCCTTTCTGGTTCGGTTCTTGTTATACACATTTATTATTTAGTTTATTTCTTTTAAAAAACAAAATATAAAAGTAAGCATTTGCCAAAGAACGTATTACTTGTTATATGGTTTTATAATAATACCCAAACAAATGAGTATGACCCAACCCGAAACCGAAACCGAGCATTGTGTTACAACCCCGAACCCAAATCCTTATGCAAACCCACTAACCTCACCCCCTTACTTTCGGGCCAAGCAAACTAAACCAAGCCCATAATCCCTAGCCCAATTCGGCCCACCCCTTGTATTCCTATAACCGTACATGTATGTGCATGTGTATGAGATGCATGAAAAAGAAAAATCAAAACCACAACTATCTTGTGTGCGTACGGCAGCAGAAACCCCCCCACCATCGCGAATCTCTCCCTCTCTCACTATCGCACTCTAGCTCTCTCTCAGGTTGGTCGATTTTGTGTTTCACTCGGATTGAGGTTTTCGTATGATAAATTGGCTACGATATCCGATTTATGTCATGTTTCGGTAATTACATGTAAAAAAAACTAGTTGCTAGGATTCATGCTTAATTGATGATTTGGTCACATGTGGGTTCGTATTTGGGGATAGGGTTTATGGTTTGCAATAATCTTGATGATCGTAGAGTTTAGTATGTTAAAATATGATGTAAGTGATGAATAACCTGCTGCGATTAATATAAATACGTCATGGGGTTCACTAGATAGTTGTTGCGGGATTCTGGTAGCGAAGATAGAAAGCTGTCTAATGGTTATAGTCGACTTCAGTTGGCTGTAGCCGGGTTGTAATATGCCTAAAGCTGAGTTTTCTGGAGCCCAAAACGTAATCGCTTCAAATGGCACTGAAAATTTCAATTTTTTCGTTGCAGTAGTCAAAGCTGCGTTTTTCTGCAGAATTTGTACGTTATGTTTTATGTCATAACTTGGGGAATGCTGGGAGTTAAGTCATGAAAGTTATAGAGTAGATGGTCCTAGGTATCAGTGCAAATCTCCAATTGGAATTACGGCAATCGAATAACCGAGGATTTTTAAATAAATTTTTCTGTAAGTTGCAGTCAGAAAGTGATGAATCTGATAGCTGCTTAGTAAATGATTTTTAAGGAATTATTGGTAAAGAGTTAGGCCTTGAAATTTTTACATAAGACCAACTCACTCCGAGAGGTCGTCACATAAAAAAAATCATAATTTTTGAAGCCTTGTAAGTAGGTTAAACGAGTCTCTTAAAACAACTAAGTTTCAGTGATTTTTGCTAGGTGGGAAACATGAACGTATAAGAACTGAACTTGCTATTTTTAATATCCACGATTGTTTGTTAATTGTATAAATAGCATATATCATACCGTAGGTAGGTTGTGAACACAGCTATGGAACCATATAATAGAAGTGCCATGTGATTACTTGTTCGTGTGCTAGTTATTAGACACGTGTAGGACTTTCGTGCTATTTAGAAGCAAAATTTAATAAACCGTGCTAACTATTATAGGGTGTGAATGATCGCTCTAGATTTCATACATTTAGTCTAATCTTACCGAGCAATACAAAGGTGCGTTCACGGCCCCTACATTTTTATACGGTTTAAATACACAGGGGGAGAAAACATGTACGGTTAAGGTAATGTAACACTTTTACTGTTACGCATTAACGAACTATATTGGGAGGGGTTATGTTATACGGTTATGGTCACAAGGAAGCATTATATCACATGTAAGTCCCCTTAAAACTTACGATGCCATTAGTATTGGGTTATAGCGAGGGAATTTTAGTAGTACTACTGGGCCCGACAAGCCCCACTCGTACTAGTCGCGCCAATTAGACCGAACGTCGAAGGTCACGGGTGTAGAATTTGCCTAACACTTAGCCATGGTTGGTGATAAACCTGGCACAACAGTGGCAGCAACGTCAGCTTCAGATCGAACACTTTGTTGATATGACCTAGGCTAGCTACCTAAACATATAACATATACTGCTGAACAATATAACAACATGAAATTAGGAAACTTACGATAATCTGATTCGGGTGGGATCAGGGAAACTTTATAACACACTGGTTTAGGGCTGAACAAGTGGAAACAACTTATTTTTAAAAACTATGAACTAAAACATGTGAACACACTCTTCATTAAATGTTGACACTTGATTTTGTATGTTTTCTTAGGCCGTTAAGGTATCATTCCCGAGTAGGAGCACTTCACGAGCATGAAAACTATTTTGTTAAATGTTTGCATCTTTACTTTTAAATTCTTTGGTTTGGGCGTTTGTTTTGACGCACACTTTACTTACGTTTACTTACACTTCCACATTTCTTTAACTGCATGGTTAAACTTGTTTAAACGTATTTTTACATATAGAGTCATTCTATGTGACTAGTGTCTTAGATCCTGGTTTGTCACGCGCCTTGCAGTAAAACCCCTCGAGTGGATTTTGAGGGTGTGACATATTTCCCCTGATAGTTGTAAAACCGAAAAACGTTTAAAAGAAAGGGGGGGGGACATGAACTCACAGTTTTGCATCCAAATGATAGGTGCTAGCAAAGGGGTATCCAAATACGTGGTGCAACCTACAAGTGTTCTAACTCATTAGACACTTAGGTGTAACGCCTCGTTTTTTCCGCAGCTTTCCGTTTTTAGAAAGATTGTATCGTGATTCTATTTTCGGAAACTCCTTTCCTTCGTAATCGTATATCATTTCAAACCATTGTAATTCTGAGACTTCAACCATAATGAAATGAATCTTTTATATGAAATACACATCGTTTGTGCATTGTTTATTGTTAAGGACTGATAGAAAAACTGATGACAACCACTGCTAAGCTAACCACTGCTATACAAGGACTGATAGAAATCACAGATGACAACCATTTCTAAGCCAATGACTACTATACAAGAACTAATAGAAAACACTAACGACAACCACTGCTAAGCTAACCACTGCCATACACGGACAGATAGAAAACACTGATGAAAACCACATCTAAGCTAACCACTGCTACACAAGGACTGATAGAAGACACTTATGACAACCACTGCTAAGCTAGCCACTGCTATACAAGGGTTGATAGAAAACACTGATGGTCTTCAACAGAGGTTGCCTTGACAGACCTTTAGCTTTTAGCAGAGGTTTACCTTTGCAGACCTTGGACATTTAGACTTCAGCAAAGCTTTGATTTTCAGCAGAGGTATGCCTTGCTAGACCTTGGACATTTAGATCAGTAGAGTTTAGACTTTAGCAGAGCTTTGTCTTCAACAGAGCTTAGCTATAGCATACCTTGGACATTTACTTCTTTTATTATTACAACACCAAACGTATGTTTACATATGTTTAACACATGTTTTCATGTTCCCTTCGCATATTAGACCTCTTTTTACATGTTGATCATTTATTAAATAACATGTAACACCTGAATATACCACAAATACACACCTTATAATGTTCAAAAATAAAAAAATATAAATGCAGGCTGGGCAGATTCCTATCGCAGCCTTTGGGCTCGATTAGTTGTCTTGTTTTTGGGTTAATTACCCACTAATCACATTCAAAGCCCAACCCATCAAAACCCTAATCTCTTCCATATATAATGAGCACTTATCCATCCTTTATCCCACTCTTACAATCCTCTAACACCCTCAAAACACACTCAAACTTAGCTGAGTTTTTCAGCAACACTTCAGAAAGTTCCAGCCATTAAAAGTGAGTTTAAACTCACTTCCTCTTCTAATT
The DNA here is from genome assembly GCA_947069175.1 of Scalesia atractyloides. Taxonomy (NCBI): domain Eukaryota; kingdom Viridiplantae; phylum Streptophyta; class Magnoliopsida; order Asterales; family Asteraceae; genus Scalesia; species Scalesia atractyloides. Next base: position 70,978,499 of record CAMTDV010000023.1, read on the forward strand.
TCTTCTTGTTTCTTCTTCTAAAACACTTGGATAACCTCTAGAAAGGTTTTCACAAGTTTGCTTGGGCAAACTAAGGTTGAACCTTACCATTTTTGAGGTCCAAAGTGCCATAAACTTTTTGCTTGATTTTGTCTTTTTATAACTTCATTAATTTCATGTTTTCTTCACATTTTCTTCCTCCACAATCGTTGTAATGCATCTAGGGATGTTACCATAGGTTTTCCATGGGTAACCCAGGTGGAACAATACCATTTTTAAGGCAAACTTTCTGTTTTGGAAGATGAACTTATAAACTTTATTTAAACATGCTCTCTCTAGACAAACTTGTGCCTCTAATCAAGCCCGTGGTTAGTGAGCTAGCTAGAGTTGTTTCATACAAATTTGGAGGTGTAAAATACCTCTTCTTTTTTGTAAAGGGTTTTAACCCACAAGTGTTGGAACCATCCAAGCTTGACAAAGCTTATGTTTTGGTGAAGGTGTGATTACTTGGAAGCCTTGGCTATCCTACTTTCAATCCACCACCTCACTAGATTTTTTCTATGTGTAACCACTAAATTATGTTCAACCTTCAATTGAGTAACAAGGCTACGACACGTCCCCAAACTTTACCAAGTTTGAGATGCACACACCTAGCTTGCTTACTTGGTTGGTACATATTTTAGTGAAGTATTTATTTTTATTCCATTCATGACCATCCGAATTGTCCTTGTAGCAATTTGTGTATTGGTGACTCTTACGAAAGAGGTTAATGGATGGCTATCCTCCTACCTCCATGCATGACATTATGAAATATATTACTTATATGATAAACTTAATATATATTATATAATATATACGTAAATAGACTTATACATAACCAAACTTTTGACAATGATCATATGGTTACTTGTCCTAACATTTGGTTATATTATCTAAGATTTGAACCTCTCATTACGATTCTAATGGGCACTTAACCCATGAAATCACAACAACCCATACGGGATATATATAGTGTCAAAAACGAGGGTTTAGGCTAGATAATTACTTTCTTGAATACATACTTTTACATACTTTAATTCGAATCCGAAACCTCCATTAGTATCCAAATACTTACACACATACGTTTCCTCATGTAGGATAACTCGGTGTTCCATCCTTCAAACTCTCCAACTCTTCACTTTCGGGTGCAAAACTTAAGGAAACTTTGCAAAATCGTGAGTACACTCGAACACCCTTTTTGTTTTACACTTTCGGGTGCAATATCTTTAATCTATCGAAAATACACGCAAACAGACTTATACTATATGCAAACACAAACAATCCATCATACATGCAAAAATACGTGATACATGATTTGTATTCTTGGAACATTCTTATGTGATTCGCTTGTCATTATAGCGCTATAGGAGTAACGCACCGCCCGTATTCTTGTGGTCATGTTAAGTCTTTAATTCTTGCGGTAAAACAAAGGGTTAACTTGTAAATTGCATGCCTTGATACATTAATCTAGTTAACTATTTTTGCCATGTGGATTCGTTAAAAACTTTTTCATAATTATGCTATATTAAACTTGTGTACTCACCAATGCTTTTGTGTTGAACTATACTTTTAACATATTGCAGGTTGTGGATGTTGAATATGACGGAATCTTAGTAGGGATGACATAGAAACAAATCTAGAATGATAGGTTTTACGTTATAATTTTGTTAAACTTATCGTATTTGAATTTTTTGTATTTGAGTTTATGTTGTATTTGACAATTCGATCAATGAAATGAAATGGGTTTTAAATTTAATATTGTCGCAAATAGTGTTATGATGTCTCGAGCAAGCTATTTCGTCTCACTCTGATGTTTCCGCCATCGGTTGGGGTGGACATTAGGTCTCTACTAGACTGTGTACACGTTGCTCAAATGTCGTTAAGTTTGTATTTGTTGGTTTTTTGGAAACCCTTGTTGCGTTTTAATATGTTCGTATTAGTTTTGTATGTTTGTTGTTATATATATACACTTCATATATATATATATATTTATTTATTTATTTATTTGTATCCACGTTGTGTAATAACGGGCCTCGCCCTTTATGAGTCTTCGTGCCTAGCACGAGTGTAAGTGGGCCTAGCCCATAAGCGTCTCCGTGTCTCGCACGGGTGTTTCGTCATTATGAGTTATATATATTCTTCAAATATATATTTAAGGATAGTGAACCTCGCTCACTTGTACAAGTATGTTCTTTTCGTTTGTATATATTTGCTTCTTCAAATATATATATATATATATATATATTAGTTAAAAATATTTATTTTTAACTTTGTATTCATGTCGGTGTATAGTATGGTATCTTCTCGTATGTGTACACTTCATCAAGTGTATTCATATACATTCATTGCATTTGTGTATTTATACATTTACGCATACCATGTACATACTTCACTTTTATATTTTATTGTAGGAATTTAGGTCGTATTTATACGTATGTGTGTACATGTACATTACTTGTAATCTAGCAATTTCACTAAGTGTTTTGGTGTACGTATTCTTATACGTATGACTATACTCATAAACTTGTGTATTTTCACGTAGTGATTATTTATATAATACTTTCCAGATTTTAAGAGTGTTGAAAATATATAGATTTTCTAAGTTGTCTAAAAATATATTATTTTTAGATTCTCGACGTCGTGTTCGTTTATATATATTTTGGTGGCGAAAATGCCCAAGTGTCGTTGGTAAGATACATGCTCCTCGTCGTGACGATATGAACGGCGTTGTCGGTGACGATATATTTAGTTTATTACCGAATTTCTATTATATATTTTGTGTCGGTTTAGGATATATATATCATTTCTTCAATATAGGATTAGGGATATAATATAAGTGAATTTATATATATCTCTTAGTGTTCGAGGTTCCTAGGTGGATTTACAAGTTGTATCAGAGCAGGCCCTGTATAGAGAGTGCTCTTACCGTTGTAGGTTTCGTGTTGGAGGTTAGATTTATAGATCGGTTTTGTTTGTTCTAGAGGGTTTTCTATTTTCTAGGGTTTTCATCTTTTTCTTATGGTTTTCATTGATTCTTCATCTATTTCCTGAGTTTTCATGATGGATGGTGATTAGGTTTTAGTATTGACTAATTGTTTTTGATTTGATTGTTGAGCTTGTGTTCAAGTGTCGTTGGTAAGATACATGCTCCTCGTCGTGACGATATGAACGGCGTTGTCGGTGACGATATATTTAGTTTATTACCGAATTTCTATTATATATTTTGTGTCGGTTTAGGATATATATATCATTTCTTCAATATAGGATTAGGGATATAATATAAGTGAATTTATATATATCTCTTAGTGTTCGAGGTTCCTAGGTGGATTTACAAGTTGTATCAGAGCAGGCCCTGTATAGAGAGTGCTCTTACCGTTGTAGGTTTCGTGTTGGAGGTTAGATTTATAGATCGGTTTTGTTTGTTCTAGAGGGTTTTCTATTTTCTAGGGTTTTCATCTTTTTCTTATGGTTTTCATTGATTCTTCATCTATTTCCTGAGTTTTCATGATGGATGGTGATTAGGTTTTAGTATTGACTAATTGTTTTTGATTTGATTGTTGAGCTTGTGTTCAAAGTGTGTCAGATCTAAAAGTTTCTGCAAATTCTTTGGGTTTTTGCTTAAAAGATGAAGAAGATTGCCGAGGTAAGCAATTGTCAGATCTATTTTTGGATTTTATCCACTCCAAAGTTGCACATCTGTCCGTATTTTTTCCTTCCGTATTTATTGATGACCTAGTGTGAAGTCACGCTTGGGAAATAAATTCGGAAGCTAGTTATTTGGATATTGATCCGAATTTAGACCTCCGGAGTTTCAGTTCGAGCTTAAAAGTGTCCGAATTTGGGAATTTATCCTGTCCGAATTTGGATTCGTTGTTTTGTCCGAATTTGCTGAGTTTGATCCATCCAAATTTTTTAGAGTTTCTAGGTCCGAATTTGTTTAGTATCCTTTAGGTCTGAATTTGTGGTATTTTCATTTGTCTGAATTTAAAATGTTGGTTTTGTCAGAGTTTAATTAAAGTGTTGGTTTCCGAATTTATGAGTTTCTAACTTGTCCGATTTTAGGCTCCCAGTGTCAGGGTTTGTTGAGTTAGAGTTTGTTTAATCCTTTGTCTGGTTCGAATTTTAACCATTGTGTTTCAAAATATAAAACACAACAATGAAGTCGGAAGCAGCGACAAACCTCTGTTGTTGTTAAATGAACTACACTATCCAGATTGGAAAGGTCGTTTTGAGAGGTACATCAAAGCTAAAGACTTAAAGATGTGCTTTTGTATGACATCCGGTCATGATGCTCTACCAGCTCCAACTTTGACAATTACTAGTTGCCTTGCTTTAACTCACGAACAAATAAAGTATTACGAATGTGAGGAAAAAGCCATGTCTTTGATCACAATGTCTTTGCCACAATTAGTCCTTCACACGTTTAGTAGGAAAAACTTATCGAAGGAATGTGGGATAGTCTAAGTGAAAGGTATGCAGGGAATGAGATGTTTAAGAAAAGAAGGCTTGATCGAATCAAGACACAGCTTGTGGTGTTTAAGGCCATGAAAAATGAATCTTTAGATGACTTGGTCAATAGGTTTTATAATCTATTAAGTGAATTGGATCGTAGCCAACCAGGATTGTCACACCCCGACTCGCAGCGGAAATAATAGTTGGGGCATAATTGGGTTATCACCAAAGCTCATGACATTTACTAATAAGTTTCATATTTGTTAAATTGAAATTAAAACTTCAATTAGTAAAACACAGTGAGTCATACAAGCACAAATAAAATCAAGACATTGTTCAGAACATAATAGTTTTGTTTAATCTTCTAAGGCCATTCCTATGTGTTTCTTTCTTCAGCTTGTTCACTTGTATCATGCGTATAACAAAAGATTTGGGTCAACAAAAGTTGGCGAGTGAATCTTAGTAAAACATTTAAACAGTTGTATTATATTTGTTGTTTGAATAAAAATTGTGCATGAATCATAAGTGAGCATATGTATATATAACCAATCACAAACCACATAATATCCACAATGAACACATGACATGATGAATGATGAACTTGAGATCAAGGCTCAATCAAACGGAGCCGATCTGATGAGGCACCTGATGCTCAACTCGTATCCCACGAGGAACTGATGGGCCTAATGATTGATTTCACTAAAATGTTAAAATGTAACTACACAAAACCACACAAACAAATATATACATTGATCACGTAATGATATTAGCACAAGTGTTTGATTAAATAAAACAAGTACGACACATGATACACCCCAAAACATGAATAACAAGGGGGATTTGTAAAGGTTCACTCACAGTGGGTGCGTTTTCTTGATCGATGAAAGATGCCCACGAATTGAGGGTTTGAATGACGAACGAATACTAACCTAAAATAATGATGCGACAAATCGATAAATATAAACAACTTAATTTATGTTTTATATATTTTCCTTATTAAATTTTAGGTTGTTTTCTTGCGGTATTTATTGAGGTTTTTAAAATTAAACAAGTTTTGTTTCTTGGGGTATTTACTGACTTTTCAAATAAACAAATGTTAACAGTTAAATAAAAATGAAATAAAAATTAGAAAATTTTTTGTCAATCTGACAACAGACCTGACCGGTCGGACTGTGGTATATGATGCGCGTGGTGAGGCTTGAACTCGTGACCTCTCGGTTGTGTGCACGCAACTCTTCCAACTGAGCTACGTGTCTAACCCGTTAAGTTCTTGATTTTTATTATATTTATATACTGTTTAGGTTATTACCGATTTAATTAAATTAAAAAGATTTTAAAATCAAACAAGCCACGTGAAAAGTGGGTTCGAACCCGCGACCTGAAGGGTGTTTTGCACCCAGCCCAACCAGTTGGGCTGGGTGTCTAACCCGTTTAAAACTGAATTCTCATTATACATAAACACTTACTAAGGGTTACCGTAATTGATTAAAAAGAAAAACCGGTTTTTATTTGACTATAAGAGCTTTATCCATACTCGAACTTGGGACGTGTATAATATTTATGCACACAGTCCAGCACTGGACTGTGTGTCTAACCCGGTTGTAAACCGGTTATTAATTCTTTTAGACACCGACCACACTCATTTTCTTCACTGGTTTTGACGTTGAACCAGAACTCAACTGATGAATGATTGTTATCGTTCTGGTTCATCGATTACTATATAACAGAAGTATAATATGACATAAAAGGAAAATTATAAATTTATACCAGACTGCGGAACGGAGTTCGGTTCTCCGGTGACCAACTCTGACGAGTGGCATAAACACGGTTTCTGGCGAAACAGAGAGGTGAGTAGATAGAATTTCGAAGAGAATGAGCGAGGTTTAGAGGTGTAGATCATTGTTATTTATAGTGTAAATGATCGAGTTGATTATGCTGATTTCGACCCAAATTAAGAGATTTGAATTTGTCAATGATTTCCGACTGTTTCTATAAAATTGAATCAGTTTTCAGTTATGCTTTGGATTACCGAAATTTGCTCAATCTCAACTAAAAACGGAAGTCATTACCTTCCTTCAAATGGGTGTTGGCGGTTTCGGGGATTACTCAGTCAACATATACCGTTGGGTTGGGTATATGATTCATTTGTTTTGGGTTGTAACACATGTAGTGTGTGTATCCCGATGGTGTTTGGTGTGTGTTATCTGCGGGAGACCCGGGTTCGATTCCGGTTTCCTCCTTTCTTTTATTTTTATTGCTGATTTATTATTTTAAATTTATTTTAACTTAGTTATTGTTTTATTTATAATTTAAATTTTAATAACATTTATTAATTGAGACAAATAAAATAAACAACACTAGTAATTACACAACGATCATTTGACCAACGCTAGATTAATAAAAGGTGTGGGTTTTTGAAACCCGTTTTACACAGATGTTACAGTATCCCCTACTTTTAGAAATTTCGTCCCGAATTTTAAGTAGTAGCTGTAACTGGAAAGAGACGCATGTATTTTTCACGCATTGAGTCTTCACGTTCTCAAGCAAACTCGGGTCCTCGTTTTGACTCCCAACACACCCTGATGATTGGAATACGACTTCGTCTCAAACGCTTTTCACCGAAATCCATGTTTTCTACCGGTCTTTCAACAAAGTGCATTGATTCATCAATTTGAATATCTTCCAATGGAATATGAAGATTTTTGTCGGCATGACACTTTTTCAAGTTTGATACGTGAAATGTGAGTTGAATTCTGTTGAGTTCTTCTGGTAGGTCAAGCTTGTATGCTACTGGACCTACTCTTTCGAGTATCTTGAATGGTCCCACATAGCGGGGTGCTAGCTTGCCCTTTTGACCAAAACGAACCACTCCCTTCCATGGTGATACTTTCAAAAGTACTTGATCACCAACACCAAACTCCAATGGCTTTCGTCGTTTATCAACATAACTCTTTTGATGACTTCGAGCTGCTAGAAGATTATTCCAAACCTGAAGAATTTTGTCAGTCGTTTCTTGAATTAGTTCAGGTCCAGTGATCTGCGCTTCACCAATTTCGTGCAAAATATAGGAGATCGGTATTTACGACCATATAAAGCTTCAAAAGGAGCCATACTGATGCTAGAATGATAGCTGTTGTTGTACAAAAATTCAACCAACGGTAGATGAGTGTCCCAATTACCTTTGAAGTCTATGACACATGCTTGCAACATGTCTTCAAGGGTTTGTATGGTGCGCTCAGATTGACCATCAGTTTGAGGTGAAAGGCAGTGCTGAGGTCTAGTCGTGTACGCAAAGCGGTTTGTACGGCTTGCCATGTTCGTGAAGTGAAGCGGCCGTTTCGAAATGATACTTAAAGGTACACCATGATGGCTTACAATTTCATTGATATAGATACGAGCTAACTTCTCGTTCTTGAAGTCCTCGCGAATTGGGATGAAATGCGCTGATTTAGTAAGACGATCAATGATTACCCATATGGTGTCATACCCACTGGAGGTGCGAGGTAACCCGGTAATGAAATCCATGGTTATATTTTCCCACTTCCATACAGGTATTTTGGGTTGGACAAGAAGTCCTGAAGGTCTTTGATGTTCAGCTTTCACTTTGGAACATGTAAGGCACTTGGAAACAAATATAGCAATATCCTTCTTCATGCCAGGCCACCAGTAGGTGTATTGTAGGTCTTGATACATCTTATCGGCTACTGGATGCATAGAGTATCATGTTTTATGCGCCTCGTTCATGAGAAAAGTATGAAGATTATCACGGTCGGGTATCCAAATATGGTTTAAGTAGTAAAGAATACCATCGGACTTGGTTTCTATTTTGAGTTTGGCTCCACAAGATAGTTCATCGCGCACGTCATTTTTCGTTACCAAAGTATGTTGAGCTACTCGAATTTGATCTTTGAGGTCAGTTACGATTTGAGAACACAGAAGATGAATGGAGTTTGCATATTCTCTTCGACTGAGAGCATCGGCCACAACATTAGCCTTGCCAGGATGATATCGAATTTCACAATCATAATCATTTAAAAGTTCGACTCATCGTTGTTGTCTCATGTTCAACTCTTTTTGATTGAAGATATGTTGAAGACTCTTGTGGTCAGTGTAAATTTCACACTTGGTACCATAGAGATAGTGTCTCCATATCTTTAGAGCGAACACGACTGCTCCAAGTTCTAGGTCGTGAGTGGTATAGTTCTTCTCATGCACTTTGAGTTGCCTTGAGGCATAGGCGATCACCTTTCCTCTTTGCATTAGAACACAACCTAACCCTTGCCCTGACGCGTCGTAATAAACCACAAAGTCTTCGCAACCATCAGGAAGTGTAGGGATAGGCGCATCACAAAGCTTTTGCTTCAAAGTTTGGAAAGCCTCTTCTTGTTTGGGTCCCCAAATAAAGGGTTTACCCTTGTGAGTCAAGGCTGTGAGTGGACGACGATACGAGAGAAATTTGCAATGAAACGTCGATAATAACCAGCCTGACCATCTTTTAACCAAGACTCACATTTCGAGAACTTAGCATAAAGCTTTTCGGTTCTCAAGAGTGTTAGAATAAGTCGAAGATGTCGCTCATGATTGGTTTTGGTCTTGGAGTAGATAAGAATATCATCAATGAAAACTATGACAAAACGATCGAGATAAGGTTTGTACACCCTATTAATCAAATCCATGAAGACAGCAGGAGCATTGGTTAACCCGAAAGGCATAACCATGAATTCATAGTAGCCATAACGAGTTCGAAAGGCAGTCTTAGGTATATCTTCTTCACACACTCTAAGTTGATGATAACTTGAACAAGGGTCAATCTTTGAAAAACAGGTGGCACCTTGAAGTTGATCTAGGAGATCATCAATACGAGGTAATGGATAGCGATTCTTGATGGTCAACTTGTTGAGCTCTCTATAATCGATACACATGTGAAAAGTCCCATCTTTTTTCTTTACAAAAAGAACAGGTGCACCCCAAGGCGACGAGCTAGGACGTATGAATCCTTTATCAGTCAACTCTTGCAGCTGACTAGCCTATTCTTGCATCTCAGATGGGGCTAACCTATAGGGAGATTTTGCGACTGGTGTAGCACCAGGTACAAGATCGATTCAGAATTCGACTTCTCGCACAGGAGGAAGTCCTGAAACGTCATCGGGAAAAACTTGAGGAAATTCTTTAACGATAGGAATATCTTCGAGCTTTCTTTCCTTTCCTTCCTTCCAGACGATATGAGCTAGGAACGCACTATAGTTTTTATGAAGGTACCTTCGAGCTTGAAGGCATGACATCAATTTGAGCCCTTTAGAAGAAGTTTCTCCAAAAATTCATAGAGTCTGACCGTCAGCGAGGGGAATTCGAATAAATTTTTCATAGCAAACTACTTCGGCGTGGTGCTGACTAAGCCAGTCCATACCGATGATAACGTCGAAACTACCAAATTTCATAGGGATAAGATCAATCAAGAAATCGTGATCATTAAGGGTAAGAGTACAATCACGAATAATCGAGTCTAACGCAATGGGTTCACCATCAGCAACTTCTACCGTGAACGATTCAGCGAGACTAACACGAGGTAGATCAAGAATGGATTCGAATTCTAAAGACACAAAACTCTTATCCGCACCAATATAAAATAGTATGGATGCATAACTACCGTTAACAAGAAACATACCGTTGACCACATGTTATCAGCCCTTGCTTGGTTGGCGTTGATGTTAAAAGCCCTTCCTCTAGCAGGTGGATTAGCTTGATTGGCTTGGTTCACCGGATTGGCTTGAGCTTGGGCATATATGATTTTCACCAAGCGGGGGCAAGTATTTCGAAAATGGTTTAGATCGACACAGTTGAAACATGCTCTAATGGGTTGTATCATTGGGTAATTGGGTTGGTAGTAGGGTTGAGCCATGGTTTGGGCAGGTTGTAAAAGTAAGGGTTGTTGGTTTTGGGCTTGGCCCACCACTTGATTATTGGTTTGGACTTGAGGCTGATTGCGGTTTGGTTTTTGGAGGATGCGGCAAGTTTGAATCGTGTGACCTGCACGGCCACAACTTGTTCAGTATTGACAAGGGTTCTCAGGAAGATGGTGATATTGGCATCGGTTGCATTTCTGATGAGGGCCAGTGTATGGTTTCTTGAATGGAGCGGCTTGAGGGGAGACTTGTGTGATTGGGGCAACAGGGATGGGAGGATTGGTTTGGGTAACGGCAAAATTTTTGCCATTTCGCTTCCTCTTACCAGCGAACTTAGAGGACGAACCTGTTTGGGTTGAGGCTGGAGGTTCAACATGTGTCTTTTTCTTCTCATCTTTAAAATCGCCATTTCGGATGCGATTTTCAGTAAGTTCAGTAGCCAATTCCATGGCAGCTTCGAGTGTTGCGGGAGAAGTACTTAAAACCGAATCTTGAATTTTCGAGGGAAGATCTCGAATGTAATGCTCGATTAATCGGTAAAGCGGAGTGAACAGGTTGGGGACCATTTGATTCAACTCGAGAACTCTCTTGTTGTATGTAGTGTGGTCTCCTTCCTTTTGCTTCAAAGCGTAAAACTCATCTTCTAACCTTTTGATTTCGCTTCTTGGACAGAAGCGTCTCGTCATGATTTCCCTCAACTCTTCCCACGTTAAGGCCATAGCATCTTCAACACCTTATTTACCCTTTTCTGTGTTCCACCAGGTAAGTGCTACTCCAAACAAACGACCAGTAGCATATCGCACCTTGCGATCATCAGGACAATCGCAATTTAGAAAAATGTTTTCCATCTCCTCAAACCAATGGAGGAGAGCGATGACACCTTCAGTCCCTTTGTAATTTGGGGGATTGCAGGACTTGAAATGCTTGTAGGTGCATTTAGTGGGTTTGGGAGGAGGGTTGGCGACATTTTGGCCTTCTTGATTTGTAGGGTTGATGGGGTTGGCGGCGAGAGCTTGTTGAACTTTCAGAACGATGTCAGGAAGTACAACAGCCAACTGTGAGCGATTTGGATGGCCATGTGTTCGCTAGACCTTCCTGACCTTCTACCACCTCGAGAGTGTCTGGTAGACATCTACATGAATATATGTAGGGAGATTGTGAGTTGATAGTTTCTAGGTGTCATGTGTCGTAAAAAATGAAAACAACATTCATGAATAGATTAAAACAACAATTTAACTACATCCATAGGATGTCTTGGGCTTGCTTATGTTTGGGCCTCCTAATGTATCCCATACCATAGCCTGTGTATTTATGTGGCCCCCCATGACTATTGGGTTTAGTAGGGTTCACATTGGTGTCGGCTTGATAACACTCGCATCACCCAAATGAAAATCGTAAAACATGATTGCGAGATGTAAGGTCGGAGGGTGTCCAGGTGTAGACACAATGACAACTCAAAGTGGGGTTAGTTCACACGATGTTTGGTGTGGCATGCTTTGGCCTAATAGGTCCTTCGTACTCTCATCGTTAGTCCCAGGTAGGTAAACTGGTCCATTATTTTGGATTTATACGAATGCCAAGCCTTGATAGGACGTTCCGACTACCGGTACTCGTACCCTTCCAGTTACTACATGCCCATCGTAGAACTCACTTTGATGTGATTGAAAAATATGAAATCATGGTAAAATCTTTGAAAAGAAATCATGAAAATTGTGAAATCATGATGTGTGTGCTTGCGTAGGCATGATATGTTATTGAGATATGAACTATAATGAACATTGCACATTAACACGTACTAGTGAAAGTGCTTGCATGCATTTGTGTGTGAAATAAACATGAAACATATAAACATCATGAATTTTGCATGTAACACATAAATAACTAAAAATATAATCAACTATAGTATAGGCTCTAAGGGTCTAATAACCTATCCTATATTTATAGTCAAAAGATCTGATACCAATCTATCACACCCTGATCCACAGCGGAAACAAAAGTAGGGGAATAATTGGGTTATCACCAAAGCTTATGACATTTACTAATAAGTTTCATATTTGTTAAACTGAAATTAAAACTTCAATTATTCAATAACAGTGAGTCATACAAGCACAAATAAAATCAAGACATTGTTCAGAACATAATAGTTTTGTTTAATCTTCTAAGGCCATTCCTATGTGTTTCTCTCTTCATCTTGTTCACCTGTATCATGCGTAAAACAAAAGATTTGGGTCAACAAAAGTTGGCGAGTGAATCTTAGTAAAACATTTAAACAGTTGTATTATATTTGTTGTTTGAATAAAAAATTTGCATGAATCATAAGTGAGCATATGTATATATATATAACAAATCACAAACCACATAATATCCACAATGAACACATGACATGATGAATGATGAACTTGAGATCAAGGCTCAATCAAATGGAGCAGATCTAATGAGGCACCTGATGCTCAACTCGTATCCCACGAGGAACTGATGGGCCTAATGAATGATTTCACTGAAATGTTAAAATGTAACTAAACAAAACCACACAAACAAATATACACATTGACCACGTAATGATAATAGAACAAGTGTTTGATTAAATAAAACAAGTACGACACATGATACACCCCAAAACATGAATAACAAGGGGAATTTGTAAAGGTTAACTCACAGTGGGTGTGTTTTCTTGATGGATGAAAGATGCGCACGAATTGAGGGTTTGAACGATGAACGAATACTAACCTAAAATAATGATGCGACAAACGATAAATATAAACAACTTAATATTTTATTTTATACATTTTTCTTATTAAAATTTAGGTTGTTTTCATGTGGTATTTATTTAGTTTTTAAAATTAAACAAGTTTTGTTTCTTGGGGTATTTATTGACTTTTCAAATAAACAAATGTTAACAGTTAAATAAAAATGAAATAAAAATTAGAAAATTTTTTGTCAGATTTGACAAGAGTCCTGACAGGTCGGACTGTGGTATATGATGCGCGTGTTGAGGCTGGAACTCGTGACCTCTTAGTTGCGTGTACGCAGCTCTTCCAACTGAGCTACGTGTCTAACCCATTAAGTTCTTGATTTCTATTATATTTATATACTGTTTAGGACCGATTTAATTAAATTAAAAAATATTTTTAAAATCAAACGAGCCACCTGAAAAGTGGGTTTCGAACCCGTGACCTGAAGGCTGTTTGGGCTGAGTGTCTAACCCGTTTAAAACTGAATTCTCATTATACATAAACACTTACTGAGGGTTACCGTAATTGATTAAAAAGAAAAACCGGTTTTTATTTGACTATAAGAGCTTTATCCATACTCGAACTCGGGACGTGTATAATATTTATGCACACAGTCCACCAATAGACTGTGTGTCTAACCAGGTTGTAAACCGGTTATTAATTCTTTTAAACACCGACCACAATCATCTTCTTCACTGGTTTTGTCGTTGAACCAGAACTCAACTGATGAATGATTGTTATCGTTCTGGTTCATCGATTACTATATAACAGAAGTGAAACATGACATAAAAGGAAAATTATAAATTTATACCAGACTGCAGAACGGAGTTCGGTTCTCCGGTGACCAACTCCGACGAGTGGCATAAACACGGTTTCTGGCGAAACAGAGAGGTGAGTAGATAGAATTTCGAAGAGAATAAGCGAGGTTTAGAGGTGTAGATCGTTGTTATTTATAGTGTAAATGATCGAGTTGATTATGCTGATTTCGACCCAAATCAAGAGATTTGAATTTGTCAATGATTTCCGACTGTTTCTATAAAATTGAATCAATTTTCAGTTATGCTTTGGATTACCGAAATTTTCTCAATCTCAACTAAAAACGGAAGTCGTTACCTTCCTTCAAATGGGTATTGGAGGTTTCGGGGATTACTCAGTCAACATATACCGTTGGGTTGGGTATATGATTCATTTGTTTTGGGTTGTAACACATGTAGTGTGTGTATCCCGGTGGTGTTTGGTGTGTTATATGCGGGAGGCCTGGGTTCGATTCCAGTTTCCTCCTTTCTTTTTATTTTTATTGCTGATTTATTATTTTAAATTTATTTGAACTTAATTATTGTTTTATTTATAGTTTAAATTTTAATAGCATTTATTAATTGAGACAAATAAAATAAACAACACTAGTAATTACAAAACGATCATTTGACCAACGCTTGATTAATAAAAGGTGCGGGTTTTTGAAACCCGTTTTACACAAATGTCATAAGTAACCAAACCGAGACAACTTTGACATCATTGGGATCACAAAAGCACACCGAAAGGTATACCAACTAGGAGTGGAACGCGTCTCAAACTCAATAGATCTACTTCTTTTGCACCTTGGTCACTTTGTGATTAATGGTTACTATTGTCATCATCCTACTTACGCACAAATGATCGTGTTATCAACTAAACCCATAGCTAACATACTATTTGTTATGACATGTATTTCCCCTCGATAGTTTTAAAAACAAAACTTTGAAATAATTTAAAGGAGGGACATGAACTCACAGCTTTGTGTTCCATACGTCGTATTACTCACAGTTGGTGTTTGTACACGTGTGTAACCTACATGTGTATCGAGTTTATTAGACGCCTAGGCCTCAATGGACCTTGTACTCGTTGCTCATCTTGAATTCTTGTTATGTATTTCTTTGTTATGATAGAACAACTTTTAATGTTTTCATAGTGTTGGTAGTGGTAGTGTGTTTGTTTGATTTATATTGTTATATATATTTCTCAATATATATATATATATATATATTTAGGGCAAATACCACTGCACCTAATTCTAGGTCATGCGTGGTATAATTCCTTTCGTGAACTTTCAGCTGACGCGACGCGTACGCAATGACTGTTTCGCGTTGCATTAACACACAACCCAAACCTTGATGCGATGCATCACAGTACACCACAAAGTCATCGATACCGTCTGGGAGTGATAATATTGGTGCCTTACACAATTTCTACTTTAATATTTGAAACGCCGATTCTTGCTTTTCTCCCCAATCAAACTTTCTATCCTTCTGTGTAAGCGAGGTTAGCGGCTGAGCAACTATTGAGAAGTTCTCACTAACTCTTCTTTTATATCCCGCTAAACCTAGGAATTGTCATATTTTCGTGGGGGTTCTTGGCGTGGTCCAGTTCTTTATAGCATCGATTTTTGAAGGGTCAAAATGTATTCCGTTCTCGTTCACCACGTGACCGAGAAATTGCACCTCGCGAATCCAAAATTCGCACTTCGAGAACTTAGCATATAATTGCTCCTTCTTTAGCAACTCCAATATAGTTCTCAAGTGTTGTCCGTGTTCTTCCTCGGTTTGCGAGTATATCAATATGTCATCTATAAAGACGATCACGAACTTATCGAGTATGGCTTACATACCCGGTTCATCAAATCCATGAACACTGCTAGGGCGTTCGTTAGGCCAAAAGGCATAACAAGGAACTCGTAATGTCCGTAGCGAGTCCTAAACGCTGTCTTAGGAATACTTACCTCTTGGATTCTCAACTGATGATACCCGGATCATAAATCAATTTTTGAGTAAAATCTCGACCCTTGCAACTGATCGAATAGATTGTCGATCCTTGTAATGGGTACCGGTTCTTGATAGTTAACTTGTTTAATTCCCGGTAGTCAATGCACATATGAAAGGTTCCGTCCTTCTTTTTCACAAACAACACCGGAGCTCCCAAGGCGAGAAACTCGCTCGTATGAAACCTTAGTCAGGCAACTCTTGCAACTGAGTAGATAGTTCCTGCATCTCCGTGGGCGCTAGTCGATATGGGGCTTTCGCCACAGGTGCAGCTCCTGGCACTAAATCAATACGGAATTCGACTTGTCACTGTGGAGGTAGTCCTGGCAAGTCTTTCGGAAATACCTCAGGATATTCCCTAACTACCGATATGTCCTCAATCTTGCGCTCCTCGGTCTTCTTATCCACAACATGGGCAAGAAAGGCGATGCATCCTTTCCTCAAACATTTTTGAGCTTTCATGCAGTTTATGATTCATAGTGGCGTGTCTTGCTTCTCACCATGAATCATCAAATGCTCTCCGTCGGATAAGGGGATGCGAATGATTTTCTCATGACATATAACTTTGGTTCAATTATCGGATAGACAATCCATCCCAATAACGACATCGAAACTACCCAGTTGAAGTGATAAATCTATATCAAACTTTCGTTCAACCAATTCTGACGTACATTTCTTTATTATCTCCCCCGATTCTACTAATTTCCCATTAGCTAGTTTAATCGAGTACGGAACATCTAATTTACTCGACTCTACCCCAAGTATATCCCTAAACTCCTAAGAAATAAAACTAAAATCTGCCTCGGTATCCAAAATAATAGATGCAAAGTGATCATTGATAGGGAACGTACCAGTGACCACGTTCGGGTCTTGGCGAGCATCCTTAGCTCCAATCATGAATGCTCTCCCCATGCTTGGTTTTCTTTAGGGCAATCTTTCTTGAAATGCCCTTTGTCTCCGCATCCAAAACACCCTTGATCTCTAGTATTTGTTCCCCGGCACACATCGGTGCGATGTCCAAACCTAGCACATATTCCACACTTGGGGCCTCGGCATTCCCCGTAGTGGTGGAAAAGGGCATTTGGGGCATTCGGTGCTCCCCTAGTATAGATTTCTTAGCAGCAGCGTTTGTGGTAGTGGTAACATATGCCTTTGTTTCTTTAACTTCTCTCGGGGCTTGCTTCTTGTTACTGTTATTATTATCTCGAGAGCCTTTCTTGAAATGAGAAAATTTTCTTTTGTTGGAGTCCGTAGTCTCCTCAGTACTTTCCTTCTTGTTCACACTACATTTAGGAAACCTTCCCTGACGTACAGCCTCCTCAGTAAGGCTGACAGCTAGATCAATTGCTTCTCCAATTTCAGTGGGTTTCGAAGAGGTAACCAGACTTAGAATTTCAGGGGCAAGTCCCCAAATGTACCTCTCAATCCACTTAAATTCAGGCTCCACTAAGTATGGCACCACTCGAGACAAGTCATGAAATTGCTACGTGTACCCAGCAATATCTGAACCAATCAACTTTGAATTCCAGAATTCTGTCTCCAACTTTTGAATTTCCGATCTTGAGCAATACTTCTTTCTCATCATTTCTTTAAGTTCCTCCCAGGTCAGCATCGTCGCCCTTAGTTTGGACCTGGAGGTTCCACCAAGATAAAGCTCCATCCACGAAGTGTCCAGTAACATAAGTGACTCTTTGCTCAACATGGCACTTGCTCATCCGGATGACTGAATCAGTCTTCTCAGTCCAACGTACGAAGGCTTCAGCACCTCCGGTACCGTCGAAATTTAGAGGTTTGCAGTCTAGAAACTGCTTGTAAGTGAAACCTGAAATCATTGGATACACCATTTAAGCATGAGTAACCAAAAAGCACGAATAGAATGGATGAGAGTATTGTGCAGTTTTATGAATAATCGTGTATTACCAGTTGGAGGATTACCTCCGGTACCACCGCTATGTTCGGAGCGGTTAGCTTCGTACTGTGCAATTTCCTGTGAAATGCGTTCATCTAACTCTGCTTGTGTTGTCGGTAGTGTATTATTGTTGGAACTCCTTCGGCGGGGTGACATCGTCGTCTAATATAAAATGTCGCTCACAATTAGCCGAATTATTTAATACTAATTACATATTTATTATTTTATTTATTTATTATTATTATTAATATATATAGACTTTTTCTTCAAACATAAATGTGTAACACATCAGTACATAATAAATAAGAAAAATATATGCATACGCCATACGCACACCCATCGTCATCATAAACACATAACTCATTGCATAGATAGTCACCACATCACAAGATATCAATCATAGTATCACCACGGCCCAATACATCAACTGTAATATAACCACATCATAACACTAACAACCATAACAAAAAAGAGATACATGAAATAAAGAAAATACACTTTATACAATGAGAACTTGTTACATTTTGTTCGTGAAGATCAAAAGGACTTAGGGATACATAACCCTAGTCAGTACAAGTTTTACGTTACAAAAGTAAGATTTCTTCTACATTGCTTCTTCACGTCATCAAGTTGTCTTCCAAAAGTCGGGATCTTCAAAGCTGAGTCTTCATGAGCTAGGTCAGCAAAAGTAAGTCTGATCCCCAAAAGATAATCACAAACATCCTACTACGATGGAGGGGTGGTGGAGATGGTGATCGGTGGAGCATACCGCGATGGTAAGCCACCTCCTCCTCTAAGTCAGAAATGTGCCTAGTAGCATCAGTCTGAAACTGCTCTAACTTCTGCACTCGCGCATCAGATGGGCATGAAGAGTGGTGAAATGGACATTAGAAGGGTGGGGTCGGTGGTGGTGATAATGATAGTGGTGGTGGTGGTGGTGGTGGGGGTGGTAGTGGCGATGATGGTAATGGGGGTGTGGCTCTAACAGCGGCATGAGCAATGCGCTGGGTCTCTAATTCCCAGATCCTGCGAAAGATCAAGGAGAGCTGAAGATCATGAAAGTCACTCTTTCCTCCACAGGAATCGAAGGAAAGTGTGAGGGGTGGTAGGGGTCAGAAGGGCTCATACCCGATGGGGTATCGGGGTAGACATACCTGTAGTAGGTGGTATGGGGCGTGTGGCATGCATAGGTGGCGGTCCAGTCGAGAAAGAAGGTCCTGCCATGTGGGAAGGTCCAGCTGCAAATGGGTTGTAAGCGGGATGGTAAGTGGACCTCCAAGAGAAAAATGGGGGTAGCTACTCAGGGGCACGCGGGGTACCGCTCAGTGAATAATGTCGGGCGGGTCCAGAATAGGGAGCGGGTCCAACTTATGGTTGGGGTACTAGCTGGAAATGAGCTAACACGGGCCGATGAGGCTACAGGGGGTGAATACATCGATACAGGCATATCTGGGGCGGCAGAAGAGGCATCGTCTGGCATATGCTTACTTTGGGCGGCATTTGAGGATAACTAGATGTCAACGACTGGATTGACAGGGGGTGGGATCTCAAGTATAGCTATGTCATCGAAGACCTCGCCGTCTGCGAGGTCATCATCTATGTGATCGACATGGAACACTGGTATGTCATCATCATCATCATCATCCAGATCCATGACTGGAGGAACCATGGCAAGAGGTACAGCAAGTTGTACTATCACATGCTCGCCCTCCGGATGGCCATAAACAATAACATCGTGTAGGGGCTGCGGAACGACTAGCACGTCGTCTGCCTATGGGGCATCATCCTCCATAGGATCAATAAGAGGAAACGACTGAAAGTCATCAAGGTCTTCATGGTCGGCTCCATCCCCAATGGGTAGGGCCTCAGCATCGGGGCCGTATCCATCGTCGGACACATACTCCATGGGATCTTCCTCGTAGCTCGACGAAGGAAGACATAGTCCTGGCAAATAATCCATACAATGCATATATATACATGTTAGTAATTTATTATTACTTATGATATATTTTATATTAATCACCACTTCTCATGCAAGACTTGTTTTCTTTTGTTTTCACGTGTAATCTTAATGTTTCGTTACTATCCACTATTGACTAATCATGTATTGATCCTTGCTCGTTACTTATAGTCGAGCTCGTGTGATAGATCCTCATGTGATCGTGATACAATGAAAGCCTTTTTGTTATTTTGTCATAATTCCGAAAACATTTCTGTTATGTTATAATCCTTGTTTTCATGTGTGAGCCCTCAGTGATTGTAGACCAAACTTTAATAAAAAGTTTTTCCCTGGTTCACTACAATCGGAGCTCTGATACCAACCTGTCACACCCTGGCCGTAGCGGAAGCGCAAGTGTGTGACTATTAGGTAATCATTGCATCCAATTTAGTAACAATTATAATTCAACAGCGATGCCATACTAATAATAAGTTTCATTCCCATAATTACAACCATACAAAAGTGATTTCATAGTTTTAACTGTTTTCATCTTGTCATCATAAGCATAATTCAAAGAACATTACTTCAAAATAAGATATTGTTTTCATCATGAATACATAATGAGGTTTTGACCCGTATATACCCATACGAAGTTGGGATATAAAAGGCAAACCCTCCAAAAGATAGCACATTGTTGTCTTGACATTTTCCCAGACCCGAATCGTATCACTAGCTCATGCCTTGCGTCGTGAAATACATGTAATTTTAAAAGTCAACATAAAGTTGGCGAGTTCATGTAGTTAATGTTTTCGTATAAAAATGTCATTCTTGAAATCCAGTAATGAAATCCGAGTATGTTATTAGCATCATGGAGTTTTAAGGATCTATCAGTGTGTCGCGAGCACCCTGACATATATGTGCCATAAGTAAGTAAACAAACCGAGACAACTTTGATATCATTGGGATCACAAAAGCACTCCGAAGGGTATGCCAACCAGGAGTGGAGCGCGTCTCAAACTCAATAGATCTACTTCTTTTGCACCTTGGTCACTATGTGATTAATGGTTACTATTGTCATCATCCTACTTACGCACAAATGATCGTGTTATCAACTAAACCCATAACTAACATACTATTTGTTATGACATGTATTTCCCCTCGATAGTTTTAAAACAAAACTTTGAAATACTTTAAAGGAGGGACATGAACTCACAGCTTTACATTCCGTACGTCGTTCATTACATGCTTTTTCATGTTGAAAATCGCCTGTCGTCGTAATAACTCTTCGAGTCGGCGATTTATTCGTTGGTTGATGACGCGATGGTGTAATTGTGAATGTTCGCCTATCGTCCGCATTGCTTCGTTTGTCCGATTATTGTTTCACGTATTGTAAAAATATATTTGTTGGAGTCACCAACACTTGGTATTATTTTCAAGTGTTTGTAGTATTTTGTATATAATTGGGTATTTTTATGGTGAATACCCTAAGCTTCTAAATACTTACACATACAATACACATGTATTTATACAAAATTCTTGGTGACAAAATATGTATACATCTTTTATTTCCACAAGTAAATATATATATATATATATACATACATACTTGATAAACACTTGAGTGTTTAGGGTTTAACCCTCGTCATCAAAACTTACTTAATGATGATTTAAGTTACTAATTGCGTTTAGTCCTGCTAATCATCCCGTTAATCATATCTTAATCGCGATTAGATTTTTAAAAACCCTCGTCATCAAAACTTACTTAATGACGATTTAAGTTACTAATTGCGTTTCCCCTAAACTATGGTGTTTTCCACGTTTTAAAAACGTAGTTAAACCCTATTTAAACTCATAATCAAGATCAACAATTTGTTTCAAGCTTTCATATTATTTGTTTACCGCTTATGTATATCATCATCCATGGCATTTTTGTAGTCAAAATCTTATTAAAAATGTAATTTGATTTCAATATTTATTAGCATTTTTAACTCATCATTTTTGTTACATCCTTAGACCAAGTCCATTGTTTTAAACCCCTTTGATTACTACACTTTTTAAGATGGTTACATCTTAAACCATAATGTTTATCTCTTATAAAAATCACGCATATGTAGTAAAAATATTTTTAGGTTGTAGTAATCTTTATGGATGATGTAGTTGATGATCTTGTTTGGATTTAAACATTATCATGTTTAAATCCTCATTTTCATACTTGTTCATACAAGATCATCTAACTTTTACACCTTACTTGAACATAAAAACACCATCATGCTAACTTTTGTTAACATATAAATATATGATCAACACAAAATACACCATATTTGGTGTTATTATTAAGGTGTGAGTTAGGGTTTTTAGGTTATCTTTTCTTCATTTTCAAGATGATCAACTTGTACTTTGTGAACTAGACATAATAATAAACTGGAATATGAAGGGATTTGCCTTACAATGGTGCACAAGTTTAGTGATGATTTAACAAAGAAAATGAAGCTCCAAGATAGCCCTAATGCTCCTCCACCTTTGCTAGCTTCTTGAATGGTCTTGAAGAGGCTTTAAAGTGAGTGTAATGTGGTGGTTTATGGTGGCTAAATGGTGGTGTTGTGATGGTGATGGTAGCCGTGTGGTATGAAGGAGAGAGGTAGGAGTGTTGTTTTAAATTTTTAAGTGAAGAAATGATGAATAAACATGAGGTGATATCGTTATAAAATCATCATCTTTTCAAGGTCACAACATATCTTCATACCATGCTTCTAATCTACCATTTTCAACAAAACTCAAGTGGGTGTGGGACCCACTTGAGCCGTGAACATGAGGGGGGGGGGGGTAAAGTGTAAAATTTTTATATCACATGTTTTATTTATTAGATATTTTAGTCATTAAGTTAAGTGTTGTGATTAGGGGATTGATCTTGCATTCGTAGTATATAATTAGGGTTTAGAGTGTTATTCTATGATAATTAATCCACTTGATAATTTAATATAAGTTTCGAATGACGGAAACGTCGTTAGTTCGTTCATCGACACAATATTCGCTAATAAATTAACTTTATTATTTAGTACCGGAAGCCTTTGTTTATGACCACCACAATTGTCATGGCCTTTATTTAGTGCACTTCCGATATAAAAATATGCATAACTAGTTGGCTAGGCGAATATATGTTGAGTTAGGATGGCCAAAATGCCTTTCGTTCGATCGTTGCGCTCGATATCGGCACTTATATATCTTGCCGTCGAACTTTTCCGGAATTGTGTTTCCGTGACCTCATGTTAGTTGAACGGATTCCGAGTCCCAAATAAGGCCTAACTAGTGCGCTAGATGCATGAATGAGGCTATCGGCCAATAAAATGTTCGTCGTTTCGACAAACGGTCGCTTTCCGGTCAAATTGTGCACTGTTTGCCGAATGACCGGAAATGATGTCTTTTGTGCATTTTTGCTATTCTTATATTGATTTAGGATGATTAACATTGTTTTATTATGATTCTGAAATCCGGAATCCACCGAATTAGTGTTGCGGACAAACTAAAATTTGTCGCCTTTTTGGTCGAAACGGACAATTTTGCAATTTAGGCGTTGTACGTGAAAGTTATGGATTTTGTAATAGGTGATCTCATATCAATTTTTTCATTTATATATGGACTCAGGTATGGCATTAGCATGCCGTTATTTGTTGTTTTGATTCGTTTTAGCGGTTTTGCCGACGCAATTAGTGCCACCGCAAATAGTGCGCCCAACACTTTCGACCAACACTTTTAGGGCATTGTTTGGTTTGTTCCGCGTCGTAACGGAACCGGTATATGTTATGATTCTATTTACTTGTCCTAATACTTAGAATATGACGTACGACTCAGTTACGCAATTAAATTACGATAATATGCATGAGATTTTAAAATAAAAATAGTGATTAGATTGTACAGAATTACCAGTTATTTGCCAATTGTCACAGAACATGTTCTCCAAGCTGAGATATGATATCACACTGTTTCGGATAGCTACCGTTCTGATCTGCTGCTTTTTTCGGAGAATTTTGAAGTTTCGGTTGGATTTCAGATCATCTTGGATCATCAATTTGAAGATTCGAGTCATTTCAGATCATCTGCTTGAAGGTTTGGAGTCATTGTAGATAGTATTCAAAGCATCTCGGATAATCTTCATCACATTTCGGATAATCTTCAAGTGATTTCGGATAATCCTCAAACCATTTCGGATCAAAGGCTTGCATTTCTGATTGTTCTTGTTGAAGATTGCTTGCATTTTGAATCATCTTCAAGGCATCTCGGATAAACTTCAAGGCATCTCGTATAAGTCACTGTTCCGAGTTCGAGATACCGTTCCAAATTCGAATCACTGTTCCGGGTTGACTCCTCATTTCGGATAGGACCCTGTTTCCGTAACACAGCGATCACGGCGAAAAAGTCAGGAGTCATGTCACAGAACTATTGTTTCATAATTCATGGAATTTAAGATTTTGTTTTATTAAGTTAAATGTTTAAATTGTCTTGGGATAAACAGAAAAACACATAAATAAATTGTCTTTTATATTTTAAGCCGCATCCATTCCTACGTGAAACATGCATCATATTATCAAACATTGACTCCTGAAACATATGTGAAAAGAGAGTCAGCATAAAAATGCCGGTGAGTACATAGGTTTTGTGGGTGTGTCAAATTCATGGCTTTGTATACATATTGCAACACCTCGTCCGACTACAAGAGTCATTAAGTGAAAACCTCATATCAAAAGTGTTTGATATTGCAATACAATTAACCAACTAAAATAAGTTGGTTAGAGTTGTGAAAACCTTATAGCCACGAATCTTGACCAAAACGTTTCCTTTGTAAAAGCCTTGTAATAGATTATTCAAAAGAAAACTTCGTATGGTTTATATCTTTAAGTGAAAATCATTGCATGACATTGTTCAAAACTGTTTGCCCGTGTTATAAACCATTTGTCCTTGTTATAAACCATTCGTCCGTGTCATAAACTAATTGTCCATGTCATAAACAAATCGTCTGTGTTTTTAATTGTGAAAACTTTTGATTGTTCTTTAATGAACACATTCAAACCTGTGTTGACTATACCACCAAAGGGTATCTTTAATAAATAGACCACCAAAGGGTCTTTTTAACTAGATTATCAAATCAACAAATGATTTGTTAATCAGAAACAGTTTCTGTCATTACCCAAACTTCCACCAAATTCAGTGAACAGTCCAATAATGGGATTGTCAGTCCTGTGGTACCATAACATACTACTGGTCGGCTCGGCCAAACTAATGAATGTCATTTGTGTTATGTATAAAGCATCAACAAGTTGTTCACATTATTGAAATTGTGTTGTTTTATATATAAACAATAGACATTGTTTTTGTAAACTTGAAAATGATTTAGCACATATGAGTCACCCTAGAACATTTGCAAAACGTAAAAAAGGGGAACTATGTACTCACTTGGGATTGCAAAAGTGTTCTTGATCAACGGAATAAACAAAGCTCAAATGTGTCCTAACGTGTTAGATAAATATGTTAGTGTGTCGGGACTATAGACGGGAGATCGGATAAAATGAAGTCTTATAAACCAAAGGAGTGTTGGAACTCATGTGATATGGTTTAACAAACTTAACATTTTGATTTGGAAAGGACCCTAAGTGCTTTTGACCCATTATGACTCGTTAAGGTAGTTTATGCTACTTTAACGGGTCATTAGCGTAAACGTGTGATCGGATGGTTAAACATGTACTATGATAAGTCTTAAATGCCCAAACATGTTTGAAAGTGTTATAACATCAATTTATATGTCAAAAATTTGGTTACATGTATTTAAAATGGATTTATGCGCAAAAGGGCATTTTGGTCATTTTTTAAGGAAAATGAAAGTAACTTATCATAACACTAACCAAATGACGTGACCATAAGGTATAACCTCAGTAGGTTATTCCCTATACAACTATGGTCACAAATATGTGTTTGGTCAGATCATAAGACCGACCAAACGGGTCGGATGCTAAAGTCAAAGCGGTGGTCAAGACCGCTCGACTTACGACCTTAAATAAGCATTAAAGTAGAAGTGATGAGTTAGACATGTCAAAATATGTCTAACTAAGTTTATAAAATTGATTTTGTATTAAAGTTTCGAGTTGACTTTTCCTGTTGACCATTTAGAATTGGACTTTTTGGACTTGTCACCTTCATTAAAAACATAATTCATATTCGGTAAAACTAAAAATGATGAACCCGAACGGTGTTTTTACTGCTGCAGATCTCGTCAACGCTACATTAGCGGCTATCTATTCATAAAGTCCAGTGTTGCATGAAGAACTGGATCAGATTATCGGAACGTCTACCAAAATTCTGAGGTTGTTATATGGAGACGACTATTTTGAGTGTACCTGGCGTTTTGAGCAGTACTGCAAGGCTAAGGAGCCCGGAGTTTGGAGGTGTATTCGTGATGGTCCCCGTACCATTATGTACACTACTGAGGATGATCCTCTGTGACATCCCGGTTTTTCAGACATCTTAAACGCACTACTTCACGGTTATTCGTTCCTACGCTAAATTGATTCGGAGACTTAAATTGCACGCTCGAAATAATTACGATAACTTCGTGAACTTATCAAGTGAATTACGTGCTATGTGTATTAAACGTTTATAAGTTCGGTGAGTTATTATGCCATGTTTCGAATTCGTGATTTTTAGTTATAAAATATATTTATGATAAATAGATAAATGAACCGAACCGGGTCGCGAAACGGCTGGACCTCACTTCTTTGCGACTCAAGGAGTTAACCAAAACTTGAGGATCAAGTTTTAGATCCAACCGACCCACCCCAAACCCGTGCGGCCGCGAGCACCCAACCGCAAACCCTTTCTCATTTTCTTTTCCCTCTTCACTATATATGCATGTGTTATGTTTCAAAAACAAAACACACACACACAAACCCTAGTTCCAAACAAGTCGACGGCAGCCTCCTCATCCCTCTCTCGGTCGCAAACAACCTTCCCACTTTCCTCTCGGTCGCGGTCTTCATCATCATCCGATTCGACTCCCATCTAGTTCTCGGATCATTGATCTTCATTGTTAAAGGTTAGAGTTTATCATCGTTTGCAAAGTCATACTAGGATTTATAAACTCTTGATCATGCTAGAATGTAGTGGTAGAATCATTATCATGAAGATGTACGATGTTTAGTTCGATAAATTATGCTAGTTTGCGATTATGATGATTAGTGGAATCAAGAATCATTAGGCTGCGTTTTGTGATAAAAACCATATATGATGATTAGGGTTTGCATGAGTATGATGTACATGATGATATATGATTGATAAATCTGTTCTTGATCGTTTATAGTTAACGTATCGATTGTTTAAGCGTGTTATATTGTGATAAAATGTCGAAATCAGGATGCTGAATGGTGTTTACAGCCAACTTCAACTGGCTGTAACTTGGTTAATATTTATCGAAAAACGGATTTTCTAGAGCCTAAAACGTATATTTTTGAAAAACTCTTCTAATGGCGCTGGATTCATATTTTTCTGAAGTCGTTTGATATTTTTAAGTGGCCAATTAAGTTCAGTAACTGAAGCTGTGAAAATTCTGAAAATTTGTTAGTTGTTTATCGAGTCGGATCTAATAATCTGTAGAGAGTCGAATCACAAAATTTGTACAGCAACTGGATATGGAAATTTCCGGGAAACTCCTACTGGAATTTTGTTAATTGGACGAACGGTTTAAATAAATTCTCCCGTGGACTGCAGTCAGAAAGCGACGAATCTGACTGCAGCCTAGTATATTAATATTTATGAATAATCAGTAAAGTGTTAGAACTTGAAAAATTTACATAAAATTCTACAGCTTAGTTGATACCTTCTGTAAAATAATTGGAATTTTTGGAACGTTGGAACTATTTTATAAAAATCCTTGAAAACAGCCTAATTATGAGTATATAAGCTGAAACTTGATAACTTGCGAATGTGTGTACCAAAGTGTTGTATGGATTGATTTGTGTTCATGATAAGTTGGTTTGATCACTATGTTGGTATGATGATACTTGCAAGCATGATTTGAGTTTTTAGGAATTGTTATTGTATGTACCGCATTGTGTGTTAGTATGTGTAGGGTTTGTATCAGTGTGTTCACTCACTAACTCTAAATCAATTGACTTGCTAGGACGCAATTAGCGGTCTCATCATTTGCTACATCTGTGTTACACTAACCGAGCAACTAAAGGTGAGTTCACGGCCCCTAATTTTATCCGGTTTTAAACAACAGGGGGAGAAACATGTATACACTCTACAACTCTATCTCTTTACGTTATATGAAATTAACGTCATTAAACTATTCGGTAACTAAGTTAATGTTAACGTACGTTATGGTCACTAAGCAGCTATATCACACAAGTCCTCGACAATCTCTCGGATCGTTAGTATTGGGTTAGATAGCGGGGAAATTATAAGTAGTACTACTGGGCCCGACAAGCCCCACCCGAGCTAGTCGCGCTAGCCGACCGGGTATGGTTAACGGGTGAATAATTTGGCCTAACTTCGCCATGGTCAGTGATAGGCCTGGAAACACGGAGGCACAACAGTCAGCTTCGATCGCGAACACTTACGTGACATAACTTTAGGCTAGCTACCTACATGTTAACATTGAACTTAATTACGAATCAACAATATTATTCCGGGTTAGGGATAATGGAACCAACAACGTTATTATTCCGGGTTAGGAATAATGGAACATCATTATTATTCCGGGTAAGGAATAATGGAACCATCAGTATTATTCCGGGTTGGGAATAATGGAACGAAATCGTTATCCCGGGTTAGGGATAATGGGGGAAGCAAACTTATAACCGAACAAATGAACTTATGAAAACCTGTGAACTCACTCTTAATGTTGACACTTGTTTCTTTACATGTTTCTCAGGACGCTAGGAGCTCTAGGTGCACTCACTTGCATTGATCAAGACATCTTTTTATCGAGTCTCATTTACGAACATTGTTTGAGCTTTTCTTTAGTTTTGGCGTTTGTGTTGGCGCCCGTTCCTTTACTTTACTTTAAATACTTCCGCTCAACTTTAAAAACTAATGCTTCCGCTAAACATTGAAATCAAACTAAGACAATCTAAAATTAACTATGAATGGTTAAACAAATGATTTTGGAAAACGTATTAACAAATCATATAGAGTCGTTCGACGTTACTAGTGTCTCAGCTTCTGGTTTGTTCACACGCCTCGCGGTAAAACTCCGCAAGTGGAAATTGAGGGTGTGACATCCTCTTACTCAGATTCTGAAGCCTGAGAATCTGTGGATGGATGATGATCGAAGAATTAAAGACGAAGACGATAAGGTAATGGCGAATCTTACTATGGCTCTTGGTCCGGATATCTCGATTGTTGTCAGAAATAGCACAAATACGAAAGAGGTCTGGGACGTGCTAAAAAATCCGTATGAAGGAAACATTTACATGAAGGCTAGCAGGGTAATCATGTTGAACCAGCAATTCAGTTCATTCAATCACATTTATGGGGAGACCGTGGAAAACCAAATCAGGAGGTTCGTCAAGCTAGTCTCACAGATGATTAGTGCTGGCATCTCTATTACTAACAGTGGGATGAATCGCCAACGTTTGAACTCGCTGCCGAAAAGTTGGGATGCTGATGACTCGATGATTAAACATACTACAAACCTGAATGAAGTCACACTCACCGAACTAATTGCTACCATCAAATCATGTGAAATTGACAATCAACAGAGAGCTAAATCACAAGAACTCCATGATTGCTGCAGGGATGACTTGTTCTAACACTGCCTTGATGTCTCAAAGTCATTCTAATCTTGTTTTCAGCCCTGTGACGAACAATAATCCGAATGTTGTCTTCAGTCCGATAACTTAAGCAAAACTAAAAGCTTTTCGGAACAACTCAGCTGCACCTGCTACTGCTCAGTAATATCCTCAGCACGCAAACATGGTTTACAGTCTAGTGAACTCCTCATCCTCTCAGAATGTCCCATCCACACCCTCTGCTGAAAACCTTGCTTTCCTAACCAAGCAGAATGAAGAAAAGTTGGCTCTCACAGCGTCCATGTCAATAGTCTACATGCTTTTCTAGCAGGTGATCTCTTGCCTCCATCCATTCTTGCTACAGAGATAAATTAGGTTATCGAAGAAGATATTGAAGAATTGGATGCATCCTGGAATCTGGCTATGGCAAAATTCCGAGCAGAGAAGTTTCAGAAGAGATACGGTCGTCGTCGCATGTCAAACATTCGTAGTGGATCTGTAAAAGACAAGTTGAGGTGCTACAAATGCCATGAACCGGGACACTTTGCTAGAGATTGCAAGATGACACCAGTGGGTTATGTAGGAACTCAGAGAGATCCATGGTTCCTGTTACGCTGGCTCAAACGTAAACTTCAACTTCATCTAGCCAAGGAGACTCTGGAACAGGAAAGGTGCTGATGGTACAAGAGCAACATGGATTTAGCTGGGTCGATGCAGCAGCTCAAGTGTAATCCCTGAAGATCTCATAAGTTGCTGAAACACACCGCCAATGTTTGATAGCGCAGACCGAGGAACCCAAAACTCTTTCTGAATCGGTAAACTCTCTTTTGTGTTCTGAACACTGTAGAAATAATATTGCACAGATGAGAGCACATAATTCGCTCTAATCAGTGATTACAACTGTGTCCATGTCTAAGTGCATCGGTCTTCGAGAGAACAATAAAATTCTCCATGAAAAGATTGACGCGCTAAAGAAGGACATAACTCAGCTCCACTTGGACATCAATCAATAGAAATTTTGGGTCCATGATTACAAAAACAAACTATATTTAAAAACAATGGAGTGCAACTCAATGAGAGCTGAGCTGGAACTTCCGACTGGAAAGTATCAACAAAATGAATGGAACATTAAGAAATTTGATACTTCCAGCAACACATGTTCATAATCTATGTTACATACAACTCGCACCAAAGGAAAACAAGGGCAAAGGGTTGGGTTATACACAAGTTCCTCCACCATATAATAATAATTATTCAAGGATGCACATTATTGAGCAAGAATTGGAAAATTATGATAAAATGATGTATGGCAAACCAAGCAATTACGTTCCTTGGGAACCTTTCAAACCAAAGAATGCCAGACCCACCGATTTACAAAAGCCAATGAGTTATGTCAAAGACATTAATCAAGAATGCTTAAATGAATCAGTTGAAATTTAAAACATGAAAAGGAGTCGATGAAAACTCCATCCGAGGAACCACAGGAAAAGGCATCGACATTTGATTCTGTAGACAATATTAACTGTTTAGTGTATGTGTAGAATCAATAATAATAAAGGAGCGGTCGGAAGTGGATGATGAACCACATCCAATTGATGCTGATGATTCGAATGTTTCTTTGTATGATAAACATGATAATTACGTTTAGAACTTTGTTTAGCCCATGGTTTTTGAGACTCAGGGTTTTCTGAAGTTGTTAAAACTGAAACTTTGAATGATGTGGTTTTGATTCTGATTGTGATTTAATTGTTTTACCAGAGGAGTCTGAGGCATCTATTTCGAGTGATTTAGAAAACTATTCTAGTTTCCCTGAAACCTCAACTAATACTTCAAATCTCTTTGAAAATTGTGAAGATGAAAATATTATTGTGTGAATGAAATTGTTGAAGAACAGGAGTTGTCTAATAAATCTGAGGATTAGACTGAAGATTCTCACTCATCAAATAATGAGCAAAGTGTTTGTGATGGTCAAATTATTGACAAAAGTTGCTCATCATCTGGTAATCAAGAATCGATTGATCCTCAAAAGCTTTGTGTCTAATGAAACATTTTCCAAAGAAACTGATACAGTCATCTCCAAAAGCTCAGTTTCTGAAGAAAATGTTTCAAATGAGACTAAGCCTACGGGATCCACTCCCGCAAGGAAAAGGCGATCTGGAAAAACAAGAAAATAGTAGAAAATGAAAACTCAAGAGGAAAATCTCCTCAAATGCTGTTAACCAAAATCAAAGGACAAACCCATCTCAAAAGCTGACTGAACCTAAGTTGAAGGGTAAATTTATCAATACTCACTCTTGTGTTGATGATTGTGAGTAGGTTTCATCTAAGAGTAAATATGCACACAAGAAATTAGCACCTGGTGGAAAGAATCGACCAAATCAGCTCCCCAGAATAACACAAGCAGAACTAAGAGTCTTTTTCTTGAAAAGACAAACTTGTTTCAATTGTGGAATTCCAGGGTACATAGCTAGAAATTATGTTCATCGTCCCCTCGTGTGTTACCAATCCAGGAACATCTATCAACAGACAGCTTCGCATTATCGACGTCATGAACATCAATTCACTCGAGCAAAGTCCTCTGATGGAGACTGGAATCTAGCAAAGAGAATCAATAAAAGGTTTTCAAACACAAATGATTTCCAAAATCAGTCCAAGAAACTAACCGAAACATCAACCAAAGTTATGAGAAACAACACTGATTCAAAAATCTGAAAACCCAAAACTCTTGCTAGATCTCAGTCTCAGTGTTTACAATCGTCAAACTCTACAACCTCTTCTTCTCAAACCTTAAACTCTACTAAAAGTCATATGATCTTTCATGAGGTTTCGCGAACGAAGGGTGATGATCGACCTAGATTGAAAATGGTCTGGGTTCCTGTTTCTCACTGGCCCCGTTATGTGTGCAGGAACGGCAATGGAGGGCTGTCGTTAGACTTTGATTTATCGACAGTGGTTGTTCTAGACATATGATAGGGGACATCTCCCAGTTGAACAACATCAAAATCTTTAACGACGGATTTGTCACCTTTGCAGGAGGAGAAACTTAAAGAATTACTATGAAAGGCATGGTCAGAAATGGGGTACTCAGCTTCTTTGATGTCAATTATGTTCTTGGAATCAAACACAGTCTTCTTAGTGTATCTCAAATGTGCGACAACGACTTAGAAATTCTCTTCACAAAAGGTGGATGTGTAGTTTTGAAGCCCGAGATTGTCATACCCGAAGATTAGTACTTGATTGAAGCTGAACGCCGGGAAATTCTTACGTGATTGATATGAATAAGGCCCCCACTGATCAAGTTACCTGTTTGTTTTCTGAAATTGCCGAACACGATGTTATGCTGTGGCATCGTCGGCTTGGTCATCTGAACATGAAGAATCTTAATCGACTAGCAAAAGGAGGTTTAGTTAGAAACTTACCAATTAGAGATTTTATGCAAATCGAGAAATGTGAATCATGTGCTTGAGGGAAGCAGCACCGTAAGCCTCACAA
The DNA here is from genome assembly GCA_947069175.1 of Scalesia atractyloides. Classification (NCBI taxonomy): domain Eukaryota; kingdom Viridiplantae; phylum Streptophyta; class Magnoliopsida; order Asterales; family Asteraceae; genus Scalesia; species Scalesia atractyloides. The sequence continues at coordinate 71,011,518 of CAMTDV010000023.1, forward strand.
GCCTAAGCTCGTGAACACGACATCTAAAGTTTTGGAACTGCTTCACATGGATCTTTTTGGTCCTATAAATGTGTTAAGTATTGGAGGAAAGGCCTATTGCTTGGTCCTCACAGATGATTTCTCACACTTCACTTGGGTGTTTCTATTGGAACAGAAGAGTGAAGCTGCAGGTCTGATAAAGAAATTTGTCACTCACGGAGAACCAAGCAAACGAACGAGTAAAAATTATTCATTGCGACGATGGGACGGAGTTCAAGAATGCTGAACTGAATAATTTCTGCACTTCGAAAGGAATTGATCGCTAATATAGTGTAGATCGAACTCCTCATCAAAACGGAGTTGCTGAAAGACGCAATAGAACTCTCATTGAAGTTGTTCATAAGATGCTAATAGATTCCATCCTTCCACTGATATTTTGGGCAGAAGCAGTGAACATCGCTTTCTATGTTCAAAATCATGCGGTAATCTACAAACGTCACATGAAAACACCTTATGAGATAGTTGAGGGATAAAAACCCTCTGTACAACATTTCCGCACTTTTGGTTGTCCTTGTGGTCTCCTAACCATGGATGCCAAAGGTAAATTTGAAGCAAGAGGAGATCCATGCTATTTCATCGGCTATGCTAAAACACCACATATTGAGTATACAATAAGATCAAGAAGCAGATCGTGGAAACGTACTACGTGGATTGGCTGGAAGAAAATCCCAAAGACGCACGAATTAGACCTGATTGGTTATATGATTATTCTTCCTTGTTTAAGTCGTTTAATATTCTGTCTGATGTGACTGTTAATGTAGATGTCTCAAGTACAGTGATACCTATTCCCATCGTAGCTGAAGATGATGCTGAACCTCTTCAAGATGCTTTCAAGAAGCTTACTGTGGATACACTGGGATTTCATGAAGCCTACCACACTACATCTTTCTTCACCAGTTTAGGAACCGGTTTAGGAACCAACTACGACAACTACTCCTGATGATGCAGTTCACAACAATGAATCCTCCACAAAGAAAACTGCTGCTGGTCCTTCAAGTACAAATGTCCAAGGATCTTCATTGTTTCCGGAGCCGATTCCATCAGATTGCACCATAGATCCATTAGTGGTCAACACAGCTGCTGCATCAAATGAGGGGGAGTAATCTGGGATAGTGTCAGGAAGTTTTTCTAATCTGCAATCAAACTTGCAGGCACCTGCTGTAGCAATCCCACAACGTGTTTAGAGAAGCCATCCTATTACGAATGTTATTGGTCCTTTAACTGCTGGTGTTCAGACCCGCAGTAGATAAGGAACCATTAACACATGTTTATATTCATGCTTCATTTCACAGATTGAGCCTAAGAGCATTGATGTTGCTTTGCAGGAACCTGGATGGGTTAATGCAATGCCTGAAGAGCTCAATCAATTTGAAAAGCTGGGAGTATGGAAGTTAGTGAAACTACCGGAAGGAAAGCGTGCTCTTGGAACACGCTGGGTGTTTAGAAACAAACAAGATGATACTAGCGTGATTATGAGAAACAAAGCCCTATTGGTGGTCTAGGGATTCAAGCAGATTAAAGGCCTTGATTTTGATGAGGTGTACGCACTAGTAGCTCGTCTGGAAGCCATACGCATCTTCTTGGCATATGCATCCTATATGGGTTTTACTGTTTATCAAGTAGATGTTAAGACGGCGTTCCTGTAGGGGAAGGTCAAGGAGGAAATTTATTTTACTCAACCCCCTGGGTTTGTTAATTCAAAGAAGTAAGGTTTTGCCTACAAGTTGGATAAAGCTTTGTATGGACTGCACCAACCACCCCGTGAATGGTATGCAACCTTAATAGAGCATCTGCTTACACACGGATATACCCGGGGGATGATAGATCAAACGCTATTCATTAAACTTATTGAAAAGGATATCATCCTTGTTCAGATCTATGTTAATGATATCATTTTTGGGTCAACCAATGAAGATCTATGTAAGGAGTTTGAGGAGGTGATGAAAAAGAAGTTCGAAATGAGCTCATTGGGAGAAATGACTATGTTCCTAGGCTTGCAAGTTCGTAAGAGTAGTCAAGGGATCTTGATTCATCAAGGCAAATATGTTCAGGACGTTCTTGTAAAATTCAACATGACAAATTCTAAGCCAATAGACTCCCCCATTATAGAACGACCCTTGCTGAATGAGGATGCTGAATGTCACACCTTCAATTTCCACATGCAGGGTATTACCACGAGGCGTGTGACTGACCAGGATCATGCACCAATCATATTGAACATTAAACAAAGTAAAGCAAGTTCATCAATTACCAATACGATTAGTAACTAAAGTTCACAGTTCAAAAGCAATAAATAAGTTAACAGCAGAAGCATAAAGTTTGATAATCCAAACAATAGTTTTAAAGTTCATGGACATTATTAGGAACCCAATAAAGGTTCAACGCAACCACTACACTCATCCACTTCAAGCTCCCAAGCTGTACCTAAGGACTTGCAAAGCATGCAGTAGAGTGTCAACATAAAGTTGGCGAGTTCATGCTTTTCTAGTTTTATTTCCAAAAACATAAGTTTGGTAAATTACTCATTTTTAATCATGTTATGGGGAGCTACCCCATCTGTAAGCTACTAAACTGTGTAATACCGAACACTTGCGACTGTTGAATCGTTGTTGCCCCGTTTGTCAATGTCTATCATCATTGATGGTTGCCAAAGCATACTAGTTCACGCCCGTCCCCCCGACATGGTGTGAGGTTAGTGAAACCTAATAGCGCTATCAACTAATATCCTATACGTTAGGCCAGGCGATTAATCGGTATAGTAAGTGTTTGTGATAGAGTTGTGTTTAGTACGCTAAAGACATGAATTATAAATAGTATTTAGTTGTGTTCCTCCCCGGAATACTAGGCAACCTCAAATCAGGGAAAGTGTAGTTCGTTCCCAATCACCAGGAATACATGCTTTTAGTAAAATGTGTGAACTCACCTTTATCTTGCTCGGCAGATAAATTACTTGTTTTAAAGTTGGTCAACCACGTCCTATTATGGTTACCAATAACAATTAGGTTTGTATGCGAGTAATCCACATACTTTCAACATGTAACTAACATGTAGCATTCAAGTTAAAAACATTACGCATCACATAAACAGGCATGTGGGCCATGCATAATTCATAATAAGAGCCCAACAAGTAAGCAATTTTAGGTAGCCCAATATGTGTGACAATCAACAATTTACGAGTTGTAATTACACGAATAAAAAACGTTAAGACGAATAAAGATAGTTCTTTAGGCACAAATTAACTTAAACAGGCCTTTGGTATGTCTAGGAATATCTATCCGACTATATGGTACGCGAATGGTGATTTGCGTAAAAACTGTCGAACGTTAAGCGGTAACAAACTGACACCAGACAAAATACTGACAACACTGACAAATACGAGTATTATACATATATTTTGAACATATGAATTGGTTTTGATGAATTATCATGCTTTCGAACGTCACAAAACACATACGTGAATGAAAAACCCGTCTATAGAAACGCACCGACAATGAAACGGAAGCAATGGACTCGTGTATTTACCTTAAAAACTGAAATATTATGATAAATTTAGCTTCATAATCGAATTTTAATATCCGCAGTCAAAAGCGGATCGAAAAACGGACAAGAAGCGACAACCGAAGCAAATTACACGTTTTTAACGCAACCAACGAACGTACGTTACTAATATCGAATACTGACACTATGTTACATGTTTATGACCCAAAAATAATGTTATACGACATTTTACAATGTTCGGTTAAAAAACGGGCCACATAGACGCGATTGGCCGCTCAAAACACTAGAAACGGGCCCATGGGCCTTGGGCACAATCCACCGAAAACCCTAACTATATAAAGGTTACTACACACACTCACACCATATTCTACACAAACAAATCTCTCGCTAACCCTCACACTCTCTCACTTTCTCTCTCTACGAACGCTGGTAGCCGACAAAGACTCCAGCGAACCACGGCAGCCAGTCACCGTGTGCGGTGGTCTGGTGGGGTGAAGATAGCTGCGGCGCCGCCGTATGCGGTGGCGGTGATTTCGGTGACCGTCCGGTGTAGTTTTTTCGGCCAAACACCCCCACCCCACTATTTCATGCATCCCCGACGTAGTGATGTGGTCCGTTCCACGCGATTCGAAGCCGTTTGGGCTCGAGAGTAACTCCGGCGAGCTCTAGCCAAGATTCCAGCGAACTCTTTTTAATTGTTTAACTTCGTGCATGTATAGATCGGGGCTTAAAGCGCGTTCTGGTGTAGTTTCATCAAAATCGAAGTTCCGGCGACTTTCCATTAAGCCTTCCGCCCGTGTTTTATGGTTTTTCTATGGTACCGTTCGTTTAAGAGTGGGTGATTATTTTTTAGATGGTAATGGTGGAGGTAGGAGAGATGGGTGGCCGGCGGTGGTGGAATGATGATGGCAGTGCTATGGTAATGGCCACGAGTCGCGACCGGCAACGCTAGGGCCGGCCGGCAGTGGCGGTAGTGGTGGTGGTGCTGTTTTGGTTTAGGTTCTTGTTGGCTGCAAGTCCTATTCAGTTTTGGGTGTGGCTCGGGTCTAGGCTCGGGTACGTGTCCACAAGTCAACCTCGGTTCAATTATGGTTCAACTGGGTTCAAACTTGGTGCTCGGTTCAGATTCAGTTCAGGTTAGATTGTAGCTCGGGTCACGGTCAACACAAGTCAAACTTGGTCTAATGGTCAACACGGGTCAATACGGCCAGACTTGAGGTCCGGTTAGGTGTTCGGGTTAAACTAGGTCAACGTTGGTCAACTGGTCAACGCAGTCAAGTTAAGGCTCGGTAAACCATTAAAGAGGCAGAATTTATTATGTTTTCTTATAGATACCATTAAACGCGAAACCGAGATAGACCTGACCAACTAATGTTTGACAACTGGCACTTTCCGGTCATAATTAAGCGCTTAACGAACAGTAATACTATCATGATTAGCATAATTAGATGTAAATTAACCCGATCAGGCCTTTGGAAAGCCTAGGAACGTCTACTTGCTTCACGTTACGTGATATGACTACAATCGAGAACAGTAAACGCAAATTTGAACGATAAGCAAACTGATGCCGAACAAATACTGACACCATCTAAAAATACGAATTTTGTACTTGTATTTGAAGTATAGTTATAATTATGCGATAAATTTAAATCGTTGAACGTCGCAAAGCACAACGCGGAAGTTACGCGGAAAATCAGAATGCACCGACAACAAAACGGAAGCAACAGACTCGAGTTACGCCTCGATATTAATATATTATGATAGTTTTGGCTTCATTTTCGAATTTTAACGCTCACGGAAGAAACCGGAATGAAAAACAGATCAGAAACGACAAACAGGGCAATTAAGCGATCTTTAACGCGACGGACGGATTACGCGTAAAAACCCGACCCCCGATATAATTTAAAACGTTTTCGAGTCTAGACGAATAAATTTTGATAAATAATAACATACACATCGAAAAACGGGCTATAAACGGTGACCGTAGCGAGATACGCAATTTTAACGCAACTGATGGATTTAGGCGTCGTAACCGACTCACGACTTGAATTTCACACGTGTAGGCTCCAAATAAACATTTACGATGTTCGGGTTTTGATAACGGGCTTGAGATACATAGTTGGGCTTACACACGAGTTAGCGGGCTTTGGGCCCGGCCCACCTAAAAACCCTAACTACTTAAACTAACCTAAACCTAAATCCCCTCATTTCTTCTAAGTAAACCCTAGCACACCATCAACAAACTCCCCTGCTCTCCCTTTCTCTTCCGATCGCCGGAAACCGGCGAAGGCACCAGCCGGTGCCAGTCGTCTTCTCCGGTACACACACACGACACCCACCTCCTTCCTTTGTCTCTTATACACACACCCGCATATATACACGAGTACAGATAGTTGAGAGAGAGAGACAGTGAGTGTAGGAGAGAGAGAGAACAGCGCAGAAGGAGAGAGAGACGACGACATGGAAAAATGTCGACGGCGACGGCCGCCATGTCTCAGCGGTGGCAGCCGCCGCGTAGCAGGGGCGCAGCCGGCGGTGGTGGTTTCGGCGGCTGTATCAGCGGCAACTGTAGTGGTTGTTCTCGGGGATTGGTAGTCGGGTTGGGGGAATTTAGCGACGGCTGTTCTCCGTTTCGTCGACAGCAATCGGCGGTGGTGGTGGCCGACGACGGCGATGTTTAGGCCTCGGATCTCAGATTCAACTTGGTTCAGTTTTGGTTCAAACCAGTCTCGGTTCAGTTCAAACTCCGGTTTAGGTGTTCCGTTCACTCGGGTCGACTCAGTTCAACCCGGTTCAGGTTTCGGGTTGGTTCGATTCAATTATTTGTTCTTTATTTGGTTCGCCTTCAATTCAGTTTTGATACGTGTTTGTTTCTGGTTCAATCTCGGTTCGGTTCGGATTGTTCGGTAACCGAAAGTCAACTGGTCAAACCCAGTCAACATAAGTCAAACCTGGTCAAACCCGGTCAACGGGTCAACCCACGACTCGGTAAAAAGTAATTACGACACGAAAGTTAATTATATTAGTTTATAACTATTAATATTTAATCATCGCGAAACCGAGCGCGACCCGACCCGTTAACAATTCGACATCGCCAAAAAGTTTAAAAATAACAATTTAAGTCGACGTGCGCTACCTTCAAATAATTATTAATTAAAATCGAACCGGCGTTAGTTAAATATATAAATCGGAATTATAATCGGCGTTAAATATAAAACGGATTTGTATTCGACAAAAACCACGTTTCAATCACGACGAAAAACCATATATATATTGTTTGTTTGCGAGTTTGCAGGTTGTGTTTTGATAAATAACGACAAATAATATTGTCGGGATCGTCCAAAAACAGAGGAAACTCTGCCCGATTTTTGTAAAATCCATAAAAAAGAAAATGCTACATATTTCAAAGGTTTAACGTCCGATTTCAAACGATTATTATAAAATAAATATTAACATATTATTTATTTTAACGACACATACAAATCGATCCAATAACTTTTCTACACGTGCGACTACAAGGCATCAAGTTTCAGCAATCCATTACAATCGAAAATAATTATTTATGTGTAATTCAAATGCCGAATTCGGAAACTATATTTCAAATGTCAATAAATTATTTGAACGATGTATAAAAATAAGTATATTGATTATATTTATTTCAAAATGCCACTATTTCCGAAACGCTTATACAAGGTGCGTATATTCCAAATGACAGAATTCGGAATCGTGTTACAATTCAAATGTCATAGCGTTGAATACTTTTTTATAAAATAAATATAGTTATATTTATTTCTAACGTTGACGACGCGAACACGTACGAATACTTTCGAATGATATTATAACAATAGTATATTCTTTATATTCGATTCAAACATCTAACAAAGTGCGCCATGATACGCCAGACTCTTGGACGAATACGAAATGTATTATTTATACGGATATATATAGACAAGTATATATACATCATGTCTACGAAAACTCGAAGTAGTTATGATTTTATGAAATATAGTTATGTTTAGATGTAAATATATACTTCAAGTCGTTCGAAAGCAGAATCAATTCTAAGAAAACCATAGGTTGGTTAACCGAGTTAAGTCAATAATAATTTCATAGAATCGTATGAGTAACGATTCGGTAGAGCTCCGTATCACGTAGTATAGCTACGTCATTCTTAGAAACTTACAAGTTATTCAATTTTAGGAATACACTAGATTGCATGCTAGCAAGTCAAGTTGTGGAGACAACACTATGGAAATAACATTTAAGGTAGCTTTGCACTGGATTATTCAGGTGAGTTCATAACCCCCACTTTTTACCGTTTTACATTTTTATAAATGTTTTCGAGGGTGGAAAGACATGCAAGTTTTGCGAAAGCACAAAATGTTTCGATGAAATGAAAATCATATATTTCTAAACCATGTTACAAACAGATGTCAATGAATTCAAATGGTTTACGAAAGGTTTATACTAAATTTACCGGCCTTTCACAAGCTATACAAAGCTTTTCGAAACATGCAAGAGTTTTATGACTAGTGACGGGATTGTCATAGTCACAACTAGGGGGGAGGCCCCAATTTTATTTATAACATGGGCGAAGCCCAATGACAAAAGAACCATGGGTTAGGCCCAATGACAAGAGAACATGGGCTAGGCCCAATGACAAGAAAACATGGACTAGGCCCAATGACAAGAAAACATGGAATAGGCCCAAAATCAAGAAAACATGGGCTAGGCCCAATAACACAGATTTATAACAATTGGTATGTAGCTATGGGATTAGGTTATAACAGATCAATGTGCGTAAGTAGGATGATTACAATAGTAACCATTAATCACGTAGTGACCAAGGTGCAAAAGGTATAGATCTATCGAGTTTGAGACACGCTCCACTCCTGGTAAGTTAACCGGTTAGGAGTGCTTTTGTGTTCCCAATGATGTCAGAGTTGTCTCGGTTTGGTTACTTACTTATGGCACATAGGCCAGTGTATTAGCTACACACTGACTGATCCTTAGATTCCATAGGAAAACTACATACTACGATTTCAATCCGGTTTACAAAGATAACAAAAATATTTCAATACTGGTTACTTGCAGATACAAATGAAAACAATTTTATTACCGGTTTATAAACATAACAGTTATATGCATGGATTTGCAAACGGCATGGAAAAGATTTCAATGCTGTTATACAGACATGACATTTCAACCGCTTTAGGGATATTATGATCCCACAAACCAGTTTTTCAAATGCAAGGCTTTCAAATGTTTTATGACTCATTTGAAACAAAAACAGACAAACTATGAACTCGCCAACTTTATGTTGACTTTTCGCATGTTCTTTCTCAGGTTATGATTACAAGTATGGCACGGTTGGAATAGTGGAACCCATGGGGATTCGAGTAGTTAGCGAGCGTTCATTTACTAGAAACCTTAGCCATCACGGCTGCTTCCGCTGTGCGATGAAGATGCCATTCGGTTCAAGCCCCGGCTCTGATGCGAAAGGATAACATGGGGGTGTGATAGAGTGGTATCAGAGCTATAGGTTTTACAAATTAGGTATCAAATATGGCTATGATAACAGATAGATTTCTATGGAGATACCTAGGCTTTAACCTCACGTTCATTTGGGGATCTTTAAGACTTGAATACATACAGAATGCCTAGCACTCGAATATGGGTTCCAATCGTGGCCGAAAACAGTAAGTCAACATTATGATTTTAATCATACACTAGTATTGTGTTTCATACACGGTACACGAAAATATGACATACCGTAGGCAAAACTTGAGAGTTTTGACAACATGCATTTAGGACCTTTGGAAAACTCACGTAAACATCCATTAAAGGTCAGCACGTAGGAACCACGATTATTAGCTCGGACAAACACATTACATATATTGTCGCTTTGATTTTATTTACCGGAGCAGGTAACCTACGCAAAACGAAACAGTAGTGCGCAAACATACATGAAACTTAAACGATATGACAACGGATGTTGAAGTACATCATATACGACTTTCGAGGCGCAGCCTTGAAGAAACACGATATTATGACAACGATGCTAATCTCGTCAGCGGGAAAACGACCAGAATGCGACAATTTATCACGTGGTCCTGTAAGTGACATGAAACACGCTGAAGTACGTTAAAAAGAGGATACATAACAGTCGGTACTTATTACAATGGTAATCACAACAATTGGCGCTGCAAAAGAAGTCACATGTCATCGCAACCCCCCACTTCATTAATGGCGATTTCGCCGTATACAACATTCGGTGGTAATGTCAAGGAAACAATAAGTCATCACAGTAAATACCAGGTAAAGTCCTCGAATTCCTTTTGTTGAAATTTCAACTTTGCATATTCTGGGTAGGTTTGCATACCTCTACTCCTCATAACGGTCATTGTGTCACGGAAAATTCCTTCATGATTAGCGAGCACACATTGCATCATTTCTTGACAGATTTACATGATACGCATGCCTTGTTTGTTACACATGTGGTTAACTTGATACGTGGAGAACATTAGGGTCTTCACTTCGAATAGTCACTTCATCAAATAATTCAAAAGTTGGTTTGCTATATTCAAATTTTCGCTTTGTGATCTAGATGACCTGCATTATTGTGAGTATTAACTCTTTGATATCGAGTCAACGAATTTCTTTAAAATTCATTTTCTTTCCAAGTTGCATACATAGGTTTTCGTGGTAACCTTATCTAAACTTGTTCGAATCATGTATTTATTGTTGGATTGTGTCAAACCAAGTTCAATTGTTTGAACTTTCTCACTGTGTACAAAGTTGAGTTCAAGGATTTCATATGATGGATTGAGGCCGTCATATTCAAAGTAATATCAACAAGCAATTCATTTGTTTCGAACCATAGCAGACTGGTCCAGTCTGCACGCTTATTAAGTCATTTATTGGTTACGACACCTTGTCGTGGCGTTTACACTAGTTGAAGCTTGCGCTGACATCGCTTTCACAATTTATGTATCGTTTTAATTACTTGATTATTTATTCATTTTTAAATCCCTTTGTTAGATTGTTTTCATTAAAATATTCTTAATACAATCATGTATTAAGAAGATGGTACACAAATTTATGGTTTATTTCAGTCTACCTCGTAACGGTTCTTTCATCATCGGTCGAAAATTTTGGGATAGTTATTGTTCTTCCATGATCGACCGGAAATCATATTTATTCGTTCTTTCATTTTCAGTTGAAGATCCTATGAGATTATTTGGAACAAATATTCAGACTTATTTGATTGAACCTTTCATTAAATTGTAAACACGGTGAATTTGTTCGGTCACCGCTATTATTGAATTATTTCAATGGCCATGACGCCTTGTGGCGTCGGTATAAACTTGTAGCTTGGGCTAATCATTGAAAGTGGTCTTAATGCAACTATATATTAAGACAAAGATACACTAACTTCGGTTGTAATTCGGTGTATCCTTGCAATTCAATAGTGTTAACTTATGACTCGAAAAGTTAACAGATCACCTTCATGTTTCTAATTCAGTTGAGCTTGTTGATTCTAAGTCTCACCAATCCAACAACCAACGCTAGTTTCCCTTGGTAGAAAATTATATTGTTATGAAATTCAATTGCAAATTGTGAACGCCTTGGAAATCTAATTGTCGAGAATCTCATTTGTTTGACCCATGTAAACTCAGTCACATTGGTGATTATGTCATTTACGTCTCGTTCACTTGGCATCGATTCTGAAAACAGATTCAGTTGAACCAGTGGGTTCATGTTGTTGTAGTAAGTTATTGTATTCATATAATCCAGACAAGTCTCGATGCGATTACATGGTCATTTACCTGGGTAGTATTAATACTAAACTACGCATGACAAAAATCTAAGGAGATAACATAACTTAAATTTCTAGGACAAATTTTTTATAACAAGGGGAGAATGTGACAACCGGCACTTTCTGGTCATAATTAAGCGCTTAATGAACAGTAATACTATCATGATTAGCAAAATTAGATGTAAATTAACCCGATCAGGCCTTTGGAAACCCTAGGAACGTCTACTTGATTCACGTTACACGATATGACGAAAATCGAGAACAATAAACGCGAATTTGAACGATAAGCGAACTGATGCTGAACAAATACTGACAATGTCTAAAAATACGAATTTTGTACTTGTATTTGTAGTACGGTTATAATTATGAGATAAATTTAAATCGTTGAACGTCGCAAAGCACAATGCGAAAGTTACGCGAAAAATCAGAATGCATCGACAACAAAACGGAAGCAATGGACACGAGTTACGCCTCAATATTAATATATTATGATATTTTTGGCTTCGTTTTTGAATTTTAACGCTCACGGAAGAAACCAAAACGAAAAACGGATCTGAAACGACAAACAGCGCAATTACGCGATCTTTAACGCGACAGGCGGATTACGCGTCAAAACCCGACCCCCATATAATTTAAAATGTTTTCAAGTCTAGACGAATAAATATCGATAAATAACAACACGCCGGATCGAAAAACGGACTATAAACAGTAACCGTAGCGAGATACGCAATTTTAACGCCACCGGCGGATTTACGCGTCGTAACCGACTTGCGACTTGAATTTCACACGTGTAGGCTCCAAATAAACATTTTACGATGTTCGGGTTTCGATAACGGGCTTGAGATACATAGTTGGGCTTACACACGAGTTAGCGGGCTTTGGGCCCGACCCACCTAATAACCCTAACTATTTAAACTAACCTAAACCTAAATCCCCACATTTCTTCTAAGTAAACCCTAGCACACCATCAATAAACTCCCCTGCTCTCCCTTTCTCTTCCAATCGCCGGAAACCGGCGAAGGCACCGGCCAGTGCCGGTCGTCTTCTCCGGTACACACACACGACACCCACCTCATTCCCTCGTCTCTTATACACACACCCGCATATATACACGCGCACAAATAGTAGAGAGAGACAGTGAGCGTAGGAGAGAGAGAGCAGCGCGGAAGGAGAGAGAGACGGCGGCAGGGAAAAATCTCGACGGCGACGGCCGCCATGTCTTAGCGGCGGCAGCCGCCGAGTAGTAGGGGCACAACCGGCGGTGGTGTTTCCGGTGGCTGTATCAGCGGCGGCTGTAGTGGTTATTCTCGAGGATGGGTTGTCGGGTTGGGGGAATTCAGCGACGGCTGTTCTCCGTTTCGTCCAAAGCAGTCGGCAGTGGTGGTGGCCGACGGCGATGTTTAGTCCTCGGATCTCAGATTCAACTTGGTTCAGTTTTGGTTCGAACCAGTCGGTTCAGTTCAGACTCCGGTTTAGGTGTTCGTTTCAGTCGGGTCGACTCAGTTCAACCTGGTTTAGAATCCCGGTTCAGGTTTCGGGTTGGTTCGATTCAAGTATTTGTTCTTTATTTGGTTCACCTTCAATTCAGTTTTAATACAAGTTTGTTTCAGGTTTAGTCTCGGTTCGGTTCAGATCGGTCGGTCAACAAAAGTCAACTGGTCAAACCCAGTCAACGTAAGTCAAACCTGGTCAAACCCGGTCAACGGGTCAACCCATGACTCGGAAAAAATTAATTACGACGTGAAAGTTAATTATATTAGTTTATAATTATTAATATTTAATCATCGCGAAACAGAGCTCGACCTGACCCGTTAACAATTCGACATCGCCAAAAAGTTTAAAAATAACAATTTAAGTCGACGTGCGCTACCTTCGAATAATTATTAATTAAAATCGAAACGGCGTTAGTTAAATATATAAATCGGAATTATAATCGGCGTTAAATATAAAACGGATTTGTATTAGACAAAAACCACGTTTCAATCACGACGAAAAACCATATATATATATTGTTTGTTTGCGAGTTTGCAGGTTGTGTTTTGATAAATAAATCGACAAATAATATTGTCGGGGTCGTCCAAAAATAGAGGAAACTCTGCCCGATTTTTGTAAAATCCGTAAAACAAAAACGTGACATATTTCAAAGGTTTAACGTCTGATTTCAAACGATTGTTATAAAATAAATATTAACATATATATTTATTTTAACGATGCCTACAAATCTATCCGATAACTTTTCAACACGTGCGACTACAAGGCAACAAGTTTCATCGATCGGTTACAACCGAAAATAATTATTTATGTTTAATTCAAACGTCGAATTCGGAAACTATATTTCAAATGTCGATAAATTATTCGAACGATGTTTAAAAATAAGTATATTGATTATATTTATTTCAAAACGCCACTATTTCCGAAACGCTTATACAAGGCGCATATTATTCCAAATGACAGAATTCGGAATCGTGTTACAAGAATACTATATATATTCAAATGTCATGGCGTTGAATACTTTTTTATAAAATAAATATAGTTATATTTATTTCTAACGTTGACGACGCGAACACGTACAAATACTTTCGAATGATATTATAACAATAGTATATTGTTTATATTCGATTCAAACGTCTAACGAAGTGCGACATGATACGCCGACTCTTGGGCGAATACGAAATGTATTATTTATACGGATATATATAGACAAGTATATATATATATATATATATATATATATATATATATCATGTCTTACGAAAACTATGAAGTAGTTATGATTTCATGAAATATAGTTATGTTTAGATGTAAACATATGTTTCAAGTCGTTCGAAAACAGAATCAATTCTAAGAAAACCATAGGTTTGTTAACCGAGTTAAGTCAATAATAATTTCATAGAATCGTATGAGTAACGATTCGGTAGAGCTCGGTATCATGTAGTATAGCTACGTCATTTTTAGAAACTTACAAGTTATTCCATTTAGGAATACACTAGATTGCATGCTAGCAAGTCAAGTTGTGGAGACAACACTATGGAAATAACATTTATGCTAGCTTTGCACTGGATTATCCAGGTGAGTTCATAACCCCCACTTTTTACCGTTTTACATTTTTATAAATGTTATCGGGGTGAAAAGACATGCAAGTTTTGCGAAAGCACAAAATGTTTCGATGAAATGAAAATCATGTATTTCTAAACCATGTTACAAACAGATGTCAATGAATTCAAATGGTTTACGAAAGTTTTATACTAAATTACCGGCCTTTCACAAGCTATAACTGGATTATCCAGGTGAGTTCATAACCCCCACTTTTTACCGTTTTACATTTTTATAAATGTTATCGGGGTGAAAAGACATGCGAGTTTTGCGAAAGCACAAAATGTTTCGATGAAATGAAAATCATGTATTTCTAAACCATGTTACAAACAGATGTCAATGAATTCAAATGGTTTACGAAAGTTTTATACTAAATTTACCGGCCTTTCACAAGCTATACAAAGCTTTTCGAAACATGCATGAGTTTTATGACTAGTGACGGGATTGTCATAGTCACAACTAGGGGCGAGGCCCCAATTTTAATTATAACATGGGTGAGGCCCAATGACAAAAGAACGTGGGTTAGGCCCAATGACAAAAGAACATGGGCTAGGCCCAATGACAAGAAAACATGGGACAGGCCCAATGACAAGAAAACATGGGCTAGGGTCAAAATCAAGAAAACATGGGCTAGGCCCAATAACACAGATTTATAACAATTGGTATGTAGCTATGGTATTAGGTTATAATAAATCAATGTGCGTAAGTAGGATGATAACAATAGTAACCATTAATCACGTAGTGACCAAGGTGCAAAAGGTATAGATCTACCGAGTTTGAGACACGCTCCACTCCTGGTAAGTTAACCGGTTAGGAGTGCTTTTGTGATCTCAATCATGTCAGAGTTGTCTCGGTTTGGTTACTTACTTATGGCACATAGGCCAGTGTATTAGCTACACACTGACTGATCCTTAGATTCCATAGGAAAACTACATACTACGATTTCAATCCGGTTTACAAAGATATCAGAAAATATTTCAATACGGGTTACTTGCAGATATAGATGAAAACAATTTTATTACCGGTTTATAAACATAACAGTTATATGCATGGATTTGCAAACGACATGGAAAACAATTCAATACTGTTATACAGACATGATATTTCAAATGCTTTGGGGATATTATGATCCGACAAACCGGTTTTTCAAATGCAAGGCTTTCAAATGTTTTATGACTCATTTGAAACAAAAACAGACAAACTATGAACTCGCCAACTTTATGTTGACTTTTCGCATGTTCTTTCTCAGGTTACGATTACAAGTATGGCACGGTTGGAATAGTGGAACCCATGGGGATTCGAGTAGTTAGCAGGCGTTCATTTACTAGAAACCTTAGCCATCACGTTTGCTTCCGCTGTGCGATGAAGATGCCATTCGGTTCACGCCCCGGATCTGATGCGAAAGGATAACATGGGGGTGTGACAATATATTGTCGACTTTTTTTTTCTAAGGGTATTTCCAGTTATATTTAATTTATCCAATGCTTATGCGAAAGTTTTTCTAAGTATCGGACATATAATATTTATTGGGTATGATGTTTGTTTTGAATTGTTGCGTTTTGAAAATATATCGACAAATTGATTTGTCGGGTTATCCTAAAAACAACGGAAACTCTGCCCAGTATTCGTTGAAATATAAAGATATATGTTATTACTTCGAAACCAACGGAAACATATCAGAAGTTCATATATTCTTCTAAAATAAATATAAGTGTGTATTTATTTTGACGACACTTATAACTTACGAAACGAGGTCGTAACCATTTCAACGAAACACGGTTTACAAGTCAACGAAACTCGAGAATTTATATAAAATAAATACATTTTTTTTATATTTTTGCAAACGCCTAAAGTTTGGAAACCTTTTATAAAATAAATATAATTACTTATATTTATTTTGAATGACTAAACGGTATACGACATATTACCGTACGATCACAACACATATTATAAATCGAGTTATTTTGATAACAAACCATCAAGGTCGAGCATAGCACTATATAATTATTTTGATAATTATTCACAAGACACGATGTTTATATATGTATACATTTACGTTTACGTACGTATATAGATATAGTTATATATGTCTACATCTTATAAACACTACGACGAGTCGTATTAGTATCCGTCAACGTATATGACGACTATTCGGGAAACGCGTGAACACACTATACGAGTCTATAATGTGTATTATTTTTATATAAACACTTGTGTAACACCCCAACCGCGTAAAACAATGAACCGTGGCCGAAACGTCGGGGAGTCATGTCACAGAACTGTTGTTTCATAACTCATGGAATTTAAAATTCTGTTATTAAGTTAAATGTTTAGATTGTCTTGTGATAAACAGAAACAACACCTAAATAAATTGCCTTTCATGTTTTAAGTCACTAAGGCATGCGTCCATTTCTACGTTAAGCCTGCATCATTGACTCCTGAGATATATGTGAAAAGAGAGTCAGCATAAAATGCTGATGAGTTCATAGGTTTTGTGAGTGTGTCAAATTCGTGACTTTGTATACATAGTGCAACACCTCCTCCGACTACAAGAGTCGTGAAGTGAAAACCTCATATCAGAAGTGTTTGATATTGCAATACAATTAACCAACTAAAAAAAGTTGGTTAGAGTTGTGAAAACCTTATAGCCATGAATCTTGACCAAAACGTTTCTTTTGTAAAAACCTTGTAAGATTCAAAAGAAAACTATGTATGGTTTATATCTTTAAGTGAAAATAATTGCGTGACATTGTTCAAAACCATTTGTCCGTGTTATAAACCATTTGTCCGTGTTATAAATCAATCGTCCGTGTCATAAACCAATTGTCCATGTCATAAACAAATTGTCCGTGTTTTTTAATTGAGAAAACTTTTTATCATTCTTTAATGAACACATTCAAACATGTGTTGACTTTACCACCAAAGGGTATCTTTAATAGACCACAAAAGGGTCTCTTTAAGTAGACTAAAAAATCAACAAATGATTTGTTAATCAGAAACAGTTTCTGTCGTTACCCAAACTTCCACCAAATCCAGTGAACAGTCCGATAATGGGATTGTCAGTCCTATGGTACCATAACATACTATTGGTTGGCTCAGCCAAAGCCAATGAATGTCATTCGTGTTATGGATAACGCATCAACAAGTTGTTCACATTATTGAAATCATATTGTTTTATATATTAACCATAGACATTGTTTTTTTTTGAAAACTTGAAAATGATTTAGCACATACGAGTCACCCTAATACATCTACAAAATGTAAAAGAGGGGAACTATGTACTCAATTGGGATTGCGAAAGTGTTCTTGATCAATGGAATAAACAAAGCTCAAACGTGTCCTAATGTGTCAGATAAATAGTTAGCGTGTCGGGACTACAGACGGGAGATCGGATAGAATGAAGTCTTATAAACCAAATGAGTGTTGGAACTCATGTGATATGGTTTAACAAACTTGACATTCTGATTTGGAAAGGACCCCAAGTGCTTTTGACCCATTATGACTCGTTAAGGTAGTTTACGCTACTTTAACGCGTCATTAGCGTAAACGCGTGATCGGATGGTTAAACATGTCCTATGATAAGTCTTGAATGCCCAAACATGTTTGAAAATGTTATAACATCAGTTTAGATGTCAAAAATTTGGTTACATGTGTTTAAAATCGATTTATGGGCAAAAGGGCATTTTGGTCATTTTTAAGAACATATAAGTAACTTATCATAACACTAACCAAACAACGTGACCATAAGGTTATTCCCCATACAACTATGGTTACAAATATGTGTTTGGCCGGATCCAAAGATCAAGCAAACGGGTCAGATTTGAAAGTAAAAACAGTGGTCAAGACCGCTCGACTACGACCTTAAATAAGCACTAAAGTAGAAGCGATGAGTTAGACATGTCAAAATATGTCTAACTATGTTTATAAAAACTGATTTGGTATCAAACTTGGTGTTTTGATACCCAAAATTGTTTCGTCGTAAAATGCACATCATGCGCATTTTTGACCGAAACTTTGACTCGTCACTTCGACTAGTACACGTGGTAATCAGAAGGTGAAATCGCTAGGGATTATAACCTTTGTGATTACGACCACGTTGCAAAGTTCAACTGAACTTTGACTTGACCAAATATGGTCAGAACCAAAAGTCAATCAGGAAGCCAAATTGTTCGACTTTTAGCTCAAAATAGCTAAGATAATGAAAGAACTAGGAAGAGTACTTACTCGTGTTGAAGAAAACTTTTGGAACTCAAGATAGGAGTCTTCCAAAGGCTAGAAACAAGCTCCAAGAAGGACAGAAAGAAGACTTCACACTTTTCTTTGAAGTGTTTTGAAGTGGTGTGAAAAAAAAATGGAAGAATCATGTGGTATTTATAGTATTTTAGGATCAAGGAGGTGATGACAAGTGTCCTCAAGTGTGGATTAGTGTCCTAACATGTGTCAAAACCAAATTAATTGTGGCAAAATGAGTTCTAGGTGTCAAAAATTGGAGATAGGTGGCAAACTTGGTGAAGAAGCAAAAATCTTTATTATTTTTTTTTAACATTTTTGGCCATAGGACTTGTATTTTCACTTGTTTGCCATTTTTAACCCTTTTAACCTAATATTTAGGTTATATAAAGGTGTTAAGACATGTGTAACTTGGATTATGCCTGAAAATCTCGTGGATGTCGGTTTGTTCGGTTGTACGGTTACGCGTTTAGCAAAAATGCGTAAAACGCTTTAACGAACACGAAAATGATCGAAATTGTGCAACAATTGACATTGTTGCATTATCATCAATAAAATACAAGATTTATTGAATAAAAAATTATTTGGATTGATACACATGGTTCGTATCTTGAATACAGACCAACAGACTTTCACAATTTGACGAAAATAGTCCCTAGACTTGTATAAGCGTGTTTTTGTCATATCTAACCCTACAAAACTTATATCTAAGTCATGTAAAGGGTATTTAGGGTATGTGTAGCTTATGTCCTTATTTCGGAGTGCACGTTGTGTTAAACTGATTGCGTTTGAGTGTAAGTTAACGAATTACTTCCACAAAAATTTTTGAGGGTTCGAAATCGTGCAAGAAATTGAAATTTTGCAAATGTCTTAGAAATTATACAAATTTCGGAAATAAAACACAAGGTTTCATTGAATACGAAATTGTTTGTAATTGTACAATGATTGAAAAGACACAAATGTCACAACTTGTCTACGTACACGCACGACCATTCGGCACAACTAACACGATTCTATAAATATATTTAAATTATACATATATATATATATATATATATATATATATATATATATATATATTCTAAATCTCTCGGGAACTAAGGGTTCCCAAAACTTAGTGTTTATCACCTACTACAAATGGAACTTAACAAATGTAGCAACATCGTTTCCATCAAGTTAACACTTTCCCATCGAATCATTGGTTAACGATTCGGTAGAGCTCAGTGACATGTAGTTTAGCTAAGCTTTTAATAGAGACTTATAAGTTCAATTCCTTGATAGGAATGTTATAGATTCATGCTAGCGAGTTTACATTTTGGAAACAACATTTTGGAATCATATCATGCTAGCTTTTCACTGGATATCGAGGTGAGTTCACAACCCCCACTTTTTGAGGTTTTACATTTTTATAAATGTTTTCGGGGGTGGAAAGACATGCAAGTTTTGCAAAAGTATAAAATATTTCGATGAACAAAATTCATATTTCTAAACCATGTTGCAAACAAATTCCAACAAACTCAAATGGTTTACAAAAGGTTTATACTAAGCATCCCGGTTTTACAAAACACACACGTATTTTCAAAACATGCAGTAGTTTCATGACTAGTGACGTGATTGTACTAGTTACAACAGGACTGGGTTGTCCTGCATACAAATAAGGGGACGGGTTGGTCTTGCTTACAGACTCAAATGGTCTAGGCCCATTCTTATTTGTGCGAGGCACAAATACTCCGTGAGTTCATGTCCCCCTTTTCTCTTAAATGTTTTCAGTTTTATAAATCTCGGGGGAAAATACATGCTTTTTGGTTTAGCTATGGAATGAAATATTAGATCATGTGAGACAAGGGTCTCTCTTAAGCGCCATTAATCTTTTATAAGACCATGGAACAAGAGTGGTAGATCTATTGGATGTAGGCGAGCCCCACTCATGGGTCCTTGTCTGGCCGCATGTAGTGCTTTTGTTGTCCCAACTGGGTGGACCAGAGGAAATCATCTAGGGTTTAGTGCTTCCTATGTCGTCACACATATTATGTCCTTATATATTATGTCTTTACAAAACATTAATGATCAGAAGTTCATTGACGCTTTACATACCACATTATTACATACGGATTCTCAAATTTTAAAGTGACACGGATGTTGACAGTTATACAAGTTTTTCAAACACAAGGTTTTCAAATGACATGCCAAGGAAAAATGTTTTACTATGATTTCTCATACTATTTAAACTGGTTATCAAAAAGATTTATTTCAAATCTTTTCAAACAACTATGAACTCGCCAACTTTATATTGATTTTTCGCATGTTTCTTTCTCAGACTACATTTTCAAACTATCGCACGGTGGGAATAGGAGAACCCATGGGGATTCGAGTACGTAGCGAGCGTTCACTTTCTAGAAGTCTTAGCATTTTACACTTCCGCTGTGCAATGAAGATACCAGTCAGATCATGCCCAACTCTGATTTTAGTGGGTGTGACAATGTGTGCACATAGATGTGCGGTGCAAAATAGTGTTTGGCCCAATATGAGCGTGCAGTAGGTATGAGGGTGTGCGACACACACTTGAGCACGCAACTGCCTCTTATTGTGCGGTCATGCGTGACGATGATGTACTCTGTGTGACAAGCACTTGTACAACAGGAAGTGTGCAATTTACCAGTGTAGGTTCTAGCATGATCTGGGTGTACAAGGTGCACCACTGATTGTTCATTCACGGTGTGCGGCACACATGGCACTACGAAGTGTGTGGTCTGTTTGGCAGGGTTGTATTGCATGCAGTAGGGTGTATGTTTCATGTGTGTGTGGCGTCAACTGATCCAAACAGCATCCATTCAAGTTTATACGATCAAAACAACAAAACGCAGACTTTTACATAAATTCCTTTGAACCCTAATCATTAGCTAGTCCTCATATACATGAAAAATCATTACCAGTTTACGAAAATCACATCACACCATGACATCAAAATACTAACACTATCAGATTTCGAATTTTACATATTTTCAAATAACTAAAAAAAATAGATCTAGAGTTCTATAATATCTATAATCATCCAAAACGATATCCCTTTTTGCACACAACATCTTGCATTTCTATAAAAATCTATTTGTCTAATTACTAATCATAGATCTTTGTCTAATTACTAATCATGTTATCATCAAGCATGAAATCAGATCTATGAACATCACATCAAACATCAATACACTACATCAAGAAATACTAATTAAGTCATCATTTACAACAAATGTCAAGCGTGTTCTTAATCAATACTCGATCATCACCATCAATCATGCCAACCATGTAAATCATCATTCAATCATAAACATTATCATGTATAGAAACAATTAGTAATAATACACTAACCGGGTGATGTAGAGTAAAAGAATGTGTTGGGAAATAGTGGAATGAAGCTCCCAAAAAGATGAATGCTGACAGTCTTCAAAATCATGATGCCGCCGTCAGGTTACAAAGAAAAAGGAGGAGAATGTTCTAGGGTTTCCAAAAGGGAAGGAATGTCTGTGAAAGGCTGCCGTCAAATGATTGTGGCATAAATGTTAGGGTTTTGGCCACATGTGGGTTTCAATAACCAGCAAAGATTCCGCACATACATGTGCACTTGGGGGTGTGCGACCCCTCTTTGGGCTTGTTGATGTGAGGTTTGGGTTTTAGGCCAGGAATAAAGGATGTGCGGCCAAGAGCAAGTGTGCAGAGAAAGGGAGTGTGCGACGGACTGCAACATTTGTCGTAAAATGGGTTCTAAAACCCGCTCCGTTTTGTAATCAAGTATATGTCATAAATCTCTTATTTCGAATTCACGTTAGTTGATGATAGTATTTTTGTAATATTAATAAATATAAATAGTAATGATATTAATAAAGTAATAATAATTAATACAAAAAAAAAAAAATTAAAACATAAAAAAGGTGGATTGCGGGGATCGAACCCGGGTCTCCACCCAAATCAAACACACAACACACCACCACACTACACACACAACATCTGTTAAAACTAAGTCAAATAATCTTTTATATGCTTGTTACTCTTGATCTAGTATTCAAAAAGAAACCGCCTGTAACAGATGCGATTGATCCCGAAAATCAATCAAAACACTAAATCACTGCAATCAAAGGTTGAAACCGTTTTCAAATTTGACAATTAAACCCAAGCATCACGTTCAAATCGATTATGCAAGTTTTACGACATTCAATTTTTTAACAGAAATCTTTGAAATCGAAAGCTCAATCAAATCATTGTCTTACTCTATAAATAGGACCTTTCAAACACAACTAGAACGCACCTACTCTAAATCAAACTCTGTCACACCCCGACCCGCAGCGGAAAAGGTGATCGGGGCATGATTGGGTTATCATCAAAGCTCATGACATTTATTATAACGTTTCATATTCATTAATACAATTTAATGGGAAATATACAATCATAATTACATCATGTCCTAAACATCATTCTAGGCTTCATTGTTTTCTTCTAAGGCATTTCCTATGTTTTCCTTGCTTCATCCTGTTCACCTGTATCATGTGTAAAAATGGTTTTTGGATCAACAAAAAGTTGGCGAGTGAATCCTATGAAAAACATTTGAACAAGTTTATTGAATTGATTATAAAATAAAGTGCACAATCACACATGAGTAAAAATAGATGTAAACTTATTCATCAATCATTTAATATTAAATAATGCACACACGAACAATAATGGATTTGTTTTGAGGCACGCGTTGCTCAACTCGTCTCCCAGGAGGAACTGATGGGCCTAATGAATGAATTGCATATAACTTGACAATATGAAATACATAACTACAAACAATATATACAATCTAAGTTTAGATCACAATATGGTATGGCACAAGTTTAAATAAACGAGTTAATTTTAGTGACACATGACACACCCCAAAACGTGTAATTAAAAAGGGGAGTTGTAAGATTCACTCACATTGGGTGCGTTCGGTTGATGATGTTGAATGCGCACGAAGTTGGTTTTAACCACGAGTGAAACTAACCTAGATAATGGCATAATGGTTCGGTAAGTAAGCGGATTTTATTAATCAATTTTAGTAGGATTGTTGGATATATTTTTGTGAGTTTAAGGTTATTTTCTAACCTTAAAAATGTTATTTTTAAGTATTTTTAATATAAATAATTAAATAAAATTAATAAAAAAAATTGTTGATTTTTGACTGTTGACCTGCTGACCGTTGACTTGTTGACCGAATTTTATTGTGTATTTGTGTGCACCGGGTGAGGCTCGAACCCGAGACCTCCCGTTCGCGTGCACGCAGCTCTACCAACTGAGCTACGTGTCTAACCCGAAATATTTCTGTTTTTAGTTATATTTATACACTAATTAAATTAATCCGAAAATCATTTATTTCAAAAACAATTTAAATGACTCGCTCGGTGCTCTCCACAGGTCTCGAACCCGGGACCTGTGGTTTAGGTTAACACACAGTCCACCGCTGGACTGTGTGTCTAACTTGTTAAATAATCTGACTTTTATTATACATATACAAACTTAATAATTTCGTTTCTGCTTTATATAAAAAGTTTGATAATTGTCCGGACTGGTGCGGTAGTCTGGACTCAAACTCGTGACATGTGGTTTGAACGTTCACACAGTCCAACACTGGACTGTGTGTCTATCTTGGTTATTATTCCAGTTTTTATTAAACTTAACATCTATTGCAGTGAATCCGGTTCGGTTAAAAAAAAGAACATTTTTATTAAGGCGAGTGTGCGTGGGACAAGAATCGAACTCGGGACGTAAGCATGTTTTATTTGCACACAGTCCACCGCTGGACTGTGTGTCTAACCCGGGATATATCTTGATTTTAATTAAACATATACACAACTGATAACTCCGTCTTCTTCGTTAAGCTTAACCAGAAACGGAAGTCGACTGGTTCGAAGATTTAATCAAGTTCTTTAGTGTCTTGTGATTAATTACAGGTGCGATAAATAAAAAGAACGAGAGATTAAGTGTAAGATATACCGAACAGTGGCTCTTCTGTTTCGCCGGCGAAACTCCGGTGACAGCAGATGATTTCGGCGACGTGTGTCCTGCGGCAGAGGGTCTTTAGGGAGCTTAAGATGAGTGTGGGTGGCTTCGGTATGAGCTCTGGGGGTTCAGTAAGGCTCAGAGGTGAAAGGCTCGGTTTTCCGGCGAGTTGCAGAAATTCTCCGGTGAGTGAATTTACGTCGGGAAAAAGTGTGATTGTGAGCGAAAAAGCTAACAGAGGTTAGAGGGGGTATTTATAGGGCAGGACATCGACGAATTTAGTCCGTTTTCCGTCTTGATTCGTCGGTCAATAAGTTTTCCGGAGGTTATGACTTGCGTCGCGGGTTCAGACGTCGGTTATAACCGATGTAATAGTTAAGGCTTCGGTTAAAACAGAAGAAACCGTCCAATCTCGGCGAAACCGTCCAATCTCGGCGAAATCGTCGGGATTTCCGACGACTGCGATTGGGCGCGTCGGTTTTGAATTCGATATTTATGTTATGAATTAATTGTTTTCAATAATGAACAAGAAACACTAGTGGCGGAGTGGTTGAGCGTGTGTGTGTTAAGTCATTGTGAATTCGCTGGCTGACCCGGGTTCGAAACCCGGCAGAAGCCTTTTATTTTTATTTCCTTATTTTAAATACTTTTTGAAATATAAATTATATATTCTAATATACTTATTAATTATGTATCGTTTAAAAATAATTTGGGCATTAAATACGCAACGAAATTTTTAACTGATTGTTCGGTTAATAAACGGAGCGGGTTTGGTAAATCCGGTTTTTGACGGATGTTACAGTATCCCCTGCTTTTTAGAAATTTCGTCCCGAAATTTAAGTAGTGACATATTTGTCTAAAAAGGATGGTGTTTAGTTTGACAGTTACATGCTTAGAAAAAGAGTAAAAGTTTAAGTTTTTGTTTGAGGCGGTAACGTCCCTTGTAAGGTTTAAGTACCCTGTTACAGGAATCGTTTTTTTGTTGCCTACGGTAAAAATATTGATAAGCAGAGTTGATTCACTAAATATGATATCATGCGTAAGAGTTTTGATATGTTTGGGAAGATATGGTTATATCCTAAAGCAAAACTTCTAATACTACAACCTACATGGAACTTCTCATAACCGTCTAACAATGCCTCTGATCCTTTGACAAGAATACTTATATATAGGAAGTACCAGCGGCGTATCCACCATATTCTTGTCAAATTTTCATGGTTTTATCAGTAAGTTATGATTGGTTCTATGATGTGACTCTAGAACATAAATAAACGCCACAACCAATGTACCAAGAAATTACTAAATCCTACATAGAACTTCTCATAACCGCCTGACAATGCCTCTGATCCTTTGACAAGAATACTTATATATAGGAAGTACCAGCGGCGTATCCACCATATTCTTGTCAAATTTTCATTGGTTTTATCAGTAAGTTATGATTGGTTCTATGATGTAACTCTAGAACATAAATAAACACAACAACCAATATCTGAGTCCAAATTCTGATAGCATACATGTTTGAATGGTGACAGTTCCTCTCTCGTTTGTTATGATGGAGAGGTTAGTTTATGTAGAAATAGAACACAATCCAATTTCTTTAAATGGCGAGATGATATGAATGTAACACAAATTTCAACCAAGACAATACTAAATCCTACATGGAACTTCTCATAATCGCCTGATAATGCCTCTGATCCTTTGGCGAGAATACTTATATATAGGAAGTACCAGCGGCGTATCCACCATATTCTCGTCAAATTTTCATTGGTTTTATCCGCAAGTTATGATTAGTTCTATGTGACTCTACAACAAACACAACAACCAAAACTTGAGTCTTAATTCTGATGTATCCATGTTTGAATGATGACAATACCTCTCTCGTTTGTTGTGATGGAGAGGTTAGTCATTGTGGAAGTGAGACATAGCTCAACTTCTTTAAATGATGAAATTGAAATACGCTGAAATGTATGATGAACAAACTTCAACCAAAACATCCGAAATCCTACATGGAACCTCTCATAACCGCCTGATAATGCCTCCGATCCTTTGACAAGAATACTTATATATAGGAAGTACCAGCGGCGTATCCACCATATTCTTGTCAAATTTTCATTGACTTTATTCGCAAGTTATGATTAGTTCTATGTGACTCTACAACAAACACAACAACCAAAACTTGAGTCTTAATTCTGATAGTATCCATGTTTGAATGATGACAATACCTCTCTCGTTTGTTGTGATGGAGAGGTTAGTCATTGTGGAAGTGAGACATAGCTCAACTTCTTTAAATGATGAAATTGAAATACGCTGAAATGTATGATGAACAAACTTTGACCAAAACATACTAAATCCTACATGGAACCTCTCATAACCGCCTGATAATGCCTCCGATCCTTTGACAAGAATACTTATATATAGGAAGTACCAGCGGCGTATCCACCATATTCTTGTCAAATTTTCATTGACTTTATCCGCAAGTTATGATTAGTTCTATGTGACTCTAAAACAAACACAACAACCAAAACTTGAGTCTAAATTCTGATAGTATACATGTTGGAATGATGACAATACCTCTCTCGTTTGTTGTGATGGAGAGGTTAGTCTATGTAGAAATGGAATACAATCCAATTTCTTTAAATGATAAGATGCCATAAATGCTAAATCAGTAAGTACAGAACAAACTTCAATCAAAACAATACCAAATTCTACACGGAACTTCTCATAACCGCCAGATAATGCCTCTGATCCTTTGACAAGAATACTTATATATAGGAAGTACCAGCGGCGTATCCACCATATTCTTATCAAATTTTCATTGGCTTTATCCTTAAGTTATGATTAGTTCTATGTGATTCTATAACATAAACAAACACAATCAACCAAAGCTTGAGATAACATAAAAAACATAAAACTAAACGATTGGAGTTGAATCTTGATTTTCGGTGAAGGGGACTAGTTGGGTGGTTTCGTTTGGGCCGTCATTATCTTCGACAGGATTGGCGTTGATGTTGGAAACTCTTCCTCTTGCTGGTGGCCTAGTGATTGGGTTTTCTTGATTTACTTGGTTAACTGGGTTTGATTGAGCTTGAGCATTTATGATGTTAACCAATCGAGGGCACGTGTTTCTAAAGTGGGTAGGGTCGCCACAATTGAAACAAGCTCGAACATATGGGAACATGGGGTATTGGGGTTGTTGATAGGTTTGGATCATGTTTTGAGTAGGGGAAGAGATTTGGTTTTGAGGGGTGCGGCAAACCTTGCTCAAATGACCATAGCGTCCACAATTTGCACATAGTCGACAAGGTAAGGTAAGGGGATGGTGATAAAAACAGGTGTTACATCGAGGGTGAGGACCAAGGTATGGTTTCTTATTTGGGTAAGTTGAGTTGGGTGCTACTTGAGTGATTGGGATAGCTTGGATGGGTATGGCTTGTGAAATTGGTTGATTACGTTGTGTGACAGCGAAAAGTTTCCCATCTCGTTTTCTCTTAAAAGTGGGTTGAGAAGGGGATTCGGTTTGGGTGGAGTTTGAAGTTTCAATTGATGCTTTATCCTTCTTCTTCTTCTCCTCCTTGAAGTCTTTATTCCGGATGCGGTTCTCAGTGAGCTCTGTAGCTAACTCCATTGCTGCTTCCAAAGTTGCAGGCGTGGTACTTATTACAGAGTCTTGAATTTTTGACGGAAGACCTAGAATGTCGTGCTCGATCAAACGGTAGAGGGGAGTGAACAAGTTGGGAACCATTTGATTTAACTCGAGGAATCTTTTGTTGTATGTGGTGTGGTCGCCTTCCTTTTGCTTCAACGAATAGAACTCATCTTCTAATTTCTTGATTTCGCTCCTTGGGCAAAACCGTCTTGTCATGATTTCCTTCAACTCTTCCCAAGTCAAAGTCATAGCATCGCCAACGCCTCGTTTGGCCTTCTCTGTATTCCACCAAGTAAGTGCTATTCCATATAAACGGCCGGTAGCATATCGCACTTTGCGATCATCGGGGCAATCGCAATTTAGAAAAGTGTTCTCCATTTCTTCAAACCAATGGAGGAGAGGGTGACACCTTCAGTCCCTTCGTATTTTGGAGGGTCGTAGGATTTTAAATGCTTGTAGGTGCATTTAGTGGTATTTGGGTGAGGGTTGATAACGTTTTGATCTTCTTGGTTGACAGGATTAGCGGTAAGTGCTTGTTGGACTTGGATTACAATGTTGGGTATTACGGCAGCCATTTGTTGAGCGATTAGGGCAGCCATGCGCTCGCGGGCTTTTCCTGCTCTCATCTTCCTACGGGCGAGGCTAGAAGACATCTACAAGGAATACATATCAAGAGTATGAGTTGGATGTTTTTGGGATCATGGGTCGTACTTAGGAATGAACATTCATAAAATAAATATAGAAAAATAAATCTACTACATCCATAGGATGTCTTGGGCTTTGCTCGTCATTGGGCCTTGCATGCCGCCATACTTCACCTTCGTAATCATGTGGGCCCCCATGAATACCGGGTTTTTCATATGGTTCGCATGTGTTAGACTGGTTACGTACACTAAAACCCGGAGAAAATCGAGAAATATGTATATAACGTATGATATTCGGAATGTGTCCAGGTGTGGACACGGTGATACCTCAAAGTGGGGTTAGTTCGAACGACGTTTGGTGTGGCATGCTTTGGCCTAATAGGTCCTTCGTACTCTCATCGTTAGTCCCCAGGTAATCAAACTGGTCCGTTATATTGGATTTATACGAATGCCAACCTAGACAGGACGTTCCGACTACCGGTACTTGTACCCTTCCAGTTACTACATGCCCATCGTGGAAACTCACTTTGATGGGATTTGAAAATTGCGACAAAATCTTTGAATAACGAAAGTATGAAAATGATTTGAATATATGAACATTGAAATATGTATGATGAATGTGTATGTAAGTATGTATGTTTGACTGTAAGTAAAAACAAATATGAAACAAATAAATATCATAAGTTTGCATGTAACCACATGAATAATTAAAATCTAGTTAACTATAGTATAGGCTCTAAGGGTCTAATAACCTATCCTATATCCCTATAGTCATGGCTCTGATACCAATCTGTCACACCCCGACCCGCAGCGGAAAAGGTGATCGGGGCATGATTGGGTTATCATCAAAGCTCATGACATTTATTATAACGTTTCATATTCATTAATACAATTTAATGGGAAATATACAATCATAATTACATCATGTCCTAAACATCATTCTAGGCTTCATTGTTTTCTTCTAAGGCATTTCCTATGTTTTCCTTGCTTCATCCTGTTCACCTGTATCATGTGTAAAAATGGTTTTTGGATCAACAAAAAGTTGGCGAGTGAATCCTATGAAAAAACATTTGAACAGGTTTATTGAATTGATTATAAAATAAAGTGCACAACCACACATGAGTAAAAATA
Organism: Scalesia atractyloides; assembly: GCA_947069175.1. NCBI lineage: Eukaryota > Viridiplantae > Streptophyta > Magnoliopsida > Asterales > Asteraceae > Scalesia > Scalesia atractyloides. Next base: position 71,041,627 of record CAMTDV010000023.1, read on the forward strand.
GATGTAAACTTATTCATCAATCATTTAATATTAAATAATGCACACACGAACAATAATGGATTTGTTTTGAGGCACGCGTTGCTAACTCGTCTCCCACGAGGAACTGATGGGCCTAATGAATGAATTGCATATAACTTGACAATATGAAATACATAACTACAAACAATATATACAATCAAAGTTTAGATCACAATATGGTATGGCACAAGTTTAAATAAACGAGTTAATTTTAGTGACACATGACACACCCCAAAACGTGTAATTAAAAAGGGGAGTTGTAAGATTCACTCACATTGGGTGCGTTGGTTTGATGATGTTGAATGCGCACGAAGTTGGTTTTAACCACGAGTGAAACTAACCTAGATAATGGCATAATGGTTCGGTAAGTAAGCGGATTTTATTAATCAATTTTAGTAGGATTGTTGGATATATTTTTGTGAGTTTAAGGTTATTTTCTAACCTTAAAAATGTTATTTTTAAGTATTTTTAATATAAATAATTAAATAAAATTAATAAAAAAAATTGTTGATTTTTGACTGTTGACCTGCTGACCGTTGACTTGTTGACCGAATTTTATTGTGTATTTGTGTGCACCGGGTGAGGCTCGAACCCGAGACCTTCCGTTCGCGTGCACGCAGCTCTACCAACTGAGCTACGTGTCTAACCCGAAATATTTCTGTTTTTAATTATATTTATACACTAACTAAATTAATCCGAAAATCATTTATTTCAAAAACAATTTAAATGACTCGCTCGGTGCTCTCCACAGGTCTCGAACCCGGGACCTGTGGTTTAGGTTAACACACAGTCCACCGCTGGACTGTGTGTCTAACTTGTTAAATAATCTAACTTTTATTATACATATACAAACTTAATAATTTCGTTTCTGCTTTATATAAAAAGTTTGATAATTGTCCGGACCGGTGCGGTAGTCTGGACTCAAACTCGTGACATGTGGTTTGAACGTTCACACAGTCCAACACTGGACTGTGTGTCTATCTTGGTTATTATTCCGGTTTTTATTAAACTTAACATCTATTGCAGTGAATCCGGTTCGGTTAAAAAAAGAACATTTTTATTAAGGCGAGTGTGCGTGGGACAAGAATCGAACTCGGGACGTAAGCGTGTTTTATTTGCACACAGTCCACCGCTGGACTGTGTGTCTAACCCGGGATATATCTTGATTTTAATTAAACATATACACAACTGATAACTCCGTCTTCTTCGTTAAGCCTAACCAGAAACGGAAGTCCGACTGGTTCGAAGATTTAATCAAGTTCTTTAGTGTCTTGTGATTAATTACAGGTGCGATAAATAAAAAGAACGAGAGATTAAGTGTAAGATATACTGAACAGTGGCTCCTCTGTTTCGTCGGCGAAACTCCGGCGACAGCAGATGATTCCGGCGACGTGTGTCCTGCGGCAGAGGGTCTTCAGGGAGCTAGAGATGAGTGTGGGTGGCTTCGGTATGAGCTCTGGGGGTTCAGTAAGGCTCAGAGGTGAAAGGCTCAGTTTTCCGGCGAGTTGCAGAAATTCCCCGGCGAGTGAATTTACGTCGGGAAAGAGTGTGATTGTGAGCGAAAAAGCTAACAAGGTTAGGGGGGTATTTATAGGGCAGGACATCGACGAATTTAGTCCGTTTTCCGTCTTGATTCGTCGGTCAATAAGTTTTCCGGCGGTTATGACTTGCGTCGCGGGTTCAGACGTCGGTTATAACTGATGAATAGTTAAGGCTTCGGTTAAAACAGAAGAAACCGTTCAATCTCGGCGAAATCGTTGGGATTTCCGACGACTGCGATTGGGCGCGTCGGTTTTGAATTTGATATTTATGTTATGAATTAATTGTTTTCAATAATGAACAATAAACACAAGTGGCGGAGTGGTTGAGCGTGTGTGTGTTAAGTCATTGCTGAATTCGCTGGCTAACCCGGGTTCGAAACCCGGCAAAAGCCTTTTATTTTTATTTCCTTATTTTAAATACTTTTTCAAATATAAATTATATATTCCAATATACTTATTAATTATGTATCGTTTAAAAATAATTTGGGCATTAAATACGCAACGAAATTTTTAACTGATTGTTCGGTTAGTAAACGAAGCGGGTTTGGTAAATCCGGTTTTTGACGGATGTTACAAACTCTCTGTAAGTCTCTGTTGCAAGTTATACTTCGCCGGAAAATCAAAATTCGTCTGAATTCTTGTCAGAGTATCACCGTAGCTTCAATCGGTAAAATTTTCACCCTTGTTCTTTTCTGTTATGTTACTGATACCTCGTTTAAGTGTCTAAAAGTTATAAGAGTAATCAAGCAAACAAATTCAGTCGATTGTCAGTTTAACATTTTGAAATGATGAAGATGAAGTGAAGCTAGTGTTTAAAAGAATTAATATTGGTGGTTATACCAGGTTAGACACACAGTCCAATGGTGGACTATGTGCAACATAAAGCATGAGGTCCCGGGTTCGAGTCTCGCATAAGTTTCCAACTTCCATATATTGTTCAACCTTTTTATCACTAATATATATAACAACTGAGATGGTATAAAAGTAACTAAAATCATATATCCTTCGTGTTAGAAACACAACCTAATTGGTCGGCTGTGTGCAACATGAAGCTAAGGTCACGCGTTCGAGTCCGATTCCACATGGTTCTTATAATTTAACAAACCTTTTTAATTAATTAAAATATGGTTTACCTCAGTATGTGTATATATATAATTAAAATCGGATATATTCCGGGTTAGACATGTAGCTTAGTTGTTAGAGCTGCGTGCACGTAAACGAGAGGTTTCGAGTTCGAATCCCACACGCTGTAAATTGTTTCGGCCGGTTCATTGCGAATAAAAAACAAATTTTTTAATTAAACTTTTGTTTATTTTTTCTTAAAAACTATAAAAATATATAATTAAATAACCTCTTTTTAAGCATCCCAAAATAGTAATAAATAGAATACAAATCATCTAAAATGTTTAATAAAGGTAGAAATAATAAGTTTAACTAAAATATATATTTACCGAATTATTGCCCGAATATTTAGGGTAGCTTTTCTCATCAGTTAGTATCTCTAACGCTAAATCGTGCGCACTCTTCATCAAATCAAAAACGCACCCACTGTGAGTGAATTCCTACAACTTCCCCTTTTTATTCATGTTTTTGGGGTGTATCATGTGCCGTTCTATTTATATCACTTATTCAACTCTCGTGCAATTACCATTATATGATCTAACATGCTATGTGATATTTTGTTTAATGTTATACGTGGTTATATTCTCTCATTTCAGTCAAGCTCTCACATTAGGCCCATTTGTTCCCTGTTACATACGTGGAGAGCGCCGCGTTGCCTAATTAGATCGGCTCCGTTTGATTGAGCCTTGATCTCACAGCACATCACTTATCATGCTCACATATACATTGCTAGACGGTTATGTGGTTTGTGGTTAGATTACATATACGTTGCTCATATTTGGTTTATGCACATTTTATGAAAATAAAAAACATATGAATTCTTTCTAATGATTAAACGGGATTAACTCACCAACTTTGTTGACCCAAATTTCTATTTTTACACATGATACAGGTGATCAGGTTGAAGCAAGGAACACATAGGATTGGCATTCGTATAAATCCAATATAACGGTAGGAGATCAGGAAGATCCGGCGAGCATATGGCTGCTCAAATAGCCCTACAAATGGCCGCCATGATTCCCGATAATGTAATTCAAGTCCAACAAGCGCTCGCCGCTAATCCTGTCAACCCAATCAACCAAGAGGGTCAGATTGCTGCCAACCCTCCCACAAACACCACCAAGTGCACTTACAAGCACTTCAACTCATGTGACCCTCCAAAGTATGAAGGGATTGAAGGGGTCACTGTCTCCTTCGATGGTTTGAAGAGATGGAGAGTACTTTTCTCAATTGTGATTGTCCCAACGACCGTATGGTTCGTTATGCTACTGGTCGTCTGTATGGGGTAGCACTCACGTGGTGGAATGCTGAAAAGGGCAAACGAGGCGCTGAAGCCGCAGTAGCCCTAACTTGGGAACAACTTCGAGAGCTTATGACAAGACGCTTCTGCCCAAGAAGCGAAATTAAGAAGCTGGAGGATGAGTTCTATTTCTTGAAACAGAAAGTGGGAGATCATATAACCTACAACAAGAGGTTTCTCAAGTTGAAAATGGTTCCCAATTTGTTCACTCCTCTCTACCGTTTGATCGAGCACTACATTCGGGTCTTCCTTTGAAGATTCAGGAATCTGTGATGAGTACTACGCCTGCAACTCTGGAAGCAGCAATGGAGCTAGCTACTGAGCTCACTGAAAACCACATCAGGAATGGGGATTTCAAAGATGAGAAGAAGAAAGATAAAACACCAGCTGAAACCCATAACCCAACCCAAACTGGATCCTCTTCTTGATTCGCTGGCAAGAGAAAATGAAATGGGAAGAACTTTGCTGTCACCCAAACCAACCAACCCATTGCCGCCGCTCCAATCACCCAAGTTCCTCCTCCTACCACTCCATTCAGGAAACAGTATACAGGACCTCACCCAAAATGCAATCGATGCCAATACCACCACCCTCTTGAGAACCTATGTCTTCACTGCACAGGTTGTGGCCGTGCAGGTCATACAATCTAAACCTGCCGCTCTCATCAAAGACAAGCCCGCAACCAACCACAAGCTCAACCCAACAACCAAATAGTGAGCCAAGTTCCCCACCAACAACCCCTACTACTACCACCTGCTCAACCCATAGCACAACCCTTTTACCAACCTAATTACCCTATGATGCCGCCCGTTAGAGCTTATTTCAATTGCAGTGATCCAACCCATTTCCGCAACACCTGCTCGCGTTTAGTGAACATCATCAATGCACAAGCCCAAGCTAATCCTGTGAACCAAGCCAACCAAGCCAATCAGCCAGCAAGAGGTAGAACTATTAACATCAACGCCAATCAAGCGAGGGCAGATAACAACGTGGTCAACGTTACGTTTCTTATTAACGGTAGTTATGCATCTATTCTTTTTGACACTGGCACGGATAAGAGTTTTGTGTCCTTAGAGTTCGAATCTATTCTTGGTTTACCTCGCGCTAGTCTAGCCGAATCATTTATATTGGAAGTAGCAGACGGTGAACCTATTACATTAGACTCTACCATTCGGATTGCACTCTTACACTCAATGAGCATGATTTTCCAATAGATTTTATTCCTACGAAATTGGGAAGTTTCAACATCATCATTGGAATGGACTGGCTTAGTCAGCATCATGCTGAAGTCATTTGTTATGAAAAATTCATTCGAATTCCTCTCACCGAAGGCCAAACTCTTCGTATTTTTAGTGAAACCCCATCCAAAGGACTCAAGTTGATGTCATGTCTTCAAGCTTGAAGATATCTTCGAAAGGATTACCTAGCATTCCTAGCCCATATCATCAAGAAATATGACAAGGAGAAGAAAGTTGAAGATATTACGGTGGTTAGAGATTTTCCTCAAGTTTTTCCCGACGATGTTTCAAGACTTCCTCTGGTGCAGACGTCAAATTCGAATCGATCTTGTACCTAGTGCCACTCCAGTTGCAAATCTCCATATTGGTTAGCCCCATCTGAAATGCAAGAGTTAGCTAGTCAGCTGCAAGAGCTGACTGACAAAGGGTTCATACGCCCTAGCTCAATACCCTGGGGTGCGCCGGTTCTTTTCGTCAAGAAGAAGGATGGAACTTTTCGAATGTGTATTGACTATCGAGAGCTCAACAAGCTGACCATCAAGAACCGTTATCCTTTACCTCGCATTGATGACCTTCTAGATCAACTTCAGGGTGCCACCTGTTTCTCAAAAATCGATCTTCGTTCTGGTTATCATCAGCTTAGAGTACGTGAAGAAGACATTCCAAAGACTGCCTTTCGAACTCGCTACGGTCACTACGAATTCATGGTCATGCCTTTTGGGTTGACCAATGCTCCCGCCGTTTTCATGGATCTAATGAATAGAGTGTGCAAACCTTACCTCAACCGTTTCATCATTGTTTTTATCGATGATATTCTTATTTATTCCAAGACCAAATCAGATCATGAACGACACCTTCGACTCATCCTAACACTTTTGAAAACTTAAAAGCTTTACGAGGGGTTTTTGAAATGTGAATTCTGGTTAAAAGAAGTTCAATTTGTTGGTCATGTTGTCAACGACAAAGGAATTCATGTCGACCCTACAAAGATTAAAGCAGTGCAAGAATGGCAAGCTCCACGCACTCCTACTGAAGTTAGATCATTCCTCGGCTTAGCTGGTTATTATCGACGTTTCATCGCCATTTTCTCTCGTATAGCCTTACCACTCACAGTTTTGACTCATAAGGGCAAGCCCTTCGTCTGGGGGCCTAAGCAGGAAGAGGCTTTTAGAACCTTGAAACAAAAACTTTGTGATGCACCTATCCTCACTCTCCCTGACGGTTGTGAAGACTTTGTGGTCTATTGTGATGCATCAGGGCAGGGACTAGGGTATGTCTTAATGCAAAGAGGAAAGGTGATAGCCTATGCCTCAAGGCAACTCAAAGTCCACGAGAAAAATTACACCACTCACGACCTGGAACTCGGAGCAGTCGTGTTCGCTCTAAAGATATGAGACATTATCTCTATGGTACCAAGTGTGAGATTTACACTGACCACAAGAGCCTTCAACATGTCTTCAATCAGAAAGAGTTAAACATGAGGCAACGACGATGGTCGAACTTCTGAATGATTACGATTGTGAAATCTGTTATCACCATGGTAAAGCCAATGTTGTGGCTGATGCTCTTAGTCGGAAAGAATATGCTAACTCCATTCACCTTTTGTGTTCTCAAATCGTAACTGACCTCCAGAACCGCATTCGCGAAGCTCAACATACCTTTGTCATGGAAAATGATGCACGGGATGAATTATCTTGTGGAGCCGAAACCAAGTTAGAAGCCAAGTCCGATGGTATCCTTTACTATCTAAACCATATTTGGGTACCTGATCGTGACAATCTTCGTACTTTTCTCATGAATAAGGCCACAAAACACGATACTCTATACATCCAGGTGCTGATTAGATGTATCAAGATCTACGATACTCTTACTGGTGGCCTGGCATGAAGAAGGACATCGCCATTTTTGTCTCCAAGTGCCTCACATGTTTGAAGGTTAAAGCCGAATATCAAAGACCCTCAGGATTACTCGTTCAACCCGAAATACCCGTTTGGAAGTGGGAAACCATAACCATGGACTTTATTACCGGGTTACCTCGCACCTCAAGTGGGCATGATATGATTTGGGTTATCGTCGATCATCTTACCAAGTCCGCTCATTTTATTCCGATCCGCGAAGACTATAAAAATGAGAAGTTAGCTCGTATCTATATTGATGAAATTGTAAGTCGACACGGTGTGCCTTTAAGCATCATCTCAGATCGAGATGGACGTTTTACTTCACGAACCTGCAAGCCGTACAATCAGTGTTGGGTACTCGCTTAGATCTCAGCACCGCCTTTCACCCTCAAACTGATGGTCAATCCGAGCGCACCATACAGACTCTTGAAGACATGTTGCGATCATGAGTCATCGACTTCAAGGGCAATAGGGATACTCATCTACCATTGGTTGAATTTTCTTATAATAATAGTTATTACTCGAGCATTGGTATGGCTCCTTGTGAAGCACTATACGGTCGTAAGTGCCGATCACCTGTAAGTTGGCACGAAATCGGTGAAGCACAGATCACTAGACGAGAATTAATCCAAGAAACAACCGATAAGATTCTTCAAATCCGCAATAATCTTCTAGCAGCTTAGAGTCGTCAAAAGAGTTACGCTGACAAACGACGAAAGCCGCTTGAGTTTTGTGTTGGCGATCAAGTACTTTTAAAAGTGTCACCATAGAAGGGAGTTGTTCGGTTTGGCCAAAAAGGAAAGCTAGCATCTTGCTATGTTGGACCATTTAAAATACTTGAGAGAGTGGGTCCTGTAGCATACAAGCTTGATCTACCTGAAGAACTCAGCAAGATCCATCCAACATTCCATGTGTCTAACTTGAAAAAGTGCCTTGCCGACGAAAACCTCCATATACCGTTAGAAGATATTCAGATTGATGAGTCAATGCATTTTGTAGAACGACCTATAGAAATCATGGACTTCGGTGAGAAACATTTAAGACGAAGTCGAATTCCAATAGTCAGGGTTTGTTGGGAGTTAAAACGAGGACCCGAGTTTACTTGGGAGCGTGAAGACTCAATGCGCGTAAAATACCCTCACCTTTTCCAAGACAAACCTACTACTACTTAAATTTCGGGATGAAATTTCTAAAAGTAGGGGATACTGTAACATTTGTCGTAAAACAGGGTTCTAAAACCCACTCCGTTTTGTAATCAAGTATATGTCATGAATCTCTTATTTCGAATTCACGTTAGTTGATGATAGTATTTTTGTAATATTAATAAATATAAATAGTAATGATATTCATAAATTAATAATAATTAATACAAAATAAAATAAAATTAAAACATAAAAGGGTGGACCGCGTGGATCGAACCCCGGTCTCCACCCAAATCAAACGCACAACACACCACCACACCACACACGCAACATCTGTTAAAACAGAGACAAATAATCTTTTATATGCTTGTTACTCTTGATCTAGTATTCAAAAAGAAACCGCCTGTAACAGATGCGATTGATCCCGAAAATCAGTCAAAACACTGAATCACTGCAATCAAAGGTTGAAACCGTTTTCAAATTTGACAATTAAACCCAATCATCACGTTCAAATCGGTTATGCAAGTTTTACGACATTCAATTTTTTAACAGAAATCTTTGAAATCGAAAGCTCAATCAAATCATTGTCTTACTCTATAAATAGGACCTTTCAAACACAACTAGAACGCACCTACTCTCAATACAAACTCTCTGTAAGTCTCTGTTGCAAGTTATACTTCGCCGGAAAATCAAAATTCGTCGGAATTCTTGTCAGAGTATCACCGTAGCTTCAATCGGTAAAATTTTCACCCTTGTTCTTTTCTGTTATGTTACTGATACCTCGTTTAAGTGTCTAAAAGTTATAAGAGTAATCAGCAAAGAAATTCAGTCGTCAGTTTAACATTTTGAAATGATGAAGATGAAGTGAAGTTAGAGTTTAAAAGGAATTAATATTGGTGGTTATATCGGGTTAGACACACAGTCCAGTGGTGGACTGTGTGCAACATAAAGCATGAGGTCGCGGGTTCGAGTCTCGCATACGTTTCCAACTTCCCTATATAGTTCAACCTTTTTATAACTAACATATATAACAACTCAGATGGTATATAAAAGTAATTAAAATCGTATATCCTTCGGGTTAGACACACAGCCCAATTGGTCGGGCTGTGTGCAACACGAAGCTAAGGTCACGCGTTCGAGTCCGGTTTCTTATAATTTAACAAACCTTTTTAATTAACTAAAATATGGTTTACCTCGGTATGTGTATATATATAATTAAAATCAGATATATTCCGGGTTAGACACGTAGCTCAGTTGGTAGAGCTGTGTGCACGTAAACGAGAGGTCTCGAGTTCGAAACCCACACGCTGCAAACTATTTCAGCCGGTTCAATGCGAATAAAAAAACATTTTTTTAATTAAACTTTTGTTTTCTTAAAAACTATAAAAATATATAATTAAATAACCTCTTTTTAAGCATCCCAAAATAGTAATAAATACAACACAAATCATCTAAAATGTTTAATAAAGGTAGAAATAATAAGTTTAACTAAAATATATATTTACCGAATTATTACGTGAATATTTAGGGTAGCTTTTCTCACCAGTTAGTATCTCTAACGCTAAATCGTGTGCACTCTTCGTCAAATCAAAAACGTATCCATTGTGAGTGAATTCCTACAACTTCCCCTTTTTATTCATGTTTTTGGGGTGTATCATGTGTCGTTCTATTTATATCACTTATTCAACTCTCGTGCAATTACCATTATATGATCTAACGTGCTATGTGATATTTTGTTTAATGTTATACGTGGTTATATTCTCTCATTTCAGTCAAGCTCTCACATTAGGCCCATTTGTTCCCTGTTACATACGTGGAGAGCGTCGCGTTGCCTAATTAGACCAGCTCCGTTTGATTGAGCCTTGATCTCACAGCACATCGCTTATCATGCTCACATATACATTGCTAGACCTTTATGTGGTTTGTGATTAGATTACATATACGTTGCTCATATTTGGTTTATGCACATTTTATTAAAATAATAAACATACCAATTCTTTCTAATGATTAAACGGGATTCACTCGCCAAATTTTGTTGACCCAAATCTCTATTTTTACACATGATACAGGTGATCAGGTTGAAGGAAGGAACACATAGGACTTGTGCCTTAGAAGAAAAATAAAGCGTTACTTGAAAGTCTTGTTTAGAACATTTTGTGTTTGTATGGATTATGTGTTGATTGGAATATTTCTTTTTACTTTGAAATAATATATATGGAACTTTTATAATAGTAAATGTCATGGGCTTTGATGAAAACCCAATCATGCCCGACTACCATATCTGCTGCGGGTCAGGGTGTGACACGAACATAAACCAAAAATTTGTAAGTTCACATTATAACTACATCTCGCACATTTATATATATATTTACAAATTAAATACTTCACATAAGAACCAATTAATCATTATTATCTGCGTTTATTAATTTCACAAGGTTACAACACAAGGTGGAACGTGAAGGGAAAGTTCGAGTTGTCACATTATCCCCAAGTTGAAAGAAATTTCATCCCGAAATTTAGCGTTCAGTAACTGAATCAGTTAATGTAGTTAAGTACAAGCAAGGTGTCACACTGAAGGAAGGGACAGAAAGGGATATGAAGTCTATGCTTGGTTCATTGATGAACTTAACTATGAGCAGGCCGGATATTATGTTTGTCGTCTGCCAATGTGCTCGATATAAGGCTAATCCTAACTTTCTCATCGTTCTGCTGTTAAACGAATCTTTAGATACCTTAAGGGAGCTCCGAATCTGTGACTCTAGTATCCTAAGGATTCGAACTTTGATTTGTTTGTTTTTTCTGACAGTAACCTTGGAGGGACAGAAAGGGATATGAAGTCTACATCGGCTAGATGCCAATTCTTGGGAATCAGACTTATCTCATGGTAGTGCAAGAAGCAATAAACGTGTCTCTATCAACTACGGAAGTAGAAAATGTTACAGCATCTGCTTACTGCTCCCAGGTTATTTGGATGCAACATCAGCTCGAGGATTGAGGATTACGGTTTAACCTATCTTAACACTACTATCTACTGTGATAACGATGCCACTATCCAAATAATCAAAAACCCTGTTTTTCACTCCAAAACCAAGCACATTGACTTTGTACGTCCTGCAAACCCTAGTTTAAACCTTTCATTTGCTCTAGATGAAGCAATCAGTTTTGGGGACGAGGAAGCAAAACGTTACACTAAATAACTAAATTTGGGCATAAAGTAATATACTTTTGCACAAATTTTGGGGGAGAATATTTGTTGTTTTGGGATAATAAAATTAAAATGTTCGGGCTAATGAATTTGAAAATTTGAAAAAGGCGAGCATCCACTGTGATGTGTTGATAGAGCATCTGGATATGTGCAGACCTAGGCACAGTCAAGATATCCTTAGAAGAGCCAAAATTGAAGGCCAAAATCTTAAAAGAAAGGAAATCTCATCACGAGAAAATTCCATGTGCTTGAAAAGGTCAAATATACCATATAAGGTATAATGTAACGCCTCGCTTTTTCGTACTTTCCTTAATTAGAAAGTGTAATCATACTTCTATTTATGGAAACTTGTATCTTATCGCATTCATATTTCATTTCCCAATCTTATAATCCGAGACTTTGATCGTAATAAAATTCATATTGATACAACTTGGCTTACATGCATTAATTGTTAAATATGTGTTTACATACAAACCATACTTGTTATACGTGCAAATACTCATACGTTCATATTTGATACTTAAAATATACTTACATATACATTATACACTTGAAAACATGCGAAAATATCAAGTTTTACCATGAAATGTAAGATAAACTAAGTTCAAGGACTAAAAATAGCATAATCCGGAGAAATGGTTTCTTGCCCATGGATTTGTCCATTTTGTGTTGTTGATTGTGTTTTTGCATTTAATACTCACCTAACTCAACCCCAACCACCACCAACTTCATTAATTACCTAAACCCTAATTCCCATTATAAATAAAAGCCTCCTCCCACACTCATTTCACACCTCAATCATCTCTTCTCTTCTCTCTAAAAGCTCTAAGAGCTCTCTTCTTCTAAAGATTCAAGGTTTCAAAAGATAATTCGGTGTTCCTCCAAGCCCTTCACGGAAGTAACAAGGGAAGCTTTCGAAAAACTGTGAGTATACATAACCCCTTTTGCTTTTACACTTTTGGGTGCAATACGTTATACTATTAAACACACGCAATCACTTATACTTTATACAAACACAAGCAATCCAATCATACATGCTTAAATACGTGATACTTGATTTGTATTCTTGGAACGTTCTTATGTGATTTACTTTTCATTAACTTTGTTTAAAGCCTCCCTTAACATGTATAGCGCTATAGGAGTAACAGACCGCTCGTATTCTTGAGGTCGTGTTAAGTCATTCAATCATTACGGTCTTATCGTTGTGACGATAAGATAACGCTAGCGGTGCACTTTGGGTTGACTAGTATAATTGCATGCCTTGGTACATTAATCTAGTTAACTATTTTTGTCATGTGGATTGTTCAAACCTTCTTTACATATATGCTAGTACTCAAACTTGTATGCTCGCCAATGCTTTTGTATTGAACTATACTTTAAACCGTATTTGCAGGATTTTGACGATGATGATGGACGGAACCTAGTAGGATGCCTAGAAACGCACCTAAAACTTTATACTTGTTGTATCTTATTTTGATCCAAACTTGTTGTAATTTCATTTTCAAACAATGTACTTGATATTAGCAATAAAAGGAAATTTTATTATTTAAATACTTGTCACTTATTAGCGTTATGAAGTCTCGAGCAATCTATTTCGTCTCACTCTAATGTTTCCGCCATCGGTTGGAGTGTGACAGATTAGTATCAGAGCCATAACTATAGGGAATTAGGTAGAATTGCCATGATTCGACCTAGTCTATAGTTCTAAGTACCCATTTTTGACCATTCTTGTTATGCTTAAAACTTTATGCTTCCTACTTTGCTTCTCCTCTTTTCTGTTGGTCTTAGTACATATACATGATGACTTTCCTAAGACATTTTTACACAATACACACTTTGAAGACTTAAAGACACTCGTAACACAAACGAGACGAGTTCACTAAAATAGGCGTGAAACCCATAATTTGGTGAACGACTTTCATTCCGCTATTCTTATTCTTTTTGCATGAAATGTCGCCATCAAGTTAGTAGTGAAATCCACATCTTGATGTAAAAATTTCTAATTCAAACTCTAGTGGACCCTTACCAACGAATCAATTTGCTCTTCGTTTGGTAAGTAGCAACCATACTTAGGGTACGAAATCGTCAAGTTAGGGGTGAAACCCACACCTTGTCGATTAAGTCCCATTCCTTGATTTCCGCTCTCGCCAAAGTTTCGATTTTTCCAATCGATTAGAGATGTGTAATAACTGGAAGGGTAAAATGCCGTTAATCGCTTTTCAACGAGAGCATTTTACCTATAGGCCAAAGCACGTTCCTCTAATTTGAAAGGATCTTCAATTCACTTTGGAATAGTCGACGCTTCTCAAACCAAACACTCTAATTTTTTACTAAGCCTATCTTTTATGCTATCTCAATTTCTATGTGTTTTAATACTTATCACCTCGTTCATTTCAAACCCGATGCACACTTCACACATCTTTCGCAATAAAAAAAATCATAATTCTTGCAAACCAACTAAATTCATACTCCTTACGCAATCATACGTGTTTATACTATTGAATATTTGTTATGCTTATGTCACCTATGTAAACTCATACATATTATACAATACTTACATGCTCATACGTGATTTTTATTGTCGATCACCTAGATATCTTTTTTCGCAAAACTCAAGTTGGAGAAATGAGTCAAAGTCCAACTCCAACTCGACTATTTTCATAACAATCACTATATAAAAACTTATGCCTAAACCTTTTATCATTGTTTCAATTTTTCTTATTTATGCATAAACCTCGAACCTTACTATTTTATCCAAACGATTTCTTACCCTACAACATAGTTACGTAAATTACATAAACAAAACCCCTAATGACACTTTAAACGTTTCTTTCACAATTTTTCAAAAACTTTATGAAATGCTACCTATCAACTTAGTCGGTCAAACGAACCTCTTGCCCTCGATTTTCATAACTCGTCCAAAACACGCTCACTTTATACTACCATTCTAAAGACATTTTATATCCAACAAGAAACCAACGAAAACTTTCTCTCACATACGTATAAGTACTTTGCTAAAATACTTTTCAAAATTCAAGTTTTACATGAAAATTTTCAAAATACAACTTTCTTGCATCAATAAAATAAAATAAAATAAAATAAAGCAAGCTCACTATTTTACAACGTTTTCAAAAATCGTTAATACGTAAATCTAAGTCTGAACACATGGGAAGAAAATTTCATATGCGAATACAAATTTTAAAACAAAAGTAGCATTTCTTTTTACAAACCACCTTACATCAAAAATTAATACTTTTCTCAATATTCACCCGACATTCACAATTTTGGTCCTTCATTCCCGACAAACCTGACTTATTTTATTTCAACCAACTCAATGTTTTGACTCAAGCAACCAGACACATGCATATCGCCTTACACGTTTCTATTTACATTGTCAATATTACATGACAATATTACGCATATCACCATTACACTTCGTATTTTACACACTCGCAACTTCATGGTAACTTATATATGTTAAATCCCATTTTATACCACCTATATCATGCTAATATTATACGTATTTGTCTTCAATCATACTCAAAATTTATAATTTGCATTACTTGGTAGTCATACTTGAAATCTATAAGTAGGCATAACCCGAGTGGTTTCGCCTATTTTGACATACTCATATATACATACAATCATGCTTACATACTTAATTTTTATACGCTATCTTGCTTACTAGATGTAACTTGACCCGTACACTACTAGTACAAACTATGCGGATCATGCACAAAACCCAAAATAATCGCGGGTGCACACGGATTATATTGATAGGTGCATGAAAACCATAGTGGGTTCTACTGTGTATCGCAACACGGAACGTAACATGACATCGAATAGCGAAACGACATAACATGGTGTGAACATGGTGGATACGTCGTTGGTACTTCCATATATAAGTGTCTCTACCATGTTACCAAACTTTCATAAAACGTGTCATGAGAAATTCAGTGATTTTCCAGACCTTGTTAAATACATTTGATTCATAATAACTTTGGTGACCCCACTTCGTAATGATTAGTACTCGATTACCCATGACAAAGCTTCATTCTCAAATCGTTATCTTTAACCGCCACATTCCATGTCGCATTTTATCCGATATTCATACCATTTTTACCCCTCGCATACACCTACCGAATCATTCACTACCATACCACGATTTTCCCAATTCTTCCCTTAACCTTTCATCCAAACTTTATTTACAACAAATTAGCCTAAAACGTTCAATCCATTTTTATAAACGTCCCCACCGGCTCAATTTGGTCAAAATGTTCCTTTTCTTTTAAAACTATCTTTCACTCTTATCTACACGCAAACTTCAACCAATCGGTCTATTATCGCCAAAACCTTTTAAAACCATAAATATTTACCATCCTAGCTCTCTCCAATAAACATTTTTTTCTACAACAAGTGATTTTACTAATACGCCTTAGAACTGACAAAACTTTTCTTACAGCTTTCGGTGCGGACTGCTCATTTTAATCAAAATACATCCATAGTCATACTAAAACCTTCCTCTTAGGTCGCACTCTTTTAAAATATTCCTTCCAATGAGTTGTCCAGACCCAATCAAACTCACTTGCTTACACACACACATACACGTTTTTACTTATCCTTATACACGTTTACGATTGGTGCCTCAAAAACACCTTAGTCAAACAAATTCCTTTCACGAACCTACTATTTTTATCCTTCAAGATTTCGATACATATTGACACACTTATACATGAACTCCGCAAAAACTTTAAACTTCAAAATCTTGGTTTTGGCCAAACATTTTACCAAAGACATCTTTTCTGAAGTCTTCCTCTTGAATAAATTTCGGGACAAAATTTCCTAAAGGAGGGGAGACTGTAACGTCTAGCTCTTTCGTACTTTCCTTAATTAGAAAGTGTAATCATACTTCTATTTATGGAAACATGTATCTTATCGCAATTCTATTTCATTACCCAATCTTATAATCCGAGACTTTGATCGTAATAAAATTCATACTTGATACATACTTGGCTTACATGCACTTAATTGTTAAATACGTGTTTACATACAAACCGATACTTGTTATACATGCAAATACTCATACGTTCATATTTAATACCTAAAATATACTTACATATACATTATACACTTGAAAACATGCGAAAATATCAAGTTTTACCATGAAATGTAAGATAAACTAAGTTCAAGGACTAAAAATAGCATAATCCGGAGAAAGTGGTTTCTTGCCCATGGATTGGTCCATTTTGTGTTTGTTGTATTGTGTTTCTTGCATTTAATACTCACTAACTCAACCCCAACCACCATCAACTTCATTAATTACCTAAACCCTAATTTCCATTATAAATGAAAGCCTCCTCCCACACTCGTTTCACACCTCAATCATCTCTTCTCTTCTCTCTAAAAGCTCTAAGAGCTCTCTTCTTCTAAAGATTCAAGGTTTCAAAAGATAATTCGGTGTTCCTCCAAGCCCTTCACGGAAGTAACAAGGGAAGCTTTCGAAAAACTGTGAGTATACATAACCCCTTTTGCTTTTACACTTTTGGGTGCAATACGTTATACTATTAAACACACGCAATCACTTATACTTTATACAAACACAAGCAATCCAATCATACATGCTTAAATACGTGATACTTGATTTGTATTCTTGGAACGTTCTTATGTGATTTACTTTTCATTAACTTTGTTTAAAGCCTCCATTAACATGTATAGCGCTATAGGAGTAACAGACCGCTCGTATTCTTGAGGTCATGTTAAGTCATTCAATCATTACGGTCTTATCATTGTGACGATAAGATAACGCTAGCGGTGCACTTTGGGTTGACTAGTATAATTGCATGCCTTGGTACATTAATCTAGTTAACTATTTTTGTCATGTGGATTGTTCAAACCTTCTTTACATATATGCTAGTACTCAAACTTGTATGCTCGCCAATGCTTTTGTATTGAACTATACTTTAAACCGTATTTGTAGGATTTTGACGATGATGATGGACGGAACCTAGTAGGATGCCTAGAAACGCACCTTTAAAAACTTTATACTTGTTGTATCTTATTTTGATCCAAACTTGTTGTAATTTCATTTTCAAACAATGTACTTGATATTAGCAATAAAATGAAATTTTATTATTTAAATACTTGTTACTTATTAGCGTTATGAAGCCTCGAGCAATCTATTTTGTCTCACTCTGATGTTTCCGCCATCGGTTGGGGTGTGACATATAAAGCCTAACCCTCGTCAGATGTTGTTTAGTCACTTTGCGGTATGATGTACTGACCTGCTCACCAACAAGTCTGATGTTGTAAAAATCACAGGATGATCTCAGTATACTCACTTGTTACAATGAACTGTTGTGCTTACCTTGATCGCGGGGGTATGCCTTGATATGGGACACACAGATGTCATAGTGTACATAATCTAATTAAGTCACGAGTTTGAAAATTGAAGGCTGACATGATAAGTTTAAGTGGACAAATATATTGGCAATCGCGTGGACCAGTCTGACTAAGCTCGTACTGAAAAGTGTTCCTTAATCGGTTCAAAAACGGTTTGATTCCATGGCAATTTTCCTCCTATATTATTTTTATTATTATTTTATTATACATTTATATATATTAGATGCAAAAAGGTTGCTCGGTTTGTTGGATCGTGAATTTTGACAAAAGGCGTCACTGTTTAGAACTGGGAAACACATGGGCCCACAACATTTTGAATGATGTTATTGTTTCAGATGGGCCCACCTGTTTCAGATGGACCTACCTATCTCAGTTAGACCCACCCATTTGAACAGGCCCACGCATCTCGTATGGATTCGAATTGGGCCCACCATTTCAGCTACTGTTTTGAAATGGGCTAGGCCTAGTGTCTTGAACAGGCCCATTTCGAATCTATAAATATGGGAATTTTGATTCATTTCAAGTCATATCGAACTTTAAACTCATCTCGGATCTCTCTCGAACATACTATCTCGAACTCATAGGTTTGACAATTCCCTTGCATCTCGGATTTTCGAATGGATCTCGGATAACCTGCTTGCATTTCAGATGGATCGTGGATCATACATATGCGTTTTGGATAATCATCTGAAATCTGACATATCTATCTGAAATGTCAGGTTATCTCGGATGACTGACAAGGGTTCATTCGAATTGCCTTTGAACCCTTTTCATGCAAAACACGTTTTGACCTAGTCCATTCGAATCAAGTTGACCAGTTCAATATGTTATGAACCTTTTCATTGTTTAATCGGTTCAAAACTGTTTGAACCTTTTTGAGCTGTTGATCTATATGGTTGACCTCTTGACCCTCCTTATTTGATCTTTATAACTTATTGACTCGTTGACCCGTTTGTTTAGGATGGAACGGTCAAAAGGGTCACTAAGATAAAGCTTGACGTTTATGTTCAAAGTGTAGAAAATGGCGCAAAAGATGATGGAAAAACGTAAGCTTAAGATTGACCTTTTATAATAGCAACTTGTAGATCTCCCGGGTGATTATTACAAATGTTCCACTAACGATATCGTTTAACAACTATCGCATCATCATGCTTTAAAGATAAATCCGTTTATTTATGAAGACATGATTCAGGATTTTTGGATAAATGCTAAGGTGAAGAGGGGTGGAGCAAATGGCAAAGGATTGATTGAATCAAAGATAAGGTGGTTGTACGAGTGGTTTTGAAGTTCAAAGATTGAGATCGTCACCCAACATCTTTTGATAGAGACAGTGTTGTGAAGGCTTTACGACATATGAGCTACGAGGGTGCTAACCCAACAGTTTTAAAGAAAATGTTTTCGCCGTACTGGAGATTTCTAGCACACATCTTCCTTCAATGCATCTCAGATAATTAAGGTGGCCTGAATAAGCTTAATCAGACAAAAACGGCTGCTTTAGTTGCTCTGGTGAGCGACTGGGATTACAACTTCTCGGCATTTATTTTTGACAATATGAAGAACATGTTGGAGAATACCAAGAAGAAGGTTTTCATGTTGTATACAAGGTTAATCAGATGATCCTTCATGAGAATTATTCGAACCTAGTGAAAAGCACCAACTTTCTAAATCTGAAGCCTATGGGATGAAGTTATTTTGAAGCATCACGCAAACATAGACAGAGGTTCTAAACAGATCATTGGTGTAGAAGAACATGATACAGATCATTGGTGCTAAACAGAAACTAGAACCTGAAGTTGAAGATCTTGTTACTGACGATGTAGAGACAGAGGTTGAGTTGGAACAAATGGAGGTGTAGAAGGTTCAGGAGACTGTTAGAGACCTGAATTTGATAACTGTTGAGAATCTTGCTGCATTACATGCCTCTCTGCAGGGCGATTCTGGGAACCCTCCTCCCGTAATCATTCCTTCTAAAGAAACTCACAATATTGAAGAGAAAGAAACTCGTAAGCAGCAGAGAACCGAAACAGAAACCCCCATTGACCTAAAGCCCACAAGCTCGAGTACCTTTCAGGAGCCATTTTGTGACATTTGTACATTTTTAGTCATTGAATAATTCCGGAACATTTTTGTATTAACTAAAATCTTGTGTTTATTTTTGATGATGTATTTATCAATCATTATAAAATCCCAGACATTTTTATTCAATAAAATCTTGCATTTTATTGGTAAGAATGCAAAAATGTCCATCATTGCACAGATTCGGTCATTTTCGTGTTCAATAAAGTTTTATACTGTATTTATGGAACGTGTAACCGTACAATCGAATGAACCGACATCCATGACATTTTCGGACAAAATCCAAGTTACACATGCCTTAACGCCTTTATATAACCTAAATATTAGGTTAAGAGGGGTTAAAATGACAAAACGCGACAATACAAGTCCAAGGCCAAAATTGTCAAAAAAAAGTTTGCTTCATCACCAAGTTTGGCCACCTATCTCCAATTTTTGACACCTTTCACTCATTTTTCCACACTTAATTTGGTTTTAACACATGTTAGGACACTAATCCACACTTGGTAACACTTGTCATCACCTCCTTGATCCTAAAACACTATAAATACCCTTTGATTCATCCATTTTTTTCCACACCACTTCAAAACACTTCAAAGCAAAGTGTGAAGTTCTTCTTTCTATCCTTCTTGGAGCTTGTTTCCTGCCTTCGGAAGCCTCCTATCTTGAGTTCTGAAAGTATTCTTCAACACAACTAAGGACTCTTCCTAGTTCGTTCATTCTTTAAACTATTTGAGCTAAAAGTCAAACAGTTTGGCTTCCTGCTTGACTTTCGGTTCTGACCATTTTGGTCGAGTCAAAGTTCAAATTGAACTTTGCAACATGATCATAATCACGAAGGTATTAATCCCTTGCGGTTGCACCTTCTGATTACCACGTTTAGTAGGCGAGATGACGAGTCAAAGTTTTACGAGTTAAAAGAAAAAAAAATGTATAAAATTGCATTTTACGACAAAACGTTTTTGGGTATTAAAACTTAACGTTTTGACACCAAATTAGTTCTATAACATTATTAGATATGTTCATCATGTCTAACTCGTCATTTATAGTTTAGTGCTTATTTCTTAGTCGTAAGTCAAGCGGTTTTGTAGGTCCACCTACGGATGGTGTTAAACCAGTTCCTCGTTCAAATGACATACACATAAGTGCGGAATCCAAGTGTGCATGCAACCAAAGCAAAGTAAAGAACACGAGGTAACCAAAGATTCACTATCTTGATTAATGATTGAGAACAAGTACAAACATATACACACAATGCTCGTATGACTCAAACAAACTTGTTGTGTTCTTGTGTCTTCGTCTTCACCAGAAATGCTAACTTATAGATCTCACCAAAAGATAAGTTTGTCAGTAGCAAGGTTCAACAGCTAACTCTCACTGAGAGGTGCATGTCTGCTTTTATAGTGTCCACACATTAGTTTCGTACGAATCATGAAACAATAAATGCGGAACACAATATTTCACACGAAGCACAGTTCCAAGAAATTGGTACGGAACAAGTGTTTCGTACTATACTTCATTTCGTACGAAACAAGTAACTTACTTGTTACTTGAGACTGTTTTGAACGAAACACATGTTTCGTACAAAACATGTCAACCGCACAGAAACTTTATCCTTGGAAAACGTGTGTAGACATGATGTGCACAAGACTTATCAGTATGCTCACATGCAACTGATAAACACAAACAAGCTAAGATGTCATACTAGATCAAGATAGAAGGATATCTCGATCTATTTGACACGACCAAACCTATACAGACACTTGAGCAAAGACCGTACAATTACAACTGTAATTAAGAACAAGCGGCAGACACAAAACTGTATCAACATGTTTTACTACCGCTTTGACTTTCGAATCTGACCCGTTTGGTCAATCTTAGGATTCGACCAAGCGCATTTTTATGACCATAGTAATTTAGGGAATAACCCTCTAAGGTTATACCTTATAGACATATAGTTTGGTTAGTTATATGATGAGTCGATTTTATGTACTTCTAAATATGCCGAAAACACCCTTTTGGCACATAAAATGGTTTTAAACATGTAAGACCATAGTTTTGACATCTAAACTGATATTATAACATAATCAAAATTGTTTTGACATATAAGACTCATCATAGGACTTATTTAACCATCCAAACCCATAGTTACGCTTGCGACCCGTAAAGTGTTGTAAACCATTTTAACAAGTCGTAACTAGTCAAAGCACTTAGAAACCTAGTACATGGTTTCAAAGACATTTTTGCTTTGTGTGTTGACTTAGCATACCTAATACATGATTTCAAATAATTTTTTGCTTGGTATGTTGACCTAGCATACCTTGTACATGATTTCAAAGACATTTTGCTTCGTATGTGACTTAACATACCTAGTACACGATTTCAAAGACATTTTACTTCGTATGTTGACTTCACATACCTAGTACATGATTTCAAAGACATTTTTGCTTGGTATATTGACTTAGCATGCCAAGTACATGATTTCAAAACATTTTCATGACATGCTTACATTGTTCAAGACATATTGGTGTGTTGAATATACAATGATACATTCACTAACATTGATCACGCCGACCGGTAGTATGTAATGGTACCATAGGATTGACAATCCCGTTCTCGCTCCCTAGGTTTGTTTGGAAGTGACTTTAGGGAATGACAGAGCCAATGAACATTTGATAAACCTTTGTCTTTATATGGGTTTATCTGACAGTCAACAAGGCTTGAATGTATTCACCGACAATCCATATATATGTGTCTACACAATAAAAGCAATTGATTTATAAGACAAGAGTTTTTGTTTAAACAAGACCTTTGTTTATTCAAAACACCTGTTTTATACAAGACATTTTGACAAGACATTTTGGTTGGTTTATACAAGACATTTATTTTATGGTTTAAACAAGACTTTTGTGTGCCATACAAGACATTGGTTTATACATAGACATTTGTTTATAAAGAACATTTGGTTTATACAAGACAATGGTTTATACAAGACAATGGTTTATACATATACATTTGTTTATAAAAGACATTTGGTTTATACATGGCATTGGTTTATACATGACATTGGTTTAAACAAGACATCTCAACTGTTGGCTCATGGTAGGTGATTTAAATGATGAGACTGTGTAATATGATAAAAGCATGGTGGATACACCACTGGTACTTCATATATATAAGTGCTTTCATTATATTACACAACGTAGCGTTATCTAAACCACTTCAAACAAAATACAAGACATGACATATTTTATACAAGGCACGAGTTATTTTTTTTATTAAGTTTGTGACAAATGGAAAATAACCGGTAATTCCGTACAATTTAATCACTATTTTTATTTCAAATCTCATGCATATTAGCGTAATTTAATTGCGTAACGGAGTCATACGTCATATCCTAAGTATTAGGGCAAGTAAATCTTATCATAACATATATTGGTTTCTGTTACTACGAGAACAAACTAAACAATGCCTTAAAAGTGTTGGTAGAAAGTGTTGGGTACTATTTGCGGTTACATTATTTGTGTCAGCAAAACCGCTAAAACAAAACAAGAACAGCGAATAATGGCATGCTAATGCCATATTTGAGTCCAAATATAAATGAGAACACGCATTACAAAAATACATAACTTTCCGGTACAACGCCTAAATTGCAAAATTGTCCGTTTTGACCAAAAAGGCGACAAATTTCAGTTTGTCTGCAGTACTAATTCGATGGATTCCGGATTTCAGAATGATAATGAAACAATGTTGAACATCCTAAAGCAATATGAGAATAGCAAAAATGCATAAAAGACATCATTTCCGGTCATTCGACAAACAGTGCAGAATTCGACCGGAAGGCGACCGTTTGTCGAAACGACGAACATTTTAGTGGCCGATAGCCTCATTCATGCATCTAGAGAACTAGTTGGCCTCATTGAGGTCACGGAAATACAACTTCCAGAAAAGTTCGACGGCAGGATATAAAAGTGCCGATATCGAGCGAACGATCGAACGAAAGGCATTTTGGCTATCCTAACTCAACATATATTCGTCTAGCGAACTAGTTATGCATATTTTTAGATCCGAAGTGCACTAAATAAACGCCATGACAATTGTGGTGGTAAAAATAAAAGCATCCGGTACTAACTAATAAAGTTCGTTTATTAGCGAATATTGTGTCGATGAACGAACTAACGACATTTTTGTCATCCGAAACTTATATTAAATTATCAAGTTGGTTAATCATCATAAATTAACACCCCAAACCCTAATTATATGCTAAGGATGCAAGATCAACCCCTAATCACAACACTTAACTTAATTACTAAAATATTTAATAAATAAACACGTGTTATAAAAAATTACACTTTACCCCTTGATAATTTGTCACCAAGAATTTTGTATAAATACATGTGTATTGTATGTGTAAGTATTTAAAGCTTAGGGTATTCATCATAAAAATACCCAACTATACACGAAATACTAAAAACACTTGAAAGTATTACCAAGTATTGGTGACACAAACAAATATATTTTTACAATACGTCGAAAAAGTAATCGGACAAACGAAGCAATACGGATGATGGGCGAACGTTCACAATTACACCGTCGCGTCGTCGACCAACGAATAAATCGCCGATATAAAGAGTTATTACGGAGAGGGGCGATTGTCGACAAGAAAAAGCATGTAATAAACGACGACGATGACAAGTCTAAAATATATATTTAGACACTTAACATATATATATATCTATATATATATATATATATAATATATGTTATCGATATCAAAACCAGGAAAGTTAAAATATAAAAGAATTTACTAAATGATTTATTAGAAGTATAAAAATATATAATTACACTCTATACTTAGTAAAAAAAATTACAAGTATAAGACTTATGAAAAAAGGGCTCTTATAAATAAGTTTGGGCTAGACCCAATTTATAAAAAGACATGGGCAAGGCCCAATAACATAAAATTTATGGGCAAGGCCCAATTGAATAAACTATATGAACAAAGGCCAAAAACATATAAAATACATGGGCTAGGCCCAAAGACATAAATTACATGGGCTAGGCCCAGTGACATAAAAACACGGGCTATGCCCAATGACATAAAAACATGGCTAGGCCCAATGACATAAATTAATGGGCTAGACCCAATGACATAAATTACATGGGCTTGGCCCAATGACATAAAGACATGGGCTAGGTCCAATGACATAGATGACATGGGCAAGGCTCAATGACACGCGTGCAAGGCACGAGGACATGTGAAGGGCAAGGCCCAGTTCACACACGATCTAAGAACAACAATCTATATGTTTTTGAGAAATATATAACAATATTAATCGAACAAACAAACTACCAACACTATGACAACACTAAAAGTTGTTCTATCATATCAAAGAAATGTATAACAAGAATTCAAGATGTACAACTGGTACAAGGTCCGACGAGGCCTAGGTGTCTAATAAACTCAATACACATGTAGGTTACACACGTGTACGGACACCGACTGTGAATAATACGACGTACGGAATGCAAAGCTGTGAGTTCATGTCCCCCCTTTCATTTATTTTAAAGTTTTGTTTTAAAACTATCGAGGGAAAATACATGTCCATAACAAGCAGTATGTTAGCTATGTGTTTAGTTGATAACACGAACATTTGTGCGTAAGTAGGATGATGACAATAGTAACCATTAATCACATAGTGACCCATGTGCAAAAGATGTAGATCTATTGAGTTTGAGATGCGCTCCACTCCTGGTTGGTATACCCTTTGGAGTGCTTTTGTGATCCCAATGATATCAAAGTTGTCTTGGTTTGGTTACTTACTTATGGCACATATATGTCAGGGTGCTCGCGACACACTGATAGATCCTTAAAACTCATAAATGCTATTAACATACTCAGATTTCATTATAGGATTTTAAGAATGACATTATTAAATGAAAACATTAACTACATGAACTCGCGAACTTTATGTTGACTTTTAAAATTACATGTATTTCAGGACGCAAGACATGAGCTGGTTATATGATTCGGGTTATGGGAAAATATCAAGACAACAATGTGCCATCTTTTGGGGGGTTTGCCTTTTATATCCCAACTTCGTATGGGTATATAGGAGTCAAAACCTCATTACGCAGTACCGATGAAAACAATATCTTATTTTGAAGTAATATATGTTGAATTATGTTTGTGATGATCAGTTGAAAACAGTTAAACTATGAAATCACTTTTGCTTGGTTGTAATTATGGGAACTTACTATTAGTATGGCATCGTTGTTGAATTATAATTGTTTACTAAATTAGATGCAACGATTACCTAATAGTCACACACTTGCGCTTCCGCTACGACCAGGGTGTGACATGTTGGTATTAGAGCTCCAATTGTAGTGAACCAGGGAAATTTTTTTATTAAAGTTTGGTCTACAATCACCGAGGGCTCACACATGAAAACAAAGTGTAAAACATAACATAAATGTTTTTGGAATTATGACAAAATAATAAAAGGTTGGAAAAAGGATCAGGACATTATGACAAGGTTGGAAACAAATCTGGCATTAAGTGTTGGAGGTATGATCATGACAGGAGTTCATGGCTGGTAACAAGAGAGAGTGGATACACAGAATACTATGACAAACAATCTCAGTTCGAATCCTGGAGCAAGATTGATTTGAAGAATCTATTACGAGCTCCATACTTTGATGCTGATCCAAATCAACGTGGTCCAGGTTGGGCATTTCATTCAAGGCTCGAACATGCAGTAAAACACAACTTTCCAACTATGAAGACAGCCGAATCTTATCTAAAGAAGAGCCCTGGCATCACTGATCCATACCCAAATAAGCCGCTCCAAAACGTCATAGCGACCATCGACAAAGAGAAAGTTATTCCTATTGCTCCTAAATTTCCCAAAGGAGTGCTAAAAACTTCAGCAACTGAGCTTATGATCCAAGGATGGCAAAAGCTGTAATTGTGACAACAGAAAAGTCATTTTGATTAGCAGACACGTTGGAGCTAATCAGCTTTCATGAAGAAGATATTAAGATCTTGATTCAACATTAAATCCACACGAATGATACATACGAAGCTTATGCGAAGTCTTGCACGAGCGTAGTGGCCAATGTGATGAACAACAAGCTATACGTGGATCCAAGTCCACTATTGGAGGCAGCAGAGCTGGCGGATCGTGAAAATTGTATACAACACTAATGTAGTTGACCTAGGGGGAGATTGTTAGGCCCTATTAGGTTTATGCATTAGTCACATTAGTGGTTTGTGTCACACCCTGGATTTCTAACCCAAATCCATACACCGGTGGGCCCGGGTGGGGAGTATCGTAACGTCAGTTGATAATCATCATAGTATTTAAGAATGACATTATTAAATGAAAACATTAACTACATGAACTCGCGAACTTTATGCTGACTTTTAAAATTACATGTATTTCAGGACGCAAGACATGAGCTGGTTATATGATTCGGGTTATGGGAAAATGTCAAGACAACAATGTGCCATCTTTTGGGGGGTTTGCCTTTTATATCCCAACTTCATATGGGTATATAGGAGTCAAAACCTCATTACGCAGTAACGATGAAAACAATATCTTATTTTGAAGTAATATATGTTGAATTATGTTTGTGATGATCAGTTGAAAACAGTTAAACTATGAAATCACTTTTGCTTGGTTGTAATTATGGGAACTTACTATTAGTATGGCATCGTTGTTGAATTATAATTGTTTACTAAATTAGATGCAATGATTACCTAATAGTCACACACTTGCGCTTCCGCTATGACCAGGGTGTGACAGGTTGGTATTAGAGCTCCGATTGTAGTGAACCGGGGAAATATTTTTATTAAAGTTTGGTCTACAATCACCGAGGGCTCACACATGAAAACAAAGTGTAAAACATAACATAAATGTTTTTGGAATTATGACAAAATAACAAAAAGGTTTGCATTGGGTTGTGTTAACATGAGGATCTATCACACGAGCTCAACAATAAATAACGAGCAAGGGATAATACATGATTAGTCAATAATGGATAGACACGAAACATTAAGATTTCATGTTAAAACAAAAGAAAACAAGTCTTGCATGAGAAGTGGTGATTAATATAAAATATACCATAAGTAATAATAGATTACTAACATGTATACATGCATTGTACGAATTATTTGCCAGGACTATGTCTTCTTCGAGCTACAAGGAGGATCCTACGGAGTATGTGTTCGGTGATGCATACGACCCTGATGCTGAGGTCCTACCCCATGAGGATTGAGCCGACCATGAGGTTCCTGATGACGAGGACCTTGATGATTTTCAGCCATTCGCTCTTATTGACCCTATGGAGGTTGATGCCCACCAAGAGATGACGTGTTAGCCATTCCGCAGCCTCCAGACGACGTCATTGTTTATGGTCATCCGGAGGGCGAGCACGCTATAGTACACTTGGCCGTACCCCTTGCCATGGTCCCTCCAGTCATTGATCTGGATGATGATGATGACATACAAGTGTTCAACGTCGACCATATGGATGATGATCTCGGAGACGACGAGGTCTTCGATGAAATAGCTATACTTGAGATCCTACCCCCTGTCATACCAGTTGTCGATATCTCGTCATCCTCAGCCACCACCGACAGCGAGCACGAGGCGGATGATGCCTCTTCCGCTGGCCCAGATTCACCTGTACCAATGTAATCACCCCTGCAGCCTCACCGGCCCGTTTTATCTCATTTCCCACTAGTACCCCGAACCATGGACCCGTTCCATACACTGGACCCGCTCCCTCTTCTGGACCCGCACTACATTATTAACTGAGCAGTACCCCACGTTCCCCTGAGCAGCTACCCCCATTTTTCTCTGGGAGGTCCACTTACCATCCCGTTTATGACCCATTTGCAGATGGACCCTCTCATAGGGCAGGACCTTCTTTCTCAGCTGGACCACCATCCATGTATGCCACACGCTCCATACCACCTACTGTAGGTATGTTTACCCTGATACCGCCACCGGGCATGAGCCCTTCTGACCCCTACCATCCCTCACACTTCCCTCTGATTCCTGTGGAGGAGAGAGTGACTTCGCATGACCTTCAGCTCTCCCTGATCTTTCGAAGGATCTAGGAGCTAGAGACCCAACGTACTGCACATGCCACTACCAGAGCCACACCCCCATTACCATCATTGCCACTACCACCCCCACCATCATACCCACCACTATCACCACCACCACTACCACTATCACCACTACCGACCCCACCTTTCTACTGTCCATTTCACCACTTGTCATGCCCATCTGAGGAGTGAGTGTAGGAGTTAGAGCAGTTTCAGACTGATGCCACTAGGTGCATTTCTGGCCTAGAGGAGGAGGTGGCTTACCATCACGGTTTACTCCACTAAACACCATCTCCACCACCCCCCACCGCAGTAGTATGTTTGTGATTTTCTTTTGGGGATCAGACTTACTTTTGATAAGATCCCGACTTTTTGAAGACAACTTGATGACGTAAAGAAGCAAAGTAGAAGAAAATTTTACTTTTGTAATGTAAAAACTTGTACTGACTAGGGTTATGTACCCCTAAGTCCTTTTAATCTTCATGAACAAAGTGTAACAAGTTGTCATTAGTGTATTTTCTTTATTTCACATTGTATCTCTTTTGTGCTATGGTTGTTAGTGTCATGATGTGGTGATATTAAGGTTGATGTATTGTGTTGTGGTGATATTGTGATTGATGTCTTATTAAATGAAAACATTAACTACATGAACTCGCGAACTTTATGCTGACTTTTAAAATTACATGTATTTCAGGACGCAAGACATGAGCTGGTTATATGATTCGGGTTATGGGAAAATGTCAAGACAACAATGTGCCATCTTTTGGGGGGTTTGCCTTTTATATCCCAACTTCATATGGGTATATAGGAGTCAAAACCTCATTACGCAGTAACGATGAAAACAATATCTTATTTTGAAGTAATATATGTTGAATTATGTTTGTGATGATCAGTTGAAAACAGTTAAACTATGAAATCACTTTTGCTTGGTTGTAATTATGGGAACTTACTATTAGTATGGCATCGTTGTTGAATTATAATTGTTTACTAAATTAGATGCAATGATTACCTAATAGTCACACACTTGCGCTTCCGCTACGACCAGGGTGTGACAGGTTGGTATTAGAGCTCCGATTGTAGTGAACCGGGGAAATATTTTTATTAAAGTTTGGTCTACAATCACCGAGGGCTCACACATGAAAACAAAGTGTAAAACATAACATAAATGTTTTTGGAATTATGACAAAATAACAAAAAGGTTTGCATTGGGTTGTGTTAACATGAGGATCTATCACACGAGCTCAACAATAAATAACGAGCAAGGGATAATACATGATTAGTCAATAATGGATAGACACGAAACATTAAGATTTCATGTTAAAACAAAAGAAAACAAGTCTTGCATGAGAAGTGGTGATTAATATAAAATATACCATAAGTAATAATAGATTACTAACATGTATACATGCATTGTACGAATTATTTGCCAGGACTATGTCTTCTTCGAGCTACAAGGAGGATCCTACGGAGTATGTGTTCGGTGATGCATACGACCCTGATGCTGAGGTCCTACCCCATGAGGATTGAGCCGACCATGAGGTTCCTGATGACGAGGACCTTGATGATTTTCAACCATTCGCTCTTATTGACCCTATGGAGGTTGATGCCCACCAAGAGATGACGTGTTAGCCATTCCGCAGCCTCCAGACGACGTCATTGTTTATGGTCATCCGGAGGGCGAGCACGCTATAGTACACTTGGCCGTACCCCTTGCCATGGTCCCTCCAGTCATTGATCTGGATGATGATGATGACATACAAGTGTTCAACGTCGACCATATGGATGATGATCTCGGAGACGACGAGGTCTTCGATGAAATAGCTATACTTGAGATCCTACCCCCTGTCATACCAGTTGTCGATATCTCGTCATCCTCAGCCACCACCGACAGCGAGCACGAGGCGGATGATGCCTCTTCCGCTGGCCCAGATTCACCTGTACCAATGTAATCACCCCTGCAGCCTCACCGGCCCGTTTTATCTCATTTCCCACTAGTACCCTGAACCATGGACCCGTTCCATACACTGGACCCGCTCCCTCTTCTGGACCCGCACTACATTATTAACTGAGCAGTACCCCACGTGCCCCTGAGCAGCTACCCCCATTTTTCTCTGGGAGGTCCACTTACCATCCCGTTTATGACCCATTTGCAGATGGACCCTCTCATAGGGCAGGACCTTCTTTCTCAGCTGGACCACCATCCATGTATGCCACACGCTCCATACCACCTACTGTAGGTATGTTTACCCTGATACCGCCATCGGGCATGAGCCCTTCTGACCCCTACCATCCCTCACACTTCCCTCTGATTCCTGTGGAGGAGAGAGTGACTTCGCATGACCTTCAACTCTCCCTGATCTTTCGAAGGATCTAGGAGCTAGAGACCCAATGTACTGCACATGCCACTACCAGAGCCACACCCCCATTACCATCATTGCCACTACCACCCCCACCATCATACCCACCACTATCACCACCACCACTACCACTATCACCACCACCGACCCCACCTTTCTACTGTCCATTTCACCACTTGTCATGCCCATCTGAGGAGTGAGTGTAGGAGTTAGAGCAGTTTCAGACTGATGCCACTAGGTGCATTTCTGGCCTAGAGGAGGAGGTGGCTTACCATCACGGTTTACTCCACTAAACACCATCTCCACCACCCCCCACCGCAGTAGTATGTTTGTGATTTTCTTTTGGGGATCAGACTTACTTTTGATAAGATCCCGACTTTTTGAAGACAACTTGATGACGTAAAGAAGCAAAGTAGAAGAAAATTTTACTTTTGTAATGTAAAAACTTGTACTGACTAGGGTTATGTACCCCTAAGTCCTTTTAATCTTCATGAACAAAGTGTAACAAGTTGTCATTAGTGTATTTTCTTTATTTCACATTGTATCTCTTTTGTGCTATGGTTGTTAGTGTCATGATGTGGTGATATTAAGGTTGATGTATTGTGTTGTGGTGATATTGTGATTGATGTCTTATTAAATGAAAACATTAACTACATGAACTCGCGAACTTTATGCTGACTTTTAAAATTACATGTATTTCAGGACGCAAGACATGAGCTGGTTATATGATTCGGGTTATGGGAAAATGTCAAGACAACAATGTGCCATCTTTTGGGGGGTTTGCCTTTTATATCCCAACTTCATATGGGTATATAGGAGTCAAAACCTCATTACGCAGTAACGATGAAAACAATATCTTATTTTGAAGTAATATATGTTGAATTATGTTTGTGATGATCAGTTGAAAACAGTTAAACTATGAAATCACTTTTGCTTGGTTGTAATTATGGGAACTTACTATTAGTATGGCATCGTTGTTGAATTATAATTGTTTACTAAATTAGATGCAATGATTACCTAATAGTCACACACTTGCGCTTCCGCTACGACCAGGGTGTGACAGGTTGGTATTAGAGCTCCGATTGTAGTGAACCGGGGAAATATTTTTATTAAAGTTTGGTCTACAATCACCGAGGGCTCACACATGAAAACAAAGTGTAAAACATAACATAAATGTTTTTGGAATTATGACAAAATAACAAAAAGGTTTGCATTGGGTTGTGTTAACATGAGGATCTATCACACGAGCTCAACAATAAATAACGAGCAAGGGATAATACATGATTAGTCAATAATGGATAGACACGAAACATTAAGTTTTCATGTTAAAACAAAAGAAAACAAGTCTTGCATGAGAAGTGGTGATTAATATAAAATATACCATAAGTAATAATAGATTACTAACATGTATACATGCATTGTACGAATTATTTGCCAGGACTATGTCTTCTTCGAGCTACAAGGAGGATCCTACGGAGTATGTGTTCGGTGATGCATACGACCCTGATGCTGAGGTCCTACCCCATGAGGATTGAGCCGACCATGAGGTTCCTGATGACGAGGACCTTGATGATTTTCAACCATTCGCTCTTATTGACCCTATGGAGGTTGATGCCCACCAAGAGATGACGTGTTAGCCATTCCGCAGCCTCCAGACGACGTCATTGTTTATGGTCATCCGGAGGGCGAGCACGCTATAGTACACTTGGCCGTACCCCTTGCCATGGTCCCTCCAGTCATTGATCTGGATGATGATGATGACATACAAGTGTTCAACGTCGACCATATGGATGATGATCTCGGAGACGACGAGGTCTTCGATGAAATAGCTATACTTGAGATCCTACCCCCTGTCATACCAGTTGTCGATATCTCGTCATCCTCAGCCACCACCGACAGCGAGCACGAGGCGGATGATGCCTCTTCCGCTGGCCCAGATTCACCTGTACCAATGTAATCACCCCTGCAGCCTCACCGGCCCGTTTTATCTCATTTCCCACTAGTACCCTGAACCATGGACCCGTTCCATACACTGGACCCGCTCCCTCTTCTGGACCCGCACTACATTATTAACTGAGCAGTACCCCACGTGCCCCTGAGCAGCTACCCCCATTTTTCTCTGGGAGGTCCACTTACCATCCCGTTTATGACCCATTTGCAGATGGACCCTCTCATAGGGCAGGACCTTCTTTCTCAGCTGGACCACCATCCATGTATGCCACACGCTCCATACCACCTACTGTAGGTATGTTTACCCTGATACCGCCACCGGGCATGAGCCCTTCTGACCCCTACCATCCCTCACACTTCCCTCTGATTCCTGTGGAGGAGAGAGTGACTTCGCATGACCTTCAGCTCTCCCTGATCTTTCGAAGGATCTAGGAGCTAGAGACCCAACGTACTGCACATGCCACTACCAGAGCCACACCCCCATTACCATCATTGCCACTACCACCCCCACCATCATACCCACCACTATCACCACCACCACTACCACTATCACCACCACCGACCCCACCTTTCTACTGTCCATTTCACCACTTGTCATGCCCATCTGAGGAGTGAGTGTGGGAGTTAGAGCAGTTTCAGACTGATGCCACTAGGTGCATTTCTGGCCTAGAGGAGGAGGTGGCTTACCATCACGGTTTACTCCACTAAACACCATCTCCACCACCCCCCACCGCAGTAGTATGTTTGTGATTTTCTTTTGGGGATCAGACTTACTTTTGATAAGATCCCGACTTTTTGAAGACAACTTGATGACGTAAAGAAGCAAAGTAGAAGAAAATTTTACTTTTGTAATGTAAAAACTTGTACTGACTAGGGTTATGTACCCCTAAGTCCTTTTAATCTTCATGAACAAAGTGTAACAAGTTGTCATTAGTGTATTTTCTTTATTTCACATTGTATCTCTTTTGTGCTATGGTTGTTAGTGTCATGATGTGGTGATATTAAGGTTGATGTATTGTGTTGTGGTGATATTGTGATTGATGTCTTATTAAATGAAAACATTAACTACATGAACTCGCGAACTTTATGCTGACTTTTAAAATTACATGTATTTCAGGACGCAAGACATGAGCTGGTTATATGATTCGGGTTATGGGAAAATGTCAAGACAACAATGTGCCATCTTTTGGGGGTTTGCCTTTTATATCCCAACTTCATATGGGTATATAGGAGTCAAAACCTCATTACGCAGTAACGATGAAAACAATATCTTATTTTGAAGTAATATATGTTGAATTATGTTTGTGATGATCAGTTGAAAACAGTTAAACTATGAAATCACTTTTGCTTGGTTGTAATTATGGGAACTTACTATTAGTATGGCATCGTTGTTGAATTATAATTGTTTACTAAATTAGATGCAATGATTACCTAATAGTCACACACTTGCGCTTCCGCTACGACCAGGGTGTGACAGGTTGGTATTAGAGCTCCGATTGTAGTGAACCGGGGAAATATTTTTATTAAAGTTTGGTCTACAATCACCGAGGGCTCACACATGAAAACAAAGTGTAAAACATAACATAAATGTTTTTGGAATTATGACAAAATAACAAAAAGGTTTGCATTGGGTTGTGTTAACATGAGGATCTATCACACGAGCTCAACAATAAATAACGAGCAAGGGATAATACATGATTAGTCAATAATGGATAGACACGAAACATTAAGTTTTCATGTTAAAACAAAAGAAAACAAGTCTTGCATGAGAAGTGGTGATTAATATAAAATATACCATAAGTAATAATAGATTACTAACATGTATACATGCATTGTACGAATTATTTGCCAGGACTATGTCTTCTTCGAGCTACAAGGAGGATCCTACGGAGTATGTGTTCGGTGATGCATACGACCCTGATGCTGAGGTCCTACCCCATGAGGATTGAGCCGACCATGAGGTTCCTGATGACGAGGACCTTGATGATTTTCAACCATTCGCTCTTATTGACCCTATGGAGGTTGATGCCCACCAAGAGATGACGTGTTAGCCATTCCGCAGCCTCCAGACGACGTCATTGTTTATGGTCATCCGGAGGGCGAGCACGCTATAGTACACTTGGCCGTACCCCTTGCCATGGTCCCTCCAGTCATTGATCTGGATGATGATGATGACATACAAGTGTTCAACGTCGACCATATGGATGATGATCTCGGAGACGACGAGGTCTTCGATGAAATAGCTATACTTGAGATCCTACCCCCTGTCATACCAGTTGTCGATATCTCGTCATCCTCAGCCACCACCGACAGCGAGCACGAGGCGGATGATGCCTCTTCCGCTGGCCCAGATTCACCTGTACCAATGTAATCACCCCTGCAGCCTCACCGGCCCGTTTTATCTCATTTCCCACTAGTACCCTGAACCATGGACCCGTTCCATACACTGGACCCGCTCCCTCTTCTGGACCCGCACTACATTATTAACTGAGCAGTACCCCACGTGCCCCTGAGCAGCTACCCCCATTTTTCTCTGGGAGGTCCACTTACCATCCCGTTTATGACCCATTTGCAGATGGACCCTCTCATAGGGCAGGACCTTCTTTCTCAGCTGGACCACCATCCATGTATGCCACACGCTCCATACCACCTACTGTAGGTATGTTTACCCTGATACCGCCACCGGGCATGAGCCCTTCTGACCCCTACCATCCCTCACACTTCCCTCTGATTCCTGTGGAGGAGAGAGTGACTTCGCATGACCTTCAGCTCTCCCTGATCTTTCGAAGGATCTAGGAGCTAGAGACCCAACGTACTGCACATGCCACTACCAGAGCCACACCCCCATTACCATCATTGCCACTACCACCCCCACCATCATACCCACCACTATCACCACCACCACTACCACTATCACCACCACCGACCCCACCTTTCTACTGTCCATTTCACCACTTGTCATGCCCATCTGAGGAGTGAGTGTGGGAGTTAGAGCAGTTTCAGACTGATGCCACTAGGTGCATTTCTGGCCTAGAGGAGGAGGTGGCTTACCATCACGGTTTACTCCACTAAACACCATCTCCACCACCCCCCACCGCAGTAGTATGTTTGTGATTTTCTTTTGGGATCAGACTTACTTTTGATAAGATCCCGACTTTTTGAAGACAACTTGATGACGTAAAGAAGCAAAGTAGAAGAAAATTTTACTTTTGTAATGTAAAAACTTGTACTGACTAGGGTTATGTACCCCTAAGTCCTTTTAATCTTCACGAACAAAGTGTAACAAGTTGTCATTAGTGTATTTTCTTTATTTCACATTGTATCTCTTTTGTGCTATGGTTGTTAGTGTCATGATGTGGTGATATTAAGGTTGATGTATTGTGTTGTGGTGATATTGTGATTGATGTCTTATGGTATGGTGACTATTTATGCGATGAGTTACGTGCTTATGGTGATGATGGGTGTGCGTACGTCATATATATTTGTATGATAAAAAAATTAATTAATAATAAATATAATAACAATAATAAATATGTATTTATTATTAAACAATTCGGCTAATTGAGAGCGACATTTTAGGCTAGAAGACGACGCCGCCCCGCCGAAGGAGTTCCAACAATAATACACTACCAACAACACAAGCAGAGTTAGATGAACGCATTTCTCAGGCAATTGCGCAGTACGAAGCTAATCGCTCCAAACATAGTGGTGGAACCGGAGGCAATCCTCCAATTGGTAATACACGAATATTCATAAAACCCCACAATAGTCTCATCCATTCTATTTGTGCTTTTTGGTTACTCATGCTTAAATGGTGTATCCAATAATTTCAGGTTGTACTTACAAGCAGTTTCTAGACTGCAAGCCTCTGAATTATGACGGTACCGGAGGTGCTGTAGCCTTCGTACGTTGGACTTAGAAGACTGACTCGATCATTCGGATGAGCAAGTGCCATGCTGAACAAAGAGTCACTTATGTTACTGGACTCTTCGTGGATGGAGCTTTATCTTGGTGGAACCTCCAGGTCCAAACTAAGGGCGATGTGGCTGCATACGCCCTGACTTGGGAGGAACTTAAAGAAATGATGAGAAAGAAGTACTGCTCAAGATCGGAAATTCAAAAGTTGGAAACGGAGTTCTGGAATTTAAAGATGATTGGTTCAGATATTGCTGGGTACACGTAGCGATTTCATGACTTGTCTCGAGTGGTGCCATATTTAGCGGAGCCCGAATTTAAGCGGATTGAGAGGTACATCTAGGGACTTGCCCCTAAATTTCCGAGTCTGGTTACCTCTTCGAAACCCACTGAAATTCGAGAAGTAATTGATCTAGCTATCAGCCTTACTGAGGAGGTTGTACGTCAGGGGAGGTTACCTAAGTGTGGTGTGAACAATAAAGACACTACTGAGGAGACTACAGACTCCAATAAAAGAAAATTCCCCCATTTCAAGAAAGGCTCTCGAGGTAATAATAACAGTAACAAGAAGCAGGCCACGAGAGAAGTCAAAGAAACCAAGGCATATGTTACCACTACCACAAACGCTGCTGCTAAGAAATCTTATACTCGGGGAGCACTGAAATGCCCCAAATGCCCTTTCCACCACTACGGGGAATGTCGAGGCCCCAAGTGTGGAAAATGTGGTAGATTTGGACATCGTACCGATGCGTGCTGGGAACAAATGCCAGAGAGCAAGGTTGTTTTGGATGCGGAGACAAAGGGCATTTCAAGAAAGATTGCCCCAAAGAAAACCAAGCACGGGGAAGATCATTCGTGATTGGAGCTAAGGATGCTCGCCAAGACCCGAACGTGGTCACCAGTACGTTCCCTATCAATGATCACTTTGCATCTACTCTTTTTGATACCGAGGCAGATTTTAGTTTTATTTCTAAGGAGTTTAGCGATATACTTGGGGTAGGGTCGAGTAAATTAGATGTTCCGTACTCGATTGAACTAGCTAACGGGGTACTGGTAGAGTCGGGTGAAATAATAAAGAACTGTACGCTAGAATTGGGTGATAGAAAGTTTGATATACTTTTATTACCAGTTCAAATAGGTAGTTTCGATGTCGTTATTGGGATGGATTGGCTATCCGATAATCGAGCCGAAGTTATATGTCATGAGAAAATCATTCGCATCCCCTTATCCGACGGAGAGCATTTGATGATTCACGGTAAGAAGCATGACACACCACTACGAATCATAAACTGCATGAAAGCTCAAAAATGTTTGAGGAGAGGATGCATCGCCTTTCTTGCCCATGGGGTGGATAAGAAGGTCGAGGAGCACAAGATTGAGGACATACTGGTAGTCAGGGAATATCTTGAGGTATTTCCGGAAGACTTGCCAGGATTACCTCCACAACGTCAAGTTGAATTCCGTATTGATTTAGTGCCAGGATCTGCACCAGTGGCAAAGCCCCATATTGACTAGCGCCCTCTCAAATGCAGGAATTATCTACTCAGTTGCAAGAGTCGCTTGACAGAGGTTTCATAAGACTGAGTTTCTCGCCTTGGGGAGCTCCGGTGATGTTTGTGAAAAAGAAGGACGGAACCTTTCGCATGTGCATCGACAACCGGGAACTAAACAAGTTAACTATCAAGAACTAGTACCCATTACCAAGGATCGACAATCTATTTGATTAGTTGCAAGGGTCGAGTTTTTACTCAAAAAGTGATTTAAGATCCGAGTATAATCAGTTAAGAATCCAAGAGGAAAGTATTCCTAAGACGGCGTTTAGGACTCGCTACGGTCATTACGAGTTCCTAGTTATGCCTTTTGGCCTAACAAATGCCCCTGCAGTGTTTATAGATTTGATGAACTGGGTATGAAGCCGTACCTCGACAAGTTCGTGATTGTTTTTATAGATGACATATTGATATACTCGCGAACCGAGGAAGAACACGAACAACACTTGAGAACTATACTGGAGTTGCTAAAGAAGGAGCAATTGTATGCTAAGTTCTCGAAATGGGAATTTTGGATTCGCAA
Organism: Scalesia atractyloides; assembly: GCA_947069175.1. NCBI lineage: Eukaryota > Viridiplantae > Streptophyta > Magnoliopsida > Asterales > Asteraceae > Scalesia > Scalesia atractyloides. The sequence continues at coordinate 71,080,976 of CAMTDV010000023.1, forward strand.
AGTACAATTTCTTGGTAACATGGTGACCCAGAATGGAATACATGTTGACCCTTCAAAAATCGAGGCTATAAAGAACTGGACCACTTCAAGAACCCCTACGAAAATACGACAATTCCTAGGATTAGCGGGATATTACATGAGATCTATTAAGAACTTTTCAAAAGTTGCTCAACCGCTAACCTTGCTTACACAGAAAGGATAGAAAGTTTGATTGGGGAGAAAAGCAAGAATCAGCGTTTCAAGTATTGAAAGAGAAATTATATAAGGTGCCGATATTATCACTCCCAGACGGTACCAATGACTTTGTGGTGTACTATGATGCATCGCATCAAGGTTTGCGTTGCGTGTTAATGCAACGCGAAAAAGTCATTGCGTACGCGTCGCTTCAGCTGAAAGTTCACGAAAGGAATTATACCACGCATGACCTAGAATTAGGTGCAGTGGTATTTGCCCTAAACATCTGGCGTCAATATTTATATGGCACTAAGTGTACCATTTTCACGGATCATAAAAGTCTTCAACATATATTCAACCAAAAGGAACTAAATATGCGCCAACGACGTTGGGTGGAACTGTTGAATGATTATGATTGTGGGATCAAGTATCACCCGGGCAAGGTAAATGTTGTAGCAGATGCCTTGCCTTAACCCTAAACCCTAAACCCTAACTATGGGTACGAGCTTTAGAAATGATGATCCAGACAAACTTTACAGCTCGAGTGCATGATGCATAACAAGAAGCTTTAAAACAAGAAAACACTCCAATGGAATCATTACGAGGAATGGAAAAACAATTAGAACCGAACAAGGATGGAACTTTATATTTCATGGGAAGGATTTGGATTCCCTATTACGGCGATTTACGAGACTTGGTGCTGGATGAAGTACACAAGTCCAAGTACTCGATACATCCAGGATCTGATAAAATGTACCAGGATCTAAAAGAGTATTATTGGTGGCCTAATCTCAAGGGAGATATTGCGACCTATGTGGGGAAATGCCTAACTTGTGCAAAGGTCAAGGCCGAATACCAAAAACCATGTAGTCTATTGCAACAACCCAAAATCCCGGTTTGGAAGTGGGAACAAATATCAATGGATTTCATTATAAAATTACCCTGGAGCTCTCGAGGTCATGACATGATCTGGGTTATCATTGAGCGGTTAACCAAGTCAGCTCACTTCTTAACCATCCGTGAGAAAGACAGTACCGAGAAGTTAGCTGAATTGTATTTGAAAGAAATCTGGCATGTCATGGAGTGCCAATCTCGATAATCTCTGATAGAGATGGTCGCTTTGTGTCTCGGATCTGGCAATCATTTCAAACTTGGTTTGGTTCCTGCTTAGATTTAAGCACAACTTTTCACCCACAGACCGATGGTCAAAGCGAGCGAATCATCCAAACGTTGGAAGTCATGCTTCGGGCCTGTGTGATGGATTTAGGCGGAAACTGGGATACTCATTTACCGTTAGTAGAGTTTTCCTACAATAACAGTTATCACACCAGTATCAAGGTCGCGTCATTCGAAGCACTATATGGACGAAAGTGCCGATCACCGCTATGTTGGGCGGAAGTCGGTGAAAACAATTCATTGGTCCCGAACTAGTACAAGAGACCACAAACATAATATTCAAGATCCGTGAGCGTATCAAAGCGGCTCGAGATAGAAAAAGAGCTACGCAGATCGGAGACGTAAACCATTATCCTTCAAGGTCGGAGACAAAGTATTATTAAAGGTCTCACCTTGGAAAGGCATAGATAGATTCGGGAAGGAAAAAAACCAAACCTGAGATATATTGGACCTTTCAAAATTCTGGCAAAGATCGGTACAGTGTCTTACAAGTTAAAACTGCCAGAGGAACTCAATAATGTACACGACACATTTCATGTGTGTAACCTGAAGAAAAACCCGACTAATGACACAGTTATCATTCCAGCAGATGAGAATCATGTTGATGACAAACTTCAATTTACCGAAGAACCAGTTGAAGTCATGGACTGGAAAGTCCAAAAGACGAGAAGAAGCCAAATCAAGCTGGTAAAAGTTTGATGGAACTCGCGTCATGGTCCCGAATACACGTGGGAACGTGAAGATCAGATCAAGTCAAAATACCCCACCTGTTCAAGAAAACTCCTTCAGAGGATGCCTCAAACTGAATTTCGGGACGAAATTCTTTTTAACATGGGGAGTATGTGACAAATGGCAAATAACCAGTAATTATGTACAATTTAATCACTATTATTATTTCAAAATCTCATGCATATTAGCGTAATTTAATTGCGTAACAGAGTCGTACGTCATATCCTAAGTATTAGGGCAAGTATATCTGATCATAACATATATTGGTTTCTGTTACTATGAGAACAAACCAAACAATGCCCTAAAAGTGTTGGTAGAAAGTGTTAGGCGCACTATTTGCGGTTACACTACTTGTGTCAGCAAAACCACTAAAATGAAACAAGAACAGCGAATAACGGCATGCTAATGCCATATTTGAGTCCAAATATTAATGAAAAATTGATATAGGAATACCCATTACAAAAATACATTACTTTCCGGTACAACGCCTAAATTGCAAAATTGTCCATTACGACCAAAAAGGCGACAAATTTCAGTTTGTCCGCAGTACTAATTCGGCGGATTTCGTATTTCAGAATGATAATAAAAGAATGTTGAACATCCTAAAACAATAAGAGAATAGCAAAAATGCATAAAAGACATCTTTTCCGGTCATTCGACAAACAGTGCTCGGAATCCTTTCAACTATCTTGAGGTCACGAAAACACAACTTCCGAAAAAGTTCGACGGCAGGATATAAAAGTGCCGATATCGAGCGAACAATCGAACGAAAAGCATTTTGGCCATCCTAATTCAACATATATTCATCTAGCGAACTTGTTATGCATATTTTTAGACCGGAAGTGCACTAAATAAATGCCATGACAATTGTGGTGGTAAAAAACAAAAGCTTCCGGTACTAACTAATAAAGTTCGTTTATTAGCGAATATTGTGTCGAAAACAGAACTAACGACATTTTCGTCACCCTAAACTTATTTTAAAATTATCAAGTGGGTTAATTGTCACACCCCGACCCGCAGCGGAAAAGGTGATCGGGGCATGATTGGGTTATCATCAAAGCTCATGACATTTATTATAACGTTTCATATTCATTATTACAATTTAATGGGAAATATACAATCATAATTACATCATGTCCTAAACATCATTCTAGACTTCATTGTTTTCTTCTAAGGCATTTCCTATGTTTTCCTTGCTTCATCCTGTTCACCTGTATCATGTGTAAAAATGGTTTTTGGATCAACAAAAAGTTGGCGAGTGAATCCGATGAAAAACATTTGAACAAGTTTATTGAATTGATTATAAAATAAAGTGCACAACCACATATGAGTAAATATAGATGTAAACTTATTCACCAATCATTTAATATTAAATAATGCACACACATACAATAATAAATTGTTTTGAGGCACGCGTTGCTCAACCCGTCTCTCACGAGGAACTGATGGGCCTAATGAATGAGTTTTGCATACAACTTGACAATATGAAATACATGACTACAAACAATATATATACATTCTAAGTTTAGATCACAATATGGTATGGCACAAGTTTAAATAAATGAGTTAATTTTAGTGACACATGACACACCCCAAAACGTGTAATTAAAAAGGGGAGTTGTAAGATTCACTCACATTGGGTGCGTTCGGTTGATGATGTTGAATGCGCACGAAGTTGGTTTTGAACCACGAGTGAAACTAACCTAGATAATGGCATAATGGTTCGGTAAGTAAGCGGATTTTATTAATCAATTTTAGTAGGATTGTTGGATGTATTTTTGTGAGTTTAAGGCCATTTTCTAACCTTAAAAATGTTATTTTTAAGTATTTTTAATGTAAATAAATAAATAAATAAAAGTAATAAAAAAATATTGATTTTTGACTGTTGATTACCGTTGACTTGTTGACCGATTTTATTGTATAATTGTGTGCGCCGGGTGAGGCTCGAACCCGAGACCTCCCGTTCGCGTGCACGCAGCTCTACCAACTGAGCTACGTGTCTAACCCGAAATATTTCTGTTTTTAATTATATTTATATACTAATTGAATTAATCCGAAAATCATTTATTTCAAAAACGATTTTAATGACTCGCTCGGTGCTCTCCACAGGTCTCGAACCCGGGACCTGTGGTTTAGGTTAACACACAGTCCACCGCTGGACTGTGTGTCTAACTGGTAAATAAACTGATTTTTATTATACTTATATACAAACTAGATCATTTCATTTCTGCTTTATATAAAAAGTTTGATAATTGCCCGAACCGGTGCGGTAGTCCGGACTCGAACTCGTGACGTGTGATTTAAACGTTCACACAGCCCACCACTGGACTGTGTGTCTATCTTGGTTATTATTCCGGTTTTTATTAAACTTAACATCTATTTGTAGTGAATCCGGTTTGGTTACAAAAAGGAACATTTTTATTAAGGCGAGTGTGCGTGGGACAAGAATCGAACTCGGGACGTATGCGTGTTTATGTGCACACAGTCCACCGCTGGACTGTGTGTCTAACCCGAGATATATCTTGATTTAAATTAAACATATAGACAACTGAAAACTTCATCTTCTTCGTTGGACTTAACCATAATCGGTGTCCGGCTGGTTCGACAATTTAATCAAGTTTCTTTAGGGTGTTGTGATTAATTACATGTAAGATTAATAAAAAGAAATGAGAGATTAAGTTTATGGTATACCGAACAGGGCTCCTCTGTTTCGCCGGCGAAACTCCGATGACAGCAGATTATTCCGGCGACGTGTGTCCTGCGGCAGAGGGTCTTCAGGGAGCTTGAGACGAGTGTGGGTGGCTTCGGTATGAGCTATGGGTGTTCAGTTGTTAGAGTAGTGCACAGAGGTGAAAGGCTCGGTTTTCCGGCGAGTTGCAGAAGTTCTCCGGCGAGTGAAATTACGTCGGGAAAGAGTGTGATTGTGAGCGAAAAAGCTAACAGAGGTTAGAGGGGGTATTTATAGGGCAGAACATCGACGAATTTGGTCCGTTTTCCGTCTTGATTCGTGTTAATGATTTTTCGGCGGTTATAACTTGTGTCGCGGACTGGACATCAGTTATAACCGATGTTGAGGTTAATGTTTACGTTAAGTCATAGATAACCGACGACGTTTGACGAAATCGTCGGATTTTCCGGCGTCAACGGATTTGGGCGCGTCAGTTGACTGGGTTTGATTTCTGTTTCATTATTTGAATTAATTGTTTGGATATATTACTAAAGAATACAAGTGGTGGAGTGGTTTGATGGATGAGTGTTAAGTCATTGTTTGACCAGTTTGACCCGGCTGACCCGGGTTCGAAACCCGGCAGCCTTGTTTGATTTTTAAACCACTATTTTTAATGCTTTTTCAAATATAAATTATATATTCCAATATATTTATTAATTATGTATCTTTTAAAAATAATTTGGGCATTAAATACGCAACGAAATTTTTAACTGATTGTTCGGTTAATAAACGGAGCGGGTTTAGTAAATCCGGTTTTTTTTTTTTTTTTTTGACGGATGTTACATTAATTATCATAGATTAACACCCTAACCCTAATTATATGCTAAGGTTGCAAGATCAACCCCTAATCACAACGCTTAACTTAATTACTAAAATATATATAAATAAACACGTGTTATAAAAAAATTACACTTTACCCCTACATGTGGACGGCTCAAGTGGGTCCCACACCCACTTGATTCTTGTTAAAAATAAGGGATTAGAAGCATGGTTACTTGTGGAAATAAAAGTATACATACATATTTTGTCACCAAGAATTTTGTGTAAATACATGTGTATTGTATGTGTAAGTATTTAGAAGCTTAGGGTATTCATCATAAAAATACCCAACTATACACAAAATACTACAAACACTTGAAAATATTACCAAGTGTTGGTGACACAAACAAATATATTTTTACAATACGTCGAAACAATAATCGAACAAACGAAGCAATACGGACGATGGGCGAACGTTCACAATTACACCGTCGCGTCGTCGACCAACGAATAAATCGCCGACACGAAGAGTTATTACGGCGACGGGCGATTGTCGACAAGAAAAAACATGTAATAAACAACGACGATGACAAGTCTAAAATATATATTTAGACACTTAACATATATATATATGTTATCGATATCAAAACCCGGAAAGTTAAAATATAAAAGAATTTACTAAATGATTTATTAGAAGTATAAAAATATATAATTACACTCTATACTTAGTAAAAAAAATTACAAGTATAAGACTTATGAACAATGGGCTCTTCTAAATAAGTTTGGGCTAGACCCAATTTATAAAAAGACATGGACAAGGCCCAATAGCATAAAATATATGGGCAAGGCCCAATTGTTAAACTATATGGACAAAGCCCAAAAACATATAAGTTACATGGGCTAGGCCCAAAGACATAAATTACATGGGCTAGACCCAATGACATAAAAATATGGGCTAGGCTTAATGACATAAAAACATGGGCTAGGCCCAATGACATAAAAACATGGCTAGGCCCAATGACATAAATTACATGGGCAAGACCCAATGACATAAATTACATAGGTCAGGCCCAATGACATAAAGACATGGGCTAGGTCCAATGACATAGATGACATGGGCAAGGCCCAATGACAGCGTGCAAGGAACGAGGACATGTGAAGGGCAAGGCCCAATTCACACACGCTCTAAGAACAACAATATATATATTTTTGAGAAATATATATAACAATATTAATCAAACAAACAAACTACCAACACTATAATAACACTAAAAGTTGTTCTATCAAACAAAATACATAACAAGAATTCAAGATGAACAACTGGTACAAGGTCCGACGAGGCCTAGATGTCTAATAAACTCAATACACATGTAGGTTACCAACGTGTACGGACACCGACTGTGAATAATACGACGTACGGAATGCAAAGCTGTGAGTTCATGTCCCCTTTCATTTATTTTAAAGTTTTGTTTTAAACTATCGAGGAATATGTCACACCCCGACCCGATTTGAAACGAAAATTTTGACTGATTCGGATGCTAAACGAGCGGTTGGTAAATCCTTTTGACGGATGTTACAATACATGTCCATAACAAGCAGTATGTTAGCTATGTGTTTAGTTGATAACACGAACATTTGTGCGTAAGTAGGATGATGACAATAGTAACCATTAATCACATAGTGACCCATGTGCAAAAGATGTAGATCTATTGAGTTTGAGATGCGCTCCACTCCTGGTTGGTATACCCTTTGGAGTGCTTTTGTGATCCCAATGATATCAAAGTTGTCTTGGTTTGGTTACTTACTTATGGCACATATATGTCAGGGTGCTCGCGACACACTGATAGATCCTTAAAACTCATAAATGCTATTAACATACTCAGATTTCATTATAGGATTTTAAGAATGACATTATTAAATGAAAACATTAACTACATGAACTCGCGAACTTTATGTTGACTTTTAAAATTACATGTATTTCAGGACGCAAGACATGAGCTGGTTATATGATTCGGGTTATGGGAAAATATCAAGACAACAATGTGCCATCTTTTGGGGGGTTTGCCTTTTATATCCCAACTTCGTATGGGTATATAGGAGTCAAAACCTCATTACGCAGTACCGATGAAAACAATATCTTATTTTGAAGTAATATATGTTGAATTATGTTTGTGATGATCAGTTGAAAACAGTTAAACTATGAAATCACTTTTGCTTGGTTGTAATTATGGGAACTTACTATTAGTATGGCATCGTTGTTGAATTATAATTGTTTACTAAATTAGATGCAACGATTACCTAATAGTCACACACTTGCGCTTCCGCTACGACCAGGGTGTGACATGTTGGTATTAGAGCTCCAATTGTAGTGAACCAGGGAAATTTTTTTATTAAAGTTTGGTCTACAATCACCGAGGCTCACACATGAAAACAAAGTGTAAAACATAACATAAATGTTTTTGGAATTATGACAAAATAATAAAAGGTTGGAAAAAGGATCAGGACATTATGACAAGGTTGGAAACAAATCTGCCATTAAGTGTTGGAGGTATGATCATGACAGGAGTTCATGGGTGGTAACAAGAGAGAGTGGATACACAGAATACTATGACAACAATCTCAGTTCGAATCCTGGAGCAAGATTGATTTGAAGAATCTATTACGAGCTCCATACTTTGATGCTGATCCAAATCAACGTGGTCCAGGTTGGGCATTTCATTCAAGGCTCGAACATGCAGTAAAACACAACTTTCCAACCATGAAGACAGCCGAATCTTATCTAAAGAAGAGCCCTGGCATCACTGATCCATACCCAAATAAGCCGCTCCAAAACGTCATAGCGACCATCGACAAAGAGAAAGTTATTCCTATTGCTCCTAAATTTCCCAAAGGAGTGCTAAAAACTTCAGCAACTGAGCTTATGATCCAAGGATGGCAAAAGCTGTAATTGTGACAACAGAAAAGTCATTTTGATTAGCAGACACGTTGGAGCTAATCAGCTTTCATGAAGAAGATATTAAGATCTTGATTCAACATTAAATCCACACGAATGATACATACGAAGCTTATGCGAAGTCTTGCACGAGCGTAGTGGCCAATGTGATGAACAACAAGCTATACGTGGATCCAAGTCCACTATTGGAGGCAGCAGAGCTGGCGGATCGTGAAAATTGTATACAACACTAATGTAGTTGACCTAGGGGGAGATTGTTAGGCCCTATTAGGTTTATGCATTAGTCACATTAGTGGTTTGTGTCACACCCTGGATTTCTAACCCAAATCCATACACCGGTGGGCCCGGGTGGGGAGTATCGTGACGTCAGTTGATAATCATCATAGTCAATTAAACACGGCACAACGGAAGTCTTGGAGTTAAATTACTATTACAAACCGAATGTTCGAAATATAAAATCATATACAGGCTCGTAATAGAAGATCCACAGGTGGATTATAAAATGTACAAGAAAGAATATAAACAGACTTAGGGCAGATCTAAGGATTTGCAAGATCCTCTTATTCACTACCGAGCAGCTTCCGGCCTATTTTCATATTATACCTGCAGTTTAGTCTTTGGACGATACGTCAGCTTTCGTTGGTAAATACATCCAACTGACTCATTTTGAAAACTTTAAAATGATTTTTAAGTGCAAAATGGCACAAAATCTTTTATTAACTTGGGAAAGTTGACTTTGCAACTTTGTATCAGATTCACATGTTTGTCAATACATACAAGGCCCAGTACAGAAACCGAGCATGATTAAATACACACCACTTAGAACTCACGAAGGAGTTATCCTCAACGTCTTGGGTAATTTGTATATGAGCGTCTGTCAGGTGTATGCCTACACCCCGCGCTAAGGTCGAGGCCAATAACTAATGTATTGAGCCGAGGATATCCATGACACGGTAATTTAACCCCCGATGTTTAAGTTATCAAACAAAACTAATTAAAACAGAATATGCGGGTTTACTAGCCACAAACGGGCATTCGATTGACCCCATTTCGGACCAAGCGGTAATAATTTACCGTATCCCAAGCCCATATAGGGAACATAAGTCGAGAGTATTTACCTGAGCTAGTCTTCTTTTAATTTTAATAACTCAACCGTATAATAAGTACCAACTGCAGATAGCATTTACCGGCAAGGCTCTAGTCTGGATTATGGCATAAGCTAATCAATTAAATACTATCGGTCTTTATTTAAGTCATAGACTTAGACCGAGTAGTGTACATGATCAAGACGTGTAACGCTTGATTGAAGGATGATCGGATAGAATGTAGTTTACACCCGACAAGTACCTTGACTTGTATAATATGGGTAAACTATAAACATTCTGGATTTTGAGACTTAAATGACAAGGTTAAACCCGTTTCGGTTAATTTTCGTAAAATAGTTACTTATACGTAACTGTGCGCATATAAGTGATATCGGGTAACCGGATAAGTCATGGACAAGTTCTATATGCCATTATATTTTAATAATTTAAAATATCAGTAGGATATCAACTTATATGCCCGTTAAGGTTTTAAAACGAAACTATGCCTTATAAGGGCATTCGGTAATTATATACCGTATAAAAAGGAACTTGAATATAATTTAAGTTTATAATCAAAAGTATTCTGGAAAAATAGTTTATTTATGATATAATATCAGTAGGATATTAATTATGTGTGTAAATTATCTTTTATGACCAAACTATTCACCGAAGGGGCATTTTGGTCATTTTACACATAGTTTATAAATTATTTGGGATTCTGAGTTTATAAAATGTACCTACTGTAAATATGTTTAAAATAAGTTTTAAAATCATTAGGTAGCAAGTCTTGATATATTAATATGGTTTAAAACCATACTATGCACCGAGACGGCGCTTATGTCGTAAAATGATGTCTTTATGCGATATTTATGAAAACTGATGTTAAGGTCAGATTCAAATGTTTTAAGTATGTTATTTAATATAACATTTCAGTAGGTAATTGATTTACTTTGAAAAGATTTGATTAAAACTATTTTATGAGCCACAAGGACTAAAACCGTCATTTATCGACATAGTTTAAGGACCTGCTTGGAAGCTCAGTTTATAACTTGGTTTATCATCCCAAATAATCCTACTTATAATATTACATCAGTTGAAACTCATTTTCAAGTTCATTACCATTTAAAACCTTGTTTTATACAAAAAGGGCATTTTGGTCAAAGATGGCATAATTATGGAACTTGCGCATAAACTTAGATTCTGATTATGATTATGTAATATAACCTCAGAGGGTTATGCTACATTATATTACAACCATAATGCAACTTTAGATCAGTAGGTAACTAATCTAAATCGGGTCAGAAACGAAAGTCAAAGCAGAAGTCAAACTTCGCGACTTTCGGTTGCAAACCGACCCCAGAACTGAAATTGACGAGCTGAACATGTTCTTACATGTTCTAATAATTATTACCAACTTGTTTAAGTGTCAAAACAGGTATAACGTATAAAAGATTAATTTATGATTTTTTCGAAAAATGACTTGTTTGACTTTTTAATATCGTAACTTTGACCCGTCAATTGGTCTAGCAAACATGATCTTCAGGAGGTGCCCTTTATAGGGATTAACACCTACCTTATAACGATCACTTAGCCATGTTAATTTCGAACAATGGCTGGCCATAATGGTCTTAACCGAAAGTCAAAACATTTTCTGAAAAACGCTTGACTTTTGGCTATAAAATCCTATAAACGAAAATGCACAAGGAAGGAACACTTACCAGTGATTCCTAGGGTGCAAAAGAACTATGCTGGATGCTCCTTTTAGCTAGGAACTTCCAGAGGAGGGAGAAGAGTTATGATTTAGAAATGTGCAAGTTCAAATGGTGAACTTGATCACCTATTTATAGTTGGAGAACTCAAAGGAGGTGAAGCCAGGTGTTTAAGGGTATAAGAGGAAGCTTACAAGTGTCCCAAAACGTGGCATAGCAGTTTGGGAAGCCATGGTTTCGATTTTAATGGTTTTAGAGCTTTGTGTGGCAGCCAAGAAAAATTTTCTGTGAGACCCCTTCTCGCGCCGGAGAGACCCAGCGTTCTCGCGGCCCGCGACCGCCCCATGGCCAGTTTCAAAGTTTGACACTTTAGCCCCTTAACTTTAAAAAGCTTCTAAAAACCTTTTTAAACACCTTTTTGGCACAATTAGCCTTCCGTAGCCAATACTTGGCATACCCGAGATTATGCCCGAACATTGTCGAGCTCTTGGTTCGTTAAAAGGTCACTCAGAGGTATAAATTAACATGTTGACACTTTTAATCCCTCCATTATCCAACTTTCGTATATTATTGGATTTAATCACATAACCACGGGGTGTCGCCCAGTGACCAGCCTCACCCATTCCAAACGGGAGGACGCGGGTTCGAGTCCAGCTCGGTCCGAATAATCCTACTGGGTAGTAACCGCCAGGCAGCTATGGGGCTAAGCTAGCTTGTGTGACATCCCGGTTTTTCAGACATCTTAAACGCACTACTTCACGGTTATTCGTTCCTACGCTAAATTGATTCGGAGACTTAAATTGCACGCTCGAAATAATTACGATAATTTCGTGAACTTGTCAAATGAATTACGTGCTATGTGTATTAAATGTTTATAAGTTCGGTGAGTTATTATGTTGTGTTTTGATTTCGTGATTTTAGTTATAAAATATATATATAGTAAATATATAGACGAATCGAACCAAGCCGCGAAACGAGTCGACCTCATTTCCTTGCGACTCAAGGAGTTGAACGAAACTTGAGGCTCAAGTTAAAGACCCAAACCACCCCACCCGAACCCCTTGCGGCCGCGAGCACCCAACCCGCAAACCCTTCTCTTTTTTTTTCCCTTTTTCTTTTCTTCTTGCACTATATATACATGTGCATTGTTTCAAAAACAAAAACACACACAAACCCTAATCAAGAAACAGCCGACGGCAGCCTTGCTACATCCCTCTCGATCGCGACAGCCTTCCTACACTTTTCTTCTCGGTCGCGGTTTCCCTTGATCATCCGAATCGGCTCCCATCTCGCTCACGGTTCGTTATCTCCATTGTTAAAGGTTAGAGTTGTATGTTATTTCGCTAATCATACTAGGGTTTATGAACTATGGATCATGTTTGTATGTAATGGTAGAAAGTGTTATGATGTTAGTCGATTAATTATGCTAGTTTGCGATTATGATGATTAGTGGAATCAAGAATCATTAGGCTGCGTTTTGAGTGATAAAAACCATATATTATGATTAGGGTTTGCATGGGTATGATGTATATGATGATATATGATTGGAAAAATCTGTTCTTGATCGTTTATATTTAACCTATCGATTGTTTAAGCGTGTTATATTGCGATAAAATGCTGAAAACAGGATGCTGAATGGTGTTTACAGCCAACTTCAACTGGCTGTAACTTGGTTATTATTTATTGAAAAACGGATTTTCTGAAGTCTAAAACGTAGATTTTTGAAAAACGCTTCTAATGGTGCTGGATTCATATTTTTCTGAATTCGTTTGGTATTTTTAAGTGGCAGATTAAGTACAGTAACTGAAGCTGTGAAAATGCTGAAAATTTGTTAGTTGTTTATTGAATCGGATCTAATAATCTGTAGAGAGTCGAATCACGAAAATTGTACAGCAACTAGATATGGAAATTTCTGGGAAACTCCAACTGGAATTTTGTTAATTGGACGAACGGTGATTTTTAAATAAATTCTTCCGTGGACTGCAGTCAGAAAGCGACGAATCTGACTACAGCCTAGTATATTAATATTTATGAATAATTGATGAAGTTTTAGGACTTGAAAAATTAGCATAAAATTCTACAGTTAGTTGACACCTTCTGTAAGTAATTGGAATTTTTGGAACGTTGGAACTATTTTATAAAAATCTTCGAAAACAGCCTAATTATGAGTATATAAGCTGAAACTTGATAACTTACGAATGTGTGTACCAAAGTGTTGTATGGATTAACTTGTGTTCATGATAGGTTGGTTTGATCACTATGTTGGTATGATGATACTTGCATGCATGATTGAGTGTTAGGATTTGTTATTGTGTGTACCGCATGGTGTGTTAGTTATGTGTAGGCTTGTATTGGTGTGTTCACACACTAACTTTAAATCAATTGACTTGTTAGGACGCAATTAACGGTCCCATCATTTGCAACTTCTGTGTCACACTAACCGAGCAACTAAAGGCGAGTTCACGGCCCCTAATTTTATCCGGTTTTAAACAACAGGGGGAGAAACATGTATACACTCTACAACTCTATCTCTTTACGTTATATGAAATTAACGTCATTAAACTATTCGGTAACTAAGTTAATGTTAACGTACGTTATGGTCACTAAGCAGCTATATCACACAAGTCCTCGACAATCTCTCGGATCGTTAATATTGGGTTAGATAGCAGGGAAATTATAAGTAGTACTACTGGGCCCGACAAGCCCCACCCGAGCTAGTCGCGCTAGCCGACCGGGTATGGTCAACGGGTGAATAATTTGGCCTAACTTCGCCATGGTCAGTGATAGGCCTGGCAACACGGAGGCACAACAGTAAGCTTCGATCGCGAACACTTACGTGACATAACTTTAGGCTAGCTACCTACATGTTAACATTGAACTTAATTACGAATCAACAATATTATCCCGGGTTAGGGATAATGGAACCAACAACGTTATTATTCCGGGTAAGGAATAATGGAACTAAATCGTTATCCCGGGTTAGGGATAACGGGGGAAACAAACTTATAACCGAACAAATGAACTTATGAAAACCTGTGAACTCACTCTTCTTTAATGTTGACACTTGTTTCTTTACATGTTTCTCAGGACGCTAGGAGCTCTAGGTGCACTCACTTGCATTGATCAAGACATCTTTTTATCGAGTCTCATTTACAAACATTTATTTGGGTTTTTCTTTAGTTTTGGCATTTGTGTTGGCGCCCATTCCTTTACTTTATTTTTATGCTTCCGCTCAACTTTAGAAACTAATGCTTCCGCTAAACATTGAAACCAAACTAAGGCAATCTAAAATTAACTATGAATGGTTAAACAAATGATTTTGGAAAACGTGTTAACAAATCATATAGAGTCGTTCGACGTTACTAGTGTCTCAGATTCTGGTTTGTTCACACGCCTCGCGGTAAAACTCCGCAAGTGGAAATTGAGGGTGTGACAGATTGGTATCAGAGCCAGGTTTGCATTAAAGGTAGACCTAAACTATAGCTGATTACAGACACTAGACTTAGTTTGGCATGAACTGTTATATCTTGTTATGTGTTATACCACAACTATGTTATGTGAAATATGAATGCATAATTGAAACGAATGCAACTTGTAACTAACTACACAACCCAACAGGCAATGTCATCATCATCATCATCATCCGACAAACTTTTGCAACCAAAGGCGCCGGGGAAGGCACCTATGGTGGAACCCTCACCACCTCATGGCGTGGAGACACGCTCAGCTGCGAGAAAATAGGCTCGCTCTAGGGGAGGAGTCGTCCTCACGCCCGACCATCGCTATGCCGGTCGAACCGGTTAACTCATTAGAAGTAGGGAACGACCTACTTAGAGATATGATAAGAAAGCAACAAGAACAACTAGAAAGAATGCATGAAACCATCCTAGCACAGGGATGGATGATACGACAATTAACAGGTAAGACTGGATCGCTCGAGGAAGAGCAACATGCGAGTAAGATAGCTCGTAACACCTTAGCAAGAGATCTTCGTGCTGAGCAGCTAAGGGCTGACTGGCTCGAAGACAGAGTCCTTGAGTCTAGCTGGAGAATTCAAGAACTAGAACAGAATCAGGCACCTGTACCAGTACCCGCACTAGCACCGGCCCCTCCAGTGCCGGTAGAGGAGGATCTAGAGGAGGATCCGAGGAGGATCCACAGAGGAGGATCCGGAGGAAGACCCAGCTGCAGAAGCTGGAAACGCCGCGGAGGATGACGGCAACGATAGCGATTTGGGGGATGGAGACGTAGAAGACTGACACGTCTCGCTTATTTTATTTACTTTCCTTCAGTCTATTTATCTTTCTACTTATGTTTAAACTTGAGATTTTATAGTAAACTGATATGTTTGGTTGGCATTTTGTAAGACGTTGAAATTTTATGGAATATTTCTTTTGGCTGTTTAAATTATTTGGGTTGACATAATTTGAGGAATTATTTAAGTATGGAATAGGATAACTATATTGGATATATAGACTTATTGGTGTGTGTTTATGTTGTCTTACGAAGATCTAAAATGGCAACTGGACGTCGCGGAAACCTCAACATGATGCCCGAAGAATTAGCCGCAATGATCCAAGAGCACGTGAATGCTGCTCTAGCGGGTGTTCAAAACCAACCGGCAGGTAACCATTATTACATTTTCATGGGAAAATCTAATAGTTGGGCTAGTAGAATTCCTCGCTGACTACCTGTCCTCTGTCAGCAGGAGGGGGTCTTAACCCATACAAGATGTTTCTCAATGCGAAGCCGAGCAAATTCACGGGGGCAGAAGGACCCATAGGACTGGTCCGCTGGATCGAAAAGTCTGAATCAGTGTTCGAAATGTGCAATTGTCTGGAGGCCAACAAAGTCAAGTATGCTGCCTCAACATTGGAGGATGGGGCACTAACTTGGTGGAATGCACAAGTCCAAACGCGTGGACTTATTGCTGCAAATGCAATGGTCTGGGTCGAGTTTAAGGCCCTAATCAAAGAGGAGTACTGTCCACGAGACCGGGTTCAACAGTTGGAGCAAACATTATGGAACCAGAAGATGGTGGGATCTGAAATCGAAGCATACACAGCGAAACATCACGACCTGGTATTTCTATGTCCCGATCTGGCCAACACTGTTGAGAAACGACTCGAGTTTTACCTTGGGGGTCTGGTCCCCGAGATCCAGGGTATGGTAATGGCTAGCAACCCTGTGACTGAGCATCAAGCAATCAGGTTGGCGCACAAACTCACCTACAAGGCGGTGGAACAGAAGAAGTTGCCATCTCGGGGTACAACTGAAGTGACCCCTGATAATAAAAGAAAGTATGAAGACTCGTCTGCTCGACAGTCTTCGTCATCCCAGCCACAACAGGGGAACCAGAAACGGTTCAATAATTTCAACAGCCACCGGGGTCACAATAATCAGCCCGCCAACAACACCCAGAACACAAGCAGCTATGTAGGTCGAAAGCCGCAGTGCAATCGCTGTAACCTTCATCATCACGGCCCTTGTGCCGGGAATCGGTGCCAACGATGTGGCAAAGTGGGACATGCGGCAAAGGATTGTCGCGGGGAAATCATGTCCCGACAAAATCAAAATCAACACCAGGGTCAGCAGCAGGGTGTTAACCGGGGGTGCTATCAGTGTGGTAGCACTGCCCACTTCAAAAGAGACTGCCCACAGCTTCGTAACAACAACAACAACAATGGTGGGAACAACCACAACCACAATAACCACAACAACAACAATAACAACAACAATAATGGAAATGGTGGCACAGGAGGTGCCAAAGGTCGCGCATTTACGCTGGGCCGCGGAGAGGCCAGAAACGACTCGAACGTGGTCACCAGTAAGTTTCCCCTTAATGAACATTTTGCTACAGTGCTTTTTGATACGGGTGCGGATAGGATTTTTATATCTGAGTCTTTTAGGAAGAACCTAAATCTCACGCCTAAACCCCTAGAGACCCCTTACGTCATAGAACTAGCCGATGGTAAATCTGTAGATGTGACCCATATAGTATCCGGCTGTCAACTCAAACTCGCGGGTCACACCTTTACCATTGATCTGATGACAACTACCCTGGGTAGTTTTGACGTGGTAGTCGGAATGGACTGGCTATCCGACGTCCGAGCTGAAGTTCTATGTTTCGCAAAATCTATCCGTATTCCGCTCTCTAACGACGAAATCTTGACGGTGCAAGGCGAGAAGGCAGGCGCCGTCACAAACATCATCTCTTACATGCAAGCGCAGAAGTATCTTCGGAGGAAGAACTCTTTCGCTTTACTTGCACTGGTTACGAGCAGCCTAAAGACGAGAAACATATGGAAGACATCCCCGTCGTCCGTGATTTTTCCGGTGTATTTCCAGAGGAGTTACCTGGTCTTCCACCACATCGACAAGTGGAGTTTGAAATCGAATTGGCGAACCATGCAACTCCCATCGCCAAGGCCCCATACCGCCTAGCTCCAGCCGAGCTGCAGGAGCTGTCTACCCAACTTCAGGAACTGTTAGAAAAAGGATTTATCCGACCTAGCACTTCGCCATGGGGAGCTCCAGTCCTTTTTGTCAAGAAGAAGGACGGGACCTTCCGCATGTGCATCGACTACAGGGAACTCAATAAGGTTACTGTCAAGAACCGATACCCGTTACCTCGCATCGACGATCTCTTCGACCAACTTCAAGGGTCAAGCTACTACTCCAAGATTGATCTACGGTCCGGTTATCACCAGTTACGTGTCAGGGAGGAGGATATCGCTAAGACGGCATTTCGTACTCGGTATGGTCATTATGAGTTCTTGGTAATGCCCTTCGGTCTCACCAACGCACCCGCGGTGTTCATGGATCTCATGAACCGTGTGTGTAAACCATATCTCGACAAGTTTGTCATTGTGTTCATCGATGACATACTCATCTACTCTAAAGGTGAAGCAGAACATGCTGAACATCTACGATTACTGCTGGAATTACTTCAACAGGAGAAACTATATGCCAAGTTTTCAAAGTGTGATTTTTGGATTCGGGAAGTTCAGTTCCTCGGGCATATCGTAAATGAAAAGGGTATCCACGTCGACCCTGCCAAGATTGAAGCTATCAAAAACTGGGAAGCACCCAGGACACCGACGGAGATCCGCCAATTTTTGGGTTTGGCTGGTTACTACAGACGTTTCATCGAGGGATTTTCAAAGATCGCGCAACCGCTTACCACCCTCACCCAGAAAGGCATCAAGTATGCTTGGGGTGACAAGCAGAAAGCGGCATTTCAATTGCTGAAGCAGAAACTTTGCAGTGCACCCATTCTATCCTTGCCGGAAGGGACTGATGATTTTGTAGTATATTGTGATGCTTCCATTCAGGGATTGGGATGCGTACTCATGCAACGCGATAAGGTCATCGCGTATGCGTCCCGACAATTGAAGGTTCACGAGAAAAACTACACAACACACGACCTGGAATTGGGAGCAGTAGTGTTTGAACATAAGATTTGGAGACACTACCTATATGGAACAAAGTGCACAATCTATACAGATCACAAGAGCCTCCAACATATCTTTGATCAGAAGGAGTTGAACATGCGACAGCGTCGCTGGGTCGAACTCTTGAACGATTATGAATGTGCCATACGGTATCACCCGGGTAAAGCTAACGTGGTAGCAGATGCCCTCAGTAGGAAGGAACACTTGAAACCTCGTCGGGTACGAGCACTACAGTTCACCATTCATTCGGGATTACCCGAACAGATACGCGACGCGCAGTTAGAAGCAGTTAAGGAAGAAAACATCAAGGCCGAATCGGTGGGAAAAATGGAACGCGATTGGGAAGTAAAACCCAATGGAGCCCGGTATTTCATGAATCGCATATGGGTACCTCTCTACGGAGACCTCAGAAAGCTAGTCATGGACGAAGCTCACAAATCCCGATACTCTGTCCATCCTGGTTCGGATAAGATGTATCAAGACCTTAAAGCTGCGTATTGGTGGCCTAACATGAAAGCTGATATAGCCACCTACGTGAGCAAGTGTTTGACTTGTGCAAAAGTCAAGGTAGAGTATCAGAAGCCATCGGGGCTACTTCAACCACCTGAGATCCCAGTGTGGAAATGGGATCAGATCTCGATGGATTTCATCACTAAACTCCCGCGAACTTTGGGTGGTTGCGATACCATCTGGGTGATCGTGGATCGTTTAACTAAGTCCGCACACTTCCTAGCTATTAAAGAAACAGATAAGATGGAGAAGTTGACTCGCATCTACATTAAGGAAGTAGTTTCTCGGCACGGAGTGCCAACGTCCATCATCTCAGATAGAGATGCTCGTTTCACGTCTAACTTTTGGCAGTCACTTCAGAAAGCGTTGGGAACACGCTTAGATATGAGCACAGCTTATCACCCTCAGACTGATGGTCAAAGCGAAAGGACCATACAGACCTTGGAAGACATGCTTAGGGCATGCGTAGTAGACTTCGGGAATAGTTGGGAAATCCACCTGCCTTTAGTGGAATTCTCGTATAACAACAGTTACCATACGAGTATATCGGCAGCACCGTTTGAGGCATTATACGGTCGTAAATGTAGATCACCGGTCTGTTGGGCAGAAGTCGGTGACAGTCAACTCACAGGCCCTGAGTTGATACTTGAGGCTACTGAAAAGATTGTACAAATCAGAAACCGCATGGCGGCGGCACGAGATCGACAGAAAAGCTACGCTGATCAACGACTCAAACCGCTCGAATTTCAAGTAGGCGACCGCGTACTACTGAAGGTGTCACCCTGGAAGGGTGTAATCCGTTTTGGGAAACGAGGCAAACTAAACCCATGGTACGTAGGCCCGTTTGTGATCTTGAAACGTATCGGACCCGTAGCTTATCAATTAGACCTTCCTGCCGAACTCAGTGGAGTTCACAACGTTTTTCACGTGTCAAATCTGAAGAAGTCTATCAGATGAAACCCTAGTCATTCCATTGGATGAGATTCAAGTGGATGAACAACTGCACTTTGTGGAACAACCTATCGAGATCATGGATCGTGAGATCAAGACTCGAAGGCACAGCAAGATTCCAATCGTCAAGGTTCCTTGGGACTGTAAGCGTGGACCGGAGTTCACGTGGGAAAGAGAGGACCAAATGAAAAGCAAATACCCACACCTCTTTGCAGCTGAGCAACAAGTTAACGATACCACCAACTAAATTTTTGGGACGAAAATTCTTTTAACATGGGGATGATGTGACAACCTGGGAATTTCTTGTAATTTCGCGTACCATTGTTAACGAACTAAATCTTTGTGCGTGGCACTCGAAACATGTACGCTGCATTCTAAACCGCGTTTACTCAATTTTCGGGACGAAAATTCTTTCAACATGGGGATAATGTGACATCCCGGTTTTTCAGACATCTTAAACGCACTACTTCACGGTTATTCGTTCCTACGCTAAATTGATTCGGAGACTTAAATTGCACGCTCGAAATAATTACGATAATTTCGTGAACTTGTCAAATGAATTACGTGCTATGTGTATTAAACGCTTATAAGTTCGGTGAGTTATTATGTTGTGTTTCGATTTCGTGATTTTAGTTATAAAATATATATATAGTAAATATATCGACAAATCAAACCAAGCCACGAAACGAGTCGACCTCATTTCCTTGCGACTCAAGGAGTTGAACGAAACTTGAGGCTCAAGTTAAAGACCCAAACCACCCCACCCGAACCCCTTGCAGCCGCGAGCACCCAACCCGCAAACCCTTCTCTTTTTTTTCCCTTTTTCTTTTCTTCTTGCACTATATATGCATGTGCATTGTTTCAAAAACAAAAACAGACACAAACCAATCAAGAAACAGCCGACGACAGCCTTGCTACATCCCTCTCGATCGCAACAGCCTTCCTACACTTTTCTTCTCGGTCGAGGTTTCCCTTGATCATCCGAATCGGCTCCCATCTCGCTCACGGTTCGTTAATCTCCATTGTTAAAGGTTAGAGTTTTATGTTATTTCGCTAATCATACTAGGGTTTATGAACTATGGATCATGTTTGTATGTAATGGTAGAAAGTGTTATGATGTTAGTCGATTAATTATGCTAGTTTGCGATTATGATGATTAGTGGAATCAAGAATCATTAGGCTGCGTTTTGTGTGATAAAAACCATGTATTATGATTAGGGTTTGCATGGGTATGATGTATATGATGATATATGATTGGAAAAATCTGTTCTTGATGATTTATATTTAACATATCGATTGTTTAAGCGTGTTATATTGCGATAAAATGCTGAAAACAGGATACTGATTGGTGTTTACAGCCAACTTCAACTGGCTGTAACTTGGTTATTATTTATCGAAAAACGGATTTTCTGAAGTCTAAAACGTAGATTTTTGAAAAACGCTTCTAATGGCGCTGGATTCATATTTTTATGAAGTCGTTTGGTATTTTGAAGTGGCAGATTAAGTACAGTAACTGAAGCTGTGAAAATGCTGAAAATTTGTTAGTTGTTTATTGAATCAGATCTAATAATCTGTAGAGAGTCGAATCACGAAAATTGTACAGCAACTAGATATGGAAATTTCCGGGAAACTCCCACTGGAAGTTTGTTAATTGGATGAACGGTGATTTTTAAATAAATTCTCCCGTGGACTGCAGTCAGAAAGCGACGAATCTGACTGCAGCCTAGTATATTAATATTTATGAATAATTGATGAAGTGTTAGGACTTGAAAAATTAATATAAAATTCTACAGTATATTGACACCTTCTGTAAAATAATTGGAATTTTTGGAACGTTGGAACTATTTTATAAAAATCCTCGAAAACAGCCTAATTATGAGTATATAAGCTGAAACTTGATAACTTGCGAATGTGTGTACCAAAGTGTTGTATGGATTAACTTGTGTTCATGATAGGTTGGTTTGATCACTATGTTGGTATGATGATACTTGCATGCATGATTGAGTGTTATGATTTGTTATTGTGTGTACCGCATGGTGTGTTAGTTATGTGTAGGGTTTGTATTGGTGTGTTCACACACTAACTTTAAATCAATTGATTTGTTAGGACGCAATTAACGGTCCCATCATTTGCAAATTCTGTGTCACACTAACCGAGCAACTAAAGGTGAGTTCACGGCCCCTAATTTTATCCGGTTTTAAACAACAGGGGGAGAAACATGTATACACTCTACAACTCTTTAAGTTATATGAAATTAACGTCATTAAACTATTCGGTAAGTAAGTTAATGTTAACGTACGTTATGGTCACTAAGCAGCTATATCACACAAGTCCTCGACAATCTCTCGGATCGTTAATATTGGGTTAGATAGCAGGGAAATTATAAGTAGTACTACTGGGCCCGACAAGCCCCACCCGAGCTAGTCGCGCTAGCCGACCGGGTATGGTCAACGGGTGAATAATTTGGCCTAACTTCGCCATGGTCAGTGATAGGCCTGGCAACACGGAGGCACAACAGTTAGCTTCGATCGCGAACACTTACGTGACATAACTTTAGGCTAGCTACCTACATGTTAACATTGAACTTAATTACGAATCAACAATATTATCCCGGGTTAGGGATAATGGAACCAACAACGTTATTATTCCGGGTAAGGAATAATGGAACTAAATCGTTATCCCGGGTTAGGGATAACGGGGGAAACAAACTTATAACCGAACAAATGAACTTATGAAAACCTGTGAACTCACTCTTCTTTAATGTTGACACTTGTTTCTTTACATGTTTCTCAGGACGCTAGGAGCTCTAGGTGCACTCACTTGCATTGATCAAGACATCTTTTTATCGAGTCTCATTTACAAACATTTATTTGGGTTTTTCTTTAGTTTTGGCATTTGTGTTGGCGCCCGTTCCTTTACTTTATTTTTATGCTTCCGCTCAACTTTAGAAACTAATGCTTCCGCTAAACATTGAAACCAAACTAAGGCAATCTAAAATTAACTATGAATGGTTAAACAAATGATTTTGGAAAACGTATTAACAAATCATATAGAGTCGTTCGACGTTACTAGTGTCTCAGATTCTGGTTTGTTCACACGCCTCGCGGTAAAACTCCGCAAGTGGAAATTGAGGGTGTGACACTTGGGGAGGGAGAACCCTCCAGCGGTCAGGGGTACCGTGCATTTACCCTTTTTTTTCCTTGGATTTAATCACTCTCGTCCAACAAACATGACATATGAGAGTTAGGACTACATAAAGGATCACTCAGAGGCTCAGTATAAGCATGTTGACTCCGATGTCACTCAGAGGCTAGGTATGTTGACACAATGGTCACTCAGAGGCCGAGTTTAAGCATAACGACACTAATGGTCATTCAGAGGCTACGTTTTATGCATAACGACACTAATGGTCGTTCGGAGGCTACGTTTTTATGCATGACGACACTAATGGTCGTTTAGAGGCCAGGTTTATGCATGTTGACATCAGAAAGTCATTCAGAGGCTCAGTTTGAGCATGTTGTCACTTTTAGTCCTCATTAGTCTTTAATTTACTATATTGAAAATACAACTTGTCACTATATTATTGGACATGATTTTACAGGGTGTTACATCCTCACCCCCTCAAAAGAAATCTCGCCCTCGAGATTTTATTCAACAAGATGGGGGTACTTTTGTCGCATAGTGGACTCAACCTTCCATGTTTACTCGGGGCTCTAAAAGCGTCCCACTTAACCTTCACTATAGGTATCATTTTTCTTCGGAGCTTCTTAACCTGTCGATCCTCGATCGAAAATTGGTTTCTCAATGAACCTCAGGTTTTCATCAATTTGCACATCCTCGTACGACATTACTAGCGACTCGTCGGCTAGACATTTCTTAAGATTAGATATGTTGAATACATCATGGATTCAACTAAGCTCCTTTGGCAATCTGAGCTTCTAAGCTACAGTGCCAACACATTCGATTATCTCGAATGGTCCTATATATCTTGGGCTCAACTTGCCCTTCTTTCCAAAACGCATCACACCTTTCCAGGGTGATACTTTCAGCATGACTTTGTCCCCTACTTGGAATTAAAGAGGTTTACGCCTCTTGTCAGCATAACTTTTCTGCCTATCCCTGGCAGCTTTGAGATGATCACGGATTTGTACAATCTTTTCCATGGTCTCCATTACAATCTCAGGTCCTGATAGTTGGGCTTCCCCAACTTCCGCCCAACACACGGGCGTTTGACACTTTCTCCCATACAAGGCCTCAAAAGGAGCAGCCTTGATGCTTGTATGATAGCTATTATTGTAGGAGAATTCTATTAGGGGCAAGTGATCATCCCAGCTTCCACCCAAATCAATCACACATGCCCAAGCATGTCTTCCAAAGTTGGATAGTACGCTCACTTTGACCATCAGTCTGCGGATGGTAAGCCGTACTAAAGTTTAATCGTGTGCCTAACGATTGTTGGAAACTTTTCCAAAAATGAGATGTGTATCTAGTATACAATAGATACTGGCACACCGTGTAGGGACACAATCTTATCCACGTACAACTTAGCCAATTTGTCAGAACTATAAGTCTCTTTAATTGGCAAGAAATGCGCTGACTTAGTCAGCCTATCAACGATGACCCAAATCGTGTCATTACCACATTTGGTCTTAGGTAACTTGGTAATCAAATCCATAGTTATCATTTCCCATTTCCAAGTGGGAATCTCAAGTTGTTGTAGAAGTCCTGACGGTTTCTGATGTTCGGCTTTAACTTGCGAACACGTCAGACACTTAGCTACATAAGTGGCTATGGATTTCTTCAAACCCATCCACCAATAATTCTTCTTCAAGTCTTGATACATTTTGTCACCACTTGGGTGAACTGAGTATCTTGAACTATGCGCCTCTTGGAGGATTAGATCTCTAAGTCCTCCAAAGATCGGAACCCAAATTCTATCATCAAATCTTAGGATTCATCCTTTCCAGGCGTTAACTGATCAACAGTTCCGCCTATTCCCTCATTAGGAATATTAGCCTCTAATAAGGCTTGCTTTTGCGCATCTAATAGCTTTTCACTTAAGCTATTTCTGAGCTCAATGCTCTTGGCGTTAATCCTAATAGGTTTAACTCTTTCTTTGCGACTTAAGGCGTCGACAACTACATTTGCCTTGCCGGGATGGTAGCAAATCTCGCAATCATTATCATTAAGAGTTTCCATCCAACGGCGTTGTCGCATGTTCAATTCTTTCTGATTGAACAGGTGTTAGAGACTCTTATGGTCAATGTATATAATACACTTCGTACCATACAAGTAATGTCTCCATAACTTTAGTGCAAATACAATGGCACCCAATTCCAAATCATGGGTGGTGCAATTCCTTTCATGCACCTTTACTTGTCGTGATGCATAGGTAATTACCTTGCCATTTTGCATTAGCACACAACCCATACCGGTGTGTGATGCATCACAATAAACAACAAAATTCTCAATACCCTCAGGTAGAGATAACACAGGAGCGTTGCTCAACTTATGTTTTAGAATCTCAAATGATTTTTGTTGTTTTGGACCCCAAACGAACTTAACATTTTTAAGGGTCAGGGTAGTCAGAGGAGTGGCTATTCTTGAGAAGTTCTCAATAAACCTTTTATAATAACCAGCCAGTCCTAAGAAACTACGAATTTCAGATGGAGTTTTGGGTACTTCCCAATTCATGATGGCCTCAATTTTGGCGGGATCCACTTGGATGACATGCTCACTTACCATATGTCAAAGGAATTGGACTTCTCTAAGCCAAAATTCACATTTAGAGAACTTACCATATAGCTTCTCTTGCCTTAGCAGTTCTAGGATGCACCGAAGATGTTTCTCGTGATCAGCTTGATTACGAGAGTAGATAAGTATGTCGTCTATAAGACAATGACAAACTTATCCAGATATGGCTTGCAGACTCTATTCATGAGATCCATGAATGCTGCATGTGCATTTGTGAGTCCAAAAGATAACACTAAGAATTCAAAGTGACCATAGCGAGTCCTGAAGGCTAAACATCCTCACTCCTAACCTTTAGCTGATGATATCCAGATCTCAAATCAATCTTGGAGAAATAACTAGCCCCTTGAAGTTGGTCAAATAAATCGTCAATCCTGGGCAGAGGATATTTATTCTTGATTGTCAACTTATTCAGCTCCCGATAGTCGATGCACATTCGCATTGAACTATCTTTCTTTTTAACAAAGAGGATAGGAGCTCCCCACCACGAGGAACTAGGTTGAATAAATCCTTTCTCCAAGAGTTCATCCAATTGGACTCTTAACTCATTCATTTCGGTTGGAGCTAGTCTATATGGAGCTCTAGCTACGGGTTCTGATCCTGGTATGATGTCAATTCTGAACTCCACTTGCCTATCCGGAGGTAGGCCTGGTAATTCCTCAGGGAAAACATCCGGATACTCTGAGATAACTGGTTGATCTTCAAGGTTCGGCTTAGGTTCATTTATGGTTACTTGTGCCATGTAGATGACACAACCTTTTCTCAAACACTTGGATGCCTTAAATAACGACACCTTGTAGGCAATCCATAGTGTGAGTCTCCGGGGATGGTGATCAACTCACTAGATGGGGTTTTAATTTTGATGAGCTTCTTATGGCAGGCAATGCAGGCTTGGTTATGAGATAACCAATCCATGCCTAAGACAACATCGGACCCGACCAATTTCATTGGAAGAAGAGAGATAGGGATGGAATGATTCTTAATGGATATAGAGCATCCATCAAGAATGGAAGATGTGGATTCTATCGTTCCATCAGCAAGTTCTATCTCATAGGTTTTGTCTAGAGGTCTTATGGGCAGGTTTAATAGTTTACTAAACTTATGATCAACAAAAGATCTATCTGCACCCGAATAAAAAAGAACTCTAGCATAAATATCATTAATGGGGAAAGTAACTGTTATGACGTTATTGTCTTTAACAACCTCCTTAGCAGTCAGTCGAAAAGCGCGTGCATTCCCCTTCTTCGCCTCTCCAGGCTTTGGATTATTATTCTTTGAATTCTTAGGGCAGTTAGTTGCAATGTGCCCTTTTTCATTGCAGATATAACATACAGCATCCTTAAGATCTTTACAATCTAGGGTCTTTCGCCCTCTCCTTTTACAAATACCACAAGGTGTAGCTTGTGAATCAGAATTACACTATCCCTAGTGTCTGCGGTTGCAAGTCTTGCAAATGGCATTACAGCCGACTTGCCTTGGTTCCCTTTGAACCCGAATCTCCCTTTATTTTTCTTATTAATCTTTGGGAGTTGTCTTCATCTCTCTTCCTTTTCCTATCAGTTTCTGGCTTAACTGACTTTTGCCTTACAAGATCAAGGATGAGAGAGAGAGATAGGTCTACAGCAGACCTATAGGTATTAGGCTGAGTAGCCTTTACCATGCCCTTAATCGCGGGCGCTAATCCATTGATAAAAGGCGCAATGCGTTTGGGTTTAGGGGTAATTAAGTAGGATACTAACCTAGATAGGGAATTGAAATCGGAGACATACTTCCAACAGTCTAGGTTTTTCATTGAAAGAGACAAGAAGTTTGTCTTTATCTTCTCCACCTTATGGGGTGGGCAATAGGTTTCCTTAACGAGATCCACAAATTTGGACCATCCCAGATTATACAGGTATATTTTACCTGTAGACTGAATCATGGCTTTCCACCATATTAGGGCATCGCCCTTGAAGGATTGTGATACGTATTTGACCACATTCTTATCAGCACAGCCGCTGATGTCTATGATGGTTTCCATTTCGTCCAACCACTTTAGGGCTACCACAGCTTCTTTTCCCCCATTAAAGTCTCGGGGCTTACAGGAGACGAAGTATTTATAGGTACACCCGTCTTTAGCAGAACGAGACCTATCAGCAAAGTCTACCTTCCTTGGTTCACTCTTCGCATTTGATGAGTGAACAGAGCTCTCTTTATGAGCTGAGGATGGGGTAATCGATAGTGGTCTAGAGCGAGTAGCACTCGACTCTCTTAGCTTTTCTATGGCCTTACCCATGGCCCTTTCCACAACCGCATCAATACGAGCTTGGAAACCATTATCATCAGTATTTCTATTTTAGGCATTGCTGGGTTCAACGTCCCGCTAGCTATTTTGTGCCTCATTAGAATTAGCCATTCTTCAAATCTTTGGTTCTATAAACCAATAAAATTTCTCTTAGCCATGGTATAACAACCATATCGGCTTTTAAATATTGGGTATAACAATCCATCGCCTAATTTAAACTAGTGTGAATAACATCACAACTCTTTAAGCATTTTATCTGGGATGACCCATTCTTATTTCGAGTCGGAGTGGATGACGTGATTCGTAGATGTGTGTTTGGAGAGGAGGCAGTCGACATTCTGCGCCAATGTCATGAAGGGCCTACCGGAGGTCACCACGGAGCCAACTACACAGCGAAGAAGGTGTTAGATGCAGGTTTTTATTGGCCTACAATTCATGATGCGCAGAAGTTGGTGCGAGCGTGCGATGCATGCTAGAGGGCTTCAAATTTATCCGCACACAACGAAATGCCTCAAAATTCGATCCAGTCTGTGAAGTATTCGATGTTTGGGGCATCGACGTCATGGGACCATTCCCCTCCTCACGCGATAATAAGTTTATCCTGGTAGCTGTGGACTACGTGTCGAAATGGGCCGAGGCGCAAGCCTTACCCACAGATGATGACAGAGTAGTCGTGAGGTTCTTGAAAAGCTTGTTTGCCCGGTTTGGTGCCCCGAAGGCACTAATCAGTGATCGTGGAACGCATTTCTACAACGCACAACTAGAGAAAGCCCTGTCTCGATATGGTGTTCACCAAAGACTAGCTACACCATACCACCCCCAGACGAGCGGGCAAGTAGAGGTTACAAACCAGGGACTGAAGAGGATCCTTGAGCGGTCGGTAGGTCAGAACCGCAAGGATTGGTAAGACAAGTTGGATGACATGCTTTGGGCTTTTCAAACCGCGTACAAAACGCCTATAGGGACTACTATGTATAGGCTGGTTTACGGGAGAGCGTGTCATCTGCGAGTCCAATTGGAGCACAAGGCGTGGTGGGCGTTAAAGGCTGCAAATTTAGATATGAAGAGCGGTGGTGAGGCTCGCTTCTTGCAGATCCATGAGCTCGAAGAATTAAGAAATCACGCCTACGAGAACTCTTGCTTATATAAAGAGGAGACGGAGGGAACCAATAAATGACAATTTCCCCCACGAGTTCCTCGTGAGCGTAGAAGTGAGAGATGAGTCACCCTGGTTTGCCGACTTCGTGAACTATCTAGCCTGTGGAATCCTTGTCAAAGGATTAACGCATCAGCAGAAGAGGAAGTTCTTTGCAGACCTTAAACATTATATCTGGGATGACCCATTCTTATTTCGAGTCGGAGCGGATCACGTGATTCGTAGATGTGTGTTTAAAGAGGAGGCAGTCGACATTCTGTGCCAATGTCATGAAGGGCCTACCGGAGGTCACCATGGAGCCAACTACACCGCGAAGAAGGTGTTAGATGCCGATTTTTATTGGCCTACAATTTTTCATGATGCGCAGAAGTTGGTGCAAACGTGCGATGCTTGCCAGAGGGCTACAAATCTATCCGCGCGCAACGAAATGCCTCACAATTCGATCCAGGTCTGTGAAGTATTCGATGTTTGGGGCATCGACTTCATGGGACCATTCCCATCCTCACGCAGCAATAAGTATATCTGGTAGCTGTGGACTACGTGTCGAAATGGGCCTAGGCGCAAGCCTTACCCACAAATGATGCCAGAGTAGACGTGAGGTTCTGGAAAAGCTTGTTTGCCCGGTTTGGTGCCCCGAAGGCACTAATCAGTGACCGTGGAACGCATTTCTGCAATGCGCAACTAGTGAAAGCCCTGTCTCGATATGGTGTTCACCACAGACTAGCTACACCATACCACCCCAGATGAGCGGGCAAGTAGAGGTCACAAACCAGGGACTGAAGAGGATCCTTGAGCGATCAGTTGGTGAGAACCGCAAGGATTGGTCAGACAAGATGGATGACACGCTTTGGGCTTTTCGAATCCCGTACAAAAGGCCAATAGGTACTACTTCTATAGGCTGGTTTTCGGGAAAGGGTGTCATCTGCCAGTCGAGTTGGAGCACAAGGCGTGATGGGCGTTAAAGGCTGCAAATTTGGATATGAAGAGCGGTGGTGAGGCTCGCTTCTTGCAGATCCATGAGCTTGAAGAATTAAGAAATCACGCATACCAGAACTCTTGCTCATATAAAGAGGAGACGTGGAAGGAACCAATAAACGACAATTTCCCCCACGAGTTCCTCATGAGCGTAGAAGTGAGAGATGAGTCACCCTGGTTTGCCGACTTCGCGAACTATCTAGCCTGTGGAATCCATGTCAAAGGATTAACGCATCAGCAGAAGAGGAAGTTCTTTGCAGACCTTAAGCATTATATCTGGGTTGACCCATTCTTATTTCGACTCGGAGCGGATCACGTGATTCGTAGATGTGTGTTTGGAGAGGAGGCAGTCGACATTCTGCGCCAATGTCATGAAGGGCCTACCGGAGGTCACCAGGAGCCAACTACCCCGCGAAGAAGGTGTTAGATGCCGGTTTTTACTAGCCTAAATTTTTCATGATGCGCAGAAGTTGGTGCGAGCTGTGCGATGCATGCCAGAGGGCTTTAAATCTATCCGCACGCAATGAAATACCTCAGAATTCGATCCAGGTCTAGGGAAGTATTCGATGTTTAGGGCATCGACTTCATGGGACCATTCCCATCCTCACGCGGTAATAAGTAAATCCTGGTAGCTTTGGACTACGTGTCGAAATGGGCCGAGGCGCAAGCCTTACCCACAAATGATGCAAGAGTAGTCATGAGGTTCTTGAAAAGCTTGTTTGCCCGGTTTGGTGCCCCGAAGGCACTAATCAGTGACCGTGGAACGCATTTATACAATGCGCAACTAGAGAAAGCCCTGTCTCGATATGGTGTTCACCACAGACTAGCTACACCATACCACCACCAGACGAGCGGCCAAGTAGAGATCACAAACCGGGGACTGAAGAGGATCCTTGAGCGGTCAGTAGGTCCGAACCACAAGGATTGGTTAGACAAGTTGGATGACGTGTTTGGGCTTTTCTAACCGCGTACAAAACGCCTATAGGGACTACTCCGTATAGGCTGGTTTACGGGAAAGCGTGTCATCTGCGAGTCGAGTTGGAGCACAAGGCGTGGTGGGCGTTAAAGGCTGCAAATTTGGATATGTAGAGCGGTGGTGAGGCTCGCTTCTTGCAGATCCTGAGCTCAAAGAATTAAGAAATCACGCCTACGAGAACTCTTGCTTATATAAAGAGGAGACGTGGAGGGAACCAATAAACGAAAATTTCCCCCACGAGTTTCCTCGTGAGCGTAGAAGTGAGAGATGAGTCACCCTGGTTTGCCAACTTCGCGAACTATCTAGCCTGTGGAATCCTTGTCAAAGGATTTATGCATCAGTAGAAGAGGAAGTTCTTTGCAGACCTTAAGCATTATATCTGGGATTACCCATTCTTATTTCGAGTCGGAGCGGATCTGCGCCAATGTCATGAAGGGCCTACTGGAGGTCACCACGGAGCCAACTACACCGCGAAGAAGGTGTTAGATGCCGGTTTTTATTGGCCTACAATTTTTCATGATGCACAAAAGTTGGTGCAAGCGTGCGATGCATGCCAGAGGGCTTCAAATCTATCCGCACGCAACGAAATGCCTCAGAATTCGATCAAGGTCTATGAAGTATTCGATGTTTGGGGCATCGACTTCATGGGACCATTCCCATCCTCACGCGGTAATAAGTATATCCTTGTAGCTATGGACTACGTGTCGAAATGGGCCGAGGCGCAAGCCTTACCCACAAATGATGCCAGAGTAGTCGTGAGGTTCTTGAAAAGCTTGTTTGCCCGGTTTGGTGCCCCGAAGGCACTAATTAGTAACCGTAGAACGCATTTATACAATGCACAACTAAAGAAAGCCCTGTCTCGATATGGTGTTCACCACAGACTAGCTACATCATATCACCCCCAGACAAGCGGGCAAGTAGAGGTCACAAACTGGGGACTGAAGAGGATCCTTGAGCGGTCGGTAGTTCAGAACCGCAAGGATTGGTCAGACAAGGTGGATGACGCGCTTTGGGCTTTTCGGACCGTGTACAAAACGCCAATAGGGACTACTCCATATAGACTGGTTTACGGGAAAGCGTGTCATCTGCCAGTCGAGTTGGAGCACAAGGCGTGGTGGGCGTTAAAGGCTGCAAATTTGGATAAGTGCGGTGGTGAGGCTCGCTTCTTGCAGATCCATGAGCTCGAAAAATTAAGAAATCACGCCTACGAGAACTGTTGCTTATATAAAGAGTAGACATGGAGGGAACCAATATACGACAATTTCCCCCACGAGTTCCTCATGAGCGTAGAAGTGAGAGATGAGTCGCCTTAGTTTGCCGACTTCACGAACTATCTAGCCTGTGGAATCCTTGTCAAAGGATTAACGCATCAGCTGAAGAGGAAGTTCTTTGCAGACCTTAAGTATTATATCTGGGATAACCCATTCTTATTTCAAGTCGGAACGGATCACGTGATTCGTAGATGTGTGTTTGGAGAGGAGGTAGTCGACATTCTGCGCCAATGTCATGAAGGGCCTACCAGAGGTCACCACGGAGCCAACTACATCGCGAAGATGGTGTTAGTGCCGGTTTTATTGGCCTACAATTTTTCATGATGCGCAGAAGTTGGTGCAGGCGTGCGCTGCATGCTAGAGGGCTTCAAATCTATCCGGGCGCAACGAAATGCCTCAGAATTCGATCCAGGTCTATGAAGTATTCGATGTTTGGGGGATCAACTTCATGGGACCATTCCTATCCTCACGCGGTAATAAGTATATCCTGGTAGCTGTGGACTACGTGTCAAAATGGGCCGAGGCGGAAGCCTTACCCATAAATGATGCCAGAGTAGTCGTGAGGTTCTTGAAAAGCTTGTTTGCCCGGTTTGATGCCCCGAAGGCACTAATCAGTGACCGTGGAACGCATTTCTGCAATGCGCAACTAGAGAAAGCCTTGTCTCGATATGGTGTTCACCACAGACTAGCTACACCATACCACCCACCAGACGAGCGGGCAAGTAGAGGTCTCAAACCGGGGACTGAAGAGGATCCTTGAGCGATCGGTAGGTCAGAACCGCAAGGATTGGTCAGACAAGCTGGATGACGTGCTTTGGGCTTTTCGAACTGCGTACAAAACGCCTATAGGGACTACTTTGTATAGGCTGGTTTACAGGAAAGCGTGTCATCTGCCAGTCGAGTTGGAGCGCAAGGCGTGGTGGGCGTTAAAGGCTGCAAATTTAGATATGAAGAGCGGTGGTGAGGCTCGCTTCTTGTAGATCCATGAGCTCCAAGAATTAAGAAATCACGTGTACGAGAACTCTTGCTTATATAAAGAGGAGACATGGAGGGAACCAATATACGACAATTTCCCCCACGAGTTCCTCATGAGCGTAGAAGTGAGAGATGAGTCGCCCTAGTTTGCCGACTTCGCGAACTATCTAGCCTGTGGAATCCTTGTCAAAGGATTAACGCATCAGCAGAAGAGGAAGTTCTTTGCAAACCTTAAGTATTATATCTGGGATGACCCATTCTGATTTTAAGTCGGAGCGGATCACGTGATTCGTAGATGTGTGTTTGGAGAGGAGGCAGTCGAAATTCTGCGCCAATGTCATGAAGGGCCTACCAGAGGCCACCATGGAGCCAACTACACCGCGAAGAAGGTGTTAGATGCCGATTTTTGTTGGCCTACAATTTTCATGATGCGCAGAAGTTGGTGCGAGCGTGCGATGCATGCCAGAGGGCTTCAAATCTATCCGCGCGCAACGAAATGCCTCAGAATTCGATCCAGGTCTGTGAAGTATTTGATGTTTGGGGGATCGACTTCATGGGACCATTCCCATCCTCACACGGTAATAAGTATATCCTGGTAGCTGTGGACTACGTGTCAAAATGGGCCGAGGCGGAAGCCTTACCCATAAATGATGCCAGAGTAGTCGTGAGGTTCTTGAAAAGCTTGTTTGCCCGGTTTGATGCCCCGAAGGCACTAATCAGTGACCGTGGAACGTATTTCTGCAATGCGCAACTAGAGAAAGCCCTGTCTCGATATGGTGTTCACCACAGACTAGCTACACCATACCACCCCCCAGACGAGCGGGCAAGTAGAGGTCACAAATCAGGGACTGAAGAGGATCCTTGAGCGATCGGTAGGTCAGAACCGCAAGGATTGGTCAGACAAGCTGGATGACGCGCTTTGGGCTTTTCGAACCGCGTACAAAACGCCTATAGGGACTACTTCGTATATGCTGGTTTATGGGAAAGCGTGTCATCTGCCAGTCGAGTTGAAGCACAAGGCGTGGTGGGCGTTAAAGGCTGCAAATTTGGATATGAAGAGCGGTGGTGAGGCACACTTCTTGCAGATCCATGAGCTCCAAGAATTAAGAAATCACGCCTACGAGAACTCGTGCTTATATAAAGAGGCGCGTTAAAAGATTACATGATAAGCGTTTAAAAGATCATAAAGAGTTCAAAGTAGGAGATCTCATACTGTTGTTCAACTCGAGGCTTAGGTAGTTCCCTGGGAAGTTGAAGTCCCGATGGACGGGGCCGTACACAGTCAAGGAAGTATTCCCCTACGGCACTATAGTCATCGAGGATTCAAACGGGTAACATTCAAAGTCAACGGTCATCGGCTAAAGCTTTATGTAACGGACTGGTTGACTCGGCAGTGGAAGGTCATCGAACTCCAAGCCCCGCACGTGTAATAAGTGTGGGGAGGAGAGTCCAGCTATCGACTCGCGGAGATAAAATTTAGCGAGCGTGATTAGCACGCCAAAGGTAAATATGTAATTATGTTAATATTTAGTTTTTATTTCCCGATTTCTTTGTTTTTTGTTAGGTTATAGGTTTCCCATGTTTTGATTCATGCCTTAGAGAGTTCTGAGGTTGAAATGATGTTCAAACGGCTAAAACATTTGAAAAGTTGGTAATTTTATCGAAAATACAGAGCTGGGTGCATTTTCTGCAAAAATCTGCATATTATCAGATGTCGCACGGCTGATGCAACTAATCCGCACGGTCATGCACCTTAAAGTTGCATCTGCAGGAACGTTCGTGCAGACTGACTTCCCGGACACGCACTATCGTGCGGCCGATCCGCACGCCCGTGCGGCCCGAGACTAGTAATCAGGGTGCTGGGATTTTAAATCCGCACGACCGTGCACATCTGCACACGGCTTTGTGTGGCTTTTTCTGACAGGTTGTTCAGTAATTATAAATACGCGTGTTTCAGAAACAACCAACTCTCATTCGAAACCCTAGCCGCACTGTCGTTTCCACACACGCACTCTCTCAAAAATCACCACTTTTTACAAGGATTTTCCGTAATCTTCAGTCAAGGTATGAATCCCCATCTCGTTTTGCATCTTTTATTCTATTCTAGGGTAGATTTGGGTTCTTGTTCAAGAAATTTTCGGGGTTTTCTTCATAAACGACAATCAAACCTTGTTCTTGACAAAATTGGGCGAATCAAAATGCCAATCAAGAACCCTCGGTCCATTCACTGAGAAAACATCATAATTTATGGTTAAACAGCCGAATTCAGTGAATGAACCTGATTTTTAGGAACTGCAGATGATGCACGGCCGTGCGCCTCATCCACACGGCCGTGCGGGCCTGAATCACTGCAGTGACCTCTGGCATTAAACAGTGTGTGGTTTCGATCCGCACGACCGTGCAACTTATCCGCACTGTCGTGCGGCTTCTGTGACAGCAAACATAATACTTTAAAAACACTGTTCTGGTGCCGGAATCAAAATTTTTTAGGTCTGGCCTGATTTGTGTTGCTTATCTGCATACAGATGGATCACCGTTCTTGCAATTCGACGCCGACAAACAAAAAGAGCGTCCGTGTGTTAATCGACTACAAACCCTATGGAACAGACAAGGCCATATTGGTGAACCAAGAAGGCTGAGTATGGAGGCATTGCAAGCCTTGAATCAATTAGAAAGGCTTCAAGAGATAATCTCAATCCCGATGGCAAGGTTACTGAACATTGAGCGACCTGTCTACCTTGAGCTGACATTGGAATTTTTCGCCTCCTACGGATACGACAAGCCAAGGAGCGAAAGCCCAGACTTCCAAAATGCCAAAATCATTCACTTCAGGCTGGGGGAAGATGGCACAAACGGTCCGTGGCAAAGCTTGGTAAAAAGTTGGGTATTTATAATGATGAAGATATAAATTCTGAGATTTTTACCAACATCTACAAGTTCAGCAGTGACGAGGAGAGGGCTGATTTTGGGCTCACATAGCTAATGGGCCACCTTATGATGCTAGGAGAGCAAAAGCGTCGAAGCTGAGGGACCCGCTTCTTAGGTTTCTTCACCAAGTCATCAGCCACACCATTTGCGGGCGCATGGAGAGTACTGGGAACTGTCCCACACCGGATCTGATATTCTTGTACTCCATCGTGAATGGGTACACGTCAACCTCGCCGCCGGTATGGCAGAGTTTTTTATTAACAGCGCGGGGATGTCGGTGAGCAGTGAAATTCACGATGGGGAGTATGTGACCAAACTTGCTCATTCTATCGGGATTATGATGGAAAATGTGGTCGACCAATTGACATTGGTCCACTCAGGGGGTGAGGTGGACATTCGTTCCCTACGGGCAATGGGCTTGATTGTTGATACTGGAAATGGCCCAAGGTTAAGGGGCCTACATGGGGAAGTTTGGGACCCACTTCCACCCTACCATCTGACGAAGAGCCGGACGTCGAAATGGAGCATGCCCAAGAGGCACATGCTCACGGGGATGCTTTCATCGGACCGCCACCAGAGCAGCAGTAGCAGCATCAGTACCAGCACCAGCTAGAATACCAGGCACATCATAATTGGCCCCTGCCATACCCTCATATCCAGAGTTCTACCAGTAGTTCCAGCAAATGCAGGTGAACCAGAACACCATGAGGGATGAGATGCACGCTAGGTTTTCTTACATTTTCGGAGGGCTACACAACGCCTTCCCGAACTACTTTGGCGATCCTCCACAGTTCCCATTTGGGAACCCAGGTATGACGACGCGGGCCCATCTGGAGCCCGCCAAGACGATGAGGAGGACTAGTAAGAGGGAAGAGTTTAGCTGACGAAAGCGCTGGTGTCATTTATTATTTATTTATGGTTGTTTATTATTGTCTCTTTTCAGAGTTTTTCTTTTTGACTGCTTTTCTTTAAAGAACCCCTCGGATATGTATTTCGTTTTGTTTGAAACACTTTATTAGTACTTATGTTATTTAAATTTCTAGCTTTTGGGATGAATCTTTATGTACCTAATATTTTGATCAAATGCGTTGCCTGTGTTTTGGTTAGTTTGTTAAGTTTTGCAGGTACATGGAAATGCACACAGAGCCGGAAAGAAAAGAAGAATGGTCACGCCAAATATCTCCAAGTCTTCTTCTGCTCGAGGGGAGTATTATTTACCTTTTTCACAATTCAGTTTCGCTAATTAATAACTGCGTAACTAATTTTCGATTCACATTGGGGACAATGTGAAATTCAATTGTGGGGAGGGGTTTAACTTGTTAACTTTGTTTGTCCCATAAAAAAAAATTAATTATAATAATAATAATTTAACAAACGGTCAATTGTATTTCATTAAAAAAGCAGTGATACGATAAAAACCGGCAAGCCAAATTGATTTTTAAAAGGAGATGACAACTAAAAGCGTGACAAATAAAAGAAAAACTTGCATGCATATCTTTACATTTATACCTATTCCTTCAATTATGTGAGCATACTTGAGCCTTTCAATTCTTATCATGCTTGTTGTTTTTAGGAATATGAGCGAGCCGGGTGTTTCATGTGATTTAGAACTTGTCATTAGTATACTTTTCAAAACCATGAATATGTGAAAAGAGCATGAATGTGATAGAGGCACTTAGGATACCCCTTTTGTGTTAGCCTTTTTCTTTGATTAATTTCCATAACCACCATTATCCCATTAGTAAACCATGTTGAGCCTATCTCCCGTGTTTTTCCGTTGACACCCATTTAACCCACTTAACCAAATTGAGCCTTGTTATTGTTTAGCTTATTTTTGTTAAAACTCAGTTATGGTTATTATCTAACTTGTAAATATTTAGTTTGTTATAAAAAAAAGGAGAAAAAAAATAGCAACAAAAATAGAAAAAAGGGGATAAAATCGGAGCAATTTTAGATGCTGAATGGTACAATCTCATTTACTAGCTCGATATGGTCATAGTCGGCCGTTTATGCCTTACTTGTGTATAGTTATAATTCATTTACGCTTGTTAGAAATAACCGCCGAGTTTTAACCTTTTAGCCACTTTTAAATGTCCATTTCCTACCCGAAACCATTGCCTAACATTACAACCCTCAATGACCTCTTGATTATGCTTTTTTGCATGTTAGTTGGTGGAGATTAGATTTTTAACAAGCTTATTATATTGCATGATTCATCGCCTTGGCATTGAGTGTTTTGCACATACACATTACATGTATGACTCATAAATATACCGAGTGTGTGTGAACATCGTGAGAATGTGAAGATTCGCATGTTAAGTAGATCGGAAGTGGAATCATTGCTTTTTAGTTATCTTTTCTTATATTCGCATTTGCTTGTTCGGTTTAATGTCGTTTATGTTGACTTTTTAGAAAAACAATTAACCGTTGGATATTTATATAGAAACGTTTGGGACCCTCATAGGCCCGCGTTCTTTTATTTCTTGTTTGCTTGAGGACAAGCAAAATTTCAAGTGTGGGGAGGTTTGATATAGGTTAAAATATACAAAATTTGTTCCCCATTTTGCCCCTTTTTGTGCATTTTTGGCTAAAACATCGTCGTATAGGTACTTAATCGGTCAATTTTATATTTTCAGGTCCAAAACGACGTACCGCAGAAAAAGTTAGAGAAAAAGTGGGTTTAACGAACATTCCGGATAAATTCTGCAGATTCTGCTGAAGTTACAGATGTCGCACGACCGTGCAACCAATTGGCACGACCGTGCGAGACTTACGATCTCGAAAGCACTGACCGTGGGAGAGGCAGTGCAACTCATTTCTCGGCACGCACAGCCGTGCGTGACTTGATTGCTGTTCACATGTAACCTGAAGCCTTGGCACGGCCGTGCAACTCATTGGCACGACCGTGCACATATGAAGATTTTGCCGCTCAAACATCCACTTGTCTGCCATGCCCTGCAGTGACGTAATGCTGATGCGCATGGTGTGCGGATAAAGTGCACGGCCGTGCGAATATGAAACTTGTCTATAAAACAGAGCATTCGCGACTGATCAAAATATTGGGTTTTTCCAAGTTTCTGGGCAATTTCTGAGGTCTGAGAGCTGCCGGATCAGGACGGTTTCAAGCCTCAAGGTTACAAGAAGCTTATCATTCATCCAATCCATCAAATCCTTGCTTGTTTATGGTTTGAATTCTTTTCTTAACATTTATTTTAAGCACATTTTCAAAATTGAGCTGATGTTTATGGAATATTGTTATGAATGTTATGAAAAACACTTGCTTTATGAGTAATATTTAGGTTGTTATCAAGTTAAAATGAAGCTCAGACAACTATTCATGTTTGAATCTTGATGATCATATGGCAATCTTGTTTCATTGATGTTGGATTCTTGATTGTGATTGTTTATCTTGGATGATTCGTAAATGGTTAGTTAGGATAAGTTGAATAAACCTCATAATTTATCTTTTATTAGTAAGATGTTAACTTGATTAATATGTTTACACCATGAAACCAGAAATGGGTATTGGTTTAATAAAAGATAATCTGATTTTGATCAAGAATGCTTTCTTACACGGAAGGGCTCTAACGGGTTAGATGGTGTTATTACGGGTTCTTAATATATGTCATAATCTTTGTTGAGTATTTCTCGCCAAAATAACCAACTTGATAGATTTATGTTTAAGACTTGCAAAATGAATAAGTTTGTGATATGATCTACATTATGCTTATCTCGGTGGTTGTATTGTGTTTATCGATATTGCTTTCCTTGATAAAGTGAGGTTAGAAAACTCTTAACGGATGACTAACTTATTTTTAAAGATTCACATGAAAATATATCAATAGCTCGTTAATGAATAATTTTAGGTGGTCAAAGTGTGTTTATCGCGTTAACTTTCCGAAGAATTATCATGTTAGGATTTCCGAAAGGGATACTAATTATCTTTATATTTGGAAATTTGATCAAGTGCCTTTGTGACATTTTTGATAACATGCTTATATTGTTTATAAAACAAGATAAAAGAAAAAGAAATTATATTTTTGCATTTAAAGTCTTTTATGTTTTAAAATATATTTTTAGAAAATTTTAGAAAAACTCTTCACATACCCTTTTTACCGGTAGATAAATGACAACGGTTTAGTACACAAGCACCTGCCCGGTCCATGGATTGACATCTAGTTCTTACCCATACTTCACTACATATACGACATGGTACACTTGTCCTTTTGTGTGTGTTTTAATTTAAGGTAGAAATCATTTTTATAAATATTAAAACCGAGTGTGTGTAAAATTCATTGTAAAAACATGTATATATACGCACACGTCAACAACTCATTTTAACTTATAATTATATATAAGTGTTTATAGAAGTTCTTGTAAGATTAGGGCGTAACCCTTTTCATTAAAATTTCTTAATTACTGATTAAGATCACTAATCGCGTTTAGTCCCATTAATCACCTAGTTAATTATACTTTAATCGCGATTAGATTTTAGAAAAATTTCGCCATAGTCTCCCCTATACTGTAGCATTTTCCATGTTTTTTAAACGTATTTTAAGCATGTTTAAATTCCTTAATCTCAATCAATTTCCAATCATGTTTCAAACCCCAACTTTTGCATATAACAATTTCACACATAATTATCTCCATAATCCTTGAACTTTATATATATATATATTTAACCACACTTTCTAGTAAAAATAATGACACTTTTTAATTCTTTTAGCAAAATTATTTAAACCATCATATTTAACACATTAACCTTGTTCTTCTACTTAAACAACTTTGAATAACACACTTTTAAAACCATCTTAGTGTAAATCATGATTTTTAATTTGCATGAAAGTTATAAAATGTTAAAAATCACTTTTATTTTTGTAGTAAAGTTCATGGATTAAGTGGATGATGATTTTTTTAAGATTTAAACATCAAGTTGTTTAAATCACCATTTTTAATCAAGTTCCATACAAGATCATCAAGTTAAACAACTTACTTCAACATAATCATCAAGAATATATAAGCTAACTAGCACTAAGCAACATGATCAACACAAAATACATCACATTAGTAGGCTTTTTATGTTGAGATTAGTGTTTTGATCTTTGATTTAAGTTAAGCTCAAGATGATTAACATGTACTTTCAAAATCTGTATAATATAACAAGCTTAAAAATGATAAAAGATGATCTTACTATTTTGCACAAGCTTAGGATGAAGATTAAAGAAGATAATAAAGCTCCAAAGTACCTCCTAATGCTCCTCCATGGTTGTTACACTCCTAAATCACCTCATATTGACTTAGTATGGATTATTTTAGGTTGTTTAATGGATGAAAATGAGAAAGTGAAGGGTGTTTGGGGCTGTCGAAATGAAGAGAGAAAAAGGGAGGTTAGTTGGTGTTGAAAAGTGTTGTAAAATGTAGTATTAATATTGGTGATGGTATGTTATAATTCTTACAAGATTTGGTTAGTCAAAAAGCATGATCTTCACTATACTTCAACATCATATGTCTAGTATTTTAGGGCGTATGGCTAACGGGGGAAAGGTATGGTGGTGATATTATACATACATACATATACATACATACATACATCCATACATACATACATACATCCATAACATACATACGTACGTACGTAC
The DNA here is from genome assembly GCA_947069175.1 of Scalesia atractyloides. Lineage (NCBI taxonomy): Eukaryota > Viridiplantae > Streptophyta > Magnoliopsida > Asterales > Asteraceae > Scalesia > Scalesia atractyloides. The sequence goes on from CAMTDV010000023.1 coordinate 71,123,159, forward strand.
ATACATACGTACGTACGTACATACATACATACGTACATAAATAGATACATATATACATATATATATATATATATTTAAAGTATGTAAAACATGTATCAAAATCTATTAAATCAATATATATTTTGGTCATTAATTTAGTTAGGGTAATTAGGGTGTTAATGATAGTTTAGGGTCTTAAATAAAATTCAAGTAGTTTATTAGTTTAGTGGGTATTAATTTTGGAAGGTAAAAATACCACAAGTTCGCTCGTCGGTTTGATGTCGGGTGTTATATAAAGTATGCTATATAATATCGGGAGCTATGGTTTTATTTTACCATCGTTGTTATGGCGTTTATTTAAGGGGTTTACGATGCCAAAATAAGGCTAACTAGTTTGCTAGTGTTTTAGTTTAGGCAAATGGATGGTAGAAATATAACTTGTTCGCCTAGTGGCTCGAATTTGGGTAATGTGTAAAAGTTGCAGCGTAACATCGGGAGTTTATGTTTAGGATATTATGTTGATATCCTCAAGCTTATTTAGGGTGTATAACATTATTTACGAATGCTATGACCCTTAAAATGTTGAGTTTTGGCCCTTCGGACAATTTACTTTGTTATATTTTATCGCGATTGGGAATAATTTTTAACGACACGTGTTTTCCGGAAAGTTAAAGTGTTTTTGTATTTAGTGTCCCCAAGTAGGGGTTTTTATTTGTATTTCATCCATAAAATACTTTCGTGCCATTCGTTGCTCCTTCCGATAGTTTTTAGAAACTTGCTGGCATGAATAATGTGTTCCTGTGAATAGTGTTTTCCTCATTTTGCCAACATATTTGGACATAGTTTGTTGTTTCTCACAACGTGATGAATGCAACGATGTTGTTTGGCATAATTAACCTATGTCCTATGATTTTTAGACTTTACACGACCTAATCATGCATTAATTAAGTGTTAACGAACGAAATAAATCGTATAACCAACTTGTTAAGTTGTACAGAAATTGCCATTATTTTGCCGGTTGTCACATTCTCCCTCGTTAAAATAATTTCGTTCCGAAATTCAATACGTGTTGTTATTTGTAGGGGAGCCTTGGAACAATTGCGGGTACTTGGATCTGATTTGATCTTCATATTCCCATGTATACTCGGGGCCGTGACGTGAGTTCCAACGAACTTTAACCAGTTTATACGACGTCTCCGTGTATTGTGGACCTTCAAGTCCGTAACCTCAAAGGGTTCTTCAGTAAAATGGAGTTTGTCATCGATGTGAATCTCATCCGCTGGAATGATAACTGTTTCTTGTGTAGGACTCTTCTTGAGATTAGACACATGGAATATATCGTGTACGCTACTGAGCTCGTCCGATAACTTTAACGTATACGCTACGGTTCCAATCTTTTCCAATATTTTGAAGGGTCCAATGTAGCATGGGTTCAAAATTCCACGTTTACCAAATCTTGCTACGCCTTTCCAAGGCGAGACTTTCAATAATACCCTGTCTCCAACTTCAAAAATAGTGGTTTTCGTCACTTGTCGGCATAGCTCTTTTGTTGGTCACGAGCCGCCTTAATACAGTCTCGTATCTGAAAGATTTTGTCCATAGTTCTCCTGGACTAATTCTGGACCAATGAGCTGTTTGTCTCTAGTCTCCGCCCAACATAGTGGTGACCGACATTTCTGTTCATATAAAGCTTCAAACGGGGCAGCCTGTATGCTAGTGTGATAGTTGTTATTATACGAGAACTCCACTAAGGGCAAGTGGGTATCCCAATTTCTGCCCAAATCCATCACACAAGCACGTAACATATCCTCCAAAGTTTGTATCGTTTGCTCGCTTTGGCCGTCCGTTGGAGGGTGAAAGGCCGTACTAAGATCCAGTTGCGATCCAAATGCCTTTTGGAATGATCTCCAAATCCTTGACCCGAATTGGCCGTCTCGATCCGATATGATAGAAATAGGCACTCCATGCCGTGCCACGATTTCTTTGAGGTATAATTCCGCCAGCTTCTCCGTGCTATCCTTCCCACGAATAGGTAAGAAGTGTGCAGACTTCGTAAGTCGATCAACGATAACCCAAATCATGTCGTGACCTCTCGAGGTCCTAGGTAACTTAGTAATAAAATCCATTGAAATCTATTCCCATTTCCATACGAGAATTTCAGGTTGTTGCAGTAGTCCTGAAGGCTTTTGATATTTCGCCTTAACCTTGGCGCAAGTAAGGCATTTTCCGACATAATTAACAATGTCGCCCTTAAGGTTAGGCCACCACTAGAATTCCTTTAAATCATGATACATCTTAACTGATTCGGGATGTATAGAGTACTTCGACTTGTGGGCTTCATCTAGAATGATTGTCCGTAGATCACCAAAGTATGGAACCCAATTCGTCCCATAAAGTATAATGTTCCATTCTCCTTTGATATCAACTGCTTTTCCATTCCACATAATGATTCGGCTGGTATGTTCTCAGATTTAAGTGCTTCTTGTTGGGCATCACGAATCTGAGAAGTAAGGTTATTTTTTATGGTCATTTCTAAGGCTCAAACCCTTAAAGGTTTCACACGTTCTTTTCGACTCAGGGCGTCCGCCACTTTGACATTTGTGCCTTTTCAATCATTGCACAATTACAAGCAATTACGTATTCAATGAAACCCTGTTTTTTATTTCCAAATATTTTTGTATTCAATAAAATCTTGTATTTTATTGATGAGAATACAAAAATGTCAATCGTTGCAAAATTTCGATCATTTTCGTGTCCGTTAAAGCGTTTTATGCATTTTGTGAAATGCGTAACCATACAACCAAACGAACTGATATCCATGACATTTTCGAGCATAATCCATGTTACACATGTCTTAACACCTTTATATAACCTAAATATTAGGTTAAAAGGGTTAAAAATGGCAAACAAGTGAAAATACAAGTCCAAGGGCCAAAAATGTAAATAAATATAAATATGTTTGCATCTTCACCAAGTTTGCCACCTATCTCCAATTTTAACACCTAGCACTCATTTTGCCACACTTAATTTGGTGTTAACACATGTTAGGACACTAATCCACACTTGAGGACACTTGTCATCACCTCCTTAATCCTAAAATACTATAAATACCTCATGATTCTTCCGTTATTCACACCATTTCAAAACACTTCGAAGCAAAGTGTGAAGTTCTTCTTTCTATCCTTCTTGGAGCTTGTTTCCATCTTTTGGAAGCCTCCTATCTTGAGTACCTAAAGTGTTCTTCAACACGAGTAAGTACTCTTCCTAGTTTTTTCATTATTTTAGCTATTTTGAGCTAAAAGTCGAACAGTTTGGCTTCCTGATTGACTTTTGGTTCTGACCATATTTTGGTCAAGTCAAAGTTCAATTGAACTTTGCAACTTGATCGTAATCATGAAGGTTATAATCCCTAACGATTTCACCTTCTGATTACCATGTTTACTAGTCGAAGTGACGAGTCAAAGTTTCGGTCAAAAATGCGTATGATGTGCATTTTACGACGAAACTATTTTCAGGTATCAAGACACCAAGTTATGATACCAAATCAGTTTTATAAACTTAGTTAGACATATTTTGACAATTCTAACTCGTCAAATCTAGTTTAGTGCTTATTTAGTGTCGTAAGTCGAGCGGACTTGACCACCGCTTTGACTTTCGAATCCGACCCGTTTGGTCGATTTTACGATCCGACCAAACACATATTTGTGACCATAGTTGTATAGGGAATAACCTACTGAGGTTATACCTTATGGTCACGTCGTTTGGTTAGTGTTATGATAAGTTACTTATATGTTCTTAAAAAATATGACCATAATACCCTTTTGCACATAAATCCATTTTAAACACATGTAATCAAATTTTTAACATATAAACTGATGTTATAACATTTTCAAACATGTTTGGGCATTTAAGACTTATCATAGGATGATCACGCGCTTACGCTAATAACCCGTTAAGTAGCATAAACTACCTTAACGAGTCATAATGGGTCAAAAGCACTTAGGATCCTTTCCAAATCAGAATGTTAAGTTTGTTAAACCATATCACATGAGTTCCAACACTCGTTTGGTTAGAAGACTTCATTCTATCCGATCTCCGTTTGTAGTCCCTACACGCTAACAAATTTATCTGACAATTAGGACACGTTTGAGCTTTGTTTATTCCGTTGATCAAGGAACACTTTTGCAATCCCAAGTGAGTACATAGTTCCCTTCTTATACATTTTCTAAATGTTTTGGAGTAATTCATATGTGCCTATAATTATATTCAAGATTTCAAAACAATATACATGGTTTATATATACAAAACGATTTTCAAAGTGAGTACATAGTTCCCCTCTTTTACGTTTTGCAAATGTTTTAGGATGACTCATATGTGCTAAATCATTTTCAAGTTTTCAAAAACAATGTCTATGGTTTATATATAAAACAATACGATTTCAATAATGTGAACAACTTATTGATGCTTTATCCATAACACGAATGACATCCATTAGCTTTGGCCGAGCCAACCAGTAGTATGTTATGGTACCATAGGACTGACATGGTACCATAGGACTGACAATCTCATTATCGGATTGTTCACTAGATTTGGTGGAAGTTTGGGTAATGACAAAAATTATTTCTGATAAACAAATCATTTGTTGATTTGTTAGTCTTGTTAAAGAGACCCTTTGGTGGTATAGTCCACACAGGTTTGAATGTGTTCATTAAAGAACGATCAAAAATTTTCACAATTAAAAACACAGACGATTTGTTTATGACATGGACAATTGGTTTATGACACGGCCAAATGGTTTTGAACAATGTCACGCAATGATTTTCACTTAAAGATATAAACCATATGAAGTTTTCTTTTGAATCACTCTAGTACAAGATTTTGACCAATGAAACGTTTTGGTCAAGATTTATGGCTATAAGATTTTCACAACTCTAACCAACTTGTTTTAGTTGGTTGATTGTATTGCAATATCAAACACTTTTGATATGAGGGTTTTATTCAACGACTCTTGTAGTCGGATGAGGTGTTGCAATATGTATACAAAGCCACGAATTTGACACACTCAAAAAACCTATGTACTCGCCGGCATTTTTATGCTGACTCTCTTTTCACATATGTTTCAGGAGTCAATGCTTTATAATATGATGCATACTTCACGTAGGAATTGACGCGGGCTTAGTGACTTAAAACATGAAAGAAAATTTATTTATGTGTTGTTTCTGTTTATCCCAAGACAATGTAAGCATTTAACTTAATAAAACAAAATTTCAAATTCCATGAGTTATGAAACAATAATTCTGTGTCATGACTCCCCGATGTTTCTGCCACGATTCGTTGTTTTACGGGATCGGGGTGTTACAGCCACTACATTCGCCTTGCCCAGGTGATATTTAATTTCGCAGTCGTAATCGTTCAATAACTCAACCCATCGTCTTTGCCGTATATTTAATTCTTTCTGATCAAATATGTGTTGCAGACTCTTGTGATCCATAAAAATTGTACAACGAGTACCATATAAGCAATGACTCCAGATTTTTAACGTGAATACCACCGCACCTAGTTCGAGGTCGTGTGTGGTATAGTTTTTCTCGTGCACCTTAAGTTGTCGAGACGTGTACGCGATGACTTTGTCTCGTTGCATCAACACGCAACCGAGACCTTGATGCGACGCATCACAATATACGACAACGTCGTCGGTACCGTCCGTAGAGGTAAGATTGGCGCGTCACAGAGTTTGTCCTTTAGCAGTTGGAATGCAGCTTCTTGTTTGTGGCCCCAATCAAACTTTTTTATCCTTTTGAGTCAGGGACGTTAGCGGTTGGGCAATTTTTGAAAACTTCTCTATAAATTGTCTGTAATAACCCGCTAACCCCAAAAATTGTCGCACTTCTGTCGGCATCTTAGGTACTTCCTAATTCATTATTGCCTCAATCTTGGAAGGATCGACGTGAATTCCTTTCTCGTTCACCACGTGTCTAAGAAACTGTACCTCGCGAATCCAAAATTCGCATTTAGAAAACTTTGCGTAAAGTTGTTCATTCTTCAAAAGTTCCAAGATAGTTCGTAAATGTCGCTCATGTTCGTCCTTTGATCACGAATATATTAATATGTCATCAATAAATACGATCACGAACTTATCCAAATACGGCTTGCACACGCGGTTCATGAGATCCATGAACACAGCTGGTGCATTTGTTAAGCCAAACGGCATCACCAAAAACTCGTAGTGACCGTAATGAGTTCGAAAGACCGTTTTGGGTATGCTTTCTTCTTGAATCCTCAACTGATGGTAGCCCGATCGCAGATCGATCTTTGAATAGAATCTTGGGCCTTGTAACTGGTCGAACAAGTCATCAATTCTAGGTAAGGGGTATCTGTCACACCCCAACCGTTGGCGGAAACATCGGAGTGAGACGATAACGAGATTGCTCATTGCTCATAACGCTAATAATGACAATACTTAATTTAAAGTCGAATTTCATTTCAAGAATAATTGTCAAAATACAACATTGAAACAAATACAACCATTAAACAAACAAAATATAACAAAATTGATACAACAACATTAACCCACACATCTAAATGTGTGTATCTATGTCCTTGCTATTTGATTTCATAGCATCCTCTTCATCAACCTGTAACATGTTTTAAAATAACAATTCAATGCAAAAGCAAAGGCGAGCACACAAGTTTAAGCATAACATACGTATACGAATAAAGTTTAAACAAATCCTCATGGCAACTATGATTCTACATGAGCATATACAAGGCATGCAATACTACTAGTCAAACCCTTAACGCAATCATGATGTTTTAACATGGCCTCAAGATTACACGATGAAGGGGGATGCGTTACTTCCTAAAGCGCTTATACATGTCAAACGAAGGCTTAAACAAGTTAATGACTAAAGTATCACATAAATAATGTCCAATATATAAGCATCACGTAAGCGTATCAAGTATTCATGTGTATAGGATTGTTTGTGCATTTCATAAAGTTTAAGTGTTGTGGTTTTGGTATAAGTAAACATGTTCCACCCAAAAGTGTTGTAAACGAAAAGTGGGTCGAGTGTACTCACAGTTTTGCAAGCTTTCACTTGTTACTTCACGAAGGGTTTGGAGGGTTGGAGGAACACCAAGCTATCTTTTGAAAGCCTTGAACCTTTAGATAGAGAGAGTCTTAGAGCTTTAGAGAGAAGAGAAGAAGTGTTGAGGTGTGAAATGAGAGTGGGAGGAGGTGGGTATTTATAAATGGGGTTAGGAGGTTTTTAGTTGGGTGCATATAATGCAACAAACACAAAATGGACCAATCCATAGGCAAGAAACCACTTTCTCGGGATTATGCTATTTTTAGTCCTTGAACTTAGTTTATCTTTCATTTCATGGTAAAACTTGATATTTTCGCATGTTTTCAAGTGTATAATGTATATGTAAGTATATTTTAGGTATCAAGAATGAATGTATGAGTATTTGCACGTATAATAAGTATCGGTTTGTATGTAACAATTAAATGCATTTAAGAAAAGTATGTATCAGGTATTTTATTACGATCAAAGTCTCGGATTATAAGATTGGGAAATGAAATACAAATGCGATACAAATACAAGTTTCCATAAACAGAAATACAATTACACTTTCTAATTAAGGAAAGTACGGAAAAACGAGGCGTTACAGTATCGGTTCTTGATAGTGAGTTTGTTCAACTCCCGATAGTCTATACACATACACAAGCCCCCGTCCTTCTTTTTAACAAATAATACCGGAGCTCCCCAAGGTGAGAAACTCGGTCTAATGAATCCTTTATCCAACAATTCTTGAAGTTGAGTGGATAGCTCCTGCATCTCGGACGAAGCTAGTCGGTAAGAAGACTTCGCCACTAGTTTCGCTCCAGGCACCAAATTGATGCAAAACTCCACTTGGCGTTGAGGAGGCAGTCCCGCCAAGTCTTCTGGAAAGACTTCTGGAAACTCCTTCACGACCGGAATGTCTTCTAATTTCGGCTCCTTAGTTTCTTTGTCTATTACATGAGCGAGGAAGGCTATACAACCTTTTCTAGACACTTTTGCGCCTTCATACAATTAATATTCTGTAAGGACGTCTCGCGTTTTTCTCCATGTACAACGAGTGTTTCTTCATCTGGTAAGATGCAGATGCATATATATGTAAGTATATTTTAGGTATCTACAAGGGCCCAGGTGGTGATACTTACACTTATCACATTTTGGTAAGAAACCCGTGTATCCTCTACCACCACTTGCATTAGTTACTGCAAAGGACTTAGCTTCCCTAGGCGTGTTCATATCCCTTCGCTTGTTGGGTTGGTTGTTGTTGTTTGCTCGGGTGCCTTTCTTAAAGTTGGTAACTTCGTTTTCCTCACTCGTGGACCCCACATGAGTTTCCTTTTTGTTAGCCCCAGTCCTTGACAACTTTCCTAAACGAACAACCTCCTTAATGAGACTAACAACCAATTCAATTGCCTCACTAATATTAGCTGGCTTAGAAGAACTAACCACGCTCAAAATCTCAGGAGCAAGTCCCCAAATGTATCTTTCGATCCTCTTGAACTCTAGTTCCACCAGAACAATTCTTGACAAGTCATGAAAACGTTGTGTATACCCAGCAATATCAGCTCTGATCATCTTCAAATTCCAAAACTCGGTTTCAAGTTTTTGAATTTCATCCTTGGAACAATATTTCTTTCTCATCAATTCTTTGAGTTCTTCCCACGTCATAGCATACGCAGCTTCTTCCCCTTTGGTTTAGACTTGGAGGTTCCACCATGGCAGTGCTCCGTCTACGAATAACCCAGAAACATATCTGACCTTTAGGTCAGGAGGACACTTGCTCATTCTTATGACCGAATCAGTCTTTTCGATCCAACGGACAAATACCATGGCACCTCTAGTGCCATCAAAGTTCAGAGGTTTGTAGCCCAGTAACTGCTTGTATGAACAACCTGGAACATTGTACGAACAGATTATGAATGAGCGTTGTCAAAGGCATGAATGGAAGAAACGAGAGTATTGTATGGCATCAAAGACAACCAAATATTACCAGTATTGGATTGCCCCCAGATGAACCTCTAGTTCCACCGGAGCGGTTAGCCTCATATTGCGCTATCGCCTGGGAGATGCGCTCGTTTAGCTCACCTCAGTCGTTGGTAGTGCGTTCGCGTTAGTCCTACATCTCAGTGGCATCGTCTTCTGGTAATAGATATCGAAGGGTGTTAGACAAGTATTTAATAATAAATATTGTCGGCTAACATATATGTAATATATAAATAATCATCACGTCAATCAAACATCATCCACAATAGCAAGGCATGCATACGATAAAAGCAAGTGCAAACAAAGAAAACATAATACCAAGCTTTCATATATATATATATATATATATATATTCGACAACTTGTTACATTGTTTTCGGGAAATAAAAACAAAAGGACATGGGAATATATAACCCCGGTCATACAAGTTTATAATACATAAAAGTGGTAAAATCTTTTCTTCCACATCGGTCTTCAAAAGTCTTTAAGTGTCGATAGCTTGCACCTAGTCTTCATATATACATCAAAAGCGGGTATTCATACTCTAATCCCAATAAGCTATACCCTCAATAATAAAACTCGGTTGGCGGGGCGAAGGTGTGGGAACAACCAACTAGACGATCATGCGGCCAACACAAGTGTGAGAGAGGTTGCTCGTTGCTCCAGGGTTTGACGAGCCTCAAGCAAATGTGGAGTGGTGCGGGGGAGATGGGGGTTGGTGATGATGATGGTGGTGGAGTAGGGGGTGGTGACTGGGGTGGTAAGGGTCTGACGGGACATATGAGTAGGTGACTGAAATGGCTGGTGTGAAGATCCCTCTCTAGGACGTGGCTGAAATCTCATGAGTGAAAATGACAGATGCACCGGTATGAGGAAGGGGTCTCAATGAATAAAGGCTGCTGGGTAGTGGGGTGTCGACAAGAGGAACAGGTATGTCTGTGGCATGAGGAGGGGCAGGGATATCAGGAGTGTGTCATGATGTAGGATTAGCTGGTGGGGTAGTAGTGGAAGTAGGGATCAGTGTAGGAACAGGGGTGGCAATGGGAATGGTATCAAAGCTGATATCCGTCGCATTCGCCAGTAGTCCCGCGCGGCGTATAGCAGAGGAGGATGCGCTGTCCTGCGCATCAGATGAATAGATGGCTACTATGGAAACAATAGGTGAGGAAACCTCCAGGATAGCAATGTCAATGACCTTGCCATCACCGAAATCATCGTCCAGGTGGTCTACATGAAAGACGGGGACCTCGTCCTCATCGTCGAACAAAATAAAGAGAGGTGGAACGGCAACAATAGGTATGACATCTAACGGAATGTAGTCGATGATATGTGCACCGTCGAGATGTTCCACAATCACAAAGTCATTTAGTTGTGGCCCCACAGCTAACACGTCATCCACTACCAGAGCGTCCTCCATCATAGCATCGTCGAAGGCATAGTCAGGGTCCTCCTCGGGGTCTGAATCATCTAAAGAAGATATGATCTCAATAACAGGTGGGTAATCGTCATCAGATGCATCATCATAGATGCCGCTACTGGCCGAAGATTCCATCGTACCCTGGCAAAATAATCTTTACAACATGTATATACATTAATAAATAATATCATTACTTATTATATATTTATAAATGTGGGCATATCAGTCATAATCATGTTGGTTGGTGGGTGAATCAATCTAACTTTGCAAGTCTATTCCGTATAGACTTTGTCCCAAATAATATCCTTGCATTATTTATTTGAAAAAAAAATTATTAGTGGATCTTGCATTTTTGTATATGCAATGAAAACTTTTACAAAATCAAAATGTTTTCATGAGAGGATCCTAATGATTGTAGCTCTGATACCAATATGTCACGCCCGTTCATAGCGGAAGCGCGCGGTGTGAACTTGATTAGTTTTCATCGCAACGATATAAGTAAACAACTATATGAAATAAAAGCATGCACGATGTTCATCCATTCACCACAAATAAACATTACAAGCCACAAATTGTTTGAAAATAAAAGACGTCATAAGTAATTTTAAAGTTTACAAAAAGGCTTGTTCAAAATAACTTTTCATCATTAAGTCTTTGCATCCTATATTCCGTTCGAAGACGGAATATATAGACCAAACCCTTCAAAATGCGGATGACATCGATTACTTGTTAACTTTGGAAATTTCGTAACTGACTGCACCAAGATCCGCTTCAAATTCCTGAAATACATGTAAGTTTGAAAACATCAACAAAAGTTGGCGAGTTCATGCATTTTGTGTGCACAACAACTGAATCTTAAAAACATTTGTGAGTTCATATATGAAATTATGTGTATAAAAAGCGTCAATGAACTTGATGATCATTAATGTTTTGCAAGCACATTAATATGTGTGACGACATAGGAAGTACTCAACCCTAGACGATATCTTCCGGTCCACCCGACTGGAACAACAAAAGCACTACATGCGGCCACAGAAGGACCCATGAGTGAGGCTCGCTACACCCGATAGATCTACGACTCTTGTTCCTCGGTCTTATAAAAGATTAATGGTACTTAAGAGACACCCTATTCGCACATGATCTAATATTCCATTCCATAGCTAAACCATACCATCGAAAACATGTATTTCCCCCGTGAGAGTTATAAACCGAAAACATTTAAGAGAAAAGGGGGACATGAACTCAGTGATTTGTGTCTGTAAATATATGCTAGCAATTCGGGTATCTCAAAGCACATAACAACCTACAAGTGCTCTAACTCATTAGACACTTGAGTTAATGTTAAATGCGTACACGTTGTTCATCTTGAACGTTATTGTATAAGATAAGTATTTAGATCCCTTACATATTTTAAATATGTTGGCATTTGTTTCGTATTTTTGTTTTGATATATATATATATATATATATATATATATATATATATATATATATATATATCGTATCCATCAAGTGTACGAACAGGCCTTGCCTTTCGTGAGCCTTCGTGCCTCGCACGAGTATAAGTGGGCCTAGCCCATAAGAGGCTTTGTGCCTCGTACATGTGAGAATGGGCCTAGCCCATTTGAGTCCCAGTGATCCACACGGTATGAGTGGGCCTAGCCCATGAGAGTCTCCTTCCCAACCCTGTGGAGGACGACGCCCCACAGCGAGATGATGTGCTGGCCATCCTGCAGCCTCCACATGAAGTGATTGTTTATGGTCACCCGGAGGGAGAGCACGTGATAGTACACTTAGCCATACCTCTAGCCATGATCCCTCCCTTTATGGACCTAGATGATGACATCCCTGTATACCACATCGACCATATGGAGGATGAGCTCGGAGATGGCGAGGTTTTCGATGACATAGCCATCCTTGAGATACTATCCCCTATCATATTAGTTGTCGATATCTCATCATCCTCAGCCACTACCTAGAGTGAACATGTAGCGGATGATGCCTCTTCCGCGCCCCAGCTTCACCTATACCGATGCACTCACCCCCTGCAGCCTCACCTGTCCGTGTTAGCCCCTTTTCTACTTGTACCCCTATTCCTGGACCCGCTCCATATACTGGACCCGCACAACACTACTCTTTGAGTGGTACCCCACATTTCCCTGAGCAGCTACCCCCGTTGTTCACTGAGAGGTCAACTTATCACACTATATACGATCCATATGAAGCTGGACCCTCTCACCTGGCCGGACCCTCATCCTTAGTTGGACCACCTCCCATGTATACCACCCATCCCATACCACCTACTGCTGGCATGCATATCCCCATACCCCCATTGAGCATGAGCCCATCTGACCCCTACCATCTCTCTCACCTCCCTCTAATTACTGTGGAGGAGAGGGTGACGTCTAACAAACTTTAGATCTTTGTGATTTATTGGAAGAACTGGGACCTGGAGACCCAGCGTGCTACTTGTACCGCTGCAAGAGCCAAACCCCCTCTACCATCATCACCACTACCCTACCATCATACCCACCACCATCACCACCACCACTACCGACCCCACCATTCTTTTGTCTGTTTCACCACTTGTCTTGCCTATCTGAGGCGCGAGTGTGTGAGTTGGAGCACTTCCAGAGTGTCACCACTAGGCACATTTTTGGCCTAGAGGAGGAGGTGGCCTATTCGTGATTTACTCCACCGATCACCATCTCCACCACCCCCTCCACCGCAGTAGTATGTTTATTATTATCTTTTGGAGATCAGACCCACTTTTGATGATCTAGCCCTCGAAGACCCAGCTTTGAAGATCCCGACTTTTGAAGACAACTTGAAGACATGAAGAAACATTGTTGAAGAAAATCTTACTTTTGTAATGTACAACTTAACTGACTAGGGTTATGTATCCCTAAGTCCTTTTGATCTTCATGAACAAAATGTAACAAGTTGTCATTATATATAAAACTGTATTTTCTTTATTTCACATTGTATCTCTTTTATGTTGTGGTTGTTAATATTATGATGTGGTGAGCATATGAGTGACATCTTATGATGTGGTGATGTCCTACACGTTGAGTTACATGCTTATGGTGATGATTAGTGTGTTTACGTCATATACATATGTTTTTCTTACTTATTAATTATACCCGACGTGTTTATTATATATATATATATATATATATATATATATATATATATATATTGTTTGGAAAAAAAATATAATAATTTTTATTATTAAATATTCAGCTAATTGTGAGCGACATTCTATACTAGAAGAACGATGCCGCCACGCCGAAGGAGTTCCAACACTAACGCGCTACCGACGACTAAAGAAAAGTTAAACGAAAGCATTTCTTAGGCAATAGCGTAGTACGAAGCCAACCGCTCTGAACATATTGGTGGCACTGGAGGATCAACCGGAGGCAACCCTCCAACTGGTAATACTCAGTGATTCGTAAAACCACATGATACTCTCATTTATTCTATTCGTGCTTTTAGTATACTCATACTTAAATGGTGCATACAATGGTTTCAGGTTGCATGACGGTACTAGAGGTGCCGTTGCTTTCGTACGTTGGACCGAGAAGACTGACTCGGTCATTCGGATGAGCAAGTGCCCTGCCAAACAAAGAGTCACTTATGTCACTGGACTCTTCATAGATGGAGCATTATCTTGGTGGAACCTTCTGGCTGGGAGGAGCTTAAGGAACTAATGAAGAAGAAGTATTGTTCAAGGACAAAAATTTACAAGTTGGAAACAGAATTATGGAATTTAAAGATGATTGGTTCGGATATCGCCTGGGACACGCAACAATTTCATGATTTTTCTCGAGTGGTGCCATACTTGGTGGAACCTGAATTCGAAAGGATCGAGAGGTACATCTGGGGACTTGCCCCCGAAATTCTAAGTCTGGTAACCTCTTCTAAACCCACTAAATTTGGAGAAGAAATTGGTTTAGTTGTCAACCTTACTGAGGAGGCTGTTTGTCAAGGAAAATTACCTAAGTGTGGTGTGAACAAAAAGGAAACTATTGTGGAGACTACGGACTCCAACAAAAGGAAATATTCCCACTTCAAGAAAGGCTCATGAGGTAACAACAATAAAAAGGGCAAGCCACGAGGGAAGTCAAAGAAGCGAAGGCATATGTTACCACCACTACAAACAATGCAATCAAGAATTCTTATATTGGGGATTCACCAAAATCCCCCAAATGCACCTTCCACCACTAAGGGGAATGTCGAGGCCCCAAGCGTGGCAAATGTGGTAGGTTTGGGCATCGCACCGATGCGTGCCAGGGAACAAATGCTAAAGAAAAAGGTTGTTTTAGATGTGGTGACAAAGGGCATTTCAAGAAAGATTGCCTGAAAGAAAACCAAGCTAGGGGAAGAGCTTTCGTTATTGGAGCTAAGGACGCTCGCCAGGACCCGAATGTGGTCACCGGTATGTTCCCTATCAACGATCACTTCGCATCTATTCTTTTTGATACTGGGGCAGATTTTAGTTTTATTTCTAAGGAATTTAGAAATATACTTGGGGTAGAGTCGAGTAAATTAGATGTTCCATACTCGATTGAACTAGATAACGGGAAATTGGTAGAGTCAGGGGAAATTATAAAGAAGTGTACCTTAGAACTGGGTGGACGGAAGTTCGATATAGATTTATTGCCAGTTCAATTTGGTAGTTTTGATGTCGTTATTGGCATGGATTGGCTATCCGATAATCGACCCGAAGTCATATGTCACAAGGAAATTATTCACATACCCCTACCCGACGGAGAACATTTGATGGTTCACGGTGAGAAACATGACACGCCACTACGAGTTATTAATTGCATGAAGGCTCAAAATGTTTGAGTAAAGGATGCATCGCCTTTCTTGCCCACGTGGTTGATAAAAAGGTCGTGGAGCGCAAGGTGGAGGATATACTTGTGGTAAAGGATCCCCCCAAGGTCTTTCCAGAAGACTTGCCGGGGTACCTCCACAACGACAAGTTGAGTTCTGGATCGATCTAGTGCCAGGATTTGCACCTGTGGTGAAAGCCCCATATCGATTAGCGCCCTCGGAGATGCAGGACCCTGCTTCAGGAGTTGCTTAACAAAGGATTTATAACACCGAGTTTCTCGCCTTGGGGAGCTCCGGTGCTGTTTGTGAAAAAGAAGGACATAACCTTCCGAATGTGCATCGACTACGGGAACTAAACAAGTTAACCATCAAGAATTGGTACCCATTACTGAGGATTGACGATCTACTCGATCAATTACACGGGTCGAGTTTTTACTCAAAGATTGATTTAAGATCTGGGCATTATTAGTTAAGAATCCAAGAGGAAAGTATTCCTAAGATGGCGTTTAGGACTCGCTATGGTCATTACGAGTTCCTTTTTATGCCTTTGGTTTAACAAACGCCCCTGCAATATTTATGGATTTGATGAACCGGGCATGTAAGTCATACCTCGACAAGTTCGTGATTGTATTCATTGATGACATATTAATATACTCGCGAACCGAGGAAGAACATGAACAACATTTGAGAACTATACTGGAGTTGCTAAATTATATGCCAAGTTCTCGAAATGTGAATTTTGGATTCGCGAAGTACAATTTCTCGGTCACGTGTTGGACGAGAACGGGATACACGTCGACCCCTCAAAGATCGAGGCTATAAAGAATTGGACCGCATCAAGAACCCCACGGAAATATGACAATTTCTAGGTTTAGTGAGATATTACAGGAGATTTATTGAGAACTTCTCAAAGGTTGCTCAGTTGTTAACCTCGCTTACATAAAAGGGTAAAAAGTTCGAATGGGGAGAAAAACAAGAATCGGCATTTCAACTATTAAAGGAAAAATTATGTAAGGCGCCGATACTATCACTTCCAAACGGTACCGATGACTTTGTGGTGTATTGTGATGCATCGCATGAAGGCTTGGGTTGCGTGTTAATGCAATGTGAAAAATCATTGCGTACGCGTCACGTCAGTTAGAAGTTCACGAAAAGAATTATACCGCTCATGACCTAGAACTAGGCGTCGTGGTATTTGCTTTAAAAACCTGGCATCATTATTTATATGGCACTAAGTGTACCATATTCACAGATTATAAAAGTCTTCAACATTCAACCAAAAGGAACTGAATATGCCAGAAGAACTCAACAACGTGTTACTAAAAGTCTCGCTTTGAAGGGCGTAGCAAGGTTCGGGAAGCGCGGAAAACTAAACCCGAGATACGTTGGGCCTTTTAAGATTCTGGCAAAGGTTGGTATAGTGGCTTACAAGCTAAATCTGCTAAAAGAACTCAACAACATACACGACACATTTCATGTGTCTAGCCTAAAGAAAAGCCCGACTAATGACACGGTTATCATCCCAGCGGATGAAATTCATATTGATGACAAACTCCAGTTTACCGAGGAACCCGTTAAGGTTATGGACTGGAAATTTCAAAAGACAAGGAGAAGTCGAATCAAATGAGTCAAAGTTCGCTGGAACTCCCGTCACGGACCTAAATATACGTGGGAACGTGAAGATCAAATCAAGAAAAATACCCCCACCTGTTCAAGAAGACTTCTTCAGAGGATGCCTCAAGGTGAATTTCGGGACGAAATTCTTTTTAACAGGGGGAGTATGTGACAAATGGCAAATAACTAGTAATTCCATACAATCTAATCACTATTTTTGGTAATAATCTCATGCATTTTATTGTAATTTGATGACGTAACTGAGTCGTACGTCATATCATAGGTGTTAGGACAAGTAAATCATGCCATAACATATATTGGTTTCCGTTACCACGCGAAACAAATCAAACTATGCCCTAAAAGTGTTGGTAGAAAGTGTTGGCCGCACTATTCGCGGTTGCACTATTCATGTCAGCAAAACCGTTGAAAGGAAACAGAACAATGAATAACGACATACTAATGACATAACTGAGTCCATATATACATGAAAACACTAATGAGGAACACATCATGCAATAATACATAACTTTCCGGCACAATGCCTAAATTTCAAAATTGTCTGTTTCGACTAAAAAGGTGACAATTTCCATTCGTCAACAACATTAATTCGGTATATTTTTGAATTCCATAATTATAACAGAACAATTATAAATACCTTATAACAATATGAGTACATCGTTTCCGGTCGTACGACAAGCAGTGCACAACTTGACCGGTAAGCGACCGATTGTCGAACCGACAAAGATTTCAATGGCCGATAGCCTCATAAATTAAGCTAGAGAGCTAATTAAGCTTCATTTGGGATCCGAAATCCCTTCAACTATCTTGAGTTCATGGAAACACAACTCTCGGAAATTTTCGATGGTAAAATATATAAGTGTCGATATTGAGCGAATAATGAAAAGGAAAGCGTTTCGGCCACTCAAACGGAAAGCGTTTCGGTCACGGAAACACAACTCTCGGAAATGTTCGACTAATGAACCAGTTAACCATATTTCTATGTCGAAAGTGCCCTAAATAAACGCGATTGCACTAATGGTAGTCGAAAACCAAAGCTTCGGTACGATACAATAAAGTTCGTATATCAATCAGTATCGTACCGATGAGCAAACTAGTGGTGTTTTTGCCATCTAAAACTATTACCAATTAGTCAAGGGGAGTAATTAATATTAGTTAACAATCTAAACCCTAATTAATCACTAATGATGCAAATCCAACCCCTAATCACCATACTTAACCTAAACACCTAAATATCTTACTTTTCAACACATGTTATAAATAAAACTTACACTTAACGCTCCCCCCTCATGCAGGTGATTTCAAGTGGGCCCCACCCACTTGATTTGTGTTGAAAATTAAGATTGAAGGCATGGTGAGAATATGTAATTGATTTGAAGGTCATTTAATCATAACCATACTCCACTCTATCATTTAACTTGAAAAAAACAACAAGAACCTCCTTGGTCTCCCTCCCTCACGGCTACGTCCTACCACCACCATCCACCCTTTTTCCACCATTAAACACCACATTTTACTCACTTTCAAGCCCTCACAAGATCATCTAAGGAGTATGCAAGCATGGGGGAGCATTAGACCTTTCTTTGGAGCTTCATCTTCTTCTTAATCTTCACTTAATCTTGTGCAAACTTGTAAGCTAATCTTTCACCATATTTAAGTTCCTTATGATCTATGGTTTATGAAAGTACTTGTTGATTCTTGAAAAAAAAAAGAAAAATCCAACCTAAAAACCTAAATCTCACCTTAATAATCTACTAAATATAGTTTATTATGTGTTGATTATGTGTATTAGTGTTAACTAGTTAGCATGATTATGTTGATTATGTTAAAATAAGTTGTTCAAAGTGGATGATCTTGTATGAATACTAATATAAATGATGATCTAAACATGGTGATGTTTAAATCTAAACAAGATCATCAACCTCATGATCCATAAACTTTACTACAACTTAAAATTGAGTTACTACATATGTGTGACTTTTATAAAGAATAAACACCATGAGTTATGTTATGATCATCCTAAAAAGTGTGGTAAATAAAGTGGTTTAAAGTGGAAATCTTGATTCGAAGACATAACAAAAATGGTGTCTTAAATATTCTAATAAATATGAGAAGATCTCATTATTTTAAGCAAGGTTGTTAAAATATATATATATACAAACAGTCCATAGAAATGAGGATGAAAAAGTGTATAAATGATGCATACAAAAGTGGTATGTAAACTTGTGTTGATGATTGATTGTGATTATGGGTTTAAACATGATTTAAATACATTTTTGAAACGTGGAAAACGCCATAGTTTAGGGGAAACTATGGCGAAATTTTCTAAAAACCTAATCGCGATTAAAGTGTAATTAACGGGGTGATTAATGACACTAAACGCGATTAGTGACCTAAATCATCATTAAGAAGTTTTAATGACAAGGGTTAAACCCTAACCCTCCAATGATTTAACAAATACTTACATATATTTTTACAAGTTAAAATGAGTATATATTACATATATATACTGTTGGAAATAATATATACATATATTTTGCCACCAAAATTAATGTATAAAAAGACATGTGTATGTATGTGTATGTATCTAGAAAGTATAGGGTATACAACACAAAATACCCAACTTATACAACACCTCAAACACTTGAAGAATTACCAAGTGTAAATAACATGAACACATACACTTTTACACAATTCTTGAAACAAAAATCGGACGAATGGAGTAATGCGGACAATGGTCGAATTTATACAATATGCCGTCGCGCCATCGATCAACGAACATATCGCTAACATGAAGAGCTACTATGACGTTGGACGATTTCCAATGCGGGAATATATATATATATATATATATATATATATATTTTATATATATATATATATATATATATATTAAAAAACAACGACGACATGTCTAAAAATAATATATTTTAGACACTTAACAAATATATATATATTAACAATAACAAAATCCGGAATGTTAAGATGTATAAAAATTACTAAGTGGTTTTATAAAAGTATATAAACATACTTAAAAGTATAACTTAGTAAAATCACAAAATCATATGATAACATGGGCTAAGCCCATAGAAACAAAATACATGGGCTAGGCCCAAATATATAATTTCATGGACTAGGCCCAAACATATGATTTCATGGGCTAGTCCTAATGACATAACTACATGGGCTAGGCCCAATGACACGTGTGCAAGGCACGAGGATAGGTGAAGGGCGATGTCACACCCCCTGTAATCCCATCACATCAGAGCTGGGCGTGAACTCAACTGGTATCTTCATTGCACAACGGAAGTAAACGTGAGTGCTAAGACTTCTAGACAGTGAATGCCCGCTAACTACTCGATTCCCCATGGGTTCTCCTAATTCAACCATGCCATACTTTAAATTATAATCTGAGAAAGAACATGCGAAAAAGTCAACATAAAGTTGACGAGTTCATAGTTTGTTTATCTTTGTTTCTAATGAATCATAAAACATTTGAAGACTTTGCATTCGAAAACCGGTTTGTGGGATCATAGTATCCCAAAGCATTTGAAATGTCATATCTGTATAATAGTATTGAAATGTTTTTCTGTGTTGTTTGCAAATCCATGCATGTAACTGTTTTATTTGTAAACCGGTGATAAAATGTTTTCAATCGTATCCGTAAACCGGTAGTGAAATGTTTTTTGTTGTATTTGTAAACCGGTATTGAAATGTTTTTTATCATATCTAAAAAACCGATATTAAAATCGTAGTATGTAGTATGCCTATGGAATCTAAGGATCAGTCAGTGTGTAGCTATACACTGCCCTATGTGCCATAAGTAAGTAACCAACCCGAGACAACTCAGACATCATTGGGATCACAAAAGCACTCCTAACCGGTTATCATACCAGGAGTGGAGCGTGTCTCAAACTCGATAGATCTATACCTTTTGCACCTTGGTCACTACGTGATTAATTAATCACGGTTACCATTGTCATCATCCTACTTACGCATAGTGATCTGTTATCATCTAATCCCATAGCTACAGACCAATTGTTATAAATCTATGTTATTTGGCCGTGCCCATGTCATTTATGTTATTGGGCCTCGCCCATGTTATCCATGTTATTGGGCCTAGCCCATGTTTTCTTGTCATTGGGCCTAGCCTATGTTTCTTGTCATTGGGCCTAGCCCATGTTATAAATAAAATTGGGACCTCGCCCCCTAGTTGTGACTATGACAGTCCCGTCACTAGTCATAAAACTCATGCATGTTTTGAAAAGCTTTATATAGCTGTGAAAACCGGTAAGTTTAGCATAAACCTTTTCGTAAACCATTTTTGTTCATTGAAATCTGTTTGTAACATGGTTTAAAAATATATGATTTTCGTTCATCGAAACATTGTATGCTTTCGCAAAACTTGCATGTCTTTCCACCCCCGAAAACAGTTATAAAAATGTAAAACGGTAAAAAGTGGGGGGTTATGAACTCACCTTAATATCCTTATGCAAAGCTAGCTTAATGTGATTCCATAGTGTTGTCTCCACAACTTGACTTGCTACCATGCATTCTAAGGTATTCCTAAAACGGAATAACTTGTAATTTTCTAGATATAACATACCTAAACTACGTGTCACTGAGCTCTACTGAATCGTTAACAATACGATTCTATGAAAGTGTTATTGTCTTGTCTCCGAATAACCATCTATGGTTTTCTTGGAAACGACTTAGTTTTTGTGAGATTTGAAATATATGTTTATATATAAACGTAAATATATTTCATGAAATCGTATTAGTGGTCATGTACATTGCCAGATAATAATACGACTCTTCTAGTTTTCGTAAATGTAATACATATATACTTGTAAATATACCCTTATATGTAAAGTGCTTCGTATCCGTACAATAGTCTTGCGTATCGTTTCTAATTAAGAAATGATTATATAATTATACGCTTGTTATGATCTTGTGATATCGTGTCGTACTTCGTTAGACGTTTGAATCGAATATAACAACTATATTATTGTTATAAAAGCATTCGAACGTATTCGTGTCATCGACGTTTGAAATAAATATAACTATATTATTTCATAAAAGTACTCAAGGTCTTGACCTTCGAATATATATAATTATATTGGTGTTATATGATTTCCAAATTCTAGATGACTTAAATATATGATTTCCGAATTTTGTCGTTTCAAAATAATACACACATTGTATTTATCTTGTAAAAGGGTTAGGAAATCTTGACGTTCGAAATAAAAATAAACAATATACTTCTTTTTATATCATCGTTCGAATAAATTATCGATGTTTGAAATCTAGTTTCCGAGTTTCGACTTTGAATTAAACATAAATAAATATTATTTATTTTATAGTCGATTACCGAATCTTGTTATCTTGTAATCACTCTCGTTGAAAAGGTTACCGGCTCGAGTTTTGAAAGTTTTAACAACGTCAGCAAATAAATATATACCTATATTTGTTTTATAATAATCGCTTTGAAACGGGTGTTTTGTCTTTGAAATACAACACCTTTCGTATTACGTATTTTTGACGAAATCGGGCAGAGTTTCCTCTGTTTTCGGACGATCCCGACAACACAAGTTGTCGATTCATTTGTTAAAACGCAATTAATCAATAGAACGATAACATATAACTTTTTTCGCCGATTATAATTCATCGTGGTGATCAAATATAATGTTTCGCCGATTATAATTCATCGTCGTATTTCAAATATAATTTTCGCCACTTATAATTTCCGATTTATATTATAATAACGTCGGTTTGATTTTAACTAGTAATTTTACGCGAATATTGCACTTGGTTTGACTATATATTTTTAACTTTTTGGCGATAATTAATAGTTAACCGGTCGGTTTGAGCTCGGTCTCGCGACAATTAATAGTAATATTTATATAAACTAATATAAATAAATTTCGTGTTGTAATTAATTTTACCGAGTCTTGCTTGACCCGTTGACCCGAAAGTTGACCGAGTTTGACTAGTTGACCGGTTGAATAGCGTTGACCAGGTTTGACAAGTTGACTCGGTGTTGACCGAGTCGAACCGAACCTTTCTGGTGCCGATGAATCTGACCGAACCGAACCCGAACCCGAAACTAGATTGACCATGTTGACCCTTTTGACTAGCTGACCGGGTGACCGAGTTAACCTGGGTTGACTGAGTCGACCCGGTGTTGACCGATTTTGACCCGAACCGAAACTGATTCGAACTTGAACCCGAAACACGAGCCGAGACCTGTACCAAAACTGAACCGAGATGAAGCCAAATAAGCCAAATCTTGAATCGAACCCAAACTCGAGACCTGAACTGAACCTGATGTTGGTTGTACCCGAGCCGCAATTGAACCGAACCAAAACTTGGTCGCCGTGCCGCCGCTACGACCCCACAATCACTGTTGCCGTCGCCGTCGCCGTCGTTGTTCACCATCTCGACTGCCGCCTCCCCTCTCGTCACCGATCTCTCTCCCTCTTCACTATTCTCTCTCTCTCATCGCTCTCTCTCTCTCTCTCTGCCAGTATGAATGCGGGTGTGTGTGTGTGAGGTGGAAGAGAGGGGTATCGCATGTTGGGGGTGGTCGACCGGAAAGGCGACCGGAGTGTCGCAGGCACTAATCCGATGACTAGATTTAGGAAGAGGAGAGGGCAGGGGTTCTTTGCACAAAGGGAGCTAGGGTTTGTTTGAGTAGAATGAGGGAGAAGATGTTATGAGCTCATATATATAGCTAGGGTTTTGTTTAGTGGGTCGGGCCTAAAGCCCGTTAACGTGTTCAGGCCCAAGTACGTATCCAAAGCCCGTTTTCAAACCCAAGTTTTTGTTAAATGTCATAATACGTTAATTTTGAGTTGAAACACCTAAAATTATGTCGGCATCGGTGTTGATGTGTTCGTTTGCCGGTTACGTAAATAATTGCGAAATTCGCTACGGGTCACCATTTTTATCCGTTTTTCGATCTGGTTTCTACCGCAAGTATTAAAATTTGAAAACAAAGCCAAATATATTAATATTTAGACGTAACTCTAGTCCGTGGCTCCCGTTTCATTGTCGGTGCGTCTTGATTTTTTTCTTTTTTTGCGTAACTTCTACGTTGTGTTGATACCGATTATCCAAATATACCGCATAACTATAACCGAATGATAAATACAAGCACAAAATTCGTGTTTTTAGGCGTTTTTAGTATTTGTTCCGCATCAATTCGCTTATCGTTCAATTTCGCGTTTAGTGTTCTCGATTGTCGCCAAATCACTTAATGTGAATCAAGTAGACGTTCCTAGGCTCTCCATGGGCCTAATCAAGTTAATTTACGTCTAATTGCATTGTTTATGATGGTATTTTGTTTGTTATGCGCTTAATTACAACCGAAAAACGCCGATTGTCACAGGCGAGGTCCGTTCACACACGACCTAAGAATGACAATATATATATCTATATAAATACATATATATACGTATATATATATATACGTATATATATACGTATATATATATGTATGTATTTGTGAAATATATGTATAAAAATATTAATTGAACAAACGAACTACCAACACTGTAATAACATTAAAGTTGTTCTGATGTGATAAATATATACACAACCAGAATTCAAGATGAACAACTAGTATGAGGTCCAACAGACCTAGGTGTCTAATGAAGTTAATACACATGTAGGATACACACGTGTACGCACACCCGAGTTCGATAAGTACGACTTACGGAACGCAAAATAGTGAGTTCATGTCCCTCCTTTCATTTATTTCAAAGTTTTTGTTTTAAAACCATCGAGGGGAATACATGTCATAACAAATAGTATTTTAGCTATGGGTTTAGATGATAACACGATCAAATGTACACAACTAAGATGATAACACACTTAGTGACCAAGGTGCAAAAGATATAGATCTATTGAGTTTGAGGCACGCTCCACTCCTGGTTGATATAACCCTTAGGAGTGCTTTTGTGATCCCAATGATGTCAAAGTTGTCTCGGTTTGGTTGCTTACTTATGGCACATATGTAAGGGTGCTCGCGACACACTGATAGATCCTAAAACTCCATGAATGCTAATAACATACTCAAATTTCATTACTGGATTACAAGCATGACATTTTATAAGGAAAACAATAACTAGATGAACTCGCCAACTTTTGTTGACCTTTTATAATTACATGTATTTCAGGACACAAGACTTGAGCTGGTGTTACATTTCAGGGTTTGGGAAATGACATGACAACGAATGCCACCATTTGGAGGATTTGCCTCTTATATCCCAACCTCGTATGGGAATATAGGAGTCAAAACCTCAATATGCTTTTACGATGAAAACAATCCTTTGTTTTGGTGTAATGTATTTCAAACTATACTTTTGATGATGATGTGAAACCATTGAAAACTATGAAATTACTTTTGGTAACTTGTAAACGTTGGTTGCAAATTAATATCAGTATGGCATCGTTGTTGATTTATACTTGTTTACTTGATTGAATGCAATGATTACCTCATAGTCACACGTTTGTGCTCTGCTACGACCAGGGTGTGATATATCAAAACTTGTCCGGATTTGAATTTTATCCGAATTTAAGCCTTCCGGATTTTATCAAAGTCATAAATTGTCCGGATTTATTAATTCCTTTCGTTTGTTGGAATTGTTATTATTACGGATATGTGTTAAATCATGTCTAGATTTAATTAGGATTTAATTAGTTTAAGAATCAAGTTTGTTTCATCGTTGATGGCACTCCGAGTTAATTTGATGTCTAGACTTAATTTCGGTTGACTGGCTTTAAGTTATAGCTGTTCCGGACTTATTAGAGATGTTAAATTGGTTCCGGATTTGTTAAGGATTAAAACTGAGATATTTTGTTTTCCGGATTTAATCTGAGGCTTGGTTCTGTCCGGATCTATTTGATAAACCTATTCTCTGCTCTAGAATAATACATGCCCTTGTCTTTTCCGAGTTTCTATACTATTTTGACCGACATTCTGATTGATGAAGGATTTCGAGGGATTGAAGATTATGTTCAAATAATCCATTTTCTTAGGAGATCACGAGTACTCTATGCTATTTCGACCGACATTCGATTGTAGCAGCGTATATGCAGGATTTCTAGACAACTGCTTGTGTAAACAACAATGTGATCGAGGCTACTATCAACGGTCATCGGTTAGTTATTAACGGAGGAAGTTGTTCGAAATGCCTTACAATTGGGAGCACTCGATTTTGGTGAAGCTTGCTATGTCACTCAGATTCGCGAACGAGCTCTTCTTAGCTTTGGGTACTCGGGAAATCTGCCAACGAGACAAGTTTACAAGGGAATGCTTCTCGAGAAATGACGTTTCTTTTAGCATGTCATTATGCAGTGTTTCGCTCCAAGAAAGTCGGGAACGGATGGCGTGGGTCACAATCTTCTATCGATGATGATTGGCCTTACGTTCAGTTAGCTATATAATTTCCCCCGCATGATCTTTCAATCTCTACAAGCTCAAATTGGTATGAGGAGGGTGATTCTCGGTTAATGATGCTATATCCTCGTTTCCATATGATTATTTTTCGACATCTTGTTCCAGATCTTCCAATTCATGAGGGTTTGGCTCCACTTGTACTAAAAGCTATGGGTAGACATATTTTTAGCGATAGTCGTCATGCTAAAGCATCTATTCATTCTCCTTTTTTTCCTGAACTTCGACCGATGCTGGGTGCTATTTTGGTCGAAAATTATAATCCAGTAAATGATGTTACCTGGAGAAATATTTCTGAGGGCATTAATCAGATATATGGAGCAGGTGAAGATGAAGATGGTGCGACGCCTGTTGTTCTTCAACAGCTGGTAGTTGTTCAATCGCCGGTGGTTATTGAAGAACCTAGAGTTCCTTAACCAGATGTGGCGGAACCAGCTGTAGTTGAGCATGTTGTTGAACCGGTTTGCTAAGCCCATAAATGAACCTTTGCAAGATGTCGAGATGTAAGAAGTCATACACAATATCTCTTTCAATCAACCCAACCTAAATCTTGATGATATTATTTTTTATAGAGTGTTAGCTTCGATTGATGTTGCTTTGGAGTACGGTGCTCCATCTTCAAGCACTTCTAAAGGAAAGGGTATTTTAGTTGAAGAAGAAGATAATGCTGAGATGTCAACTGAAAGAAAGTATTTGAGTTTGGTGTGTAAAGACTACTTGGGTAAATTGTCACCTAAAGAACAAGAAAAGCTTAAAGCTTTTCGTGATACGGTCAGTTCAGTTGGTCACTCTTCCTAGTGGGCCTTACGTTTGTCTCTTTGGAAAGAAAAGACTTCAGATTTGGATAACTTGTCATATGATTATTCTAACAATGACAGTGGTGGGGATCCTGATAGAAGACTTATTGCTGTTTCGGTAGCTGAATCTCGACCTGTTGTGACTTATAAAAGAAGAAGATTGGGTGAAGCTTTGAGTTCAACTCCCAGGTCTTTTGAAGTTGAGATTGTTTCAACGGTTGAAGTCTCAGCCGTAGTAGTCACTACAATCACTGGTGGCTTATCTATTTTGGGTGTTCCTGTTTCTTTATCGTCAGTATCAACTGCCATGTCTATTCCTAGCATGATAGTTGTTATATCTGTTACTAGTGCTTCTTCTCAAGGTCAATCCTCCAGTATGAGTTTTCCGGTGATTACGTCTAGTATGTCCACTGCTCATTTTCTACATTTCTGACTCTTCTGGATTCTTGCAATGTGTTTGCTACATCTGTGGGAGTTAGTTCTTCATCATTGCCTCCTGTTTTCTGGCTATGCCTCCTAGATCTTCTTTGAGCTTTGTTCTTCCAAGTGTACTCGACCTGCTGGTCCTCGAATGAAGAAATCTGTTACGACATTGTCTACACCAAAGTCTTCTAAAAAGATTCGTCTAAAAGTTGCCTTTAGTCCTAGAGCTCCTCGTCCAGTAACTCCAAGACCTAGGGCCCCAACTTTGGCTCCAAGGCCTCGGGTGCATTGGTTAGTGGTGAACAGACTTCTTTTCCAGAGTTTGTTTGAGAAAATTTTACTAAAGTTCATCAAGCAATGCAAAAGCAAATCAAGCACATCAATAACAATTAGGGTCTTATTAGAAAGCAACAAAAAGAACTTAATGAGCTTAAAAAGAAATAAGCAGAGCAAGATGAAAAGATCAAGGGTTTAACATTCAATCTAAATGTCAAGCTCTCCAATTGGGTGTTCTTATTAAGAGGGATGTAGCTTACTCTACTCGACATCAGACTCTATCAGCTGCAACTGATCAGATCCGTTAGATTGTTATTGAACTTGTGGAGCTATTTGCTGCTAAGGGGGAGAATACACCACTACAGGTCCAAGCCAGATGTGTGTTGGACAAATCAAAGAAGATTCAAGATGACTTGGACAAAGACAAGGATCCAAACGCTTCACAGCGGAGGGAGCAGCCAAGTAGCTCACAAGCTATGGAAGGTGCAATGAAGCTGCAGTTGAGGGGAGTCTAGTTGTGGCGCAAGTGGTAGTAGAGAAAAAGGCCCAATCGAAGGTGATCTTGTGGATTTGTCTGATGTTTCAGATTTGGTAGGCTTAGCTGGTGAACACTTCATGTCTAATGATGATTTAGAAAAAGATGATGAAGCGGTTGGAGTTGTTTAAGAACTTAGATCAGATGAAGACATTGATCATGTTAGGATGAGCAAAGGGGGCAATGTGTCGTATACTATGAATGTGCGGTCTCTAGTTTGATTTAAGCGCACTGACCTTAAACGGGATCATTATGGCATTGAAGAAGGCTCTAGAAAAAGAAAGCGGATCAAACAAATGGAACCGTTTCAAGCCTGCTGTGGGCCGGTGTGTTAAATCGAAAGACAAGTTCACCGGAGAGATCAAGTACAAGGTTGTGTACTAGCCCGCTTGGTGTCTAAGAACAATTCCGATGAGGAGTTCGACCTTGACAGTATGGAAGGCATCAGGTTTTGTATGTTGATGGTAAGACAAGCGAGGTAGTGATCACCAAAAAGAAAGTTACTGATGTGATTGTTAAAGTGTTGGATCCGACGTGGTTGTTCAACTTCAAGCTTAAGGATTGGAAGAAGTTGAAACGTCTTTCACTCCAGTATCTGAAAGAAGACAGGGAGATCGCTCTTCCGTTTATTAGATCTTCAAATCCACGTGAAGAACAAGGTCGGAGCGGGAAGCGACTACTCAAAGATCTGATGAAGACCTTCACAAGACTTGCAGATACCATATATATCAGGGGATTCTGTAAGTGCACCTTTTGATGATACATGCTGGTCTCTAGATTAAGAAGATTCTTCAAGGTCTGTTTTGTAATTGAAGAGTATTCATGTATGATTTTTGTGTCTGAATAGATGGGATGTAAAAGAGTCCGAATTTGTACTAAATTTGGACCTCCTGGATTTGTTATTTTATCAGAATTTATTTTAGGGTTTGTTTGTTTGTTTGTCCGAATTTGTTAGTGTATATTCAGACTAGATGTCAAGACTGGTTATGTCCGTATTTGTGTATGTTATATCCAGAACTGTTGTGTTCCAGATTTGGTCATTTTATAAATGCTCAGTGGATGAATGCAATGATTACGACTTTGAGAATTATCTTTCTTTGCAAGCTACTTTCTAGTGTGGGAAACAAAACCCTAATTACTATGTGTTTACTGTGTGTGGATAATCTGTGAATACTTGGTATATTCACTGATTGATTCTCATCTTTGTTCTTCTACACCTTCTGTCTCGTGACCTACTCTCGTGTGGTGGATTCCGCACACCACTTGAGTCGGTTGTTCGAGTTAATGAACCTGTACGAGTGTTTGAGGTTCCTAGGTGTATTTACAGTATACTTGTGTATTCTTCAAGTATTTGGGGTTTTCAAGTGTTTGTATATATGTATTTAGTTAAGCAAGCTCCAAACTTCTAAATACATACACATAAGTACACACATGTATATATACACAAATGGTGATCTTTCTCTCTCTCCTCTCTCTCTCTATATATATATATTATATAGGATTAGGATCATTTGTGAACAACTTCTTGAAAATGAACTGAGTGAACTAATCTTGACCATTAATTATTTTTTAGATTAAAATGATAAGATTGGCATTAACTCTCTCTTTCTCTCTCTTAATTTTCTCGTCTATTAAGTCTCTCTCTCTCTCTCTCTCACACATTTTTTATTACTTCTCTATAATTTTAAACTCGTGTAAAATCAGTTGCTAATAACGTATATGAAACTCCTAATGGAACTAGGTATTGGACACCAACTGTCCCTCCCGAATTCAAGCCATATATGAAACTCCTAATGGAACTAGATCGTGGACTACAAAATACACAAATGTATCAAAAGTCTGTACACATATGTATAAACTAACAACTTTGTATCTTGTATAAACTGATAGTTAGCGAAAATGTACACATGTGTATAAACTAATAGCGGTGTATTTTGTATAAATTGATAGTTAGCGAGACTGCACACATGTGTATAAACTAACATATGTGTAGCTTGTATAAACTGATACTATCGAGACTGTACACATGTGTATACACTAACAACTGTGTATCTTGTATATACGGAAACTAGCAAGATTTTAGGAATTTTGATTATATCGTTTAATAAATGCAACTTACAAAAGACGCAAATACCCTTCTGTCAATTAATTTAAACGGAAGTTATAACATTGTAATTACAATCTTGCCATTGTTTAAAAATCTCTAGATGATATAATCTAATGGCTCAGATTAGTTCACACAGTTCACTCTCAACCTAGTGTTCACTAGAACCCTACCCTATATATATATATATTCATTAATTTAGCAAAGTAACCATAAGTGCTTAGTTTAACTTTTCATCAAAGTTTGCCTAATCATGATTAAAGTTGGTTGTTGGTGCATATTTGTGACAACAGCTTAGATTTGGTCTTTGGATATCTTATAATTAGTAAAATGATAAACAGTTAACGGGTTTAGTTTTGTAATAGTTAGTTGTAGTGATTGGACCAAACCAGACCCTCATTATAGGGAGTGGTAGGTGAATTGGGCCTAGCCCAATTTGCAGCCCATGTGGTTAAACCCTAGCCAAGTTGCAAACCTGTCTCTATATAAACAGAGTTTTGCATTAGGGTTTGGGTTGCTCAGTTAGTCACTTCAGAGAGAGTTGAGAGAGAATTTGTAGAGAGATTGGCTTGGATGAATTTGTGGGATCTAGATTGATTGTAATCGTTATGATAGATAATCAATAAAGATCGGGTTTATTGTGATTATTGTTCCTACTCGTATTTCTGTGATAATCTGATCTAGAGGATTCTGCACTCTAAATTGGATAGACGATTCTGTGAAGATCCATATGGAATAGGGGACCTACAATTGGTATAGAGCATTGGACATTTTGACGGTTGTTCTAGGGTTTCTACTGTTGTTTCAGATAAACATCAAGGATCTCGGATAGAAGGGTTGCATCTCGGATAATTAGTGAAGCATTTCGGATTGAAAGCTTGCATCTCGGATCAGAAAGAATTGCATCTCGGATCATAAGAAGCAATTCGGATAGAAAGCTTGCATTTCGAATCAGAAAGGATAGCATCTCGGATCATAAGTGAATCATTTCGGATAGAAAGCTTGCAACTCGGAGCAAAAAACGTTGTATTTCAGATCAGAACAATGCATCTCAGATAATTTGGTGTTGATCTCGATTCATCTCGGATAAATATCATCTCGGATAAACACTGATTTGGATCATTTTGGAACATTTCGAATCACTGTTCCAAGTTACCATCTCGGATAACTCATCTCGGACATCTCGGATACTATCTCGAATCATCATCTCGGAAGCCTCTTGGATTAGCATCTCGAACCACTATTTCAAATTCGGTATTGTTCCGAGTTGAACTCAGAAAGGTGGAAAGTTAACCAGCTGACGTAATCAGAGATAAACATTTTCATACACAGAATTTAATCCATGAACAATTTTGACAAACCGATTGCACAGTTAGACTCATGTGATTTTTAGGACAAAAAAAGGTCTCAGACATTATATCTCATTGGATTCATATTGTCGAGATGAGTCTAACGGTACAATTTGGTAAACATACATTTCGGAAAAAATTTAAACGTTTTTAGCAAGCCGGTTCGGTAAAAATGTCGAATATGTCAAACTTGAACGAATTGTTGAGAACGGAGCATGAGGCAGGTACTACTAATAAACTGCCAAAGATGTTGAAGGTAGAGAATTACCTAACATGGAAGGATAGGTTTTAGTCGTTCATTGAATATCAGGACACATGGATGTGGATATGTATTCAAGATGGATACGTAAACCCAACTCATGACTTTGAAGGCAGACAACAGGTCACTGCCTATGTAAACATGCCAGAGGCAGATAAGAGAATGTATGAATCTGAGAAGAAGGCGTTAGCTGCAATAGATGTCGTTACCTGATGGCATCAAACATACATTCAAGCGATATACTACTTCTAAGGAGATGTGGGATGCTCTAGAGAAGAGGTATGAGGGCAATCCTGATGTGAAGAAAAACAAAGTTGACTTGCTGAAGAAGCAATTTACTGTCTTTAAAGGCATAAGAAATGAGTCCCTCGAAGATAACATCACTAGATACTATCATCTAATGTCATAAATGGACAATTATGACATAGAGGGATACACAGACGTTGAGATAAACGATAAGTTGCTAGATGCTTTACCTGCCAAATGGGATATTTATACTCTTATGATAAAGGATGAAGCTGATTATGAAGATAAAGACTTGGAAGAGGTTGTTGGGAATCTGAGAGCTTATTAACTCAACTTGAAGAAGAAGGAAACTGGATATGATTGGGTTCAAGGTCCGGGAATTTATAAAGGGATTCCATCTTCATCTTCTAACAATGCTTCAAGTGATTCAGCAACTGTGTTTCTCTCATGTGAAATGAGTAGGTTGTGACAAATGCTAATGGTGATGTATGTTTTGTAGTTGCTTCAGGAGGATCATCAGGGGCAAAGAGACAACAATCTAGCAATAATAACAGCAGTAAAGATCTATGCCTCTGAGTGTCAAGGCTGCTGAAGATCATCTGGCCTTGCTTGCTTCATTCGTTGCTTCATATGAGAACTACATTCAGGGAAGAATATCTGATCCTGCTACTTTTGATGAAGATTATGATCAAATTGACCCTAATGACCTAGAGGAGATGGATTTACAATGGCAGATGGCCATGATCTCTAGAAGAGTGAAGAGGTTCATGAATAGGAAGGGAAGAAAGTTCGTTGGAAAGAATGTAGGTTATGACAAGTCTAAAGTGAGGTGTTACAATTGTCAAAATTAAGGACACTTTGCTAGAGAGTGTCAAAGACCTAAGACTGAATT
This sequence comes from Scalesia atractyloides, assembly GCA_947069175.1. Lineage (NCBI taxonomy): Eukaryota > Viridiplantae > Streptophyta > Magnoliopsida > Asterales > Asteraceae > Scalesia > Scalesia atractyloides. The sequence continues at coordinate 71,156,412 of CAMTDV010000023.1, forward strand.
TCGAACTAACTCATCTTTTCAAGATTCTCCTGGTCATGGTTCAAGCAACAGGAATGCATCAACTAACACTGGATCAAAGGCCTTGATCTCTACTGCTAGATAAGGTTCTTATGATTGGAGCGTTCATCTGGAAGGTGATGACAATGCCACACAGGCTTTCATGGCTGAGATAGCCCCAATTGATAATGCAAAAGTAAAGGCTGATGCTGAGGTAGAGCAAGAGACTTTTAGCTGAAAAAGTTGGTGATGATCAGACGACTGAAAACACAAAATCTGATGTAGAACATAATGCTGCACATAAGAAGATGGCTGCAGATTTTGCTGCTTTCATGGCTGATCTAAGCAAATCAACGGGAGAGGTACATTCTAATTCTGGTAGTTCTGTTTGCTTAAAATGTCATGAACTGAAAAGTGAAGTTGACAGGCTAACAAAACAAAACCAAAGTCTGATAAATGAGCTCTCGAGCGTAAAAGAATCAAACTTTTTTAAAAGAAATGAGTCATTATATTTGAAGAAAATTAAGGGTTGTGAAGAAGAAATCAATATTTTAACCTGTAAACTAAATGAAAAACTTCAAATTATTGAATTAGCTCATGATAGATGAGTGAGAAAACAAAAGAGATTTCTGAAAAATGCAAAGAGTTGTCAGAAGCACAACTGAAAATTTGTGAACTTGAAAAGAAATTGAATCAATTCAAAGATTCATCTTTTGTTATGAAACACATGATGAATGGCTTGAAGAAAAGTAATGACAAAACAAGTGTGGGCTTTAAAGGTTTCAGTGAAGTTCCACCACCTCTTGGTCATGACTATTCTTTCTTGCCAGACGAAGAAGAGCTAATAGAGTTTGTGTCAACTACACTTAGTAGTTCCACATCAGGGAATGTTGATGTGTCTGAACATGCCAAGAAGGATAATAACAAGGAAGCGGTTTTGAAAACAAAGAATGCACACCCTAAGAATAAAAAACATTTTTTGTTAAAAAAGTTGATTTTGTTAAAGGGAGTGATATGAAAGAAGAGACCATTGTTATTGAAAGAGAGTCAAATGTGCAGTTTGCTAAAAATAAAAACACAGAAAAATCAGAAATTAAGCAAACTAAACAAGATCCTTCAAGGGCATCATCATCGTCACCTGATGGATCTAAACCAAAGACTTCAGTTAAGAAGTCTTCGGCTAGAAGATCGTTCTTCAAATGTCACAACAAGGGACATGTAGCTAGTTGTTGTCCTATCAAAAAGAATGAAGCAAAGTGACTGAGAGAAAGAGGGAAAAATCACCAGAAAAAGTGGTGATGGTGAGCAGCAAGTTCCTAACTCACCGAAGTCATCTACTACCAAGCAACAGAATGTTGCTGTTGGTGTAGATAAGGTTGAAAAAGGAACTCAACAAGTTCCTCGTTTTCAAAGAAATCAACAAAGGTTTCAGCCTGAATCTACATCAGACAGATATGAGAGACCTAGGAGTAGTTCACCAATATTGAATAACTTTAATGGTCATTCAAGTAATTTCAGAAGTCAAGGTCAATATCAAACTCGATATCAGAATGTTGGTAGTCGAAATTTTTATAACAATGGCTTTAGAAATTATCACAATCGAAATTCAAGGAATCAAAACCAAAATTTCCAAAGGCCATAGAGTCCAAACATGTATAGCAAACCTCAGGACCAGAGACCGAATGGAAATAAAAAACCATTTCCATCAACAGGTCTGAGATCCAAGACGTTAGTTAGGAGTGATGGATATTGGATGGATGTTCCGGTGTTGATGAATCTGGAAGACCCAAGACCATTAAGGCTTGGGTCCCTCAATCTAACTAATTTTGTTGGGTTGTGTAGGAGCTGCTAAGTGTGACATTTGTGCCTTTTCAACCATTGTACAATTACAAACAATTTCGTATTCAATTAAACCCTGTGTTTTACTTCTAATATTTGTATAATTATCTAAGACATTTGCACAATTTCAATTTCTTGCCGATTTCGAACCCTCAAAAATTTTTGTGGAAGTTATTCATTAACTGACACTCAAATGTAATTAGTTTAACATGACATACACTCCGAAACAAGGACATAAGCTACACATACCCTAAATACCCTTCACATGACTTAGATATAAGTTTTGAAGGGTTAGATATGACAAAAACACGCTTATACAAATCCAGTGACTATTTTCGTCAAACTGCGAAAGTCTTTTGGTCCGTATTCAAGATACGAACCATGTGTATCAATCCAAATATTTTTGTATTCAATAAAATCTTGTATTTTATTAATGAGAATGCAAAAATGTCAATCGTTGCACAATTTCGATCATTTTCGTGCTCGTTAAAGCGTTTTACGCATTTTTGCGAAACGCGTAACCATACAACCAAACGAACCAACATCCACGACATTTTCAGGCATAATCTAAGTTACACATGTCTTAACACCTTTATATAACCTAAATATTAGGTTAAAGGGGTTAAAAATGGCAAACAAGTGAAAATACAAGTCCAAGGGCCAAAAATGTCAAAAAAATAATAAAGATTTTTGTTTCTTCACCAAGTTTGCCACCTATCTCCAATTTTTGACACCTAGCACTCATTTTGCCATACTTAATTTGGTGTTGCCACATGTTAGGACACTAATCCACAATTGAGGACACTTGTCATCACCTCCTTAATCCTAAAATATTATAAATACCCCATGATTCTTCAATTTTTTTCACACCACTTCAAAACACTTCAAAGCAAAGTGTGAAGTTCTACTTTCTATCCTTTCTTGGAGCTAGTTTCCAGCCTTTGGAAGCCTCCTATCTTGAGTTCCGAAAGTGTTCTTGAACACGAATATGTATTCTTCCAAGTTCTTTCATTATTTTAGCTATTTTGAAACAATAAGACAATGTAAACATGTAACTTAATAAAACAAAATTTTAAATTCCATGAGTTGTGAAACAATAGTTCTGTGACATGACTCCCCGATCTTTCCGTCGTGGTTCGTTGTTTTACGCGGTTGGGGTGTTACATAAAGATTGGTATCAGAGCTTATGGTTATAAGAAATTAGGTTATTAGTAATGCTTTGACCTAGACTATAACCTTCCTAGGACCCTAACGCGAGTTATCTTGCGTTTAGTTTCTTAAAACAATAGCATCACCTATCTTTAGGTGATTACCAAAACAAATACACAAGTTACAATTTGAAAATCAATCATCTATCCTTAGATGATTTGTTTTGGCTTAAAGCCTTGTAAGTTTTCAAAATCCCGTCAAAGTTTGGGTTTTATTAATGTGAACACGTGCAATCTGGAAGGGTGGATTCTTTCATATACATATATTCTAAATTGATTACATGTAAATGGACCTAGTCCATAATTTAATTGTAAATAACTCAATCTAATAATTCATTACATATGGGCCTAGCCCAAAAGCTTTTGTAAGTATGGGCCTAGCCCAATTTTCTTACTATGTGTGGGCCTAGCCCAATTTGTTTCATGTACGTGGGCCTAGCCAAATACTAATTTTGTTTAAAGTGAGTTAAGCCCAATTGGTTTGTAAAAGTGGGTCTAGCCCAAGTTAAAAATGAAAGATTGGGCATAGCCCAATATAGTTTATAAAAATTGGATTAGCCCAAGTATAGTTTTATAAAAGTGGGCTTTAGCCCAAAGTTAGTTTTATAGAAATGGATTAGCCCAATTTTAGTTTTAATAAAAGTGGGCTTGGCCCAATAGTTAATTTTTATACAAGTGGGTCTAGCAATTGTAAATTTTATAAAAGTTGGCTTAGCCCAAAGTTAATTTTATAAAAGTGGGCTTATCCCAAGTTTGATTTTTATACAAGTGGGTCTTAGCCCACTAATTTATATAAATGGGCTAGTCTATATATTTAATAAAAATAAGTTTAGCCCAATATAATTTTTATAAAAATGAGCTTAGTCTAATAATTGTTTAGTTGGGTTTAATCCAAGTTTATAAAATACTTACTAGTAAATTTTATAACTTATAAAAAATTATTTGTAAAAACTATAAGTTATAAGTTGATTATTATAAATTCTAATAAATATAAGAGGTAACTGTTGATTTGTTTGTTTTGATCGTTATGTTCGCGTCGACTATTTTATTCGTTTCGTATTTGTCGTTTGTTTCGTTTATACCATATGCTTTGTTTTGTCCGAATTGTCCAAGTTGTCCCAATTGTTGTCTGATATATTATATTATTTTATCAAAAGTTGAACACTTATCATTTTTTTATTTGATTCAACATGATCAAAATATATAGTTTTTATACAAAAATACATGTACACATATTGTGCTTTCAAAATATATATTTTTATCAAAAATATATATATTTCTCCTTTTTAGTTTAAGTAAACATAAATAATTATATTCTTAACTTTTTCATCCAAACCTTTATTTAAACAAGATTAAAGTTCCTAATCACTTTTAATCACAAAATCTTTAGTTTAATCGCATCTTAATCAAGATTTATATTTACAAAAATTTTGCCATAGTTTCCTTTAAAATATAAGTTCCCATGTTTTTATAAACATGTTTTAAATCATTTTTTCTATCTCAAATAATCATCAATCACAAATATTATACAAATGTATTAATAAAAATATCATGAACTTGTTATAGTTTTAATCTTTCTTAAAATGGAAACTTTATTATCACTTTTAAACAAAATTTCTAAATCATAACTTTTATTTAGTAATCTATAACTTGTATGATCATTTTTAAAATATGAAATCATGTTCATGACTATTTTTGTTAATGAATCTTGTTAATCTAAATATGCGTGTGTTTAGATCATCTTTTTACTCATAAATTTGCAAGATTCAAGTTTACTAGTTTATAACAAATTCAAGATCATCCAAAATCATCAAGAAAACCAACTATTACAAGTATGAAATTCAAGATAAAATACTTGTGCGAAAAAAGAAAGATAGCCTAAATGTCTAATAGATTAGAACACTTGTAGGTTGAGAAACGAACAAAGTATCAAGAATCGAATAGAGATTTGCACGGAATGCAAATCAATGAGTTCATGTTTCCCCTTTTATTTTAGCGTTTTTATGGTTTTTAAATGTGCGGGGATGTATACATGTTACATATAGTATAGCTAGGAAAATGAAAATATTTAGATCACATGTGAATAAGGCTCAAGCATTGGGACCATTAATGAATAACAAGTACTGAGGAACAAGGGGATAGATCTATTGAGTTTGGGCGAGCCCCACTTTATTACGGCAATAATAACATATCGTATTAGAGTGCTTTTGTGTCTAAAAACAAGTGTCCTAGACACAATAAATCGTCAAGGGTTCGTTGCCACCTTATTCGGCATACAGATTAGTGTCCTTGCAACACACTAATGATCTTACAAGTTTCATTAAGCTATATTAAACGAACTTATTATTTCAAATGTTTTTGAAGATTCATTTGATACGAAAATTTATAACATAATTCACAAGCTTTTGTTGACGTTGTTTTCAAAATTAACATGTATTACAGGAAACTAATGGATGGCCTTCGGGGAAAATCTTGTTTGTATGTTGTGAAGTCAAGACGTTATAAATCATCCAGACTTTTGTTATTATGTTTTATAAACTTATGTTTAAATTTTAAGTAATGTTGTTAAACTTGTGGTATGTTTTAAAAACAAAAGTTTGTCTGTGAATTTTGGTTAAATAAAAAGTATGGATGAATATTTTGTAATGTATTACGATTGTCGTTTACTTGGTTGAATGCAACGATTGCCGCTCTGGCCACACCTCGCGCACGCTTTCGCTACATCGAAATTCGGGGTGTGACACCTGTACCCTGAGTTTTGTGTCTAAGGCTAGAGTGTTCGTACACATCCACATTATCATACCAGCCACTCTTACCTAGGAACTCTTGGGGTGAGTGTCCACTTATAGGCTAAAGCATGTCTTCGCGATACATTATAATGACCCATTTACTTTGATTAGTCACCGTGTCATTTGTTTGTTTTTAAGTAACGAATGAATGACCACCATCCTTATATTTTGTCGATATTTTAACATCTCTCTAGATTATCCCTATTTTTCTTCTAGAATGCCTCCTCGACGTAATACAACTCAAGATGTTGAAATGGCAGCTATGATCGCTCAGTAAACTGCTGTTGTACTCCAGAACCTAGTGACCCAGATAAACCAAGCAAACAATAACAACAATAATGCACCCGAACCGTGCAACTACAAACAATTTAACTTGGCTAAACCACACAAGTTTACTGGGTCCGAAGAAGCTACTAGACTCCTACAGTGGTTTGAGAGTCTCGAATGCACATTTTGTCACGTTCCATGCCTGAATGAGTGAAAAGTCGAGTTTGCATCGAGTGTATTCCAGAAAAGAGCACTCACATGGTGGAATGGTGTGATGAGAGATAGGGGTGCCGATGTGGCAATGGCACAAACGTGGGAAGAGCTTCGAGCTCTAATGATAAGGTAATTATGCCCACGTCATGAACAATGGGCACTGGAAGATGAATTCCACAATCTTACACAAGATAGTGGAGAGCATCGTGCCTACACTGACCGTTACGAAGAATTGAGCTTGTTGTGTCCCGCCATGGTCATTCTGTTGGATAAAGCAATCGAGAGGTACATCGATGGCCTGCCTGACCCCGTTCAGGACATTGTTACTGGTCGCAACCCTACCACTGTTCGACAGGCTATCGAATTAGCTACTACCATACTGAGTCTCAGGTCAAGAAGGGGAAACTGTTTTCACAAGGGTGACAAGAAACAGGCAGCTAATACCACTCAAGAGAAAATAATGGAGAACAAAGTTGAGTCTTCCAAGAAGTCGAGGAAGCGAAAGGCATCACAGAACTTTGCAGTGGTTGCACAACACAACCAGAACACTCAAAACCAGCCAGCACAACCTCCTGCGAGGAAACCCAAGCCAACCCTGCTAGACCTCCGTTCCCACCAGGTTCTTGCTACAACTGTGGCGAGATGGGTCACTTTAAAAACAACTGCCAAAATTGGTGAACGCGAATGCAAATCTAGCCCGTGGACGCGCATTGAACATCAATGCCAACAAGGCTCGTGCTGATAACGAAGTCATTAACGGTACGTTCCTTGTTAACAATCATCCTACTTCTATTCTTTTCGATTCAGGTACCGATAGAAGCTTTGTATCACTAGCCTTTGAACCTTTGCTTTCGATGCCCAGAATTAAATTAGGAAAACCCTTAACGATGGAAATAACTAGTGGTGAACCCGATGTACTCGACTATGTCATTCGTAGTTGTCAATTGAACCTGGATAACCACATTTTTCCCATTGACCTCACACCAATGCAACTCGGGAGTTTTAACATCATCATAGGAATGGATTGGTTAACCAAACACCATGCAGAGGTGATCTATTTCGACAGGGTTGTTTGTATACCTCTTTCATCTGGCGAAACCTTAGAAGTTCACAGAGAGAAATCCTCTAGTAGCCTAAAACTCATGACCTGTACGCAGGCCCAAAAATACCTACGAAAGAATTATGTAGCCTTTTTGGCACATATCGTAGAGGAAAAAGGCAAGGACAAAACTGTTTAGGACATCCCCGTTGTTCGGGAATATCCTGAGGTGTTTCCTGAAGAGCTACCTGGTTTACCCCCAATTCATCAAGTTGAGTTTCGTATTGAGCTTGTACATGGTGCCAATTCAATTGCCAAATCTCCTTACCATCTTGCACCATCTGAAATGCAAGAGTTGTCAAAGCAACTCCAAGAACTTTCAGACAAGGGATTCATTCGTCTGAGCTTTTCACCTTGGGGCGCTCCTATCCTATTCGTGAAAAAGAAGGATGGATCCTTCCACATGTGTATCGATTATCGTGAGCTCAACAAACTCATAATCAACAATCGAGATCCCCTACCTCAGATTATGATCTCTTTGATCAGCTACAAGGTGTGACCTGCTTTTCAAAGATTGATATGTGTTCTGGGTATCATCAACTTCGTGTACTCGAAGAAGATATACCCAAGACTGCAGTTTGCACTTGATACGGCCATTACGAGTTCACTGTCATGCCTTTTGGTTTGACGAATGCTCTTGCTGTCTTCATGGACTTAATGAATAGGGTTTATAAACCTTATTTAGACAAGTTCATCATTGTTTTCATCGACGACATCCTCATTTATTCTAAGTCTCGAGCCCATCACGAAAAACATCTCCGTCTAACGATGGAACTCCTCAAGAAAGAAAAACTTTACGCCAAACTCTCCAAGTGTGAATTTTGGCTAAAAGAAGTTCAATTTTTGGGACACATTCCCGCCAAAAATCAGTGCGATTAGGGATTGGAGTACACCTATTACTCCTACCGAAGTTAGTTCATTTCTTGGTCTTGCTGGATACTATCGACAATTCATCATGAACTTTTCAAAGACCATGGTTCCCCTCACCACTTTGACTCAGAAGATAAACCTTTCGAGTGGGGACCAAACAAGAGGAAGCCTTTCAAACATTGAAACAAAAACTCTGTGATGCTCCTGTTTTATCTTTACTAGATGGCAACGACGATCTCGTTGTCTATTGTGACGCATCAAACCTAGGCCTTGGTTGTGTTCTCATGCAAAGAGACAAAGTCATAGCCTATGCATTAAGACAATTGAAAATCCACGGGAAGAACTACACAACTCATGATCTTGAGTTAGGAGCCGTAGTTTTTTGCGCTCAGAATTTGGAGACACTACCTTTACGGTATGAAATGTGTGGTTTTCATTGACCACAAAAGTCTCCGACACATATTCAATCAAAAGGAGTTAAACAAGAGACAACGATGCTGGGTCGAACTTCTGAACGACTACAACTATGAGATTCGCTACCATCCTGGTAAGGCGAATGTTGTGGCTGGTGCGCTTAGTCGTAAGGAACGTGTCAAACTTCATTGTGTTCGACTTCAATCTGATATCTAGACACATATCCTTCAAGCACAACATACATGTGTGACCCAAAGCTTGTTAAAAATGAGCTGCCACAAAATCTCGAACTTCAACTCGAAACAAAAGACAACATATTACTCTACTACAAGAAGCGTTTATGGATTCCTAGTCAAGACAATCTCCGCACCTTATTGATGGAAGAAGCTCATAAGTCTTGTTATTCAATCCATCCTTGTGCAGATAAAATGTATAAGGATCTCCATACCCAGTATTAGTGGTCGGGTATGAAGAAGGACATTGCCTTGTATGTGTCTAAATTCCTAACTTGTCTTAAAGTTAAGGCAGAACATTAGCACCCATCTGGTTTATTGGAGCAACCAGAAATACCAGTATGTAAGTGGGAGAACATTGCGATGGATCTCATCACTAAACTACTGCGCACACCTAAAGGTCATGATGCCATTTGGGTAATCATCGATCGTCTAACAAAGTCAGCACACTTTTTGGCAATTCATGAGGATCTATCTGCTAACAAACTTGCCAAGATCTACGTTGATGAGATTGTATCTCGTCATGGTGTTCCTTTGAACATCATATCCGATCGAGATGCTCGATTCTCATCTCACTTTTGGAAGACCATGCAATCTGCCATGGGAACCAAAGTCAATCTAAGCACTACTTATCATCCTCAAACGGATGGACAATCTAAAAGGACAATTCAAACACTGGAGGATATGCTTAGAGCATGTGAGATCGACTTTGGTGGTAGTTGGGATTCGCATCTACCGTTGGTCGAATTCTCCTACAATAATAGTTATCACGCCAGCATCAATATGGCGCCTTTAAAAGCTCTATACGGTTGAAAATGTCGTTCACCTATCTGCTGGAATGAGGTCGGTGAAGCTCAGCTCACTAGACCTGAACTCATTCACGATATAATAGACAAAGTCAAAAAAATTCACGATAACCTTCTGATAGCTAGAAGTCGTCAAAAGAGTTATGCGGACAAATGATGCAAGCCCTTGGAATTCCAAGTTGGTGATCACGTTCTTATCAAGGTATCCCCTTAGGAAGGTGTGATTAGATTTGGAAAGAAAGGAAAACTTGCGCCATGATATATTGGACCATTCAAGATCGTTGAGAGAATCGGAAAGGTGGCATACTGACTTGAGCTACCTCCTGAACTTGGGAATATTCACCCAGCATTCTACGTGTCCAATTTGAAAAAAGTGTTTAGCCGATACAAACCTCCAAATTCCCTCTTGACGAAATTCACGTTGATGACACTATGCACTTTGTCGAGAAACCTGTGGAGATATTGGACCGTGACGTTAAGAAACTCAAGAGTACACGTATATCGATAGTTAAAGTTCGCTGGGAACCCAAACATGGCCCAGAATTTACTTGGGAATGAGAGGATAAGATGAAAGTGAAAAATCCACATCTGTTTTCACAAAGTTTCCTCTAGTTAAATTTCGGGACGAAATTTCCAAAAGTAGGGGAGACTTTGACATTTGTGCCTTTTCAATCACTGGACAATTACAAACAATTTCGTATTCAATGAAACCATGTGTTTTAATTTGCGATATTTGTATAATTATCTAAGACATTTGCACAAATTCTAATTTTTGCTCAATTTCAAACACTCAAAAACTTTTGTGGAAGTAATTCATTAACTGACACTCAAACGCAGTCAATATAACGCGACATACACTCCAAAACAAGGACATAAGCTACACATACCCTAAATACCCTTTACATAACTTAGATTTAAGTTTTGAATAGTTAGATATGACAAAAACCGATTATACAAGTCCAGGGACTATTTTCGTCAAACTGCGAAAGTCTGTTGGTCTGTATTCAAGACACGAACCATGTGTATCAATCCAAATATTTTCGTATTCAATAGAATCTTGTATTTTATTTATGAGAATGCAAAAAATGTCAATCGTTGCACAATTTCGATCATTTTCGTGTTCGTTAAAGCGTTTTACGCATTTTTGCGAAACGCGTAACCGTACAACCGAACGAACTGACATCCATGACATTTTCAGGCATAATCCAAGTTACACATGTCTTAACACCTTTATATAACCTAAATATTAGGTTAAAGGGGTTAAAAATGACAAACAAGTGAAAATACAAGTCCAAGGGCCAAAAATGTCAAAAAAATAATAAAGATTTTTGCTTCTTCACCAAGTTTGCCACCTATCTCCAATTTTTGACACCTAGCACTCATTTTGCCACACTTAATTGGTGTTGACACAGGTTAGGACACTATTCCACACTTGAGGACACTTGTCATCACCTCCTTAATCCTAAAATACTATAAATACCCTATAATTCTTCCATTTTTTTCACACCACTTCAAAACACTTCAAAGCAAAGTGTGCAGTTCTGCTTTATATCCTTCTTGGAGCTTGTTTCCAGCCTTTGGAAGCCTCCTATCTTGAGTTCTGAAAGTGTTCTTGATCACGAGTAAGTACTTTTCCTAGTTCTTTCATTATTTTAGCTATTTTGAGCTAAAAGTCGAGCAGTTTGGCTTCCTGGTTGACTTTTGGTTCTGACCATATTTGGTCAGTCAAATTTCAATTGAACTTTGCAATGTGATCATAATCACGAAGGTTATAATCCTAACGATTTCACCTTCTGATTACCACGTTTACTAGTCGAAGTGACGAGTCAAAGTTTCGGTTAAAAATGTGCATGATATTCATTTTACAACGAAACTATTTTCGGGTAGTTTTGATACAAAATCAGTTTTATAAACTTAGTTTGACATATTTTGACATGTCTAGCTCGTCACTTCTAGTTTAGTGCTTATTTAGGGTCGTAAATCGAGCGGTCCTGACCACCGTTTTGACTTTTGAATCCGACCCGTTTGGTCGTTCTTAGGATCCGATCAAACACATATTTGTGACCATAGTTGTATAGGGAATAACCTACTGAGGTTATACCTTATGGTCATGTTGTTTGGTTACTGTTATGATAAGTTACCTCTGTGTTCTTAAAAAATGATGACCAAAATGCCCTTTTGCGCATAAATCCATTTAAACACATGTAACCAATTTTTGACATATAAACTTATGTTATAACATTTTCAAACATGTTTGTGCATTTAAGACTTATCATAGGACATGTTTAACCATCCCATCACGCGTTTGTGCTAATGACCCATTAAAGTAGCATAAACTACCTTGACGAGTCATAATGGGTCAAAAGCACTTAGGATCCTTTCCAAATCAGAATGTTAAATTTGTTAAACCATATCAATGAGTTCCAACACTCGTTTGATTTATAAGACTTCATTCTATCCAATCTCTCGTTTGTAGTCCCGACACGCTAACATATTTATCTGACACATTAGGACACGTTTGAGCTTTGTTTATTCCGTTGATCAAGAACAACTTCGCAATCCCAATTGAGTACATAGTTCCCCTCTTTTACATTTTGCAAATGTTTTGGGGTGACTCATATGTGCTAAATCATTTTCAAGTTTTCAAAAAACAAAACAATGTCTATGGTTTATATATAAAACAATACGAATTCAATAATGTGAAAAACTTGTTGATGTGTATTCCATAACACGAATGACATTAATAAGCTTTAGCGAGCCAACCAATAGTATGTTATGGTACCATAGGACTGACAATCCCATTATCGGACTGTTCCACTGGATGTGGTGGAAGTTTGGGTAATGACAGAATCTGTTTCTGATTAACAAATCATTTGTTGATTTGTTAGTCTAGTTAAAGAGACCCTTTGGTGGTCTATTATAGATATCCTTTGGTGGTATAGTCAACACAGGTTTGAATGGGTTCATTAAAGAATGATCAAAAGTTTCACAACTAAAAACACGGACGATTTGTTTATGACATAGACAATTGGTTTATGACATGGACGATTGATTTATAACACTGACGAATGATTTATAACATGGACAAATGGTTTATAACACGGACAAATGGTTTTGAACAATATCATGCAATGATTTTCACTTGAAGATATAAACCATACAAAGTTTTCTTTTGAAACAATATATTACAAGGTTTTACAAAAGAAACGTTTTGGTCAAGATTCATGGCCATAAGGTTTTAACAACTCTAACCAACTTGTTTTAGTTGGTTAATTGTATTGCAATATCAAACACTTTTGATACGATGTTTTCACTTAACGACTCTTGTATTCAGACGAGGTGTTGCAATATATATACAAAGCCACGAATTTGACACACTCACAAAATCTATGTACTCGTCGGCGTTTTTATGCTTACTCTCTTTTCACATGTGTTTCAGGAGTCAATTCTTGATAATATGATGCATGCTTCACGTAGGAATGGACGAGGGCCTTAGTGACTTAAAACATGAAAGATAATTTATTTATGTGTTGTTTCTGTTTATCCCAAGACAATGTAAACATTTAACTTAATAAAACAAAATTTTAAATTCCATGAGTTGTGAAACAATAGTTCTGTGACATGACTCCCCGACGTTTCCGCCGTGGTTTGTTGTTTTACGCAGTCGGGGTGTTACACTAACGAGGATTAATAACTTGTGGTATGTTGATAGTGGCTGCTCCAGGCACATGATGGGGGATGCGAAGTTGTTGACTGAGTTTGAAAACATAGATGGAGGTTATGTGAATTTTGCAGGTGCTAAAGGATGGCACATTATAGGTCGAGGAAAAGTGATAAACGGGAAGATCACATTGGACAAAGTGAACTATGTCGAGCAACTTCAACACAATCTGATGAGCGTGTGACAAGTCTGCGACAAGGGTCATTCTGTCCATTTTACTAATCTGAAGCTTTGGTGTTGAAACCAGGTTTGGTAATACCGGATGATTGGGTAGTGATGAGAGCGCCAAGGAGAAACGACACTTATGTCATGGACATGGGTGCTAAGGATTCTTCCACTATTGTGGCATGTTTATTGTCAAAAGCATCTGAGGCTGGGTCAATGTTGTGGCATAAACGCATGGCCCACATCCACTATCCAAAAATGAATTATATTATTAAAAATGGTTTAGTGCAAAGGATGGCAGTGCAGAGGTTTCATGTGGAAGATAAATGTCTTCCATGTCAAAAGGGAAAACAACATAAGAAACCTCATAAGTCCAAAACAGTAAATTCCATAGATGTCCCTTATGAGTTACTTCATATGGATCTATTCGGTCAAGTGAACATAAGGAGCATAGGTGGAAAGTACTATTTTTTAGTTGTCACAGATGATTACTCACGGTATTCATGGGTTTTCTTTTCAGGAACAATAGATGAGACAACAAAGATGTTGATAGGTCTTTTTACAAAATTGGAAAATGTCCATGATTCATGGATCAAGAGGATAAGGAGTGATAATGGCACAGAGTTCAAGAATTAGATTTTGGATCTCTATTGTCTTTGCAAGGGAATTGAACTGCTCCTTATACACCTCAACAGAATGGAGTCGCTGAGAGGAAAAACAGGATGTTGATTGAAGCCACTAGGACTATGCTTTCTGATTCAAAGCTTCCAGTTCTTTTCTGGGGAGAAGCTGTGAACACAACTTGTTATGTCCTAAACAAAGTTTCAACGGTTAAACGGTTTAACAAAACATGTCACAAACTTATGTTTAACAAGAAACCAAACTTGAAAGGCTTTGAACCATTTGGATTACCCTGCACCATTGTGCGAAATAAAGAAAAAAAAATTTGGTGAGGTAGCTGACGAGGGATACTTTCTAGGTTATATGCCTGGAACACTGAATAAAAGGACTTTTAACCTAAAAACTGGTAAAATTGAGGGTGTGTTTAACATGGAAATCACTAGTTATTCACCTCAACAATCAACGAGTGGTCATGCTATATTATATGATTATGATAGCGTTTTTAAATCATTTAATATTCCTGAGTTTTCAAATGCAAATGAGTCTCAAGTGATTCACACTGTGTGACACCATTGCTACCACACGCGCAAACAGAGATCATCCAGTTGAGAACATTATAGGTGATGCTGCTGCAGGTATTCAGACAAGAAGAGGTGTGATCGAAGGTTCCTATTTATTAACTTCGATTCAGAAGACTAGACTGGGATGATAAACGAGTATACATATATAGTTATTTTATTGCCTAAGTGGAGCCGAAAAATATTCATGTGGCTCTTAAAGATAATTCATGGGTTGATACGATGCAAGATGAATTAGCTCAGTTCAAGAAATTGAAAGTTTGGGAGCTAGTCGACTTGCTAGAAGGAGAAAAGGAAATAGGCACCAAGTAGGTGTTTAAGTGCAAGAAAGACGACCGAGGGATCGTGACAAAGAACGTCTCGACTAGTGGTGAAAGGGTTCAATCACCAAGAGGGGATTGATTACAATGAAGTGTTTGCACCAGTAGCAAGGTTGGAAGAAATTCATTTGTTCCAAGCTTTTGCATCATTCAAGGGCTTCAAACTTTACCAACTTAATGTGAAGAGTGTGTATCTTTATGGGAAAGTCCAAGAAGTGGTGTATGTCTCACAACCAGATGGTTTATTGATCCAGATTATCCAGATCGAGTCTATCGACTTGATAAGGCGTTGTATGGATTGCATCAGGCACCTAGGGCGTGGTATGAGACACTGTCAGCATATTTGTTAATAATGGTTTTGAAAGAGGTCAGACTGACAGTACACTTTTCATTAAGAGAAAGAAGGAAGACTTTCTGCTGGTACAGGTATATGTAGATGATATTATTTTTGGGTCATCTGATGAGAACATGTGTCATTAATTCAAGGAGGTAAAGAAAAGCAAGTTCAAAATGAGTGCGATGGGTGAATTCTCTTACTTTCTGGGTTTGCAAGTTGAACAAAAGAAGGATAGGATGTTTATACATCAGACAAAGTATGTATATGACATTTTGTCTCGTTCTAAAATGGAATATTGCGCTACTTTCAACACTCTTATCTGCGAGAATCACAATCTTGGTCCAACTCAATACAGGGCAATGATTGGTTCTCTAATGTACTTGACTGCTTCAAGACCAGACATTATGTTCGCAGTGTGTCTTTGTGCCTGATATCAAGCGAATCCAAAAGAGTCACATATGAAAGCGGTGAAGCGGATTCTTCGTTATTTAAAGGGGAAACCTAAACTTGGGTTATGGTATCCAGCTGCTAGTGATTTGAAGTTTGTTGCTTTCACTGATTCAGATTTTGGAGGATGCAAATCAACTATTGTCTACCACAGGTGGTTGTCAGTTCTTAGGAGAGAGGATCGTGTCATGGCAACTTAAGCACATCCATAGGATGTCTTGGGCTTGCTCATGTTTGGGCCTCCAAATATCTCCCATACCATAGCCTGTATAGTCATGTGGGCCCCCATGACTATTGGGCTTGGTAGGGTTCACATTGGTGTCGGCTGGTTAAGACTCGCATCACCCGAATGAAAATGTAAAACAAAAATGCGAGAAGTAAGGTCGGAAGGGTGTCCAGGTGTAGACACAATGACAACTCAAAGTGGGGTTAGTTCACACGACGTTTGGCATAGCATGCTTTGGCCTAATAGGTCCTTCGTACTCTCATCGTTAGTCCCCAGGTAGGCAAACTGGTCCTTTATTTTGGATTTATACGAATGCCAAGCCTAGACAGGACGTTCCGACTACGGTACTCATACCCTTCCAGTTACTACGTGCCCGTCGTGAAAACCCACTTTGATGTAATTTGAGAAATATGAAAACATTGCAAAAATATTTAAAAAGAAATCATGGAATTTGTGAAATCATGAGGTGTGTGCTTTCATTGGTATGATATGTTATTGAGATATGAACTATGATGAGCATTGCATATTAACACGTACTTGTGGGAGTGCTTGCGTAAAATTGTGTGTGAAAATAAACATGAAACATATAAACATCATGAATTTTGCATGTAACACATAAACAATTAAAATCTAACCAACTATAGTATAGGCTCTAAGGGTCTAATAACCTATCCTATATCCCTATAGTCACAAGCTCTGATACCAATCTGTCACACCCCGACCCGCAGCGGAATAAAAGTCGGGGCATGATAGCGTTACCACCAAAGCTCATGATATTTAATAAAAAGTTTTATATTTATTAAATTAAAATTAACTTCAAGTATCCATCACACAATTCATACAAGCACAAACAATAAACCAAAAGATTGTTCCAAATGAGATAACTTGTTTATTCTTCTAAGGCCATCCTATGTGTTTCTTTCCTCAGCTTGTTCACTTGTATCATGCGTAAAACAGAAAACTTTGGGTCAACAAAAGTTGGCGAGTGAACCTTGATAAAACATTTAAATAATTGAATTTTATTGTTGTTTAAATAAAATTATGCATGAATCATATGTGAACAGAGATGTATATATATAACCAATCACAAACCACATTGTATGAACACATTACATGATGAATGATGTATTTGAGATCAAGGCTCAATCAAACGCAGCCGATCTAATGAGGCACCTGATGCTCAACCCGTATCCCACGAGGAACTGCTGGTCCTAATGAAATGATTGCACTGAAATGATAAAATGTATCCACATATAAACCACATAACAACTATACACATTTGATCACAAAATGATATTAGCACAAGTGTAAATAAAATAAAAGAAATTGTACGACACATGATACACCCCAAAACATGATTAAAACAGGGAATTTGAAGAGATTCACTCACAGTGGGTGTGTATTCTTGAGTGGAAACAAGAGCGCACGAGTTGCGGATTTAACTGACGAAGGAGTACTAACCTAAATTAATAACGCGATAGCTCGGTAAATAAATAAATTAATATTTAGGTTAAACCTTTGTTTAGATTTTTAGGTTATTTTATTGGGTTTTATTAATATTTTATACCCTTAGAAAACATATATTTTTAAACATTTTAATTGATTTTATATCAAATATAAGGCCTTAGAATAAGATATTAGAAAAATAATAATAAAAAAAATCTTGTTAGCCTGTCAGCTGTCAGACCGGTTCGATGGCACTGTTAGCATGTGTGTGGTGAGGCTCGAACTCGTGACCTCTCGGTTGCGTGCACGCAGCTCTACCAACTGAGCTACGTGTCTAACCTGAAAGAATCTGGATTTTAATTATACTTATACACATTTTAGGTTTTTTCAAATTTAATTAAGTTGAAAAAGAAATTTAAATGATTCGACCGGTGTGAGTCAGGGGACTCGATCCCGCGACCTTGAGTATGTTTTGCACCCAGCCCAACCAACTGGGCTTGGTGTCTAACCCAACAATACTTGAATTTTAATTATATTTATATAATAAATATGTTGGTACAGAAAAGATAGATTTAAAAAAGGGTTTAAAGAGGTCAGGCCGGTGGGTGCTTGGACTCGAACCGGTGGTCCCGGGTTTAGGTTGCACCTGGCCCAACCAGTTGGCCTGGGTGCTTAACCCGTTTATAATCCGTATTTCATTATACTAATACACATTCTGCCCATTGTCTTCTCCAATTAAAATTCAAACCAATCTTGCACCCGCCTGAATTTTAATCCGATTTACCTTGGTTTCTCTATAAATCAACTACACATGACAAAAGCTCAAAAGAAAGGAATAGGGGTGCTACTATATGACAGAACTGGTGGTGGCTCAATTCCGACGGGTTCGGTGGTTCTCCGGTGAGCAGCGCTTTTCCGACGACAATTGTATTGAGCGAACAGAGAAAATGAGCGCGTTTAGGTTGTGAGTAATCGACTAGTATTTATAGGGGTATTTGAGGGCTTGGTTTTGGTTTTGGATTGATTGCCAGTGCAATCAATCAAGAAGTTTACCGAAAATAAACTCGAACAGCTGTTAATTTGAAGAAAAACACGTAGATTGCCGGGATCTCCGGCGAGGGGATCTTGCAGGTGTTGCAGGGTTTCCTCTTGGTTTCAAAATAAGAGTAATGCGATTCCAAATTAGCACAACATGTGTGTGCAGCGCAGTGGTGTTTGTGGTGTGTGTGCTAATCAGGGAACCCGGGTTCGATCCCGGTTTACCCATTTTTTTGAGTTTTTATTTATTTTAATTATTTTAAGCTAAAACAGTTATTAATTCTAAATATTTAATATTTAATTGATTCTTTATTTTATTTTATTAAGATTACTTTAAACCTTTGCTATTATATTCTAATATATAAAACAATAAACAAAAATGAAAATAAATCAACTGACATAAATAAAATATACTTCGATTGATAATTTGGGGCGGGTTTTCGAACCCGATTTATACAAATGTTACAAAAACAACTTAAATAAAGAGTTTTGGGTTCGAAATCATAACATAAGTGGAGGCACGGCCGTGGTGATGTACTTCGTAAATGACAACTTCCTTGTTTTTCATATAATGTCAAGCAGAACAGTGGAACTTCATCAACTACTATGGGGAACAAAAGGAGAGGAAGGAGGCCCTCTATCGAGGTTACTCGTGTCCGTTATGCAAGTTCGCTAAGGGAGGCTTTGGAGGAGATGACATCGGTGGAAGAGATCCTAATAGACAGGGTCAACTACTTAACAATGGGGCTTCAGACTAGCTTCCAAGAAATCAACCTTTCAAAGGTTGGATATTCTTGCTATGCCTCCCATGGAGCCAATCTTCCCACAAGAGGATTGGAACCTAGCTCAAGAAATCACTGTCCCCATCGGATGGGATCACTTCCACCGGAGCCACCTCTAGACACACTTCATGAGGTTCCGGTGACCACCAACCCTTTCCCATGATGAGCCTTTCATCTTTCTCACAAGGGAGATTGAGGAGATGCTCAATGACATATGAGGGTACATCCTCCGAGAAAAGCTCGAAAGCCCTTAAACATCTGGAAGCCACCTGCGGGTTTTTGTTATAATTTTATTCATTCTAGGGAGAGCTTTTTAGGTGTTTATTTCTTGTCATTAGGAAGCTAATCTATCTTATGACTTTAAAATTTTGTACTTTTTCGCTTTTCTTTAGGTTTGTAATGAATGGATGTTCTAAATAAAAGGGTGGTGTTTGTAACACGAGAAATGGTGTGAAAAACTAAGAAAGGGGACCTATGCACATAAACCAGAGCCTCCCGCTTCAAAAACTACAAAGCAGAGTCTGCAGCAAGGGGTCGTGCCCACCAGGCACGCCCTCGTGCCAAATTGTCTGATGCAAAAACTTTTCTGCAGAAGAGGTGGCACAGGCCATGCCCACCAGGCACACCCCCGTGTCCACCATACTGTAAGTTTTCTATTGCACCTTGTTACTTGCACTTTGGCCACGGGGCCATGCCCCGTGCCTAGTGGCCAGTAACCTTAGAAATTGTTGTTTTAACCCCCACTTTTTGCACATTTAATCTAAACAAATCCTATTTGGGATACATTGAGGACAATGAGTAATTTTAGTGTGGGGGATGTTAAAACCTTGAATCTTTTGTCCTAAAAACAAGCTTTACACAAAACTCGCATTGGAAAATTTTACTTATCTTGGTTTAGTTTGGGAAAAATAAGTTCTAAAAATTATGTTTTTACTAATTTACACCTGATAGCATCGTGATAAAAAGAACCAATTAAGAAAAATCATAAAAAAGGGCATAACAAATATTTGTAAAATTTGATTATACATACACTTTTACACTATATCTTTTTCCCACAAAAAAGTGAGTTTTAAGCCTTTATCGAGCATACAAATACATATCTATAATAATTGTTCAATTTTTCATTTGTTGTGTCAATAGCCCGTTTGATTCTTACAAATCTAGAAATCGCCAAACAATACGTTCCCAATCCTTACCGACACAAATCCAAGTAAGTAAATGATGAAGCCATTAGGACTATAACCCATTTTTCATTCTAAACCTTTATTTTCCTTTTCATATCCCTCTAGTTAAACCCCTTTGAGCTTTAATCCTTTCGGTTCTAAACCTGCAAAAAATTTAACTTTTGCAAAAACAACCACCCACATACACAAAACTTTTTATTTACACTCTTTATTTTAGTAAAAAGTTCGGTTATAAATTACAAGTATGGCTTAGTTTCAACTTTGGCTACTAAAAAAACAGTGCTTAAAGTTTTTTTCTAAGTCACAAAAAATTGTTCAAGAAAGCTCACACTTTTTACGCTTTTCACTATTTTACCCAAAAACACCTACCCCTAGCCAAAACCTAGCCTTTTAAAAGACCTCTTGATATTTACAAGGATTAAACATCAAAAAGGGGGAGGTTTAATTGTTTGTCAAGCCTACAGTAGGCGTAAGCTCCACATCGGGTCCGAGCGTTTTCACTTAAAAATCTTCGGCCGAGTGATAAGTGACCACTTGTGAGGTGTGTAAATTTGTATATAACTAAATAGAACTTTTAGGAAGGCATGTTATGCCCAAAATAGATAATTTTTCTTAAAATGCGTTTTAAATAAATCATGATGAATAAGATTGTAAATAAAATTAAAAAAATAAATTTAGAGCTTGGATTCCCGACAATCTAAAGATAAACCCAATACTTCTCTTCTACCAATCTCGTGTGGGTGTGTAAGCCACATTATAGAGTTTTGCTTGAGGACAAGCAACAAGTGTGGGGGTATTTGATGTGCGCAAAATGCAACATATAAATTACATCAAACAAGACATAAAATCAACCCTTTTTCGGTACTAATGTTGTAAAAAGCATGTTTCTTTGATTACTTTAAATTACAAGATCAAAAGAGCTTAAACGAATAAAAGGAACAAATTAACAGAAGAAACCAACACAAATACAAAGAAGAAGGATTCACACGACCTGTCAAACCCCTATCCACATCCAAAACAACAAAATAAAGAAGATAGAAGCTTAGGCACGGGGCTGTGCCCACCAGGCATGGGGTCGTGCCCAGTCAAGATTCTCTGTAGAAAAAGACAACAGCAACTGACAAACCAATATGGGGTCGTGCTAACCCAACACGGGTCATGGTCAACTATAAGATTCGCAGAATCTGCGATAGTACAACAAGTACACTGACCATGGGGCATAGTAGTACAAGACCTTACATTTGCAGGTAATGAAGGGAGAGAAAAGATGACCATGGGGTCGTGTCTGCCCTCTGTTTCGAGCTATAAATAGAGGTTCTTTGTTCAAGAGAAAGGCATCCCTTGGCAAACCACTTCTCTCACACTTGCCATCAGTCCACCACCTCTACAACACAAACACTCACCACCATCATCCACATTTCATCTTTTAGAGTGTGTAGTAGTCTCGGGATCCAAGATTAATTGTAAGAGTTCTTGTCAAACAAAGGCCATGCTTGGCTAAATTTCTTACATCACTCAGTGAAGACAAATCTTTTATGTATTACTTTTGATTTCCAATATGGTTGACGGTATCGTCGCCTTCACAAGAGGGGCTTACCACTATAACTAAGATAATCTCTTAAAAAGCCTAAAGTGCAGAAATCATCAAATGATACATAAAAGAGGAGTTGGAACAAAGTGATTCTTTCTTGTCTATTTGTTTTTATTTATTTCTTTACGTTCTTACTTTAAGTTTTACCTTTTAAAACTTTCAAAACTTTTATCAAAATTTGGTTAGATTAGACGTTAACGATAAGCCGGTATTAAAAGCTCTTGTGTCCTTAGACGACCTCGGTATCTTACCATAACTATACTACGTCTGCAATGAGTGCACTTGCGCTAACGTGTGTAGAGTGATAGTATTGTATCCGTGTATTATAAATTTAATGCTTGATCCACGAGTTAAAAGTGCTTAAAATATAACAAAAATTATTACACGCTCACACGCACGTCATTTGTCCATTGTTTGTTTGTCCAAATATAAGTTTGGGATATAATATAGATGTGATTATATATACCCTTTCTTTGTATTATAATTCTAGGTATCCACTTAAGGATGATATTATATATATATATATATATATATAATGTAAATATATATTTTATACTTGGTCATTCTCAAGTATTTGATGGTGTCATGTGTTTGGATACATACATACACTTTAATACACAAGTATGTATACACATATGGAGGTGTTCTAAATATATATATATATATATATATATATATATATATATATAACTTCCATTTAGTTTAAGAAAATATTTATAAGTGTTTAACTTAAACTTTTCCACCAAATCATAATTAAAATTTTAGAAAATTTGATCATAGTTTCCCTATACTATAGACGTTTTCAAAACATTTTTAAATCAATTTTCCACTTCTTCAAGGTCATCAAACTCAAACAAGCTCAACCAAGATCAAATGTCATGCACTTTCATATATATAATCACAACTTCAAGTATCATGAACTTATACATATATTTTGTTAAGATCTTTAAAAATAACAATCCTTATATGTTCATCTTCTTATTTTACCATTTTTCATTAACTTGTGTATGTTGTAATTTCAAGATCAACACTTTAAAGATATATTTTTAGTTTCTTTATAAACTTTTACATCTTAAAAACTCATTTTTAAGATCGTTCATGATACTTCATAGTTGTAGATCTTTCTAGATCTAAGCATCTACATGCTTAGATCATAATTTTAAAACACGATCATGCAAGACCTTTTAATCTAACATAATCTACACTAACCTAAACATCAAGAATAACAAGAAAAACATTTAGTTAGGTTAGATTATCTTGTTTATATAGGGTTTTCTTGTATTTTTATCTTTAGTTTCAAGATGATCATGTCACACCCGCTCATAGGCGGAAGCGCAAGGTGTAAACTTGATTAGTTTCCATTGCATAAGATGTAAGTAAACAAACTATATGAATAAAATACGTACGATGTGCATCCATTCGTCAACAAGTAATAGTTTACAAGTCGTAAGTTGTTCTCAAAAGACATCACAAGTTATATTTTTTTTATAAAAAACTTGTACAAAAATAGAGTTTTCACAAATCGAGGTTTTGCATCCCATCCTTCGCACAAGGCCGGGAGATGTGAACCAAATCCTCCAAAGGATGACATCGCTTTCTTGACATGCTCGTTCTTGTTTCATGAAGTGCAAGGATCCACTAGTTTCCTGAAATACATGTAAGTTTGAAAAGTCAACATAATGTTGGTGAATTTATATGTTTGAGTTCGTACCAAATGAATCTTCAAAACATTTGAAAGTTATTGTATCAAAAACCGGTATGTAAAAGTGTGGTATGTAAAGCGTCTATGAAATCGTTGATCATTAATGTTTTGCAAGGACATTAATATGTGTGACGACATAGGAAGCACTCAACCCTTGACGATTTAGTACCAATTAACCTCGGCTGGGACACAAAAGCATTACATGCGGCCACACGGACCCATGAGTGGGGATCGCCAGTATCCAATAGATCTACCCCTCTTGTTCCTCGGTCTATAAAAGATTAATGGTGCTTAAGTTCCACCTTATTTGCACATAATCTATTTATTTCATTCTCTAGCTTAACCATACCATCGTAACATATATTTCTCTCGAGAGTTGTAAAACCGAAAAGCGTTTAAAAGAAAAGGGGAACATGAACTCACAGTCTTGCGTCCGAATAAGTGTGCTAGCAACGGGTATCCAAACAGGCGGTGCAACCTACAAGTGTTCTAATTCAATAGACACTTAGGTATCTACTAGATCGTATACACGTTGCTCATCTTGAACGTTGTTAAGTTTGTATTTGTCATTCGTTTGGAACCCTTGTTTGTTGTTAATATGTTGGCATTTGTTTTGTATGTTCCTTATTAATATATATTTGGTATTCATGATGTGTGTGTGTATATATATATATTGTATTCATGATGTCTATGAATGGACCTTGCCCTTCATGAGTCTTCGTGCCTGGCACGAGTTTATGTGGGCCTAGCCCATAAGTGTCTTCGTGCGTCACACGAGTAGTAATGGGCTTAGCCCATATGCATCCCCATGTCTTGCACTGTGTAAGTGGGCCTAGCCCATATGCGTCTCCGTGCCTCGCACAGGTAGTTTACCGTTATGAGTTGTATATATATTCTTCAAATATATATTTACAGGTGGTGAACCTCGTTCACTCTATATTGTACGTTCATTTCGTTTATATATATATGTGTTTCTCAAATATATATGTATATCTTTAATAGATACATTAGTTAAAAATATTCATTTTTAACATTGTATTTATGTTGGTGTACATGTATGGTATCCCTTGTATGTGTACACTTTATCAAGTGTATTTGTGTACATTACTATGTACTAGAGTATTTATACGTACACATATATATACTTTACTTGTATATTTTATTATAGGTATTTATGTAATACGTATATGCGTACATGTACATTTCTTGAAATCTTGCAATTTCACTAAGTTTTTAGTGTACGTATTTTATACGTATGAGTATACTTATATACTTATGTATTTCACTTAGTGATTACTTGTGTTATACTTTCCGGAATTTACGAGTGTTGAAAATATATATTTCCAAGTGTCTAAAAATATATTATTTTTGGAGTTCGTCGTCACAGTCATTAATCTATATTTTTGTGACGAAAATGCCCAAGTGCCATCAGTAAGATGTATACTCCTCATCGTGACGATATGATCGGTCGTTGTCGATGACAATATGTTTAGTTTTTTACCGAACTTCTAATATATATGTAGTGCGTGTGTATATATATATATATGTTATATATATATATATATATGTTAGTTTGTCCATTTGTCCGAGTATGATTATGGATATAATATAAGTAGTTATATATATTTATCTCTTGTTGTGATATCCTTCCAAGTCTTCCAATTCTTGAGAGTATATATTATATATATATATATATATATATATATATATATATATATATATATATATTATATAAATAAGTCCATATACACTTTTATACTTGTTTATCATTCAAGTATTTGAGAGTTTATGTATTTGTATTTAGTTAGCAAGTCCCTAAATTCTAATACATAACATAAGTTCACACATGTACACATACACATAAGATTTGTTTTCTAGCTTTATATATATATTCACCCTAAGTGTGTGTGTATATATATATATACACTTGCTCATTAAATTAGAAAAATACCCATAAGTGGTTAGTTTAATTTCCATCAAAGTTTGCCTAATCTTGATTAAAGTTGTTAATCTTGTTTAATTAAAAAATCACTTGTTAAATAACACTTTAATCATGATTAGAATTTAGAAAATTTCACCATAGTACCCCTATACTATGAGTGTCTTCCACATTTTAATACGTATTTTTAAACCCATTCCAAACTCAAATCCCATCATTAACACAAATCAAGTTTCATTAACAACTTTCTATGCACATATCACATATGTATCTTCACATTTCATGAACTCTTTTTCTATATTTTAACAAATCACTAAAAATATCATTTATTTTTATGTTCATCTTTTATTTTCACAAGTTCATATGAACCACTTTAGATTATATTTTCAAGATCAACACTTCATTATATTTTTAGCTTCTTGATAACTTTTCTTTTTCCAAAAATCAATTTCAAGACTAGAGTTTAAGTTCATGAACTTTGAAGATGGTGATTTTGCTAGATCTAAACATCTTTATGTTTAGATCATATTTTTAACCATCATCATGCAAGATCATTAAATCTAAAAAATCTATGCTACACTAAACATCATAATCAACACATAAAACGTATATTAATGTTAGATTATTGTTGAATTTTAGGGTTTCATGTATATATTTAGTGTTCATCAAGATGATCAAAGTTTGCTTTTATGATCTACAAAACATAAGAACATAAAAATAAGGTTAGGTGATCTTACTACTAGCACTTAGACTAGGGAAGCAAGATGTGAAGATGAAGACAAGATGAAGATGATATGAAGCTCCAAGAAGTGTGTATAAAGCTATATTATTCGTATTCTATTCATTAAAGAATTAGAGTAAAATGCAATTTACATCTTTGTGGTTTTCGGACGGAGTCAACTTGGGTAATCTGAAAAACGCTATACTCTGTGTTACACCCTCAAATTCCACATGCGGGGTTTTACCAAGGCGTGCGACTTACTAGGATCCAGCCACTAATCATGTTGAACCAATTATTTAAGTTGTAAAATCATCACAATCAACACAATTAGTGATCAATATTTAAAAGTCCAAAAACACAGTTTAAGTTAGCAGCGGAAAAATAAAGTAAACCAGCATAAACTTAAAACCACAAGTTTAATAAATATATGAAACATAAGGCTTTACGAACCACACACTCCAGCCGATTGCAACGTCCGTCCATAGCTGTACCTAAAGACCTGCAAAGCATGCAATAGAGAGTCAACATAAAGTTGGCGAGTTCAAGTTTTTTCCCAATATTGTTTAAAAAAAACTTAGGTTGTTAAAAATTTATAAAACATGTCATGGGGAGCTACCCCATCTTTAAGCTACTAAACTGTGTGGTACCGAAACTATGACTGTTTAAGTTGGTTGTGCCACAGGTCAATGTCTATCTTCATTGACCAGTTGACAAGGCATAAAAGTTCAGGCTCGTCCTCCTAGGTACAGTGTGAGGTTCGTCAAACCTAATAGCGCTATCAACTAATATCCGTTCGCCAGGCCCCGGTGATTAATCGATATAATGTGTGAGGACTTTCAGATAGAGTTCGGTTAGTCCGCTAAAGACATGAAATATAAATAGTATTTAACAGTATACCATCCCCAGGAATACTAGGTAATCCCCTAACAAAGAAAAGTGAAGTTAACAGTATCTCATACCATGAATACTAAGGCAACCCCATACCCGGGAAAGTGAGGTTCCAAATCACCGGGAATACATGTTTTAGTAAAGGTGTGAACTCACATTTGTTTTGCTCGCTAAGAAATAAAGTAAAAATAGTAGCGAAGACGATCAACCGCATCCTAAGATGGTTATCATGTAGTTCATTAGTGTGGGTTCATGCAACACGTATGCTCCTACAATTTTGCACGTAACACGTTTATACATGGACAAAGTAAAATGTAAACATACATAAAACCATAGCATAACTCACACTTAGTATCAATCATATAGTCGTCAAACACATTAGAACATTTTATGATATCTCAAGCAAGAAACAAGCACGTCAAATCAATTTGTCAAAATTCAGCATTTACACTTAATTCTGTGCAGTTTTCGGGAACTTTTATAATATAATTTCAGAACTACAAAAATTCCCAGAAAATTATATAACGTGCCAAACGGTCCATTTCATTTTATGTAAAATTTTCAGAACCTGATTCTTTATAGATTTTCCGTGAAAAATCAAACACTGAACAGTGGTCAGATTCGTTGCAATTTGATCCCTACCCACTAAATATTTTCTTGTAAATTCCTCGTTTATACGATTGACTTGAAACCAACGGAAAAATTCTTAAAACATTAAAGGTTACCTACAACATAAATCATAGCGAAACTCCATATACGTAGTAAGTTATGACCCAAAAGATATGACACATTTACTGCAGGTTTTCGCAGCTTCAGCATTTTTCCGTAAATAATTCGTTAAAAATATAAAATTGTGTCGAAAAAATGCGACTCCAGTTGGGTTTGAAAGCTTTTTCCTGGAAATCCATCATAGACTCAAGAAACATAAATTTTTGTTAGCTTTTGACCTGGTTACAACCGATTAAAGTCGGCTGTAACTTTCAGGACAGATTCTGTTTCATCACTCAGCTTCTTAAAACGATTCCTATGGCTTAAATCCCTTCTTAAACTTTCAGGACAGATTCTGTTTCAAATAACTTTTCAGAGTCTTTACATATAAAAATTTATAGAAATCATTCTAATAAAAATATACCTTTTTCACTGCTTTTAAAGCACTTTTTTGTATTTCTTTTAGTTTTTATTCTTTTTTATAAAAAAGTCTTCTACATATAGTTTTTTATGAAAAAATTAATATTTTATATGAAAATTTGAAAAAGAGAAGTCTATGTTGGCATTGTGTTTTAAGTTTTAGGTATGATGTTTTCGATTTTTTGGCATGATACAATATAGAAAAACACAAAAGATAAGAATTTAAAACATAATCATATGTATTCTAGGCATTCAATTTAGAACACACTTATTAACTTTCTTTCATTTAATATTTTAGTTTTATATCTAGAATACATTTTATTGGGTTTTAAAAAACAAGCATAGTGTTAAAAGTGTAAATACCATTCAAATTTTGAAACCTCATACTTCAAAATTATTATTATTTTTAATTCCATTTATCATATAATTTAAAGTTTCTTTAATAATTGTTGTTCTTTAATTTTTTTTTAAATCCAACCAAGTATGCATTTGTTTTCACCAACATTCCACTATTAATATTATTGAAAAATAATTTGTATTCAATTTTTTTTATGTCATAAAGACATAAACTATACCAAGTAAAATAATATTTTGGTATACTGAATGCCGGTACAATAATGAACTGAATCGATATCGATTGAAAAACATCAGTACCGTAATTTGTATGATTTTCGATTGATGTAAAATATGTATCAATATGCTTTTAAGCATATCGCGACTTTATTTTTTCATTACAGGAAACTACTTTTATGTCATTAAACAATAAATAAACTTTTCTTTAAACATTTAGAACTACATACTGCTACAACGCGCTTGATTCTTTTAATATTTAGAACTACATACTGCTACAACGCGCTTGATTCTTTTAATGTTTAGAACTACATACTGCTACAACGCGCTGCGGTAGTTGACATTAATAACGTTTTCAATTTGTTCTCTTTAACAAACTAACCCCTGATAAAAATTGACACTTTTTCTACTTAAGTTAACAAAGCAAGAGAAGTGATTAGTAACCCCTAATAAAAATGGACA
The DNA here is from genome assembly GCA_947069175.1 of Scalesia atractyloides. Taxonomy (NCBI): domain Eukaryota; kingdom Viridiplantae; phylum Streptophyta; class Magnoliopsida; order Asterales; family Asteraceae; genus Scalesia; species Scalesia atractyloides. Next base: position 71,186,013 of record CAMTDV010000023.1, read on the forward strand.
CTTTTTCTAGTCTAGTTAACAAAGCAAGAGAAGTGATTAGTCTTTAAAAAGTAATCTTCCTCCCCGTTTCGTCATAACGTTAGTGGCCAATGTTGGCTGTCACTAAGTTTCGTAATTCATACCCTAGAGGTGTACTTTTCACTTTCAAAAGCATATGTTTGGGCTGAATTAGTTCTTTATATTTAATTGGAATAATAATAATCCTTACTAAATAACCATGAGTTCTACAACTTTACCCATCTTCGTTATTTCATATTTAATGCTCATCAAAGATATATATCCCAAACTCTTACCGATAGACCAAATGTCAAATGTTGTGGGGTGCGTATGCAAGCCACGTCGGAAGGGCGGGCGCTAACACCATCACGGCTTGGCGGTAAGGAGGGGTGCGTGTGAAATGTGAAAGCCCCTGGTGCCCATGTGTCCATTTTTTATCTCTAAAGTTCCAGCTTTTACAATAATGTCCCTTGTTCACATTTCTTACCACCACAATACACCTTAGTGTGTGAGAAATATGAAAGCCCGAGTGCCCACATGCCGCACTTTTTTCACATTTCACATGAACCATAACATAGTCTTGCTATAAATCTAGCACTTAGTTACATAGAGATAATGTCACTAAGTTTTCAATGTGAGCACGTATACATCTATCTATCTATCTATTTTGAAGGTGTTATTCAATGTTCACCTCACTCTTCGAGGGAGCAGGCAAACCATCTATGAGGTTCATCTTGTAAACTTCCCTCTACAATGAAGTGTGGTACCATGAAAAAGAAGTATTAAAACTCTAATCAAGTCGTGCAGAAACAAATCTACAAACAGATTGTTTAAAAACCGAGCTTTAGCATCCTTTTCTCATTTTTGGTATCCGTAACAAGTAAACCCGGCAGCCTTCCCATCACTACGTCCTATGTGCCTTAGTTATTGTAATAATCTCCAACTTAATTTCCCTTTTTTATATAAACCGTTAAATATATAGAGGGGCTTCCAAGGATGTCACCGCACCCTAACACTTTACTTATTTATTTATTTATTTATTGTGTCTGTTAGTAATGTGGATTTTGTTATTTTAGCAGCAAACGTGGAGTTCAATCCAGAGCACGTGGACGTTGGGAACATGGGAAGGAGGAGCATACAAGTATTCAGGTTCTGCGAATGCACGAAGAACCAAGCAGCCAAGGCCAAAGCAACGGCCGTTGATGGATGTCTAGAGTTCATGCCTTCAGGAGACGCTGGGACCATGGAAGCATTGATTTGCGCCGCATGCAGTTGCCATCGAAACTTTCACCGACGAGAGCGAGTGGAAAACCAGGCTGTGTTTCACCCACCCGTGAGGAGACAGTGGGAGTATTGTTGTCATCACGGCCACACTGGATGTCCTTACATGACACCCCCTCAACACCACCACCCACGTCCTTAACCATCTGCCTGGAGAGACAATGTGTCTGACCCTAGCCCCAGCGGTGGCAAGCGATTCCGAACAACGTTCACTCAGGATCAGAAGGATCGGATGCTGGCTTTCGCACAGGGGTTAGGTTGGCACATTAAGAAGGAGAACGAGGCGGATGTTCAACAGTTCTGCGCAGACATGGGCATCAACAAGAAAGTTCTCAAGGTCTGGATGCACAACAACATGCACACTTTGGGTAAAGTGCTCTAGTTATTCCAAACTCAGAAAACAAAGGGCTTGTTGACAATGTTTTATTATATGCATCTGTTTGGACTTCTAATGATCTGATAACTTTATATCATCATTGATCAAACTTAGACTATAAAGAGCATGCTTGATGTTTAAAATCTAAAAGATTGAGAACTTGAAACAGTTACCTGATTCAGGATTTGGTGTCAAACATGTCACAAGCAGTTTCACTCAGTAAAGATTAAGAGTTAATTCATGAGAGATGATGCAGCAAGTTTTTGAAATTTTTAGATTTCTAGTGGTGGTTTGTAGAATTGCTAAGGTAGCGTCTGTTCGAGGAATGGAATGAAATCCGGATGAAATTGGAATGTAAATTTCATTTCATAAATTGTTCGTTTCAACAAAAGAAGGAATTGGAATTGGAATTGGAATTGAACAACAAAATAACAAAATACGAAAGTGAATCTACATGATTCCAGTTCCATCCAGATTTCCCCCATTATTACATAAAGCCAACGCTAAGTGTTTCTACAACGTATTTCTGAAATAGAATTTTGTACACGCTTTGAGAAATTAGAAATACTTAGCCACTTTCCAAACCACTTTGAAATCCAAAAAAAAAAATTGATTCTACATCAGTTTTTATCTTTCTAGCATTTCCTCATTTTTTTTCCATCTCTCTCACAAACATTCTCAAACACCCAAGTAACAAACATCAATTCAGCTGCAACATGATTCATCAACTTGTATTCATGTTCCATGAGAACTAAAGTTAGCCTTCACCTAAGTTGCATTATCATTTTATTTGGATTAACAGAATTATGCATCTTGCTTCTTTAGCTTATAAACTAAAACTATATAAAGTGATCGAATACTTTCGTAACAAAATATTATATAGAGTTAGGATCCTATATAAACAGTGTTAATTGTAAAAGCGATAAGAAAAAATCTGGACCATCTAAGTTTTTAATCAATGGAGAGTATTGATTACACATAAGCCACTCACAATTAGTTATTTGAATTAGTAGTTTTAAGGGTAGTTCAGTAATTATACTAATTAAATTAAATAATAGAAATAAAATCAAAACTGATTTGTAAATGACAATTAGAACCCTTCATCATCTTTAGAGACATTAAAGAAAAATCAAAATGAAAATCAAGATGAAATCTTTGAAGATATTAGTTTCACAACCAAATCTCCTATGATTTCTTTATTTTTTTGTGTTGTGTTAGAACATGATATATTGTCTAAACATATTAGCACAGTTGGTTAACATATTGTCTAAACATATTAGCACATTTGGTTTTGTACCAGCACGTTAGAAAATAACATAGTGTCTAAACATCTTAGCACAATTGGTTTTTATATTGTCTAAACATATTAGCACATTTGATTTTATACCAGCACTTAGAATAACACATTCGTATACCAGCACAACGGTAAACTATACCAGAACAAGTGTAACTACAATAGCACTTTCATAAAAATATATAAAAAATAGTTTACTAAGTTTTAGCAAAATTAAACTATTATAACATTGTCAAAAATTATAATAATCGAAAATTGTAGCCTATGATCTAAAATAAATGTTTGGCATAAAAATATTTGGTTGTTCTTCCATAACATTTGGTGACGTCTGTTTATAAATAGAAATACAGTTTAAACCCTAATAAAAATGAAAATCACTATTCAATATCCTATCAGTACATTAACTATTCGCATAATAAAATTTATACAATGATGAAAACTAAAGGTTGACGTATTCCATTAAAAAACATGTAATCAATTGAAGAAGAAAAATAAGAATATTTATGTGATCAGATCGATGATCATGAATACTAAATTTTAGTTTGTGATATAGAAAAAGAATTCTCTTTAAAAATTGATTTTAACCACATGCATAAATATAGAAATTTCCATAAATCAGTTTTAATCAAAAGTACAAACCTGTCCAATTAACAACAAATTAGAGGATTTCATGTGACAAATTATGAATGGCTATTACTATTTTAATGCAAATAAAGTTTGTATTTGATTTTACTCCATATTATATACTGTTTTAATGCAAATAGAGTTTGTATTTGATCTTATTCCATATTATATACAGGTGATCATATAGTATTTTTATATCATCAATTTAGTGATTATAACTTAATCCCTTTATAATTAAATGAGTAAAGTGTGAAAATGTTTTCTAGGTTTGGCCAAATTTGTCAGATCTATCCAAAAACATTCTTTTTTTCTCACCTGGATCATTGAGGTTTATACATTGTTGTCAAATTCATCGAGATCTCTAACAATGTTAAAAGTAAACATTAAATGAGCGATATTCTTGTCATTTTGCAGGAGTTTTAAATTTATTCTTTATTATTTTAACTTTATTTAATTTTCCCCTTTTAAACATAATATTAAACCCTAAAACCCATAGATAAACTTTAAAGATCAATACTATCAAGCCATGGTTATTGTAAAAACTAGTTCATAAAGTATTAGAAATTTTGTGAAAAATGCAATTTTCACAAATATAGGAGATGCATTTATCTATTTTGGGCTATAAATATGTGTATTTCTTTGTAGGTTTGTGTTCTATGTTGAGAGAGCTTCGCAATGAGCTAAATCGCGTCCAAAAAGGAACTAACATGAATGAGATATCGATGCTTAAAGTTTGGTGTTTGAAACAAATAATGCCAAAATATTGAAGTGGAATGGGAAAGTGGCATTTTGTCCCACACTGGGGGAGAGACAAAACTTTACATGGTATATAAGTGGGAACTCTCCTTCCCTATTGTTCCATGGAAGCACACACTAGTGTAGCCGCAAAAGGTGCAAGCACCCTATCCTTCACTCGCACACGCGTGCGCGCACGTGGCATGGGGATGGGCACTTTGATGGCACACTTTGCACTTCGCACGCTCCCAACACCACTTGAGAGAATAGCTCTCGACTGGCATACCGGTTTTCATGTGTGTGTCTCGCAGCAGCCTCTAGACTTCAGCAAATAATCAATTTTATGTTTGAGAAGAAACAGGCCAATCAAACAACAGTTACGATTCATAAATTAAAAGACATTGAAGATGTTAAATGCTAATTAATTGTTTTCGTTTTAATTCTTTTGACCTGTTGACTCGTTTAGCATTATAAAATTCGGGAGATACCTAGTTGCAAAATACACCAGTAAAATCAACACTTGCAAACTTTCCTCTGCAGAATTTCATCTCTTCGCTTCTACTTTAAGGTACCTATTCAGGTCCTCGTGCCAACTCCGACAGTACTATTGCTCCGGGTGTTGTACCCTGGGAGACAAAATGAGTACTCAGTGGAGACTAAAATGTAACACTTCGCATTCTTGTACCTCCCTCATTTAGAAAGTGTAATCATATTTCTATTTTTGGAAGCTTGTATTATACCTTATTTGTATTTCTATCCCAAGCTTGTAATCCGAGACGTCAATCATAATGAACATTATACTTTATGCATACTTTTATACTTATTATTCAAGCAAACATACATGTCAACGTATGCTATTCATACTTTCATACTCGAATAGACATGCAAACAATCGTCTAAATACGTGATTCTTATGCAAACTACATACAAGACACATGCTATGCACACACGACGCATTCCAATGCTTAAAAATGCTTAAAATCGACTAAAACACGAAAACTTAGCCTCAAACTAAGCCTTTCATACTGTAACATTTGTCGTAAAACAGGTCTAAAACCCGCTCCGTTTTGTAATAAAAGTATACGTTATGATGTTCGTTACGTGTTTACGTTAAATGTTTAAAAGTTTGATATATTATTTGCATTAAATAATAAATAAAATAATAAGGTTAAAATAATAATGATAATAAATAAAATATAAGTAATAAAAATAAAATAGAAAAAGGGTGCAGACCGCGGGTATCGAACTCGGGTCTTCACCCAAACAAAACACACAATACACCACCACACTACACACACACACATCGGTTATATACCCAAATCAAATATCATTTATATCAAAAGAGTTCTTGAAATCAAATTCAAGAAAAAAACCCGCCCAGTAACGGTCAAGGTCTTCATAGCAATCATCAATTCCAAATTCTTCTGCGAATTAAAATCTTGAAACAGTTCCTGATCTTGAATTTAACTCTATTGGAATCAATAACACTTAATCGGTTACCCAAATCATAGCCACATTAAAACTCTTGACCGAAACGGTTGAAACCGAACCAAAACCTAAATCAACACCTTCAATTATAAATAGTGACCTTTGAGCCTATGTAGAACTCGCTCACTCTTAAACAAAACACTCTATACCCTCTGTCGTCAAAATTTTACATCGCCGGAATTACTTTCAGTCGCCGGAGCATCACCGGAGAATTCAAGATCACACCTATTCGGTACAACATCCTTAAATCCTTTTCTTTTTAAATTATTTTCATTATCAGTAGTAATTGTAAGTCTCGAAATCGGATCTAACAGGTATCGTAAACCTTCAGTTGCGGAAATAAATTAGGAAGAAGAACAATCTCTTTAATCAAAATCAACTTGCATACACCAGAATAGTGTCTGATACAAGTTTTTCAGTTACAACTCTCTAACCTTCAGACATTGACCTAACACATATATTTATACTAATTACCAAGCCCAATAATTACAACCCTAGGCCCATAAGGCACTAGGAAGCCCAAAACCCTCTAAAAGCCCAAATGTAGCTCTAATGTGTAAACCAATATAAGCCCAACAATCTCCCCTAGGTTTACAACATTAGGCCTTCTAATCTTTAGGTTGCGCGTCCACTCCTAATCTTCCTGCAATAATTCCAGCCACGGCAGTTGTCCAATCTTTTGCACATGCCTCATATAACTCTGCTGTTCGAATCTGGTGTGAAGCAAGAACCTGCAGATCTTCATCGTGAAAGCTCACCAAGTCAACCACATCATTAACCCTAAACGCCTTCAGCTTCATCACAATAGCCACACTTCCAACTTTGGGATCATACAGCCAGAAATTGAAATTCTTCAAAATTCCCCTCGGAAAGGTTGGAGCGACTGGTATAACAAGTTCCTTATCCGTCGGGGGCCACATCACCGACTTAAACCTCCTCCCTGTCCTCGCATCACGCACTCCCTTCACAGCTCGCAAATACGGTTTAGCTGTTTTCGTTGTCTTGAACCCATTCTTCACCTCCTGTTCCAATTTCTTGAAAAACCTCCAGCCTGGACCTCGTTCAGTTGTATCATCATCAGAGTACGGAGCTCGTAATAAATCAGTCAAAGCAATCTCCGTCCACGTTTCAAACTAAGACTCCTTAGAATAATATTCCTGAGTCCCGTCCTGTCTAACAATAATCCACATCTTCTTTACATGGTCGTACATCCAGCTCAGCACCTTTTATTTGTTTCCAACCTTGCTATAGAAGCTTGACCCAAGCTCCATAACATACCATTCAGACTGGTTTGAAGGATCTTTCAATTGAAAAATTCTCATCAAGCGGATTGACGTCAACGTTCTTCATTAACACCATTTGTTTCTTCTTTTGTGTCGTTAGACGCTTTTAACTTGTAGTATATTTCTTTCTCGGATCACGCAGATAGTCATCCAACCCAGCTTGTCGTTCGGAAGCCAACTGTTCTGCAGGTAACCTATATGCTTCACTTTCCTCTACTGCTCTTTGCTTGGCTGCTCTATGTATGTGTTCTATGTTTATTGGATCATTAGTAGGGTCAGAGAATTCTCGACCAAATTTGTTCTCCAATTTAGCTTTCAAATCAAACACCAAAGTCATCAGCATAGTGACGCCCCCTTGCAGTTGATCGGTCGTTTGGTCTCTCATGTCTAAACGTGTCTACAATGATGCAATCTGAGCATCCTTAACTATGACCTCCTATTCTAATACAATCTCTCGCTTCGTCAAATCCACAACATCAACTTCTACATCCTCATCATCGTTGTCCATACCACTAAACTCAAACGCACGTTTTTCAGATCTTCGTGAGTATTCCGCAGCATCATCCTCAACACCACCTGTACCACTTCCACCTGCGCAAGATCCCTCAGCACCTAATGAACTTCCACCAAAATCCATCATTTGTAATACCGAGTCTGCTGGAATAGATACGACTGTGGAATATGTAGCAATGTGAGCAGTTGTCGGTTCAGAAGAAATATGAGGATTAACCATCGGAGCGTCTGTCATAGATACAGCAACTGAAGATAAAGCAGGAGTAGATGTCACTAGTGTAGACTTCAGCAATAATAACAACGTGAGCTTCTGACCGATTTGATTGAACAATAGGCTCCGCTCGCCGTCTCTTTATCAAAGGTACTTCATCCTCTTCATCAGCTTCAACCACACCTACTGGAACATCAACAGAGGGGATTACCAAAGGAGGATCACCCTGTCATTCTTGAGTTTCTTTCAGATGAGAAATTAGGGCTTCTAAGTTCTCCAAAGAATGTTCTGGCAAAACTGGAGCTAGATTGGCATTAAACTCAGTAAGATCATCTAAGAAAGCTTGTTCTTCGTCTATATCTTCATCAGTGACCAGATCTTCAACCTCAACCTCTTTCTCTTTCGCAGGCACATCATGCTCTTCAGCAACAATAGCATTGACTGGTATAGGAGCTGGGACATCCTGTCCGATCACTTCAGCAAACTTTCCAAACTTCTTTAACGGAAAATGACCAACAAATACGGTCTTCGACGTCGAACAATTTTTCTTCATTGTGATAAAGATAGTCGGTCCCATTGGCTTCATATTTAGCAAATTCGCATCCGAGGCATCCTTGGCCAAGTCGGGATATCGAGCATCCAAAATCAGTTGTACGAAACGCGGATATAAAAGAAACATCCTCTTCTTGGACTACTCTAAAATCTTCTTCATATTTTCGAAAATATAACCTGAAAAGTTATATTTCCAGTCCATAACAAGAGCCACGATCGCGGAGGTTTGGGTTTGATTCGGTTGATCTAAGCCTCCCTTGTTCTCGGAAATGCAATGCATGAACATGTGTACTAGTAGTCTCCAATAAGCAGGAAACATTTTCTTGAGCAACGGCGGATACGAACCCTCATAACTCATCTCTGCAAGAATCGGCAACACTTTCTCCTTTGCGTACACCATTGGGTCACTTGTAGCGTCTGCAAACTGTAAGACCTCTCAAACGCAGGGTTCATTTACTAAGATCTCCTTACCTTGTATCTGAGAACTAATATACGGTCTCCCATCAACTCCTTTTAGGTGGAATCGAGCTCTCTTCCAAAATGAGTGCACTAGATCTCTGTATATAACCAGATTAGCACGATGTGCATATGCAATCGTGCACGCATTTAGACCAGCCATCATCGATTGGAACTCTTGGTAAAATTCAGCTGGTGGATCGGATAGGTATCCTGCTTGATTATGGAACTATTCCTCCACCAACATAACTGCATCAAAAGCCTCTTCTACCATTTCTGTCAAAACAATAACCAGGTTAACTCAATTTTAACGCAACTAACAAAAGTTAATGGAGTTCATTAGGATAAAAGATCAACACGAATTAGATGGTTCAACAGATTTCAAAGGTTCAATTATTAAAAGGTTAAAATCAGTTTGAAGGGTTCAATCATTTGAAAAGGTTCAAAAGAGCTCAAAGGTTCAAACCCTAGGATCCGGATTCACTAACAGTTCAACAGTAATCCGGATGAACCTTTCATCAATCCGGATTAGCAAAGAGGTCATTAGTGATTCGGATGAATCATCAATCCGGATTAGCATGCAAATCAACAGTATTTCAGATAAATCATCAATCCGGATGAATATTATCCGAGATGAAATCCGAGTTCATCAACTTGGTTGAATATCCATCAAGAATGAGATCCGAAATACAAGTTCCTTTGAAGGCCAATCCGAAATGCATGAAACTTGAAGATTATTTTATGATTTTAAAGCATAATTTACCTAAACCGGATGAAATTCGAGATAAAAATCCCAAATGAACAGTGAGAGATCAGAGAAGATCAGAGTATATCAAAGGTTTCGGAAAATTTGTGAATAATCCGAAATGCATCTCTGATTCACTTAAGTACTTTTTCGGAATGGGCTTGGGCCTAAAATCTTTTGGGCCCAACACAATCCGGAATCAGAATTCCCAAAGGATCTAGATTGGGCTTTTGTCAGGCCCAATCCGGAACAGTGACAACTAAGTGGGCCTATCCGGAAGGTGCTTAAAAGCCCAATCCGGAACTGTAACTTGTGAACCCTAAATGTTCAATTTTTAAGACTTTCAGAAATTCTATTGGATTGGCCCAACTTTGAAACTTAGCAGACCAGTCAATATCCCTTGACAGAAACCATCTAACCAAAAATCAGCAATTTGACTAACCAAGCATCCAACCACCTTTTACTAACTACAAAAATAAGACATTTTAGCACAAACACAAACATAGACACAGCCTGCTAAGGGATCAAATCGTTTCAAATGTCGAATAAGGAACACTTTTCAGTATGAGTTGGGTCAGGCTAGTCTAAGTAGTTGCCAATATACTTGTCCATCTAAATCTAAAACTCAACCCTCCAGTTCTAGCTTCATGATACGCTTAAGGTAGTATTATACTATGATACCCGTGTGTCCCATACCATGACATACCCCGTGATCAAGGTAAGCACAACGATTTATCGTAGCAGGTGAGTATACTGAGATCATCCTTTATCTTTTACAACATCAGTCTATTGGTGAACAGGTCAGTACTTTCGTACAGTAGAGTGACCAATAGTATCTGACGAGGGTTAGGCAATACCTTATGTGGTAAGTAGAAACTTATGGAATTTTCTCATGAAGAGATTTTCGTTCTTTTAGGTTTTGGCCCTTCTATTTTGGCTCTTTCAAAAGATATCATGACTGTGCCTAGGTCTGCATATAATCTGGATTCAACAGAAGGGCAGCCAAGATATCCCCGGATGACTCAACAGCATAAAGACCCGAAACCTCAGATGTTGGCTATCTCTGAACACAGGATTTAAGACCATGAAATCATACGCCTATAGTATGTGACCCACTAAATACATAGTTCTTTATGTTTATATCATTTGGCGTACACTATCCGATTGAGATTTAGACCTATCAACATATCACCTTCGATCCAAGTCTTTTCCCGCTTCAACACCTTACATGTGTTAGTCAGATACTATATCACGAAAAAGTATTTCATTTCCCAATCATTGCAAAAACTGTTTAAAAACAAACATTTTTAGATATTTCTCCCCCTAAATTTGTGCATATATATGACTAAATTTACGAAGCAAACAAAAAAGAATGAAAGACAATAAACGAAACGGAAAAGACAGAGGATGCTCAGTTAGAAAAACGGATCATTTTGAGAAGATCCACAAGCACTTGAAAATGCGCGTTGCTGACGGGTTTCGTGAACAAATCCGCCACATTTGCATCGGTGTGGATTTGCTCAAGTTTAACGAGACCCTTTTCATAGCAATCACGGATAAAATGAACTTTAATATTTATGTGCTTGGTTTTGGAGTGAAAACAAGGTTTTTTACGATTTGGATAGCGGTATCATTATCACAATAAATTGTTGTGTTTAGATAAGTCAAACCGTAATCCGCAAGCTGGTGTTGCATCCATAAAACCTGAGAGTAGCAAGCAGATGCTGCGACATATTCTGTATCCGCAGTAGAGAGTGAGACCATCTGTTGTTTCTTGCATTGCCACGAGATTAAGCGGTCTCCCAAGAATTGACATCCAGCTAAAATTGAGCGCATATCCCTATCTGTACCTCCAAGATTACTGTCAGAGAAAGCATACAGTTCAAATTCAGAATTTTTAGGATACCAAAGGCCCAGTGATGGTGCCCCTTTGAGGTACCTAAAAATTCTTTTAACAGCATGTAAATGAGAGAGTTTAGGAGTAGCCTGATAACGAGCACACTGGCAAACGGCAAACATGATATCTGGCCGACTAGCAGTGAGATACATGAGTGAACCAATCATAGATCGGTACATGGTTGGATTAACAGGCGTTCCTTCAGCGTCTTCATTTAGCAAAGGTCGTTCTGCAATAGGTGAAGTCGTAGGATTTTAGTCTGTAAGCTTGAATTTCGCAAGAACGTCATGGACATATTTTCCTTGATGAATCAAGATTCCTTGCGGGCTCTGACGAACTTGAAGTCCCAAAAACATACTCATCTCCCCCAGGAGCTCATCTCAAATTTCTTCTTCATGATTTCTTCAAATTCCCGACACAAACCATCATTTGTAGAACCAAAAATGATATCATCAACGTAAATTTGAACAAGAATGATGTCCTTGTCAACACGTTTGATGAACAAAGTTTGATCAATGGTTCCCCGAGTATACCCATGAGCAAGCAAATGCTCTGTTAGAGTTGCGTACCATGCACGAGGCACTTGATGCAACCCATACAAAGCTTTGTCCAATTTGAATGCATAGTCTGGCTTGTCATGATCAGTAAAACCCGGTGGATGTGCCACGTATATTTCCTCTTTCACCATGCCATAGAGAAACGCAGTCTTGACATCCATTTGATAGATAGTGAAATCCATGTAAGATGCATATGCCAAGAAAATGCGAATAGCCTCCAATCGAGTGACCAGTGCATAAACCTCATCGTAGTCTATCCTTCAATCTGATGAAAACCCTGAACCACCAGTCGAGCTTTATTCCGGACAATGACTCCAGTGTCATCCTGTTTGTTGCGAACCCAGCGAGTTCCAAGAGCACGTTTTACTTAAGGAAGCTTCACCAATTTCCATACACAAAGCTTCTCAAATTGATTGAGTTCTTCATGCATAGCATTAACCCAACCTGGTTCCTGCAAGGCGACATCAATGTTTTTAGGTTAAATTTGTGAGATAAAGCAAGAGTAAAGACAAGTATTGATATCCCCTGATTGACTACGGGTTCGACACAGCAGCAGTAACAGGATTAATAATATTTTCAATTGGATGATCACGTTGTAGACGCTGCGGTATTGGTGTAGCAGGGACAAGAAGATCTGTTTGCAAGTTAGTAATACTCGCTGAAGCAACTCCAGATGACTCCCCCTCATTAGTTGCACCAGTAAAAGTGTTGACTGATGAATCAACGGAATAGTTTGGCTGTGTAGGCTCAGGAAACAGAGATGAACCCAAGGCATCAGGAGTAGCAGACCCTTCATTTGTCGTAGGAGGCTCTGTATTTGGAGCCTCAACTTCATGGGAATCATCCTGAGGAGTCTGGTCAGATGTCGTTTCTTGATGTCACGATACTGGTGAAGGAGTAGATATAGCTTCATTAAATCCAGGTGGATCCACACTCAGCTGCTTTAAAGTCTCATGCAGCTGTGCAGCATCGGTATCGTCTTCGGGTGAGATGGGCATCGTTCGAAGTTCAGAAATTTTGCTTGTACCTGCAGACACATTAGAAGGGACATCAACATGGTTAAACAAGGTGGAATAATCATACAGCCAGTCAGGACCAATGCGTGTGTCCTTGGGATTTTCCTCCAGCCAACCCACATTGTAAGTTTCAACTACCATTTTCTTGATCTTATTATAGGCACGATAGGAAGTGTTTTAGGAATATCCAACGAAGATGCATGGCTCCCCGTGTGATTAAAATTTCCCTTTAGCATCCATGAGCAGGAGAACACAAGGGGATCCGAACTTGCAAAAATGCTTGACCGAAGGTTTGCGACATTCAACCACTTCGTACGGAGTTTTCATGTGTCTTTTGTTGATCAGAGCATGATTCTGAATATAACAGGCGGTATTGTGCTTCTGCCCAAATAGAAGAGGTAGCTCGGATTCAACCAACATAGTACGTGCAGCTTCAATTAGTGTTCGATTTCTCCGTTCTGCAACCCATTTTGTTGTGGAGTTCTGGCTGCACTAAGCTGTCGGTCAATACCCTTGGAGGAGCAGAAAGAATTTAAGGTAACATTTTTAAACTCTGTTCCATTATCACAACGAATAGCCTTCACGGTGGTGTCTGTCTGGTTCTCCATAAGTGTGACAAACTGTTTAACTAACTCAGCGGTTTCACTTTTATGTACCAAAAAGAAAACCCAGGTGAATCGTGAGTAGTCATCAATAATGACCAGACAGTATGCCTTCCCGCCAATGCTCAGAATATCTGTCGGACCAAAAAAAATCCATATGAAGCAATTCTAAGACTTGAGACGTGGAAGGGGCGATTTTAGATTTGTGCGGCTGTCGATGTTGTTTCCCACGTGCACATGATTCACACTTTTCAACCTGCATAAAATCTCGAACTGGTAGATCTCTGACTAAACCACCTTTTGCAATTCGATTTAAGTTATTCATTGTGATGTGTCCTAGTCGACTATGCCAATTAGCATTGCATCATGATTAGCCATCGACGAGAATAAGCAAGTGAGCTTGTCAGAGGGAGCCTTTTTCATGTCGATGACATATGCATTTCCTTTTTGCGCGGCTTTTAGAAGAATCCAATCATCCGGAATAATAAGGCCTCGTTTCAGTACATAACACCCTTTCTTGGTAAAGAGAACATCCAAATGATTGTCACAAAGCTGAGACACGCTCAAAAGACTATGCTTCAACTCTGGTACGTAGTTCACGTTCTTAAAACTGAGAACTCTGTTGCATACTGTTCCTCTCATAGTGATCTTTCCGGTCTCACCACCTGCGAAGGAGACAAACCCGCCATCGAAAAACTGAATGTCATTCAACTGCGAGATGTCCCCAATCATGTGCCTAGAACCGCCACTATCAATATACCAGAGTCTGATGAGAGTTCGCCAGAGCTGTTCCTACACATTTCAACAGATTTTAGTTACAGGCTGCAACCATTGAAGATCTGGGGATGCCATTTGCATCAACATAAGTAACCTCACGGAAAATTAAATTAGTTGAGGATGAGGTCGATGATGCTTTTGATTTGTTGGCGATGGGGGTAGAAGACTGAATCTTGGTCAAGATCTTAAGCCTCCACGTTAGCGAGTCAGACTTCTGCACAATCCTTGGAGTGCTAGAAGGATTCAGAAAACCTGAAGGTCTTGAAGATTTGTGAATTTGTTTCTTGGCCATGTTCCAGTCTTGATCAGAAGGCTTAGCATAGCAAATCGAGCCTGGTTTAGGCGATTAGGCATAGCTTTCTGATATTTAGAGTATAATGCTTTAAAAAGTGTAAAATCCTTTTGACAATTTCGTGCAATATGCCCAGAAATCCATAGTTGAAACAGGTATGCCTCTTCTGGAAGAAAACAGTCCGTTCAACTTGGGAAATTCTAGGCAATTTGTCTGTCAGTTTCTTGCTTGCGGGTACAGACGGCTGCTGCACGATGTTGATCTTGGTTGTTGCCTGCGCACAACCATCAGCACACTTGTTAGTTTTATGATATGAATTAGACAATTCGGAGTGTGTAGACTTAGGCACAAATTTAACTGATTTCTGTTCAGCTGGTTGCTTAACAGATTCAGTTTGGGGCTGCTGAGTCAATTTCTTAGAGTGAAGAAGTGACTCAGCAGTTGCCTTTTCATTTTTCTAAGACGCCTGTTTGTGTTTCTTCTTTTTGGATTGACGTGTTCTCCATTTCTTATTATTAGTTTTCAAATCACTTTGCGTGGCAGATTCTGCAGAGGAGACAGGTGGCTCAACAGGGACATCCTTTTCTAAACTTCCAGAAGATGAGCTTGAAACATTAAAAGTAGAAGGAATCTCTAAATTTTGAAAAGTTTGAGAGTCCGATTCAGATTCAGTTTCAAGATTTGTATCTGAATCAGCGGGAAGAGAATGCTCATCATCTGTCATTTCAGAATCAATCCCTTGTTCTTTGTTTGAAGAAGCTGAGTCGCCCGATTCTTCTAGAACACTACCAACGTCATTCTTCACAGGATTAGTTGGTTGGTTGAATTTCTCACTGTTACCCCTGGGATTAGCATCAACAGATAGAACCTCTGGAGAAGAACTTCCAGTCTCTTCAGTAGGAACTGAGGAAAGAATCATCTGTCGATGCTGTACCTGCAACAACATTCATGTTTTCATCACAAGAGTTATCACAGTTATTAGTAACATTCAAAACACCAGCATTAGCTGAAAAACCAGAATTAAAACCGTCTGTATTATCACCACAACCAACACTGTCTGAGAATTTAAATTGTTCAGCAAGAAATTGATTTAAAATGTCAAAAACAGGTTTATAAAATTCACAATCAGCAGCCGAATTGTCTGAATTTGCATTCAGACATTCTTCTTGATTACCATCTGTAATATCCTCAACTAATATCTCTTCTGCACATGAGGTAGAAAGGTTCGTATCGTTCATTAAGTCAATTTCAGTTTCAGAAGAATTTTCTCCTTTAGATTTTGTGGGTGATGTTGCTGCGTCTACCTTAGGTGTCACTTTCTCTAAATCATCTGTACTACAAGATGGATGGTCACCAGATTCATATGAAAGTGGTGTGGAAGTAACGAAAACATCATCCCTCTTGAGTTCAGTTGGCTTAGAGAACTTTGGGTAATAGGGCTTCCACGGTTTAGAAAGATAATCTAAAGGTTTACCATACATCATATTCTCTGCATTTTCTAGATCAGCCTCGATTCAGGCATTCTTGTATAGTTATGATTATATGGTAGAGGAGCGCTATTGTACCCAAGACCTTTTGTGAAACTTTTTCTAGTAAATGAACTGTAGATCACACAAGTCCTTGACCAGCTTGTTGGAAGTTTCAATTTTTTTAATATTTATTTCATTTTCGTGAAACTTCCCTGTCAAGGAATTTAGCTTGGCTAAGGCTGCTTGAAGTTCTACGTCCTTTTCAGCTAATTTTAGCTTATAGTCATATACCCAACATTGTTGTTGGTTCAAGTCAAGCTTTAGCTGAGCTATATCTTGTTTTTGAGCTTCGAACCATTTCCATAAGAAGCTTGTTCTTATGTTTAAGGGCAATGTTCTGTGATGCAGCTTGCTGGTATTCAGCTACAAGAGTTGAATTATGGGCGCACATTTGAGATAATTTAAAATGACAACTATCAGAACAGAGAATTCGA
The DNA here is from genome assembly GCA_947069175.1 of Scalesia atractyloides. Taxonomy (NCBI): domain Eukaryota; kingdom Viridiplantae; phylum Streptophyta; class Magnoliopsida; order Asterales; family Asteraceae; genus Scalesia; species Scalesia atractyloides. The sequence continues at coordinate 71,202,672 of CAMTDV010000023.1, forward strand.
TTTACCGTTTCCAAAAGATCTGGTTTCTCAGTTGTCTGTGCCATCAGGAAGTGGTTGTTGTTCTTAGAAAGATTCAAAGTCTCCATCTGAGCTGTAGCATCTGCCCGGTTGGATCCTTCATGCTATTGTGCCACAACGTAGTTCATTTCCCGCCAGTGCTGCTTGAGGGATTTGTAGTAGACTTTGAGGGAGAGACTGGCACTAGCTGTCTGTCACTGCTCTTTATGTCTGCCACTATGGACGACACATATCCAGATGGCGGCTTTTGCACTCCCTTGCAAAATGTCCTGGCTCATGACATCTGTAGCACCTGAGTTTATCTTTTGTGAGTTAAGTCTTCAGATTTGACAATGGTTGCCGCCCATACTTCTTTTGAAACTTGTTGAGACGAAAGGCAGCCATTGTAAGATTCCAGGACACGTCAATCTCATCCAGATCCTCCTCATATTTGATCTACTTCAGTTGGAAGAATAGATGAGGGAGTCAGGTCACCTGCTAAAAAGGCATTCAAGTTGTTGATCATTGAAGCAGCTATGGCCAATTTCTCTTCATTTTCCTTAGTGAGAAAAGCAGAATTGGACACAGCTTGAGCAGGAGTCGGTGCTGGAGCAGCAGATTGAGGAATGCCGCCTTGTTGAGCTGCTTGAGGAATGGCAGGACTGAACACCATGTTAGGATACTGAGCATGGTACTGTGTCTGAACTTGGGCAGCAGAAATCATAGTAGGAGTCTGAGACTGAAGACCGTAGACGTACTGACTCTTCTGTGGTGTGGCAAGAGGACTGTACACCACGTTTGAGCTACCCGGTGTGTGAAAACTTCCTTGCAGAGGGCTATAAACCAAATTTTGTGACATTAATGCTGCATTTTGCCCTGTAATACCGGCGGCCATCAAACTACTCTGATGATTGATGTCTCTCTTCTTATTATCGATCTCACACGATTTAATAGTAGCTATCATTTCAGTGAAAGTGACATCATTCAGATTCTTCGTCTTCTTGATCATTCCAACATCAGCATCCCAACTCTTCGGTAATGAATTTAACAGTTGTTTGTTCATAGCACTATTGGTAAGAGTAATCTCAGCTGATATCATCTGGGAAACGAGCTTTACATATCTCCGGATCTGGTTCTTAATGGTTTCCCCGTAAATGTGATTTAATGAGCTGAATTGTTGATTTAGCTGATTTACTCTGCTGGCCTTCATATCCGCATTTCCCTCATAAAGATTTTGCTATTCACTCCAGACTTCTTTAGCGGTCTTGCAATTTCTGACTGCAATTCAAATGTCGGGTCCAAGCGCCATTGTCAAAACAGCTAAAGCCTTTTCATCTTCCTCAATGATTTTCACATCTTCTGGAGTCCACAAGTGATTGGGCTTTTGGAATCTTTGTATCCGGATCTTATCGGTATTGTAAAAAATCGTTCGAGGACCATTCATAATGCACCTCCACACCCCAAGCTCTTTTGCCTTGCAATATTGCTTGAATCTGAACTTCCATTCATAGTACTCATCTCCATACAACAGACGGGGCACTTTAGTTGAAGTGCCAATCACTTGATCCAATTCCTGATGGAGGGCTAGAGTTTGTGATTTTAGTGCAGCCAAAGTGGCATTGGTCAAATCTTGAGTTGTCATGTAACTGTTCATCATGGTTAACTTTATTAAAATTACCAAGTAAATTTAAATTAAGTTAATTTTGAATTTTATGAACAGTGATCAGAATATGTCCCAAACAATGTCTTAAATGAGTCCAGAGTAGACAACTCCAAGATAAGCAGATCCGAAATCAGTCCGAGATGGTCAAATCCGAGATGATCAAATCCGAGATGGTTGAATCCGAAAACAATCCAAAATTGAAAAATCTGAAATGATGATCCGGAAAGCAATGTGTATCCGAAATAAGAAATCCGGAATGGAAGAAAATCCGGAATGAAAGCTGGTCCGAACTGAATCCGGAATCTGGAAGAATCCGGAATGAGACTGGATCCGGAATGAAATAAGTCCGGAATCTAGTCCTTGTCCGAATGCAACAGTAGTCCGAATTCCATGCAATAGTAGTCCGAAATCCCTGCAACAGTAGTCCAAAATCCTTGCAACAGTAGTCCAAAATCCCTGCAACAGTAGTCCGAAATCCCTGCAACAATAGTCCGATATCCTAGCAACAGATAACCACCAACAGTGTTTCGGATCCGAAAAGTAGCAATCCGGATTGAACAGTAGTTCGGGATCAATCCAAGATGGATGATCTCCTTCATGTTCTTCGGGATCTTCAACAGTAGCAAATTCGAAATCCTTGAAGCTTCTTCGAGTTCTTCGGAATCTGCAACAGTATCAAATCCGAAATCTTCAGACCTTCTTCGAGTTCTTCGGAACAGTAGCAATTCCGATCAAACACAGAAATTCTTCGATTCTGAACAATAATCCGGGTTGAACAGCAACAACTCCACTTCCAATCAGCTCTTCAATCTGCGATACCTGGAGCCTGTATTGTACAATACCAACTGTAAGTCTCGAAATTGGATCTAACAGGTATCGTAAACCTAATTAGTTGCGAAAATAAAGATTAGGAAGAAGAACAATCTCTTGAATCAAAATTAACTTGCATACACCAGAATAGTGTCTGATACAAGTTTTTCAGTTACAACTCTCTAACCTCTAAACATTGACCAAACACATATATTTATACTAATTACCAAGCCCAATAATTACAACCCTAGGCCTATAAGGCACTAGGAAGCCCAAAACCCTCTAAAAGCCCAACTGTAGCTCTAATGTGTAAACCTTTACTAATATAAGCCCAACAGTAATAGATCAACTAATTCAAAAAGGGGTTATTGGTTTAATAATCGGGCATGTTAAACTGGTTTATGCAATGAAGAAGATGAAGTTGAAAATGAGTATTAATATAATTAAAACCGGTGTTTATACAGGGTTAGACACACAGTCCAGTGGTGGACTGTGTGCATTTTAACCGAATGGTCTTCGGTTCGAGTCTCACCCATGTTCCGAATTCCTCATATAATCCAAACTTTTTATAACTAATATATAAGCTAACTTAAATAGTATATAAATTTAATTAAAATCCTAAATCCTCCAGGTTAGTCACACATCCCAATTGGTTGGGCTGTGTACAACACGAATCAAGGGGCGCGGGTTCGAGTCCGGGTATACGCATTGCACTATTACCTAAAACAAACCTTTTTGATTAATGAGAAATATATTTTTTTTTGTTTGTGTATATATGTAATTAAATTCCAATAATTTCGGGTTAGACACGTAGCTCAGTTGGTAGAGGTGCGTGCATGTAAACGAGAGGTCATGCGTTCGAGTCCCACACGCTGCGTATTACTCCGATCCGACCGGTTCGACCTGCTGAAGGGTGTATTTTTTATTAACCTTTTTCTTTATTTTTCTCCAAAACCTATAAAAATATACAAGAAAATAAGTCCTTTTTAAGTATAAAAATTAGTAATAAATACTATAAAATTATCTAAAAAGTCTAATAAAATTCATTAAATAAAAATACTAATTTTAAATAAAAGAAATACATTTTCCGAATTATTATGTGAATATTTAGGTTAGTTTTTTTGTCAGTTGGAATTTTAAATCGTGCGCGCTTGTTATCAAATCAAGAACGCACCCACGGTGAGTGAATTCCTACAAACTTCCCCTTTTTATTCATGTTTTGGGGTGTATCATGTGTCATTTTATTCATATCATTTATTAAACACTCGTGCTACTACCATTATATGAACTAACGTGCTATGTGATATTTGATTTATTGTTATTTGTGGTTATACTCTCTCATTTCAGTCAAGTTTTCACATTAGGCCCATCAGTTCCCATTTCATACGGGTAGTGTAACATCCGTCGAAAAACGGGTTTCCAAAACCCGCTTCGTTTATTAATCGAATATCTCAGTTATAATTTTTGTTGCATATTTAATGTTCATATTAATTTTAAACGATACATAACTAATAAACATTGTTAGAATTTTAAAACATAATTAATAAAAACAAAAAAATAAGTGAATAAAAAATAAATAGGGCTGCCGGGTTTCGAACCCGGGTCAGCCGCTTCAACAAGCACACAACATACCACTCCGCCACTTGCCATCTTTGTGTATATTACGAAACAAATAATACATAAGATGAAATCCGAATTCAAAACCGGAGTGTCACCGAATCTCTAACGGTGAAATTGTACCCTCACTCTAAACGATCACGATTTTCCAGTTGACCTCATTCCTATGAAGTTGGGAAGTTTCGATATTATAATTGGTATGGACTGGCTCAGCCAGCATCACGCTGAAGTAGTATGCCGCAAAAAGTTCATTCGCATTCCTCTTGCAGACGGTCAGACCCTACGTATCTTTGAAGAAACCCCTTCGAAAGGACTCAAATTAATGTCCTGTCTTCAAGCCCGAAAATATCTCCGCAAGAACTATGTCGCATTCCTAACTCACGTCGTCAAGAAGGGAAACAAGGAGAAGAAACTCGAAGATATACCAGTAGTGAAAGAATTCCCACAAGTCTTTCCCGACGACATCTTAGGACTCCCTCCTGTGAGAGAAGTCGAATTCCGCGTCGATCTTGTACCTGGCGCTACACCAGTCGCAAAATCTCCTTATAGGCTAGCCCCATCCGAAATGCAAGAGCTGGCCAGTCAACTGCAAAACTGACTGACAAAGGATTCATACGTCCTAGCTCCTCGCCTTGGGGTGCACCTGTTCTTTTTGTGAAGAAGAAAGATGGAACGTTTCGCATGTGTATCGACTACAGAGAACTCAACAAGTTAACGGTCAAGAACCGCTACCCATTACCTCGCATCGATGACCTCCTAAGTCAACTTCAAGGCGCCACCTGTTTTTCAAAAATCAACATTCGTTCTGGTTATCATCAACTCAGAGTACATGAAGAAGACGTCCCAAAGACCGCCTTCCGAACTCGTTATGGTCATTACGAATTCATGGTCATGCCATTCGGTTTAACCAATGCCCCAGCTGTCTTCATGGATCTAATGAATAGGGTATGCAAACCCTACCTCGACCGTTTCGTCATAGTCTTTATCGACGACATCCTTATCTACTCCAAGTCTAAAACCGATCATGAACGACACCTTCGACTCATCCTTACATCTTTAAGGACTGAAAAGCTCTACGCTAAGTTCTCAAAATACGAATTCTGGTTAAGAGAAGTACAATTCCTTGGGCATGTCGTTAATGACAAGGGAATACATGTCGATCCTTCAAAAATCAAGGCAGTACAGGAATGGCAAGCGCCACGTACCCCTACCGAAGTAAGGTCATTTCTTGGTTTGGCTGGTTACTATCGCCGCTTCATTGCCAATTTTTCCCGTATTGCTGTACCACTCACGGCTTTGACTCATAAAGGAAAACCCTTCATATGGGGACCTAAACAAGAAGAAGCCTTCCAAACTCTAAAGCAAAAACTTTGTGACGCACCTATCCTCACACTCCCTGAAGGTTGCGATGACTTTGTAGTATATTGCGACGCATCAGGGCAAGGACTAGGCTGTGTATTAATGCAAAGAGGAAAAGTGATAGCCTATGCTTCTAGACAACTCAAGGTTCATGAAAAGAATTACACCACCCACGACCTGGAACTTGGAGCCGTTGTGTTCGCTCTCAAGATATGGAGACATTACCTCTACGGTACCAAGTGTGAAATATACACTGACCACAAAAGTCTTCAACGTATCTTCAACCAAAAGGAGTTGAATAAGAGGCAACGAAGATGGGTCGAACTTCTTAACGACTACGACTGTGAAATTCGGTATCATCCTGGAAAGGCAAATGTGGTGGCTGATGCACTCAGTCGAAAAGGTTATGCGAACTCCATTCATCTTCTATGTTCGCAAATCATAACCGACATCAAAGATCGAATCCGAGCAGCTCAACATGTTTCTGTAACAGAAAACGACGTACGCAATGAGTTGTCATGGGGAGCAGAACTCAAAATCGAAACCAAATCCGACGGCATTCTATACTATCTAAATCGCATATGGATTCCCGATCGCGATAACCTTCGTGATTTCCTTATGAATGAGGCACACAAAACACAGTACTCTGTACACCCAGGAGCCAATAAGATGTATCAAGACCTACGATACACCTACTGGTGGCCGGGCATGAAAAAGGATATTGCTGTTTTTGTTTCCAAGTGCCTTACCTGTTCCAAAGTAAAAGCTGAACATCAAAGACCTTCAGGACTTCTAACCCAACCTGAAATACCTGTATGGAAGTGGGAAAACATAACCATGGACTTCATTACCGGGTTACCTCGCACCTCCAGTGGGTATGACACCATATGGGTAATCATTGATCGTCTTACTAAATCAGCTCACTTCATTCCGATTTGCGAGGACCTCAAGAACGAGAAGTTAGCTCGTATCTACATCAGCGAGATCGTAAGCCGTCATGGTGTACCTTTAAGCATCATTTCAGACCGTGATGGTCGTTTCACTTCACGAACATGGCGAGCCATACAAACCGCCTTGGGTACACGATTAGACCTCAGTACCGCTTTTCATCCTCAAACCGATGGACAATCTGAACGCACCATCCAAACTCTTGAAGACATGCTTCGAGCATGTGTCATAGACTTCAAGGGAAATTGGGACTCTCATCTACCATTAGTTGAATTTTCGTACAACAATAGTTATCACTCAAGTATCGGCATGGCTCCTTTCGAAGCTTTATATGGTCGTAACTGCCGATCTCCAGTATGTTGGCACGAAATTGGGGAAGCACAAATCACCGGTCTAGAATTAATTCAAGAAACAACAGACAAGATCCATCAAATTCGAAACAATCTTCTAGCGGCACAAAGTCGTCAAAAGAGTTATGCAGACAAACGACGAAAGCCCTTGGAGTTTGACATTGGGGATCAAGTACTTTTAAAAGTATCACCGTGGAAGGGAGTGATTCGTTTTGGCTAGAAGCGCAAGCTAGCACCACGCTACGAAAGAGTAGGACCTGTAGCATACAAGCTTGACCTACCAGAAGAGCTCAACAGAATTCATCCCACATTCCATGTATCAAACTTGAAGAAGTGCCTCGCCGATGAAAACCTCCGTGTTCCTCTAGAAGACATTCAAGTCGATGAATCTATGCATTTCATTAAAAGACCAGTAGAAATTATGGACTTCGGAGAGAAGCGTTTAAGACGAAGTCGTATTCCAATTGTCATGGTACGTTGGGAGTCGAAACGAGGACCTGAGTTTACTTGGGAACGTGAAGACTCAATGCGCGAGAAATACCCGCATCTTTTTCCTGTTACCACTACTACTTAAATTTCGGGACGAAATTTCTAAAAGTAGGGGATACTGTAACATCCGTCGAAAAACGGGTTTCCAAAACCCGCTTTGTTTATTAATCGAATATTTCAGTTATAATTTTTGTTGCGTATTTAATGTTCATATTAATTTTAAACGATACATAACTAATAAACATTGTTAGAATTTTAAAACATAATTAATAAAAACCAAAAAATAAGTGAATAAAAAATAAATAGGGCTGCCGGGTTTCGAACCCGGGTCAGCCGCTTCAACAAGCACACAACATACCACTCCGCCACTTGCCATCTTTGTGTATATTACGAAACAAATAATACATAAGATGAAACCCGAATTCAAAACCGGAGTGTCACCGCGCTCAGAACTCGCAGTCACCGGGAAATCCGGCAATCCGCGACTTTGGCCAATTTCCTTTTGACCAAAACACGCTAACCGACTAAGACATCGGTTATAACCGAAGTCTGACCCTTGATTTTAGTCATAACCGCCGGAGAAACCTTGACCACGAATCAAGACCAAATTCGGACTAAATACATGTTGTTTCTTCCCTATAAATACCCACCCAAACCTCTTGTAATCTTTTCGCTTAAAATCGCACAAACTCTCGAAGCTTTAGCACTCGCCGGAGATATTTTACAGTCGCCGGACTTTCACCGGAAAACCGAGACTTACTTCAAATCGGTAAAATTCTCGACTCTTTTGGTTGTAATCCATTATTAGACATATATTAACTTCAATCCTTCAACCAGAATCTGTCCCAGACTACGCTGCCGGGAAATCTCACACTCGCCGAAATTCCACTGAAACATCAAAGTCTCACTGTCGATCGGTATAATCATCTAAAAACTCTTGCAATCTCTTACTCAGTAACTTAATTTCATAACACAAGAAACTAAACTGTCAAACATTTCACTCAGCCGAGAGTCACAAATAGAGCCGACGACTCCTGCCGGTCATCTGAAGTAAACGCACTGTTTGGTACAATTCTGTTCTTTAATCTTGTTATCTAATACATTCCAACCAATTATAAGTTTTGATAATCGAATTAAACAAGAACAGTCAGGCATCTCTGTTCTGTGTCTTTGGAAACGAAGAAGACGAAGTCGAAATGTGTATAAGTTTAATTAAAACTGAATATTTAACCGGGTTAGACACACAGTCTAGCGGTGGACTGTGTGCAATTATAAAACGCACGTCACGAGTTCGAATCACACAACGTACCGACTTTCAAAAATAAAACCAATATTTTTAGAACTGAATCAGAACAAGTCACAGTATGTTTATAAGAGTAATATAATCCGTGAGTTAAACAGATTAGACACACAGCCCAACTGGTTGGGCTGTGCGCATACGAACCGAAGGACCCAAGTTCGACTCCAGGTCCCTGCAACCGGTTCGGCCATTTTAAATCGTTTTAATATAAACCCAATAAAATAACAATTAATTAGTATATATATATAATTAAAACAGAGAATATTTCGGGTTAGACACGTAGCTCAGTTGGTAGAGCTGCGTGCACGCGTACGAGAGGTCTCGGGTTCGAACCTCACTCAGCGCATGAATAAACTGAATCCGACCGGTCAACAGTCAACGGTCAACGGTCAAAGTCAAAAAGTCAACATTTTTAATTTTTTTTCTTTATTTATTTAATTAGAAAATTATTTAAAAATACTTAAAAATAATACTTTTAAAGTTAGAAAATGTCCTTAAACTCACAAAAATAAATCTAAAAATCCTATTAAGATTATGAATTAAAAGAATTAATCTCAAATAAAATCCTTTTATTTACCGAACCATTTCATTATTATTTTAGGTTAGTTTTCCTCGTCGATCAAATCCCAAAACTCGTGCGCATCCAACGTCATCAAAAGAAACGCACCAAATGTGAGTGAATCTCTACCAATTCCCCGTTTTAATCACATTTGGGGGTGTATCATGTGTCGTTTAAATTCCTTATTATATTTAAAACACTTGTGCATTCCATCATATCCGTGATCAAATGTGTATCAATTATGTATCAATTGTTGTGTGAATTATGTTTAGTTTGAAGTTATCATTTTCAGTACATGCATTTCATTAGGCCCATCAGCTCCCCGTGGGATACGGGTTGAGTATCAGGTGCCTCATTCGATCGGCTCCGTTTGATTGAGCCTTGATCTCACATTCATCATCATTCATGTCATTCGATCGGCTCCGTTTGATTGAGCCTTGATCTCAAATACATCATCATTCATGTCATTTACTCATCCAATGTGGTTTGCGTTTATGCTATATATATGTTTGCTCATATGTGATTATTGCACAAATTTTCAATATTAAATACAACAAGAAATTAATAACAATGTTTTCTCAAGGTTCACTCGCCAACTTTTGTTGACCCAAAATATTCCCCGTTTTACACATGATACAGGTGATCCAGTTGAGGCAAGAAACACATAGGAAGGCCTAGAAGAATAAATCAGTTTAAGCTTGAGATTGTTATACTTAGTTTCATTTTCCTTGTAATTGTATGGATTTGATTTGAATATTTAAGTTGTAATTTGAATTTAATAAATATGAAACTTTTTAGTAAACATCATAAGCTTTGTGATAACCCAATTATGCCCCGACTCTTATTCCGCTGCGGGTCGGGGGTGTGACAGGTAGAGCATCGCGTTGCCTAATTAGATCAGCTCCGTTTGATTGAGCCTTGATCTCACAGCACATCGCTTATCATGCTCACATGTACATTGCTAGATGATTATGTGGTTTGTGGATAGATTACATATACATTGCTCATATTTGGTTTATGCACATTTTATTAAATTAATCAACATATCATTCTTTCTAATGTTTAAAGGGGATTCACTAGCCAACTTTTGTTGACTCAAATCTCTAGTTTTACACATGATACAGGTGATCAGGTTGAAGCAAGGAACACATAGGATTGGGCCTTAGAAGAAGAATAAATCGTTACTTGAATGTCATGTTTAGAACATTTTATGCTTGTATGGTTTATGTGTTTGTTGGAATTTCTCCTTTTAATTTGAAATAATAAATATGAAACTTTATTATAGTAAATGTCATGAGCTTTGATGAAAACCCAATCATGGCCCGACTACCATATCCACTGCGGGTCAGGGTGTGACACATACGAACTGACACACTTCATACGAAGTGGCCACCACCTCGTACGAAGTGGATAGCCACTTCCCACGAAGTAATACCTCGCACAAGCGCTTCTGCTAGCTCCCTTCTCCTATAAATCAGACACCTCCCCTCCATTTCCAACCTTCCAAAAAATTTCTCATTACCACTTGAAATTACAGATTCTTGGCAGATTATTCTCGACTTTTAAGTGAGTTTTAGCTCACTTTACTTACAAAATTCTCCAAAATTCTTCATACTTTCTCCGATTTTCTTTCATACAAAAATGTGAGCTAACCTAAGTTATAGCTAACTAAGTGTTAAGCTAGTGTGAGAACGTTGGGAGCTAAGGCTTTCCGAATTAAGTTCCACCGCTGTGTGTACACGTTTTACTCCTAAAACCGATTCGGTCTTCATTAGAGTGATAAGGCTACGACACGTCCCCAACACCATTATGTTCAGGATGCAGGCACCTAGCTCGCTCACTCGGCTAATAACGTTTTAGACAACTTTAAGTTCTGTAATTAATGACCAACCGAGTTAACAAACCTTGTGCTTTGGTGTATCATATAATGAGGTGTTCGCACCCCCATGCTTGACTTCTATGACAAACTTGACTAAACTATACTTATTTTATTTACAGACTATCCCGCCTGGTTATCACGACCCCCGTTCATAGAAACCAATGTCGATATGGATATAAAACAGGCTAACACGTTCTAGGACTGTCACCTCGCATGAGGTGAACAGTCAGCACGAGGTGCAAGTCGACTCGTACGAGTTGCAAGTCAGCTCGCACGAGGCGGTCAAACCACTTCGTACGAAGTGGCATTTTTCCCGTTTTCCTTCCATACTTTCTGCTTCAGAATCTGCATCTATCGTCCGACTTAGTATACTCACGCCCACCTGTTTACCCAATGTAGGGTAACTTCGGGTTGCATCACCTGAACATTCTACGCAAGGAATACTAGGAAGCTCGCATAACTGTGAGTACACTCGAACACCCTTTTTGTTTTACACTTTTGGGTGCAACATGTTTAATCTATCAAAATACACACAATCACACTTATACTTTTGTGCAACACACAAACAATCCATCGTACATGCTAAAGATATGTGATATGTGATTTGTATACTTGGAACATTCTTATGTGATACGAGTTGTCATTAATTTCGTACGAGCATCCCCTTAACATGTATAGCGCTATAGGAGTAATGCACCGCCCATATTCTTGAGGTCATGTTAAGTTTATTCTATTTTGCGGTGACACTTGAGGATTGACTTGTAAATCGCATGCCTTGTTTACATTGATCTAGTATACTACTTTAACATGTGGATTCGTTTAAACTATTTCATACTTATGCTATATCAATCTTGTGTACTTGCCAATACTTTTGTGTTGAATTACATTTTTAACATGTTGCAGGTTAAGGATGACGCCATGGATGAAAATTAGTAGGGACTTCCTAGAAACACGTTTTTAACTTATGTATTTTTACTTGACATATTGTTGTTGTATTTTGATTCCAAAGCTTTGTAATCGAATATTTAAAATGAAATGAAATTTTGTTATCTTAACTATTGTCGCAAACTAGTGTTATGTTGACTCGAGCAATCTATTTCGTCTAGCCCTGATGTTTCTGTCATCAGTTGGGGTGTGACAGATTTGTACCAGAGCCATAACTATAGGGAATTAGGTAGAATTGCCATGCTCGACCTAGTCTATAGTTTAAGTGACCAACTTGACCATTTTTTATTCTTGCTTAACATGTTATTCTTCCTACTTTGCTCCGTTCTATTTCTTTTGTCTCAATTATACAACATATCTTTCCTAAGACATTTACACAATATACACGTTGAAGACATGAAGACACTCATACTACAAACGAGACGATCTCACCTTAATAGGGGTGAAACCCGCACTTTGATTATCACTCTCAATCCGCGTATTCGATTTTACATGAAATTAAACCATCAAGCTAGGAGTGAAATCCATATCTTGATGAAAAATTTCCATTTCATACTCTAGTGGACCCTTACCAACGAATTGGATTTGCCCCTTGCTTGGTAAGTACCAACCACGTTTAAGGAACAAAATTATCAAGTTAGGAGTGATATCCACATCTTGGTAACTTGTTCCACTCTTCGTTTTTCAATCTCGCCAAAGTTTTGAATTTCCGATCAATTAGGGACATGTGGAAACTAGAAGGGTAAATACCGTTAACCGCTCCTCGGTGAGAGTAATTTACCTATTCGGCCAAAAACATGTCTCCCTAACTTGAAAGGATTCTCGATTCTTTGGATTAGTCAAAGTTTCTCAACCCAAAACACTCCAATGTTTTATTAAGCCTTTCTTTTATGTTACCTTCATTTCTATTTGTTTTAATACTTGTTACCTCGTTCATTTCAAAACCAATGCACCATTCGCACATCTCCCACAATAAAAAACAATACTAATTCTCGCAAACCAACTAAATTTATACTCTTTACGAATTTATACGTGTTTTTGCTTATAGAATACATGTTATACTTATGAAACTATGTGGAATACTTATAAAACTTATGTGATACTTACGTGCTCAAACGTGACTTTTATAACCACATTATGATCAAGCCTCATCCTCTCCTCTATTTTTGATTACCTAGATGTCTTTTTCGCAAAACTCAAACGGAAGGAAGAAGTTGAAGTCCAACTCCAACACGACGTCCAAGAAGGATTGTATGAAATTTATGGCGAAGCAAATGGATAAGATCATCCCTAACATCGTCAGCAAAATCCAACCCCCACCAAACACCGACTCACCCCATGCCTCTATCGACTCCAAGGTGGAAGCACCTAAGTCGACGTTTACTTTCAAGCAATTTTGTTAATGCAACCCCTTACCCTTCATTGGCGAAGAGGACGCCACTAAGCTATTGCAATGGTTTGACACCATTGAAGTAACGTTCCTTCAAAGTGGTTGTCCTGACCACTGCATACCATCAACACAACGGGCGTCCTCCGATCAAGAGCTCTTGATTGGTGGACCTCCGAGCGTAACGCTCGTGGAAATGATGCCGCACATGCCCTCCCTTGGGGTGATCTCAAAAAGCTAATTGAGGAAGAGTTATGCCCTCCTCATGAACGTCAAAAGATCGAAAACGAGTTTTGGAACCTGAAATAGGTTGGGAATGATAATGTTGGCCTTACGGCCCGTTTTAAGCAGCTGAGTGCGATATGCACTAGCAAAGTCAACACTGTCGAGAAGGCTATTGCAAAATACACTCGATGCCTCCCTCCTAACCTCATGATCCTTGTCGACACCGCTTCACCCAAAACCCTCGAAGATACCTACAAGCTGGCCACCAAGCTTAACAACAACCACGTTCTTCATGAAGCCTCTGCCACGTTCCATCGAGAATGCCCATCAAGCCACCTCCGACACCATAATTGAGCCAACCCCAACTAAACCACCTAGAAATAACAACAAAGGCAAGAAACGGAAGGCTTCAAGCCAAAACTGTGTGGTAGTCACTCCGCCAAACCCTCAACCCTTCCAGCAGTTTGCGTCAACCAACCCAGAGCCTATCAAAAGGACATACACTGGGATTCATCCCAAGTACAACACCTGCCTATACCACCACCTTGTTAATGCGCCATGTCTCCTATGCACCACCTGCAATAGGTTTGGATACTTCGCCCCTCAGTGTCGAAGTGGTCTACAACCGCATGCCAACCAAACCCAAACCGTCGTGACAACCCAAAACCCCGCGCCAAACCAAGCTCAGCCTCAAGCGGCCACTGTTCGAACTTGCTTCAAATGTGGAGATCCTAATCATTTTGCCAATGTATGTCCTTAACATAACCACCAATAACAGCAGCAAGCGCATTGTAGAGCTTTTGTCATCACTGCAGGTCAAGCGCAGAATGCCAACAATGTCATCAATTGTACGTTTCTCATTAACAATGTCTATGCTTCATGTTTATTTGATACTGGCGCAGATAAAAGTTTTGTATCCGTTGAGTTCAAACCTTTGCTTAAGTGTAGACGTTCTAAGTTGCCCAAATCATTCGAAGTTGAAGTCGCTAACGGTTAGTCTGTCAACGTTGATACCATTCTTACTAATTGCTCTCTCAACCTTAACGACCACAAATTTTTTATCAATCTCATACCCATGAAAATGGATAGCTTCGATGTCATAATAGGCATGGACTGGCTTAGACAAGTTTGTGCTGAAGTCGTGTGTTCTGAGAAATTTATTCGTTTTCCTCTCCTAAACAGTGATTCCTTGCACATCTATGGCGAGAAACCTTCTAAAGGTCTTAAGATTATGTCTTGTACGCAAGCGAACAAATACTTACACAAGGAATACTTCGCCTTTCTTGCCCACATTGTGGAAAACAGGGACAAGGGTCCGAGCGTGAGTGATGTTTCAGTTGTTTGCGAATTTCCCGAAGTCTTTGAAGGTCTACCTGGTCCTCCACCTCCTCGGTCTATTGATTTCCGCATTGATCTTATTCCCGAGGCAACTCCTGTTTCGAAATCTCCATATCATCTAGCACCCTCGGAAATGCAAGAGCTATCTAGCCAACTTCAAGAATTACTTGATAAAGGCTAAACGCCCTAGTACTTCTCCTTGGGGCACTTCCGTTCTATTCGTCAAAAAGAAATATGGATCTTTTTGAATGTGCATTGACTATCGTGAGCTCAACAAGCTTACAGTCAAAAACTGATATCCTTTTCCTCGCATCGACGATCTCTTCGATCAATTACAAGGCGCGACGTGTTTCTCAAAGATCGATCTCTGCTCTGGTTATCATCAACTTCAATTTCTCGAAGAAGATATACCCAAAACCGCGTTTCGTACACGCTATGGTCACTACAAGTTCGTGGTCATGCCTTTTGGTTTGACCAACGCACCCACAGTTTTCATGGACTTGATGAACCGTGTGTGCAAACCATATCTCGACCGTTTTGTGATCGTCTTCATCAACGATATCCTTATCTACTCCAAGACACAAGAAGAACACGAGCGACACTTGCGTCTTATCCTCCAACTTCTGCATACCGAACGTCTTTTCGCCAAATTCTCCAAGTGTGAATTTTGGCTAAAAGAGTTCCAATTCCTTGGTCATGTCGTCAACAAACTCGATATTCATGTTGACCTTGCGAACGAAGCTGTGAAGAATTGGCTTGCTCCTAAGTCCCCATATGAAATTTGTTTGCTTCTTGGTTTAGCTAGTTACTATCGTCGCTTCATTTCGAACTTTTCCAAGCTCGTTGTTCCTCTCACCTCTTTGACTAAAAAAAGAAGCCTTTTGTTTGGGGTCCTGAACAAGAAGAGTCTTTCCAAACTCTCAAGGACATGCTTTGTAATGCTCTTGTCCTCGCACTTCCCGATGGAAACGACGATTTCGTCGTGTATTGCGATGCCTCAAACCAAGGTCTTGGTTGTGTTCTCATACAACGGGACAAGGTTATCGCATACGCATCGAGGCAACTCAAGATTCATGAGAAGAACTACACTACACACGATCTTGAACTTAGTACAGCTGTTTTTGCATTGAAGGTATAGCGACAGTACCTTTATGAGTGTGTGGTCTTTACTGACCATAAGAGCCTTCAGTACATCTTCGATCAAAAGGAACTCAACATGCGTCAACGTCGTTGGGTAGAATTGTTAAATGACTACGACTGGGAGATTCGCTACCATCCAGGTAAGGCGAATGTTGTAGCTGGTACACTAAGTCAAAAAACTCATGTAAAGAGTGTTTGTTACTTTCAAACTTTGGGAAACCTTCATGATCTAATTCAGGAAGCACAATGCTCATCCATTAACAAGAATGACTTATACAATGAGATAAAGTGTGGTGCTTAAAACCAACTCGAGTCTAAACCCAATGGTATTCTTTACTATCTCGATCGTGTCTAGATTCCGAATCGCCGTAATCTTCGTGACTCCTTAATGAAGGAAGCTCAAAAATCCCGATATTGCATTCATCATGGCACTAACAAGATGTACCAAGATCTCTGTACGTCTTATTGGTGGCCTGGTATGAAGAAAGATATCGACACCTATGTTTCGAAATGTCTTACTTGTTCTAAGGTCAAAGCCGAACATCAACGTCCCTCTGGCTTGCTCGAACAACCAGGAATTCCCGTTTGGAAATGGAGAGAGCATTGCCATGGATTTTATTACTAAGCTACCTCGAACCTCTTCTTGTCACGACAGTATCTGGATAATCATCGATCGGTTAACCAAGTCTTCTCACTTTCTCCCCATTCGTGAAGATTACAAAGTCGAGAAATTGGCTCGTATCTACACGGGTTTGTCGTCATGGTATCCCCATTGACATCATATTGGACCGTGATGTTCGTTTCACCTCTCGTCTTTGGCAAGCGTTTCAATCCGCTCTTAGTACTCACCTCAATCTTAGTATCGCCTTCCATCCTCAGTTCGACGGTCAAACTGAGCGTACTATCCAAACTCTGGAGGATATGCTTCGTTCTTGCGTAATAGATTTTGGTGGCAACTGGGATATGCACTTGCTTTGATCGAATTTTCGTACAATAACAGTTACCACGTGAGAATTCAAATGGCACCTTTCGAGGCATTGTACGGTCGTAAATGTCGAACGCCTATTTGTTGGCACGAGATCGGAGAAGCTCAATTCACCGGTCTCGAGCTTATACAAGAGATGACGGATAAAATCTTACACTTCGAGACAACCTGCTCAAAGCCAGAAGCCGACAGAGGAGTTACACCGACAAGCGACGCAAACCTTTGGAGTTCAAGTTGGTGACTTTGTACTTCTCAAGGTATCCCCTTGGAGTGGTGTAGTTGGATTTGGTAAGAAAGGCAAACTCGCTCCCCGCTATGTCGGTCCTTTCAAGATTCTCGAAAGGATTAGCAAGGTAGCATACCGAAAGGACCTACCTCAAGAACTCAGCAATGTCCACCCTACATTTCACGTCTCCAACCTGTAGAAATGTCTAGCTGAAGAAGGACTTCAAGTCTCACTTGAAGATCTTCAAATCAACGAGACTCTACACTTCGTGGAGAAACCTGTCGAATTCATAGATCGAGGTGTCA
This sequence comes from Scalesia atractyloides, assembly GCA_947069175.1. Taxonomy (NCBI): domain Eukaryota; kingdom Viridiplantae; phylum Streptophyta; class Magnoliopsida; order Asterales; family Asteraceae; genus Scalesia; species Scalesia atractyloides. Next base: position 71,220,194 of record CAMTDV010000023.1, read on the forward strand.
AGAAATTGAGGCACAGTCAAGTTCCCATAGTCAAGGTTCGATGGAAAATGTGGCGCTGAGTTTACTTGGGAACTCGAAAGTGGTATGAAGACTAAGTACCCACACCTGTTCGTTACACCTTCCTCTTGAATAAATTTCGGTACGAAATTTCCTAAAGTAATGGAGATTGTAACACTTCGCATTCTTGTACTTCCCTCATTTAGAAAGTGTAATCGTATTTCTATTTTTGGAAACTTGTATCATACCTTGTACATATTTCTATCCCAAGCTTTTAATCCGAGACGTCGATCATAATGAACGTTATACTTTATACATACTTCTATACTTATTAATTAAGCAAACATACATGTCAACGTATTCTATTCATACTTTTTTACTCGAATATACATGCAAACATTCGTCTAAATACGTTATTCTTATGCAAACTACATACAAGATACATGCTATGCACACACGACACATTACAATGCTGAAAAATGCTTAAAACCGACTAAAACACGAAAATTAGCCTCAAACTCAGCCCTTCGTACGAACTGACAAACTTCATACGAAGTGGCCACCACCTCGTACGACGTGGACAGCCACTTCGCACGAAGTGATACCTCGCACAAGCGCTTCTGCCAGCTCCCTTCTCTTATAAATCAGACACCTCCCCTCCATTTCCAACCTTCCAAAAATTCTCTCATTACCACTTAAAATTACAGATTCTTGGCAGATTATTCTCGACTTTAAGTGAGTTTTAGTGCACTTTACTTACAAACTTCTCCAAAATTCTTCATACTTTATCCGATTTTCTTTCGTACAAACATGTGAGCTAACCCAAGTTATAAGTAACTAGGTGTTAAGCTAGTGTGAGAACGTTGGGAGCTAAGGCTTTCCGAGTTAAGTTCCACCACTGTTTGTACACGTTTTACTCCTAAAACCGATTCGGTCTTCATTAGAGTGACAAGGCTATGACACATCCCCAAACACCATTATGTTCGGGATGCACGCACCTAGCTCACTCACTCGGCTGATAACATTTTAGACAACTTTAAATTCTGTAATTCATGACCAAACCGGGTTGAGAAACCTTGTGCTTTGGTGAATCATATAATGAGGTGTTTGCACCCCCATGCTTGGCTTCTGTGACAAACTTGACTAAACTATACTTATTTTATTTACTGACTATCCTGCCTCGTTATCACGACCGCCATTCACAGAAACCAGTGTCAAAATGGGTACAAAACAGGCTAACATATTCCAGGTTTGTCACCTCGCACGAGGTGAACAGTCAATGCGTACGAGGTGAACAGTCAACTCGTACGAGGTGCAAGTCAACTCGTATGAGTTGCAAGTCAGCTCGCACGAGGCGGTCAGACCACTTCGTACGAAGTGGCATTTTTCCCGTTTTCTTTCTGTACTTTCTGCTTCAGAATCTAGATCTATCGTCCGACTTAGTATACTCACGCCCACCTGTTTACCCAATGTAGGGTAACTTCGGGTTGCATCACCTGAACATTCTACAAACGGAATACTAGGAAGCTCGCATAACTATGAGTACACTCGAACACCCTTTTTGTTTTAGACTTTTGGGTGCAACATGTTTAATCTATCAAAATACACACAATCACACTTATACTTTTGTGCAACACACAAACAATCCATCGTACATGCTAAAGATACGTGATACGTGATTTATATACTTGGAACATTCTTATGTGATACGAGTTGTCATTAATTTCGTACGAGCATCCCCTTAATATGTATAGCGCTATAGGAGTAATGCACAGCCCATATTCTTGAGGTCATGTTAAGTTTATTCTATTTTGCGGTGACACTTGAGGATTGACTTGTAAATCGCATGCCTTGTTTACATTGATCTAGTATACTACTTTAACATGTGGATTCGTTTAAACTATTTCATACTTATGCTATATCAAACTTGTGTACTTGCCAATACTTTTGTGTTGAATTACATTTTTAACATGTTGCAGGTTAAGGATGACGCCATGGATGAAAATTAGTAGGGACTTCCTAGAAACACGTTTTTAACTTATGTATTTTTACTTGACATATTGTTGTTGTATTTTGATTCCAAATCTTTGTAATCGAATATTTAAAATGAAATGAAATTTTGTTATCTTAACTATTGTCGCAAACTAGTGTTATGTTGACTCGAGCAATCTATTTCGTCCCCCTGATGTTTCCATCATCGGTTGGGGTGTGACACGAAATTTGTTTTAAGGGTCCTGTGACAAACACAACCCTCAACCAATTTCCCTTTTGTTTCATTAACTGTTCTTGTATTTTCTATTTATTTCAGTTGTAATAGTTTTGTAATTTATTGTTTTCTGTTTATTTTCTTGTATTGTAATCGTTAATAAAATTGCTTTCTTTATTTTTCATAAACGGTTCCTACGAAAAACATACAGTCACATGCATACCAAACATGTTGAACGAGTTCAAAAATACCATTTGCTTTTATGAAACTAACATCAATACATTATGAACGAAAACGTGTCTTTCGTTTCAACATTGTTAGAGCAAATGAGATCGTTGATATATGAGATTAACATATTAGGACCTTTTGTTAGTGTTTTAATAGTGCAGGGGGTTCTGTTGTAAGGTTTCTAAAGTATAACTTACAATTGCCAGCAAAGTTATAATACCTGTTTAATTATAATTACGCAGGTTGGTCGTTTGTATTTATATCATTTACCACACTATGGTTTCTAAGTTTCTTGGACCAGTGTGTGTAACCTTTGGTGAAATACAACTTTGGTGTTTTGATTCAAATACTTAATCCGTAAATCCAGGCTGTTTATTGTGTTACATCTTATGGGGTTCTCTATGTTTGTTGGTTGATTCACACCTGGTTTCCAAGTTACTTCATCTTCGTCTTGTTTTCTATACTTTCATCATTCAAACACCAAATCAATAGGTGTTTATGTGAACATTTAATCAGTATCACTGTGATCCGTAGTGTTTGGGATCTACAATTTGGTATCAGAGCCTTTTTGCTCTTGATTGATTGTTTGTTTTAGAGATTTTTGAGGGGTTTGAAGGTTTTTCAAAGTTTTCAAAGTTTCTCAAAAAATTGGGTAAAAATGGCTTGATTTGGTGTAAGCTTAGGAGTTGTTAATCAGTGTTTAGTATTCATTTTGGGTCAATACAAGATATCATGGATTTTGGTTGTTTTTGGGTGATTAGTGGGTTTCAGTTCGTGTTAAAACCCTTTTGGGCATAATTGTTCATCCTGACAGTGTAGAACAATCTTCAACCAGTGTAATTGTCCATGGAACGTTTTTGAACCTGTGTAATTGTGTAGTCTGCATAATTGTCCAAAGGTGACTTTGGGGCAAGTGATATAGTCTTCTGCGACTTTATCACGGTGTTTTTGTCTTGTTACCGATGTCGTAATTTTGGTTCATATTTTTTCTGCGTATTTATCATTTACGCACTAGTCCAAGTTGCGCAATTAACTCTGATCAGCATTAACTTGCGTAATTGAATTCTCAGCGTAATTGTGCCAAGTATCATTAAAACCTGTGTAATTAACCTGTTGTTAACAATTCAAACTTAAATTAAATCAAAATGTCGATTAATCAGTTAAATCTGATTGCTCAAGCTGAACTTGTGACATGAAACGCAACTCGTCCACCGAAACTTAAGGGATCTCTTGATTTTGGTAGTTGGAAAAACTGAATGAAAGCTTTTTACGAGTTTACGAACTATACCCAATGGATTTTAGTCACTGTTAGACCACATGTCTCTATGAGAACCACATACGACGGTTATGTGATCAATCATGATCTTTCTACCTACACCGAAGAAGACAAGTCCTTGATCCAATGTGACCGTCAAGCTCACGCTGCACTCACAGTGGCCTTGTCAACAGATGACTGTAACATGTTCGAAGAATATACTACTTCACATGATCTCTGGAATGCCCTCACGGTCCAAAAGGAATACGACATGTTTGGAAGTATTATTGGCTAGAGTTTAACTGATCACATCAGTCGTTTCTTAAACATGCTAACAAAGATGAAGAAGGCAGGAAATCACGCTGCTAACCGTGCTGCTATAAAGAAACTTTTGGACTCGCTTCCAAAATAGTGGAGTTTACAATGCATGATGATCAAGAAAGATTTTCTAAACAATCAAAATCCAACCATCTTTTCTGATCTGATCAACACACTGAATTCATTCGAAATGGACACGACCAAGAGAGAGAATAATCAAGTTGGATATTCTCCAAATTCCGTTCAAGTTGTTGCCCCTAAGCACAGGCTTTTGTACCCCCCAATCCCTTCTGCTGGATCTAGCTCACAAGCTGTAAGTACCTCAAGCTTTAATAGCACTCTCTCGAACTCGGGAAAGGCTCCAGAATCAAAAGAGAAGGCTATTGTGCTCGGAGACAAACAAGCTCTCAAAATCTCAACAGAACATGTTACTTTGTTTAGCACCTTCATGAGCAGTTATGAGGCCCTCATGGCCGGAGAATTGAAAAGTAATATTGTTTTGAATACATGTATCAGGTTGATCTAGATGACATGGAAGAGGTGGATTTGAAGTGGCAGATGGCTATGATCACGTTAAGGTTGAAGAAATATAAAGATAAGACTGGAAAGAGACTCTCTTTAGGTACAGTTGGTTTTGACAATCCAAACTTCGATGCTACAACTGTAAGAATCTAGGGCACTTTAAAAGAGAAAGCCCTCTTCTCAAGAACGAAAATCTTGAAGCTGCTCCTATTCTAAGGCCGATCGCGATCGAAGGAAACGATGATGCTACCAACGAAGGTCCAAAGGCTTTGGTCGTTGAAGACTATGACTAGGCTGAACAGATTGTTGAAGCTACAACTGACATCAACAAAGCTCTCATGGCAAAGATTGCAACCGGATCGACTCCCCTTCTCTCAAGTTTTCTCAGAAACAAAGCCCTGGGTATTCCAAAAGGAGCCGAAGCTGTGGATACCGGACTGAAAGGAATGTTCGACAAGACCAAATCTACAGCTGACAAAGGAAAAGGAGCAGCCAGAGAAGATCGAGAAAAGAAAGAGAAGAAGGAATCGGAAGCCGGAAGCAGTGGTGAAGCAAAGAAAGAAAAAGCTCATGCGGAAGCCATCAAAGTGGAATCCAGCAAATAGAAAGAAGATAAGAATTCAGTAAACAACATATCCCATGAGTTTAAGATAAAACTCTACTCGCAACAATGCGTCAGTGTCGTGCTCAATAAATCCCCCAATTACGCCTTAATTAGGAAAAAAGTAAATGTTTCACAATTTAACAAAGAACAAACTAGATGAAGCTGCATATCAGAGAAAGTTAAATTCAAATCTAACTGAAATGCAGACATTAAAAGAATTTGTTCACCGAAAATGTTTTCTCATAAACAATCTAACAGATAAATTAGAGAAAAATGAGACCAATAGATTACAAATTATAATCGAAAAATACAATGTTAGCAAAAAGGCATTGATGGATATTAAAAATTGTCAAAGACCCACATTTTTCAAGGACGACATTGGTTACACAGATAAACTTGGAACTGAAAGAAAACTTTTTTCCTCCACCACATTGTTAAAACTACATACCAATGCCCACTCCTCATGCAGACACTAATTTAATTGATCAAGTTGTTGAAAATGATGTTTCTAAAGTTGATAAAGATACTAATCATTTTGAAAACAATGCAGATTTGAATGTGCAGGTGGAAGATGATGGTTGCGTTTGGAAGACAATAGGCCTAGGTTTTTTAGGCACCAAGTTACTCTACTGTGAACTGGCTTGTCTGGAACAACAATAAAATGAACAAAACTTTTATTCGAGATGAATGTAATAATACGTTAACTAGGATGGATGATTGTATTAAACCTAGGCAAAATATTCGGAAGGACTGTACCAGTTTAAGTCTAAACCTTTGACTCCTGACCATAAGAATGTAGTGATTAATTACGTTGATCAATATTCTGCTTTTTGTGATGATAATATTATGCATGAACCTTCTTTATTTGTGCCATAATTAAAACAGAACAGCTTCGAAAAAGCTTTCACTAAGAAAAGTCCAGAATTTATACCATCAGAAACAGTTACTTCAGACTCAGAAAAGTTGCAATTCGGTCAAGTAGGAAACGTATTGGACTGTAAAATAGTTAACAAGAGAATGAGAAAAATAAGAATCAAGTGAATACAAAGGTAAGGTAAGGTTCGGTTCGGTTCGGTTCGGAAATGGCACTTTCTAGGCTGACATCAGTCGTGTCATCGGCGGGAGTTCGTCGGCGATTACCTTTAGTGGGTGCCTTTTGTATGCTGAGCTTAGGCTCTCACAATCTCCATCCCTCCTTAACTCTCTCCACCCCTCGGTACTTTTCCCCCAATTTCTAGGGTTTTGTTTTTATACTGTCTGATAAATAAATTTGCTTTCAGGTTGAGTTCAGGTAGCAAAGCGCAGGGCTATCATCGCACTAGCATTATAAGAATGGAAAACACTGTGCCAAGCATCGTTGTTTACGTAACTGTACCCAACAAAGAAGCAGGTAATTAATATTTATCAAAGTGAGTTGTTTCCAATCATCACTAATTGGCCTATACTCACTCCTGTCGTTCAAATCAATTTCTGCTAGGATAAAGACTAATCAATTGATCATTAGTGTTACTTTGAAGTTAAATTAGGAGTGTGATTGGTCCAGTCTTCCGAATCTATATAACCTTAAAACTGATACACATTTGGCCAATGTTTATGAGATCGGTGGTGTGTTAATTATCAGCATGAAGAATTTAATTGGAATGATGTAAAAACAAGTCCACTTTGTTGCTAATTTTAGTTAGTCAATTCTGAGATTGTATGCTCAACAAAGTTTTGTGGATGACCAACTTTGGATGTGTTGCTTGACTTTTGTGTCTTTTGTTTAGGTAAGAAACTGGCAGCAAGCATTGTCAAAGAAAAGCTGGCAGCTTGTGTTAACAGAGTACCAGGTATGTCACTCCATATCATATTTTTTTTATAAGTGATTGCATGTTATGTGCATGGTGCAGTGATGAGATTACATCGTTGTAGTTGATGTGATGCAACTCCATGATGCGCATGTAATATGACGAACTATGCATTAGACGCTTGACCAGTATTTGAACAAAATAAACCATCGATTTCAACGGGTCTGAGATTTTCAAATCTGACAAAAGATGATGAGAATATCTTCTATCTTATTGTTCAAAAGTTAACAAGTTAAAATATTATCTATAGATACTCCTTGGGTACGCATTGGAGTTTCACACGCTTTTTGAAGCCAAAGATATTTTGCTCATTGCATAATTGTTGAGTTAATTACACTGCTGTTTCTGCTGTTGGAGTTACTAGATAAATGCAAACTGATTTATCCTTTGGCATTGTACTTGAAAAATATAAAAATTTGGTTATGCACTTCTAAAAAAGAACATATAAGTACGAATATAAAAATTTGGTTAGATCAAAACAGGTCTCCCAGACGAAAAGTCAAATAGGTTTGGGTCATAATAGGTTGGGTAATAGCAGGTTCACCCGCTATATTTGTTTAATTTTGGCTAGCGGTGCTAAAGCAAGTGTACAATTACGCCCAGTCTTACTCGTTCTCTATTATGCTTTGTTCTTCTTCAAGCTAGTATGACCCATGAGGAAAATATATTAGTGACCCATACTAACCCAAAATTTATTGTATGTGTAAGAAACAAGATACCTCTTGGGCACTTGATTTCTCTGCTGTTCAAATAGCATAAAAGTTTTGAGCATAAATTGAATTTTGAGTGCAGGTATCGAGTCAGTGTACCTGTGGGAGGGAGAGGTATGATTTCTATTTCTGGCTTTATAACACCCGACATGTACTTACATACATCTGTTTTATATTCGTGTTGGATGTTGTACAGATACAAACAGATTCAGAGGAACTACTGATAATTAAAACCAGAGAATCTCTTCTGAATGCACTAACTGAGCATGTCAAGGCAAACCATGAATATGAGTAAGAGCATTTGCATTTTTCTATAATGGATGATTAATGTGGCTTTAGTCATTACAATTTTGATATGTATGATGATGTTGTTGCAGTGTGCCTGAAGTGATTGCATTGCCTATAACTGGTGGCAGCATATCCTACCTTGAATGGCTCAAAAACAGCACCAGGGAGTGATTGATGTTTGCGGTGTGTAAAATCAGGTTTTACGCCAGAGAAAGATTATGTATCATGAAACTGGTGAAATAAAGGAAATTTTAATAAATGAAAAGGGCGGAAAGTCAAATTTAAGCCGTAATCGTAATTTTGGGTTTCTGGTTAATCAGCTATTTCCCTTCTGAAAACCTGACCGATACCCTGAAGTGAATTACTTTTGGAGCATTCGGGTTTCAGTTATTGGAATATGGGTTGTGTATATGGGACTCTTTCTCTGTTCAGTTGAAAGCGGTTGTATTTTGTTAGAGGTTTGGAAAGCATGGCTGCATACTGGAAGTAGCCTTGATGTTCTGTAAAGTCACAAAGGCAAACAGAACAATTATGATGTTCTTTGAGCCCCATTAATTCTTTGTAAATCACAAATCAAAAACACTACTGTTAAACGGAGTGGAGTTGCTAGGAGGGTGTTGAACAGGAGGTGAGAACATTCATAAAAACATATCAAGTTAAAACCGAACAATTTGGCAGTGGGATGAAAACCGAACAAATCAAGTGAGCTAACTTTACATTTGAATATCCTAAACCCGAAGCGTGTTGACACCAGAACCTAATCTACCTGAATAATGAAAAGATCAAAAAGTAAAAATTTGGTTTTGGCCAAAACAGACTGTTAAGGGATATTTGGGATTGCTTATCTAAAAAGGATAATTTGACAAAAGGACTTATTGACTTATGACTTATCCAAAAGGAATTTAAAACAAAAAAAAAACCGTTTGGATGAGTTTATGAGGTGGGAAAAGGTAACATTTGATGAAAAGTTAAAAGGAGTTTCAAAAATTCAAGGTTTTCTAGCTTTTCAAAATGACTTTTCACTTTATACAGAAAGTTTTTTCAAAAAGTCCTTTTCATCTATACAAACATTATTTTAACTCAAAAGGTCAATAAATCAATAAGTTGTTTCAAAAAGCTAAGCCAAACACCCCCTAAAAAGACGCTTTAGAAAGAAAAAAAAAGTGTTAGCAGTAGTTGTGTCTTTAGCAGTAGTGATGACAAATAATGGTAGGGAGTGGCGTAAGTTTGTTTGGACCCATTTAAGTAGACAACTTTACTGAGATGGCCTGTTTTGATCCTTGGTATAACCGGATGAAATTGACAGGCTGTGTAAGTAAGATGAACCAAATGAGCCTATGTGTAAACTTTTTACCCAAATCAATCCATAGGTGATCAAAATCTTTAAATTTAGGTAGCAAAGTAAAGAGACCTTAATGAATTCCAAACAGTTGGAGTGAACCTATTTTTCCTGGTTAGTAAACATGACAAAGGAATAAGAAAATGATCAAGCGTAATTGTTGTCAGGGTGGTACGGTACAACTTGTACCCAAAAACATGAAAACATATATGTTTATAAAGAACATTTCTTATGGGGTCGTTAGTCTTGTAACAATTAAATAACCAAGTGTTCAAATAACCAGGTGTCACAATTCGTTCAAAGTTCAAACTGATCAAACTTGAACTGCCGTACTCGTAGCAAACTACCATTTGGGAGTCTATCTAATGTATACAATAGTAATAACCAGATCCAAAAATTCAGCCAACATGCTTGCGCTTGTGCCGTTTCGCCGTGTCTTGGGGTATAACGGTTTAGTCATCAGGAGAGACGTGGCAGTAAATTTTAAAACCGATTTTGTAAATCAAGCCAGACGTTTGTTTTCAAATTTTAAATATAACAATTTATACCAAATTTATATGTATAATAATTGTAAACCATTCATTTAAAAACTTTGATAGCAAGAATTTATAAAACAAAGAAGAAATAAATACAGTCTCGTCATTGCTAATTCTTACCATCAAACAAATGCTACTTTATTACTAACCAAAAAGTTCCGTTCCATTATCCCGACCCTACTGTAATTTGTGTTTTAACTCAATAAACGTATGCTAGACAAACAACTTTTTCCAGGATGCATGAAATTTGAACCGATTTTGTAAATCAAGCCAGACGTTTGTTTTCAAATTTTAAATATAACAATTTATACCAAATTTATATGTATAATAATTGTAAACCATTCATTTCAAAACTTTGATAGCAAGAATTTATAAAACAAAGAAGAAATAAATAGTCTCGTCATTGCTAATTCTTACCATCAAACAAATGCTACTTTATTACTTACCAAAAATTTACGTTCCATTATCCCGACCCTACTGTAATTTGTGTTTTAACTCAATAAACGTATGCTAGACAAACAACTTTTTCCAGGATGCATGAAATTTGAACAAAAAAAAAAGATACTAATCATAATTGGTTTTTTTTCTACATTGCTGATTATTACCAACTTCATTTTGTTTAGTAGTCTTGATGTCAACTACTCAAATTGTACCTTCCATTCTTCTCTATTTCTTTAAAGTTTCCTATCTCTACACAAGACCAAAAAGTTCCAAATGAGAACCACTAAAAACCAGAAGTCACTTTTTAACCTATGATCACCTGGTCGCATTTGATAGATTAGAAAAGACATAAGAGAGGAAGATCTCAACCATCAAAATATGATCCAAGGACTAAAAAGTGGTTCCTAATTATTCAATGGTTCTTATTTGAACCTTATTCCATGAGAAATGGAGGAAGATGCAAGTAATCATAAATGAAAGTGCAGAGGGTTTGGTTAAAGTGAAACAAATGAAACAGAAAATGTTGAGGATAGAAACGACCCTTCTCTTCCTCATCCAACAAACTTCACTTCTTAGTGTTGCCCATCTATGTCTCATCCAATTGATCCTGCAGCAGTAAACCCAAAAATGACTTACTACCAACCATATGGAATTACTTTATGTTGACAAAATATAAAGCCTTGAATAAAGAAAATATAAAAAAAAACTGAAATAGTTAATTACTCAATAAATACTAAATAGATGTTGGAAAGGAAAAAAAGAATAGAAAGGATTTGATATCAGGTCCAGTTCACTGGTCCGACTGGTAAATGGACTCAACCACCCCGTCTGACTGGCCAGCCCATTCAGTTCTTAGATCAGTGCTTACTACCACTTGAAACTATGTTTTTGTGTGTGTGAAAGCACGGAGGGGAGTATTGACCTGTGCATCAGAAGTCCAAAGAGTGAGATTGTCCCTCAGTAGTTACATGATCAGAGTGCTATCCTTGTACGAGTCTTCACCCAGAGTGTCCAACTCAGCAATGGCTTCTTCAAATGCCTACATATTAAAAGAAAACAAAAACAGGGAAAGTATCGTCACGTTCTCATACTCATACACATACAGATAGACAAAGAACCAAATTGTAATTTTTTTATGGGAGACATTTTATACAAGGGTTAAGAAAATAAGAATTAAGTTTGCAACAAGTATGCTAAAAAAACATACCAACGATAAAATGTAAACGTAATATATCAGATATGGGCTCGTCATATCCAAATGTTTTGTTCTCGGTTACCAATTTAAACTCAGAACTACCATGTTACGAGCAACTAGAGATCATTTACATTATTCCCTAAATGTATAAATGTGTAATGCGGCTGAAGAAGAAATAAAACTATTTACATCAGTAATTTGAATCAAGTACTAAAAGGACTAATCACAAATCTATTAGACCTAGCAAAACAAGCAGGTCTGGTCCTAAATGGTTTAACAAAGAACTCAACCTTCGAAACCACTCGCTTAACTTTGATGTTTTCAGAATTAGTATATCCTGTTAGCCAATTCAAGAAGACATGTGGACCACATCTAAACCATGTAAGAATCAGTCTATGTTAGTTGACTTTCAGACTTCACTTTATAATCCACCTCCAAATATCATGTGGTCATAAACAACTCTAAAGTCAACTGCCAACCACCTTATTAACTAATCTAGGAATCTTCTCTGATTAGTTTATAATTACCCTGCAAAAACTTGATATTCAAGAACCACTGAATTTAAAATTGATGCAACACACACAAATGGTCTTAAATCTCTAAAGTAACAGATAAATGACATCAAAAAAATCAAGACAAAGAGACATAAACCATACCTGTTTTGCCATGCTACAAGCCTTGTCAGATGAGTTCAGAATCTCATAATAAAACACGGAGAAGTTGAGCGCCAGACCCAATCTTATCGGGTGTGTTGGAGCCAAATCCGCCAGCGCGATATTCTTCACAAACAGAAGAACATGCAAAGTATCAGGCAACCCAATCTTGGCAGATGTGTACTTGAGGACATGATGAGAAAACTACCTATGCATACATATCGCACAACTAGAATAGTGATTTTAACAACAAACAGTTGAGCAGAAAGTAACAACCTGAGCAACTCAATGGATACCAAATCGAGTAACAGTGCAAAGATGATCCACACACAAACACACATAATAATATAATCTCAATGAATTAGACATGACAGATGCTTTGTAAAACTACCTGAGCAGCTTTGTAGGAATTCATAGTAGCCTCTGCAGCCTCCTTCCGGTGATCTCCGATTTTGAACTCGGCTAAATACCTAGGATAATCTCCTTTCATCTTCAAATAGAAGACCTTAGATTCACCGGTGGATGCCGAGGGCAACAGATTCGAATCCATAAGCTTCAATATTCCAGAGCAAACATCGGAGAGTTCGTTCTCGACCTTAGATCTGTAGTCCTTGACCAGCATCACGTGATCTTCGTTCTTCCGAGACTCCTCCTTTTGTTCGATTGATGAAACGATACGCCAAGCAGCTCGAAGCGAACCAATCACGTTCTTGTAAGCGACGGAGAGGAGGTTGCGCTCCTCCACGGTGAGTTCAGCAGCCGGCGTTGTTCCGAAGACGAGCTTTTCCATGAACTTCACCATCTCTTCGTACCTCTCGGCTTGCTCGGCAAACTTCGCCAGGTATACATACTGTTCTCTAGTTAGATTGTCCATTCACGCTGGTGCTGGTGGATGATGACGGAGAAAATGTTACACCGCTTGCTTAAATATCTGTTTTGACTTTCTTTCCTTCTCGGTACAAATGATTTAAGAGAATAAACTTGGACAAGAACCGGATACACCACCGCTTCATTTTGCATGCCGTAAGGCTAGATGATGAAAGCCTTTAACGATTTTATTACGTTACATTAGCGCCAATTCATATAAACGTTTTAAAGTTTTTTTTAGTTTACATGCAATAATTTAAAGACTCCATCGTTATTAACTAATTATTATTATTTTTTATTTAAATTTAAATATTATTTAATTATGATATATTAATTTAAATAATATAAAAAATATAAAACTCATAATTTAAAAAAATACAATGATTTAAGAGAATAAACTTGGACTAGGAACTGGATACACTACCACTTCATTTTGCATGCCGTAAGACTAGATGATGTAAGCCTTTAATGATTTTATTACGTTATATTAGCACCATCTCATATAGACGTTTTAAAGCCTTTCTTTTTAACTTACATGCAATGATTTAAAGATTTTATCATTATTAACTAATTACTATTATTTTTATTTAAATATAAATTTATTTAATTATGATATATTAATTTAAATAACATGAAAAAATATAAAACTCATAATTTAAATAAAAAAAATACAGTGTCACTAAAAAAATGCAATGCTTAAAAAGTTAAACTAAAAATACACATCATCATTCGTCGTCTCCTCCTTATTCACGATCAAACCATAGGTGCTCGGTCTAATCAGCTCGATGGTTAAGGTGTGTGTCCCTTTCATATATCCTCGCTCGGATAACTTCTTTTTGAGCGTATGTGAGTAGTTGGTTCATTAGTTGGTTACCTTCATCATAACTTTCTTCACAAAACGCTCTGTCCGAGTCCTCCAAATCATGTTATGCAAGATGATGCACGTATACATGATGTTTCTCATTTTACTATTTTTAAGTATCCTCGACGGTTGGGTAATGATAGACCATCTCTTTTTAATACACCGAAAGCCCGTTCGACATCTTTTCTTGCCGACTCTTGTTTCTTCTTGTAATACAATCTTTTCTCGTCCTCTGGACACGAAAGAGTTTTCACCAACGTCGCCCACTCCAGATAAGTACTGTCGACAAGATAGTACCCATACTTATACTCCACGTCGTTTGCATAGAATGAGGTATTTGGTGCAACACCATCTATGACATCGTCGAAAAGCCCGAAGATTGTAAAACAACGATGTCATTGTTCGCACCGGCCATGCCAAAGTACGCATGAAAAATCCATAAATCTTGAGGCGCGACCGCTTGTAGTATTAGGGTAGGACCCTCGTGGTCACCACGATGGTGTTGCCCTTTACAAGCGGTTAGACATGTTTCCCACTCCCAGTGCGTGCAATCAAGACTACCGAACATCTCGGGAAACCCATGTATCCGCTCATGGGCCTCGTATAAAAGTGGAATGTCGGTAGCGGTCGGCATCCTCAAATATCGTCCAGGGTAAATAAAATTAACACCTAATATAACAGTATTAATAAACTATAAATAAACACAACAACAACAACAATAATAATACCTTCACATAAATTTTCAAGACAGTCACGACAACTTCTTGTGACAATTGGCAAACTCTGGTAATTCTGTACAACTTGAACAACTAGTACATTGTCTATTTATCGTATAACATGATTTAATTTTTGATTTTAAGTCTTAAAAGTCTAGGAATTTAACCAAATCATAGTTTGGTATGATAATCGATTCGTCATGATCACGAAGATATAAAACCATATCCTAGACGAATGACAACGGCGCGAACATGTATTAAATATCAGAACTAGTTACGGTACAATCTGATATGATAGAATTAAGATATAAAATATTTCTGCACTATTATACCATAGAAATTTTATATAAAATACCAAATTATCCAAGTCTGCAGCAAAATTCAGCAATTCTGCAGCAAAATTCAGCAATTGTCCGAAAAGCCAAAAATAAATATTTTTAGCTAAAGAATAATAATGGGTCTTAGAATTAGTATAAAACCCATATATAAATCTTATTATTTAAAGCTAAATGGTTTGTTCAGTAAAAACCTGACAACAAAGCCGGTACCAGAACCGAACTCAAAATGACAAAATTGTTAGTCTGAAGAGCTAGATTAATTAACGGGACAATAAAAATTGTACTAGAATTATTATGAACATAAAATTTTATAAGTTACACAATATATCAGTATATTACCCGGTACAAGACCCGAACTAACTTTATCAACCAAACAACAAGACTAGTAAATTATTTTGGCATATTGTAACATCACTTTAAAGTGTTGGAACATTAGTTTTTATAAAAACTTATATATATAATTATTAAAGTTTATAAAAGTATATAAAATTATATATATAAAAAAAGAAAATACCAAACACCTCATGGCCACTATGGGATCTTCTCCCCATGCCACTAACTCAAGTATAATGTGTTGGCTAATTTTAAAGATGGTTAGTATATTATGTGTTGTATGAAATAAAAACCAAAACAAAAACCAAATACACTTTCATTCTTCCATTTTTCAAAACACCACAACAAAACTTTCCTTCCTTTTCCTTCATAAAAATCGGCCAAAGCATAACCATATCATCTTCCACTTTTTAAAAACCAAACTCTAGAAAATCAAGCTTGCATAAAGATCTAAGGAAGATCTAAGGAACTTGCAAGGATTAGGAACTCACTTTGGAAGCTTAGATCATCCCTAGCCATTGTGATAGTAGTAAGATCTTAAACCTTATGTTATACTTTTTATTTTATAAAATTTCACAAGATGATCATAAAAATTATATAAAACCCACTTGAAAAACACTAATAAATCTAAGATCACTAACAAAATCAAGTGATTTTCTTGATAAATTTTGATGATCTTGAAGTTGTTATGAACTAGTAAACTTGAATCTTACAAAATTATGAATAAACAGATGATCTAAACACATGCATGTTTAGATTAGCAAGATTCATTAACAAAATATGTCATGAACATAATGTCATATTTTAAATATAATTATACATGTATTAGATCATTAAATAAAAATTATGATTTAGAAATTTTGTATAAAAGTTATAATAAAGTTTCTATATTAAGAAAGATTAAAAATTATAACAAGTTCATGACATTTTGTTAATACTTTTGTATAATATTTGTGATTGATGATGATTTGAGTTTGTTTAGTTACTTAAAACATGTTTATAAAAACATGGGAAACTTATATTTTTAAAGGAAACTATGACAAAATTTTTATAAAAATTAATCTTGATTAAGATATGATTGAACTAAAAATTTTGTGATTAAAAGTGATTAGGAACTTTAATCTTGTTTAAATAAAGGTTTGGTGAAAAAGTTAAGAATATAATTACATAAGTTTTTTCTTAAACTAAAAAGGAGATAAATATATATTTTGGATAAAAATATATATTTTGAAATCACCAAATATGTGTATATATATTTTTGTATAAAAATATGTTTAAGTGTTCAACTTTTGATAAAATAATATATATCGGACAATTCGGACAAACTTGGACAATTCGGACAAAATAAAATATAATGTATAAACGAAACAAACGACAAAGACGAAACGAATAAAATAGTCGACGCGAACCTAACGATCAAAACAAACACATAAACCGATACACTTTATATTTACTAGGATTTATAAAAATTTAACATGTAACTAATAGTTTTTTTACAAATAAAATTTATAAATTATAAAAGTTTACTAGTAAGTATTTAAAAAAAACTTGGATAAGCCCACTAAACAATTATTAGACTAAGCCCATTTTTATAAAAATTAATTTAGGCTAAACTTATTTTTATAAAGTATATGGACTAGCCCATTTATATAAACTAGTTGGACTAAGGCCCACTTTTATAAAATTAACTTGGGCTAAGACCACTTTTATAAAATTTACAAGTGTTAGGCCTACTTGTTTAAAAAATCAAACCTGGGCTAAGGTCTACTTTTATAAAAATAAACTTTAGGCTAAGCCCGCTTTTATAAAAGTTTACATGGGCTAGACCCATTTAAATAATAGATAATTTTGGGCCAAGCCCACTTTTATAAATAAATAAATTGGGCCAATCCTTTTTATAAATACTAAACTTTGGGCTAAAGCCCACTTTTATAAACTAAACTTGGGCTAATCTAATTTTTATTAGGCTAGGCCCAATCTTTCATTTTAACTTTGGCTAGGCCCACATACATGAAACAAATTGGGCTAGGCCCACACAAAGTAAGCAAATTTGGGCTAGGCCCATAAGTAATAAATTATTAGATTGAGTTATTTACAATTAAATTATGGACTTGGTCCATTTACATATAACCAATCATATATATATATATATATATATATATATGAAAGAAATATATATATATTATCAAATAAAGAAAACCCAACAATTCAAGTATGAAATTCGAGATAAAATACTTGTACGAAAAACAAACGAAGCCTAAGTGTCTAATAGACTAGAACACTTGTAGGTCGAAGAACGAACAAAGTATCAGGAATCGAATAGAGATTTGTACGAAACGCAAATCAGTGAGTTCATGTTTCCCCTTTTATTTTAACTATTTTATGGTTTTAAACGTGCGGGGATGTATACATGTTACAATTAATATAGCTGGGAAAATGAAAATATTTAGATCACATGTGAATAAGGCTCAAGTATTGGGGCCATTAATGAAAGACAAGCACCGAAGAACAAGGGGATAGATCTATTGGGTTTGGGCGAGCCCCACTCTATTACGGAAATAATAACAGTTCGTATTAGAGTGCTTTTGTGTCTAAAACGAGTGTCTCAGACACATAATAAATCGTCAAGGTTTTGTTGCCACCTAATTCGGCATACAGATTAGTGTCCTTGCAACACACTAATGATCTTACAAGTTTCATTAAGCTATATTAAATAAGTTTATTTCAAATGTTTTTGAAAATTCACTTGATACAAAATTTATAAATGAATTCACAAGGTTTTGTTAACATTGTTTTCAAAACTAACATGTATTACAGGAAACTAGTGGATGGCCTTCGGGGAAAAATCTTGTTCGTTTGTTGTGTGAAGTCAAGATGTTATGTTTCATCCAGTCTTTGTTGTTATGTTTTATAAACTTATGTCTAAATTTTAAATAATGTTGTTAAACTTGTGGTTTGTTTTAAAGAAAAAAGTTTATATGTAAATTATGGTTAAATAAAAAGTATGGATGAATGTTTTGTAATGTAATACAATTGTCGTTTACTTGGTTGAATGCATCGATTTCCGCTTTGGCCACACCTCGCGACACGCTTCCGCTACATCGAAAATCAGGGTGTGACAGACCTGGTATCAGAGCTTCAATTGTAGTGAACTGAGATTCTTTTGAGTCTAGTCTACAATTTCAAAATGCTCTTTTTTTAAATTTTTGTGAGTCGTTTACAAAAATTGAAATAAGTATTTTTTGTTTGTCATCCCGGGGAGAACTATCCCATAGTATCAAATGTTTAAAACAAAAAACAATAGTGCAAGGTCATTATACAAAACTAGTCTATGAGAGATAGACACAATAACAGTAAGTTGAGTTGAACTTATGATTAGAAAAACTCACATTGAAACTTAGCGATTGCCCGATTATTTATCTTTAAACAAAATTATTTATTAACAAAAATAAGTTGTACGGATTATGTTTGCCAGGACCATGTCTTCCGATAGTAGCCTTTCAGACACCGAGTATATGAGTTCTGACCCTGAGATAGATTATATACCACTAGACGATCTACTCCCACCAGTCATTATCATTTCCGACGATGAGTTAGATCACGATGATTCTGACGATGACTGGATGGACGATAATTTCCAGCCTTTTGCCTTACCCTACCCTGTACCCGATCACATTCCCAGGGATATTCCCAAAGATGATGTTTTAGCTTTACCACTCTTTGACCACCAGATAGTTATCATTGGCCACCCCGAAGGTGAGCACATTGTGGAGCACTATGTTATACCACTTAACGTGGTAGATCCTTTTGCTGTCGACATCGATGGAGATGACGATGTCATTCCTATTGTTCACGTAGATCACCTTGAGGATGATCTAGGTATCGGAGATGATTTTGATCTCGCGCTACTGGAGGTAGCTCCACATGAGCCTGATGTCATTGATATTACCTCATCTGCTCCATCGTCTCCGAGACCACCCTCACCCGAGCCCTCACCTGATACTGCTCTACCACCACTTCCAGATACTTTTCCCACTGTTGATGATTCTATTACACCCACTTTTGTTGATCCCATACCATCTGATGCTACCACTACTGGTCACATCTACCCATCTGGACCATCTCAGTATTTACCTGGAGACGTTTCAATTTACTACTGATCGTTTCACTCTTCATCCTTTGTCTGGACCTTCACATTACTCTTTGGGAGGTACATCCTACTCATCTGAGCAGCCACCGTTTCACCATGTTGATGGATCATTACATATACCGCGTATACCCATTCCAGATCATTTTATCACATCTGATCCTTATGCGTCTTCTTACACTGCAGGACCCTCCCGAGTTATGTTCCCTGAGTATAGTCAGTATGCGAGTAGAAACCATCCCTATTCACGACCACCCACTATTGGAGGACCATCATACCCATCATCTCACCATACCGGTATTCACATTAGATCACCTCCACCTGGTATGAGCCTATCTGATCCCTATCATCCCAGTCATTTTCCACCGACCACCACCGAGTTTCGAGTCACGTCTTCTGAGATACAGACTAGTATCTTATTTCGCCGTATCCATGAGCTGGAGGCTCAGATTTCCACTTTGCGAGCATATCAGAGTACTCCATCTTTGTCATCTCAGTTACCACCATTACCCACTTCGACACCTCCCGTGACACCATCTCTACCGACGACATCATCACCACCTTCGCCTGTTATACCACATCCACACTCTCTAATGTCACACCCTGACCCGCAGCGGAATAAAAGTCGGGGCATAATTGGGTTATCACCAAAGCTCATGATATTTACTAATATGTTTCATATTTATTAAAGTCAAAATTACATTCCAAAATATCCAAACATGTCCATACAAACACAAAGAAAAATAAACGACTAAACAATTCCAAGCTCTAAATCATTTTATTCTTCTGGCCAATCCTATGTGTTTCTTGCTGCAGCTGGTTCACCTGTATCATGTGTAAAAATGGGGGTTTTTGGGTCAACATAAGTTGGCGAGTGAACCTTGTTAGATAAACATTTATTATTGATTTACTTGTTAGTTTATCAATGAAATATTGTGTATAATCATAAATGAGCAAATGTAAATAATCAAGCAGTAGCAATAGCAATCACAACTATAACATACAATAACATATGATAGCATACATTAACATACCAACATCATACGATAAATAACATGAATGAAACTGTGCGATCAAGGCTCAATCAAACGGAGCCGATCGTATTGCATGTACTGAAAATGATAAATGTATGTGCGATCAAGGCTCAATCAAACGGAGCCGATCGTATGTTGGCACGCCAGGTTCACGCTCATAATGTAATGGGGAACTTGCTCAACGCTCATAATGTAATGGGGAGCGGCGGCCTATGAAATTGCATGTACTGAAAATAATAAATTGAATCTAACAATAACCACACAAACAGTTGAAACAAGCTGAATACACATTGTTCATGATATGATGTATGCACAATGATTTAAATGTAATATATAGCAAGACACATGATACACCCCAAAACGTGATTTAAAATGGGGAATTTGTAAAGATTCACTCACATTGGGTGCGTTTGATTGGAGATGGTGAGATGCGCACGAGTTGTAAGAGCGGAACAACGAGAATTAACTAACCTAAATAATAACGGAAAATATAATAAATGAATGGATTTTATTAAGGATTTTAATAGAATTTTTAGATATACTTTTACGAGCTTAAGGCTATTTCCTATCTTTAAAAACATTATTTTTAAGTATTTTTAATTGATTTTTAAATTAAATTAAATAATTAAAAATATAAAAATATGTTGACTTTTTGGGTTGACCGTTGACTTTTTGAATTTGACTGTTTGACCGGTTTATTGTGTGACTGAAATGCGCTGGGTGAGGCTCGAACCCGAGACCTCCCGTACGCGTGCACGCAGCTCTACCAACTGAGCTACGTGTCTAACCCGAAATAATTCTGTTTTTAATTATACTTATATATTAATTCAATTTATCCAAAATTCTTTTAATTTCAAAAACATTTTAATTCATCGAACCGGTGCCACTTACAGGTCTCGAACCCGGGACCTGCGCTTTAACGTTACACACAGTCCACCGCTGGACTGTGTGTCTAACTTGGTTAATATACAAATTTTATTATACTTAACAACTAACAGAGTTAACCCGGTTCAGTTTTAAACAAAAAGGCATTTTATTACATAGAGGGTGCGTGTATCAGGGATCGAACTCGGGACGTATGCGTGTTTTTGTTCGCACACAGTCCACCGCTGGACTGTGTGTCTAACCCGTTCAAAATACCAATTTTAATTATTCTTACACTGTTATCACAGTTCATCTTCTTCGTTCGTTTTTACAGGCAGTAGATTACACCGTTATATCTTGTTTAGTTCGATTGATAAACATTGTACAAACTAATATGAAATGGCAGAGACGATAATTAGAAGTAAACATACCGGTGAACGATTTATTTCAGGATTCCGGCAAGGTGTCGGTCTCTGTTGTTATGAACTTCAACTGAACCAGACAATTAACCGTTTTGATTAGCTAAACGTGGAATTGAAGTGATAAACAAACGTTAACAAAGTGTTTGAATGTCCTTACGATTCACAAATGAAAATAAAGATTTCCAGAAATTTTCCGGCGAACTGGAATTATCCGAAAGCAGCGTCTGAATTTGATTTCAAGTGAAAGGTTTGAGTTAGAAATAGCTTAACAGTTGTTAGACTACGACGGTATTGAAGGACTTACCGTTTTGATGAAGAATACGGTTTTTCGGCAAACTTGCAGAATTTTCCGGCGAGTAAAATAAACTTTTCTGGTGAACTGAAAGTATGACGAAAATGAAATGGCAGGTTTGTGGAATGTTTCTGAGTCGCGAGAAAGATGTTTGATTGCAGTAATTCGGATTATTGGATAACTTCGGTTATAAAACTCATCATCATCAGAATTCAAGTCAATTCAAGTCTGAATTGATTAGAATTGTCGGTGCATCGGTTATAAATCTGAATTCGCGATTATTCAAACGTTTTAGACGGTTGAATAGCCGATTTCGGTTTTCAGTTGGCGCAACCGGTTCATCTAGGTTTGTATATAAGACTTATTTGTTTCCTAGAGTTGACAGAAAACAAACAAGTGGCGGAGTGGTTATGCGTGTGAGTGTTAAATCTTTGGAGTTACAACCTGGCTGACCCGGGTTCGAGTCCCGGCAGCCCCATTTTATTTTTAATTGTTTTATTTATACTTTTTATCAATTATAAATTTTATGGTTTAGTTTGTTTATTAATTATGTATCATTAAAACTTAAAATAAGCATAAATAGGCAACGAACATTTATAACTGAATATTCGATTACAAACGGAGCGGGTTTGGTAAAACCCGTTTTCGACAAATGTTACAGTATCCCCTACTTTTAGGAATTTTGTCCCGAAATTTAAGTAGTAGAAGTAGTAGGAAAAAGATGCGGGTATTTTTCACGCATTGAGTCTTCACGTTCCCAAGTAAACTCAGGTCCCCGTTTCGACTCCCAGCGTACCCTAACAATTGGAATGCGACTTTGTCGTAGACGTTTTTCTCCGAAATCCATGATCTCTACTGGTCTTTCAATAAAATGCGTAGATTCATCAATCTGAATATCTTCCAGAGGAATGTGGAGGTTTTCATCAGCGAGGCACTTCTTCAAGTTTGATACGTGGAATGTGGGATGAATCCTGTTGAGTTCTTCTGGTAGATCAAGCTTGTATGCTACAGGTCCTACTCTTTCGAGTATCTTGAAAGGTCCTACGTAGCGTGGTGCTAGCTTGCCTTTTTGACCAAAACGAACTACTCCCTTCCACGGTGATACTTTTAGAAGTACATGATCACCAATGTTAAACTCTAAAGGCTTCCGTCGTTTGTCTGCATAACTCTTTTGACGACTTTGGGCCGCTAGAAGATTGTTTCGAATTTGATGGATCTTGTCTGTGGTTTCTTGAATCAATTCCGGACCAGTGATTTGAGCTTCCCCAATTTCGTGCCAACATACTGGAGATCGGCACTTACGACCATATAAGGCTTCAAAAGGTGCCATGCCGATGCTTGAATGATAGCTGTTGTTGTACGAAAATTCGACTAATGGTAGATGAGCGTCCCAATTTCCCTTGAAGTCTATAACACATGCTCGAAGCATATCTTCAAGAGTTTGAATGGTGCGTTCAGATTGACCATCAGTTTGAGGATGATAGGCGGTACTGAGATCTAATCGCGTACCCATAGCGGCTTGTACTGCTTGACATGTTCGTGAAGTGAAACGACCATCACGATCAGAAATAATGCTTAACGGTACCCCATGTCGGCTTACGATGTCACTGATATAAATACGAGCTAGCTTTTCGTTCTTGAAATCTTCGCGGATAGGAATAAAGTGAGCTGACTTTGTAAGTCGGTCAATTATTACCCATATAGTGTCATACCCACCAGAAGTGCGAGGTAACCCGGTAATGAAGTCCATGGTTATATTTTCCCACTTCCATACAGGTATTTCAGGTTGGACCAGAAGTCCTGAGGGTCTTTGGTGTTCAGCTTTCACCTTGGAACATGTAAGGCACTTAGAAACAAAAACAACAATATCCTTTTTCATTCCAGGCCACCAATAGGTATATCGTAGGTCTTGATACATCTTATCGGCTCCTGGGTGTATAGAGTATCGCGTTTTGTGAGCTTCATTCATAAGAGTTTCACAAAGATTGTTGTGGTTAGGAATCCATATACAATCTAGATAGTACAGAATACCGTCAGATTTAGTTTCAGTTTTAAGTTCAGCTCCACAGGACATCTCCTTTCGTACATCATCTTCGGTTACTGAAACATGTTGGGCTTCTCGAATTTGATCTTTAATGTCAGTTATGATTTGCGAACATAGAAGACGAATGGAGTTCGCATAACCCTTTCGACTAAGTGCATTGGCCACCACATTTGCTTTGCCAGGGTGGTATCGAATTTCACAGTCGTAGTCATTTAGAAGTTCAACCCATCTTCGTTGCCTCATGTTTAACTCCTTTTGATTGAAGATATGTTGAAGACTCTTGTGGTCAGTGTATATTTCACACTTAGTACCATAGAGATAATGTCTCCATATCTTAAGAGCGAACACAACGTCTCCAAGTTCTAGGTCATGGGTGGTGTAGTTCTTCTCATGCGTCTTGAGTTGTCTCGAAGCATAAGCTATAACTTTTCCTCTTTGCATCAAAACGCAGCCTAATCCTTGCCCTGACGCGTCGCAATAGACCACAAAATCATCACAACCTTCAGGAAGAGTGAGGATTGGTGCATCACAGAGTTTTTGTTTAAGGGTTTGGAAGGCTTCTTCTTGCTTGGGTCCCCATATGAAAGGTTTTCCCTTATGAGTTAAAGCCGTGAGTGGTACAGCAATGCGAGAGAAGTTTGAAATGAAACGACAATAATAACCAGCCAACCCAAGAAAAGATCTTACTTCAGTTGGTGTACGTGGCGCTTGCCATTCTTGTACCGCTTTGATCTTTGAGGGGTCGACATGTATTCCCTTGTCATTGACTACATGTCCGAGGAATTGCATCTCTTTTAACCAGAATTCGCATTTGGAGAATTTGGCGTAAAGCTTTTCATTCTCTAGAAGTGTAAGGATGAGTCGAAGATGACGCTCATGATCAGACTTAGACTTTGAATAAATAAGAATGTCGTCGATGAAGACTATAACAAATCGATCAAGATAAGGTTTGCAGACTCTGTTCATTAGGTCCATGAAGACTGCTGGAGCGTTGGTTAAACCAAATGGCATGACCATGAATTCATAATGACCAAACGAGTTCAGAATGCGGTCTTTGGGACGTCTTCTTCATGTACTCTAAGTTGATGATAACTAGATCGAAGGTCGATTTCTGAAAAGCAGCTGGCACCTTGAAGTTGGTCAAGAAGATCATCAATGCGAGGTAATGGATAGCGATTCTTGATTGTTAACTTGTTGAGCTTTCTGTAGTCGATGCACATACGAAACGATCCATCTTTCTTCTTTACAAAAAGGACAGGTGCACCCCAAGGCGAGGAGCTGAGACGTATGAATCCCTTGTCAGTCAACTCTTGTAGTTGACTGGCTAGCTCTTGCATTTTAGAGGGGGCTAACCTATAAGGAGACTTTGCAACTGGTGTAGCACCAGGTATAAGATCAATACGGAATTCGACTTCTCTAACTGGAGGAAGTCCTGAAATGTCGTCAGGAAAAACTTGCGGGAAATCTTTTACTACTGGAATGTCTTCAAGTTTCTTCTCCATGGTTCCCTTTTTGATGATATGAGCTAAAAACGCGACATAATTCTTGCGAAGATATTTTTGAGCTTGAAGACAAGACATTAAGCTGAGCCCTTTAGATGAGGTTTCTCCAAAGATTCGAAGAGTCTGACCGTTTGAAAGAGGAATACATATAAACTTTTCGCGACATACAACTTCTGCCTGATGTTGACTGAGCCAGTCCATACCAATTATGATATCAAAACTTCCCAGCTTCATAGGAATAAGGTCAACTGAGAGGTTGTGGTCGTTTAAGGTGAGTGTACAGTTGCGAATAATAGAGTTTAATGAAACCGGTTTCCCGTCTGCAACTTTTACTGTTATGGATTCCATGAGCTTAACACGATTTTGGTTTAAGATACGTTCAAACTCTAAGGACACAAAACTTTTATCCGCGCCAGCATCAAACAACATGGATGCATATCTACCATTTATAAGGAACGTACCGTTAACCACATTGCCGTCAGCTCTAGCCTGATTAGCGTTGATATTGAAAGCTCTTCCTCTTGCAGGTGGAGGAGCTTGGTTCGCTTGATTCACCGGGTTGGCTTGGGCCTGAGCATGAATAATGTTTACCAACCTTGGACACGTGTTTCTGAAATGGCTTGGGTCTCCGCAATTGTAGCAAGCCCGCATAGGTTGAACCATAGGATAATTGGGTTGGTAGTATGTTTGAGCTAAATTTTGGGTGGGTGGTAATAGTAGGGGTCGTTGGACTTGACCCATTATTTGTTGGTGGGTTTGGGTTGAAGGCTGGTGGCGGTTCGTTCGCTGAGGCATGCGGCAGGTTTGAACAGTATGACCTGCGCGACCACAGCCGGTGCAATGTTGGCAAGGATAATCAGGAGAATGGTGATATTGGCAACGGTTGCATTTTGGTAACGGGCCAGAGTAGGGTCTTTTGTATGGTGCAGGTGAAGGGGCAACTTGGGTAATGGGTGCAGCAGGAATATGGGAGTTGGGTTGTGTAACAGCGAAGTTTCTGGTGTTGCGCTTCCTCTTGTTAGCAAACTTAGAGGAGGAGATGGAATGGTTTGAAGTTTGACCCTCAACAGGGGCTTTCTTTTTCTCTTCTTTAAACTTACCGTTGCGAATTCGATTCTCGGTCAGTTCAGTCGCTAGCTCCATAGCAGCTTCAAGTGTTACCGGTGAAATGCTGAGAACTGAATCTTGAATTTTCGAGGGAAGTCCTCGAATATAATGCTCGATCAAACGATAAGTAGGGGTGAACAAGTTAGGAACCATTTGGTTCAACTCTAAGAACCTCTTGTTGTAGGAAGTATGATCTCCCTCCTTCTGCTTTAAAGAATGAAATTCGTCCTCCAACTTTTTAATTTCACTCCTAGGATAGAAACGCCTAGTCATGATTTCCCTTAACTCCTCCCAAGTTAAGGCCATTGCATCATCAATTCCCCTCTTCCCCTTTTCAGTATTCCACCAGGTGAGAGCTACCCCAAATAGTCTCCCGGTGCGTATCGAACCTTGCGATCCTCAGGACAATCGTAGTTGAGGAAGGTGTTTTCCATTTCCTCAAACCAATGGAGGAGAGCAGTGACACCTTCGGTCCCTTCAAATTTAGGAGGATCACAAGACTTGAAATGTTTGTATGAGCACTTGCTGGTAGGAGGGTTGCCGATGTTCTGGTCATTCTGTTGGGGAGGATTAGTGGGATTTGTGGCGAGAGCTTGTTGTACTTGAACCACAATGTCAGGCAGTATCGTGGCCATTTGTTTCGCGATTTGTGTGGCCAAGCGTTCGTGAGACCTTCCTGATCTTTTACCCCCTCGTTGTTGTCTGGACGACATCTACAGGAACATACATAAGAAGATTATGAGTTTATGGTGTCTTTTTAGGTGTCATGTGTCTTTAAGAAAATGAAAATAACATAAATATCAATAATGCAACTACATCCATAGGATGTCTTGGGTTTGCTCATGTTGGGCCTCAAATGTCCCCCATACCTTCACCTGTATAGTCATGTGGGCCCCCATGACTATTGGCTTGGTAGGATTCACATTAGTATTGGCGATTTAACACTCGCTTCACCCGAATGCAAACCACAAAATATGTTTACGAGATGTATGGTCGGAATGTGTCCAGGTGTAGACACAATGACAAATCAAAGTGGGGTTAGCTCACACGACGTTTGGTATAGCCTGCTTTGGCCTAATAGGTACTTCGTACTCTCATCGTTAGTCCCCAGGTAGGCAAACTGGTCCTTTATTTTGGATTTATACGAATGCCAGCCTAGACAGGACGTTCCGACTACCGGTACTGGTACCCTTCCAGTTACTACATGCCCGTCATGAGAACTCACTTTGATGAGTTTTGAAAACACGAAAATCGTTGTAAAAGCAATCATGAAAATGATGTGGTGTGTGCTTTCATGAATATGATATGAGATTATGATTCATGATAGGCATTATATGATAATATATACTTATGAACATGCTTGCATAACATTGAATGTAACATTTAACATAAAACATGTAAACATCATGAAATTTGGCATGTAACACACAAAAATCCTTAAAAATTTCTAATCAACTATAGTATAGGCTCTAAGGGTCTACTAACCTATCCTATATCCCTATAGTCATGGCTCTGATACCAATCTGTCACACCCGACCCGCAGCGGAATAAAAGTCGGGGCATAATTGGGTTATCACCAAAGCTCATGATATTTACTAATATGTTTCATATTTATTAAAGTCAAAATTACATTCCAAAATATCCAAACATGTCCATACAAACACAAAGAAAAATAAACGACTAAACAATTCCAAGCTCTAAATCATTTTATTCTTCTGGCCAATCCTATGTGTTTCTTGCTGTAGCTGGTTCACCTGTATCATGTGTAAAAATGGGGGTTTTTGGGTCAACATAAGTTGGCGAGTGAACCGTGTTAGATAAACATTTATTATTGATTTACTTGTTAGTTTATCAATGAAATATTGTGCATAATCATAAATGAGCAAATGTAAATAATCAAGCAGTAGCAATAGCAATCACAACTATAACATACAATAACATATGATAGCATACATTAACATACCAACATCATACGATAAATAACATGAATGAAACTGTGCGATCAAGGCTCAATCAAACGGAGCCGATCGTATTGCATGTACTGAAAATGATAAATGTATGTGCGATCAAGGCTCAATCAAACGGAGCCGATCGTATGTTGGCACGCCAGGTTCACGCTCATAATGTAATGGGGAACTTGCTCAACGCTCATAATGTAATGGGGAGCGGCGGCCTATGAAATTGCATGTACTGAAAATAATAAATTGAATCTAACAATAACCACACAAACAGTTGAAACAAGCTGAATACACATTGTTCATGATATATGTATGCACAATGATTTAAATGTAATATATAGCAAGACACATGATACACCCCAAAACGTGATTTAAAACGGGGAATTTGTAAAGATTCACTCACATTGGGTGCGTTTGATTGGAGATGGTGAGATGCGCACGAGTTGTAAGAGCGGAACAACGAGAATTAACTAACCTAAATAATAACGGAAAATATAGTAAATGAATGGATTTTATTAAGGATTTTAATAGAATTTTTAGATATACTTTTACGAGCTTAAGGCTATTTCCTATCTTTAAAAACATTATTTTTAAGTATTTTTAATTGATTTTTAAATTAAATTAAATAATTAAAAATATAAAAATATGTTGACTTTTTGGGTTGACCGTTGACTTTTTGACTTTGACTGTTTAACCTGGTTTATTGTGTGACTGAAGTGCGCTGGGTGAGGCTCGAACCCGAGACCTCCCGTACGCGTGCACGCAGCTCTACCAACTGAGCTACGTGTCTAACCCGAAATAATTCTGTTTTTAATTATACTTATATATTAATTCAATTTATCCAAAATTCTTTTAATTTCAAAAACATTTTAATTCATCGCACCGGTGCCACTTACAGGTCTCGAACCCGGGACCTGCGCTTTAACGTTACACACAGTCCACCGCTGGACTGTGTGTCTAACTTGGTTAATATACAAATTTTATTATACTTAACAACTAACAGAGTTAACCCGGTTCAGTTTTAAACAAAAAGGCATTTTATTACATAGAGGGTGTGTGTATCAGGGATCGAACTCGGGACGTATGCGTGTTTTTGTTCGCACACAGTCCACCGCTGGACTGTGTGTCTAACCCGTTCAAAATACCAATTTTAATTATTCTTACAATGTTATCACAGTTCATCTTCTTCGTTCGTTTTTACAGGCAGTAGATTACACCGTTATATCTTGTTTAGTTCGATTGATAAACATTGTACAAACTAATATGAAATGGCAGAGACGATAATTAGAAGTAAACATACCGGTGAACGATTTATTTCAGGATTCCGGCAAGGTGTCGGTCTCTGTTGTTATGAACTTCAACTGAACCAGACAATTAACCGTTTTGATTAGCTAAATCGTGGAATTAAAGTGATAAACAAACGTTAACAAAGTGTTTGAATGTCCTTACCGATTCACAGATGAAAATAAAGATTTCCAGAAATTTTCCGGCGAACTGGAATTATCCGAAAGCAGCGTCTGAATTTGATTTCAAGTGAAAGGTTTGAGTTAGAAATAGCTTAACAGTTGTTAGACTACGACGGTATTGAAGGACTTACCGTTTTGATGAAGAATACGGTTTTCCGGCGAAACTTGCAGAATTTTCCGGCGAGTAAAATAAACTTTTCTGGTGAACTGAAAGTATGACGAAAATGAAATGGCAGGTTTGTGGAATGTTTCTGAGTCGCGAGAAAGATGTTTGATTGCAGTAATTCGGATTATTGGATAACTTCGGTTATAAAACTCATCATCATCAGAATTCAAGTCAATTCAAGTCTGAATTGATTAGAATTGTCGGTGCATCGGTTATAAATCTGAATTCGCGATTATTCAAACGTTTTAGACGGTTGAATAGCCGATTTCGGTTTTCAGTTGGCGCAATAGGTTTGTATATAAGACTTATTTGTTTCCTAGAGTTGACAAAAAACAAACAAGTGGCGGAGTGGTTATGCGTGTGAGTGTTAAATCTTTGGAGTTACAACCTGGCTGACCCGGGTTCGAGTCCTGGCAGCCCCATTTTATTTTTAATTGTTTTATTTATACTTTTTATCAATTATAACTTTTATGGTTTAGTTTGTTTATTAATTATGTATCATTAAAAATTAAAATAAGCATAAATAGGCAACGAACATTTATAACTGAATATTCGATTACAAACGGAGCGGGTTTGGTAAAACCCGTTTTCGACAAATGTTACATCTAATGCAGAGTGTATTTCCATCCCACGAGGAGCCTATCCGTTCGCTCGAGGAAAAGGTCGTATACCTCCGGAGGATCATCCGTTCATCTCCACCTCCACCTCCACCGTCCGTTTAGTTGGTATATGGTCATATCTCTAGGGTAGGTACTCATACCCAGTTTTGCTGAAGATAGAAGTTTTTGAAGATATATATGTCGTCAACTTGAAGGTTTTGAAGAACGATGTGAAGGAAAATATCTACTTTATAATGTATTGTGTATGACTTGTCTATCGGAGTGTTATAACTCTGAGTTATTTTTGTATCTTCACAAAAATGATGTATCAAGTTGACAGTATATATATAATGGTTGATGTTTATCTTGTAACATTTGTAAAAATCGGGTCTCCAAAACCCGCTCCGTTTTGTAATCAAGTACCAAGTTATAAAAGTTGCATTAAATATTTATGATTAATTTTGAGTTAAAACGATACATAAATAATAAACAAACTAAACTATAAAAATTATATTTGATAAAAAGTTAAAATAAAATAAATAAAAAATATTTGAAGCTGCCGGGACTCGAACCCGGGTCAGCCAAGAAATACTTCAAACAACTTAACACTCACTTCCAAGACCACTCCGCCACAATGTGTTTTCTGTTAACTCTAGGAAAACAAATGAAATTTATACACAATTCAGTTAAACCGATGGCGCCATCTGAGAAACGGTAATCGGCAAACCAATCTCAAATCGTTGTTTAATTCACATGTTCAGCTTATAACCGAATGTATGACGGTTTCTAATCAAGTTAGAATTGATTGAACTTAAAGTTTCATCATTTTCGGTTTTTGAAACCGAAAGTTCATCAAAGTCCTGAATAACTCAAGCTTCAGATCATTCTCGCGATTCAGAGCTATCATATCAATACTCAATTTCAATTTCGTCGCATTTTTGGACCACCAGATCATCTGAATCAGTTCGCCGGAAAATTTCTGCAAGTCACCGGAAAACCGGGACTCACATCCTCACGGTATTTCCTCCGACTCTTCCTGTTTAAATCATGTGATTAATCAGTCTCTAACACAACTCCACCATCAGAATCGATCCTAGTCAACGTTTATCGAGAATCTTATCTTCGCCGGAAAACTTCTGAAACCGCCGGAATCACACTGTGAACTGGTATGATATCCTAAACTTCTTTTAAACCTTGTTTAAGTGACTCAACTTCATAAATAATCGATCAACGCTGTTAATTGGTTTCAACAGCCGGAGTTCACTTTCAGTACCGACGAACCTCCGCCGGAATTCTGTGAACAACATCAATCGGTATATCCTTTTCCTTAAACTCTCTCCATTCTCTACTTTTAAATTACTGTTAATGTCTGGAAATTGTATAAGTCATAAAACAATCATAACAAGTCGGAATATGCTGTCTGTGTAAATCGACGAAGAAGATGAAGACACAACATAACATAAGATTAATTAAAAATCGGTATTTTAATCAGGTTAGACACACAGTCCAGCGGTGGACTGTGTGCAAATTTCACACACACGTCCCGAGTTCGATACTTGCTATACGCACACCTTATATTATAACGCGCCTTTTTGTTTAAAGACTAAACCGGGATAACCCAGTTAGTTGTTAAGTATAATAAAAACCAAGATATTAACCGGGTTAGACACACAGTCCAGCGGTGGACTGTGTGCAACATGAACTGCACGTCGCGCGTTCGAAACCCGTCACGAGCACCGGTCCGAATGAATTAAAATGTTTTTGCAAATAAAGGAAATTCGGTTAAATCGAATAAGTGTTTAAATATAAATAAAAACAAGAATATTTCGGGTTAGACACGTAGCTCAGTTGGTAGAGCTGTGTGCACGCGAACGGGAGGTCGCCGGTTCGAATCTCACCCGGCGCAGATCAATTGCTGACCGAACCGGTCAACGGTCAACGGTCAACGCTAAAAAAATAATACTTTTTTATATTTTTATTTATTTAATTTAATTCAAAAATCAATTAAAAAATGCTTAAAAATAACATTTTTAAAGATAGAAAATAGCTATAAACTCACAAAAATATATCTAAAAATTTCATTAAAATCCTTAATAAAATCCATCCATTTATTATATTTTTCCATTATTATTTAGGTTAGTATTCCTCGCTGATCCGCTCATCTAAATCGTGCGCATCTCACCATCTCCAATCCAACGCACCCAATGTGAGTGAATCTTACAAATTCCCCGTTTTAATCACGTTTTGGGGTGTATCATGTGTCTTTGTTTATATACATATTATAACTAAACCATTGTGCATACATCATATCATGAACTTCTGTATTCTGTTTGTTGCTGTTAAGTAGTTATTATTGGATGCAATTTATTATTCAGTACATGCAATTTCATAGGCCGCCGCTCCCCATTTATGAGCGTTGAGCATGTTCCCCATTTTATTATGCGGTTGAACCTGGCGTGCCCACATACGATCGGCTCCGTTTGATTGAGCCTTGATCGCAGAGTTCATTTTACATTTTCAGTACATGCAATACGATCGGCTCCGTTTGATTGAGCCTTGATCGCACAGTTCATTTTACGTTTTCAGTACATGCAATACGATCGGCTCCGTTTGATTGAGCCTTGATCGCACAGTTCATTTATGTTATTTATCGTATGATATTGGTATGTTCATGTATGCTATCAAGTGTTATTGTATGTTATAATTGTAACTGCTTTTTGCCATTGCTTGATTACTTACATTTGCTCATTTATGATTATGCACAATTTTTCATTTATAAACTAACCATTAATTCATTAATAAATGTTTATCTAATAAGGTTCACTCGCCAACTTATGTTGACCCAAAAACTCCCCTTTTACACATGATACAGGTGAACCAGCAGCAGCTAGGAACACATAGGACCTGGATTAGAAGAATAAAATAATTTAGTATTGGGATTGTTATGTTTGATTTATTTCCTTTGTATTGGATGAACATGTTTGGATATTTGAAAATGTAATTTTGACTTTATTTAATATGAAACATAATAGTAAATGTCATGTGCTTTGGTGATAACCCAATTATGCCCCGACTCTTATTTCCGCTGCGGGTCGGGGTGTGACAGATTGGTATCAGAGCCATGACTATAGGGATATAGGATAGGTTATTAGACCCTTAGAGCCTATACTATAGTCGATTAGAAACTTATAAGATTTTTGTGTGTTACATGCCAAATTTCATGATGTTTATATGTTTTATGTTAAATGTTACATATAAAATTAAGCAAGCATGTTCATAAGTATGTATTATCATATAATATCTATCATGAATCGTATGCTCATAACATATCACATCCATGAAAGCACACACCACAGCATGATTTCTTTGCAATGATTTTTGTGTTTTCAAATCTCATCAAAGTGAGTTCTCATGACGGGCATGTAGTAACTGGAAGGGTACCAGTACCGGTAGTCGGAACGTCCTGTCTAGGCTGGCATTCGTATAAATCCAAAATAAAGGACCAGTTTGCCTACCTGGGGACCAACAATGAGAGTACGAAGTACCTATTAGGCCAAAGCATGCTATACCAAACATCGTGTGAACTAACCCCACTTTGAGTTGTCATTGTGTCTACACCTGGACACGTTCTGACCAAACATCTCATGAGCATATTTTGTGGTTTGCATTCGGGGGATGCGAGTGTTAAATTGCCAATACCAATTTGAATTCTACCAAGCTAATAGCCATGGGGGCCCACATGACTATATAGGTGAAGGTATGGGGGACATTTGAGGCCCAACATGAGCGAACCCAAGACATCCTATGGATGTAGTTGCATTATTGAATTTTATGTTATTTTCATTTTCTTAAAGACACATGACACCTAAAAAGACACCATAAACTCACGATCTTCTCATTTTATGATCCTGTAGATGTCGTCTAGACGGCAACGAAGGGGTAAAAGATCGGGAAGGTCTCAAGAACGTTTGGCCACTCATATCGCGAAACAAATGGCCACGATACTTCCTGACATTGTGGTCCAAGTACAACAAGCCCTTGCAACGAATCCTACTAACCCTCCCCAACAACAGGATCAGAACATCAACAACCCTCCTACCAACAAGTGCTTTTTCAAACATTTTAAGTCCTGTGATCCTCCTAAATTTGAAGGGACCGAGGGTGTCACTGCTCTCCTACATTGGTTCGAGGAGATGGAGAACACCTTCCTAAACTGCGATTGTCCTGAGGATCGCAAGGTTCGTTACGCCACCGGGAGACTACTTGGTGTAGCCCTCACTTGGTGGAACACTGAAAAAGGGAAGAAGGGAACTGAAGATGCGATGGCCTTAACTTGGGAGGAGTTAAGGGAAATCATGACTAGGCGTTTCTGTCCTAGAAGTGAAATTAAGAAGTTGGAGGATGAATTTCATGCCTTAAAGCAAAAGGAGGGTGATCACACTACCTACAACAAGAGGTTCTTGGAGTTGAACCAAATGGTTCCAAATTTATTCACTCCAACCTATCGTCTGATCGAGCATTATATTCGAGGACTTCCCTCGAAAATCCAAGATTCAGTTCTCAGCGTTTCACCGGTAACACTTGAAGCTGCCATGGAGTTGGCAACTGAACTGACCGAAAACCAAATTCGCAACGGGAAGTTCAAAGAAGAGAAGAAGAAAGCCCCTGTTGAGGGACAAACTTCAAACCACCCCATTCCTTCCTCTAAGTTTGCTAACAAGAGGAAGCGTAACACCAGAAATTTTGCTGTTACCCAAACCAACACCTCTATTCCTGCTGCACCCATTACTCAAGTCACTCCTTCACCCGCACCATACAGAAGACCCTACACAGGCCCACTACCAAAATGTAACCGTTGTCAGTATCACCACTCCCCTGATCATCCTTGCCAATACTGCACCGGCTGCGGTCACGCAGGGCATACTGTTCAAAACTGCCGTATGCCTCAACGAACAAACCGCCATCAACCTATAACCCAAACCCACCAACAATTAATGGGTCAAGCCCAACAACCCCTACCATTTCCACCCACCCAACATTTAGCCCAAAATACTACCAACCCAATTATCCTATGGGCCAACCTATGCGGGCTTGCTTCAATTGCGGCGACCCAAGTCATTTCAGAAACACATGTCCAAGGCTGGTTAATATTATTCATGCTCAGGCCCAAGCCAACCCAGTGAATCAAGCGAACCAAGCTCCTCCACCTGCAAGAGGAAGAGCTTTCAATATTAACGCGAACCAGGCCAGAGCTGACGGCAATGTGGTCAACGGTACGTTCCTTATAAATGGTAGATATGCCTCTATGTTATTTGATACTGGTGCGGATAGAAGTTTTGTGTCATTAGAATTTGAACCTATCTTAAGCAAAAATCGGGATAAGCTCGCGGAATCCATAACGGTAGAAGTTGCGGACGGGAAACCAGTTTCATTAGACTCTATATTACGCAACTGTACACTCACCTTAAACGACCACGATTTCTCAGTCGACCTTATTCCTATGAAGCTGGGAAGTTTCGACATCATAATCGGTATGGATTGGCTCAGTCAACATCAGGCGGAAGTTGTATGTTGTGAAAAATTTATTCGTATTCCTCTTTCAAACGGTCAGACTCTTCGAATCATTGGAGAAACCTCGTCGAAAGGGCTCAGCTTAATGTCTTGTCTTCAAGCTCAAAAATATATTCACAAGAATTATGTCGCGTTTTTAGCCCATATCATCAGGAAGGGGACCACAGAGAAGAAACTTGAAGATATTCCTGTAGTAAAAGACTTTCCATAAGTTTTTCCTGACGACATTTCAGGACTTCCTCCAGTTAGAGACGTTGAATTCCGTATTGATCTTATACCTGGTGCTACACCAGTTGCAAAGTCTCCATATAGGTTAGCCCCCTCTGAAATACAAGAGCTAGCCAGTCAATTACAAGAGTTGACTGACAAGGGATTCATACGTCCTAGCTCATCGCCTTGGGGTGCACCTGTCCTTTTTGTAAAGAAGAAAGATGGATCTTTTCGTATGTGCATTGACTACAGAGAGCTCAACAAGTTAACCATCAAAAATCGCTATCCCTTACCTCGCATTGATGATCTTCTTGACCAACTACAAGGTGCCAGCTGCTTTTCAAAAATCGATCTTCGGTCTGGCTATCATCAACTTAGAGTGCATGAAGAAGACGTCCCTAAAACTGCTTTTCGAACTCGTTATGGCCACTATGAATTCATGGTTATGTCGTTTGGATTAACCAACGCACCAGCTGTTTTCATGGACCTAATGAACAGAGTCTGCAAACCTTACCTTGATCGATTTGTTATAGTTTTCATCGACGATATTCTTATTTATTCAAAATCTAAAGCTGATCATGAACGTCATCTTCGACTCGTTCTTGCACTTCTAGAAAAGGAAAAGCTTTATGCCAAGTTCTCTAAATGTGAATTCTGGTTAAAAGAGGTGCAATTCTCGGGCATGTAGTCAATGACAAAGGTATACATGTTGACCCTTCAAAGATCAAAGCAGTTCAAGAATGGCAAGCTCCACGTACACCAACTGAAGTAAGATCTTTTCTTGGACTAGCTGGCTATTATCGTCGGTTCATTTCAAACTTCTCTCGCATTGCTGTGCCACTCACGGCTTTAACCCATAAGGGAAAACCTTTCGTATGGGGACCCAAGCAAGAAGAAGCTTTTCAAACTCTTAAACAAAAACTTTGTGATGCACCAATCCTCACTCTTCCTGAAGGTTGTGATGATTTTGTAGTCTATTGCGACGCGTCAGGGCAAGGATTAGGCTGCGTTCTCATGCAAAGAGGAAAAGTCATAGCTTATGCCTCGAGACAACTCAAGACACATGAAAAGAACTATACCACTCATGACCTAGAACTTGGAGCCGTTGTATTCGCTCTTAAGATATGGAGACATTATCTCTATGGTACTAAGTGTGAAATATACACTGACCACAAGAGTCTTCAACATATCTTCAATAAAAAAGAGTTAAATATGAGGCAACGAAGATGGGTCGAACTCCTGAATGATTACGACTGTGAAATTAGATACCACCCTGGTAAAGCAAATGTGGTGGTTGATGCACTTAGTCGAAAGGGTTATGCGAACTCCATTCATCTTCTATGTTCGCAAATTATAACCGACATTAAAGATCAAATTCGTGAAGCTCAACATGTTTCAATAACAGAAGAAGACGTACGAAAAGAGATGTCCTGTGGAGCCGAGCTAAAACTTGAAACTAAATCAGACGGTATCCTGTATTACCTAGATCGTATCTGGATTCCTAACCACAACAATCTTCGTGAAACTCTTATGAATGAAGCTCACAAAACGCGATATTCTATACACCCCGGAGCCGATAAGATGTATCAAGACCTACGATACACCTATTGGTGGCCTGGAATGAAGAAGGATATTGCCGTTTTTGTCTCCAAGTGTCTCACATGTTCCAAGGTGAAGGCTGAACACCAAAGACCCTCAGGACTTCTAGTCCAACCGGAAATACCTGTATGGAAGTGGGAAAATATAACCATGGATTTCATTACCGGGTTACCTCGCACTTCTGGTGGGTATGACACTATATGGGTGATTATAGACCGACTTACAAAATCAGCTCACTTTATTCCTATCCGCGAAGATTTCAAGAACGAAAAGCTTGCACGTATTTATATCAACGAAATCGTGAGCCGGCATGGGGTACCATTAAGTATTATTTCTGATCGTGATGGTCGTTTCACCTCACGTACATGGCAAGCAGTACAATCCGCTATGGGCACACGATTAGATCTCAGTACCGCCTATCATCCTCAAACTGATGGACAGTCTGAGCGCACCATTCAAACTCTTGAGGATATGCTTAGAGCATGTGTAATAGACTTCAAGGGAAATTGGGACGTCCACCTACCATTAGTTGAATTCTCGTACAACAACAGCTATCATTCGAGCATCGGCATGGCACCTTTTGAAGCCTTATATGGTCGTAAGTGCCGATCTCCTGTATGTTGGCACGAAATTGGGGAAGCACAAATTACTGGTCCAGAATTGATCCAAGAAACCACAGATAAGATCCATCAAATTCGAAACAATCTTCTAGCGGCTCAAAGTCGTCAAAAGAGTTAGCAGAGATAAACGACGGAAGCCCTTAGAGTTTAACATTGGTGATCATGTGCTTTTAAAAGTATCACC
This sequence comes from Scalesia atractyloides, assembly GCA_947069175.1. NCBI lineage: Eukaryota > Viridiplantae > Streptophyta > Magnoliopsida > Asterales > Asteraceae > Scalesia > Scalesia atractyloides. The sequence goes on from CAMTDV010000023.1 coordinate 71,259,234, forward strand.
GTGGAAGGGAGTAGTTCGTTTTGGTCAAAAGGGGAAGCTAGCACCACGTTACGTAAGACCTTTCAAGATACTCGAAAGAGTAGGTCCTCTAGCATACAAGCTTGACTTACCAGAAGAACTCAACAGGATTCATCCCACATTCCACGTGTCGAACTTGAAGAAGTGCCTCGCTGATGAGAATCTCCATATTCCGCTGGAAGATATTCAGATTGATGAATCCATGCATTTTATTGAAAGACCAATGAAGATCATGGACTACGGGGAGAAGCGTCTTCGTCGAAGTCGCATTCCAATTGTTAGGGTACGCTGGGAGTCGAAACGGGGACCTGAGTTTACTTGGGAACGTGAGGACTCAATGCGTGAAAAATACCCGCATCTTTTTCCTACTACTTCAACTAGTTAAATTTCGGGACGAAATTCCTAAAAGTAGGGGATACTGTAACATTTGTAAAAATCGGGTCTCCAAAACCCGCTCGTTTTGTAATCAAGTACCAAGTTATAAAAGTTGCATTAAATATTTATGATTAATTTTGAGTTAAAACGATACATAAATAATAAACAAACTAAACTATAAAAATTATATTTGATAAAAAGTTAAAATAAAATAAATAAAAAATATTTGAAGCTGCCGGGACTCGAACCCGGGTCAGCCAAGAAATACTTCAAACAACTTAACACTCACTTCCAAGACCACTCCGCCACAATGTGTTTTCTGTTAACTCTAGGAAAACAAATGAAATTTATACACAATTCAGTTAAACCGATGGCGCCATCTGAGAAACGGTAATCGGCAAACCAATCGTCAAATCGTTGTTTAATTCACATGTTCAGCTTATAACCGATGTATGACGGTTTCTAATCAAGTTAGAATTGATTGAACTTAAAGTTCATCATTTTCGGTTTTTGAAACCGAAAGTTCATCAAAGTCCTGAATAACTCAAGCTTCAGATCATTCTCGCGATTCAGAGCCTATCATATCAATACTCAATTTCAATTTCGTCGCATTTTTGGACCACCAGATCATCTGAATCAGTTCGCCGGAAAATTTCTGCAAGTCACCGGAAAACCGGGACTCACATCCTCACGGTATTTCTCCGACTCTTCCTGTTTAAATCATGTGATTAATCAGTCTCTAACACAACTCCACCATCAGAATCGATCCTAGTCAACGTTTATCGAGAATCTTATCTTCGCCGGAAAACTTCTGAAACCGCCGGAATCACACTGTGAACTGGTATGATATCCTAAACTTCTTTTAAACCTTGTTTAAATGACTCAACTTCATAAATAATCGATCAACGCTGTTAATTGGTTTCAACAGCCGGAGTTCACTTTCAGTACCGACGAACCTCCGCCGGAATTCTGTGAACAACATCAATCGGTATATCCTTTTCCTTAAACTCTCTCCATTCTCTACTTTTAAATTACTGTTAATGTCTGGAAATTGTATAAGTCATAAAACAATCATAACAAGTCGGAATATGCTGTCTGTGTAAATCGACGAAGAAGATGAAGACACAACTAACATAAGATTAATTAAAAACGGTATTTTAATCAGGTTAGACACACAGTCCAGCGGTGGACTGTGTGCAAATTTCACACACACGTCCCGAGTTCGATACTTGCTATACGCACACCTTATATTATAACGCGCCTTTTTGTTTAAAGACTAAACCGGGATAACCCAGTTAGTTGTTAAGTATAATAAAAACCAAGATATTAACCGGGTTAGACACACAGTCCAGCGGTGGACTGTGTGCAACATGAACTACACGTCGCGCGTTCGAAACCCGTCACGAGCACCGGTCCGAATGAATTAAAATGTTTTTGCAAATAAAGGAAATTCGGTTAAATCGAATAAGTGTTTAAATATAAATAAAAACAAGAATATTTCGGGTTAGACACGTAGCTCAGTTGGTAGAGCTGCGTGCACGCGAACGGGAGGTCGCCGGTTCGAATCTCACCCGGCGCAGATCAATTCGCTGACCGAACCGGTCAACGGTCAACGGTCAACGCTAAAAAAATAATACTTTTTTATATTTTTATTTATTTAATTTAATTCAAAAATCAATTAAAAAATGCTTAAAAATAACATTTTTAAAGATAGAAAATAGCTATAAACTCACAAAAATATATCTAAAAATTTCATTAAAATCCTTAATAAAATCCATCCATTTATTATATTTTTCCATTATTATTTAGGTTAGTATTCCTTGCTGATCCGCTCATCTAAATCGTGCGCATCTCACCATCTCCAATTCAACGCACCCAATATGAGTGAATCTTAAAATTCCCCGTTTTAATCACGTTTTGGGGTGTATCATGTGTCTTTGTTTATATACATATTATAACTAAACCATTGTGCATACATCATATCATGAACTTCTGTATTCTGTTTGTTGCTGTTAAGTAGTTATTATTGGATGCAATTTATTATTCAGTACATGCAATTTCATAGGCCGCCGCTCCCCATTTATGAGCGTTGAGCATGTTCCCCATTTTATTATGCGGTTGAACCTGGCGTGCCCACATACGATCGGCTCCGTTTGATTGAGCCTTGATCCAGAGTTCATTTTACATTTTCAGTACATGCAATACGATCGGCTCCGTTTGATTGAGCCTTGATCGCACAGTTCATTTATGTTATTTATCGTATGATATTGGTATGTTCATGTATGCTATCAAGTGTTATTGTATGTTATAACTGTAACTGCTTTTTGCCATTGCTTGATTACTTACATTTGCTCATTTATGATTATGCACAATTTTTCATTTATAAACTAACCATTAATTCATTAATAATGTTTATCTAATAAGGTTCACTCGCCAACTTATGTTGACCCAAAAACTCCCCTTTTACACATGATACAGGTGAACCAGCAGCAGCTAGGAACACATAGGACCTGGATTAGAAGAATAAAATAATTTAGTATTGGGATTGTAATGTTTGATTTATTTCCTTTGTATGAATGAACATGTTTGGATATTTGAAAATGTAATTTTGACTTTATTTAATATGAAACATAATAGTAAATGTCATGTGCTTTGGTGATAACCCAATTATGCCCCGACTCTTATTTCCGCTGCGGGTCGGGGTGTGACATATCTTTTATTTATGCATTGTTGATTGTTCATTTTTATGTATCTATTATGGTGCTTATAATATGGATTCTATACATAAAAATTGAATTATATCAATATTATATACACTTATATTATATAATACTAATCCATGAAAGGCAATATTTGTTTCAAATATACGTCTAATCACTTCTATATGTTTCATATATGAAGATCATGGCATCTAGAGGAAGAGGTAGACCCCGAGTTAGACCATCGCCATTACCTACAACCCAAGCCGAGCTCGATGCTCTAGTGAATCAACGAATAACTGAAGCATTTGCGCATCACGAGCGCAATGCTGAGCCAAGGGTTCAAGAACCACCAAAAGTTCAGATGCCCGTAAATGGTTTGTTATTTATAAAATTACCAAAGTATGATCATTAATATTTATTTCTAACAATATATATTATTGATGATTCTTGAAATCTAACTATTTCAGGATGTACATACAAACAATTTTTCGATTGCAAACCCTTGAATTTTGATGGCACAGGCGGTGCAGTAGCCTTTGTGCGTTGGACAGAAAAGACGGATTCCGTGATTCGTATGAGTAACTATTCTACCAATCAGATTGTGTCATATGTATCAGGCTTATTTATGGATGAAGCATTGTCATGGTGGAATTTGCAAGTACAGACGCTTGGAGAAGCAGTTGCTTATGATATTACTTGGGATAGACTGAAGGATATGATGAGAGAGAAATACTGGTCTAGAGCCGAGTTACAGAAATTGGAACCGAATTTTGGAACCTATCCATGATAGGACCCGATGTGTATGGTTATACACAGCGTTTCCATGATCTTTCGCGAGTCGTTCCATATATGGTAACCCCTGAATTCAAACATATCGAATGATACATTTGGGGATTATCTCCAGAAATTCGAAGTATGGTTACTTCGTCCATCCAGCAACCATCACTAAGGAAATTACGATTTGCAGTAAGCCTTACCGAAGAAGCGGTGAGAATGAATAAGTTTTCGAGAAAGAATGCAGAGATGCCCAAGGAAACACATGTAGAATCAACCTCACATGGGAATAAGAGAAAGTTTACACACTTCAAGAAAGGTTCCCGACCGAGTAACAAGAAGAAAGAAACCCCCACAGCAAAAAGGAACAAAGTATTCATGGTAGCAACAGAGACAGAACCGAGAGGTTATACAGGAAATGCACCTAAGTGCAACAGGTGCAATTATCATCATTTTGGTGGATGCTGAACCACCAAATGTGATAAGTACGGGAAGTTGGGACACCGCACCGAAAACTGTTGGAGTAATAACAAAGGAAACAGGAACGAAGGCAAGAAAGAAGGAGGTTATGGAAATGGAAATGACCGAGGAAGAAATCAAAGTTGTTATGGTTGCGGTGAATTGGGCCACTTTAAGAAGAATTGCCCAAAAGAGAACAAAGGCCACGGGCGAGCCTTTTGTAATAGGAGCTCACGAGGCACGTCATGATCCGAATGTGATCACTGGTACGTTCCCTGTCAATAATCATTTTGCATCTATTTTATTTGATACTGGCGCAGATTTTAGTTTCATATCTTTAGAGTTTAAAGATATACTCGAACTAAATTTAAATAAATTAGATATTCCATTCACTATCGAACTAGCGAATGGAAAGATAATTGAATCTGATGAAATTATTAAAGAATGTTCTTTAGAGTTAGGCGGACAAAAATTTAACATTGAGTTATTACCCATCCAGTTAGGTATTTTGATGTTGTAATCGGTATAGATTGGTTATCCAATAATCAAGCCAAAGTCGTGTGTTGTGACAAAATTATTTGCATTCCACTTCCTAGTAATGGAGCACTTCTTATACATGGCGAGAAGAGCGAAAGCAATTGCGAATTATTTCTTGTATGAAAGCTCAAAAGTGCTTGAGAAAAGGATGTATAGCATTCTTAGCACACATTGTTGACAAGAAATCCAAGGAGCCAAAACTTGAGGAGATCCCTGCTGTTAAGGAATTTCCAGAAGTCTTCCCAGAGGACTTGCCAGGAATACCACCCCAACGACAAGTCGAATTTCGCATAGACTTGATTCCAGGAGCTGCACCTGTAGCGAAATCCCCATACCGATTAGCTCCTTCGGAAATGCAAGAGTTGTCCACACAGCTTCAAGAGTTGTTGGACAAAGGATTTATTAGACCAAGCTTCTCACCTTGGGGGAGCTCCAGTTCTATTCGTAAAGAAGAACGATGGAAGCTTTTGAATGTGCATAGATTATCTAGAATTGAACAAACTCACGATCAAGAATCGGTATCCGTTACCGAGGATCGATGATCTGTTCGATCAACTTCAAGGATCAAGTTTTTACTCGAAGATTGACTTAAGGTCAGGATACCATCAGCTTAGAGTGCAGGAAGAAAGTATTCCAAAGGCAGCATTCCGAACCCGTTACGGTCACTACGAGTTCCTTGTTATGCCATTTGGTCTTACAAATGCACTGGCGGTGTTCATGGACTTAATGAACCGTGTGTGCAAGCCTTATCTCGATAAATTTGTGATAGTATTCATTGATGACATATTGATATATTCACGAAATAAAAAGGATCACGAACATCATCTTAGGACCATTCTTGAGTTGTTAAAGAAAGAGAAACTGTATGCAAAATTCTCTAAGTGCGAATTTTGGCTTCGTGAAGTCCAATTTCTCGGACATGTAGTCAACGAAAAAGGCATACATGTCGATCCATAAAAAATAGAAGCCATTAAGAATTGGAACGCACTTAAGACACCCACTGAAGTACGCCAATTTTTAGGATTGGCGGGTTATTGTCGAAGATTTGTTGAAAATTTCTCAAAGATCGCTCAACCACTAACCTTCCTAACTCAGAAAAATAAGAAGTTTGATTGGGGAGAGAAACAAGAAGTAGCCTTCCAACTACTAAAGGATAAACTTTGTGATGCACCGATTCTATCAATTCCAGATGGCATAGATGACTTTGTTGTTTATTGTGACGCTTCACATCAAGGTTTAGGATGCGTATCAATGCAAAGAGAGAAAGTTATTGCATACGCATCACGCCAATTAAAAGTTCATGAAAAGAACTATACCACACATGACCTAGAGCTAGGTGCAGTGGTATTTGCGTTAAAAATTTGGCATCATTATCTTTACGGCACCAAGTGCACAATCTTTACCGATCACAAAAGTCTTCAACATATATTTAACCAGAAAGAGTTAAATATGCGCCGAAGACGTTGGCTTGAATTGTTGAATGACTATGATTGTGAAATTAAATACCATCCAGGCAAGGCGAACGTGTCGCAGATGCTCTAAGTCGAAAGGAACGAGTGAAGCCTCTTTGTGTACGATCATTAAGACTCACCATTCACAATAACCTTACCTCTTGAATTCACGACGCTCAACAGGAAGCCCTGAAGAGCGGAAATTTTAAAGCAGAGATGCTTAGAGGTATAGAAAAAAATTAGAACCAAAGGAGAACGAAACTTTGTATTTTGCAAACAGAATTTGGGTTCCTCTTTTTGGTAATATACGAAACTTAATTCTAGATGAAGCCCATAAGTCCAAATATTCGATACATCCCGGAGCAGATAAAATGTATCACGATCTTAAAGAATTCTATTGGTGGCCTAATCTCAAAAGAGATATTGCAACTTATATTGGAAAATGTCTAACATGTGCAAAAATTAAGGCCGAATACCAAAAACCTTCAGGATTATTACAACAACCTGAAATTCCCACTTGGAAATGGGAACAAATTTCTATGGATTTCATAACAAAATTACCCAAGACCTCTCATGGTCATAACATGATTTGGGTAATTGTTGACCGACTAACCAAATCAGCTCACTTCTTGCCGGTACGTGAGAAAGATAAACCCGAGAAGTTAGCCGAACTTTATCTTAAAGAGATTGTGGCAAGACATTGAGTGCCTGTTTCCATAATCTCTGATCGAGATGGTCGTTTCATATCAAGAATTTGGCAATCATTTCAAAAGGCTTTTGGATCTCGCTTAGATCTAAGTACGGCCTTTCATCCCCAAACAGATGGCCAAAGTGAATGCACCATTCAAACCTTAGAAGATATGCTTCGTGCTTGTGTAATTGACTTAGGCGGAAATTGGGATACTCACTTGCCTTTAGTAGAGTTCTCATATAACAATAGTTATCACACGAGTATCCAAGCTGCTCCATTTGAAGCATTATACGGACGTAAATGTCGATCTCTGTTATGTTGGGCGGAAATAGGCGACAAACAAATGATAGGTCCAGAATTAATTCAAGAAACTACGGATAAATTTTTTAAAATCCAAGACCGTATTAAAGTCGCTCAGGATAGACAGAAAAGTTATGTGGATAAACGCCGCAAACCATTATCCTTTGAGATTGGAGACAAAGTTCTATTAAAGGTCTCGCCTTGGATAGGCGTAGTTAGATTCGGGAAGCAAGGATAACTTAACCCAAGGTATATAGGACCATACGAAATCTTGGAGAAGATTGGAACAGTCGCATATAAGCTGAAATTGCCTGAAACACTTAATAACGTTCACGACACTTTTCATGTGTCCAATCTTAAAAAGTGTCTTCCAGACGAGTCACTTATTATCCCCATGGATGAAATTCATATAGACGACAAACTCCATTTCATCGAAGAACCTGTCGAAATTTTAGATTCGAAAGTTCAGAAAACAAGGAGGAGTCGTATCAAACTAGTCAAAGTCCATTGGAACTCAAAGCACGGACCTGAGTTCACTTGGGAACGGGAAGACAAAATCAAAAAAAAGTATCCCCACTTGTTTGAGAAATCCTACGCAAAGGATGACACGACATAAATTTCGGGACAGAATTTTCTTGAACAAGGGGAGAATGTGACAATTGGCAAATTCCGGTAATTCTGTACAACTTGAACAACTAGTACATTGTCTATTTATCGTATAACATGACTTAGTTTTTTATTTTAAGTCTTAAAAGTCTAGGAATTTAACCAAATCATAGTTTGGTATGATAATCGATTCGTCATGATCACGAAGATATAAACCATATCCTAGACGAATGACAACGACGCGAACATGTATTAAATAGCAGAACTAGTTACGGTACAATCTGATATGATAGAATTAAGATATAAAATATTTATGCACTATTATACCATAGAAATTTTATATAAAATACCAAATTGTCCAAGTCTGCAGCATAATTCAGCAATTCTGCAGCAAAATTCAGCGATTGTCCGAAAAGCCAAAAATAAAAATTTTTAGCTAAAGAATAATAACGGGTCTTAGAATTAGTATAAAACCCATATATAAATCTTATTGTTTAAAGCTAAATGGTTTGTTCAGTAAAAACCTAACAACAAAGCCGGTACCAGAACCGAACTCAAAATGACAAAATTATTAGTTTGAAGAGCTAGATTAATTAACGGGACAATAAAAATTGTACTAGAATTATTATGAACATAAAATTTTATAAGTTACACAATATATCAGTATATTACCCGGTACAAGACCCGAACTAACTTTATCAACCGAACAACCAAACAACAAGACCAGTAAATTATTTTGGCATATTGTAACATCACTTTAAAGTGTTGGAACATTAGTTTTTATAAAAACTTATATATATAATTATTAAAGTTTATAAAAGTATATAAAATTATATATATAAAAAAGAAAATACCAAACACCTCATGGCCACTTTGGGATCTTCTCCTCATGCCACTAACTCAAGTATAATGTGTTGGCTAATTTTAAAGATGGTTAGTGTATTATGTGTTGTATAAAATAAAAACCAAAACAAAAACCAAATACACTTTCATTCTTCCATTTTCCAAAACACCAAAACAAAACTTTGCTTCCTTTTCCTTCATAAAAATCCACCAAAGCATAACCATATCATCCTCCACTTTTTAAAAACCAAACTCTAGAAAATCAAGCTTGCATAAAGATCTAAGGAAGATCTAAGGAATTTGCAAGGATTAGGAGCTCACTTTGGAAGTTTGGAAATCTTGATCAATCCATTTTCTTCATCTCATAGATCATCCCTAGCCATTGTGCTAGTAGTAAAATCTTAAACCTTATGTTATACTTTTTATTTTATAAAATTTCACAAGACATCATAAAAATTATATAAAACCCACTTCAAAAACACTAATAAATCTAAGATCACTAACAAAATCATGTGATTTTCTTGATAAATTTTGATGATTTTGAAGTTGTTATGAACAGTAAACTTGAATCTTGCAAAATTATGAATAAAAAGATGATCTAAACACATGCATGTTTAGATTAGCAAGATTCATTAATAAAATATGTCATGAACATAATCTCATATTTTAAATATAATTATACATGTATTAGATCATTAAATAAAAATTATGATTTAGAAATTTTGTATAAAAGTTATAATAAAGTTTCTATATTAAGAAAGATTAAAAATTATAACAAGTTCATGACATTTTGTTAATACTTTTGTATAATATTTGTGATTGATGATGATTTGAGTTTGTTTAGTTACTTAAAACATGTTTATAAAAACATGGGAAACTTATATTTTTAAAGGAAACTATGGCAAAATTTTTATAAAAATTAATCTTGATTAAGATATGATTGAACTAAAAATTTTGTGATTAAAAGTGATTAGGAACTTTAATCTTGTTTAAATAAAGGTTTGGTGAAAAAGTTAAGAATATAATTACAGAAGTTTTTTCTTAAACTAAAAAGGAGATAAATATATATTTTTGATAAAAATATATATTTTGAAATCACCAAATATGTGTATATATATTTTTGTATAAAAATATGTTTAAGTGTTCAACTTTTGACAAAATAATATATATCGGACAATTCGAACAAACTTGGACAATTCGGACAAAATAAAATATAAGGTATAAACGAAACAAACGACAAAGACGAAACGAATAAAATAGTCGACGCGAATCTAACGGTCAAAACAAACACATAAACCGATACACTTTATATTTACTTGGATTTATAAAAATTTAACATGTAACTAATAGTTTTTTTACAAATAAAATTTTATAAGTTATAAAAGTTTACTAGTAAGTATTTAAAAAAAAACTTGGATAAGCCCAACTAAACAATTATTAGACTAAGCCCATTTTTATAAAAATTAATTTAGACTAAACTTATTTTTATAAAGTATATGGACTAGCCCATTTATATAAACTAGTTGGACTAAGGCCCACTTTTATAAAATTAACTTGGGCTAAGACCACTTTTATAAAATTTACAAGTGTTAAGCCTACTTGTATAAAAAATCAAACCTGGGCTAAGGTCCACTTTTATAAAAATAAACTTTGGGCTAAGCCCGCTTTTATAAAAGTTTACATGGGCTAGACCCATTTAAATAAAAGATAATTTTGGGCCAAGCCCACTTTTATAAATAAATAAATTGGGCCAATCCATTTTATAAATACTAAACTTTGGGCTAAAGCCCACTTTTATAAACTAAACTTGGGCTAATCTAATTTTTATTAGGCTAGGCCCAATCTTTCATTTTAACTTTGGCTAGGCCCACATACATGAAACAAATTGGGCTAGGCCCACACAAAGTAAGCAAATTTGGGCTAGGCCCATACTTACAAAAAAACTGTTGGGCTAGGCCCATAAGTAATAAATTATTAGATTGAGTTATTTACAATTAAATTATGGACTAGGTCCATTTACATATAACCAATCTATTAATATATATATATATATATATATATATATATATATATATTATAATATATATGAGAAAGAAATATATCAAATAAAGAAAACCCAACAATTACAAGTATGAAATTCGAGATAAAATACTTGTACGAAAAACAAACGAAGCCTAAGTGTCTAATAGACTAGAACACTTGTAGGTTGAAAAACGAACAAGTATCAGGAATCGAATAGAGATTTGTACGGAAGGTAAATCAGTGAGTTCATGTTTCCCCTTTTATTTTAATGTTTTATGGTTTTAAACGTGCGAGGATGTATACATGTTACAATTAATATAGCTGAGAAAATGGAAATATTTAGATCACATGTGAATAAGGCTCAAGTATTGGGGCCAATAATGAAAGACAAGTACCGAGGAACAACGGGATAGATCTATTGGGTTTCAGAGAGCCCCACTTATTACGACAATAATAACAGATCGTGTTAGAGTGCTTTTGTGTTTAAAACGAGTGTCTCAGACACATAATAAATCGTCAAGGTTTGGTTGCCACCTTATTCGGCATACAGATTAGTGTCCTTGCAACACACTAATGATCTTACAAGTTTCATTAAGCTATATTAAACAAGTTCATTTCAAATGTTTTTGATAATTCATTTGATACAAAATTTATAACATGAATTCACCAGGTTTTGTTGACATTGTTTTCAAAACGAACATGTATTACAGGAAACTAGTGGATGGCCTTCGGGATTGTTCGTTTGTTGTGAAGTCAAGATGTTATGTTTCATCCAGTCTTTGTTGTTATGTTTTATAAACTAATGTCTAAATTTTAAATAATGTTGTTAAACGTGTGGTTTGTTTTAAAGACAAAAGTTTATATGTAAATTATGGTTAAATAAAAAGTATGGACGAATGTTTTGTAATGTAATACAATTGTCGTTTACTTGGTTAAATGCAACGATTGCCGCTATGACCACACCTCGCGACACGCTTCCGCTACATCGAAAATTCGGGTGTGACACTTCTGGCCGACATCCTTAAATATTCCTCCCACGCATCACTCGATGTGTCGCACGCAAGTTGTTGAATTGCAGCTGTACACTTTTTTATTCTAGAGAAACCAATTTTGCGACTAACACTTTCTCTTTGTGTGAAAAATGGATATTAGGCCGCAAGATCATTAGAATTTCTTAAGAAAAGGCGACGACTCGTACGAAACCGACGCCTAAACTGTGCATCTTCGTACAACGGATTTTCACCAAAATAATCCGCATTAAACGTTCATGAGTACCTAACCGATCTCGTTCCATAGGCGCTTGTCTGGTACACGTTGTAGACGATTCGACTTCTTGTCGCAAATACTGAATCACCTCTTGCGTCCCTGCGATAAGCATATCGTGAATCATTCCATCAGATAAAGAGCTGGATGAATCGGATGAAGAGTGGGATGATATTTTTGTAAGTGAAATGATAGGGGAGAATGTGTGTGTTTTAGTTTGTAATTGGTGTGTGTTTTAGTTTCTAATGGTTTTTGTGTGTGTGTATTAGGATTTTTTATAACATAAGACTGTTGCCAACAGTCATTTTGACCAAATTCCTCGAAAACGCGCTAAAACACTCGTTACTGTGATGGCGAAAGAAGAATGGTGCCCCCTCTGGCGCTGGGGAAAAGGAGGTGGGGCGCCATGGGGCGCTATTGTTGCTGATTTGGCCAGGGGCGGTATACCACACCCCCTAGCCTAACTGCTTCAGGTGGTGGTTTTGGATTAAACCCCCGATTCTAATGAAATATGTGGTTTTCCCTTTTGGGGAGATGTCAGAGGATGTTTAGCGATGACTATGAGACCATCAATCAACCAATCAATCGTACCCCGCATAATTCCATCCATAGCCTAGCTATTGGTAGGGTTTTGGGAGGGTGGATGTAGTAGGCAAACCTTACCTCTATACCAGACGATAGAGAGACTGATTCTAGTGAGACCCCCAGCTCCAAAATCATATCCATACCAAAGAGTCCAATAAAACATGTATTGTGACAAATGGCAAATAACCGATAATTCCGTGTACAAAATCTCATGCATTTTATCGTAATTTGATTACGTAACTGAGTCTACGTCATATCACAAGTGTTAGGATAAGTGAATCATGCTATAACATATACTGGTTTCCGTTACGACGCGAAACAAATCAAACTATGCCCTAAAAGTGTTGGTAGAAAGTGTTGGGGGCACTATTCGCGGTTGCACTATTCATGTCAGCAAAACCGCTGAAACGAAACAGAACAATGAATAACGGCATACTAATGACATAACTGAGTCCATATATTCATGAAAACACTAACGTGGGAACACATCTTCCGATAATACATAACTTTCGGGTAGAACGCCTAAATTTCAAAATTGTCCGTTCGACTAAAAAGGTGACAATTTTAATTCGTCCGCAACATTAATTCGGTATTTTCCGGATCCCAGAATTATGACAGAACAATGACAAACACCTTAAAACAATATGAGAATATCATAAATACATAAAAGACATTGTTTCCGGTCGTACGACAAGCAGTGCACAACTTGACCGGAAAGCGACCGATTGTCGAACCGACAAAGATTTTAATGGCTGATAGCCTCATACATTAATCTAGAGAGCTAGTTAAGCTTCATTTGGGATCCGAAATCCCTTCAACTATCTTGAGGGTACGGAAACACAACTCCGGGAAATGTTCGACGGCAAAACATACAAGTGTAGATATTGAGCGAATAATGAAACGGAAAGTGTTTCGGTCACTCAAACTCAACATCTACTCGACCAGTGAACTAGTTAACCATATTTCTATGTTGGAAGTGCCCAAAAATAAACGCCATAGCAATTATGTAGTCGAAAACCAAAGCTTCCGATACGAAACAATAAAGTGCGAATATCAACCGGTATCACGCCGATGATCAAACTAGTGGTGTTTTTACCATCCAAAACTAATACCAATTAGTCAAGGGGACTAATTAATATTGATTAACACCCTAAACCCTAATTACTCACTAATTATGCAAGACCAAACCCTAATCACCATACTTAACCTAAACACCTAAATATCTTACTTTTCAACACATGTTAAAAATTAAACTTACATTTAAACCCCCCCCCCCCCCGATGTAGGCGATTTCAAGTGGGCCCCCACCCACTTGATTTGTGTTGAAAAATTAGAGATATGGGCATGGTAGAAAGATGTGATTTTGACTTGATAATTTATATAAATCATCATCATGTTTCCTTACTTCATTTTACGAAAAAAAAATTATAAGAAACCCCTTGAAACTCCTCCCTCCCTCACGGCTACATACTACCACCACCATCCACCTTTTTTCCACCATTAAACACCACATTTCACCCACTTTCAAGCCCTCACAAGATCATCTAAGGAGTTTCAAGCATGGGGGAGCATTAGAGCCTTCTTTGGAGCTTTATCTTCTTCTTAATCTTCATTAATTAAGCTAATTTTCACAATATTTAAGCTTCTTATGATGTATGGTCCATGAAAGTACTTATTGATCATCTTGAAAATAAAGAAAAATCCAACTTAAAATCCCTAATCTCACCTTAATAATCTACTAAAGATAGTTTATTATGTGTTGATTATGTATTAGTGTTAACTAGTTAGCATTATTATGTTGATTATATAAAGTAAGTTGTTTATCGTGGATGATCTTGTATGAATAAGAATATAAATGATGAGTTAAACATGGTGATGTTTAAATCTAAGTAAGATCATCAACTTCATGATCCATGAACTTTACTACAACATAAAAATGATTTGCTACATATGTGTGACTTTTGTAAAGAATAAACACCATGATTTATGTTATGATCATCATAAAAATGTAGTAAACAAAGTGGTTTAAAGTGGAAATCTTGATTCGAAGATATAACAAAAATGGTGTCTTAAATGATTCTAATAAATATGTGAAGATCTCATTATTTTTAAGTAAAGTAGTTAAAATATATATTAACAAAAGATCATGGAAATGAGGATGAAAAAGTGTATAAATGATACATACAAAGGTGATATGTAACTTGAGTTGATTATTGATTGTGATTATGGGTTTAAAACATGATTTAAATACTTTTTTGAAACTTGGAAAACGCCATAGTTTAGGGGAAACTATGGCGAAATTTTCTAAAAATCTAATCGCGATTAAAGTATAATTAACGGGATGATTAACAGGACTAAACGTGATTAGTGACCTAAACCGTCATTTAGGAAGTTTTAATGACAAGGGTTAAACCCTAACCCTCAAAAGATTTAACAAATGCTTACATATATTTTTTACAAGTTAAAATGAGTATTTATTACATATATATTTTTTTGGGAATAAAAATATATACATAGACTTTGTCACAAAATTAATGTGTAAAAATACATGTGTATGTATCAAGAAAGTCTAGGGTATACACCACAATATACCCAAATTATATAACACCTCAAACCCTTGAAGAATTCCAAGTGAAAATAACATGAACACCTACACTTTTATACAATTCTTGAAACAAAAATCGGACGAACGGAGTAAGGCGGACAATGGTCGAATTTACACAATACATCGTCGCGCCGTCGATCAACGAAAAAATCGCTAATATGAAGAGCCACTACGACACTTGAGTGATTTTCGACTCGGAAATATAAATTAAACGACAACGACAACATGTCTAAAAATAATATTTTAGACACTTAACGAATATATATATATTAACGATGACAAAATCCGGAAATTTAAGATGTATAAAATTTGCTAAGTGACTTTATAAAAGTATATCTAAACATACTTAAAAGTCTATACTTAGTAAAAATTACCAAGTGTAAGATTATAAGCATTTTGGACTCATGAAAATTAAGTTGGGCTAGGCCCATTATATAAAAGACATGGACAGGCCCAAATACACAAAACATATAATAACATGGGCTAAGCCCAAAGGCATAAAATACACGGGCTAGGCCCAAACATATAATTTCATGGGCTAGGCCTAAACATATAATTTCATGGACTAGGCCAGTCACATAAATTCATGGGCTAGGCCAAACACATAAATTACATGGGCTAGGCCCAATCACATAAAGGCATGGGCTACGCCCAACGACATAAATTACATGGGCTAGGCCCAATCACATAAAGACATGGGCTAGGCCCAATCATATAAATTACATGGGCTAGGTCCAATGACATACATGACATGGACTAGGCCAATGACACGCGTGCAAGGCACGAGGACATGTGAAGGGCGAGGCCCAATGACATAAATTACATGGGCTAGGCCCAATGACATAAATTACATGGGCTAGGCCCAATGACATACATGACATGGACTAGGCCCAATGACACGCGTGCAAGGCACGAGGACATGTGAAGGGCGAGGCCCGTTCACACACGATCGAATAATGACAAATATATATATATATATATATATATATATATATATATATATTTGTAAGTATATGTATATAAATAATAATCGACAAAATGAACTACCAACACTATAATAACATTAAAGTTGTTCTAATGTGATAAATATATACACAACAAGAATTCAAGATGAACAACTCATACGAGGTCCAACGAGACCTAGGTGTCTAATGAAGTTAATACACATGTAGGTTACACACGTGTACGGACACCTGAATTCGATAAGTACGACTTACGGAATGCAAAACAGTGAGTTCATGTACCTCCTTTCAATTCAATCGAGGGGGAATACATGTCATAACAAACAGTATGTTAGCTATGGGTTTAGATGATAACATGATCAAATGTGCGTAAGTAGGATGATGACAATAGTAACCATTAATCACTTAGTGACCAAGGTGCAAAAGATATAGATCTATTGAGATTGAGGCACGTTCCACTCCTGGTTGGTAAACCTATAGGAGTGCTTTTGTGATCCCAATAATGTCAAAGTTGTCTCGGTTTGGTTGCTTACTTATGGCACATATGTCAGCGTGCTCGTGACACACTGATAGATCCTTAAACTCCATGAATGCCAATAACATACTTAGATTTCATTACTGGATTACAAGCATGACATTTTACAAGAAAACAATAACTACATGAACTCGCCAACTTTTGTTGACATTTTAAAATTACATGTATTTCAGGACGCAAGACCTGAGCTGGTGAAACACTTTGGGAAATAGGAATGACATGACAATACGAATGCCACCTTTTGGAGGATTTGCCTCTTATATCCCAACCTCGTATGGGTATATAGGTGTCACACCTCGGATTTCCAACCCAAATCCATACACGTGGCCCTGGGTGGGGAGTATCGTGACGTCAGTTGATAACATCATAGTCAATTAAACACGATACAGCGAAAGTCTTGTAGTAAAATTACTATTAGAAACCAATTGTTCGAAATACAAAATAATATACAGGCTTGTAATAGAAGATCCACAGGCGAATCATAAAATGTACAAGAAAGAATATAAAACAGACTTTAGGGCAGATCTAAGGATTTGCAAGATCCTCTTATTTCACTACCGAGCAGCTTCCGGCCTATTTCATATTTTACCTGCAAGCTTAGTCTTTTGAAAATACGTTAGCTTTCGCTGGTAAATACACCCGACTGACTCATTTGGAAAATATTTTACAAATTAGATTTAAGTGCACAAGGCACAAATCTTTTATAACTTGGGAAAGTTACTTTGTAACCTTGTTAACAGATTCACATGTTTGTCCATACATACAGGGCCCAGTACAGAGATTGAGACATGATTAAATACACACCACTTAGAACTCACAGAGGAGTTATCCCCAACGTCTTGGGTAATTTGCATTTGAGCGTTATCAGGTGTATGCCTACACCCCGCGCTAATTCGTGGCCATTATCTAATGTAATGAGCCGAGGATATCCAGGACACGGTAATTTAACCCCGATGTTTAAGTTATCAAAAAAACTGATTAAAACAGAATATGTGGATTTACTAGCCATAATCTGGCATTCGATTGATCCCATATTTGACCAAGCGGTAATAATTTACCGTATCCCAAGCCCGTATAGGGACAATAAGTCAAGAGTATTTACCTGAATTAGCCTTATTTAAAATGCAAGATTATAACCAGCCGTATTCAAAATGAGTTAAGTGCAGATAGTATTTACCGGAACGTCTCTAGTCTGGATTATGGCATAAGCTAACCAATTAAATATTAACGGTCTTATTTAAGTCATAGACTTAGAACGACTAGCGTACTTGATCTAGTTTAATCCCAACAAGTACGTTGACTTGTGTAATATGGGTAAACAATTAACATTCTAGATTTTGAGATTAAAATGATATGGTTAAACCCGTTTTAGTTAAATTTTCGTAAACTAGTTACATATACTTAACCGTATGCTTATAAGTGATATCGGGTAACCGGATAAGTCATGGACAAGTTCTATATGCCATTATACTTTAATTAAGTTGTAATATCAGTAGGATATCAACATTATATGCCCGTTAAGGTTTTCAGAAACTATGCCTCATAAGGGCGTTTCGTAATTTCATACCGTATAAAAGGAACTTGAATATAATTTAATGTTATAACTACAAGTATTCTGAAAAAAATAAATTATTTGTGATATAATATCAATAGGACATCAATTATATGTGTAATTTATCTTTTATGACCAAACTATGCACCGAAGGGGCATTTTGGTCATTTTACCCACATTTTATAAATTATTTGGGATTATGAGTTTATATCTTGTACCTACTGTAAATATGTTTAAAATAAGTTTTAAAATCAGTAGGTAACAAGTATTGGTCAATTAATATGGTTTAAAACCATACTATGCGCCGAAACGGCGCTTATGTTGTAAAATGACGTCTTATGCGATGTTTAACGAAAACTGATGTTAATGGACAGATTAAAATGTCTTAGATATATCATTTAATATAACATATCAGTAGGTAAAAGATTTATCTTGAAAAAATATGATTAAAACCATTTTATGAGCCATAAGGGCTAAATCGTCATTTATCGACATAATTCAAGGACCTGCTTGTAAACTCAGTTTATAATCTGGTTTAACATCCAAATAA
Organism: Scalesia atractyloides; assembly: GCA_947069175.1. Taxonomy (NCBI): domain Eukaryota; kingdom Viridiplantae; phylum Streptophyta; class Magnoliopsida; order Asterales; family Asteraceae; genus Scalesia; species Scalesia atractyloides. Next base: position 71,278,064 of record CAMTDV010000023.1, read on the forward strand.
TCCTACTTATAAATTACATCATTAGGAAACTTATTTTCAAGTTCATTATCATTAAAACCTGTTTTTATGCAAAAAGGGCATTTTTGTCAAAATGGCATAATTGCGGAACTTGCGCATAAACTCAGATTCTGATTATGATCATGTAATATAACCTCATAGGGTTATGCTACATTATATTATGGTCATAATGCAACTTTAGATCAGTAGATATCTAATCTTAATCGGGTCAAAATCGAAAGTCAAGGCAGAAGTCAAACTTCGTGACTTTCGGTTGCGAACCGGCCCTAGATCTGAAATTGACGAGCCGAACATGTTCTTACATGTTCTAATACTTACTACCAACTTGTTTAAGTGTCAAAACAGGTTTCATAACATATATAAGACAATTTGTGATTTTTCTGAAAAATGGCCTGTTTGACTTTTTAATATCATAACTTTGACCCGTCAATTGGTCTAGCAAACGTGATCTTCAGGAGGTGCCCTTTATAGGGATTAACATATATCTTATTACGATCACTTAGCCATGTTCGTTACGAACAATGGCTGGACCATAGTGGTCTTAAAAGAAAGTCAAAGCGTTTTCTGCAAAACGCTTGACTTTTGGCTATAAAAGCCTATAAATGAAAATGCAAGAGCAAGGAGCACTTACAAGAGGTTCCTAGAATGCAAGAGAACTAAGTTGGATGCTCCTTTCAGTTAGGAACTTCCAGAGGAGGGAGAAGAGTTAAAATTGAGAAAGGTGCAAGTTCAAATGGTGAACTTGGACACCTATTTATAGTTGGAGAACTCAATGGAGGTGATGCCATGTGTTTAAGGGTGTAAGAGGGAGCTTACAAGTGTCCTAGAACGTGGCATAACTGATTGGAAGTCCATAGATTCGAGAAAATGGTTTTTAGCATTTTTGTTTGGAAATCAAGTTAATTTTCTGCAGCAGCAGGCCTCTGGCGGGCCGCGAGAGGCATAGGCTTTGCCTCTCGCGCCCCACGGCCAGTTTCAAAACTTGACACTTTTAGCCCCTTTAACTTATAAAAGCCCCTAAACCTTCCTAAACACCTTTTTAGCACTTTTAGCCCTCCGTAGCCAATACTTGGCATACCCGGGATTATGCCCGGACATTGTCGAGCACTCGGTTTGTTAAAAGGTCACTCAGAGGTATAAATTAACATGTTGACACTTTTAACCCCTCAAATGTCCAATTTTCACATATTTACAGAATTGAACCCTCTCATCCATCAATTGGCACGTATGAGAGTTAGGACTTTGTAAAGGATCACTCAGAGGCTCGTTATAAGCATGTTGACTCTGATGTCACTCAGAGGCTCGTTATAAGCATGTTGACTCTGATGGTCACTCAGAGGCTATGTTTCAAGCATGTTAACCCTAATGGTCACTCAGAGGCTACATTTTAAGCATGTTGACACTAATGGTCACTCAGAGGCTCGGTTTATGCATGTTGATACTTTTAGTCCCTGTTAGTCTTTAATAGACTAAAAATAAAAATATAACACGTGTCACTATACTATTGGACACGATTTTACAGGGTGTGACATCCTCACCCCCTTAAAAGAAATCTCGACCTCGAGATTTTATTCAAAAAGATGGGGGTATTTTTGTCGCATAGTGGACTCAACCTCCCATGTATACTCGGGACTTCTAAAGGCGTCCCACTTAACCTTTACTATAGGTATCATTTTTCTTCGGAGCTTCTTAACCTGTCGTTCCTCGATCGAAATTGGTTTCTCAACAAACCTCAAGTTTTCATCAATTTGCACATCTTTTTGCGACATTGTTAGCGACTCATCGGCTAGACATTTCTTAAGAATACTGATGTGGAACACATCATGGATTCCACTTAGCTCCTCTAGCAATCTGAGCTTATAAGCTACAGTGCCGACACATTCGACTATTTCGAATGGTCCGATGTATCTTGGGCTAACTTGCCCTTCTTCCCAAAGCGCATCACACCTTTCTAGGCTGACACTTTTAACATGACTTTGTCCCCTACTTGGAACTTAAGAGGTTTACGCCTCTTGTCAGCATAGCTCTTATGCCTATTCCTGGTAGCTTTGAGACGATCACGGATTTGCACAATCTTTTTCGTGGTCTCCAGGACAATCTCTGGTCCTAATAGTTGGGCTTCCCCAACTTCTGCCCAGCACACGGGCATTCTACATTTTCTCCCATACAAGGCCTCAAAAGGAGCAACCTTGATGCTCGTATGATAACTATTATTGTAGGAGAATTCTATTAGGGGTAGATGGTCATCCCGGCTTCCACCTAAATCAGTCACACATACCCTAAGCATGTCTTACAATGTCTGGATTGTACGCTCACTTTGACCATCAGTCTGCGGATGGTAAGCCGTACCAAAGTTTAATCGTGTGCCTAAAGATTGTTGGAAACTTTTCCAAAAGTGAGATGTGCATCTAGTATCTCTATCAGATACAATAGATACCGGCACTCCGTGTAGGGACACAATATTGTCTATATACAACTTAGCCGATTTGTCTAAATTATACATTTCCTTTATTGGCAAGAAATGTGCTGACTTAGTCAGCCTATCCACAATGACCCAAATAGTGTTATTTCCACTTTTGGTCTTAGGTAACTTGGTAATCAAGTCCATAGTTACCATTTCCCATTTCCATGTGGGAATTTCCAATTGATGTAGAAGTCCTGAAGGCTTCTGATGTTCGGCCTTAACTTGCGAACACACCAGACACTTAGCTACATAAGTGGTTATGGATTTCTTCAAACCCATCCACCAATAATTTTTCTTCAAGTCTTGATACATCTTGTCACCACCTGGGTGAACTGAGTATCTTGAACTATGCGTTTCCTGGAGGATTAGATCTCTAAGTCCCCCAAAGATTGGAACCCAGATTCTTCCATTGAATCTAAGGATTCCATCCTTCCCAGGCGCTAACTGACCCATAGTTCTGCCTAATCCCTCATTAGGAATATTAGCCTCTAATAGAGCTTGCTTCTGCGCATCTAGTAGCTTCTCATTTAAGCTATTTCTGAGCTCAATGTTCTTGGCGTTAATCCTTATAGGTTTAACTGGTTCCTTGCGACTTAAGGCATCAGCAACTACATTTGCTTTTCCTGGATGGTAGCGAATCTCGCAATCATAGTCATTAAGTGTTTCCATCCATCGGCGTTGTCGCATGTTCAATTCCTTCTGATTGAACAGATGCTAGAGACTTTTATGGTCAGTGTATATAATACACTTGGTGCCATACAAGTAATGTCTCCACAGCTTTAGTGCAAATACAACGGCACCCAATTCCAAATCATGGGTGGTGTAATTCCTTTCGTGCACCTTTAACTGTCGTGATACATAGGCAATCACTTTGCCTTTTTGCATTAGCACACAGCCCATGCCAGTGTGCGAAGCATCACAGTAGACTAAAAATTCCTCAATACCCTTAGGTAGAGATAACACAGTAGCATTGCCTCAACTTTTGTTTTAGAATCTCAAAGGATTCTTATTGTTTCGGACCCTAAACGAACTTAACATTCTTGCAGGTCAGGGTAGTCAAAGGAGTGGCTATCCTTGAAAAGTTCTCAATGAACCTCCTATAATAGCCGGCCAATCCTAGAAAACTACGAATCTATGATTGGGTTTTGGGCACTTCCCAATTCATTATGGCCTCAATTTTGGCGGGATCCACTTGGATACCATACTCACTTACAATGTGTCCAAGGAATTGGACTTCTCTAAGACAAAACTCACACTTAGAGAATTTAGCGTAAAGCTTCTCTTGTCTTAGCAGTTCCAGAATGCACCGAAGGTGTTTCTCGTGATCATCTGATTACAAGAATAGAAAAGTATGTCGTCTATAGAGACAATGACAAACTTATCCAAATATGGTTTGCAGACTCTATTCATGAGATCCATGAATGTTGCAGGTGTATTTGTGAGCCCAAAAGGCGTCACCAAGAATTCAAAATGACCATAGGTCCTGAAGGCGGTTTTAGGAACATCTTCACTTCTAACCTTCAGCTGATGATATCCAGATCTTAAATCAATCTTGGAGAAATAACTAGCCCCTTGAAGATGGTCGAATAAATCATCGATCCTGGGCAAAGGATAATGGTTCTTAATTGTTAACTTATTTAGCTCTCGGTAGTCAATGCACATCCCGCATTGAACCATCTTTTTCTTAACGAAGAGATAGGAGCTCCCTAAGGCGAGGAACTAGGCTGTATAAAGCCTTTCTCTAAGAGTTCATCTAATTGAGTCCTCAATTCCTTCAATTCCGTTAGAGCTAGGCGATATGGGGCCCTAGCTACAGGTGCTAATCCAGGTATGATATCAATTCTAAATTCCACTTGCCTATCTGGAGGTAGGCCTGGTAATTCCTTAGGGAAAACATCTGAATACTCCGAAATAACTGGGAGGTTTTCAATGTTTGGCTTAGGCTCATTAATAGTGACTTGTGCCATGTAAATGACACAATCTCTCCCAAAACACTTGGATGCCTTAAATAACGACACCTTGTCTGGCAATCCATAGTGTGAATCTCCAGGGATGGTGATTCATTCACTCGATGGGGTTTTAATCTCGATGAGTTCTTATCGCAGGTAATGCGGGCTTGGTTATGAGATAACCAGTCCATGCCTAAAACTACATCGAACCCCGCCAATTTCATTGGTAGCAAAGAGATAGGGATAGAATGATTCTTAATGGATATAAAACATCCATCAAGAATAGAAGACACTGATTCTAAACTTCCATCAGCAAGTTCTATCTCATAAGTTTTATCTAGAGTTCTTATGGGCAAGTTTAATAGTTTACTAAACTTATGATCAACAAAAGATTTATCTGCACCCAAATCGAAAAGAACTCTAGCATAAATATCATTAATGAGGAATTTACCTGTTATGACATTATTGTCATTAACGGCTTCCCTAGCATTCATCTGGAAGGCACGAGCATTCCCCTTCTTGGCCTCTCCAGGCTTTGCATCATTACTTTCGGGGTTCTTTGGGCAGTTGAATTTAATATGCCCTCTTTCATTACAGATGTAGCAGGGGCATTCTTAAGATCCTTACATTATAAGGTTTTATGCCCTCTTTTCTTACAGATACCACATGGTCTAGTTTGTGGATCGATACTGCACTATCCCCAGTGCTTACGGTTGTAATTTTTACATGTCGGCGTTACACCCGACTTATCTTGGTTCCTTTTGAACCCGAATCTCCCTTTATTTTTCTTATTAAACCTTTGGGAGTTGTCGTCTTCCCTCTTCCTTTTCCAGTCAGTTTCAGTCTTAACTGACTTTTGCCTTACTAGATCACGGGTAAGGGATAGGGACAGGTCAACGGCGGACCTATAGGTACTAGGCTGAGCAGCCTTTACCATGCCCTTAATCTCAGGAGCTAACCCATCGATAAAACGCGCAATGCGTTTGGTTTCAGGGATGATCAGATAGGAAACTGACCTAGATAGGGAGTTGAAATTGGAAACATATTTCCGACAATCTAAGTTTTTCATGGAAAGAGACAAAAAGTTTTCTCTAATTTCTCCACCTCATGAGGTGGGAAGTAAGTTTCCTTAACAAGGTCAACAAACTTGGACCATCCTAAATTATACAGGTGTACTTTACCTATAGACTGGATCATGGCTTTCCACCAAATTAGGGCATCGTCCTTAAAGGACTGTGATACATATTTGACCACATCCTTATTAGCATGCTACTGATATATAAGATTGTCTCCATCTCATCCAGCCACTTTAAGGCTTCTACAGCTCCTTTCTCCCCATTAAAGTCTCGGGACTTACAGGAGACGAAATACTTATAGGTACATCCGTCTTTAACAGAACGGGACCTTTCAAAAAAATCTATTTTCTTTGGTTCACTCTTCACATTCGAAAGAGTGAACGGAGCTCTCCTTATGAGCTGAGGGTGGGGTAATCGATAATGGTCTAGAGCGAGTAGCACTCGACTCTTTAAGGTTTTTATGGCCTTTCCCATGGCCTTTTCAATAGCCGCATCAATGCGAGCTTGAAAATTATCATTATCAATATCTCTGTTTACGGCTTGGTTTGAGTCAATATCCTGGTGGCTATTTTGTGCCTCATTCGAGTTAGCCATCTTTAAGCCTTGGTTTCTATATACCATTAAAACTTCATTTAGCCATGGTATATCAACCATATTGGCTTTCAACATTGGATCTCATTTGCAAACATATCAGGGCGGGATTCCTAATTGGAATTAGGGGGTCCTTTTTGATAACAATCCATTGCCTATACTAGTGTGAATAACATCACAACCCTTAGGCTTATTATATCTATATTTGGCCTAGGTCTTAACAGGACCATCAAAGGCAAATTACAATTTGGACATGGTCCATATATATTTTTTTGGACAGTGGATCGCATTGTCACAATTGTCATTGTCATAATTGACAATTATATTTACTCAAAAGCTCGTCTCGAAGGATATAAAAATAGGGCACATGGGCTTGTCACTAATAGACACAAAAAAATGGCACAAAGGCCTGTCACTAATGGACATACAATATGGCACATAGGCCTGCATCATAACAGATGTAATTCATGGTATATCAGCCTAAATCATAACAGATATAATTCATGGCATATCAGCCTACATCATAACAGATGTAATTTATGGCATATCAGCCTACATCATAACAGATGTAGTTCATGGCATATCAGCCTGTCTCGTTGGACATACATGTGGCATATCAGCCTGTCACGTTGGATATACATGTGGGATATCATCCTGTTACGTTGGACATACCTGTCACGTTGGACATACATGTGGCATATCAGCCTGTCACATTGGACGGTTAGTGTGGTTCCTCAAGCCACACTAACATTCCTTAATGTTACATAAGAATACCTTAATGATTGATTAATGGTCTCGGTCACGTTGGACCTTAACGACCTTGGAGGCTTGAACTTAATTCACCATCTCTGGATAGAAGGATAACTTCCCTTAACTACCCTGATAGAAGACCTTTTATTCTTAACTATCCTTTCTTGGCCAATATGTGGTCTGTGCCACTTGGCATAATCAATCCATTAAGGTCTTTTTGGAATTATATCGCAGAGCATAAATTTCGAGTAAAATCGAGACGCTCGTTTGAAGAGGATGAATACATATATATAATTCCAAAAATACTTCATTAAATTTCAAATAGAAATTACAATACTAGAAAAAACGAAATAAATTGTCCATGCAAGGACTACAGAAACTGTGTGTTAAACCAGTTCCTTGTTCATATGACATACACACAAGTGCGAAATCCAAGTGTGCATGCAACCAAAGCAAAGTAAAGAACATGGGGTAACCAAAGATTCACTATCTTGATTAATGAGTGAGAACAAGTGCAAACATATACACAAATGCTCGTATGAATCAAACAAACTTGTTGTGTTCTTGTGTCTTCGTCTTCAGAGATAACAACTCAAAGGGTAACAAGCTCTTTTGGCTGACCAACTAGCTTAGCAGGCAACAACCAACCAAGAGTTACATGTCTGCTTATATAGTGTTTGTCTAGTTTCGTACGAAATACGAGTCTAGACATACTGAACACAATATTTCACACGAGACACATCTCCAAAAGAATTGGTACGGAACAGGTGTTTCATACGAAATACTTCATCTCATACGAAACAAGTAACTCACTTGTTACTTGAGACTGTTTCGTACGAATCCTGTGATTCGCACAAAATATTTGATTCATACAAATCCTCTAACTCCACAGAATCCTGATTCTTGGAGAATGTGTGCAGACATGACGTTTACAAGACTTACCAGTATGCTCACATGCAACTGATTAACACAGACAAGCTAAGATGTCATACTAGATCAAGATAGAAGGATATCTCGATCTATTCGACACGACCAAACCTATACAGACACTTGAGCAAAGGCCGTACAATTACAACAGTAATTAAGAACAAGCGACAGACACAAAACTGTATCAACAAACTTCCCCTTGGATGTTGCTTGGTCTTCGGTATTCGGTCTTTGGTCTTCAGACTTTAGTCTTCACATAGAATGGTTTGGAGTATCAACAAACTCCCCCTGAAGATCTGCTATCCATTGATAGATCTGCTATCTAATGATTAGAGTATCAGGTCTTCGAACTTCTAAGAAACTTCAAATCTTTCTTGCTTCCTCTTCTGACTTGTCAGATTTCTTCGTTGCTGGTCTTTGTTCAGGTTCTTTTGTATCAATCTGTACTCAATAGACAAATATAATTAGAACACAACTTTATCAGGGAATACACACGAAGAACTTATCATAATTTCTTCATATGATTGTATTCCCTGAACGAGATACACACACTCGTATGAATTCCAGCAGCAGATTTGAGAAAAACAAGTGACCAAGTTAAATCAAATGACTAGGTTAATTCGTATGAGATACACACACTCAAACGAATTTCAGATTTTGGATTTCTTTGATGGATTACTTGTTGCAAGATATTACTTTTATGAAGTTGCAATATCAAACCAATGGTTTTCTAGCGTATCTTGGTAGAAATTCTCGAGTATCAACTTTGGCTAACTTTCAAAAAGTAATTACATAAGCAACTAAGTAAACTAGACTGAGAATCAAAATATACAGATAAACTATATATCTATTGAACAATCTTTTTCGAGTTTCAAGGTAAAGGAATCAAACCAGCATTTTAATCTTTGTAAAAAACGGTATTAGGTTTTCAAAATTAAACAGATAAGTATTCAACTATGATTATCGGTATTGTTGTCCACGTAAGCTCAGACTTATCAGATGTAATCATGATTAGGAGATATCATTAAGGTATGGATTTATACTTACTAGCCGGTGTTCAACCACATCACGACACATTCCCGTATTATGCACGAGAGAAAATCTTACCGGTGAGTATGCTGCTTTATCATCTGTTTTGACGTATATGAAAGATGTGAGATACTCACTTATTTTTGATTGAAAACAAGCCCTTTGTGATTTAATCACTTACTGATGAGGAACTTGATTTTCATATGAATGCAGGGCACAGGAGTAAGTCCGTGAACAGGTTAGTACCATCGTACCGACAAAGAGACGAACTTAGCTCCCGCATAAAGTTGTGATATTTTATCACTTATTTGATGGTCGTATGCAGTATGTACACGTATGTATGGTATCATGAAGTTCTAGACTTGCGCCACCGTTATTTTTCGGCAAAAGATTCAACCATGATACCCAGATGATAAGCCAGCATAAATACCGTATATCTCAGAACCTCGGCACTCTATCAAACAAAATTTTGGTACCAAGACTATATGCCAATGAATGGTTCCCACCTGGCGTTCTGTCTGTGAGGTTTATATCAACCTGCACATTTTAGTTTGATTGTGAGCCTACTGATACATCATAAGTAAAGCTACTTATCAATCTTCTTTCTATGCTTTTAACCATTTCTGACAGATTTACCGGTGAATTTCATCATCTTCAACTTATCCAAGAAACTCATTTTTTATTTTTCTAATGTTTTTGTATTTTTCTGAATTTTCTCCCCCTTAAACAAAGAAGGTAAATAAAAGACATTTTTGTATTTTCTTAAACTTACTCCCCCTAAAATATAAAACTGAAAATCTTTTTGTAGTTTTAGATTTTTAGAAAAGTATTTACAATAATAGTTAGCCATGGTTGAGTTACTCGGGTTTCACCTTGATGCCATTGACCAAAAGTAGATAATCAAAACGTGATTTATCAAAGGCTTTAGTAAAAAGGTCAGCACGTTGGTGATCAGTGTGGATTTTAACAACATCGATAAATCTCTTTTCATAACAATCTCGTATGAAATGATACTTAATCTCAATGTGTTTTTGTTTTTGAATGCTGTAAGGATTCCGAGTGATCTGTAAAGCAGCTTCATTATCAACAAAAATAGGAGTAGTAAGAAATTCAAAACCGTAGTCGCGCATTTGCTGTTGAATCCATAGAACTTGAAAGCAGCAACTAGAAGCTGAAATATACTCAGCCTCACATGTTGATGTAGCTACACAAGTTTGCTTTTTGCATTGCCACGTGACTAGGCGATTTCCCAAGAACTGACATCCTGCTGTTGTTGACTTTGCATCGATTTTGCAGCCGCCATGATTAGAATCACTGAATGCTATCAGATCAAAGTTATCATCCTTAGGGTACCATAGACCAGTGTCAGGACGACCCTTTAGATAACGAAAGATCCTTTTCACAGCCATCAAATGAGAAACCTTCGGACTAGACTAATAGCGTGCAAGAAGGCATGTTGGGTACATTAGGTCGGGTCTTGAAGCAGTAAGATACATGAGAGATCCGATCATAGCATGATAGAGAGATGGTTCTACATGTTCACCCGTTCCATCTGGAGTAATCCCATGATTTTGAGCTAATGGAGTTCCCAAAGGCTTTGAGTCATCCATCTGAAATCGCTTGAGAATATCTCCGACTACTTGGTTTAATGGAAAAAAATCCCTTCCTTTGATTACTGAACCTGCAAACCTAAAAAGAAAGTCATTTCTCCCATTGCGCTCATCTCGAACTTCTCCTGCATAACATGTTCGAATTCTTTGCACATTCGAGTGTTAGTAGACCCAAATATAATATCATCAACATAAACTTGTACTAGTAGCAAATCCTCGTCCTGTTCCTTGATGAGGAGAGTACAGTCGATCAGGCCTCGTCGAAAACATCTTCAACAGATAGATAGACAACGTTTCATGTTCTTATATTGGTTACCAATTTGTTACAATCATAATGCAACTTTAGATCAGTAGATATCTACTCTTAATCGGGTCAGAATCGAAAGTCAAGGCAGAAGTCAAACTTCACGACTTTCGGTTGCGACCCGGCCCTAGAACTGAAATTGACGAGCCAAACATGTTCTTACATGTTCTTATACTTATTACCAACTTGTTTAAGTTTCAAAACAGGTTTCATATCATATATAAGATCAAATGTGATTTTTCAGAAAAATGGCATGTTTGACTTTTTAATATCATAACTTTGACCCGTCAATTGGTCTAGCAAACGTGATCTTAAGGAGGTGCCCTTTATAGGGATTAACACCTACCTTATTACGATCACTAAGCCATGTTCGTTTCGAACAATGGCTGGACCATAATGGTCTTAACCGAAAGTCAAAGCGTTTTCCGCAAAACGCTTGACTTTTGGCTATAAAAGCCTATAAACGAAAATGCAAGAGCAATGAACACTTACAAGAGGTTCCTAGAATGCAAGAGAACTAAGTTGGATGCTCCTTTCAGTTAGGAACTTCCAAAGGAGGGAGAAGAGTTAAAATTGAGAAAGGTGCAAGTTTAAATGGTGAACTGGAACACCTATTTATAGTTGGAGAACTCAAAGGAGGTGATGCCAGGTGTTTAAGGGTGTAAGAGGGAGCTTACAAGTGTCCTAGAACGTGACATAGCTGATTGAAAGTACATAGTTTCGAGAAAATGGTTTTTGGCATTTTTGTTTGGAGGCCAAGTTAATTTACTAGCAGCAGCAGGCCTCTGGCGGGCCGCGAGAGGCATAGGCCTTGCCTCTCGCGCCCCACGAGCGCCCCAAGGCCAGTTTCAAAACTTGACAGTTTTAGCCCCTTTAACTTATAAAAGCCCCTAAACCTTCCTAAACACCTTTTTAGCACTTTTAGCCCTCCGTAGCCAATACTTGGCATACCCGGGATTATGCCCGGATATTGTCGAGCCCTCGGTTCGTTAAAAGGTCACTCAGAGGTATAAATTAACATGTTGGCACTTTTAACCCCTCCAATATCCAATTTTCACATATTTACAGAATTGAACCCTCTCGTCCAACAAATGGGACATATGAGAGTTATGACTTCGTAAAGGATCACTCAGAGACTCATTATAGGCATGTTGATTCCGATGTCACGCAGAGGCTGGGCATGTTGACACAACGGTCACTCGGAGGCCAAATTTTAGCATGTTGACACTAATGGTCACTCAGAGGCTGTGTTTTAAGCATGTTGACACTAATGGTCACTCAGAGGCTATGTTTTATGAATGTTGACACTAATGGTCACTCAGAGGCTCGGTTTATGCATGTTGACATCAGAAATCACTCAGAGACTTTGTTTGAGCATGTTGACACTTTTAGTCCCTGTTAGTCTTTAATAGACTAAAAATAAAAATATAACACATGTCACTATACTATTGGACACGATTTTACAGGGTGTTACAATAGGAGTCAAAATCTCATCATGCTTTTACGATGAAAACAATCTTTTATTTTGAAGTAATGTATTTCAAACTATGTTTTTGATGATGATGTGAAACCATTGGAAACTATGATGTTACTTTTGGAAACTTGTAAATGATGGTTGCAAATTAATATCAACATGGCATCGTTGTTGATTTACATTTGTTTACATGATTGGAGGCAATGATTACCTCATAGTCACATGTTTGCGCTTCGCTACGACCAGGGTGTGAAAGGTTGGTATCAGAGCTCCGATTGTAGTGAACCGGGGAAAAACTTTGATTGAAGTTTGGTCTAAAATCACTAAGGACTCTCACATGAAAACAAAGTTTATAACATCACAGAAATGTTTTCGGAATTATGACAAAAATGACAAAAGGTTTTCATTGTATCACGATAACATGAGGATCTATCACACGAGCTCAACCATAGTAACGAACAAGGATCAATACGTGATTAGTCTATAATGGATAGACACGAAACATTAAGATTACACGTGAAACCAAAGAACAAATTTTGCATGAGAAGTGGTGATTAATATAAAATATATAATAAGTAGTAATAAATTACTAACATTATATGTATGCGTTGTATGGATTATGGAGTACGTGTTGGACGATGGATACAGCTTCGACGCTGAGGCCATACCCCATGAGGACATAGCCAGCCACGAGGTCTCTGACGATGAGGACCTTGACGATTTTCAGCCTCTTGCGCTTCTTGACCCTACGGCGGACGACGCCCCACAGGGAGATGATGTGTTGGGCCATCCCGCAGCCTCCACATGACGTGATTGTTTATGGTCACCTAGAGGGAGAGCACGTGATAGTACACTTAGCCATACGTCTAGCCATGGTCCCTCCCGTTATCGACCTAGATGATGACGATGATGACATCCCTATATTCCACGTCGACCATATGGAGGACGAGCTCGGAGACGGCGAGGTTTTCGAGACATAGCCATACTTGAGATACCATCCCTTGTCATATCAGTTGTCGATATCTCATCAACCTCATCCGCTACCGAGAGTGAGCATGTAGCGGATGATGCCTTTTCCGCCGCCCAGCTTCACCTATACCGATGCACTCACCCCTGCAGCCTCACTTGTCCATGTTAGCCCCTTTTCTACTGGTACCCCTATTGACCCACTCCATATACTGGACCCTCACGACACTACTCGTTGAGCAGTACCCCACATTTCCCTGAGCAGCTACCCCCTTTTTCACTGAGAGGTCGACTTATCACCCTATATACCCTATGCAGCTGGACCCTCTCATCTGGCCGGACCCCCATCCTCAATTGGACCAAAACCCATGTATACCACTCGCCCCACACCACCTACTGCCAGCATGCATACCCCTACTGGGCATGAGCCCGTCTGACCCTTACCATCCTTCTCACCTCCCTCCGATTACTGTGGAGGATAGAGTGACGTTTCATGACCTTCAGCTCTCTGTGCTTTTTCGGAGGATCTGGGAGCTGGAGACCCAACGTGCTACTCGTACCGCTACCACCCCCATCATCATACCCACCACCATCACCACCACCAGTACCACTATCACCACCACCATCCCACCATTCCACTGTCCGTTTCACCACTCGTCATGCCCATCTGAGGCGCGAGTGCGTGAGTTGGAGCACTTCCAAACTGTCTCCACTAGGCGCATTTTTGGCCTAGAGGAGGAGGTGGTCTACCATCGCGGTTTGCTCCACCAATCACCATCCCCACCACCCCTCCACTGCAGTAGTATGTTTATTATTATCTTTTGGGGATCAAACCCACTTTTGACGATCTAGCTCTTGAAGACCCAGCTGTGAATATCCCGACTTTTGAAGACAACTTGAAGACATGAAGAAACAATGTAGAAGAAAATCTTACTTTTGTATTGTAAAACTTGTATTGACTAGGATTATGTATCCCTAAGTCCTTTTGATCTTCATGAACAAAATGTAACAAGTTGTCAGTATATATAAAAGTGAATTTTCTTTATTTCACATTTATCTCTTTTATGTTGTGGTTGTTATTATTGTGATGTGGTGATATTACGGTTGACATGGTTATGATGTGGTGAGCATGTGATTGCTGTCTTATGATGTGGTGATGAACACGTTGAGTTATCTAATTATGGTGATGATTGGTGTGTTTAAGTCATATACATATATTTTTCCTACTTATCACTATACCCGACGTGTTTTTATTTTATATATATATAAAATATATATATAATATATTATGTATATAATAATTTTATTATTAAACATTCGGCTAATTGTGAGCGACTTTTTATACTAGAAGACGATGCTGCCCCGCCGAAGGAGTTCCAACACTAATGCGCTACCGACGACTCAAGAAGAGTTAAACGAACGCATTTCTTAGGCAATTACGCAGTACGAAGCCAACCGCTCCGAACATAGTGGTAGCACCGGAGGTTCAACCGGAGGCAACCCTCCAACTGGTAACACTCGGTTATTCGTAAAACCACACGATACTCTCACTTATTCTATTCGTGTTTTTGATATACTCACACTGAAATGGTGCATACAATGATTTCAGGTTACACTTATAAGCAGTTCCTTAACTGCAAACCTCTAAATTATGACGGTACCGGAGGTGCCATTACTTTCGAAAGTTGGACCGAGAAAACTGACTCGGTCATTTAGATGAGCAAGTGCCCTACCGAACAAAGAGTCACTTATGTCACTGGACTCTTCATAGATGGAGCATTATCTTGGTGGAACCTCCAGGTCCAAACTAAGGGTGACGATGCTGCGTACGCCTTGACCTGGGAGGAACTTAAGGAACTGATGAGGAAAAAGTATTGTTCAAGGTCAAAAATTCAGAAGTTGGAAACGGAGTTCTGGAATTTAAAGATGGTTGGTTCAGATATCGCCGGATACACGCAACGATTTCATGATTTGTCTCAAGTGGTGCCATACTTGGTGGAACCTGAATTCAAGAGGATTGAGAGGTACATCTGGGGACGTGCCCCCGAAATTCTAAATCCGGTTACCTCTTCTAAACCCACTAAAATTGGAGAAGCAATTAATTTAGCTGTCAGCCTTACTGAGGAGGATGTGCGTCAAGGAAAATTACCTAAGTGTGGAGCGAACAAAAAGGAGACTACTGTGGAGACTACGGACTCCAACAAAAGAAAATTCGCCCACTTCAAGAAAGGCTCACGAGGTAGTAACAACAACAACAAAAGGCAAGCCACGAGGAAAGTCAAAGAAGCGAAGGCATATGTTACCACCACTACAAACAATGCCATCAAGAAGTCTTATACTGGGGACGCACCAAAATGCCCCTTCCACCAATATGGGGAATGCCGAGGCCCCAAGTGTGGCAAATGTGGTAGGTTTGGGCATCGCACCGATGCTTGCCGGGGAACAAATGCTAAAGAACAAGGTTGTTTTGGATGTGGCGACAATGGGCATTTCAAGAAAGATTGCCCGAAAGAAACCAAGCTCAGGGAAGAGCTTTCGTGATTGGAGCTAAGGACGCTCGCCAAGACCCGAATGTGGTCACCAGTACGTTTCCTATCAACAATCACTTTGCATCTATTCTTTTTTATACCGAGGCAGATTTTAGTTTTATTTCTAAAGAATTTAGAGATATACTTGGGGTGGAATTGAGTAAATTAGATGTTCCATATTCGATTGAACGAGCTAACGGGAAACTAGTAGAATCAGGGGAAATTATAAAGAAGTGTACCTTAGAACTGGGCGAAGGAAAATTCGATATAGATTTATTACCAGTTCAACTAGGTAGTTTCGATGTCGTTATTGGTATGGATTGGTTGTCCGATAATCGAGCCGAAGTCAATCATTCGCATTCCCGTACCTAACGGAGAACATTTGATGGTTCACGGTGAGAAACATGACACGCCACTACGATTTATTAATTGCATGAAGGCTCAAAAATGTTTGAGGAAAGGATACGTCGCCTTGCTTACCCACGTGGTTGATAAAAAGGTCGAGGAGCGCAAGGTGGAGGATATACCTGTAGTAAAGGAATACCCCGAGGTCTTTCCGGAAGACTTGTCGGGGCTACCTCCACAACGGCAAGTCGAGTTCCGTATCGATCTAGTGCTAGGCACTGCACCTGTGGTGAAAGCCCCATATCGATTAGCACCCTCGGAGATGCAGGAATTATCTACCCAGCTTCAGGAGTTGCTTACAAAGGATTCATAAGACCAAGTTTCTCGCCTTAGGGAGCTTCGGTACTTTTTGTGAAGAAGAAGGATGGAATCTTCTGAATGTGCATCGACTATCGGGAACTAAACAAGTTAACCATCAAGAATCGGTACCCATTTCTGAGGATTGACGATCTATTCGATCAATTGCAAGGGTCAAGCTTTTACTCAAAGATTGATTTAAGATCCGGGTATCATCAACTAAGAATCCAAGAGGAAAGTATTCCTAAGACGGCGTTTAGGATCGCTACGGTCATTACGAGTTCCTTGTTATGCCTTTTGGTCTAACAAACGCCCTGCAGTATTTATGGATTTGATGAACCGGGTATGTAAGCCATACATTGACAAGTTTATGATAGTATTTATCGATGACATTAATTTACTCATGAACCGAGGGAGAACACGAACAACACTTGAGAACTATACTGGAGTTTCTAAAGAAGGAACAATTATATGCCAAGTTCTCAAAATGCGAATTTTGGATTCGCGAAGTATAGTTTCTCGGTCACGTGGTGAACGAGAATGGGATACATGTTGACCCCTCAAAGATCAAGGCCATAAAAAATTGGACCACGCCAAGAACCCCACGGAAATACGACAATTTCTAGGTTTAGCGGGATATTACAGGAGATTTATTGAGAACTTCTCAAAAGTTGCTCAGCCGCTAACCTCGCTTACACAAAAGGATAAAAAGTTCGAATGGGGAGAAAAACAAGAATCAGCATTTCAACTATTAAAGGAAAAATTATGTAAGGCGCCGATACTATCACTTCCGTACGGTACATGACTTTGTGGTATATTGTGATGCATCGCATCAAGGCTTGGGTTGCATGTTAAGCAACGTGAAAAAGTCATCGCATACGCGTCACGTCAGTTAAAAGTTCACGAAAAGAATTATAACACTAATGACCTAGAACTAGGCGCCATGGTATTTGCTTTAAAAATCTGGCATCATTATTTATATGGCACTAAGTGTACCATATTCACAGATCTTAAAAGTCTTCAACATATATTCAACCAAAAGGAACTGAATATGCGCCAACGGCATTGGGTGGAATTGTTGAATGGTTATGATTGTGAGATCAAGTATCACCCGGGCAAGGCAAATGTAGTGGCAGATGCCTTGAGCTGGAAGGAATGAGTCAAAACTTTATGACTACCAAAAACCATCTCTCTATTACAACAACCTGAGATCCCTGTTTGGAAGTGGGAACAAATCTCAATGGATTTTATTACAAAACTACCAGGGACCTCTCGAGTTCATGACATGATCTGGGTTATCATTGATCGGTTAACTAAATCAGCTCACTTCTTACCAATTCGTGAGAAAGACAGTACCGAGAAGTTAGCTGAACTCTATCTTAAGGAAATCGTGGCACGTCATGGAGTGCCAATCTTGATAATCTCAGATAGAGATGGTTGCTTTGTGTCACAGATTTGGCAATCATTTCAAGCTTCGTTTGGTTCTCGCTTAGATTTAAGCACAGCTTTCCATCCGTAGACCGATGGTTAAAGCGAGCGAACCATCCAAACGTTGGAAGACATGCTTCAGGCCTGTGTGATGGATTTGGGTGGAAACTGGGATACTCATTACCATTGGTAGAGTTTTCCTACAATAACAGTTATCACACGAGTATCAAGGTCGCGCCGTTTGAAGCACTTTATGGAAGTAAGTGTCGATCTCCGTCATGTTGGGCGGAAGTCAACGACAAACAACTCATTGGTCCCGAACTAGTCCAAGAGACCACAGACAAAATATTCAAAATCCGCGAGCGTATCAAAATGGCCCGAGATAGACAAAAGAGCTTCGCAGATTGAAGAAGCAAACCATTATCCTTAGAGGTTGGAGACAAAGTGTTACCAAAAGTCTTGCCTTGGAAGGGCGTAGCTAGATTCAGGAAGCGCGGAAAGCTAAACCCGAAATACATTGGGCCATTTGAAATTCTGGCAAAGGTCGGTACAGTGGCTTACAAGTTAAAACTGCCAGAAGAACTCAACAATGTACACAACACATTTCATGTGTCTAATCTAAAGAAAAGCCCGACTAATAACACGGTTATCATCCCAGCGGACGAAATCCATATTGATGACAAGCTCCAGTTTACTGAGGAACCCGTTGAGGTTATGGATTGGAAAGTTCAAAAGACAAGGAGAAGTCGAATCAAACTAGTAAAAGTTCGATGGAACTCACATCACGGACCCGAGTATACGTGAGAACGTGAAGATCAAATCAAGACAAAGTACCCCACCTGTTCAAGGAGACTCCTTCAGAGGATGCCTCAAGGTGAATTTCAGGATGAAATTCTTTTAACAGGGGGAGTATGTGACAAATGGTTAATAACCGGTAATTCCGTACAAACTACTATTTTTAGTACATAATCTCATGCATTTTATCGTAATTGGATTACATAACTGAGTCATACGTCATATCACAAGTGTTAGGACAAGTGAATCATGCTATAACATATATTGGTTTCCGTTACGACGCGAAACAAATCAAACTATGCCCTAAAAGTGTTGGTAGAAAGTGTTGGGGTCGCGGTTGCACTATTCATGTCAGCAAAATCGCTGAAACGAAACAGAACAATGAATAACGGCATACTAATGATATAACTGAGTCCATATATTCATGAAAACACTAATGTGGGAACACATCTTCCAATAATACATAATTTTCTGGTACAACGCCTAAATTTCAAAATTGTCCGTTCGACTAAAAAGGTGACAATTTCAATTCGTCCGCAAAATTAATTAGGTATTTTACGGATCCCAGAATTTATAGAAGAACAATGACAAACACCCTAAAACAATATGAGAATATCAGAAATACATAAAAGACATCGTTTCCAGTCGTACGATAAGCAGTGCACAACTTGACCGGAAAACGACCGATTGTCGAACCGATAAATATTTCAATGGTCGATAGCCTCATACATTAATCTAGAGAGCTAGTTAAGCTTCATTTGGGATCCGAAATCCCTTCAACCATCTTGAGGTCACGGAAACAAAACTCCAGGAAATGTTCGACGGCAAAATATATTAGTGTCGATATTGAGCGAATAATGAAACGGAAAGCGTTTCGATCACTCAAACTCAACATCTACTCGACCAGTGAACTAGTTAACCATATTTCTATGTCGGAAGTGCCCAAATAAACGCCATAGCAATTATGTAGTCGAAAACCAAAGCTTCCGATACGAAACAATAAAGTGCGAATATCAACCGGTATCGCGCCGATGATCAAACTAGTGCTGTTTTTACCATCCAAAACTAATACCAATTAGTCAAGGGGACTAATTAATATTGATTAACACCCTAAACCCTAATTACTCACTAATGATGCAAGACCAACCCCTAATCACCATACTTAACCTAAACACCTAAATATCTTACTTTTCAACACATGTTAAAAACTAAACTTACATTTAACCCCCCCCCCCCCCCCATCATGTAGGCAATTTCAAGTGGGCCCCCACCCACTTGATTTGTGTTGAAAAATTAGAGATATGGGCATGGTAGAAAGATGTGATTTTGACTTGAGTCGTGACACATGGCGAGATTCCTCTACCACCACTCTGTATAAATAGAGGCTTGATTTGATAAGCTTTTGTGCTCTTACAAAAACAAAAAAACATAATTTATATAAATCATCATCATGTTTCCTTACTTCATTTCACGAAAAAAAATTATAAGAAACCCCTTGAACTCCTCCCTCCCTCACGGTTATATACTACCACCACCATCCACCTTTTTTCCACCATTAAACACCACATTTCACCGACTTTCAAGCCCTCACAAGATCATCTAAGGAGTTTGCAAGCATCGGGGAGCATTAGAGCCTTCTTTGGAGCTTCATCTTCTTCTTAATCTTCATTAATCTTGTGCAAACTTGTAAGCTAATCTTTCACCATATTTAAGCTCCTTATGATGTATGGTCTATAAAATACTTGTTGATCATCTTGAAAATAAAGAAAAATCCAACTTAAAAACCCTAATCTCACCTTAATAATCTACTAAATATAATTTATTATGTGTTGATTATGTGTATTAGTGTTAACTAGTTAGCATGATTATGTTGATTGTGTTAAAGTAAGTTGTTTATAGTGGATGATCTTGTATGAATAAGAATATAAATGATGATTTAAACATGGTGATGTTTAAATCTAAAAAAGATCATCAACTTCATGATCCATGAACTTTACTACAACATAAACATGATTTGCTACATATGTGTGACTTTTTTTAAGAATAAACACCGTGATTTATGTTATGATCATCCTAAAAAGTGTAGTACACAAAGTGGTTTAAAGTGGAAATCTTGATTTGAAGATATAACAAAAATGGTGTCTTAAATGATTCTAATAAATATGTGAAGATCTAATTATCTTTAAGTAAAGTAGTTAAAATATATATTTACAAAAGATCATGGAAATGAGGATGAAAAAGTGTATAAATGATACATACAAAGGTGATATGCAAACTTGAGTTGATGATTGATTGTGATTATGGGTTTAAACATGATTTAAATACGTTTTTGAAACGTGGAAAATGCCATAGTTTAGGGGAAACTACGGAGAAATTTTCTAAAAATATAATCGCGATTTAAGTATAATTAACGGGGTGATTAACAGGACTAAACGCGATTAGTGACCTAAACCGTCTTTAAGGAAGTTTTAATGACAAGAGTTAACCCTAACCCTCCAAAGATTTAACGAATGCTTACATATATTTTTACAAGTTAAAAATGTGTATTTATTACATATATTTATATATATATATATATATATATATATATATATATATATATATATATATATATATATATATTTGGGAATAATAATATATACATAGACTTTGTCACAAAATTAATGTGTAAAAATACATGTGTATGTATGTGTATATATCTAGAAAGTCTAGGGTATACACCACAAAATAACCAACTTATACAACACCTCAAACCCTTGAAGAATTACCAAGTTAAAATAACATGAACACATACACTTTTACACAATTCCTGAAACAATAATCGGATGAACGGAGTAAGGCAGACAATGGTCGAATTTACATAATACACTGTTGCGCCGTCGATCAATGAACAAATCGCTAATATAAAGAGCCACTACGACACTTGAGCGATTTTCAACGCGGAAATATATATTAAACGACAACGACGACATGTCTAAAAAATAATATATTTTAGACACTTAACGAATATATATATATTAACGATGACAAAATCCGGAAAGTTAAGATGTATAAAGTTGCTAAGTGACTTTATAAAAATATATCTAAACATACTTAAAAGTCTAT
This sequence comes from Scalesia atractyloides, assembly GCA_947069175.1. Taxonomy (NCBI): domain Eukaryota; kingdom Viridiplantae; phylum Streptophyta; class Magnoliopsida; order Asterales; family Asteraceae; genus Scalesia; species Scalesia atractyloides. The sequence continues at coordinate 71,299,780 of CAMTDV010000023.1, forward strand.
ACTTAGTAAAAATTACTAAGTGTAAGATTATAAGCATTTTGGACTCATGAAAATTAAGTTGGGCTAGACCCATTATATAAAAGACATGAGCAAGGCCCAAATTCACAAAACATATAATAACATGGGCTAAGCCCAAAGGCATAAAATACATGGGCTAGGCCCAAACATATAATTTCATAGGCTAGGCCCAAACATATAATTTCATGGGCTAGGCCTAGTCACATAAATTCATGGGCTATGACCAAACACATAAATTACATGGGCAAGGCCCAATCACATAAAGACATGGGCTACGCCCAATGACATAAATTACATGGGCTAGGCCCAATCATATGAAGATCTGGGCTAGGCCCAATGACATACATGACATGGGCTAGGCCCAATGACACGCGAGGACATGTGAAGGGCGAGGCCTATTCACACATGACCGAATAATGACAATATATATACATATATATTTGTGAAATATATGTATATAAATAATAATCGAATAAACGAACTACCAACACTATAATAACATTAAAGTTGTTCGAATGTGATAAATATATACACAACAAGAATTCAAGATGAACAACTCATACGAGGTCCAACGATACCTAGGTGTCTAATGAAGTTAATACACATGTAGGTTACACACGTGTATGAACACCCGAGTACGACTTACAGAAAGCAAAACAGTGAGTTCATCTCCCTCCTTTCAATTATTTCAAAGTTTTGTTTTAAAACCATCAAGGGGGAATACTTGTCATAACAAACAGTATATTAGCTATGAGTTTAGATGATAACATGATCAAATGTGCGTAAGTAGGATGATGACAATAGTAACCATTAATCACTTAGTGACCAAGGTGCAAAAGATATAGATCTATTGAGTTTGAGACGGGCTCCACTCCTGGTTGGTAAACCTATAGGAGTGCTTTTGTGATCCCAATGATGTCAAAGTTGTCTCGGTTTGGTTGCTTACTTATGGCACATATGTCAGGGTGCTCGTGACACACTGATAGATCCTTAAACTCCATGAATGTCAATAACATACTCGGATTTCGTTACTGGATTACAAGCATGACATTTTACAAGAAAACAATAACTACATGAACTCGCCAACTTTTGTTGACCTTTTAAAATTACATAGGACACAAGACTTGAGCCGGTGAAACACTTTGGGAAATGGGAATGACATGACAACGAATGCCACCTTTTGGAGGATTTGCCTCTTATATCCCAACCTCGTATGGGTATATAGGAGTCAAAACCTCATCATGCTTTTACGATGAAAACAATCTTTTATTTTGAAGTAATGTATTTCAAACTATGTTTTTGATGATGATGTGAAACCATTGGAAACTATGATGTTACTTTTGGAAACTTGTAAATGATGGTTGCAAATTAATATCAGTATGGCATCATTGTTGATGTACATTTGTTTACATGATTGGATGCAATGATTACCTCATAGTCACACGTTTGCGCTTCCGCTATGACCAGGGTGTGAAAGGTTGGTATCAGAGCTCCGATTGTAGTGAACCGGGGAAAAACTTTTATTGAAGTTTGGTCTACAATCACTAAGGGCTCTCACATGAAAACAAAGTTTATAACAACACATATATGTTTTCGGAATTATGACAAAAATGACAAAAGGTTTTCATTGTATCACGATAACATGAGGATCTATCACACGAGCTCAACCATAAGTAACGGACAAGGATCAATACATGATTAGTCTGTAATGGATAGACACGAAACATTAAGATTACACGTGAAACCAAAGAACAAATTTTGCATGAGAAGTGGTGATAATATAAAATAGACGCACATGCAAGTTATAGTATTCACAAACCACTGAAAAAAAGCTACAATCCTAAATCTATAAACTGATACAAAACCGTAACCTCCTCCTAAAGTCATTAACCTTAATCTTACGTCTTGATGAACTATGAAGATATTAACACTAACTTTATATTTTTTTAACTGCAAATTTCTTTTAGTTTTTTAAATTAGTATAATTATTTTAAATTACAAATACCAACTCTACTAATCTGCCTTTTTTTAACTTTTGCAAATAGAACAACAATTTCACTTGTACAAATTGTTATTCCTCATATCTCTTTACTCAACTTTTGAAATACGAGTTAATTTGAAACCATTTTCTAGAGCTAGGAAAAGAACCTAAATTCGATAAGAAACTTGATACTTGAAGTTAATTTGTAGTTTTGTGAAAAATCAATAGTTGTTCGTGTGAATGCTCATGTGAATTAATGCATCAGAAACAAATCAAGATGAATTGGTATCGAATGGAATAGGAAATCAGATAACTCGAACTTGGCTAAACACCCAAATCGTTTAACTAATTCAAGAAACTCACACAAAACTTAAATCATACAATCGCTAATACCCATACCATCATATTTATATCTAACCTGATCTATTAGACATCAAATTGGATTGCTTAATCATCATCATCATACTCACTAAATCCCACCAATAGTAAAGCTAAGGTAGGGTCTAAGGAGGGTAAGATGTATACAGCCTTACCTCTACCCCATAGGAACAGAGAGGTTGCTTCCAGTGAGACCACCGACTCGATAATAGTTTTGTATCAAGCCTTGGACCTAGGGCACATAACACCCTAAACACATTTTGACCATAAGAGACGCAGCGGAAAAATTAACTCAAGTTCTTTATTTATTGACTATATGACATACTTGAAGGTTCATTATTAAAATGTTGGACACTTTCTTGGAACGATTTACAACTTCCATTCTTGATTAACTTGTTAAATGTAATACAGGGATACAAATTATGAGACCGCTCTTCCCGTACAATCCTTGCTCTTTGACTCGATCTTCAGCCCTCTTAAATTCCATAGTAATGAAAACTCCGTGCAACCTGTAATCACCACATACATTTGCATTACTAATATTCGGTGACTTCATTCATAGTATTAAACATTCATTATTAAATAATCACTCCATATTCTTTCTTTTCATAAATTCCTTTCGATTATCTTTCCATGTATGATCTTGCATCCCAAACATCGATCTTCAAAGGTCATCAATAGTAAACCTGCACTTTTACTTCATTCTTTTGACAATAATTAGTAACGTTAATGCTCATAAGTATTGAACCCGTGTATACATATATACAAACCCTTACATACCACTTACATTCTCATGAAGTTATACTAACATATCCACAAAATTAAGTCTTACATATACAAACCCATGCGCATGCTTACTTCTATTCATGCTTACCCAAGGGTTCCACCACTATCATGTAATTTAGCCACACTCATACATGCTTATATACTTATTCACCTCCGACAATCATCATCATCGTTCAGTAAGTTCACATAACTCCCTATTAGTTATTTTCATTTTTCGTGGTTCATTGAGGATTTCGGAACAGATATTAGGAGATATGGAAATCGGATGCGAATAACTAATAAAATCAGCATGCCAAGTTTGTGAGATGCGTCGGCGAAGCCCTTCTATAGCGTCGCCGACGCCACCTAGAATGTCACGTCGGTACTTAATTGAGTATACAGTTACTTAGCGCGTCGGAAGAAGGGGGCCGCGTCAGCGACGGCTAAGGGGGCCGTCGGCGATGCCCCCTCTGTGTTGCCGACGCTGTTTTTCCTTACTCAAGCTTACACAACCTATTTCCAATTCCCGTTCTAACCCGAACTAGCTCATAATGTCCCGTATCATCCCATAACATTCCGTAAGCTTCCCCTATCCTTTTAACACTTAACCCATATCCTCTTAATCAATTCTATACTTCTATCATACTTACTTATTCTTTTGACCCGTTCGACTATTTTAAGTTATTTCCAACATAGCTACTGTTTACGTCCCGCTATAACAATACTTTCTTTAGTTATATGATTACTTAAATGTTCTTATATATTTCCTATACCATAACATCCAAAATCCACACCCGACACATACTTCTACATTTTGACCCGTTTACTTCCATTATAATTTCTGAACGTAGTTGACATCCTATAACTTATCACAACAATACATACCTTGATTCTTACCCTTATTCATAATTTCTTACACAATGTATTCAACATAACAATATTCTTTTACAAAAGAAGAAGTGATTTGGGAAATCACTTACCTTAGCGTCCGTATTTGCATCCGTTACCTTGCCTCCTTTTTGACCCGTTAGCCTTCCATGCTTCCATCCATCTTGACATGATTCCTGTACTTTCATGTCATCGCAAACACATTCTTGTTAGCACACATGCTTATTCATACTAATATTCATATCTTTCCATTATGCATTGCTTGACTTTTTATTAACCAAATACCACATACATAAGGCATGGACTAAAAGTCACCTTGTTCCACGTTCACGCAACTCAATTATCATCATTCACGACACTCGTATTGTATGACATATGCAACTACATGAGAACTTAATTGTGTACACGTACACATACACATACACTTATACATACATACTCCATTCCATCCACACTAGCATTTTCATATCTTCACAACTAACACCTTAACCCATACTAAGCTAACCCAACACCATTTCAACATAATATCCACATGAACTATATCTAAAACACACTTCTCATGTTAGTTTACTATCAAATACATTACTATCACGTTCTATACATGTTTACCCATTACTTACATATAATTTCACATATCATCGTCATTTAGACATTTCATCAAACACTTGGTGTACGTACTACTTTCTAAGCATTATGTACAAGTATTTCATGCCTAATCTTCCTTATTCACACATAATTCATCAAGTCTTCTTATTAATCAACAAGTATCATTCACACATAGACATCAACATAGTAAAATCTTTAGTTCATCCAACTCATTCATACTAAATCATAAACCATCAAAAACCCAAGTTCTTGAACATGGGTTCTTTCATTAAAACTCCTAATTGAGATGATTAACTCATTATTATCACTATATTATGTGCATCTAAACCCAAATTCAACCATTCCATTCTTTCAATTTATCCAATTAAGAGTAATTCATCAAAACCCATTAGAATTGCAACTAGGAAGGTTTTAAGAGATAAATTGTGATACTTACATGATGATTTGAAGAGGATGAACACTTTGAAACTCATAGATTATACATGCAAACTTTTGAATTTATCCTCTTCCTCTTCTTAGATTGATTTTCAAGAAAACACACACATCTGCCCAAGAATGGGTTCTTCCCTTTTTCCATGTTTTTATTAAAACATTTTCCAACTTATACTTTTAACCCTTGTAGTTTTGATTTTTATTTGTTTAGTCACAAAACTTTATTACTAATACCTAGCTTGTATTTATAACCAAGTTAACTAACTTAGTTACCTCAATATCACATTGTGTAAAATAAATCATGCTTGCAATTTAGCATTTGTGTTATTGTGGCGTTACATATCTACCCCCTTAAAGAAGGTTTCGTCCCCGAAACCTTTCTCATTCCTGCTAGACCAAATCTTCTTTTACCTTTTATCTATTCATGATGCTTACTAAAACATGAATACATTCGGGATCTTGGCAAAAGTTTTATTCATGCATTAACGTAATTGTACGCATTGTTCCTACGTTCTTGAATCAAGCAAAAATTATTTTCATAATCACATAAAGTTGGAATCTCATCCAGAGCTCTTATTAGTGTCCTCTTCACTTTGTAATGATAGTTCCTAGCATACATCATCACTAGCGGTTCATTCGTTGAATTTATTCCAAGTGTATACTATTGCTCGTACAGATTCTGTTTTTCTAATTAAGTCTAGTACATTCGTACATTTATTAATCAAAATAAATCGATCCATTTCATCATATTCAAATATCATATATGATATTTTCATTTTGTTTGCCATGGGTAAACCCCAACATCCAATTATTAACGTTCTTTCTAATTACTTTCATATTCATATCACTACACAATTAACTTCCTTCACGCACTACTTACCCTACTAAGCAAGTATGTATCACGAGCACTCTGTGTGAGCGTTTAATCAATACCCTAAATCCTTACTTTAAAAATTTTGGAGTTATCCTCCTAATGACATAATTTCCTTCTTACATTACCCATTAAAGCAAATCATTCAATATACCAATTCTTACTCACAGTTGCGAGCTAAACATTTTACTAATCTTGACTCTATTGCATAACCAACGGTTTGTGATCCGAATCGGCCCGATTCTTCGTGAGTTTATGCGATACTCGGATTAATCGTATCCATTCATTTGTTGAGCTTCCGCCTATATGCATCTTTTCAACAATGTCTTGTTCAGATGAACATGGCCAACAAGCCCAGCATCAAAGTTAGCATTTTCTGACGGTACTTACCATTAATACATTCCCTTCAAATACTCGTTCTTCTCGGTGCTTATGCACCTACTATTCTTTCATAAATTTCTTACATGTATGCTATTACATATCACACATACCATTTCTTTCATACAATTCTTTCATTTTACTAATTATTTCATCTACCTTTTGTTGTTTGACTTTTTCAAGGTCAAACTAGCACTTCCACCTATCGTATATGTATTGAAGTACCCGTTTGTACTCTTTCTAATTCAAGCATACTTACTAGATATTACTTTAGTTTTTCTTGTGAAAGTTTTCCTTTCCTCGTAAATTACATAATCATTCATCCAAATCCTAGCCCATCATTCATTTTGACTTGCTTGGGTCGATTACTAACATACCTCACATGTAACGTATTTGAAACTTACTTCTTTCAACTAGGTTTCTTGCTACTACAATAGCTTTCATCGGTTATACTTACTTAATGAATCAATTACGTCATGCTATTTTACTATTACTTGCTTATTTATTATTTACTTAACTTTATTTGGCTTTTCGAAGGTCCAACTATAAACATATTCTTATCTATGTTTTGTCAATTACTCAACCGACCCGTTAAGAGGCGTTTCGCATTCAAACTCGTGTCTCCTACTTTTCATCAGAATTTTCATTACATCTTTCAACACAACTTTCTTTATAGTGGTTTATGCTAGAAAACCTTTATATTCCAATTTTACCCTTCGGTAAGACATTAGACCAAAATGACCGTCGACCCAAATTATTAGATGTATTTCACTTGGGTTAATCTATTACCCAATTTTGACACATCTCTCTCTAGTCTAGTCATGAGCTCCTACCGAAAGCATAACCTTTTATACATACCTGACGCAAGTCCAAACCATTTACTCGTTATCCACATCCTGCGATGGTTATTTCTTTCCAATTTGTGGCAATGCATGCCCATTCATTACATTTACTGATAAGCATAAACTTGACAAACAAAATATTAAATACATGATTCAAATGGCGATCACTATCTGACCCGCATGACCGTTTGTCCTTTTAACCATTCTTGCATACAAACATATTTGCGCATATATATATATATATATATGCAGATTTAAAGCATAACTTGAATATTATCTACTTTAAGGAATATTTACTTGTTTGGTCCGAGCTTACATTTCCAAACATTTCCATTCTTATCATACGTTCTTTCCGGTTTGGTCCGTAGTTACTTACGGATTCGAATATTTTCATTCTCATCATACATTCTTACTTGTTTGATCCGTACTTATCTACGGATTCAAACATTTTCAGTTTATCATACATTCTTACTTGTTTGATCCGTACTTATCTACGGATTCAAACATTTTCATTCTTATCATACATTCTTACTTGTTTGATCCGTACTTATCTACGGATTCAAACATTTTCATTCTTATCATACATTCTTCTTGTTTGATCCGTATTTATTTACGGATTCAAAATTTTCATTCTTATAGATTGCTCTCCATTTCTTGAGAGTCTTACAACTCTTTTCACCCACACATCAAACTACTTCCCGACTCTGTCGGACATACATGTGATGCTTATTATGATCTCACGATGGTCATATGCACTGGCCAGGCACGCAATCCACATACTAGTTTCATGCCTTCATGTAAACATCATCTTATATCCGAAAAAGTGGGTTTTAGTCCGTGCAACATCTTTAAAACCTTACCAAGACAATATCATTGTCTTTTGTTTTATATTTACCCTCATGAAGGAGATCTTCCCTTGTTCTTATAGCACCAGTACCCATATATATATTAATATTCTGTACCTAAGGTCCATTTCTCTAATTACATGCTTTGGTCTTCATCCTTAACCGCATTCTCGGATCATTCTCCCCAGTCCCTTAAGCTTACCTTGCATATACAATTTAGTTAGTTTCTTTATTTGAATACATATGCACATGCTTACACTCATTTACACATTTAGATCTTGATCGAGTCTTGGATTGTACGGGTCTTTTATCACAAGAGCACACGGGTTTGAGTTCAAGTACTTACCTTCTTGTACTTGATTTCACGCAAACCTTGGCTCAGATACCAACTTGTAACACCCTAAATACATTTTGACCATGAGAGACGCAGCGGAAATACCAACTCAAAAATTCTTTATTTATTGACCATATGACATACTTGAAGGTTTACTAGTAAAATGTTGGACACTTTCTTGGAACGATTTACAACTTTCATTCTTGATTAACTTGTTAAGTGTAATACAGGGATACAAATTATGAGACCGCTCTTCCCGTACAATCCTTGCTCTTTGACTCGATCTTCAGCCCTCTTAAATTCCATAGTAATGATAACTCCATGCAACCTGTAATCACCACATACATTTGCATTACTAATATTCGGAGACTTCATTCATAGTATTAAACATTCATTATTAAATAATCACTCCATATTCTTTCTTTTCATAAATTCCTTTCGATTATCTTTCCATGTATGATCTTGCATCCCAAACATCAATCTTCAAAGGTCATCAATAGTAAACCTGCACTTTTACTTCATTCTTTGGATAATAATTAGTAACATTAATGCTCATAAGTATTGAACCCGTGTATACATATATACAAACCCTTACATACCACTTACATTCTCATGAAGTTATACTAACATATCCACATAATTAAGTCTTACATATACAAACCCATGCGCATGCTTACTTCTATTCATGCTTACCCAAGGGTTCCACCACTATCATGTATTTTAGCCACACTCATACATGCTTACATACTTATTCACCTCCGACAATCATCATCATCGTTTAGTAAGTTCACACAACTCCCCATTAGTTATTTTCACTTTTCGAGGCTCATTGAGGATTTCAGAACATATATTAGGAGATATGGAACTCGGATACGAATAATTATAAAATCAGCAAGCCAAGTTTGTGAGAGATGCGTCTGCGACGCCCTTCTATAGCGTCGCCGACGCTCCTTAGAATGTCACGTCGGTACCTAATTGCGTATACAGTTAATTAGCGCGTCGGAAGAAGGGGTCGTGTCGACGACGGCTAAGGAGGCCGTCGTCGACACCCCCTCTGTGTTGCCAACGCTATTTTTCCTTACTCAAGCTTACACAACCCTTTTCCAATTCCCGTTCTAACCCAAACTAACTCATAATGTCCCGTATCATCCCATAACATTCCGTAAGCTTCCCCTATCCTTTTAACACTTAACCCATATCCTCTTAATCAATTCTATACTTCTATCATACTTACTTGATTCTTTTGACCCGTTCGACTATTTTAAGTTATTTCCAACATAGCTACTGTTTACGTCCCGCTATAACAATACTTTCTTTAGTTATATGATTACCTAAACGTTCTTATATAGTTCCTATACCATAACATCCAAAACCCACACCCGACACATACTTCTACATTTTGACCCGTTTACTTCCATTATAATTTCTGAACGTAGTTGACATCCTATAACTTATCACAACAATACATACCTTGATTCTTACCCTTATTCCTAATTTCTTACACAACCCCCTGTATTCAACATAACAATATTCTTTTACAAAAGAAGAAGTGATTTGGGAAATCACTTACCTTAGCGTCCGTATTTGCATCCGTTACCTTGCCTCCTTTTTGACCCGTTAGCCTTCCATGCTTCCATCCATCTTGACATGATTCCTGTACTTTCATGTCATCGCAAACACATTCTTGTTAGCACACATGCTTATTCATACTAATATTCATATCTTTCCATTATGCATTGCTTGACTTTTTATTAACCAAATACCACATACATAAGGCATGGACTAAAAGTCACCTTGTTCCACGTTCACGCAACTCAATTATCATCATTCACGACACTCGTATTGTATGACATATGCAACTACATGAGAACTTAATTGTGTACACGTACACATACACATACACTTATACATACATACTCCATTCCATCCACACTAGCATTTTCATATCTTCACAACTAACACCTTAACCCATACTAAGCTAACCCAACACCATTTCAACATAATATCCACATGAACTATATCTAAAACACACTTCTCATGTTAGTTTACTATCAAATACATTACTATCACGTTCTATACATGTTTACCCATTACTTACATATAATTTCACATATCATCGTCATTTAGACATTTCATCAAACACTTGGTGTACGTACTACTTTCTAAGCATTATGTACAAGTATTTCATGCCTAATCTTCCTTATTCACACATAATTCATCAAGTCTTCTTATTAATCAACAAGTATCATTCACACATAGACATCAACATAGTAAAATCTTTAGTTCATCCAACTCATTCATACTAAATCATAAACCATCAAAAACCCAAGTTCTTGAACATGGGTTCTTTCATTAAAACTCCTAATTGAGATGATTAACTCATTATTATCACTATATTATGTGCATCTAAACCCAAATTCAACCATTCCATTCTTTCAATTTATCCAATTAAGAGTAATTCATCAAAACCCATTAGAATTGCAACTAGGAAGGTTTTAAGAGATAAATTGTGATACTTACATGATGATTTGAAGAGGATGAACACTTTGAAACTCATAGATTATACATGCAAACTTTTGAATTTATCCTCTTCCTCTTCTTAGATTGATTTTCAAGAAAACACACACATCTGCCCAAGAATGGGTTCTTCCCTTTTTCCATGTTTTTATTAAAACATTTTCCAACTTATACTTTTAACCCTTGTAGTTTTGATTTTTATTTGTTTAGTCACAAAACTTTATTACTAATACCTAGCTTGTATTTATAACCAAGTTAACTAACTTAGTTACCTCAATATCACATTGTGTAAAATAAATCATGCTTGCAATTTAGCATTTGTGTTATTGTGGCGTTACATATCTACCCCCTTAAAGAAGGTTTCGTCCCCGAAACCTTTCTCATTCCTGCTAGACCAAATCTTCTTTTACCTTTTATCTATTCATGATGCTTACTAAAACATGAATACATTCGGGATCTTGGCAAAAGTTTTATTCATGCATTAACGTAATTGTACGCATTGTTCCTACGTTCTTGAATCAAGCAAAAATTATTTTCATAATCACATAAAGTTGGAATCTCATCCAGAGCTCTTATTAGTGTCCTCTTCACTTTGTAATGATAGTTCCTAGCATACATCATCACTAGCGGTTCATTCGTTGAATTTATTCCAAGTGTATACTATTGCTCGTACAGATTCTGTTTTTCTAATTAAGTCTAGTACATTCGTACATTTATTAATCAAAATAAATCGATCCATTTCATCATATTCAAATATCATATATGATATTTTCATTTTGTTTGCCATGGGTAAACCCCAACATCCAATTATTAACGTTCTTTCTAATTACTTTCATATTCATATCACTACACAATTAACTTCCTTCACGCACTACTTACCCTACTAAGCAAGTATGTATCACGAGCACTCTGTGTGAGCGTTTAATCAATACCCTAAATCCTTACTTTAAAAATTTTGGAGTTATCCTCCTAATGACATAATTTCCTTCTTACATTACCCATTAAAGCAAATCATTCAATATACCAATTCTTACTCACAGTTGCGAGCTAAACATTTTACTAATCTTGATTCTATTGCATAACCAACGGTTTGTGATCCGAATCGGCCCGATTCTTCGTGAGTTTATGCGATACTCGGATTAATCGTATCCATTCATTTGTTGAGCTTCCGCCTATATGCATCTTTTCAACAATGTCTTGTTCAGATGAACATGGCCAACAAGCCCAGCATCAAAGTTAGCATTTTCTGACGGTACTTACCATTAATACATTCCCTTCAAATACTCGTTCTTCTCGGTGCTTATGCACCTACTATTCTTTCATAAATTTCTTACATGTATGCTATTACATATCACACATACCATTTCTTTCATACAATTCTTTCATTTTACTAATTATTTCATCTACCTTTTGTTGTTTGACTTTTTCAAGGTCAAACTAGCACTTCCACCTATCGTATATGTATTGAAGTACCCGTTTGTACTCTTTCTAATTCAAGCATACTTACTAGATATTACTTTAGTTTTTCTTGTGAAAGTTTTCCTTTCCTCGTAAATTACATAATCATTCATCCAAATCCTAGCCCATCATTCATTTTGACTTGCTTGGGTCGATTACTAACATACCTCACATGTAACGTATTTGAAACTTACTTCTTTCAACTAGGTTTCTTGCTACTACAATAGCTTTCATCGGTTATACTTACTTAATGAATCAATTACGTCATGCTATTTTACTATTACTTGCTTATTTATTATTTACTTAACTTTATTTGGCTTTTCGAAGGTCCAACTATAAACATATTCTTATCTATGTTTTGTCAATTACTCAACCGACCCGTTAAGAGGCGTTTCGCATTCAAACTCGTGTCTCCTACTTTTCATCAGAATTTTCATTACATCTTTCAACACAACTTTCTTTATAGTGGTTTATGCTAGAAAACCTTTATATTCCAATTTTACCCTTCGGTAAGACATTAGACCAAAATGACCGTCGACCCAAATTATTAGATGTATTTCACTTGGGTTAATCTATTACCCAATTTTGACACATCTCTCTCTAGTCTAGTCATGAGCTCCTACCGAAAGCATAACCTTTTATACATACCTGACGCAAGTCCAAACCATTTACTCGTTATCCACATCCTGCGATGGTTATTTCTTTCCAATTTGTGGCAATGCATGCCCATTCATTACATTTACTGATAAGCATAAACTTGACAAACAAAATATTAAATACATGATTCAAATGGCGATCACTATCTGACCCGCATGACTCGTTTGTCCTTTTAACCATTCTTGCATACAAACATATTTGCGCATATATATATATATATATATGCAGATTTAAAGCATAACTTGAATATTATCTACTTTAAGGAATATTTACTTGTTTGGTCCGAGCTTACATTTCCAAACATTTCCATTCTTATCATACGTTCTTTCCGGTTTGGTCCGTAGTTACTTACGGATTCGAATATTTTCATTCTCATCATACATTCTTACTTGTTTGATCCGTACTTATCTACGGATTCAAACATTTTCAGTTTATCATACATTCTTACTTGTTTGATCCGTACTTATCTACGGATTCAAACATTTTCATTCTTATCATACATTCTTACTTGTTTGATCCGTACTTATCTACGGATTCAAACATTTTCATTCTTATCATACATTCTTCTTGTTTGATCCGTATTTATTTACGGATTCAAACATTTTCATTCTTATAGATTGCTCTCCATTTCTTGAGAGTCTTACAACTCTTTTCACCCACACATCAAACTACTTCCCGACTCTGTCGGACATACATGTGATGCTTATTATGATCTCACGATGGTCATATGCACTGGCCAGGCACGCAATCCACATACTAGTTTCATGCCTTCATGTAAACATCATCTTATATCCGAAAAAGTGGGTTTTAGTCCGTGCAACATCTTTAAAACCTTACCAAGACAATATCATTGTCTTTTGTTTTATATTTACCCTCATGAAGGAGATCTTCCCTTGTTCTTATAGCACCAGTACCCATATATATATTAATATTCTGTACCTAAGGTCCATTTCTCTAATTACATGCTTTGGTCTTCATCCTTAACCGCATTCTCGGATCATTCTCCCCAGTCCCTTAAGCTTACCTTGCATATACAATTTAGTTAGTTTCTTTATTTGAATACATATGCACATGCTTACACTCATTTACACATTTAGATCTTGATCGAGTCTTGGATTGTACGGGTCTTTTATCACAAGAGCACACGGGTTTGAGTTCAAGTACTTACCTTCTTGTACTTGATTTCACGCAAACCTTGGCTCAGATACCAACTTGTAACACCCTAAATACATTTTGACCATGAGAGACGCAGCGGAAATACCAACTCAAAAATTCTTTATTTATTGACCATATGACATACTTGAAGGTTTACTAGTAAAATGTTGGACACTTTCTTGGAACGATTTACAACTTTCATTCTTGATTAACTTGTTAAGTGTAATACAGGGATACAAATTATGAGACCGCTCTTCCCGTACAATCCTTGCTCTTTGACTCGATCTTCAGCCCTCTTAAATTCCATAGTAATGATAACTCCATGCAACCTGTAATCACCACATACATTTGCATTACTAATATTCGGAGACTTCATTCATAGTATTAAACATTCATTATTAAATAATCACTCCATATTCTTTCTTTTCATAAATTCCTTTCGATTATCTTTCCATGTATGATCTTGCATCCCAAACATCAATCTTCAAAGGTCATCAATAGTAAACCTGCACTTTTACTTCATTCTTTGGATAATAATTAGTAACATTAATGCTCATAAGTATTGAACCCGTGTATACATATATACAAACCCTTACATACCACTTACATTCTCATGAAGTTATACTAACATATCCACATAATTAAGTCTTACATATACAAACCCATGCGCATGCTTACTTCTATTCATGCTTACCCAAGGGTTCCACCACTATCATGTATTTTAGCCACACTCATACATGCTTACATACTTATTCACCTCCGACAATCATCATCATCGTTTAGTAAGTTCACACAACTCCCCATTAGTTATTTTCACTTTTCGAGGCTCATTGAGGATTTCAGAACATATATTAGGAGATATGGAACTCGGATACGAATAATTATAAAATCAGCAAGCCAAGTTTGTGAGAGATGCGTCTGCGACGCCCTTCTATAGCGTCGCCGACGCTCCTTAGAATGTCACGTCGGTACCTAATTGCGTATACAGTTAATTAGCGCGTCGGAAGAAGGGGTCGTGTCGACGACGGCTAAGGAGGCCGTCGTCGACACCCCCTCTGTGTTGCCAACGCTATTTTTCCTTACTCAAGCTTACACAACCCTTTTCCAATTCCCGTTCTAACCCAAACTAACTCATAATGTCCCGTATCATCCCATAACATTCCGTAAGCTTCCCCTATCCTTTTAACACTTAACCCATATCCTCTTAATCAATTCTATACTTCTATCATACTTACTTGATTCTTTTGACCCGTTCGACTATTTTAAGTTATTTCCAACATAGCTACTGTTTACGTCCCGCTATAACAATACTTTCTTTAGTTATATGATTACCTAAACGTTCTTATATAGTTCCTATACCATAACATCCAAAACCCACACCCGACACATACTTCTACATTTTGACCCGTTTACTTCCATTATAATTTCTGAACGTAGTTGACATCCTATAACTTATCACAACAATACATACCTTGATTCTTACCCTTATTCCTAATTTCTTACACAACCCCCTGTATTCAACATAACAATATTCTTTTACAAAAGAAGAAGTGATTTGGGAAATCACTTACCTTAGCGTCCGTATTTGCATCCGTTACCTTGCCTCCTTTTTGACCCGTTAGCCTTCCATGCTTCCATCCATCTTGACATGATTCCTGTACTTTCATGTCATCGCAAACACATTCTTGTTAGCACACATGCTTATTCATACTAATATTCATATCTTTCCATTATGCATTGCTTGACTTTTTATTAACCAAATACCACATACATAAGGCATGGACTAAAAGTCACCTTGTTCCACGTTCACGCAACTCAATTATCATCATTCACGACACTCGTATTGTATGACATATGCAACTACATGAGAACTTAATTGTGTACACGTACACATACACATACACTTATACATACATACTCCATTCCATCCACACTAGCATTTTCATATCTTCACAACTAACACCTTAACCCATACTAAGCTAACCCAACACCATTTCAACATAATATCCACATGAACTATATCTAAAACACACTTCTCATGTTAGTTTACTATCAAATACATTACTATCACGTTCTATACATGTTTACCCATTACTTACATATAATTTCACATATCATCGTCATTTAGACATTTCATCAAACACTTGGTGTACGTACTACTTTCTAAGCATTATGTACAAGTATTTCATGCCTAATCTTCCTTATTCACACATAATTCATCAAGTCTTCTTATTAATCAACAAGTATCATTCACACATAGACATCAACATAGTAAAATCTTTAGTTCATCCAACTCATTCATACTAAATCATAAACCATCAAAAACCCAAGTTCTTGAACATGGGTTCTTTCATTAAAACTCCTAATTGAGATGATTAACTCATTATTATCACTATATTATGTGCATCTAAACCCAAATTCAACCATTCCATTCTTTCAATTTATCCAATTAAGAGTAATTCATCAAAACCCATTAGAATTGCAACTAGGAAGGTTTTAAGAGATAAATTGTGATACTTACATGATGATTTGAAGAGGATGAACACTTTGAAACTCATAGATTATACATGCAAACTTTTGAATTTATCCTCTTCCTCTTCTTAGATTGATTTTCAAGAAACACACACACATCTGCCCAAGAATGGGTTCTTCCCTTTTTCCATGTTTTTATTAAAACATTTTCCAACTTATACTTTTAACCCTTGTAGTTTTGAGTTTTATTTGTTTAGTCACAAAACTTATTGCTAATACCTAGCTTGTATTTATAACCAAGTTAACTAACTTAGTTACCTCAATATCACATTGTGTAAAACAAATCATGCTTGTAATTTAACATTTGTGTTTTTGGGGCGTTACAATAACATTCAATAAATCATAAATATTTTAACCAAGAAAATTTAACGGTGTTAAATTGAAAATGCAAGTTGTCACAAAATCTCTTAATTCGAAATTTCCAACACAATTTCATAAATTAGATTGAAAATTCAAATGTCTCTTTTTCAAAATCAGTGACTACAACATCAAAGCTTGTGCAAATTAATAATAATGTTGAGGCGATTCTGGTTTTAATAATAGAAGAGGGAAACAAAACCAGAAAATAGCAAAATCGCATTTGTATCTTCGTCTAATTTGAAGCTTGCAAATCTGTAAGTTTGTTCGTCTTCATCGTCATTAGCTTCGTGTTTTTCGGTTTATATTTTATCTTCATTCTTCATCACACATAGTTGTGTTTGAGAGATTAAAAAGAGAAACACTAGCTGAAATTCATATGTGAAATAATTGCTCAAAGTAATCGTTTCGAGTGATTAATCGACCTTTACTTAGTTGATTAAATATGGTTGGTTGTGCAACGGCTTGTCAGAGATTCTAAGGCCTTTTTCGCCAGACACAAGAAGCACCTACGGCTCCCCTTCTGACTGAAGAAACACGGGTTCACCTCCGTGGTGACTTGAACCGCTTTCTCTGAGAGGATGAAGAATCACGCCTTGTTCCTTCTCTTTGAATCCAGATCTGCAAAGAAGAAAAGAGAAAAGTGGGGATGGAGAGATAGTTAGTAGGGGAAGAGTCCCCTATTTTCAGCTACCAAAAGTGTGGCGGCTCCATATCTTGTGCCCTAATAATGAGGTGAAAACCTCTTTATATAAGAGACATGTGTCTCCCCTAACCTTAATGGGCCATGCCCAGTTAGGGATTATATCTACAAGTCTCTCGCCTAATGTAGTGTCAACTACATCGTGTTAGGTCTTGCGGTTGGGTTAGTAAGCAACAATAATAAATAATTAATATAAAAGCGATAAGTAAAGGGAATGTCCGAGCGCTCGAGTCGGGTCCAATACCATACCCCATCACCTTCTATCGCTTACATCTCTCTCTCTATTTATATATATTTGTAATGTGTGGATGTGGTGTTTGGGATTTGAAAAAAAAAGGAAATTTGAATTGATGGAGGAAGACTTTGTAAGAAACGGGGATTTGATCTGAGATAAAAATGAGTTTGTAAGATTAATTGTATAATTATAATAACAAGGATATAGTGTATAATGTAATTTTCACGGGTAAAATAGACTTTTCATAAATATTCAAATGGTACTCAAATTGTATTGTAGTGTTTTCAAAGGACAGGACTAAACTTTTCAAAAATTTACTGTAAAGACTCAAGTTGACTCTATACAAAAAGGAGAGGAATCCAAATTGCATTTTACACTAATATATTATTAATCTTTAAGAACATAAAAGATATTTATATATTTTTTTAAGTTAATTAAAGAATTTTGATTAGATATTTATATATTTTTTTAAGTTAATTAAAGAATTTTGATTTGATATGATTTATCTATAAACTGAACGGGTCGATTGGGCTCTTGTTCAGCATAAGGTGTTTGAATCCTCTCGAAATCATCTTCTTCTTCTTAGCTGATAGTACTTTTGGTCGATTTACGGCGAACTCTATTAGTTCTCTAATCTCGCTGCAGGTGGATATCCTCTCATTCGAATAAGGTATCATCCATCACATATATTACAACCGAGTGCTTGTTTATGAAAAAAGTTGATTCAAGATGGACTGAGTTCAGTGTTGACTTATTCAATGTGTAGTTTAGGGTTTTCTTCATCTTTTTGTTCATATGATAAACCTGGTTGTCTTCCAACTAAAGAAACAGACAATGTATGGCATGCATACCAGATGTTCGATAAAATGTTGTGGCTCAGTTTTCACTTTGCCATCTAGGTCAAAAACTACAATTGTTTTGGAGTATATATTTTTCATCATCTATAACTATGAAAGTGAATTATCTTATTTGATAGGCTTGACTCACGAGTTGTGACACATTTGATTGTTTCACTAACCCAGGGCTCTTACAGTACTTACTATGGGTGAGATTTTACTGGGTACATTTGTTTGGTTGGGTAAGTTTAGAAAATGTCCGTGAACATTTATCGGACTGGTACATTGCCACTGTCTATTTCAAGGGCTGAAATTTCTACAGTTTTTGAGGAAATGCCTGTTAGAGACTAACTCTTTTTGTTTGATGTAACTCTTTTTTTATAAAATCATTTTTTACGACTGTGCATTGATTCTTTCTTGGGGTGCGGGGGAGGAGGAGGTTTTGCCCCGTTTATCATACTCCATAAACCCAATTCAACTTACTAATTTACTTGGCCATTAACCCCAGTCAAACCTCAAAAACTACAAGATCATTAGGATATGACTGTTGCTCTTCAATACCTTGTCCCTATTTTTATTTGAAAAGTGTGGAACGTGTACTGTGGCAGATGTAATTGACATCTTAAACAAATCCTACATCGGGGTGGACAATTATATGCATTAAGTTACCTCACAGCGCAGCTACATTTAGTTGGACCGTTGTCATCTACACCTTATTATGAATTATAAGATCACTATTTTTCCAGTCCTTTTTGGTTTGTCAACGCTATGTCTTCTTTGAAATACATTTTTCAATTTGTTCTGCTTACGTGAACGTTGATTTGTTTACTTATTTATTAGTGGTATTTGATAACCGTACTTCTTTTTCATCTATTTTACCCTGTATTTTTTGTAGTTTTGCAGGACTCTAATGCATTCACTTAAGCTTAATGCTGGTTCGGTACGCCAGTTCTCAACATCATTTTCTAAAGAATCTTGTATGGTTCCATGGATCAGAGCCAGATCCCCCAAACCCAACCCTCCAACAGAAATCCCAAGAAAGACCAAATATATTTCTCACGAATCGGCTATCAAGTTGATCAAACGTGAGAAAGATCCACGCCGTCTTCTTAACATTTTTAACATGGTGACTAATCAAAGGGGTTTTCGACACAATCACTCGACTTATGCCGTTACTCTCCACCAACTCGCCCGTTTAAAAGAATTTGAACATGTAGATTTGGTTCTTCATCAAATGACATATGAAACCTGCAAGTTTTATGAAAGTATATTTCTTGATCTTATGACACATTTCTCAAAATCTTCACTTCATAACAGGGTTGTAGAGATGTTCAATGCGATCCAACCTATTGTTCGTGAAAAGCCGTCACTAAAAGCCGTTAGCACATGTTTGAATTTTTTAGTTGACTCGAATCAAGTTGATCTAGCTAGAAGTTTCCTCTTGCATACCAAAAAGACTCTTAACTTGCATCCCAACACTTGCATTCTCAACATTTTGGTTAAACATCACTGCAAAAACGGGAATATCGAATCTGCATTTGAGGTGGTAAAGGAGATGAAGTTATCGGATGTTTCTTACCCTAATTTGATAACTTATTCAACTATAATGGAAGGTCTTTGTGAAACAGGGAGACTGCAAGAAGCAATCAATCTTTTTGAGGAAATGGTTTCAAAAGATAAGATCGTTCCGGATGTGTTGACCTACAATATTCTAATTAACGGGTTTTGTCGTGGTGGGAAAGTTGATCGGGCTATAAAGATAATTGACTTCATGAAGAAAAACGGGTGCAACCCGAATATATATAACTACTCAACTTTAATGAACGGGTTTTGCAAAGAAGGAAATCTACAAGAGGCGAAAAGGGTGTTCAATGAAATGAAAGGTGTCGGGTTACATCTTGACAAAGTTGGTTACACCGCATTTATCAATTGTTTGTGTAGAAGTGGGGAAATCGATGAAGCTATTCGGGTTTTAAAAGAAATGGAAGAAAAAGATTGTAAAGGTGATCATATCACTTTTAATATTATACTTGTGGGACTATGCAGGTATGATAGAACTTATGAAGCTCTTGAAATGCTTGAAAGACTACCTTATGAAGGTGTTTATTTGGACAAATCTAGTTATAGGATTGTGCTAAATTCTCTATGCAAGTTGGGAGATTTGCAGAAAGCAACAGAGTTGGTTGGTGTGATGGCGAGCAGGGGATTCCTCCCTCATTTTGCTACATCGAACGAGTTGCTGGTCCATCTGTGTGAAGCTGGAAGTGTTGTGGATGCATCCATGGTGTTGGTGGTGTTGGCGCAGATGGGGTTTAACCCTGAACCGTGTGTGTGGAGTCGGCTCGTGAAAGTAATAAGTAGGGAAAGAAGGTTGCTCTCTACATTTGAACTCGTTGATGTATTGACAAAAGGAACCACAGATGGTGGAAATAGAGAATGAATTAGAACTATGACAAGTGAAAGTAGTATTTGAAGTTGATGTGTTTATGAAATGCAACTTTTGAAGACGTATGTCTAAAAGAAATGATAACACCGGTTATACATGACCATGCTTCAAAGAGCCTTTGCTGGTGTTTAGTTATTCCATAAGTATAGATTGTGATAACAATGTTTTTATAATGTAACTTCAGTTACATAAAAAGATAACTTACACCAGTTTCTACCATCAGTCTTTATTAACAAAATGATATCGCTAAGCCTTGAGAGCACAGATTCAAAGTTTTACATGTTACTTAGCAGAAAACTCAAACCACCAATTCAATTGAGGTTTGATTACGGTACCGGTTATTTTATAACTGATCTTCATAGTTTGGTAATAGTTTATATATCATTGGTTATAAATTAACAGCTGTTCAAAGGTTTGTCATTTTTATTATGGTCAAAACATGATTGATTATTAACTAAAACCCCTAGTTAAACAAACAATTTATAACCGAACCACAAATACAGCACATGTTGCTCATATGGCTAAACTGAATCGGCACATGCACCCGACCATCTACACACCTCAAAATGGTTTGCTAGTTTCTGGCTGTTTCTATAATTAAGAGGTGTAATGACAAATCTACATATTATAACTTGAGTTGGAAAAACATATATTGTACCTAATAGCTCAAGCAATAGCTAGATATAAGATAAAAATTATGCACAAGAGAGAGCAAGGGTTAATATGCCCAAAGTAGTAGTAATATTACAATGCCACTTTTGTTGGAAGTTGAGAGCAGCGATTTAAAGCTTTACATAACAGTTGCAGTTGCAGGTAGTATTAAAACAAACCCAATTCTGCAAATTCACCATCAACTGTCTCATCTACACTCTCATAAGATGGAGGTCTTCATCCCGAGCCCATTGCATGTTAAGATGAGACCCTTGTAACGATTAAGATAATCCTGCATCATCAAATTCCGTTAGGGTCTTTATAAGATCACTAATGTGTGATAGTGATGATGCTTACAACAATGTTGTAATCATAGAGGTATAGCATTCCGTTCCTGTCGTATTCTTCTTTACGGATAGGGTCACTTAAAACTGCAGAGAAAGGAAATGTATGATTGTTAAGCATTGAATTGCTTGTTGATATGCCACAAGTTGATATGACCATAAGAGACCAATGAAGCACCCTTTCTTCACAAATGTGTGTATACAAATTGCTTTAACTGTGATGCATCGCCTTTATTTCTCTTTCTCAGTGTATCTTTAAAGCTCTACATACAAGTGCTTATATGATTCTCTACTTAAAAATGGTTATGTAATAAATGCCTCTCTATATATAGGAGCATGTCTAATACAGCAATATCAAAATTTAAATGGAGAATCGCATAATCACTTGTAGATGATAGTACCTCAGAGATATAGGGAGTAAGGGAGGGTTATGAGATTACATAATCACTTGTATCACATAAAGCAATCGGTATGTATGTTTATGCAAGCTTAAAATTGGTTTTGGTATGTTTACATCAAAAAGCAATTTGAAGTAGAAAATCAGGGAAATGGCAAAAACACGGTGCTTTGATTGAATAAAACAAGAAACAAAGATTAATAACTTATATTCAAGAAGAGATAAGCATGTCGAAAAATGGTCTGGAAGTAGTTGTCTGGTGTTAGGTTTTGAGAGGTAAACAACAACTAGTCTGGAAATAAGTATTAGAATGCGGACTACCTTGGTAGGCTTCGTTTATCTCTTGAAACTTGGATGTGGCGCTATCATCGCCATTTTTCTTGTCTGGGTGCCATTTCTGTCAAAGATAAAACAACAACAACAATATTAGGGTTTGATGCCTAAAAGAAGTCCGTCAGTGGGTAGTTATGATTTTGTGATCTATGGATCTGAAAATTGAGAATAGAACCAACCAGAGCTAATCGAATAAAATTGGATCGAATTTGTTCTTCCGTGGCTTCATAATCCACCTCGAGTATACGATAATAATCCTAAGGAAAGAAAGAAAGAAAGAGAGAAAGAAAGAAAGAAGGAAAAAGAGGTGAGGAAATGAGATAAGAAAAAGAAAAGGCGAGAAAAGCGGAAACCTTGGGTTTATGAATGAGAGAAAGGGTATCAAAGTCCAGATAGGAAGAGTCGTCTTGCTGCTGCTGCTGCTGCTGGGTTCTTGTTCGTCCTCCCATCTCATCGTCGCTGTTGCTGTTGCCGTTGCCGTTGTTCCTACAAAGAAAGGGGTTGGGTTGGATGCGGCGCCAGAAGAAAAAAAGATGAGCTTCTTTTGTTTCGTATGTATGTGTGTGATGGATGGATGGATGGGGGTAAATAAGTAATTAATTCTGTTTAACCGCTTCTTTGTGAAAATTATGTTGCCACCGCGATCACCTTCTTCTATCCACCAACCTCTACTTGCTTCTCTCAAGAATCCATTATATATTACTTTTTTTTATAGGGACAGGGATAGGGATTTCCACCATACTAGTATTTAGGGAATGTGAATTCTACATCAACAAAAAATACCCAAACTGTTCAAAAAAAAAAATACCCAACATGTCAATCGCTTTTCCTTTATAGCTTTTAATATATAATATTTTTTTTATAAAGTTACTGTTCGGATTAGAATTCATAGCTTTGCATCCTATAAGAAACGAATTGTTCGGTTGAGTTTAGTATCCAACTTCAAATATTCTAAACACGAATCATAATATGTTGATGAAATTTAGTTTTGTTCAACTTTCCAGGTTTCCAATCTTTAATCTGAACTGGCAATGTTTTTTATTTTTATGGTTTTTTTCATCATTGTAAATTCTTTAAGCCATTTAGCTTCTCTTTCGGTTACTATAAAAAGTGTTGGTACCGTAACGAACTAAACCACGACCGACCAAATTCCCACACCGGTAGCACAAGGAATCCCATTAATTATTAATGAAAAAATGTCCAAAGTGACTACATCATTCTATGATTTGTCAAGAGGCAGCAAACAAAACCATCGTCATTAGTATTGTCAAAATATGTGTTATTCCTCAAATTTGAATGAACATTCTTAATTTATTTGAGATCACAAATTATCCTCAAATATAACTAAAAGTATCGTCCCAACACGCTCCCAAGAGCACCCTTACGCGTACAGCGCATCGACATTACACTCGCCAAGAAAAACTTTAACACTTCTAGGTGAACCACAGTCCCCTTCAGCAATGATAGCTCGATCGTTGGCAGCCATGTGTGCAATTATCTTGTAGATCATTTCAATCTGCCAAATATGGGAAACAAGATGTTAACAGGGAAACCGAAACAGTTATGTGATTTCGTGTAATATTTTTGGCACGGCTTTTGTTGTCCTAAATTATTATAGAACTTTATGTTATGTGTGGAATGGCATAAAAAATATAATATTTTGACCCATTCAGCTTTTTATCTATACTTCTTTTATTACACCCATTCGACCATTAGGCATAGAAATACAACCCCAATTGATGATATGCTGGAACATAAATACGAAAAGGCAAAGTACATACATCTTCAGGAGCATGGCAGCGGTCAGCTACTTCTTCGATTGATAATGGTTCTACAGGGTCCTTACAACTGAGAAAAACAACGCCAGTGAATCTTTGTTAGATAACTTTTACTACTTATTTGCCCGGTGTCGTCAGTTACCAAGGTTTACTTTTGTCATCATTGAAGGGTATTTAAGACATTCTACTAGCAAGTCTGATACACCAAGTACATGGGACCCATAATGATGTGTATATATATAATAAAATAGGGCTCACAAAATAAACAAAGAAGACTAATTAGCATACCTAGCTTCATTGAGAACAGCAAGAACTCGCTTCTGTAGAGCTAAGACTTCTCCAGCTGCTTTCTTCCCGGCTTCAACTCCTGATTTGCCAAATTTATATATATCATGACGGTTTCCTTTACATTATCTAGAAAAGGAAAAGAAGAATATGTATGTACCAGGCTGATGGTAAGCATTGACATTGACAAGTGATGCATATATACCAACAGCACGTTCATAAAGAGCAATTAGAGCCCCAACGGATCGAGGATTGACTTCTTGCACTGTGACTGTAACAGACTCCCTCCCATTTGCAAACAGTGCAGATCGTGTTCCCTGTAACATTCCAAACAAGTAGTCACCGCAAGTCACACCTGGTTCAAGCTCCCAATCGTGACCAGGGGGTCTATCCCGTAGTACTTCTATGAATGTCGCAAAGAAATTGTGCACACCCTCTCTCAGTTGCTGAATGTACCTGGTGGTGTTCAAACCAAAATACCCATTCTTAAATATTATTTTATTATATGTACCAGTACCCTGAAAATATGATATTATAGCAAGGCGTATATGAAACTTACGCATGCTGATCCGTGCTCCCTTTATTTCCATAGACAGTAAGCCCTTGATTTACCTATAAGATGATAATGGCTTAGGTAAGGTTAGCATAACTTCAAACATGTTCCAGATTATTAACTTTATTAAATTAACGATGTTAGGGACATTATAGTAAAGATGATGAAGCATGCATACCCTGTTACCATCAAGGTCAAATTCCTTGCCAAGGGACTCCATGACCAACTGCTGCAGATATCTGCTAAATAACAAAAGGCTGTCCTTGTATGGAAGTACCACCATATCCTGTTCAAACCAATTTAAAAAAATCATTCATTCATTTTTGGAAGGAGAAAATAGCTGAAAACAGAGAAATGATTTGCTATTAGTAGTTACCTTGGATCCTACCCCACCAGAAGCCCAGTACCAGCACAACGCCAGCAATGCTGCAGGGTTGTTTTTCACCTAACATAAACACAATTAGTTTTAACTTTCCCAATTAAATAAATGCATCATCTTGTCTCCATTATTTACCACTGGAGTCCTGGTTGCCTCGTCCATGAGTGATGCACCAGCAAGCATTTCTTTGATGTCAATTCCCTGAATACAACAGCGTTAATAAATATCTGAATATCTGTTTTTGCTAAAATGCAATTTCACTGAATCTTACCTGAAGTGCTGCAGCCAGTAGACCAACAGCAGACATTTCAGATGTTCTTCCACCAACCCAATCAAACATGGGAAATCTAGCTAACCACCCCTCAATCCTTGCAGTGTTGTCTAATAATGAATTTTCTTGTGTAATCGCAACACCCTATTGCATAATATCAAACTCAAACATAATACTAAACCAAAACAGGCATAAGAAGGTGAGCTAACATTCATACACATGAGCATTCATGCATCCATTAAAGCCAAGAACCCCTTATTGTATCACACGTTTGGTAAGGATGTTTATATGTAATTAATAAAAACTATGCTCAAAACTACAAAAAGAAAGAACCTGTTTTGGAGTACGAAACCTCAATTCTTATCATAATCAAATAGTCAAAGAATGTTTTCTTTTTTGTAAATTAAGAAGACATCATAATCAAGTGTTTCCCATACAGTGCTCTTAGTAAAGTTGATATTTTTCAACCTATTCCAAAACAAAGTTGATGCCAAATTAAGTCTTGACATTCTTTTTATTGCGATAATGTGTCTATCACCTATAATAATATCTTAAGATCTCCTCACACCCTAAATGAAAATTTTAACTAAGCATTTTACACCATCTAAATGTAGGTCCATGCGCCCTGGAGCATGAGAAAGAAGAACCTGAGATGAAAACCTGTTTTGCAAAGTTGAGCCCAGCTTCACGAAATGCCTTTTGTACTTCCAACAAACCGTTCCTCGTTTCTGGAGTGCCTCCACTCTGACCCATTTTTTACAATAAAAGATAAGCAGCCTATTTAAGACTAGGTATGTTGTGTTTTTCCTTAACAAACCTTTGAAATCACTATCACAAGTGCGGATGCTAACTCCGGGCCAAGTTGAGCAATTTGATGATCAATTCCTGCTGGATCTGTATTGTCGATGAACCTTATCTGGTAACCAGTGAGCATTCAAAAAATAAATTTCCAACAACAGTCAGAAGAGAAAAGAAAGAAAAAATAAAAGAGCACTTTGCAGGTGACATATGAAGAAAACCAACCCAATGTGTGCCAGTTCATCAAGATGGATTGCCACAATGAATATCATAAATCCAGTCATACCATTAAACAGAGTGTCAAGTTAAAAAACAAAACCGATAAACTCCCTGGTAAGACCCCAAAATTGAAGTCAAACCTAAGTTAAAGAGATATGTACCAAACGTTATCCTAGAAGTAGAGAATAAAGAATGAACAATAATCCAAAAGAATGGCATATATATTAGTAGTTGTGATGTTAAACTGCAAGTGTCATCATAAATGCATTACCTTAAGAGGAGGATTATCAGGGGCTAAAGCCTCTGCAACAAACTGTGGTCCAAGAGCCGAACCTCCAATTCCAACTGAGAGTATTTGTGTGAAACGCCCATCCGGAGAAGAAGGTGGTTTTATCTGAAATCATATAGCTCAATCATTTTATCGTAATGCAAAAAGATATATGCATATACATCTATAGCACTAAAAGATATAATCCTTTTAACATTTATATAAGATTCGTTTGTAAGCTTAGCTATATTTATAGAGTACAGACATGTATGTTAGTTTGTTATTCGTCAAGATTTTACAGAAAGGTAAAAATATTTTCTGGATGGACTATGGACATGAATTTCTTTACAACCTGGGTACTAGTTTAGATTGAAAACATTAAAAAAAACATTTTAATTGTTTAGGAGTCATTTTACAACCGTTATAGTTATTATTCAAAAGTTATGCTGAAGATCAAAACTATCATATACTATATGCTACTCCCCAGTTTCTAAATGATTACTTCAAATGTCAAGCTTCTATTTCCCAAATAACTAATCATATGTTTCTTGATATCTCTTCTATAATTCAATGTTTGCTTGAACTTTTTAAGTAAAAGTAGTGTGTTTGATATCTGAAGTCAAAATATAACAACTTATATATGTAATTATTATTAAAAGCAGCTTGTTTGATATCTGAAGTCAAAGTAAGACAGCAATACAACTGCAGAGCCCATGTTCATTTTGGATGGTAAAGATGAAGAAGCACTTGGTCACCAAGATCATCACCATCATCATCATCATGTATATCTAACAAACTGAGTTAATATGAAGATAGCTAAATATGAGCCAAAAAAGCTACCGATTGAAATAAGAGATCGGAGGAGCTAACTAACCTTAGCACCTATGATGTCTTGAGAAAACGCACAAATAGCTTCAAGTGTATTCTCAATCTGCAACCTGAGAAAGGAATTAGGCGACAACTTAGGGTTTCTAAGCCAATAATGGCCCACCATTCTCCCTTCATCCGGATTGGAAATGGCCCCCTTTTCCAGGTCCTCCATGGCCTTGAAGGCCTTGATAAACCTAGGTTCCATCTCCTTGACAAATTCATCAGTGAAGCCGATCCGACTGACATCCAAATACAACCCTAACTCCTTATGCTGGTACAGCCACTCGGTGTACCTCTCCCACAGAGCTTTGGGGTCTGTTTCTAGCCCTCCTTTCTTCTCCACTGGAGCATCACGCGCCACCGCATGCGTCAAAATGTGTCTGCTTTTACCTGAAAATGGAGGTTTGAAGGTCTCAGCGAGGTGTGATTTTGGTGGTGGTGCTAAGTTTGGCTTTCGGATCAAAGTGGACGATGATGAAGAGCATAGTCCAGAAGATATTGAGGAGGCCATCGATGAAAACAATTGAGGTTTGGTTTGGTTTGGTCTGGTCTTAGAGAGAGACCATGGAAATGAGCTTGGCTGTTTGAGGAGAGGAACCTTTTGGAGCCTTTTAGGTTTTAACTCTTTCTCTCTCTCTCACACACACTAGAACAGAACAATGCTATGCTATGCTTTTGTTGGATGTAATAATAATATTATATGTTGAAGAGGGCCCGACTGTTTATTTAATTGCTAATTGCTCCTTTCAGATTAGCCAAAAGCCCCATGGGATATTCTTTCTTTATGCCTGCCTGCCTCCTTCACTTACCCATGTGATGGCCGCCGCCCGGTTAGAACTTAAAACTTGGGTCGTACACTTAATTAAACATTTGTTGGCAAAATTCTATGAATTGCAAAAAGAGGAGTATCAATGCCAAACATCATGTGCGTTAGATATGGAGTTGAAGTTTGAAGTTATGAGGATTAACATGAAACACCCTAATCAATGGCTGAAATATAAGACGTGACGAACAAGATTGTTCAAGTACAACATAACATTATACTTGTGACAATAGATATAAAATCTCAAATTTCATTTCATTAATAAACATTACATTGTCAAAAAAAACATATTGCAAGTCTAAACATAACAACATCAAAGTACATAAATAAGATTTGGGTGCGTTTCTAATCCACCCTAAGTTATGTTTCTTGTGATTTCATCATCAATTTCCTGCAACATGTATATAAAGTATATATCAACACAAAAAGGTCGGTGAGTATACAAGTTTTGTTTACATATCATAAGTACGAAAAGTGTCTCAAATACATATGTTAATTTGTACGCTAAGTTATATAATCATACTAGCATGCATCAACTATAAATCAAATCAAAGTGTCCACTAGGGTAATCTTATCACCGAAATGAGTAAGACCATATTGATTGAATACTTAACAATGACAACAAACGTGCGGTATACTACTCCTATAACGTTATACATGTAAAGGGATGCTTGCAAAGTTAATGATAGATACATGCATAAGATTGTCCTAGTATGCATAAACATATAACATAACAAATAGCTCTTTAAAGATTGAGTGTTGCATAAGATTTATTGTATGTGTGATTGTGAATTTAATAAAGGTACATGTTGCAACCCAAAGTGATTTAAATCGTATGATGAGTCAAGTATACTTACGATAATGGTTGATACAATAATTGGACCTTCTCTGGCCTCTTCAATTGAGATGGGAAGGAATGAGATTTTTGCTGCATCCAAGGTGCCATGTGGTTCCCAGCATGTTTTATCCCTCGGTTATTTAACTTATGGATCATGCAAATTCCTCCTTGGTTTTTTGGATTATCACCCGCGACCGAGGTTGCTTTTCCCTCCTTGACTTCCTTAACCAAATGTGATAGTTTCCTGGAACGTACGACCTTTTCAATTTTCCTGTTTTAACGACCAGCAATCGTCCATGTTTTGCCCCTTGGCCCAGTGATATTCGTAGTACTTTTTTGAGTTTTTATCTCCGGTGGACCGCAACTTTGGAGGCGTGGGGAAACTTGCCCCTTCCCTGCTAAGTATTTCACTCGAGGACTTGGTGAGATCAGATAGGTTGTGGAATCTGGAGCTAATGCTTCTGCTCCTTGGAGCATTTCGATCATTTCGGCAGTACGGGTGGTTCCTGCTCCGGCTGCTAGAGGAATTTCTGTCGAAGACTAAACCTCCATTTTTCTTCCAGGACAAAACTTTTGTATCTGCTTCTTAGGATGAATTACATGCGTTCTTTCCTCTGGCGAAAGCTCGAGCCCTATCCATTGATACTATCATGGTTTTTGGGAGGTTTTCATACAACTTTTCAACTAGCTGATTGTTCTGAACTCCATGACAGAAGACGGAGACCCTCAGCTGGTCAACAACTTCGCTGATATGCATACTTTCTCGATTGAAGCGATCAACAAAATTATCTAGGGATTCCCTATCTTTTCTCCGGATGTTATGAACTTCGGTGATTTCTTTTTAGTAGCGCCTTTGTTGGCTAAAATTTTGGAGAAATAACCCCGAAGCTCTTCGAAATCATTGATTTCACCTTTGTTCAATGCATCAAACCATACCCGGGCTGCTCTAGTAAGAGTTTGTGCAAACATAAAACACCATGATGGCATTGACTATTGTTCCACCTTAGCGGCCTCATCAAAATCAAACATATGGTCATCCGGATCTGTGGTGCCATCATATTTTTTAACGTTGGATGGCATTTTAAGATTTGGAGGGAGTTTTTCATGAACAATCCTTTATGAAAAATTTTGACTTAGCCGTCAAGGAGACCGGATGATATGGCTTAGTAAGCTCAGACTCCTTCATGGTGAGCGTTTGCACGCTTGACATAGGGCCAGTAATGGCCGGAGAAGGCCCTGTGTACCCCTGCAAGAAATCCTTATTATAAGAATTTTCGAAGCGGAGTAGGAGTAACGATAGTGGAGATAGTAGTCATTGCCAAAGCAACTAGATCGTTATTTCTTACAATATTTTCCTTATTGAACAACCTTGTTCGTAAACTAAGAATCTGTTCCTCCTTTGTCTGTTGCCTTCAATCATCGGAAGAGACTGGCATTTTTGCAAGAAACGCAGCATCGAATTCTCCTGAAAATGGAGTGGGAATCATAATGAATGGCAGCGACGTGTTTGGTCCTGAACTTAAAGGAGCTGATATTGTAGAGGTTACAACATGTGTGGTAGCTGCCATTGTTACAAAAGAAGTATCCAAGTCAAAAGGACTTGAAGCCGCCATAGACTAGTGTGTTGATCAGTTCTGTATAAACATAATGGAGAACATGTAGAAATACCTGTAACAGTAGACATGCCAACAGAGAATCCAGTCAGGGATGCAACCATAGAGTTTGACATAGTTGTCAGCTTGATCTGGTTCCTCCTTAGGGTGTAAGTGCTTGATGATAATACCGAATTCTAGGGTTGAGAATTCATATGGAGAGAGAGGTAGAGGGGGACGATTTTATGATGTTATGACAATAATAATTGTGTAACCTTTAACCTCTCTAATTATCTTCTTATAATACACCCAATAGAAAACCTAATTAGTTAATAATGATAATATGGTCCATCAACAATTACCAACTAATTATATAATAGGTATAATATATTTTGATCTATATATTAATGATTATATAGCTACAAGATTAAATACCACATTATTAATATATTTAATCTTACATTCCCCCACTTAGCCGAGTAATCATTTATTATGAGCATTAGATACCCTATAAGGAGTTAATACTCATTTTAGCTTTAAACCAAGAACCGTAGCAGAGAAATACAATCGTTGAGTCATTATGCAACTCAGGACCCCATTAGTCATACTACAGTCTCAATTTATAACCTAACAGTTATAATCAGAATAAGTAAGTAAACCCTTTAACATTTGATTTGTATTTATATTTCTCTATATGTCATTATATCGGCAGAACATATGTTAGAGACATACAAAATCAAAACCGAGGAAATTTCATTAATTAAAACATAAGTAAGTACAATATGCTATTAATAAGGTCTGTAGTAAATCCTATATTCGAAACATGTTCTTCGAAAACTTTAGGTGGGAGACCTTTAGTCATCGGATCCGCAAGCATATTTTTAGTACTAATATACTAATACAAAGATTATTTTCCTCAACTCGTTCACGTACGAACAAATACTTCGTATCGAGATATAAACCAGCTATAATCGAACTATTACTGTTCGAGAAACAAACGACAGCTTAGTTATCACAGTAAAGCTTTAATGGTCTAGAAATGAGATTAATGATTTAGAGTCCAATTCCTAAGCAACATCCCATGACAGGTTGTAGGGATGGGATTGGTACCGTACCCGTACCCATACACGTACCGGTACCGAAAAATACCGGTACCGAATTTGAACAAAACTGGGTACCAAATACCATACCAAATATATAGGTATGATACGGGTATGGGTACTGATACAGGTATTTTCGGTATAGTACCTGCTTTGGTACCATTTTGTTTTTATATAGTTTTTGAGCACTCGTACGTGTACTAAATAGGTAAAATTGACATGAGTACCAATATAGTACGAGTACCAAATATGTAAAATTGGTACGAGTACCAATATGATAAGGGTACCGTATAGGTAAAATCAATACAACTACTATAAATACCATAATACGAAATAAACTATAATATAAAAAAATTAAAAGGTCTATATAAAATTCGGTACCAATACCCATTTTTACCCGTACCCGTACCAATACCGAAAGTACCGAATAACAAAATCAATAAAACTAGGCACCGATACATGTACCAAATACCTAAAATCGGTACGGATACAGGTATGGGTACAGTACGTGTATTTGGGAAAAAGAGCCCATCCCTAACAGGTTGCATTATAAACAACAATGTACTCTGCCATCATTGTGGAAGTTGTGGTTAATTGTTGTTTATGACTCTTCCATGAAGGGGATTTCTTGTCATCTTTGCATTTGGCAAAGTCAGAATCAAAATAGCCTACCACTTCTAAGTGATCACTTCTTCTTTAAGTCAACTTATAGTCTTTCATCCCTTGTAGATATCGAAGTAATCTTAACTACTTTCAGGTGATCTAGGCTAGGATCAGTTTGATAACGGCCAAGCATTCTGTCACACCCCATATTTTCAACCAAACATCGGTGGACACGGGTGGGGAATATCGTGACGTAAGTTAATATCATCATAGTCAATTAAACACAGCACAATGGAAGTCTTGGAGTTTAAAATTACTATTACAAACCAAATGTTTAAAGTACGAAAAATAATATAAAGACGACTTGTAATGAAAGATCCACATGCGGATCGTAAAATATACAAAAATATATAACAGACTTTGGGCAGATCTAAGGATTTACAAGATCCTCTTATATCACTATCGAACAGCTTCGCCTATTTCGTATTGTACCTGCAACTTAGTCATTTGAAAATACGTCAGCTTTCGCTGGTAAATACACCCGACTGACTCATTTTGAAAACATTTTAAAAATTTAGATTTAAGTGTACAGGGCACAAATCTTTTATAACTTGAGAAAGTCAGTGTTGTAACCTTGTTAACAACTTTACATATTTGTCAATACATATGGGGCCCAGTACAGAGACCGAGACATGATTAACGTACACATCACTTATGAACCCATGAAGGAGTTATCCCCAACTTGTGGGTAAAAATAATTTAGCCTTCGCATCTGTCGGGTGTATGCCTACACCCCGTGCTTTGGTCGTGGCCATTAACTAATGTAATGAGCCAAGGATATCCAGGACACGATCATTAACCCCCAATGTTTAAGTTATCAAACAAAACTGATTAAAACGGAATATGCGGATTTACTAGCCACAATCCGACATTCGATTAATCCCAAGTCCGACCAAGCGGTAATAATTTACCATAACCCAAGCCCGTATAGGGAAAATAAGTCAAGAGTATTTACTTGAGCTAGTCTTGATTTAAAAATGCAAGATTTAATATCTCAACCGTATTCAAAATGAAATAAATGCAGATAGCATTTACTGGAAGGCTCTAGTCTGGATTATGGCATAAGCTAACCAATTAAAATGCTAACGGTCTTATTTAAGTCTTAGACTTAAATCGACTAGCTTAAATGATAAAAAACGATACGATACGCTAGATAGCGATGACTGGATAGAATGTAGTTTAAACATAACAAGTACTTAAGACTTTTATAATATGGGTAAACAATTAACATTCTGGAATTTGAGGTTAAATGATAAGGTTAAACCCGTTTCGGTTAATTTTCGTAAACTAGTTACATATACTTAACCGTATGCATATAAGCGATATCGGGTAACCGGATGAGTCATGAACAAGTTATATATGTCATTATATTTTAACTAAGTTGTAATATCAGTAGGATATCAACTTATATGCTCGTTGAGGTTTTAAAACGAAATTATGCCTCATAAGGGCGTTTTGGTAATTATATGTCTTATAAAAGGAACTTGCATGTATTCTGATGTTATGATCATAAACATTCTGGAAAAATACTTAATTTGTGATATATTATCAGTAAGAAGTCACACATAAGTGTGATTTATGGTTTAATACCAAACTATGCACCGAAAGGGCATTTTGGTCATTTAAAAGTATAGTTTACGACATTATACTAAAATCAATTTATGATCAGAATATTAACACCATAATATGTTAATTATATTAATTAGTAAGTAATTCATCTGCGAGTTCATTGTTGATTAAAACCTTGTTTTATGGAAAAAGGGCATTTTAGTCAAATATTGACAATTTACAGAACTTGTGCCTAAACTCAGATTATGATTATGATCATATAATATAACCTCAGAGGGTTATGCTACATTGTATTACAATCATAATGTGACCATAAGTCAGAAGTTAACTAATCTAAGTCGGGTCAGAATTAAAAGTCAAAGGAGAAGTCAAGCTTCACGACTTTTGGTTGCGAACCGACCCTAGGACTGAAATTGACAGATCGAACATGTTCCCACATGTTCTAATAATTATTACGAACGTGTTTAAGTGTCAAAAACATGTCTATAACATATATAAACTCAGATTATAATATTTTTGAAATCTGACCCATTTGAGTTTTTAAAACATAAACTTTGACCCGTCAATTGACCTAGTAAACGTGATCCTTTGGAGGTGCCCTTTTAAGGGATTAGTACCTTCCTAATTATGATCACTTAGCCATGTTCATTTCGAACAATGGCTGGACCATAATGGTCTTAATCGAAAGTCAAGGCATTTGTCGAAAATGCTTGACTTTTTGCTATTAAAAGCCTATAAAAAGAAAAGAGCAGAGATGGCTATTAAAAGCCTATAAATGGTCAGGAACTTCCAAGAGTGTAATAGAGATGAGAAAGAGTGAATGAGCAAGGAAATGAGTGAGTTTGAGTGCTTATTTATAGTGCAAGAGGGTGTGTGAAGATGAAGCCAGGTATTAGAGGTGTTGTAGGATCTTCACAAGTGTCTAGTAAGGTGTCAAGAGCTGCAAGAGTGTGGCATTTTGTAGGAGAGGTGGCATCTTGACTGAATTTTGGGGTTTTGACACTTTTAGTCCCTCAAGAATAGTTTTGTGGATTGTCATGAATTGTCCCTTGACTTATATCTAATGACATAATGATACAACTTGGTATTTTCGTTCAATACGAGATGTATTGAAGAAGAGTACGAGTAACCAAATGTTAACGGGTGTCACACTAGGTGTTCTTACGACTTATAAACGTTTAATAGCTTAAACGTGAAAGATACGAATACCTATGGTTTCATGGGTTAAATTACCCAAGCTAGTAAGGTTAAAGGTTCGGCGAAGATGTGTGATACTCAAGAATGGTGAATCACAAGATATCACCTTAACCGGGAGTCGTTCGGGTCACAAAATGACTTATTTATGTAAGGAAATGTAATAATAAAGTCTAGGAGCCTTTGGGTTATTATTTGAAGTTAAAATGGTGTAAAAGTGAAATTCTAGTGACTCTCCGTAAGCTACGGTCACTGGACCGTAGCTTACGGTTGGTTTAAAACCAAACCAGAAAGCCTGGACCGTAGCTTATGGTCCGGGACCGTAAGCTACAGTCAGGTTTAATTTTTTTTTTAGATTTTTTTAGATGTTTGAGTAGTTGAGTGGCTAACTCATATGAGGTATTATTCGAGGACATTTACACATGTTGGTTTATTATCGAACACGAATTTTATGAGGTGTTACATCCTCACCCCCTTTGTAACACCCTGTAAAATCGTGTCCAATAGTATAGTGACACGTGTTATATTTTTATTTTTAGTCTATTAAAGACTAACAGGGACTAAAAGTGTCAACATGCTCAAACTAAGTCTCTGAGTGATTTCTGATGTCAACATGCATAAACCGAGCCTCTGAGTGACCATTAGTGTCAACATGCTTGAAACATAGCCTCTGAGTGACCATTAGTGTCAACATGCTAAAACTTGGCCTCTGAGTGACCGTTGTATCAACATGCCCAGCCTCTGAGTGACATCGGAGTCAACTTGCTTATAACGAGCCTCTGAGTGATCCTTTACGAAATCCTAACTCTCGTTTGTTCCATTTGTTGGACGAGAGGGATTAAATCCGTGATTATATAAAAGTTGGACGTTGGAGGGGTTAAAAGTGTCAACATGTTAATTTATACCTCTAAGTGACCTTTTAACGAACCGAGAGCTCGACAATTCCGGGCATAATCTCGGGTATGCCATTGGCTATAGAGGGCTAAAAATGCTAAAAAGGTGTTCTAGGAGGTTTTAAGGGTGTTTAATAAGTTGAGGGGCTAAAAGTGACAAACTTCAATTCTGCCTATGGGGCGCTCGCGGGGCGCGAGAGGCAAGCCTTGCGCCTCTACGCGGGGCGTGAGAGGCCTGTGTCTGCAGAAAGTTTGCTTGGCCTCCACACATATTGCCAAAAACCATTTTTTTAAACTATGGACTTTCAATCAACTATGCCACGTTTTAGGACACTTGTAAGCTCCCTCTTACACCCCTAAACACCTGGCATCACCTCCTTTGAGTTCTCCAACTATAAATAGGTGTCCAAGTCCACCATTTGAACTTACACCTTTCTTATTCATAACACTTCTCCCTCCTATGGAAGTTCCTAACTGAATGGAGCATCCAACTTAGTTCTCTTGCATTCTAGGAACCTCTTGTAAGTGTTCCTTGCTCTTGCATTTTCGTTTATAGGCTTTTATAGCCAAAAGTCAAGCGTTTTACGAAAAACGCTTAGACTTTCGGTTAAGACCATTATGGTCCAGCCATTGTTTGTAACGAACATGGCTAAGTGATCGTAATAAGGTAGGTGTTAGTCCCTATAAAGGGCACCTTCTGAAGATCAAGTTTGCTAGAGCAATTGACGGGTCAAAGTTATGATATTAAAAAGTCAAACATGTCATTTTTTGAAAAAAATCATAAATTGATCTTATATATGTTATGAAACCTGTTTGACACTTAAACAAGTTGGTAATAATTATTAGAACATGTAAGAACATGTTCGGCTCGTCATTTTCAGTTCTAGGGTCGGTTCGTAACCGAAAGTCGCGAAGTTTGACTTCTACTTTGACTTCCGATTCTGCCCCGATTTAGATTAGTTAGCTACTGGTCTAAAGTTGCATTATGATCATAATATAATGTAGCATAACCCTTTGAGGTTATATTACATGATCATAATCAGAATCTGAGTTTATGTGCAAGTTCCGTAATTTTGCCCTTTTTTACTAAAATGCCCTTTTTGCATAAATCAAGGTTTTAATGATAATGAACTTGAAAACAATTTTCCTACTGATATAATATTATAATTAGGATTATTTGGGATGTCAAACCAGATTATAAACTGAGTTTACAAGCAGGTCCTTGAATTATCTCGATAAATGACGATTTAGCCCTTGTGGCTCATAAAACGGTTTTAATCAAATCTTTTCAAGGTAAATCTTTTACCGACTTGATATGTTATATTAAATAACATATCTAAGACATTTTAATCTAACCTTAACCTCAGTTTTCATTAAACATTGCATAAGATCTCATTTTATGACATAAGCGCCGTTTCATTGCATAGTATGGTTTTAAACCATATTATAGGACCAAGACTTGTTACCTACTGATTTTAAAACTTATTTTAAATATTTTTACAGTAGGTATATGTTGTAAACTCCAAATAATTTATAAACTATGTGTAAAACGACCAAAATGCCCCTTCGGTGCATAATTTGGTCATAAAATATAAATTACACATATAATTAATATCCTACTGATATTTTATCATAATAATTTATTTTTCCAGAATACTTATAGTTATAACATTAAATTATAATCAAGTTCATTTTATACAATATGAAATTACCAAAAATGCCCTTATGAGGCATAGTTTCAATTTAAAACCATAACGAGCATAAAAGTTGATATCCCACTGATATTAAAACTTATTTAAAATATAATGGCATATAGAACTTGTCCACGACTTATCTGGTTACCCATTATCTCTTATAAGCGTACGGTTGATTATACGTAACTAGTTTACGAAATTCAACTAAAACAGGGTTTAACCTTATATTTTAAACTCAAAATCCAGAATGTTTATAGTTTACCCATATTATGCAAGTCAAAGTACTTGTCGGGTTTAAACTAATTCTATCCGGTCATCGTTTAATCAAGCGCTATACGTCTTGATCCTGTACACTACTGGTCTAAGTCTATGACTTAAATAAGACTGTTAGTATTTAATTGGTTAGCTTATGCCATAATCCAGACTAGAGCCTTCCGGTAAATGCTATCTGCACTTAGCTCATTTTGAATACGGCTGATATATAATCTTGCATTTTAAACAAGGCTAAGTTAGGTAAATACTCTTGACTTATTTTTCCTATACGGGCTTGGGATACGGTAAATTATTACCGCTTGATCAGAAATGGGATTAATCGAATGCCGGATTGTGGCTAGTAAATCCGCATATTCTATTTTAATCAGTTTTGTTTGATAACTTAAACATCGGGGTTAAATTACCCTATCCTGGATATCCTCGGCTCATTACATTAGATAATGGCCACGGCCTTAGTATGGGGTGTAGGCATACACCTGACAGACGCTCAAATGCAATTACCCAAGACGTTAGGGATAACTCCTCTGTGAGCTCTAAGTGGTGTGTATTTAATCGTGTCTCGGTCTCTGTACTGGGCCCTGTATGTATGGACAAACATGTGAATCTGTTAACAAGGTTACAAAGTAACTTTCCCAAGTTATAAAAGATTTGTGCCATGTGCACTTAAATCCAATTTTTAAAATGTTTTCAAAATGACGTATTTCAAAAGATTAAGCTTGCAGGTACAATACGAAATAGGCCGGAAGCTGCTCGGTAGTGAAATAAGAGGATTTTGCAAATCCTTTGATCTACCCTAAAGTCTATTTTATATTCTTTTTTTGTACATTTTATGATCCGCCTGTGGATCTTCTATTACGAGCCTATATATTATTTTGTATTTCGAACATTTGGTTTGTAATAGTAATTTTACCCCAAGACTTCCGTTGTGCCGTGTTTAATTGACTATGATGTTATCAATTGACGTCACGATACTCCCCACCCGGGGGCACCGGTGTATGGATTTGGGTTGGAAATTCGGGGTGTGACAGGTTGGTATCAGAGCAAATGTTTGAGAGAATTAAACACTATCCTTCTTGTGTTTAATCTCAAACTTACATGAGCACATTCTTTAGACTTTCGAGTCTAGGCATTGACCTAGGATTACTCACATCATTATTAAGATATTAGTATTGTTTTAAATTTAATTTTTAACAGGAAAAATGCCGCCAAGAGTAAGAGACAAAGTGGGAGAGGAAAAGGTCTAATGAGGGGAGGACCATCGGGGCGCATCCCTTCTCAACCTCACAACTCAGATTCCTACTAAGAATGTGGAGATTCATCTCCTTGGCAACCAGCGAGACGCTCTGTCTCTCATAGACACTCGCCCCGACATTCCCAAAATTCTTACCACTCTTACCACTCTTATCATTCACACCATTCTCACCATTCTCATCATTCCCATTCACACTCTTATCATGAATAATTTAACCCTAACTACTACTTTAACACACCTCCAGCCGATCAAAATCAGTTGGACCAACCAAACCCCATGGACGAGGACTCCGACCCAGAGATGCCACCGTCGGGATCGCATACGCATCCCATAGAAATCTAAAGTGATTCGAACACTTACGGCGGATCACCATACCAAGGTCCTAACAAATGGGACCAATATTGGAGTCAATTGACCTTCGCTAACACTCCTTCCCATCACTCCCAAACACCTCCTATACAAGAAGACGTCCACATGGAATCGGTGGACCAACCTCCACCACCACCCGAACCA
The DNA here is from genome assembly GCA_947069175.1 of Scalesia atractyloides. NCBI lineage: Eukaryota > Viridiplantae > Streptophyta > Magnoliopsida > Asterales > Asteraceae > Scalesia > Scalesia atractyloides. The sequence continues at coordinate 71,340,564 of CAMTDV010000023.1, forward strand.
CCAAGGAGAAAGCGTGGAGCACGTATGTCGATACGTGCAGGTCAAAGGTCGGGATCGCTGCCACCTTTACCCAACTCCTACCCCACAATTCAAGAGGACCCACAAATGGGTGGACCCTCTAACACCTCACCTGTGGTGGAGCCAACACCAACAACTACTGTTCAACCACCACCATCAGGTCATAATAATTCAATTCCAACATATCCAGATAATACTGGATATGATCCTTTTAACCCGTCTACACCAATTAATTACCAAGCATGGTCGCATGACCCATACATGCAAGCGGTCATGCATAACACACTTTACCCGTTTCCTTTTCCACCTGCTTATCCACCTACTGGATATCCGAGTTATGGGTATCAATACCCTAGTGTACCATAACCACAACCTCAACCTCCACCGCCACTCGAGGCCATTAATGAGGCCTTGGAACAGATGAAAGAAATGCAGCAGCAAGCGGAGAAGACGGAGAAGAAGACAAACAAGTTCTTCAAGAAACTCTCCAAGTTGGTCAACTTAAAGAAGGACGAGTGAAGTCTCTTCTAATTATATGTAGTCCCTGTGAGGACATTGTTATTTCTTTAGTCCCTACGTGGGCATTTTTATTTCTTTAAAGTCCTTGCATGGACAGTTTATTTCATTTTTCTAGTATTGTAATTTCTATTTGAAATTTAATGAAGTATTTTTGGAATTATATATATGTATTCATCCTCTTCAAACGAGCGTCTCGATTTTACTTGAAATTTATGCTCTGCGATATAATTCCAAAAAGATCTTAATGGTTTTGATTAGCCAAGTGGCACAGACCACATATTTGGCCAACTTATAAATGATAGTTAAGGACGAAGGGGTCTTCTATCATGATAGTTAAGGGAGTTATCCTTCTTTCCAGAGGTGGTGGACTAAGTTCAAGCGTCCAAGTCGTTAAGGTCAATGCGACCGAGACTATTAATCAACCATTAAGGTAATCTTATGTTAACATTCAGGAATGTTCATACTCCTGGTAGTGTGACTTGAGGAACCACACTAACCATCTAGGTAAGTGGACTATGTCCTAAACACCTAATATATAGCCTTTGTGATCAATGTGATCCTGGCTGGTATCATCAATGTGATGATAATAATTAACATCTATTAGTGTTGTAATGCCTTCAGGCCACAAAGGCATCCATTAGTCATGCAGGCCAATGTACCATATTTTATGTCCATTAGTGACAGGCCAATGTGCCATATTTTATGTCTATTAGTGACATACCAATGTACCATATTTTATGTCCATTACTGACAGGCCTGTGTGCCATAATCACATGTCCTTTGTGATGAGCCTATGTGCTATTTATAATTGTCCAAGTGACAATGACAGTTGTGACATTACTATCCACTGTCCAATAATATATGGACTATGTCCAAATTGTAATTTGCCTTTGATGGTCCTATTAAGATCTAGGCCAAATATAGATATGATAAGCCTAAGAGTTGTGATGTTATTCACACTAGTTAAGGCAATGGATTGTTATATCCAATGTTAAAAGCCAATATGGTTAATTAATACCATGGCTAAGAGAAGTTTTATTGGTGTATAGAACCAAATCTCAAGAAATGGCTAACTCGGATGAGGCACAAAGTAGCCACCGGGATGTTGATTCTAACAAAGCCGAAAACAAAAATATTGATAATGATAATTTTCAAGCTCGCATTGATGCGGCTGTCGAGAAGGCCATGGAGAAGGCCATAGAGAAGCTTAAAGAGTCGAGTGCTACTCGCTCTAGACCATTATCGATTACCCCATCCTTAGCTCATAAGGAGAGCTCAGTTCACTCTTCGAATGAGAAGAGTGAACCAAAGAAAATAGATTTTGCTGATAGGTTCCGTTCTTTTAAAGACAGATGTACCTATAAGTATTTCGTCTCCTGCAAGCCCCTAGACTTCAATGGGGGAGAAAGGAGCTGTAGAAGCCTTAAAGTGGCTGGATGAGATGGAGACAATCGTAGATATCAGCGGCTGTGCTGATAAGGATGTGGTCAAGTATGTATCACAATCCTTCAAGGGCAATGCCCTAATATGGTGGAAAGCCATGATCCAATCTACAAGTAAGGTACACCTGTATAATCTGGGATGGTCCAAATTTATGGATCTTGTTAAGGAAACTTACTGCCCACCTTATGAGGTGGAGAAATTAGAGATAGACTTTTTGTCTCTTTCTATGAAAAACCTAGATTGTCGGAAACATGTTTCCGATTTCAACTCCTTATCTAGGTTAGTTTCCTATCTGATCACCCCTGAAACCAAACACGTTGCGCGTTTTACTAATGGGTTAGCTCCCGAGATAAAGGGATGGTAAAGGCTGCTCAGCCTAGTACCTATAGGTCTGCTGTTGACCTGTCCCTCTCCCTCACATTAGATTTAGTATGGCAGAAGTCAGTCAAGTTTGAGACTGATGGGAAAAGAAAACGAGAGGATGATAACTCCCAAAGGTTTAAAAAGAAAGGAAATTTTGGGTTCAAGAAGAACCAGCACAGGTCTGATGATAGACCTTTGTGCAAAACCCGTAGGCATTGGGGGCAATGCAATACCGATCCCCAGATTAAACCATGTGGTATTTGCAAGAGGAAAGGGCATAAGACCCACGAGTGCAAAAAATCTTAAGGATGCCGTCTGTTTTGGCTGTAATGAGAAATGGCATATTAAGCATAATTGCCCAAAGAATCCTAGAAGTAACGAGGCAAAGTCTGGAGAAGCCAAGAAAGGAAACGCCCGGGCCTTCCAGATGAATGCTAAGGAGGCCGTTAATGAAAATAATGAGATAACAAGTACTTTCCTCATTAATGACATATTTGCTAGAGTTCTTTTTGATTCTGGTGCGGATAAGTCATTTGTGGACTTTAAGTTTACCAAACTATTAAATTTACCCATAAGAACTTTAGACAAAACCTATGAGATAGAACTTGCCGACGGAACCTTAGAAACAACATCTTCTTGGTGGATGTTCTATATCCATTAAGAATCATTTTATACCTATCTCTCTTCTTCCAATGAAATTGGCAGAGTTCGATGTAGTCTTAGGCATGGATTGGTTATCCCATAACCAAGCCCGCATCGCCTGTGACAAGAAACTCATCGAAATCAAAACCCCATCTGGTGAAATGCTCACCATCCTGGGAGATTCACACTATGGATTGCCAGACAAGGTATCGCTATTTAAAGCATCCAAGTGTCTAGAAAAAGTTTGTGTCATTTATATGGCACAAGTCACTATCAACAAGCCTAAACCAAGCATTGAAGACCTCCCAGTCATTTCAGAGTATCCCGATGTATTCCCTGAATAATTACCAGGTTTACCTCCAGATAGGAAAGTGGAGTTTAGGATTGATATAATACCAGGGTCAACACCCATAGCTAGAGCTCCATATAGACTAGCACCAACGGAAATGAAGAAGTTAAGAGTTCAATTGGATGAACTCTTAGAGAAAGGCTTCATTCAGCCGAGTTCCTCACCTTAGGTAGCTCCTATCCTCTTCGTTAAAAAGAAAGACGGTTCAATGCGAATGTGCATTGATTACCGTGAGCTGAACAAGATAACAATCAAGAACCGATATCCATTGCCCATGATCGACAATTTATTCGACCAACTTCTATGAGCAAGTTATTTCCCCAAAATTGACTTAAGATCGGGTTATCTTCAGCTGAAGGTTAGAAGTAAAGATGCTCCTAAGACTGCCTTCAAGACCCGATATGGTCATTTTGAATTCTTGGTGATGCCTTTTGGCTCACAAATGCACCTGCAGCATTCATGGATCTCATGAATCGAGTCTGCAAGCCGTATCTAGATACGTTTGTCATTGTCTTCATAGAGGACATACTAATCTACTCTCATAATCAAGTTGAACACGAGAAACATATTTAGTGCATCTTAGAAGTGCTAAGACAAGAAAAACTTTATGCTAAGTTCTCTAAGTGCGAGTTTTGGCTTAGGTTTCTTGGACATGTTGTAAGTGAGCGTGGTATCCAAGTGGATCCTGCAAAAAATTGAAGCCATAATGAATCAGGAAGTACCCAAAACTCCATCGAAGATTCGTAGTTTTCTAGGATTGGCCGGTTATTATAGGAGGTTCATTGAGAACTTTTCAAGGATAGCTACTCCTTTGAACTACCCTGACCCACAAGAATGTTATGGGGTTCGAAACAACAAGAATCCTTTGAGATTCTGAAAACACAAGTTGAGCAATGCTCCTGTGTTATCTCTCCCTGAGGGTATTGAAGATTTTGTAGTCTATTGTGATGCTTCGCACACTGGCATGGGATGTGTGCTAATGCAAAAAGGCAAAGTGATTGCCTATGCATCACGACAATTAAAGGTACACGAAAGGAACTACACCACCCATGATTTGGAATTGGGTGCTGTTGTATTTGCACTAAGGCTATGGAGACATTATTTATATGGCACAAAGTGTATTATATACATAGACCATAAGAGTCTCCAGCACCTGTTCGATCAGAATGAATTGAACATGCGACAACGCCGATGGATGGAAACGCTTAATGATTATGATTGCGAGATTCGCTACCATCCAGGCAAGGCAAATGTAGTTGCTGATGCCTTAAGTCGCAAGGAACGGGTTAAGCCTATAAGGATTAACGCCAAGAGCATTGATCTTAGAAATAGCTTAAATGAGAAGCTATTAGGTGCGCAAAAGCAAGCTCTATTAGAAGCTAATGCTCCTAATGAAGGATTAGGCAGAACTATTGATCGGTTAACGCCTGGAAATGATGGAATCCTTAGATATAATGACAGAATCTGGGTTCCAATCTTTGGTGGACGTAGAGATCTAATCCTCCAAGAAGCGCATAGTTCAAGATACTCAGTTCACCCGGGAGGTGACAAGATGTATCAAGATCTGAAAAAGAATTATTGGTAGATGGGTTTGAAGAAATCCATAGCCACTTATGTAGCTAAGTGTCTGACGTGTTCGCAAGTTAAGGCCGAACATCAGAAGCCGTCATGACTTCTACAACAATTGGAAATTCCCACTTGGAAATGGGAAATGGTAACTATGTATTTGATTACCAAGTTACCAAAGACCAAACATGATAATGACATGATTTGGGTCATAGTGGATAGGCTGACTAAGTCAGCACATTTCTTGCCAATAAAGGAAACATATAATTCAGACAAATTGGCTAAGTTGTATGTGGACAAGATTGTGTCCCTACATGGTGTGCCTGTATCTATTGTATCTGATAGAGATACTAGGTATACCTCTCATTTTTGGAAAAGTTTCCAACAATCTTTAGGCACAAGATTAAACTTTAGTACGACCTAACATCCGCAGACTGATGGTCAAAGTGAGCGTACTATTCAAACATTGGAAGACATGCTTAGGGCATGTGTGATTGATTTAGGTGGAAGTTGGGATGACAACTTACCCTTGATAGAATTCTCCTACAACAATAGTTATCATACGAGCACCAAGGCTGCTCCTTTTGAGGCCTTGTATGGGAGAAAGTGCCGAACGCCCGTGTGATGGGCAGAAGTTGGGGAAGCCTAACTATCAGGACCAGAGATTGTCCTGGAGACCATAGAAAAGATTGTGCAAATCCGTGATCGTCTCAAAGATGCCAGAGATAGGCAAAAAAGCTATGCTGACAAGAGGCGAAAACCTCTTAAGTTCCAAATAGGGGACAAAGTCATGCTAAAAGTGTCACCCTGGAAAGGTGTGATGCGCTTTGGGAAAAAGGGTAAGTTAAGCCCAAGATATATCGGACCATCCGAGATAGTTGAATGTCTCGGCACTATAGCTTATAAGCTCAGATTACCAGAGGAGCTTATTGGAATTCATGATGCGTTCCACATCAGTAATCTTAAGAAATGTCTAGCCGATGAATCGCTAGCGATATCGCACAAGGATGTGCAGATTGATGAAAACTTGAGGTTTGTTGAGAAACCAATTTTGAATGAGGATTAACAGGTTAGGAAGCTCCGAAGGAAATTGATACCTATAGTAAAGGTTAAATGGGACGCCTTTAGAGGTCCCGAGTATACATGGGAGGTTGAGTCCACTATGCGACAAAAGTACCCCCATCTTTTTGAATAAAATCTACAGGTCGATATTTCTTTTAAGGGGTGAGGATGTAACACCCTGTAAAATCTGTCCAATAGTATAGTGACACGTGTTATATTTTTTATTTTTACTCTGTTAAAGACTAACAGGGACTAAAAGTGTCAACATGCTCAAACTAAGTCTCTGAGTGATTTCTGATGTCAACATGCATAAATCGAGCATCTGAGTGACCATTAGTGTCAACATGCTTAAAATATAGCCTCTGAGTGACCATTAGTGTCAACATGCTTGAAACATAGCCTCTAAGTGACCATTAGTGTCAACATGCTAAAACTTGGCGTTTTAGTGACCGTTGTATCAACATGCCCAGCCTTTGAGTGACATCGGAGTCAACATGCTTATAACGAGCCTCTGAGTGATCCTTTACGAAGTCCTAACTCATTTCTTCCATTTGTTGGACGAGAGGGATTAAATCCGTGATTATATAAAAGTTGGACGTTGGAGGGGTTAAAAGTGTCAACATGTTAATTTATACCTCTAAGTGACCTTTTAACGAACCGAGAGCTCGACAATTTCGGGCATAATCTCGGGTATGCCAAGTATTGGCTTCGGAGGGCTAAAATGCTAAAAAGGTGTTCTAGGAGGTTTTAAGGGTGTTTAATAAGTTGAGGGGCTAAAAGTGACAAACTTCAATTCTGCCTATGGGGCACTCGCGGGGCGCGAGAGGCAAGCCTTGCGCCTCTCGCGGGGCGCGAGAGGCCTGTGTCTACAGAAAGTTTGCCTGGCCTCCACACATATTGCCAAAAACCATTTTTTTTGAAAGTATGGACTTTCAATCAACTATGCCACGTTTTAGGACACTTGTAAGCTCCCTCTTACACCCCTAAACACCTGGCATCACCTCCTTTGAGTTCTCCAACTATAAATAGGTGTCCAAGTCCACCATTTGAACTTACACCTTTCTTATTCGTAACTCTTCTCCCTCCTCTTGAAGTTCCTAACTGAATGGAGCATCCAACTTAGTTCTCTTGCATTCTAGGAACCTCTTGTAAGTGTTCCTTGCTCTTGCATTTTCGTTTATACGCTTTTATAGCCAAAAGTCAAGCGTTTTACGAAAAACGCTTTTACTTTTGGTTAAGACCATTATGGTCCAGCTATTGTTCGTAACGAACATGGCTAAGTGATCGTAATAAAGGTAGGTGTTAGTCCCTATAAAGGGCACCTTCTGAAGATCACGTTTGCTAGAGCAATTGACGGGTCAAATTTATGATATTAAAAAGTCAAACATGTCATTTTCTGGAAAAAATCATAAATTGATCTTATATATGTTATGAAACCTATTTTGACACTTAAACAAGTTGGTAATAATTATTAGAACATGTAAGAACATGTTCGGCTCGTCATTTTCAGTTCTAGGTCGGTTCGCAACCGAAAGTCGCGAAGTTTGACTTCTACTTTGACTTCCGATTCTGACCCGATTTAGATTAGTTAGCTACTGGTCTAAAGTTGCATTATGATCATAATATAATGTAGCATAACCCTCTGAGGTTATATTACCTGATCATAATCAGAATCCGAGTTTATGCGTAAGTTCCGTAATTTTGCCATTATTTACTAAAATGCCCTTTTTGCATAAATCAAGGTTTTAATGATAATGAACTTGAAAACAAGTTTCCTACTGATATAATATTATATGTAGGATTATTTGGGATGTTAAACCAGATTATAAACTGAGTTTACAAGCATGTCCTTGAATTATGTCGATAAATGACGATTTAGCCCTTGTGGCTCATAAAACGGTTTTAATCAAATATTTTCAAGGTAAATATTTTACCCACTGATATGTAATATTAAATAACATATCTAAGAAATTTTAATCTGACCTTAACATCAGTTTTCATTAAACATCGCATAAGACGTCATTTTAAGACATAAGCGCCGTTTCGACCATAGTATGGTTTTAAACCATATTATTTGAGCAAGACTTGTTACCTACTGATTTTAAAACTTATTTTAAATATTTTTACAGTAGGTACATGTTATAAACTCAAAATCCCAAATAATTTATAAACTATGTGTAAAATTACCAAAATGCCCATTCAGTGCATAATTTGGTCATAAAATATAAATTATACATATAATTAATATCCTACTGATATTTTATCATAAATAATTTATTCTTCCAGAATACTTATAGTTATAACATTAAATTATAATCAAGTTCTTTTATACAAATGAAATTACCAAAAATGCCCTTATGAGGCATAGTTTTAATTTAAAACCATAACGGGCATAAAAGTTGATATCCCACTGATTTTAAAACTTATTTAAAATATAATGACATATAGAACTTGTCCACAACTTATCCGGTTACCCATTATCTCTTATAAGCGTACGGTTGATTATAATAACTAGTTTACGAAATTCAACCAAAACAGGTTTAACCTTGTCATTTTAAACTCAAAATCCAGAATGTTTATAGTTTACTCATATTATGCAAGTCAAAGTACTTGTCGTGTTTAAACTACATTCTATCCGGTCATCGTTAAATCAAGCGCTATACGTCTTGATCCTGTACACTACTCGGTCTAAGTCTATGACTTAAATAAGACCGTTAAATATTTAATTGGTTAGCTTATGCCATAATCCAGACTAGAGCCTTCTGGTAAATGCAATCTGCACTTAGCTCATTTGAATATGGCTGAGATATAATCTTGCATTTTAAACAAGGCTAACTTAGGTAAATACTCTTGACTTATTTTCCCTATACGGGCTTGGGATACGGTAAATTGTTACCGCTTGGTCAGAATTGGGATCAATCGAATGCCGGATTGTGGCTAGCAAATCCGCATATTCTATTTTAATCAGTTTATTTGATAACTTAAACATCAGGGGTTAAATTACCGTGTCCGGATATCCTCGGCTTATTACATTAGATAATGACCACGACCTTAGCGCAGGGGTGTAGGCATACACCTGACAGACGCTCAAATGCAAATTACCCAAGACGTTGGGGATAACTCCTCTGTGAGTTCTAAGTGGTATGTATTTAATTATGTCCCGGTCTCTGTACTGGGCCCTGTATGTATGGACAAACACGTGAATCTGTTAACAAGGTTACAAAGTAACTTTCCAAAGTTATAAAAGATTTGTGCCATGTGCACTAAATCTAATTTCTAAAATGTTTTCAAAATGAGTCAGTCGGGTGTATTTACCAGTGAAAGCTGATGTATTTTTAAAAGATTAAGGTTGCAGGTACAATACGAAATAGGCCAGAAGCTGCTCGATAGTGAAATAAGAGGATCTTGCAAATCCTTAGATCTGCCCTAAAGTCTGTTTTATATTCTCTTTGTAAATTTTATGATCCGCCTGTGGATCTTCTATTACGAGCCTGTATATTATTTTGTATTTCGAACATTTGGTTTGTAATAGTAATTTTACTCCAAGACTTCCGCTATGCCGTGTTTAATTGACTATGATGTTATCAACTGATGTCACGATACTCCCCACCCGGCCCACAAGTGTATGGATTTGGGTTGGAAGTCCGAGGTGTGACACCCTTAAAAGAAATCTCGACCTCGAGATTTTATTCAAAAAGATGGGGGTACTTTTGTCGCAAGTGGACTCATCCTCCCATGTATACTAGGGGCCGCGAAGGGCATCCAACTTAACCTTTACAATAGGTATAAATTTCCTCAGAGCTTTTTAACCAGTCGTTCCTCGATCGAAATTGGTTTCTCAATAAACCTCAGGTTTTTATCAATTTGCACATTTTGATGTGACATTGCTAGCGATTCATCGACTAGACATTTCTTTAGATTAGATATGTGGAACACATCATGGATTCCACTGAGCTCCTCAGGCAGCTTAAGCTTATAAGCTACAGAAACCACACATTCGATTTCTCGAATGGTCCAATATATCTCGGGCTCAACTTGCCCTTCTTTCTGAAGTGCATCACACCTTTCCAGGGTGATACCTTTAATAATACTTTATCCCCTGTTTGGAACTTAAGAGGTTTTCGCCTCTTGTCTACATAACTTTTCTGCCTATCATGGGCAGCTTTGAGACGATCACGGATTTTTATTATCTTATCCGTGGTCTCTAGGACAATCTCAGGTCCAGACAGTTGGGCTTCCCGACTTCAGCCCAACAAACAGGCATTCTACATTTTCTCCCATACAAGGCTTCAGAAGGAGCAGCCTTGATGCTTTTATGATAACTATTATTATATGAGAATTCTATTAGGGGTAAGTGGTCATCCCAACTTCCACCTAAATCAATCACACATGCTCTAAGCATGTCTTCCAAAGTTTGGATAGTATGCTCACTTTGTCCATCCGTCGGTGGGTGGTAAGTCGTACTAAGTTTAATCTTGTGCCTAATGATTGTTGGAAACTTTTCAAAAATGAGATGTATATCTAGTATCTCTATCAGATACAATAGATACTGGCACACCATGTAGGGACACAATTTTCTCCACATTTAGCTTTGCCAACTTGTCAGAATTATAAGTTTCCTTAATTGGAAAGAAATGTGCTGACTTAGTCAGTCTGTCCACAGTGACCCAAATCGTATCGTTGCCACGTTTGGTCTTAGTAACTTGGTAATCAAATCCATAGTTACCAATTCCCATTTCCAAGTGTGAATCTCAAACTATTGTGGAAGTCCTGACGGTTTTTGATGTTCGGCTTTAACTTGCAAACACGTCAGACATTTAGCTACTACATAAGTGGCTATGGATTTCTTTAAACCCATCCACCAATTATTCTTCTTTAAATCTTGATACATCTTGTCACCACCTAGGTGAACTGAGTATCTCGAATTATGTGCTTCTTGGAGGATTAGATCTCTAAGTCCTCCAAAGATTGGAACCAAATTCTGCCATTAAATCTAAGGATTCCATCTTTTCCAGGCACTAACTGATCAACAGTTCTGCCTAATCCTTCATTAGGAATATTAGCCTCTAATAGGGCTTGCTTTTGCACATCTAACAGCTTCTCATTCAAGCTATTTTTAAGCTCAATGCTCTTGGCGTTAATCCAATGGGCTTAACCCTTTCCTTGCGACTCAAGGCGTCAGCAATGACATTTGCCTTGTCGGGATGATAGCGAATTTCGCAATCATAATCATTAATCTTTTCCATCCAGCGGCGCTTGCATGTTCAAATCCTTTTGATTGAACAGATGTCGAAGACTCTTATGGTCAGTGTATATAATACACTTTGTGCCATATAAGTAATGTCCATAACTTAAGTGCAAATACAACAGCACCCAGTTCTAAATCATGGGTGCTGTAATTCCTTTCGTGCACCTTTAATTGTCGTGGTGCATAAGCAATTACTTTGCCTTTTTGCATTAGCACACAACCCATGCCAGTGTGCGAGGCATCACAATAAACGAAAAATCCTTAATACCTTCAGGTAGAGATAACACAAGAGCATTGCTCAACTTGTGTTTTAGAATTTCAAAAGATTCCTGTAGTTTTGGACCCCAGTTAAACTTGACATTCTTGCGGGTCAAGGTAGTTAAAGGAGTGGCTATCCTTGAAAAGTTCTCAATGAACCTTCTATAATAACCAACCAATCCTAAGAAGCTACGAATCTCCGATGGAGTTTTGGGTACTTCCCAATTCATTATGGCTTCAATTTTTTGCAGGATCCACTTGGATACCACGCTCACTTACAACATGTCCAAGAAACTGGACTTCTCTAAGCCAAAACTCGCACTTAGAGAACTTAGTATAAAGTTTTTGTTGTCTTAGCAATTCTAAGATGCACCAAAGATGTTTCTCGTGTTCAACTTGATTATGAGAGTAGATTAGTATGTCCTCTATGAAGACAATGACAAACTTATCTAGATACGGCTTGCAGACTCTATTCATGAGATCCATGAATGCTGTAGGTGCATTTGTGAGCCCAAAAAGCATCACTAGAAATTCATAATGACCATAACGGGTCCTGAAGGCAGTTTTGGGAACATCCTCACTTCTAACCTTCAGTTAATGGTATCCTAATCTCAAATCGATCTTAGAGAAGTAACTTGCCGCTTGAAGTTGATCGAACAAATCATCGATCCTGGGCAGAGGATAACGATTCTTGATCGTTATCTTGTTTAGTTCACGATAATCAATGCACATCTGCATTGAACCATCCTTTTTCTTAACGAAAAGGATAGGAGCTCCGCAAGGTGAGGAAGTAGGCTGAATGAATCCTTTTTCTAAAAGTTCATTTAATTGTATTCTTAATTCCTTCATCTCTGTTAGTGCTAGCCGATATGGAGCTCTAGGATCAGGTGCTGCTCCTGGTAGGATATCAATCCTAAACTCCACTTGTCTATCTGGAGGTAGACCTGGTAATTCTTCAGGAAAGACATCGAAATATTCCGAGATGATGGGAAGGTCTTCAATGTTTGGCTTCGGCTCGTTACTTGTGACTTGTGCCATATAAATGACACAACCTTTTCCTACACACTTGGATACCTTGAATAACAACACCTTGTCTGGCAATCTATATTGTGAATCTCCAAAAATGGTGATCATTTCACTAGATGAGGTTTTAATTTCAATGAGTTTTTTATCACAGGCAATGCGAGCTTGGTTATGGGATAACCAATCCAAGCCTAAGACTACATCGAACCCCGCCAATTTCATTGGCATAAGAGAAATAGGAATCAAATGATTCTTAATGGATATAAAACATCCATCAAGAATGGAAGATGCTGTTTCTAAGGTTCAATCAGCAAGTTCTACCTCATAAGTTATGTCTAGAGTCCTTATGGGTAAGTTTAATAGTTTACGAAACTTATGGTCTACAAAGGACTTATCTGCACCCGAATAAAAAAGAACTCTATCATATTCATCATTAATGAGGAATGTACTGTTATGTCATTGTTGTCATTAACAACCTCTTTGACATTCATCTGAAAGGCATGGGCATTTCCTTTATAGGCCTCTCCGGGCTTCACATTATTACTCTTAGATTCTTAGGGCAGTTAGTCTTAATATGCCCTTTTTCATTGCAGCCGTATAGCAGACGGCATCCTTAAGATCCTTGCATTCTAGGGTCTTATGCCCCTTTTTCTTACAAATACCACAGGGTTTAGCCTGTGGATCAAAATTACATTGTCCCCAGTGCTTGCGATTGCAGGTCTTACATGTCAGCGTCCCGCCCGACTTATCTTGGTTCCTTCTGAACCCAAATCTCCCCTTATTCATCTTATTAAATCTTTGGGAGTCACCATCTTCTCTCTTCCTTTTCCCATCAGTCTTAGTCTTGACTGACTTTTATCTCACTAGATCTAAAGTTAGAGAGAGAGATAGGTCAACAACAGACCTATAAGTAGTAGGCTGAGCAGCCTTCACCATGCCTTTAATCTCAGGCGCTAATCCATTTATAAAACGCGCGATGCGTTTGGGTTCAGGTGAAATAAGATAAGATACTAATCTGGATAGGGAGTTGAAGTCAGAAACATACTTCCGACAGTCCAGATTTTTCATTGTAAGAGTCAGAAAATCTAACTCTATCTTTTCCACCTCATGAGGTGGGCAGTACGTCTCTTTGACAAGGTCAACAAACTTGGACCATCCCAAATCGTACAGGTGTACTTTACCTGTTGATTGGACCATGTCCTTCCACCATATTAGGGCATCGCCCTTGAAGGATTGGGATACAAACTTCACCACATCCTTATTAGCACATCCGCTGATATCTACAATAGTTTCCATCTCATCAAGCCATCATAAGGCTTCTACTGCTCCCCTTTCTCCACTAAGATCTCAGGGCTTGAAGGAGACAAAGTATTTATAGGTGCATCTGTCTTTAGAGGAACGAGACCTATCATTGAACTCTAGTTTCTTTGGTTCACTCTTCGCATTTGAAGAGTGAACAGAGCTCTCCTTTCGAGCTGATGATGGTGGAATAGATAAAGGTTTAGAGCGAGTAGCGCTCAATTCCTTAAATTTCTCCATGGCCTTTTCAATGGCCTTTCCAACAGCCGCATCAATGCGAGCTTGGAAATCATCAATATTGATGGCTATATTTTCAGCTTTGTCAGTACTATTATCACGGCGACTACTTTGCGCCTCATCTGAGTTAGCCATTTATGATTTTGGGTACTATATACCAAATTAAATTTTACATTAGCCATGGTATTAATAACCATATAGGCTATAAAGTTTGGATATATAAATCCATTGCCTATTTGAACTAGTGTGCATGGAATCACAACTGCAAGCTTAACATTTTAAATGAATGTTATCTATATTTGGCCTAGGTCTCAAAAGGACCATCAAAGGTAAATTACAATTTGGACATAGTCCATATATTATTAGACAGTGGATCATAATGTCACAACTGTCATTGTCATTAGACAATTATAAATAGCTCATAGGCTTGTCATGAAGGACATTAAAATACGGCTCATAGGCCTATCACTCAGGACATTAAAATATGGCACATTGGCCTGTCACTAATGGACATAAAAATACGTTATATTAACCACAACTGTTATTGTCATATTTGACAATTATAACTTGGCCCGTAGGCAAAATAATATAATAAATCAATTAACATCTCCTAGATGTTAAGATAGATAATCATCGCACTGATGATATTAGTCATGATCTCATTGATCATATAGACTATGAGGCTTGAGTATAACTCACCACCTTGGATGGGGAACCATAAGGTTACAACTGTCGCTGTCTTAATTGAAAATATAATATTGCATGAAGGCAATCATCACTAATGGATGTTTAGTTATGGCCCGTAGGCACTACATCACTAATGGATGTTCAAGTATGGCCCGTAGGCACTACATCACTAATGGATGTTTAATCATGGCCCGTAGGCATTACATCACTAATGGATGTTTAATCATGGCCCATCGGCAATACATCACTATTGGATGTTTATTATTATCATCATCGCATTGATGATATTAGCAGAGATCAAATTTGATCACATAGGCTATATAAGATTTTTGACGTAGTCCATTACCTAGACAGCTAGTGTGGTTCCTCAAGTCACACTACCAAGAGTATGAACATTACTTGAATGTTAACACAGGAGTATCTTAATGGTCGATTAATAGTCACGGTCGCATAGACCTTAACGACTTGGAGGCTTGAACATAGGCCACCACCTCTGGATAAAAGGAAAGGATAATACTTCCTTAACTATCATGATAGAAGGCTATTCATCCTTAACTACACTTATAATTTGGCCAATTATTATGGACTTTGCCATTTGGCTAATCAATATGTCACACCCCGTATTTCCAACCCGGAAATCCATACACCGGTGGGCCCGGGTGGGGAGTATCATGACAACAGTTGATAACGTCATAGTCAATTAAACGTGGCACAGCGGAAGTCTTGCAGTAAAATTACTATTACAAACCGAATGTTCGAAAATACAAAATAATATACAAGCTTATAATAGAAGATCCATAGGCGGATCATAGAATGTACAAGATAGAATACAAAACAGACTTTAGGCAGATCTAAGGATTTACAAGAATCCTCTTATTCTCTACCGAGCAGCTTCCGGCTTAATTTCGTGTTGTGCCTGCAGATTAGTCTTTGGAGGATACGTCAGCTTACGCTGTAAATACACCCAACTGACTCATTTTGAAAAAATTAAAAATGATTTCAAGTGCAAACGACACAAAATCTTTTATTATCTTAGGAAGGTTAACCATGCATTGGACCATGCAATAATAATTTACCATATCCCAAGCCCTTATAGGGGAAATAAGTTGAGAGTATTTACCTAAGATTGCTTTCTTCTTTTATTTTTAAATAACTCAGTCGTATACAAAAGTACCGAGTGCAGATAGCTTTTACCGAGAAGGCTCGAGTCTGGATTATGGTATAAACTGGCCAATTAAATACTAACGGTTGTATAAACCGAATAGTGTACATGATCATTACGTATAACGCTTGATTAAACGATGATCAGATTGAATGTAGTTTAAACCCGAAAAGTACTTGACTTGTATAATATGTGTAAACTATAAACATTCTGGATTTTGAACTTAAAATGATAAGGTTAAACCCGTTACAGTTGAATTCCGTAAAATAGTCACAAATACGTAACTGTGCGCATAATATCGATAATCGGGTAACCGGATAAGTCATGGACAAGTTCTATATGCCATTATACTTTAAATACGTTAAGATATCAGTAGGATATCAATTTGCATGCCCGTTATGGTTTTAAAACGAAACTATGCCTCATAAGGGCATTTCGGTAATTATATACCGTATAAAAGAAACTTGAACACATTTTAAGTTTATAATCATGAGTATTCTGTAAAAATATTTTATTTATGATGTAATATCAGTAAGATATCAATTATATGTGTAAATTATCTTTTATGACCAAAACTATGCACCGAAGGGGCATTTTGGTCATTTTACACATAGTTTATAAATTATTTGGATTCCGAGTTTGTAACATGTACCTACTGTAAATATTTTTAAAATAAGTTTTAAAATCAGTAGGTATCAAGTCTTGGTCAATAATATGGTTTAAAACCATATTATGCGTCGAAATGGCGCTTATGTCATAATATGACGTTGTTAAGCGATGTTTAATGAAAACTGACCTTAGGGTCAGATTACAATGTTTAAAATATATTGTTTAATAAAACATATCAGTAGGTAAGTGATTTACCTTGAAAAGATTTGATTAAAACTATTTTATAAGCCACATGGGCTAAAACTGTCATTTATCGACATTTAAGGACTTGTTTAAAAACTCAGTTTAACTTGGTTTAACATCCCAAATAATCCTACTTATAATATTACATCAGTAGAAATTCACTTCCAAGTTCATTACCATTTAAAACCTTGTTTTATGCAAAAAGGGCATTTTGGTCAAAGATGGCATAATTATGGAACTTGCGCATAAACTTGGATTCTGATTATGATCATGTAATATAACCTCAGAGGGTTATGCTATATTATATTATGATCATAATGCAACTTTAGATCAGTAAGTAACTAATCTAAATCGGGTCAGAATCGAAAGTTAATGCAGAAGTCAAACTTCGCGACTTTCGGTTGCGAACCGACCCTAGAACTGAAATTGACGAGCCGAACATGTTTATACAAGTTCTAATAATTATTACCAACTTGTTTAAGTGTCAAAACAGGTTTATAACATATATAAGATCAATTCATGATTTTTCCGAAAAATGACCTGTTTAACTTTTTAAGATCATAACTTTGACCCGTCAATTGGTCTAGCAAACGTGATCTTCAGGAGGTGCCCTTTATAGGAACTAACACCCACCTTACTATGATCACTTAGCCATGTTCATTTTCAAAAATGGCTGGACCATAATGGTCTTAACGGAAAGTCAAAGCATTTTACGTAAAACGCTTGACTTTAGGCTATAGAAGCCTATAAACGAAAATGCACAAGGAAGGAACACTTACCAGTGATTCCTAGATGCAAAAGAACTATGTTGGACTGCTCCTTTTAGTTAGGAACTTCCAGAGGAGGGAAAAGAGTGAATAAGAAAGGTGCAAGTTGAAATGGTGAACTTAAGCACCTATTTATAGTTGGAGAGCTCAAAGGAGGTGAAGCCAGGTGTCTAGGGGTGTAAGAAGAAGCTTACAAGTGTCCCAAAACGTGGCATAGCTGATTAGGAAGGCCATGGTTTCGATTTAATGGTTTTGGAGCTTTGCTTGGGCTCCAAAACAAACTTTCTGCTGCAGGTCTGTTCTCGCGGGGCGCGAGAGACACAGGCCGGGTCTCTCGCGGCCCGCGACCGCCCCTATTTCAGTTTTAAAATTTGACACTTTGGCCCCTAAACTATATAAAGCTTATAAAAACGATTTTAAATACTATTTTGGCACTTTTAGCCCTCCGTAGCCAATACTTGGCATACCCGGGATTATGCCCGGGCATTATTGAGCTCTCGGTTCGTTAAAAGGTCACTCAGAGTTATAAATTAACATATTGACACTTTTAATCCCTTCAATATCCAACTTTCATATATTTACAGAATTGAACTCTCTCGTCCAACAAACGATACATATGAGAGTTAGGACTTCACAAAGGATCACTCAGAGGCTTATCACAAGCATGTTGATTCTGATGGCACTCAGAGGCTAGGCATGTTGACGTATTAGTCACTCAGAGGCCAAGTTTCAAGCATGTTGACATATCAGTCACTCAGAGGCTAATGATTCAAGCATGTTGACGTATTAGTCACTCAGAGGCTATTATTTATGCATGCTGACATCGGTTCGTCACTCAGAGGCTCAATCTTGAGCATGTTGACGCCTTTAGTCCTTATTGGTCTTTAACAGACAGTTATATAAAATACAACACGCGTCACTATACTATTGGACACGATTTTTTTACAGGGTGTTACATCCTCACCCCTTAAAAGAAAATCGACCTCGAGATTTTATTCAAAAAGATGGGGTATTTTTTTCGCATAGTGGACTCAACCTCTAAAAGCGTCCCACTTAACCTTTACTATAGGTATCATCTTTCTTCGGAGCTTCTTAACCTGTCGATCCTAGATCTAAATTGGTTTCTCAATGAACCTCAGGTTTTCATCAACTTGCACCTAATTGTGCGATATTGCTAGCGACTCATCGGCTAGACATTTCTTAAGATTAGATATGTGGAATACATCATGGATTCCATTAAGCTCCTCTGGAAACCTGAGCTTATAAGCTACAGTGCCGACACATTCGATTATCTCGAAGGGTCCTATATATCTTGGGCTTAAGTTGCCCTTCTTTCCAAAATGCATCACACATTTCCAGGGTGATACTTTTAGCATGACCTTGTCCCCTACTTGGAACTTAAGAGGTTTACGCCTCTTGTCAGCATAGCTCTTCTGCCTATCCCTGGCAGCTTTGAGACGATCACAGATTTGCATAATCTTTTCCGTGGTCTTCAGGACAATCTTAGGTCCTGACAGTTGGGCCTCCCCAACTTCTGCCAAACATACGGGCGTTCTACATTTTCTCCCATACAAGGCCTCAAAGGAGCTGCCTTGATGCTTGTATGATGGCTATTATTGTAGGAGAATTCTATTAGGGGTAAGTGGTCATCCCAACTTCCGCCTAAATCCATCACACATGCCCTGAGCATATCTTCCAGTGTTTGAATAGTACGCTCACTTTGACCATCAGTCTGCGAATGGTAAGCCGTACTAAAATTTAATCGTGTGCCTAACGATTATTGGAAACTTTTCCAAAAGTGAGATTTGTATCTAGTATCTCTATCGGATACAATATATACTGGCACACCGTGTAGGGACACTATCTTGTCCACATACAACTTAGCCAATTTATCTGAATTATATGTCTCTTTTATTGGCAAGAAGTGTGCTGACTTGGTCAGCCTATCCACTATGACCCAAATAGTGTCATTTCCACTTTTGCCCTTAGGTAACTTGGTAATCAAGTCCATAGTTACCATTTCCAAGTGGGAATTTCTAATTGTTGTAGTAGTCCTGATGGCTTCTGATGTTCAGCCTTAACTTGCGAACACGTCAGACACTTTGCTACATAAGTGGCTATGGATTTCTTCAAACCCATCCACCAATAATTTCTCTTCAAGTCTTGATACATCTTGTCACCACCCGGGTGAACAGAGTATCTTGAATTATGCGCTTCCTGGAGGATTAGATCTCTAAGTCCTCCAAAGATCGGAACCCAAATTCTATCATTAAATCTTAGGATTCCGTCATTTCCAGGCGTTAACTGATCCACAGTTCCGCCTAATCCCTCATTAGGGATATTAGCCTCTAACAAGGCTTGCTTCTGCGCATCTAATAGCTTCTCACTTAAGCTATTTCTAAGCTCAATGCTCTTAGCGTTAATCCTTATAGGTTTCACCTTTTCCTTGCGGCTTAAGGCATCGGCAACTACATTTGCCTTGCTTGGATGGTAGCGAATCTCGCAATCATAATCATTAAGTGTTTCCATCCACCAACGCTGTCGCATGTTCAATTCTTTCTGATTGAACTGGTGTTGGAGACTTTTATGGTCTGTGTATATAACACACTTTGTGCCATACAAGTAATGTCTCCACAGTTTTAGTGCAAATACAACGGCACCCAATTCCAAATCGTGGGTGGTGTATTTCTTTTCATGCACCTTTAATTGTCGTGATGCATAGGCAATCACCTTGCCTTTTTGCTTTAGCACACAACCCATGCCAGTGTGCGATGACTACAAATTCCTCGATACCTTCAGGTAGAGATAACGCAGGAGCGTTGCTCAACTTGTGTTTAAGGACCTCAAAAGATTCCTGTTGCTTTGGACCCCAATTATACTTAATATTCTTATAGGTCAAAGAAGTTAAAGGAGTGGCTATCCTTGAAAAGTTCTCAATGAACCTCCTATAGTAACCAGCCAAACCTAAGAAACTACAAACCTCTATTGGAGTCTTGGGCACTTCCCAATTTGTGATGGCTTCAATCTTGGCGGGATCCACTTGGATGCCATGCTCACTTACAATATGTCCAAGAAATTGGACTTCTCTAAGCCAAAATTCGCATTTAGAGAACTTTGCATAAAGTTTTCCTGCCTTGATCAGCTTGATTACGAGAATAGATAAATATGTCGTCTATGAAGACAATGATAAACTTATCCAAATACGGTTTGCAGACTCTATTCATGAGATCCATGAACGCTGTTGGTGCATTTGTGAGCCCAAAAGGCATCACCAAAAATTCAAAATGACCATAGTGGGTCTTGAAGGCTGTTTTAGAAACATCTTCACTTCTAACCTTCAGTTGATGATATCCTGATCTTAAATCCTACCCCCAGATAGGCAAGTGAGTTCAGAATAGATATCATACCAGGAGCAGCACCCATAGCAAGAGCCCCATATAGGCTAGCTCCAACCGAAATGAATGAGCTAAGAGTTCAACTAGACGAACTCTTAGAGAAAGGCTTTATTCATCGATCCTGGGCAGAGGATATCTGTTCTTAATGGTTAGCTTGTTCAGCTCCCGGTAGTCGATGCACATTCGCATCAAACCGTCTTTCTTTTTCACAAAAAGGATAGGAGCTCCCCAAGGCGAGGAACTAGGCTGAATAAAGCCTTTCTCTAAGAGTTCGTCTAGTTGAACTCTTAGCTCATTCATTTCGGTTGGAGCTAGCCTATATGGGGCTCTTGCTATGGGTGCTGCTCCTGGTATGATATCTATTCTGAACTCACTTGCCTATCTGGGGGTAGGCCTGGTAATTCTTCAGGGAAAACATCGGGATACTCCGAGATAACTGGTAAGTCTTCAATGCTTGGTTTAGGCTCATTGATGGTTACTTGTGCCATGTAGATGACACAACCTCTTCTCAAACACTTGGATGCCTTAAATACCGACACCTTGTCCGGCACTCCATAGTGTGAGTCTCCAGGGATGGTGATCATTTCACCAGATGGGGTTTTAATCTCGATGAGCTTTTTATCACAGGCAATGCGGGCTTGGTTATGAGATAACCAATCCATGTCTAAAACAACATCAAACCCCGCCAATTTCATTGGCAAAAGAGAGATAGGGATGGAATGATTCTTAATGGATATGGAACATCCATTAAGAATAGATGAAGCAGTTTCTAAGGTTCCATCAGCGAGTTCTATCTCATAAATTTTGTCTAGAGTTCTTACGGGCAGATTTAATAGTTTACAAAACTTATGATCAACAAATGATTTATCTGCACCCAAATCAAATAATACTCTAGCAAAAATATCATTAATGGGGAAAGTACCTGTTATGACGTTATTATCATTAACAGCTTCCCTTGCAGTTAGCCAAAAGGCGCGTGCATTTCCCTTCTTGGCCTCTCCAGGCTTCGGATTATTATTCCTCGAATTCTTAGGGCAGCTACTTGCAATGTACCCTTTTTCATGGCAGATATAGCATATAGCATCTTTAAGGTCTCTACAATCATGGGTCTTATGCCCCCTTCTTTTACATATGACACAAGGTCTAGCTTGTGGGTCAGGATTATACTGTCCCCAGTGTCTTCGGTTGCAAGTCTTACAGAATGGCATCACAGCCGACTTTCTTTGGTTCCCTTTGAACCCGAACCTCCCTTTATTTTTCTTTTTAAATCTATGGGAGTTGTCTTACTCTCTCTTCCTTTTCAGTTAGTTTCAGGCTTAACTGATTTCTACCTCACTATATCAAGGGTGAGGGAGAGAGATAGGTCAACAGCTGACCTATAGGTACTAGGCTGAGCAGCCTTTACCATGCCCTTAATCTCGGGCGCTAATCCATTAATAAAACGCGCAATGCGTTTGATTCAGGGGTAATTAAATAGGAAACTAACCTAGATAGGGAATTGAAATCGGAAACATATTTCTGACAATCTAGGTTTTTCATGGAAAGAGACAAGAAGTCTGTCTCTATTTTCTCCACCTCATGGGTTGGGCAGTAAGTTTCCTTTACAAGGTCCACAAAATTGGACCATCCCAGATTATACAGGTATACCTTACCTGTTGACTGAATCATGGCCTTCCACCATGTTAGGGCATCGCCCTTAACGGACTGTGATACGTACTTGACCACATCCTTTTCAGCACAACTGCTGATGTCTACTATAGTCTCCATCTCATCCAGCCATTTTAAGGCTTCTACGGCTCTTTTTTCCCCATTAAAGTCTCGGGGTTTACAGGAGAATTTATAGGTACACCCGTCTTTAGCAGAACGGGACCTATCAGCAAAGTCTGCTATTCTTGGTTCACTCTTCACATTTGAAGAGTGAACATAGCTCTCTTTATGAGCTGAAGATGGTGGAATAGATAGGGGTCTAGAGCGAGTGGCACTGGGCTCTCTTAGCCTTTCTATGGCCTTACTCATGGCCCTTTCCACAGCCGCATCAATGCGAGCTTGGAAATCATTATCATTATTTATGGCTTTCGGCGTCTTTGACGTTTCGATGGCTACTTTGTGCCTCATTAGAATTAGCCATTCTTCAAAGCTTTGGTTCTATATACCAAATAAAATTTCTCTTAGCCATAGTATAATAACCATATCGGCTTTTAAACATTGGATATAAGAAAATCCACTGCCTATACTAGTGTGAATAACATCACAACTCTTAAGCTTAACATATCTATATTTGGCCTAGGTCTTAATAGGACCGTCATAGGCAATTTACAATTTGGACGAAGTCCATATATTATTAGACAGGGGATCGCAATGTCACAACTGTCATTTGTCATACAGAACAATTATACATAGGTCATAAGCCTGTCCCTTAATGGACATATTAATTGGGCACATTGGCCGGTCACATTGGACATAACATATATGACACTTAGGCCTGTCACTAATGGACATATAATAGGGCACATAGGCACAATATCGCTAATGGATAATTATCAACGCACTGATGATAGTAGCCGGGATCGAATATATCACATGGGCTTTAAAGAATAGATTTTAACCCGAAAGGGTGATACATCACTAATGGATGTTTGATTATCATCACACTGATGATACTAGCCGGGATCACACGGATGACAAAGGCTTTTATGCCGGGATTATACAGATCACAAGGGCTATATAACCGGGATCAAATAGATCACAAAGATTATATTTTAATACATCTCTAAGGATGTTTTATCACGTAATGGTGATACTAGCCGGGATCACACAGATCACAAAGGCTTTTAAGCCAGGACCACACAGGTCATAAAGGCTATATAACCGGGATCAAATAGTTCACAAAGGTTATATTTTAATACATCTCTAATGGATGTTTTATCACCCACTGGTGATACTAGCCGGGATCACACAGATCACAAAGGCTTTTAAGCCGGGACCACACAGGTCACAAAGGCTATATAACCGGGATCAAAATAGATCACAAAGGTTATATTTTAATACATCTCTAATGGATGTTTTATCACCGCACTAGTGATACTAGCTGGGATCACACAGATCACAAAGGCTTTTAAGCCGGGACCACACAGGTCACAAAGGCTATATAACCGGGATCAAAATAGATCACAAAGGTTATATTTTAATACATCTCTAATGGATGTTTTATCACCGCACTGGTGATACTAGCCGGGATCACACAGATCACAAAGGCTTTTAAGCCAGGACCACACAGGTCACAAAGGCTATATAACCGGGATCAAATAGATCACAAAGGTTATATTTTATTACATCTCTAATGGATGTTTTATCACCGCAATGGTGACACTAGCCGGGATCACACAGATCACAAAGGCTTTTAAGCCGGGACCACACAAGTCACAAAGGCTATATAACCGGGATCAAAATAGATCACAAAGGTTATATTTTAATACATCTCTAATGGATGTTTTAGCACCGCACTGGTGATACTAGCTGGGATCACACAGATCACAAAGGCTTTTAAGCCGGGACCACACAGGTTACAAAGGCTATATAACCGGGATCAAATAGATCACAAATGTTATATTTTAATACATCTCTAATGGATGTTTTATCACCGCACTGGTGATGCTAGCCGGGATCACATAGATCACAAAGGCTTTTAAGCCGGGACCACACAGGTCACAAAGGCTATATAAGGTTAGGACATAGTCCATAACCTTGAAGGCTAGTGTGATTCCTCAAGTCACACTACCAAGAGTATGCACGTTACTTGAATGTTAACATAAGAGGACCTTAATGGTTGATTATAAGTCCTGGTCACATTGACCTTAATGACTTGGAGGCTTGAACTTAGTCCATCACCTCTAGATAGAAGGATAACTTCCCTTAACTATCTTATATATTTGGCCAAATATGTGGTTTAAACCACTTGGCAAATCAAAACCATTAAAATCTTTTTGGAATTATATCGCAGAGCATAAATTTCGAATAAAATCGAGACGCTCGTTTTCAAGAGGATGAATACATATATATAATTCCAAAAGTACTTCATTAAATTTTCATACGAAATTACAATACTTGAAACAAATAAATGAAACTAATTGTCCATGCAAGGACAAAAAGATACAAAATGTCCATGTAGGGACTAAAGAAATAATGTCCATGCAGGGACTACATATAATAAAAAAGACTTCACTCGTCTTTCTTTCCCTTGACTAGCTTGGAGAGTTTCTTGAAGAACTTATTTGTCTTCTTCTCCGTTTTCTCTGCCTGCTGCTGCATTTCTTTCATTCTCTCTAAGGCCTCATTAATGGCCTCAAGGGGTGGCGGAGGTTGTGGTTGGGGTTGTGGTTGTGGCATAACCGGATTCTGGTACCCATAAGTTGGATATCCAGTCCGTGGATAAGTAGGTGGGAAAGGAGACAGGTAAAGTGCATTGTGCATAACCGCCTGCATGTATGGGTCTTGCGACTACGCTTGATAGTCTACCGGCATAGACGGATTAAATAGATCATATCCAGACGTGTCTGGGTACGTGGGAATTGGGTTAGGATAACCCGTTGATGGTGGTTGAACAACAGGTGTTGGTGTTGGTTCCACTATAGGTGGAACATTAGAGGGTCCCCCCATTTGTGGGTCCTCTTGAATGGTAGGGTAAGAATTGGGCAAAGGCGGCAGCGATCCCGACCTTTGTCCGGCACGTACTGACATACGTGCTCCACGCTTCCTCCTTGGTGGCTCAGGTGGTTGTTAAGGTTGGTCCATGGGTACCATGTGGACTCTTCTTGAACTGGGAGTGGTTGAGAGTGATGGGAAGGTGTGTGGGCAAAGGTGAATTGATTCCAGTATTGGTCCCACTCGTTAGGACCTTGGTAGGGCGATCCAGCATATGAGTTTGAATCGCTCGAAATTTTAATGGGATGCACATTTGATCCCGATGGTGGCATCTCCGGGTCGGAGTCCTCGTCCATAAGATGTGGCTCGTCCAACTGATTTTGATCGGCTGGAGGCGTGTTTAAGTAATGGTTGGGGTTAAGCTCTTCATGGTAGGAGTGATGAGAATGGGAATAGTGAGAATGATAGGAATGGTGTGAGTGGTAAGAATTTTGGGAATGTGAGAGCGAGTGTCTATTAGAGACGAAACATCTCGCTGGTTGCCATGGCGACGAATCTCCTGATTCTTGATAATTATCTGAATTATGAGGTTGAGGGGGAATATGCCCTAATGGTCCTCCTCTCATTGGACCTTTTCCTCGTCCACTTTGTCCTCTCACACGTGGCGGCATTTTCCTATTAAAATCAATTCAAAAACATACTATAACTTAATAATGAAATGAGTAATCCTAGGTCAATGCCTAGACTCAAAAGTCTAAGGAATGTGCTCGTGTAAGTTTGAGACTAAACACAAAAGGCTAGTGTTTAATTCTCTCAAACGTTGGCTCTGATACCAACCCTGTCACACCCCAGATTTCCAACCCCGAAATCCATACACCGGTGGGCCCGGGTGAGGAGTATCGTGACAACAATTGATAACATCATAGTCAATTAAACGTGGCACAGCGGAAGTCTTGGAGTAAAATTACTATTACAAATCGAATGTTCGAAAATACAAAATAATATACAAGCTTGTAATTAAAGATCCACAGGCGGATCATAGAATGTACAAGAAAGAATACAAAACAGACTTTAGGCAGATCTAAGGATTTACAAGAATCCTCTTATTCTCTACCGAGCAGTTTCCGGCTTAATTTCATGTTGTACCTGCAGATTAGTCTTTGGAGGGTACGTCAGCTTACGCTGGTAAATACACCCAACTGACTCATTTTGAAAATATAAAAAATGAATTTCAAGTGCAAACGGCACAAAATCTTTTATTATCTTAGGAAGGTTAACCATGCAATGGACCATGCAATAATAATTTACCATATCCCAAGCTCTTATAGGGGAAATAAGTTGAGAGTATTTACCTGAGATTGCTTTCTTCTTTTATTTTTAAATAACTCAGCCGTATACAAAAGTACCGAGTGCAGATAGCTTTTACCGAGAAGGCTCTAGTCTGGATTAAGGCATAAACTGGCCAATTAAATACTAACGGTTGTATAAACCGAATAGTGTACATGATCATTACGTCTAACGCTTGATTAAACGATGATTAGACAGAATGTAGTTTAAACCCAACAAGTACTTGACTTGTATAGTATGGGTAAACTATAGACATTCTGGATTTTGAACTTAAAATGATAAGGTTAAACCCGTTACGGTTGAATTCCGTAAAACAGTCACATATACGTAACTGTGCGCATAATAGCGATATCGGGTAACCGGATAAGTCATGGACAAGTTCTATATGCCAATATACTTTAAATAAGTTAAGATATCAGTAGGGTATCAATTTGCATGCCCGTTATAGTTTTAAAACGAACTATGCCTCATAAGGGCATTTCGGTAATTATATACCGTATAAAAGGAACTTAAACACATTTTAAGTTTATAATCAAGAGTATTCTGTAAAAATATTTTATTTATGATGTAATATCAGTAGGATATCAATTATATGTGTAAATTATCTTTTATGACCAAAATAAGCACCGAAGGGGCATTTTGGTCATTTTACACATAGTTTATAAATTATTTGGGATTCTGAGTTTGTAACATGTACCTACTGTAAATATGTTTAAAATAAGTTTTAAAATCAGTAGGTATCAAGTCTTGGTGAATAATATGGTTTAAAACCATATATGCGCTGAAATGGCGCTTATGTCGTAATATGACGTTGTTAAGCGATGTTTAATGAAAACTGACCTTAGGGTCAGATTAAAATGTTTAAAATATATTGTTTAATATAACATATCAGTAGGTAAGTGATTTACCTTGAAAAGATTTGATTAAAACTATTTTATAAGCCACAGGGGCGAAAACCGTCATTAATCGACATAGTTTAAGGACTTGTTTAAAAACTCAGTTTATAACTTGGTTTAACATCCCAAATAATCTTATTTACAATATTACATCAGTAGAAATTCATTTTCAAGTTTATTACCATTTAAAACCTTGTTTTATGCAAAAATAGCATTTTGGTCAAAGATGGCATAATTATGGAACTTGCGTATAAACTTGGATTCTGATTATGATCATGTAATATAACCTTAGAGGGTTATGCTATATTATATTATGATAATAATGCAACTTTAGATCAGTAAGTAACTAATCTAAATCGGGCCAGAATCGAAAGTCAAAGCAGAAGTCAAACTTCACGACTTTCGGTTGTGAACCGACCCTAGAACTGAAATTGACGAGCCGAACATTTTTATACATGTTCTAATAATTATTACCAACTTGTTTAAGTGTCAAAACAAGTTTCATAACATATATAAGATCAATTCATGATTTTTCCAAAAAATGGCCTGTTTGACTTTTTAATATCATAACTTTGACCCGTTAATTGGTCTAGCAAACGTGATCTTCAAGAGGTGCCCTTTATAGGGACTAACACCTACCTTACTATGATCACTTAGCCATGTTCATTTTGAACAATGGCTGGACCATAATGGTCTTAACCGAAAGTCAAAGCGTTTTACGTAAAACGCTTGACTTTAGGCTATAGAAGCCTATAAACGAAAATGCACAAGGAAGGAACACTTACCAGTGATTCCTAGATGCAAAAGAACTATGTTGGACTGCTCCTTTTAGTTAGGAACTTCCACAGGAGGGAAAAGAGTGAATAAGAAAGGTGCAAGTTGAAATGGTGAACTTAAGCACCTATTCATAGTTGGAGAGCTTAAAGGAGGTGAAGCCAGGTGTCTAGGGGTGTAAGAAGAAGCTTACAAGTGTCCCAAAACGTGGCATAGATGATTAGGAAGGCCATGGTTTCGATTTAATGGTTTTGGAGCTTTGCTTGGCCTCCAAAACAAACTTTCTGCTGCAGGTCTGTTCTCGCGGGGCGCGAGAGACATAGGCCGGGTCTCTCGCGGCCTGCAACCGCCCCTATTTCAGTTTTAAAATTTGACACTTTGGCCCCTAAACTGTATAAAGCTTATAAAAACGATTTTAAATACTATTTTGGCACTATTAGCCCTCCGTAGCCAATATTGGCATACCCGGGATTATGCCCGGGCATTATTGAGCTCTCGGTTCGTTAAAAGGTCACTCAGAGGTAAAAATTAACATGTTGACACTTTTAATCCCTCCAATATCCAACTTTCATATATATTTACAGAATTGAACTCTCTCGTCCAACAAACGGTACGTATGAGAGTTAGGACTTCACAAAGGATCACTCAGAGGCTTATCACAAGCATGTTTATTCCGATGTCACTCAGAGGCTAGGCATGTTGACGTATTAGTCACTCAGAGGCCAAGTTTCAAGCATGTTGACATATCAGTCACTCAGAGGCTAATGATTTAAGCATGTTGACGTATCAGTCACTCAGAGCTATTATTTATGCATGTTGACATCGGTTCGTCACTCAGAGGCTCAATCTTGAGCATGTTGACGCCTTTAGTCCTTATTGGTCTTTAACAGACAATTATATAAAATACAACACGTGTCACTATACTATTGGACACGATTTTTTTACAGGGTGTTACACAAAACCATTAAGATCTTTTGGAATTATATAGCTGATCATAAATTTTGAGTAAAATCGAGACGATCGCTTGAAAAGGATGAGTACATATATAAATATAATTCCAAAATATTTCACTAAATGATAATAGAAATTACAGTACTAAATAAACACAACTAATTGTCCATGCAAGGACTAAAAGAAATAACTGGTCCACACAGGGACTAAAGAAATAACAATGTCCACGCAGGGACTAAAGAAATAACATAATAGAAGAGACTTCACTCGTCCTTCTTTCCCTTAACCAATTTGGAGAGTTTCTTGAAGAACTTGTTTGTCTTTTTCTCCGTTCTCTCCGCTTGTTGTTGCATTTATTTCATTCGTTCCAAGGCCTCGTTAATGGCCTCGAGTGGTGGTGGAGGTTGTGGTTGTGGTTGTGGTTGTGACATAACAGGATACTAGTACTCATAACTTGGATATTCAGCAGGTGGATAAACGGGTGGGAAAAGAGACGGGTAAAGTGCGTTATGCATAACCGCTTGCATGTAAGGGTCATGTGACAATGCTTGGTACTCAACAGGTGTAGATGGGTTAAAATGATCATATCCAGATATATCCGGATATGTAGGAATAGGGTTATTAAAACCCGATGGTGGTGGTTGAACCACTGGTGGTGGTGTCGGTTCCACCACAGGAGAAGCATTGGAGGGTCCACCCATTTGTGGATCCTCTTGAATGGTTAGGTAAGGTTTGGGCAAAGGTGGCAGCGATCCCGACCGTTGACCAGCACGTACCGACATACGCGCTCCACGTTTCCTCCTCGGTGGCTCAGGTGGTGGTTGAGATTGTTCCACCGGTTCCATATGAACATCTTCTTGTACAAAGGTGTTGGGGAGTGGTGAGAAGGAGTGTTAGCAAAGGTGAATTGGTTCCAATATTGGTCCCACTCATTAGGACCTTGGTATGGAGATCCGGAGTAAGAGTTCGAATCGCTTGATATTTCGATGGGATGTGTGTGTGATCCTAACAGCGACGTTTCTGGATCGGAGTCCTCATCCATGGGATTAGGTTGATCCAACTGATTCTGATCAGCTGGGGGTGTATTAAAATAAAGGTTTGGGTTGAACTTTTCATGATAAGAGTGTGAATGGGAATGATGGGAATGGTGAGGGTGGTGAGAGTGGTGTGAATGATAGGAGTGGTGAGAGTGGTAAGAATTTTGGGAATGTGGGGTGAGTATCTATGAGAGACAGAGTGTCTCGCTGGTTGCCAAGGAGACGAATCTCCTGAATCTTGATAGGAATCTGAGTTGTGAGGTTGTGAAGGGATGTGTCCTGATGGTCCTCCCCTCATTGGTCCTTTACCTCTCCCTTGTACTCTTGGCTGCATTTTCCTGTTAAAATCAAATAAAAAACAATACTAATAACTTAATAATGAGATGAGAAATCCTAGGTCAAAGCCTTGACTCGAAAGTCTAAGGAATGTGCTTGTGTAAGTTCGAGATTAAACACAAAAGGCCAGTGTTTAATTCTCTCAAACGTTGGCTCTAATACCAACCTGTCACACCCTGTATTTTCAACCAAACACCAGGTGGGCCTGGGTGGGGAATATCGTGACGTAAGTTGATATCATCATGGTCAATTAAACACAGCACAGTGGAAGTCTTGGAGTTTAAATTACTAGTACAAAAAAAATGTTTAAAGTACGAAAAATAACGTACAAACGACTTGTAATGAAAGATCCATAGGCGGACCGTAAAATATACAAAAATGTTTAACAGACTTTGGGCAGATCTAAGGATTTGCAAGATCCTCTTATATCACTACCGAGCAGCTTCCAGCCTATTTCGTATTATAACTCCAACTTAGTCTTTTGAAAATACGTCAACTTTCGCTGGTAAGTACATCCGACTGACTCATTTTGAAAACATTTTAAAAATTTAGATTTAAGTGTACAGGGCACAAATCTTTTATAACTTGGGAAAGTCAGCTTTGTAACCTTGTTAACAACTTTACATGTTTGTCATTACACATGGGGCCAGTACAGATACCGAGACATGATTAACGTACACACCACTTATGAACCCACGAAGGAGTTATCCCCAACTTATGGGTAAAAATAATTTAGCATTCGCATCTGTCGGGTGTATGCCTACACCCCGTGCTTTGGTCGTGGCCATTAACTAATGTAATGAGCCAAGGATATCCAGGACACGGTTGTTAACCCCAATGTTTAAGTTATCAAACAAAACTGATTAAAACGGAATATGCGGATTTACTAGCCACAATCCGGCATTCGATTGATCTCATTTCTGACCAAGCGGTAATAATTTACTGTAACCCAAGCCCGTATAGGGAAAATAAGTCAAGAGTATTTACCTGAGCTAGTCTTGATTTAAAAATGCAAGATTTAATATCTCAGCCGTATTCAAAATGAAGTAAGTGCAGATAGCATTTACTGGAAGGCTCTAGTCTGGATTATGGCATAAGCTAACCAATTAAAATGCTAATGGTCTTATTTAAGTCTTAGACTTAGACCACTAGCTTAAATATAAAAAAACGATACGATACGATAGATTAAGCGATGACCGGATAGAATGTAGTTTAACATAACAAGTACTTAAGACTTGTATCATATGGGTAAACAATTAACATTCTTGAATTTGAGGTTAAAATGATAAGGTTAAACCCGTTTCGGTTAATTTTCGTAAACTAGTTACATATACTTAACCGTATGCATATAAGCGATATCGGATAACCGGATGAGTCATGAACAAGTTCTATATGTCATTATATTTTAAATAAGTTGTAATATCAGTAGGATATCAACTTATATGCCCGTTGAGGTTTTAAAACGAAATTATGCCTCATAAGGGCGTTTTGGTAATTATATGTCATATAAAAGGAACTTGCATGTATTCTGATGTTATGATCATAAACGTTCTGGAAAAATACTTAATTTGTGATATATTATCAGTAAGAAGTCACACATAAGTGTGACTTATGGTTTAAGACCAAACTATGCACCGAGAGGGCATTTTGGACATTTAAAAGTATAGTTTACGATATTATACTAAAATCAGTTTATGATTAGAATATTAACACCATAATATGTTAATTAAATTAACATATCAGTAAGTAATTCATCTGCAAGTTCATTGTTGATTAAAACCTTGTTTTATGTAAAAAGGGCATTTTAGTCAAATATTGACAATTGACGGAACTTGTACATAAACTCAGATTATGATTATGATCATGTAATATAACCTCAGAGGGTTATGCTACATTGTATTACAATCATAATGTGACTATAAGTTAGAAGTTAACTAATCTAACAGAATCGAAAGTCAAAGCAGAAGTCAAGCTTCGTGACTTTCGGTTGCGAACCGACCCTGGGACTAAAATTGACGGATCGAACATGTTCCCACATGTTCTAATAATTTCTACCAACTTGTTTAAGTGTCAAAAACATGTCTATAACATATATAAACTCATATTATAATATTTATGAAATCTGACCCGTTTGACTTTTAAAACATAAACTTTGACCCGTCAATTGACCTAGTAAACGTGACCTTTGGGGGTGCCCTTTTAAGGAATTAGTACCTTCCTAATTATGATCACTTAGCCATGTTCATTTCGAACAATGGCTGAACCATAATGGTCTTAACTGAAAGTCAAGGCATTTGTCGAAAATACTTGACTTTTGGCTATTAAAAGCCTATAAAAAGAAAAGAGCAGAGATGGCTGTTAAAAGCCTATAAATGGTCAGGAACTTCCAAGAGTGAGTTTGAGTGGCTATTTATAGTGTAAGAGGGTGTGTGAAGATGAAGCCAGGTGTTAGAGGTGTTGTAGGATCTTCACAAGTGTCTAGCAAGGTGTCAAGAGCTGCAAAGTGTGGCATTTTGCAGGAGAGGTGGCATCTTGACAGAATTTTGGGGTTTTGACACTTTTAGTCCCTCAAGAATAGTTTTGTGGATTGTCATGAATTGTCCATTGACTTATATCCAATGACATAATGATACAACTTGGTCTTTTCGTTCAATCCGAGATGTATTAAAGAAGAGTACGAGTAACCAAATGTTAATGGGTGTCACACTAGGTGTTCTTACGACTTATAAGCGTTTACTAGCTTAAACGTGAAAGATACGAATACCTATGGTTTCATGGGTTAAATTACCCAAGCTAGTAAGGTTAAAGGTTCGCTGAAGATGTGTGATACTCAAGAATGGTGAATTACAAGATATCACCTTAACCGGGAGTCTGTTCGGGTCGAAAAATGACTTATTTATGTAAGGAAAATGTAATAATAAAGTCTAGGGGCCTTTGGGTTATTATTTGAAAGTTAAAATGGTGTAAAAGTGAAATTCTAGTGACCCGCCGTAAGCTACGGTCACTAGACCGTAGCTTACGGTTGGTTTAAAACCAAACCAGAAAGCCTGGACCGTAGCTTATGGTCCGGGACCGTAAGCTACGGTCAGGTCTATTTTTTTTATTTATGGAAATGTTTGAGGAGTTGAGTGGCTAACTCTTATGAGGTATTATTCGAGGGCATTTACAGGTGTCGGTTTATTATCGAACACGAATTTTACAAGGTGTTACACATTCCAGCAATATAAGCAATATCTAGACGAGTACAAACTTGAGCATACATCAGGCTCCCGAATACTGAAGCATAAGGTATCTGGCTCATTTGCTCCTTTTCAACCTCTATTGTCGACATTGGAATGAACCAAAAACGTCTCCCTTAACTACTGGAGCGATTGAGGGTTTGCACTGTTGCATGTTGTAACATGTAAGGACACAACCTATTTTGGCCTTTTGAGACAATCCTAAGATCCCTTTGTGTCAGTCTCGGTGAATTTCGATGCCAATGATGTAAGAAGCATCTACGAGATCCTTCATGTCCAAGTTATGCGAGAGTAACCGCTTCGACTCATGCAACATGTATAAACTATTACTTACCAATAGAATATCATCTACGTAAAGGACAAGTATAGTAAAGTTTCTCCCACTCATCTTGAGGTAGGTTCATTGATCCACTTGATTCTTTGCAGAACCTTGTTTCTTCATGACTTCATCCAACTTAAGATACCATTGACATGATGCTTGTTTTAACCTGTAAATGGATTTCTTCAACTTACAGACTAGTGTTCTTGACCTTCAGGTTTAAAGCCTTCAGGTTGTTTCATGTAAACATCTTCGCCTAAGTCTCTATTAAGGAAAACAGTTTTAACGTCCATCAGATGTAGCTCTAAATCAAAATGAGCTACTAGGGCCATAACGATCCTTAA
The DNA here is from genome assembly GCA_947069175.1 of Scalesia atractyloides. Taxonomy (NCBI): domain Eukaryota; kingdom Viridiplantae; phylum Streptophyta; class Magnoliopsida; order Asterales; family Asteraceae; genus Scalesia; species Scalesia atractyloides. The sequence continues at coordinate 71,375,338 of CAMTDV010000023.1, forward strand.
TGAATCTTTACGAGAGACAGGTGAAAACATTTCTTGATAATAAATTCCCTCTTTCTGAGTGTAGCCCTTTGCAACCAATCTCGTTTTGTAGTGTTCATTGTTCCCATTCGGATCTTGTTTTGTTTTGAATACCCATTTACATCCTACGGGTTTGACACCGTTGGGTAATTCTACCAAATCCCAAACGTCATTTTTCTTCATGGATCCAAGCTCATCATTCATTGCTTTATTCCATTCAGAAGACTGAGCACTTCTAATGGCTTCATTATAAGAGATATGATCATTGAGCTTTACGATATCCATTTCGGTTCAGTCAGGTAGGTAATATAATCATCCCAATTAATAGGCCTTCTGGGCCTGGATGACAACCTGAGTTGATTATCGGGTTCAGCGTTGTCTTGGTTTTGAGCATTTGATGTGCCTACGTTATGAGGTATAATGGGTTTTGATTGTGGAGGTGAATTTAGAATTAGTGTAATAACTTCGGGTGCAGTAGTTGCATCGGGTATAAGAGGAGTAAACGGAGTTATATTAAGTGACGAGTCTCCCCCCGCATCTTCTTCATAAGGGTTGGTATTGCTCCCACTGACCTTGAAATCCTCCAGGAACGCAACACGCTTGGTTTCAACAATACGAGTGACATGGGAAGGAAATAGAAACGATAACCCTTTGAGTGATCAGGATACTCGATAAAGAAGCAGGTAACTGTTTTAGGGTCAAGTTTCCTTAGGAAAGGATTGTAAAGTTTTGCTTCAGCAATGCAGCCCCATACTTTCATATATTTAAGACTCGGTTTCCTTCCTATCCAATGTTCATAAGGATTTTTAGGGACAGACTTAGAAGGAACTATATTGAGTATATGAATAGTTGCTTTTGATGCTTCAGTCCAGAGGAATAATGGTAAATCATTGTTGGCTAACATACTATGCACCATGTTCATGAGGGTACAATTTCTTCGTCCAGCGACACCATTCTGCTGAGGTGTACCTGGCAGGTGTATTGGTTCACAATCCCCTGGCCCTTACAAAACTCATAAAATGAACTAGGGTGTGACCCACATCAGTATGTCTTCCATAATATTCATTGCCTCTATTTGATCTCACAACTTTAATTTGACAACCTAGTTGTTTTTCAACTTCAAATTTATAATCTTTAAAAGTTGTAAGAGATTCAGTTTTTTCCTTAATGAGGTATGCCCAGTTATGCCAGCGATTTGGTAAGGACCACTAATGCCAGTATGAATGAGTTCTAATAAATTAGAGCTCCTAGTGGCACCTTTCTTATTCGCTAATGTCATTTTACCTTTAAGGCATTTGACACATGTTCCAAAATCAGTGAAATCGAGAAGAGGTAAGACTTCATCCTTTACTAGTCGAGTTAATCGTTCTCATGAGATGTGGCCTAAATGTTGATGTCACAACATGGATGAAGTCTCTAAGTCTCGTTTCTGTTTTATCTTTGTGAGTGATTCATTAATGTTGTATGACAACAAAGATTTGGAAAAATCATCTAGTTCTAATCTATAGAGACCACCATCCAGAATGTCGGTACCATAAACAATGGAATCATAGAGAATAGAGAGTGCGATGACCATGAGAAACAACAAAACCATCTATGTCTAACTTTGGTCCTGATATAAGGTTTCAAGTTACCTCAGGAACATATATGGTATCATAAATTTTAATGCATAAACCAGTTTTTAGAAATAATTGTAAGGTTCCTATTACCTTCACTTCTAATTCTCGATCATCCCCAACTTTAAGTGTTCTTTGGTTTCTTCCAGCCTCTGGATTGAAAAGAATCCCTGAGTAGAATTGGTCACATGGACCATAGAACCAGAAGTAAAACACCAAGAATTAGCAGGAACTAAAACTACAGGACTCAAGTATCATGAAAAAATGATTACCTTTCTTAGCAAGCACTCCTTAAAGTCAGGGCATTCCTTCTACTTATGTCCTGTCTGTTTGCAGAACTTGCAGTAAGATTTGCCTAAGGAGTTCTTAGAGCTAGAAGGTGCACTTGTATTAGGATTAGACTTTTGGACTTTAGAAGCATCCTTCCTTGAGTGATTATTCTTCCTCTTCTTAGAGCTGGAACTAGTAAAGTTTGCAACATCAATAGTTCTATCCATCTTCATATGCTCTTCCTCTGCACACATATGGCAATCAGCTCACTCATCGTACATTTGTTCTTCTGAGTGTTATACTTGGTCTTGAATGCTTCATAAGATGAAGGAAGCGAAGTGATTATGAATGTACGAGAAAACCATCATTAATCTCCATGTCTAATCTCTTCAACTTGTGGGGCATGTCGTTCATCATCATGATGTGCTCACCGATGTCGTTCCTCCCATCATAATTAATAGTCACTAGCTTGAGGATTAAAGTACTAGCGTGTGCTTTAGATGTTCCTTTGAATTAATCCTCCACAAAAACCAAGTAGGAGTTAGTATCATCAAAATCTGGAATGGCTCCTCGAATTGGAGTCCTAATGGTTGCTTCATGAACATGAGAGACATGCGATTACACCTAGTCCACTTTTCAAAAGTCATCTGCTAAGCAGTGGTATTTGAGGAGTAAGGTCTACAAGCTTATCCCCTCTTAAAGCATAGTCAAAATCAAGCAAAGTAATAGTTAGCATGAGAGAGTCCTTCCATTTCACAACTCTAACCAACTTGTTTTAGTTGGTTAATTGTATTGCAATATCAAACACTTTTGATACGAGGTTTTCACTTAACGACTCTTGAAGTCGGACGAGGTGTTGCAATATGTATCAAGGCCACGAATTTGACAGACTCACAAAAACCTATGTACTCGCCTAAAACAACGAACCGCGACGGAAACGTCGGGGAGTCATGTCACATTCCAGGCAGCAAGTTATCACCAGTCAAGGGTGGAATCCCGCAATTGGGTGCTGAGAGTGGAAATAATATGAGCGAATTATGATACTCAGATAGAAGTCTTAATGTGATGTAAGGGCATGTTACATTAAGGCAGGCTTAAGTAATGACCATTTTAGTTTTGAAGCTTTGATATTGTCTATTATGAACATCAAAATAATAGATTAAGTAATTAGAAAATTTTACTTAAATGAAGACAAAACACCTTCGGGCGGAAGTGTAATCATCTAAGCAAGTGTACAAAGTAATTGTGATAAGCTTTGGCTAGAAATGAGACAATTACCTTAGTTATGCACTTGTTAAGTATGCTAGACCTGAATGAATTAAATAAGTTTTGGCTAGAAATGAGACATTCACGTTTGTAAGGCATAATTAACATAGCTTCTTATTATATTTGAACAATAAATAGATGTATCAAATCACCTTTGGGCAGAAGTGATACATCAGAAGCTCATTCAAGTTAAGCTATTTGGTTTTGTAAAAAGTTATCTGATTCTGTTTGAGTGTTTTCAACACCAATTATTTAATAGCAAACACTCTGTTAGCGCTAAAATTCAGTTCACAATAATAGCTTAATAAAGTAATGAGATTTCAAGAAAATCTTGATATTTCGAGAACATGTTAGAATTTGGAAAAAGTTAGATTTCGAAAAAAATCGAGTTTTCGAAAAACAAGTGAGTTTTCGAAAAAATCATATTTTCAAAAAACAAGATAGGTTTTTGAAAAAACTTGAGCTTTCAAAAAAAAACACGAGTTTTCAAAAAATTTATGTTTTCGAATCTTAATGAGATTTCAAGTTAGATTTCGAGTCTTATAAAATCTCGAAATCTCTTATGCTTCGAAAACTTGTTCCCCAAGATTAGAATATCTGATTATAGCAGCTAGTTGTGATAAGGTTGAAATTCGCGTTTTAAGGGATCATGGGAGATATGTTTCCTGTTTTAATGCTGATTTATATTTATCTAAATATTTCAAAAGATTTTATCCATTAAAAGTATAACAAATTTTCAAAAACTTTTATAGATAAAACTAGATCAAAACAGGAAAAACACACTTTGATCCTGAATTCATTCCAAAATAAGGGATTTTTTTTCGAATTTTCGTAAAACATGATAAACCCTAAAAATAATAAAATCAAATTTTGGAATCCGAAATCTGAAAACTTTATATGCTTATACAAATTTTGAAACAATGATTATTTATGATGTGATTAAACATCTTATTTAGAACATAAAATGTGAATATTAAGCTTTAGCCGAACATCATGTTCTTGAGTTTTATCAGGTTTATTATAAACTTTGTTTTCCAGATTTTTAAATCCAGAGTTATGGAAACAAACAGAACTGATTGAGCAACATATGCTCTGTACCACATGTTGATCAGTCTCGTATAAAGATAACGGAAAACATGTAGAAATACTTGTAACAGCAGACAGGCCAACAGAGAATCCAGTCGGGGACGCATCCATAGAGTTTGACATAATTGTCAGCTTTATCTGGTTCCTCCTTAGGGTTAAGTTCTTGATGGTAAAACCGAATTCTAGGGTTGAGAGTTCGTATGGAGAGAAAGGTAGATGGAGACGATTTTATGATGTTATGATAATTATAATTGTGTAACCTTTAACCTCTCTAATTATCTCATAATAATACACCCAAGAGGAAACCTAATTAGTTAATAAGGGTAATATGGTCCATCAACAATTACCATCTAATTATATAATAGGTATAATATATTTTGATCTATATATGATATAAATGATTATACGGCTACAAGATTATATACCACATTATTAATATATTTAATCTTACACAGTGATGTTCAGGAAGTTCAATTAGGGAAAAACTATGAATGAAAATCGGATGACGCTAATTGAAGATCCAAAAACTAGACCAGGGTTTGGCCTCGTTGATTGAATCTGAAAATCTGCAAGGAATTGACCCTGCAAAAAACAACAAACCGGAAGGCTCGTCACAGAGGTGGGAGGGCCACTCTGCGACCACCCTCTAGCGTGTAAATAAGTACAAGTTTTAGAGATAGAAAGTTGAGAGAGAAAATTAGGACAAAGATACAAGACAACGTACTTGAAATGTACTTGGAGGGAAGTATTTATATTTGAGCAGTAGATGACGTTATCCGCCTTATCGCACTGTTTGATATGCGTCCAATGTGGAGGCTGAATAGTCATTGTCATTCACTTGGTGAGAGGAGCATTTTGTCCTCCGTCGACCGGACATGAGGTCTGGTATCATATCTATAACAAGAAAATGAACCTTACTATTAAGAAGCGTATGACTTGATCACAACTATCTGTGGTGCACTTAACATGGAGTATCTTCTTCACTTGGTATGATGTGCTCAAAATGCAACATATAAATTATGTCAAACAAGGCATAAAATCAACCCTTTTTCAGTACTAATGTTGGAAAAAGCATGTTTCTTTGTTTACTTTTAAATTACAGGATCAAAAGACCTTAAACGAAAAAAAGAACAAATTAACAGCAGAAACCAATACAAATACAAAGAAGAAGGATTGACACGACTTGCGGAATCCCATTCACATCCAAAATAACAAAAATAACAAAGACAGAAGCTCAGGCACGAGGCCGTGCCCAGTCAAAGATTCTCTGCAGAAAAAGAAAACAACAAAAGACAATCAACACGGGGCCGTGCCAGCTCAACATGGGTCGTGGTCAACTTTAAGATTCGTAGAATCTTAGATAGTACAGCAAGTACACTGACCACGGGGCGTATTGGTTCAACGACCTGAAATCTGCATTAATTAAGGGAGAGAAAAAGTCCACCACGGGGTCGTGCCACGTGGGTACAGGGCCGTGGTCACCTTCCATTTTCAGCTATAAATAGAGGTGCTTGGCTTTGAAGAAAGGCATCTCTTGACAAACCACTTCTCTCACACTTGCCATCAGTCCACCACCACTACAACACCAACACCCGCCACTATCGTCCATCTTTCATCTTTTAGAGTGTGTAGTAGTCTCGGGATCCAAGATTGATCGTAGGAGTTCTTATCAAACAAAGGCCATTCTTGGCTAAATCTCTTATATCACTTGGTGAAGACAAATCTATGTATGTATTAATGACTTTAATAACTAGTTTTTTATATTGAAAGTGAAATTTATTTAAACGTTTCTTCATGTTTCATTGATTCACTCATTCGTGTCTTTACGCTCTATATAAAGTGCGTTAACTACCTGGAAGAGGGTTAGATAGGTGTTTGGGTAAAGTTCTTGTCTCATTTAGTATATAGATCCTACGAGGACTTGGTTCAAGCTTATTAGGACTTCCCTTGAGGCAGATAACATCAAATCGGGGGAGTAAGAACGGCTTGAACCCCTTATATATAAACTACTATTAAAACTTTACCTGGCCTTGCGGGACTGTATCCCTGCTGACTCAGACCAATATGGCTGAGGGTAACGTCACCTTTACATGAGGGGTCTACCACTGTTCGCATTAGTAACTTACTTAATTATCTTCCAATATTCCGACCTTGCGGGATCCATGCTTACTCAAACCAATAGGTTGAGGGTAACGTCGCCTTCACAAGAGGGGCCTACTACTACTATAACTACAATAATCTCTTAAAGTGTCCAAAGTGCGGAAATCATCAAAGGATATGTAAAAGAGGAGTCGGAACCAAGTGATTCTTTCTTGTCCATTTGTTTTCCTTTTTATTTACGTTTTTACTTATATATTTTTACAACTTTCAAAACTTTTATCAAAATTTGGTTAGATTAGACGTTAACGATAAGCCGGTACTAAAAGCTCTTGTGTCCTTGGACGACCTCGGTATCTTACCATCACTATACTACGTCCATGATGGGTGCACTTGCCCTAACGTGTGTAGAGTGGTAGTATTTTATCGTGTTTTATAAATTTAAAGCTTGATCTACGAGTAAAAAGTGCATAAAATATAACAAAATTTATAACCTGCTCGCACCACGTCAAGTTTTTGGCGCCGTTGCAGGGGTACAAGGATTTTAAGAAAGTTTAAAATTAGCGGCCTAATCAAATTCTGTACATTTTCCAAACTGCGCACCCGTTTTCAAAATTTATTTTTCTTTACAGTAGGATTGCCATGAGGCCGTGTCAGCTGGCCACGCCCCCGTGCTGCAAAAATTAATCAAAAATTTTCAAAACGCCCAGATACAGGCTTGCCCACGGGGCCGTGCTTGTTCAGCACAGGGCCGTGGTCATCTCCCTGTTAAATTTTATTTTTCTGTTTTCTGATCCTGAGGCTCGTTAATAATCTGATTATTTTCCATTGGATTACTACTCAGAAGATTACAACCACTACTACATTAAGAATGATTACAAGGAACCATATTGTACCATTTGCGGTGAATCCCATCCGGTACAACATTGTTACCTTTTTCAACCATCAACCTCATACTCCACATATGAAGAATCAAGGTTTGAGCTCCAAAAACCAAGTTTTGATTGGGATGCCAATCCGTTTAAAACAAACGACACTCCACCAACAATCATTCCCGAAGCCGAAAGCCTCATATAAAGTCTCAAGAACTTAGAACTCTTACTTAAGAGATCCCGTGAGAAAGATGAGGCCATTTGTACTAAAGAGATAATAATCGAAGAGGTAAAAACAGAAGAACCAAACTGAAAAACTCACGCATGAACCAAACCACGAAGAAGGTAAACTTAAAAATGATGATTTCCAAACAAAACAAAATTTTCAAGAAACTCACATTTTACAACCTTCTTTTGAAAATCATTGTTTGGTATCTCCTCGTGCCAAGTTGTTAAAAGAGCTAAACACTACTACTAAAATCGAGGAAATGGTTAGCATTAAATTAACAAATGATCAAATTTCACTAATACAAGATGAACACCATGAATTGAACATAAAACCGGTGCCATGTTTTTTCAAAACATCTTCGTTAGTAACGTGTTAATTGATAAAGATCTTTGTATTAACATAATGCCAAACTACATTTTCGAAAAATTAGGTACCAGTGATTTTTCCCCACTTAAAATTCCTATTTTTCTCTCTAATAAAAAAATGATGAAAACCAAAGGGATTATTGAGTATGTCTTAATTCAAACAAATCAAATGGTAGTACCAACAGAATTTATCATCCTAGATGATGTTCTACTCATGTTGGGACAACCATTTATAAAAACCCATCAAGCCTTAGTCAATCAGAAGCAAAACAACCTACCACTCAAATTAGGGGCCGACAAAAGGTACGCCAATCTTAACCAATCAATGAAATATTCAATTGGCAATGACGACCCCCTAATTGAAGATGAAGTAGAGCCACCCAATACGGAAGAAACAAAAGAGCAACTCGTGGAAGAAGAGGTCACCGTCGAACAAACCTTTTCAGCCATCAACCTTAACAAAGAAGAAAATAAACGGTCTCTTAAAGACCCACCGTCGTTCGAACTTAAGGAACTACCAAAAGGTCTAGAATACGCATTCTGAGACGATCATGGTAAGCTTCTCGTCATCATTTCTTCAAAATTAACACTTAAAAATTAATAAAACTTTTGAAAAAACACAAAAAAGCAATCGTATGGAAACTTATGGACATCAAAGGCATCAATCCATCCATGTGCACACACTAAATTTTAATAGAAGATGACTATAAAATGGTAATACAACCACAAAGAAGAGTAAATCCAAATGTTCAAGAAGTGGTTAAAAATGAAGTCATCAAACTACTAGATGTCGGACTCATCTATCCTATCTCCGATAGCCCTTGGGTGAGTCCCGTCCAAGTAATACCAAATAAAGGAGGTATGATGGTTGTAACTAATGAAAAAAATGAACTTATTCCAACAAGAACCATCACCGGATGGAGGGTTTGTATAGACTATCGTAAATTAAACGAGGCAACAAGGAGAGACCACTTTTCTTTGCCATTTATCGACCAAATACTAGAAAGACTATCCGCTCATAAATTTTATTTTTTTAGATGGTTTCTCTGGATATTTTCAAATTCCCATTGCACCGGCTGACCAAGAAAAAATAACTTTCACATGTCCCTATGGAACTTTTTCTTATCGACGCATGCCTTTTGGTCTATGCAATGCCCCCACAACATTTCAACGTTGCATCATGGCCATCTTCCATGATATGATAGAAAAGACCATGGAAGTTTTCATGGATGACTTTTCTATCTTTGGAGATACATTTGACCAATGCCTCGATAACATTGAACGAATGCTATCCCGATGTGAGGAAACTAACCTCGCCCTTAATTTGGAAAAAAATGCCATTTCATAGTAACGGAAGGAATAGTACTTGGTCGTAAAATCTCAAGCGAAGGAATAGAAGTTGATCGGGCAAAAATAGACACTATTTCCCGATTACCTCCCCCAGTCTCCGTTCGAGCCATACGAAGTTTCCTAGGACATGCCGGATTTTACAAGCGATTTATCAAAGAATTTTCAAAAATCTCTAGATCTCTAACAAAATTACTTGAAAAAATGCCTCATTCATCTTTGACAAGGATTGCAAAATAGCTTTTCTTGCACTAAAAGAAATGCTAGTCAATGCACCAATCTTGGTAGCGCCTGATTGGAAACTACCTTTTGAAATCATGTGCGATGCAAGTGACTTCGCGGTTGGAGCGGTCTTGGGGCAACGAAAAGAAAAACATGTTCACCGAATATACGATGTAAGTAAAACTCTTAACGATGCTTAAGAAAATTATACAACTACCAAAAAAGAATTCCTTGTCGTAGTATTTGCCTTTGATATATTTCGTTCCTATCTTGTTCTTTCTAAAACAATAGTTTATACGGACCCTGCCGCCATTCAATACATTTTTAAAAAACAAGATGCCAAACCACGCTTGATTAGGTGGATTCTTCTCCTACAAGAATTCAACATTGAAATAAAAGACAAACGAGGGGCGGAAAACACCACCCCTAATCACTTATTTTGCTTGCAAGATCCCGCTTTGGAGCTAACTCGAGAAGAGCTCATCAATGAAAATTTCCCCATCAAATCCTTAGAAATGATCGAATATCAAGAAGAACCATAGTACGCCGACTATGCTAACTATCTCGCTAGTGGCATTTTAGTAGTAGGATGGTCATATCATTAAAGAAAAAAATTATTTGCCGATGTCAAGCACTACTTTTGGAAATATCCATATCTTTTGAAAATTTGTGCCGACCAACTTACACGAAGGTACGTCCATGGTCAAGAAGCAAGAAAGATTATTCGCCATTGTCATGAAGGACCATATGGAGGATATCATGGAGCAACAAGCACCACACGTAAGGTATTTGATTCAGGATTTTATTGGCCAACCATTCATAAGGATGCATATAATTTAATAAAACATGTGAGCATGCCACGAACAGGCAATATCTCATCAAGAAATGAAATGCCTCAAAATGGCATCCTTATTTGTGAAATCTTTGATGTTTGGGGTTTAGATTTTATGGGACCTTTACCACCATCAAGAGGAAACAAATATATTCTTATGACAGTCGATTACATGTCCAAATGGGCTGAGGCCGAAGCTCTTCAACAAACGATGGAAGAGTTGTGGTAAAATTCCTAAAACGATTATTCTCTCGTTTCGGCACTCCAAAAGAACTTATTAGTGATAGAGGCACCCATTTATGTAATTACCAATTAACCATAATTTTAACAAAATATGGGGTCTATCATCGTGTTTTAACCACCTATCACCCTCAAACCAACGGCCAAGCGGAAGTAACCAATCGAGGTTTAAAAAGAATCCTAGAAAAAATTGTGGGTCAAAATAGAAAGGATTGGGTGGATAAATTAGACGATGCTTTATAGGCCTTCCGAACAGCCTATAAAACACCAATAGGAACTACCCCATATAAGCTCGTCTATGGAGAAAAATGTCACCTCCCAGTTGAAATCGCACACAAAGCATACTGGCCATTAAAAAACGTAAACCTAGACCAAGAAACTTCCGGTAAAATCGATTCTATCAGTTAAATGAATTAGAAAAATGAGAAATCAAGCATATTCCAACTCTGAAATTTATAAGGAACCATGAAAAACATACACGATAAAATAAGCAAACTTAAAGAATTTTAGGAGGGGTATCAAGCGCGCTTGTTTAACTCAAGACTTCGGTTGTTTCCGAAAACTCAAGTCTAGATGGTCGGGACCTTTTTCCATTACCCAAATCTTTCTACATGGTGCTATAGAATTAAGCCTCCAAACATTGAACCTTTCAAAGTTAACGGGCAAAGGCTTAAGCTCTATAGAGGTTTCATTGAGGATGAGGAAGTTGAAATAACACTCCAAGAAGCGGAAAATTGATCAAGGAATAATCAAACGTTGATTGTAAATATGTATATCTTTTCTTTTATTTTAAATATCTCGTAGGAACATTTGGGAGGCGATACAAGAATAAAAGCGAAACAAGTAAGTACCAAAAAGGGAACCCTCAGAGAAACGGTCACATATATATACAAAAATTGGCCACGGGGCCTTGCCCACCAGGCACGGGGCCGTGGCAAAACTGCAGACGGGTTTATAACCCCCTTTTCTTCAATTTTTCAACACAAAACCACGACTCATTTCTCTGACTTAGCCGGTTCCTGCCCTACTACCGCCGATTTTTTACGAATTCCGTCTGAAATCCATCAACAAGGTATGATTTTCCACAAACCCTCGTTCAGAACCGAAAAAAGTAAAAATCAAAGGGGGTAAACAAGTAGTTTGTGCGAAATTCGCACTTGGGGTTTGATTTTCGGGTAAACCGCACAAGATGAACAAAATTTTTTAAATTTCGAAACTGGCTCGAAAACCTTAAAATTGGGTTAACAGAAGGTTCACCACGGGGCCGTGCCCACTAACCACGGGGCCGTGGGCACCCCAGTCTGAAGACACGGGGTCGTGCCTGGTAGGCACGAGGCCATGTCTAGACCCCCGATTGTCTTAGTGGTTCTTTCTTGCAGGAATGGCACCTCATAAGTTCCTAAGGTTCAAAATTTCTGAGCTTGAGTACAAAAACCGCTTTGAAGTGCTACAAGCAAGGGATGAAGAACCACCAAGACAAGTGTGTTATACCACGCTTGAAACTATGGGGCAAATGGAGAGATACGATGCTCTAATCACTAGTCCACTCCGTACCTTTCTAGAGACCCGACTCAAATATGTTCACGAGTACGACATGGAATTCTTAAGCACACTCATTTTCGAGAAGAATGAGTCGGATCAATTTGAGTCAAATGCAATTCAGTTTAGGTGTGGGGGACAATGGTATAGCATTTTCGTGGCCCAGTTTGGCGTGAATATTGGGCTATACACTGAGGAAGACACAACTAAGCCAGACTTCACGGAAGGAGTCCGTGAACTCCCATATAACTTGAGACAAGCTGCATGGGCACAGATTGGGGATGGCCATTACGATGTGAGCAACACAAAGAGCACAAAAATAAGGGACCCGCTAATTCGATACATTCATCGGGTCCTTAGTTGCTCTTTGTGCCAAAGGAAGGATAATGGTGGGGTGGTAAATCTTTGGGAGCTACCTTGCCTAGATTGCATCCTGAATCCCCAACCTATCGATATCGCCCACATGTTGTTGAGGAACATGGCCTCAAATGCCACCGCCAACACCCGCACACCGATATTCTTCGGAGGATGGATCGCCAAGCTAATCAAGAATTACATTAGGCGCACCTTGAGTGGGTTTCACAAGGGAGTGGGTGTGGCAAGGGCCGATCTAGCATTATGCCGAAGTTTGGGTTTTATCATCGATTGCAACAATGGCCTCATGAGCTTTAAGGATGCACGTGGCCGGGTGTGGAACCCAAATGACCCGCATGAGGTCCTCGCAATCGAAGATGACCCTAACCGTCCTCGATACTCCTGTACGCCCCGGGTCCTCCTCTCATGGAGGAGTTGATTTTCCTAACCTCCAAAATTGATATAATATCATGCAGGAAAACCTCCGAGTGTCTAGGAAGGCCTACCGCTTGGATAAAGCTCAAGCAGCTGGATTGGAAACATGGAACGCAATATCGTTAGCATGCAAACCGACATTACCTACATCCGGGAGCACATGGCGTATCATGACGAGGAGGAGGAGGAGGAAGAGGGAGAGGACATGGACTCGGACTAGGTGATGGTGGTGGTGGGCGACATATCGATCCTTCAGGTTATCTCTTTCTAACCTTTGAACAATTTGGTATTTTCCGGGCTGCGTCCCAATAAATAATTTGCTTCTCTAAACAATTTACTTTCTTGCATTTTTATTTTTTCGTGTGATGATGGTTGAACAAGTGAACACTCGTAATGTAGGAACCTTGTTATTTTGTGTTAGATTGTTTTATTATAGTAGGATTATAGTTTACACGTAGCCTGGGGGGCTTGGACACACTAAGCACAGTGGTCCCCAAGCCTAGAAATGAGACACTAAGCAAGGAAACACAACTCACAATCTGTTACATATAATTGCCACGGGTCCGTGCCCATAGCCCATGCCCCCGTGCCCAACATTCTGTAAGCTTTTCAAAATTCATGTTACTGGCACTTTGGCCATGGGGCCGTGCCTAGCTAGCACGTCCACGTGCCCAGTGACCAGTAACCTTAAACTTTGTTGTTTAACCCCACTTTTTACATATTTAATCAAAATAAATCCTATTTTGGACACATTAAGGACGATGTGTAATTTAAGTGGGGGGGGTGTTAAAACCTTGAATCATTTGTCCTAAAATCAAGCCTTATACAAAACTTACCTTGGAAAACTGCTAATCACCCTAAATATTTTTCAAAAAATTTTTACTTATCTTGGTTTAGTTTGGAAAATAAGTTCTAAAAATTATGTTTTGACAAATTCACACCTGATATCGTCGTGATAAAAAGAACCAATTAAGAAAATAAAAAAAAACAGGCATAACAAATCTTTGTAAAATTTGATTATATATACACTTTTACATTATAAAGCTTTCCCACAAAAGTGAGCTTTTGAGCCTTTATCGAGCATACAAATACATATCTATACTAATTGCTCAATATTTCGTTTCTTGTGTGAATAGCTTGTTTGGTTCTTACAAATCTAGAACTTGCCAAAGCAATACGTTCCCAATCCTCACCCACACTAATCCAAGTAAGTAAATGATACAGGCACTAGGACTACAACTCATTATTCATTAAAACTTTTATTTTCCTTTTCATATCTCCCTAGTTAAACCCCTTTGAGCCTTAACCCTTTCATTTCTAAACCCTCATAAATATAAACTTTTGCAACAACAACCAACCACATCCACAAAAATTTCTTTTTATTTACACCATTTAGTTTTAGTAACAAGTTCAGTTATAAATAACTAAGTATGGCTTAGTTTCAACTTTAGCTAAAAAAAGATAAAAACATTGGTTAAAGTTTTTTTTCCTAAGCCACAAAAATTGTTCGAAAAAACCGACACTTTTACGTTTTTCACCATTTTTTCCCAAAAATAACTACCCCTAGACAGAACCTACCCTTTTAAAGTCGTCTTGATATTTACAAATATTAAACGTCATAAATGAGGAGGTTTGATTTTTTGTCAAGCCTATGGTAGGCGTAAGCACCACATCGGGTCTGAACGATTTCACTTAAACACCTTCGGCCGAGTGTTGAGTGACCACTTGTGAGGTATGTAAATTTGTATATAAATTAATTGAATTTTATAAAGGCATGTTATGCCCAAAACAAATAATTTTTCTTAAAATATGTTCTAAATAAATCATAACGAATAAGATTGTAAATAAAATAAAAACAAAATAAATTTAGAACTTGGATTCGCGATACTCTAAAGGTAAGCCCAAAAACTTCTCTTCTACCAATTCTGTTTGGGTGTGTAAGCCACATTATAGAATTTTGCTTGATGACAAACAAAGATTCAAGTGTGGGGTATTTGATGTGCGTAAAATGCAACATATAAATTACGTTAAACAAGGCATAAAATAAACCCTTTGTTGGTACTAATGTTGGAAAAAACATGTTTCTTTGTTTACTTTTAAATTACATGATCAAAAGACCTTAAACGAATAAAATGAACAAATTAATAGTAGAAACCAACACAAATACAAAGAAGAAGGATTGATATGACTTTCCGAACCCCCATTCACATCCAAAACAACAAAAATAACGAAGACAAAAGCTCAGGCACGGGGCCCTGCCCACCAGGCATGGGGTCGTGCCCATTCAAAGATTCTCTGCAGAAAAAGACAACAGCAAAAGACAACCAACACGGGGTCGTGCCAGCTCAATATGGGCCATGGTCAACTTTAAGATTCACAAAATCTTAGATAGTACAAGTGCACTAACAACAGGGCCGTGCTCTACCACCACGGCGCGTGTTGGTACAACGACCTTACATCTGTAGTTAATGTAGGGAAAGAAAAAGTCCACCACAGGGCCGTGCTAGGTGGGCACGGGGTCGTGGTCGCCTTCTGTTTTCAGCCATAAATAGAGGTGTTTGGCTTTGGAGAAAGGCATCCATTGGCAAACCACTTCCCTCATACTTGCCATCAGTCCACCACCACTACAACACCAACACCCACCACTATCATCCATCTTTCATCTTTTAGAGTGTGTAGTAGTCTCAGGATCCAAGATTGATCATAGGAGTTCTTGCCAAACAAAGGCCATGCTTGGCTAAATCTTGTACATCACTTGGTGAAAACAAATCTTTTATATGTTACTTTTGATTTCCAATCTTTGGCAACTTTTTTATTGGGTATGTATTAATGACTTTAATAGCTAGTTTTTTCTAATGAAAGTGAACTTTATTTAAACATTTCTTCATGGTTTGTTGATTCACTCATTCGTATCTTACGGTCTATATAAAATGCGTTAACTAACTAGAAGGGGGTTAGATAGGGGTTTGGGTAAAGTTCTTGTCTCGTTTAGTGTATAGATCCTGCGAGGATTTGGTTCAAGCGTTCCCTTGAGCAGATAGCATCAAATCGGGGGAAGTAAGAATGGCTTGAACCCCTTATAAATAAACTACTATTAAAACTTTACTCGGCCTTGCGGGACTGTATCCTTGTTGACTCAGACCAATATGGCCGAGGGTAACGTCACCTTCACATGAGGGGTCTACCACTTTCGCATTAATAACTTACTTAATTATCTTCCAATATTCCGACTTTGCGGGACTGTATCCCTGCTTACTCAAACCAATAGGTTGAGGGTAACGTCGCCTTCCCAAGAGGGGCCTACTACTATAACTAAGATAATCTCTTAAAGTGTCCAAAGTGCGAAAATCATCAAAGGATATGTAAAAGAGAGTCGGAACCAAGTGATTCTTTCTTGTTTATTATTTTCCTTTTTATTTACGTTTTTACTTTTATATTTTTAAGAACTTTCAAAACTTTTATCAAAATTTGGTTAGATTAGACGTTAACGATAAGCCGGTACTAAAAGCTCTTGTGTCCTTGGACGACCTCGGTATCTTACCATCACTATACTACATCCACGTTGGGTGCACTTGCCCTAACGTGTGTAGAGTGGTAGTATTGTATTTTATAAATTTAAAGCTTGATCTACGAGTAAAAAGTGCCTAAAATATAAACAAAATTTTAACCTGCTCGCACCACGTCATGGTACATCAATTTTTAGACACTGCTCCATATTTTACGTTATTAAATTTGGTTTGGTTTATGAGAGATTATTCTATTAATTAGTGGCAATTTCAACCCGTGTGGTCTTTGAGTAGGCTGTGTTTCATCTCTGAGGGGTCCGATAAAAAATATTAGCTAAAAGGGGTACACATCAAACAGGTCGAAAATCGTCTAGTTGCATATAACCTGCATAGAAAAGGTTTAAATTTATACCATCTTAATATATGGAAAAATAAGTGTGAGTCACTGTCTACCCAACCTGGTTGTTTTAACCTGTGATAATAATGATCCTTTTCAACCCAAATTAGTTACCCTACGTGTAATGCCTTGTTTTTTCGTATTTCCTTAATTAGAAAGTGTAATTGTATTTCGATTTATGGAAACTAGTATTCGTATCGCATTCGTATTTCATTCCGAACCTTGCAATCCGAGACTTTGATCGTAATAAATTTTTTTCTTACTTAATACATACTTGTCTTACATGCATATGATCATTAATTACGTGTTTACATACAAACCGATACTTGTTATACGTTCAAATACTCATACATACATACTCGATACTCAAAATATGCTTACATACATGTTATACACTTAAAAATATGCCAAAACACCAAGTTTTAGCTTAAAATGAAGGAAAAACCAAGTTCGGGGGCCAATTTGAAAAATCTGCCAAAGTAGGCCTTTGGCGGGGGGGGGGGGGGGGAGGATAAGCTAAATCCTCTCAGCAGGGTGCGAGAGACCCCAATCCGCAGAAAGTTGTTTCTTGCTTTCGGGTTGGCCCATGTTTCACACTTTTTTTACACCCAATCACCTCTAACCCTCATTTAACTCAAAACCCTATTAAACCACTATATAAGCTAGCTTCCTAACACTCATTTCCACTTTCCAAACTCCTCTACACTCTCAAAACACTCCTAAATCAGTTATAAACTCAAGAACAAGGCAGAAAACTTTAAGTGCAAAAGTGAGTCCAAACTCACTTTTCTTAATCTTTTCTTAATCAAATCTTCCTCTACTGTAACATTCGTCGTAAAACGGGTTTCAAAACCGCTTCGTTTAATAATCAAATATTCGGTTAAAAGTTCGTTGCGTATTTATTTTTCCGGTTATTTTAAATATCTCCTAATTAATAAATATTTTAGAATTTAAAAACCATAATTAATAAATAAAACAATAAGTAAGTTAAATTAATCTTTAATAATAAATCAAAAAGTAAAATAAAAATAAAAAGGGTAGCCGGGTCTCAAACCCGGGTCTCCCGCTTGTACACAAACAACCTTCACCACTACACTACACACACATTTGTGATTAAAACTGAAATCAATTAAGTTTTATATTAAAACTCGCATATCACCTGTTTGAATCACGACTGTAACCGCCAACTTCAGTCAAGGTCAATGTCTGTTTTAGAGAACGGAAAAAAGTTACGATTTCGAAATCAAAATCGAATTAAACTCCAAACCGTTTAAAGTTTAAATCATCAACCCGTAATTCAAGCTCCGAAACTGAAATCTTACGATTAGAATTCACTATAAATACCGATGCACACACCACAAATACCTCGCTCAATCCTTTCGAAACCTCACTATAATTCTCTCTGATCGAAGTCTTGACCGCCGGAAGACGGCTGCACTAGCCGGAAACTCTCGCCGGAATTGCAATTCAAGGTCGTCGAAGACTTAGCCGGAAGTCTGAAGAAACTCTCTATTTTGGTATATCATGTTCCTTAATCTCTCCATTCAATCTAATATGAGTTTGTTAAGATATAGTTGTTAAATTAAACAAATCAGTCGGGATTACTGTTCTGTGTTTTTAGAGTGAAGAAGATGAAGTTTAACATGTATACTAATATAATTAAAATCGGGTATTAAACCGGGTTAGACACACAGTCCAGCGGTGGACTGTGGGCAAAACTAACAAGCACGTTCCGGGTTCGAGCTTTGCTTGTGACCGATAGTTCTGATTAAAATTCGTTTTTTTAAAAGGAGTATGTGCTTTCGGCAACCAGTTAATAAAAGTATATATCTCCCAACAATTACGGGTCAGACACCCAGCCCAGTTGGTAGGGCTGGGTGCAAATGAATACAAGGTCGCGAGTTCGATGCTGCGGGTAGACAGCGGTCCGATGATTTTAAATCTTTTTAAAATAAATGATTTCTGAAAATATACTAACTAATGTTTAAGTATAATTAAATTAGAGAATATTTCGGGTTAGACACGTAGCTCAGTTGGTAGAGCTGCGTGCACGTATACGAAAGGTCACGGGTTCAAACCTCACACGCTGCCTGAATTACATGCTATTCGACCGGTCAGACTCGGTCAGACCTGACAAGGTCAACTTATTTTTAATTTTTGTTTTCTTATTTTTTTATTAAATTGAAAAATTATTTAAAAATACTTAAAAAAATAAGATTTCTAAGGTTAAAAATTGCATTAAACTCACAAAAAATAAATCTAAAAATCTCATTAAGAGCACTAATTAAAAATATTAATCTCAGATAAAAATTTTTTATTTATCGAATTATTTCGTTATTATTTAGGTTAGTTTTCCCTTGTCGGTTGAATCATAAATTCGTGCGCATTCATCGTCATCAAGGAACGCACCCACTATGAGTGAATCTCTACAAATTTCCCGTTTATCACGTTTTGGGGTGTATCATGTGTCGCACTAATCCTTTATTTTATCTAAACACTTGTGCTTATATCATTTTGTGATCAAATGTGTATTGGTTGTTGTGTGATTTATATGAGGATCAAATTTATCATTTCAGTGAACGCATTTCATCAGGCCCATCAGCTCCCGTGGGATACGGGTTGAGCATCAGGTGCCTCATTAGATCGGCTCCGTTTGATTGAGCCTTGATCTCAAATACATCATCATTCATGTCATATATTCATTCAATGTGATTTGTGATTGTTTACATTGATATATTTGCTCACATGTGATTTATGCACGAATTTTCCTTAATAAGTAAAACATGCAATTATGAAAAATGTTTTATCAAGGTTCACTCGCCAACTTTTGTTGACCCAAAATTTCCCCCTGTTTTACACATGATACAGGTGATCCAGTTGAGGAAAGAAACACTTAGGACGGCCTAGAAGAATAAATAAGTTATTGCGTTGGAATAAACATTTAGATTTAGTTTTCTTTTGTATTTGTATGAATTTTGTTTATTGGATAATTAAGTTGTAACTTGAATTTAATAAATATGAAACTTCTTAGTAAATATCATGAGCTTTGGTGATAACCCATTTATGCCCCGACTTTTATTCCGCTGCGGGTCTCCTAAATCAGTTATAAACTCAAGAACAAGGCAGAAAACTTTAAGTGCAAAGGTGAGTCCAAACTCACTTTTCTTAATCTTTCTTAATCAAATCTTCCTCTACAAAGCTTGGAACACCTCTAGGATTGTCTCCATAGGTTTTCCATGGAAAACCAAGATGGAACAACACCATTTGAGGTCTAAACTTTCTGTTTAGGAAGATGAACTTGTAAATCTTATTTAAACATACTTTTTCTAAGACAAACTTGTGCTATTTGTGCCTCTAATCAAACCCATGGTTAGTGAAGCTAAGGTTATTTCATACAATTAGGAGGTGTAAAATACCTCCAAATTTCTGTTTTGTAAAGGGTTTAAACCCACAAGTGTTGAGCCAACCAAGCTTACAAGCTTGTGTTTGGTGAAGGTGTGATTACATGGAGGCCTTGGCTATCCAACTTTTCAATCCACCCCTCACTTGATGATTTCTATCCATTAAGCTACGGTTCACCTTCACTTGAGTAACAAGGCTACGACAGGTCCCCAAACGTTGCATGTTCGAGATGCACGCACCTAGCTTGCTTATTCGGTTCGAAGCGTAGCTTAGGGAAGTACTTTATTCATGACCATCCGGATTATCCTTGTGGCACTAGGTGTATTGGTGAATCTTACGAAAGAGGTTTAGAACGGTTATCCACCTACCTCCGTGCACGACTTCTATGACTTATATGACATCCATGAGTTATATGAAATCTATGATAAACTTGTACTAATATATGTAAACTATATACGTAAATAATAAATATAACCAAACCTTTGACTATGACCATACGGTTACTTGTCCTAATAGTAGGTTATTTTATTTAAAACCTAACCATCGTTACGATTCTATTGGGCATGACCCATAAAAACACAAACACCCTTTGGGGCTTATAGTGTCAAAAAACGAGCGTTAATGTCTAGATAAATACTTTCGACTATACATACTTTTTGCATACTTAAGTTCCTAAAATTACCACACTCCACCGTCATTCCAATACTCACACACCTAGTTTCCTTGTGTAGGATAACTCAGTGTTCATCCCCCAATCAACCTAAACGCTTTCACGGAATTAACTTTGCAAAACCGTGAGTACACTCGACACCCTTTTTATGTTTTACACTTTTGGGTGCAACATGTTAATTTATCCTAAACACACTAAATCACACTTCTATTTTATGAAATCACACAAACAATCCATCATAAATGCTATAGTTATGTGATACTTGAATTGTTTACTTGGTACATTCTTATGTGATACTAAATGTCATTAACTTCGATTAAGCCTCCCTTAACATGTATAGCGCTATAGGAGTAATGCACCGCCCGCATTCTTGTGGTCAATATTAAGTTTCCTTTTAATCTATTATGCGGTGCACTTGAGGATTGACTTGTAGTTCACATGCCTTGTTTACATTGATCACAGTATACTAGCTTTTCATGTGGATTTGTTTAAACATTTTTACTACTTATGCTATGATATAAAACTTGTGTACTCGCCAATACTTTGTTATTGAACTATACTTTTTAACATGTTGCAGGTTGATGAAGTTGGTATGATGAACTGAGTAGGATTGGCATAGAAATACGCTTAGAATGCTAAGTTAATTGTTATGTTTTGTCAAACTTATTTCATTGTTGTTATTTTGTATTCGAATTACGTTGTATTTGACAATTTGATGAATGAAATGAAATGGATTGCTTAATTAATTATTGTCACCATTAGTGTTATGATGTTTCGAGCAATCTCTTTCATCTCACTCTGATGTTTCCGCCATCAGTTGGGGTGTGACAAATTGGTATCAGAGCCATAACTATAGGGAATCAAGTAGAATTGCCATGTTCGACCTAGTCTATAGTTTAAGTGTCCAACTTGACCTATCTTGATTTTTGCTTAAAATGTTAATTCTTCTATTTGCTTCTTCCTATTTCTTTTGTCCTAATATATATGCAACGTGTCTTTCCTAAGACACTTAGACAACTTACACACTTGAAGACTTGAAGGCACTCATACTATAAACGAGACGATCTCACCAAAATAGGGGTGAAACCACACTTTGGTGATCACTCTCAATCCGCGTATTCGAATTTACACGAAATTACACCATCAAGTTAGGAGTAAAATCCACATCTTGATGGGAATTTCCATTTCATACTCTAGTGGACCCTTACCGACGAGTCAGAATTCCGCTCCTCGTTTGGTAAATACCAACCACGCTTAGGGTACGATGTTGTCAAGTTAGGGGTGAAACCCGCACCTTGTCAAATAGTCCCCATTCCTCGATTTTCAATCTCGCTAAAGTTTTGATTTTTCGATCGGTTAGAGATGTGTAGTAACTGGAAGGGTAAAGTGTTGTTAATCGCTTCTCGACGAGAGTATTTTACCTATAGGCCAAAGCACGTTTCTCTAATTTGAAAGGATCTCGATTCACTTTGGAATAGTCGATGTTTCTCAACCCGAACACTCTTATGTTTTATTAAGCCTATCTTTTATGTATCTCAATTAGGTGTTTTAATACTTGTTACCTTATTCATTTCTAAACCGATGCACAACCCGTACACCTTTCGTAACCAAAAACAATAATAATAATTCTCGTGAACCAACTAAATTTATACTCTTTGCACAAATCATATGTGTTATTGCTTTTGAATGCTTGTATGCCCATGCTATCTATGTGAATTCATATGTGTTACATGATACTTATATGCTCAAAATGATTTCTTTTTATAAAAACGCATTATGATCAAAGCCTTAATCTCTCTTCTATTGTCGAACCCTTTAGATGTCTTCCTCTCAAAGCGTTATGGGCAAGAAGAAGTCCAAATCAAGGTCCCATTCCGATTCGATGTCCAAAAAAGGCTGCATGAAGTTCATGGCCGAACAAATGGCCGAGCACATGGCCAAGGTCATACCCGAGATTGTCAGCAAGATTAAACCCCCACCCAATGTCGAATCACCCCACACCTCCGTCGACTCCAAGGCGGAACCACCTAAATCAACCTTTACCCATAAGCAATTTTGCTCTTGCAACCCCCAGCCTTTCACCGGCGAAGGGGACGCCACCAAGTTACTCAAATGGTTTGACGCCATTGAGGTTACTTTTATCCAAAGTGGTTGTCCCGACCACCTGCGTACCATGAATGCTACAGGAGTATTCTGATCGAGGGCTCTTGATTGGTGGACTTCCGAGCGTAACGCTCGTGGTAACGATGCCGCTCACGCCTCTCGTGGATTGAGCTCAAAAAGCTGATGGAGAATGAATTCTGTCCTCCCCACGAGCGCCAATGACTCGAGAATGAGTTTTCGAACCTTAAGCAGGTGGGGAATGAAAACGCCGCCTCATGGCCTGTTTTAAGCAGCTGAGTGTGATTTGCCCTAGCCAAGTTAACATGGCTGAAAAGGAAGTTTCCAAGTACATACGCTACCTCCCTCCTCACCTCACGGACCTTGTCGACACCACCTCACCCAAAACCCTTGAAGAAGCATTTCGCCTGTCTGCCCAACAGAACAATAACCACATCCTTTGTGAAGCCTCCAAGGCTTCATTAAGGAAAGCCCATCAAGACACCACCGAAGCCCTCACCGAGCCTACCTCATCCAAACCCCCAAGGAGCAACACCAAAGGCAAGAAGCGGAAGGCTTCGAGCCAGAACTGCGTGGTAGTCACTCTGCCAAACCCTCAACAGCTAGCCTTAGCCTCTCCCGAACCTATCAAGAAAGCATACACTGGGCCGCATCCCAAGTGTAACACCTGTCCTTTCCACCATCTGGTTAATGCCTCTTGTCGCCTATGCACTATCTGCAATAGGTATGGATACTGCGCCCAACAATGTCGAAGTGCTCCGCAAGCCCCACCAACTAAGCCCAAGCCATAACCGCACCCCAAAACCCTCCTGCCAACCAAAATCGAACACTTGCACCTACCGCTCGTGCCTGCTTCAAATGCGGAGATCCAAACCACTTCACAACAATTGCCTGCAGCGCAACAACAACAACAACCAGCAGCAGCCAAGCTCGCGATTGAGCCTTTGCCATCACAACCGCACAAGCTCAAAATGCCAACGATGTCATTTCGGGTATGTTTCTCATTAACAATGTTTACGCTACATGTTTATTTTATACTGGTGTAGATAAAAGCTTTATATCCGTTGAATTCGAACCATTGCTTATGTGTAGACGTTCTAAGTTGCCTAAATCATTCGAAGTCGAAGTCACTGACAAGAAATCCGTCACTGTTGATTCCGTCCTATCCGATTGTTCTTTGAATCTCAATGATCATACGTTTTCCATTGTCCTTATACCCATGCAAATGGGTAGCTTCGACATCATAGTAGGTATGGATTGGCTTAGGCGGGTGCATGCTGAAGTTGTTTGTTCGGAAAAGTTCATTCACCTTCCCCTTCCCAATAACGATTCCTTACATGTCTATGGTGAGAAACCCTCAAAAGGTCTCAAGCTTATGTCGTGTATCCAAGCGAACAAGTACTTGCGTAAGGAATACTTCCCTTTCTGGCCCACATTGTGGAAAAGAAGGATAAGGGTCCAAGCGTGAGTGAAGTTCCCGTTGTGCGTGATTACCCCGACGTATTTCCCGAGGATCTTCCTGGTCCTCCTCCTCCTCGTTCAGTTGACTTTCGCATCGACCTCATCCCTGGCGCAACTCTGGTCGCAAAATCCCCCTATCGTCTAGCACCCTCGGAGATGCAAGAGTTGTCTAGCCAGCTTTAGGAGCTTCTTGATAAAGGCTTCATACGTCCTAGCACATCTCCTTGGGGCGCTCCCGTTCTATTCGTAAAAAAGAAAGACGAATCCTTCCGAATGTGCATCGACTATCGTGAGCTCAACAAGCTTACAGTCGAGAACCAATACCATCTTCCTCGCATCGACAACCTTTTTGATCAGCTTCAAGGCGCAACTTGTTTCTCGAAAATCGACCTTTGCTCTGGTCATCAACTTCGAGTCCTCGAAGAATATATAACTAAACCGTGTTTTGCACACGTTATGGGCACTACGAATTCGTGGTCATGCCATTTGGTTTGACCAACGCACCCGCCGTGTTTATGGATTTAATAAATCTCGTGTGTAAGCCCTATCTTGACCGATTCATGATCGTCTTCATTGACGATATCCTAATCTACTCCAAGACGCGGAAAGAGCATGAGCGACACTTGCGTCTTATCCTTCAGCTTTTGCATACTGAACTTCTTTACGCCAAGTTCTCCAAGTGTGAATTTTGGTGAAGGAGGTTCAATTCCTTAGTCATGTCGTCAACGAACTTGGTATTCACGTTGACCCGCAAAAATCGAGGGGGTGAAGAATTTGATTGCTCCTAAGTCTCCGTCCGAAATTTGCTCGTTTCTTAGCTTAGGCGGTTATACCGTCGGTTTATTTTGAATTTCTCAAAAATTGTCGTGCCTCTCACTTCCTTGACTCAAAAGGATAAGCCTTTTGTTTGGAGTTCCGAACAAGAGGAGTCTTTTCAAACACTCAAGGACATGCTTTGCAATGCTCCTATCCTAGCCCTTCCCGATGGTATCGACGACTTTGTCGTGTTTTGTGATGCCTCAAGGCAAGGTCTTGGTTGCGTTCTTATGCAACGAGACAAGGTCATCACTTATGCGTCACGACAAATCAAAGCTCATGAGAAAAACTATACTACACACGACCTTGAACTTGGTGCAGTTGTTTTTGCATTAAGGATATGGCGACACTACCTTTATGGTACAAAGTGTACGGTCTTCATCGACCATAAGAGCCTCCAGTACATCTTTAATCAAAAAGAACTCAATATGCGTCAGCGTCGTTGGGTGGAATTGTTAAACAACTACGACTGCGATATTCGCTACCACCCTGGTAAGGTGAATGTTGTGACCGACACACTTAGTCGGAAAACTCATGTTAAGAGTGTTCGTTGCTACCAAACTATGGGAAAGCTTCAAGAGATGATTCGTGTAGCACAATACTCCACCGTTAATGAGGGTAACCTCGATAACAAGTTGAAGTGTGGTGCTAAAAACGAACTTTTGACCAAATCCAATGGCATCATGTGATATCTTGACCGTATTTGGATTCCAAACCGTGATAATCTTCGTGACTCTTGATGAGTGAAGCTCGTAAGTCTCGGTATTCTATTCATCCTGGTGCCGATAAGATGTATCATGACCTTCGTGCATCATATTGGAGGCCTGGAATGAAGAAAGATATCACCTGTTACGTTTCAAAGTGCCTTACTTGTTTCAAAGTAAAGGCCGAACATCAACGTCCCTTTGGCTTACTCGAGCAACAGAAAATCCCTGTTTGGAAATGGGAGAGTATTACTATGGCTTTCATTACCAAACTCCCTCGTTTGTCGTCTGGTCACGATAGTATTTAGGTGATGATCGACCGTCTGACCAAATCTGCTCATTTCCTTCCCATACGTGAGGACTATCGAGTCGAGAAATTGGCTCATATCTACACGGATGAAGTCATCTGTCGTCACGGTGTCCCTGTTGATATTATTTCGGACCGTGATGGTCGTTTCACTTCCCGTCTTTGGCAAACGTTTCAAAAAGCTCTTGGTACTCACCTCAACCTCAGTACTGCTTTCCATCCTCAGTCTGATGGTCAAACCGAGCGTACTATCTAAACTCTAGAGGACATGCTTCGTTCTTGCGTAATCGATTTTGGTAGCAACTGGGACATGCACTTGCCTTTGGTTGAATTCTCGTACAACAACAGTTACCACGCGAGTATTCAAATGGCACCTTTTGAGGCATTGTATGGACGCAAGTGCTGATCGCCTATTTGTCACGAGATTGGTGAAGCTCAAATCACGGTCCCGAGCTTATACAGTAGACGATGGACAAGATTTTGTAGATTCGGGACAACTTGCTCAAAGCCAGAAGCCGACAAAAGACTTATGCAGATAAAAGACGCAAGCCTTTGGAATTCAATGTTGGTGACTTTGTACTTCTCAATGTATCCCCTTGGAAGGGTGTGGTTCGTTTTGGAAAGAAAGGAAAGCTCGCTCCTCACTATGTAGGTCCTTTCAAGATTATTAAAAGGATTGGCAAGGTAGCATACCGATTTGGACCTACCACAAGAGCTCAACAACGTCCATCCTACTTTTCACGTCTCGAACTTGAAGAAATGTCTAGCTGAAGAAGGATCCAAGTCCCATTCGAAGATATTCACATCAACGAGACTCTACACTTCATGGAGAAACCTGTCAAGATCATGGATCGAGGCATCAAGCAATTGAGGTGCAGTTGAATTCCCATAGTCGAGGTTCGATGGGAAGGTAAACGTGGCGCCAAATTTACTTGGGAACTCGAAAGTGATATGAAGACTAAGTATCCGCATCTGTTCGTTACATCTTCCTCTTAAATAAATTTTGGGACAAAATTTCCTAAAGGAGAGGAGACTGTAACGCCTTGTTTTTTCGTATTTCCTTAATTAGAAAGTGTAATTGTATTTCTATTTATGGAACTGGTATTCGTATCGCATTCATATTTCATTCCCAACCTTGCAATCCAAGACTTTGATCGTAATGAAATTTTTTTTCATACTTAATACATACTTGTCTTACATGCATATGATCATTAATTACGTGTTTTGCATACAAACCGATACTTGTTATACTTTCAAATACTCATACATACATACTCGATACTCAAAATATGCTTACATACATGTTATACACTTAAAAATATGCCAAAACACCAAGTTTTAGCTTAAAATGAAGGAAAAACCAAGTTCAGGGGCCAATTTGAAAAATCTGCCAAAATAGGCCTTGGCGGGGGGGGGGGGGGGGGGGCGAGAGGATAAGCTAAATCCTCGCGGGGTGCGAGAGACCTCAATCCGCAGAAAGTTGTTTCTTGCTTAGGGGTTGGCCCATTTTTCACACTTTTTTTACACCTAATCACCTCTAACCCTCATTTAATTCAAAACCCTATTAAACCATCATATAAGCAAGCTTCCTAACACTCATTTCCACTTTCCAAACTCCTCTACACTCTCAAAACACTCCCAAATCAGTTATAAACTCAAGAACAAGGCAGAAAACTTTAAGTGCAAAGGTGAGTCCAAACTCACTTTTCTTAATCTTTTCTTAATCAAATCTTCCTCTACAAAGCTTGGAACACCTCTAGGATTGTTTCCACATGTTTTCCATGGAAAGCCAAGGTGGAACAACACCATTTTGAGGTCCAAACTTTCCGTTTCCACATATTTAAACATACTTTTTCTAAGAAAAACTTGTGCTATTCGTCCCCCTAATCAACCTAAACGCTTTCACATAATTAACTTTGCAAAACCGTGAGTACCCTCGAGACCCTTTTTATGCTTTACACTTTTGGGTGCAACATGTTAATTTATCCTAAACACACTAAATCACACTTCTATTTTATGAAATCACACAAACAATCCATCATACATGCTATAGTTATTGATACTTGAATTGTGTACTTGGTACATTCTTATGTGATACTAAATGTCATTAACTTTGATTAAGCCTCCCTTAACATGTATAGCGCTATAGGAGGAACGCACCGCCCGTATTCTTGTGGTCAATATTAATTTTCCTATTAATCTATAATGTTGTACACTTGAGGATTGACTTGTAGTTCACATGCCTTGTTTACATTGATCTCGTATACTAGCTTATCATGTGGATTTGTTTAAACTTTTTTACTACTTATACTATGATATAAAACTTGTGTACTCGCCAATACTTTGTTATTTAACTATTTTTTTTAACATGTTGCAGGTTGATGAAGTTGGTATGATGAAACTTAGTAGGATTGGCATAGAAACACGCTTAGAATGCTAAGTTACTTGTTATGTTTTGTTGAACTTATTTCCTTGTTGTTATTTTGTATTCGAATTACGTTGTATTTGACAATTTGATGAGTGAAATGAAATGAGTTGTTTAATTAATTATTTTCACCATTAGTGTTATGATGTCTCGAGCAATCTTGTTCATCTCACTCCGATGTTTCCGCCATTAGTTGGGGTGTGACACTACGCACCTAATCATCATCATTATTCATTATTGTGTTAATGCGATTTCCAGTTGTAATCTACACATGTAGGGCAAAATCAAGCATAACCAGTGTTACTTCCATGAGTCCCATTATTGTTGGACCCCAGACTGTAACTTTCGTTGTAAAACGGGTTCTAAAACTCACTCCGTTTTGTAATTCAAGTATATGATATGAAGTTTCGATTTCGTATTTTGTTAAACGTTTAAATTCATTATATTAATTGCATTAAATAAAAAATAGAACAATAGGGTTACAGTAATAATGATAATAAATAAAAATAATAATAATATTAATAAATAAACTAAAAATGAAGATCGTGGGTATCGAAGCCGGGTCTCCACCCACCCAACCAACACATACAACACACCACCACACCACACCACAGACACACATCTGATTAAATCCGAAACCGAATACTATATATACAATAACAACATTTGAAATGGAGTTCAAGAGCACTCGCTCTGTAAACGGCTGTAACTTCCAATCAATCATCAATTACCGTTTTATTTACGAATTAAACCAAAGAGAAACTGTTTTCAATCATGTATTAATGCTCAGAAATAATCAATTCGGTTACGTAATCATGTGATCATCAATTCCTTGACCGAAACGGTCAAAACTAAAATCAAAATTGAACCCACTTCCTCACTATAAATAGCGATCCTAAACACTTTCTGAAACCCGCTCACACCTGCAAATACTCTCTACAAACTCTCTGTTTCAATTATACTTCACCGGAAAACTTATCTCGTCACCGGAAAACATTGCCAGAGAAATCAAGCCATATTCTGTTCGTACAAACATCTTTGAATCTTTTTTTTTGTTTATTATTCTTATTATTAGTAGAAGAATAATTGTGAAGCTAAAAGAATTGGCAATCGGGCTCTAACATCCTGTATTTTTAAAATGAAGAAGATGAAGTCGATTTTGTGTATAAATGAAATTAAAATCGGTAAATATACCGGGTTAGACACACAGTCTAGCGGTGGACTGTGTGCATTTGAAGTTCATGGTTCCGGGTTCGAGCCTCAGATACGTTACCGATTCCTTAATTAAACCAAACCTTTTCATAAATATTACATAAATCAGTCCAGTTAGTGTATAAATTTAATATAAATCCTAAATATTCCGGGTTAGACACAGCCCAGTTGGTAGGGCTATGTGCAACACGAAACACGCGTCGCAGGTTCGAGTCGGGTTCGCTGCACGGTTACACGCTTTCTGAAATTAATAAACCTTTTTAATTAATAAACATAAATAATTGAACCTAATAAGTGTATATATATATAATTAAATTCAGATATATTTCGGGTTAGACATGTAGCTCAGTTGGTAGAGCTGCGTGCACGTATACGGAAGGTCACACGTTCGAATCCCACGCGCTACATAAAAACGTCCGGTTGACCCGGTTCGACCCGCTGAAAGGGTATATTTTTTTAATTAACCTTTTCTTTTATTTTTCTCCAAAATCCATAAAAATATATAATAAAATAAGTCTTTTTAAACACAAAAAAAATAGTAATAAATACTATAAAATTATCTAAAAAGCCTAATAAAATTCATTGAATATAAATACTAATTTCAAACAAAAGAAATATATTTATCGAATTATTACGTGAATATTTATGTTAGTTTTCTCGTCGGTTGGATTCTTTAAATCGTGCACGCTCGTTATCAAATCAAGAATGCATCCACTGTGAGTGAATTCTTACAAACTTCCCTTTTTATTCATGTTTTGGGGTGTATCATGTGTCGTTTATTTATATTGTTTATTCAGACACTTGTGCTACTACCATTATATGAACTAACGTGCTATGTGATATTTGGTTTGTTGTTATTTGTGGTTATACTTTCTCATTTCAGTCAAGCATTCACATTAGGCCCATCAATTCCCTGTTTTATAGGGTAGAGCATCGCGTTGCCTAATTAGATCGGCTCCGTTTGATTGAGCCTTGATCTCACAGCTCATTATTTATCATGCTCATGTGTACATTGCTAGATGTTTATGTGGTTTGTGGATAGTTTACATATACGTTTGCTCATATTTGGTTTATGCACATTTTTATTAAATTAATCAACATATCATTTCTTTCAAATGTTTAAACGGGATTCACTCGCCAACTTTTGTTGGCCCAAATCTCTATTTTTGCACATGATACAGGTGAACAGGTTGAAGCAAGGAACACATAGGATTGGGCCTTAGAAGAAAAATAAAGCGTTACTTGAATGTCATGTTTAGAACATTTTGTGCTTGTATGGTTTATGTGTTTGTTGGAATTTCGACTTTTAATTTGAAGTAATAAATATGAAACTTTATTATAGTAAATGTCATGAGCTTTGATGAAAACCCAATCATGCCCCGACTACCATATCCGCTGCGGGTCAGGGTGTGACAGATTGGTATCAGAGCTTTTGACTATAGGGATATAGGATAGGTTATTAGACCCTTAGAGCCTATACTATAGTCGGTTAGATTTTAATTGCTTACGTGTTAATTGGTTACATGCAAACTCATGATATTTACTTGTTTTACATTTATCTCACACACAAATGCATGCAAGCACTCCCACTACAGTATGATTTGTGTGATATTCAATGTGATATACATATTGTTAACATAACATGCTTACGCATCACACACGACTCAAATTTCACATAGTAGAATATTTTCATGTTTCTTTTGTCAAAATTTTGTGATGTTTTCCTTTTTAAATCTCATCAAAGTGAGTTCTACGAAGGGCATGTAGTAATTAGAAGGGTACAAGTACCGGTAGTCGAAATGTCCTGTCTAGGATTGGCATTCGTATAAATCCAATATAACAGACCAGTTTGCCTATCTAGGGACTAACGGTGAGAGTACGAAGGACCTATTTGGCCAAAGCATGCCACACCAAACGTCGTGTGAACTAACCCCACTTTGAGTTGTCATCGTGTCTACACCTACACACCCTCCGACTTTATACCTCGCAATCATGTTTTACGATTTTCATTCGGGTGGTGCAAGTGTTAACAGGCCAACACCAATGTGAAACCTACAAAGCCCAGTAGTCATGGGGGCCCACATGACTACCGAGGCCAAGTATGGGGGACATATGGGGGCCCAAACATGAGCAAGGCCCAAGACATCCTATGGTTGTAGTGAATTTATTTTTCTCAATTATTTTGTGGATGTTAATTTCTAAATGCGACACATGACACCAAAACGTCAAAATCATAATCTCGTTACGTATTTCCTTTCATTATGTATTTCCTGTTGAGCAAGGCCCAAGACATCCTATAGATGTCTTCTAGGCACTCTCGTGGAGGTAGGAGATAAGGAAGATCCGGCGAGCGCATGGCTGCTCCAATAGCCTAACAAATGGCTGCCGTGTTCCTGATACCGTAATTCAAGTTCAACAAGCCCTAGCCGCTAACCCTATCAACCCAATCAACCAAGGGGAACAAAATGCTGCCAACCCTCCCACAAACACCACCAAGTGCACCTACAAGCACTTCAACTCATGTGACCCTCCAAAGTACGAAGGGATTAAAGGGGTCACTGCTCTCCATTGATGGTTCGAGGAAATGGAGAGTACTTTTCTCAAATGTGATTGCCCCAATGACCGTAAGGTTCATTATGCTACTGGTCATCTGTATAAGGTAGCACTCATGTGGTGGAATGCCAAAAAGGGCAGGCGAGACGCTGAAGCCGCGGTAGCCTAACTTGGGAACAACTTCGAGAACTCATGACAAGACGCTTCTACCCCAGGAGCGAGATTAAGAAGCTAGAAGATGAGTTCTACTTCCTAAATTTGTTCACTCCTCTCTACCGCCTGATCAAGCATTACAACAAGAGGTTTCTTGAGTTAAACCAAATGGTTCCAAATTTGTTCACTCCTCTCTACCGCCTGATCAAGCATTACATTCGGGGTCTTTCCTCGAAAATTCAAGACTCTGTGATGAGTTCTACGCCTGCAACTCTGGAAGTAGCAATGGAGCTAGCTACTGAGCTCACCGAAAACCATATCAGGAATGGGGATTTCAAGGATGAGAAGAAGAATGATGCAAGTAGCAAAACATTAACCGAAACCCCTAATCCAACTCAAGCCGAAACCTCTTCTCAAATCACTGCCAAGAGAAAGCGGAACGGAAAAAAATTTGTTGTCACTCAAACCAGTCAACCAACTCCACAAGCCGAACCCCTTCAAGCCATTCCAATCACCCAAGTGGCACACAACCCATCATACCCAACAAGAAACCCTACACTGGTCCCCACCCTCAATGCAACACCTGCCATTATCACCACCAACCCACCTTACCTTGCCGACTGTGTGCCAATTGTGGGCGTTACGGACTCTGAGTAACACTTGTACTCCTCAAAACCATGCTCCGCCCCCGCTTAAAACATGATCCAACCCTATCAACAACCTCAAAATCCCATGGTTCCATATGTTCGAGCTTGCTTTAATTTTGGTGACCCTACCTACTTTAGAAACACGTGCCCTAGGTTGGTTAATATCATTAACGCTTAGGCCCAAGCAAACCCAGTTAATCAAGCGAACCAGGTAAACCCAGCACCGCCACCAGCAAGAGGGAGAGCCTACAACATCAACGCAAACCCAGCTGAGGTCAACGACGGTGTAAACGAACAACCTAACCAACCTTTCTCCCATAATAAAGACTTAAGACTCTGTTTTAGTTGTTTATTTTATTTTTATTCCAATCCAAGCTTTAATAGATTCCATTTCTTGTTTTGACAATTCAAGTTCCCATTGTTTTAAATTTGGGAAATAATGATTCTATTATTTCATATTAATCCCATTAACGAAATTTATATCACGTTATGACAAGTTGTTTCATTACATATCTCTATTTTATCATCACGACGAACCTCATCTCATCACTTAAAGAAGTTGGATCGTGTCTCACTTTTTCATAGACTAACCACTTCCTCATAACACACGAGAGAGGTACCGTCGTCATTTAGTCTTACTTTCTTCGGATTCGAGATTCAAGCATGGGTTATTATGTTGTTTATGTTTTGTAAATTTTAGGACGAGTCACATAGAACTAATCATAACTTGATGACAAAGCCAATGAAAATTTGACAAGGATATGGTGGATACGCCGCAGGTGCTTCCTATATATAAGTATTCTTGTCAGGTGATCAAAAGCATTGTTAGACGGTTATGAGAAGTTCCGTGTAAGTAGAGTCAATCTCAATTTAGATAATGATATAATTGATGACTTCATTTTGTGATGTAACTTTATCTTTTCGACGCTTCGATTTTCTAAAAACCCTATATCATGAGACCATATCCAGTTAGTCATCTCCGAATTACAACTCTTTTCACTTCTACGCCTCAGGCATCAAAAAGCGATTCCTGTAACAGGGTATTCAACCCTTACTAGGAACGTTACCTCCTCAATCGAAATTTAAACATCAGACTCACCTGGTTATGCATACCCTTAGCGTCATCTCAGATCGAGATGGGCGTTTTACTTCCCAAACATGGCAAGCCGTGCAATCAACGTTAGGCACTCACTTAGACCCTAGCACCGCGCTATGTTGGACCTTTTAAATACTTAATAGAGTTGGTCCTGTAGCTTATAAGCTTGACCTAACAGAAGAACCCAGCAAGATTCATCCCATGTTCTATGTATCCAACTTGAAAAAGTGCCTAACCGACGAAAACCTCCATATACCGTTGGAAAATATTCAGAAAGATGAATTGATGCATTTCGTAAAACGACCTATAGAAATCATGGACTTCGGTGAGAAGCGTTTAAGACGAAGTCGAATTCTGATAGTTAAGGTGTGTTGGGAGTCAAAACGAGGACGTTGACTTGGGACGCGAAGACTCAATGTGTGAAAAATACCCGCATCTCTTTCACTTGAGTAACAAGGCTACGACACGTCCCCAAACGTTGCCATGTTCGAGATGCATGCACCTAGCTTGCTTATTCGGTTAGAAGCGTAGCTTAGTGAAGTACTTTATTCATGACCATCCGGTTTGTCCTTGTGGCAATTGGTGTATTGGTGCATCTTACGAAAGAGGTGTAGGACGGTTATCCTCCTACCTCCATGCATGACTTCCATGAGTTATATGACATCCATAACTTATATGAAATCTATGATAAACTTGTAATAATATATGTAAACTACATATGTAAATAATAAATATAACCGAACATTTGACGATGACTATATGGTTACTTGTCCTAATATTAGGTACCATCGTTACGATTCTATTGGGCATGACCCATAAAAACACAAACACCCTTCAGGGCTTATAGTGTCAAAAACGAGCGATAACGTCTAGATAAATACTTTCGACTATACATACTTTTTGCATACTTTAAGTTCCTAAAATTACCAAACTCCACCGTCATTCCAATACTCACACACCTACGTTTCCTTGTCTCGGTGTTCGTCCCCCTAATCAACGTAAACGCTTTCACGGATTAAACTTTGCAAAACTGACTCAACACCCTTTTTATGCTTTACACTTTTGGGTGCAACATTTTAGTTTATCCTAAACACATTAAATCACACTTCTATTCTATGAAATCATACAAACAATCCATCAGACATGCTATAGTTATGTGATACTTGAATTGTTTACTTGGTACATTCTACGTGATAGTAAATGTCATTAACTTCGATCAAGACTCCCTTAACATGTATAGCGCTATAGGAGTAACGCACCGCCCGTATTCTTGTGGTCAATTTTAAGATTCCTGTTAATCTATTATGCGGTACACTTGAGGATTGACTTGTAGTTCACATGCCTTGTTTACATTGATCTCGTATACTAGCTTATCATGTGGATTTTTTTAAACGTTTTTACTACTTATGCTATGATATAAAACTTGTGTACTCGCCAATACTTTGTTATTGAACTATACTTTTTAACATGTTACAGGTTGATGAAGTTGGTATGATGAAACTTAGTAGGATTGGCATAGAAACACGCTTAGAATGCTAAGTTAATTGTTATGTTTTGTTGAACTTATTTCATTGTTGTTATTTTGTATTCGAATTACGTTGTATTTGACAATTTGATGAATGAAATGAAATGGGTTGTTTAATTAATTATTGTCATCATTAGTGTTATGATGTCTCGAGCAAATCTCGTCATCTCACTCCGATGTTTCCACCATCGGTTGGGGTGTGACACTACACACGTAATCATCATCATTATTCATTACTGTGTTAATGCGATTTCCAGTTGTAATCTACACATGTAGGGCAAAATCAAGCATAACCAGTGTTACTTCCATGCGTCCCATTATTTTTGGACCCCAGACTGTAACATTCGTTGTAAAACGGGTTCTAAAACCCGCTCGGTTTGTAATTCAAGTATATGATATGAAGTTTCATTACGTATTTATGTTAAAAATTTAAATTCGTTATATTAATTACATTAAATAATAAATAGAACAATAGGGTTACAGTAATAATGATAATAAATAAAAATAATAATAATATTAATAAATAAACTAAAAATAATAAAAACAAGTAAAAATCATACAAAATGAAGACCGCGGGTATCGAACCCGGGTCTCCACCCACCCAACCAACATATACAACACACCACCAGACCACACACACACACACATCTTATTAAATCCCAAACCGAATACTATATATACAAAAACAACATTTGAAATGGAGTTCAAGACACCCGCTCTGTAAACGGCTGCAACTTCCAATCAATCATCAATTACCGTTTTATTTACGAATTTGAAATGGAGTTCAATCCATATTCTGTTTGGTACAAACATCTTTGAATCTTTTTTTTTCGTTTTATGTATTCTTATTGTTAGTAGAAGAATAATTGTTAAGCTAAAAGAATTGGCATCGGGCTCTAACATCCTGTGTTTTTAAAATGAAGAAGATGAAGTCGATTTTGTGTATAAATAGAATTAAAATCGGTAAATATACCGGGTTAGACACACAGTCCAGCGGTGGACTGTGTGCATTTGAAGTTCATGGTTCCGGGTTTGAGCCTCAGATACGTTACCGATTTCCTTAATTAAACCAAACCTTTTCATAACTATTACATAAATCAGTCCAGTTAGTGTATAAATTTAATATAAATCCTAACTATTCTGGGTTAGTCACACAATTTAGTTGGTAGGGTTGTGTGCAACACGAAACACGCGCGCGCAGGTTCGAGTCGGGTGTAACACCCCGCCGCGCAAAACAACGAACCACGGCGGAAATGTCGGGGAGTCATGTCACAAAACTATTGTTTCACAACTCATGGAATTTGAAATTTTGTTTTATAAGTTAAATGTTTACATTATCTTGGGATAAACAGAAACAACACATAAATAAATTGTCTTACATGTTTCAAGTCACTAAGGTCCACGTCCATTCCTACATGAAGCATGCGTCATATTATCAAGTATTGATTCCTGAAACATATGTGAAAAGAGAGTCAGCATAAAAATGTCGGCGAGTACATAGGTTTTGTGAGTGTGTCAAATTCGTGGCCTTGTATACATATTGCAACACCTCGTCCGACTTCAAGAGTCGTTTAAGTGAAAACCTCGTATCAAAAGTGTTTAATATTGCAATACAATTAACCAACTAAAACAAGTTGCTTAGAGTTGTGAAAACCTTGTAGCCATGATTCTTGACAAAAACATTTCTTTTGTAAAACCTTGTAATAGATTGATTCAAAAGAAAACTTCGTATGGTTTATATCTTTAAGTGAAAATCATTGCGTGACATTGTTCAAAACAATTTGTCCGTGTTATAAACCATTTGTCCGTGTTATAGATCAATCGTCCGTGTCATAAACCAATTGTCCATGTCATAAACAAAATCGTCTGTGTTTTTAATTGTGAAAACTTTTGATCGTTCTTTAATGAACACATTCAAACCTGTGTTGACTATACCACCAAAGGGTCTCTTTAACTAGACTAACAAATCAACAAATGATTTGTTAATCAAAAACAGTTTCTGTCATTACCCAAACTTCCACCAAATCCAGTGAACAGTCCGATAATGGGATTGTAAGTCCTATGGTACCATAACATACTACTGGTCGGCTCGACCAAAGCTAATGAATGTCATTCATGTTATGGATAACGCATCAACAAGTTGTCAACATTATTGAAATCGTATTGTTTTATATATAAACCACATACATTTTTTTTGAAAACGATTTAGCACATATGAGTCACCCCAAAACATTTGCAAAACGTAAAACAGAGGAACTATGTACTCACTTTGAAAATCATTTTTGTATTCATAAACCATGTATATTGTTTTGAAATTTTGAAAATAATTATAGGCACATATGAATCACCCCAAAACATTTAAAAACATAAAAGAGGGGGGGGGCTATGTACTCACTTAGGATTGCGAAAGTGTTCTTGATCAACGGAATAAACAAAGCTCAAATGTGTCCTAATGTGTTAGATAAATATGTTAGTGTGTCGGGACTACAAACAGGAGATCAGATAGAATGAAGTCTTATAAACCAAACCAGTTGGAACTCATGTGATATGGTTTAAAAAACTTAACATTCTTATTTGGAACGGATCCTAAGTGCTTTTGACCCATTATGACTCGTTAAGGTAATTTATGCTACTTTAACTGGTCATTGTAAACGCATGATCAGATGGTTAAACATGTCCGATGATAAGTCTTAAATGCCCAAACATGTTTGAAAGTTATAACATCAGTTTCTATGTCAAAAAATTTGGTTACATGTGTTTAAAATGGATTTATGCGCAAGAGTGCATTTTGGTCATCATTTTTTTTAGAACATAGAAGTAACTTATCATAACACTAACTAAACGATGTGGCCATAAGGTATAACCTCAGTAGGTTATTCCTTATGTAACTATGGTCACAAATATGTGTTTGGTAGGATCCTAAGATCTACCAAACGGGTCGGATTCGAAAGTCAAAGCGGTGGTCAAGACCGCTCGACTTACGACCCTAAATAAGTACTAAACTAGAAGTGACGAGTTAGACATGTCAAAATATGTCTAACTAACTTTATAAAACAGATTTGGTATCAAAACTTGGTGTTTTGATACCCGAAAATAGTTTCGTTGTAAAATGCACATCATGTGCATTTTTTACCAAAACTTTAACTCGTCACTTCGACTAGTAAACATGGTAATCAGAAGGTGAAATTGCTAGGGATTATAACCTTCGTGATTACGATCACATTGCAAAGTTCAGTTGAACTTTGACTTGACCAAATATGGTCAGAACCAAAAGTCAATCAGGAAGCCAAACTGTTCAATTTTAGCTCAAAATAGCTAAAAAAATTAAAGAACTAGGAAGAGTACTTACTCGTGTTGAAGAACACTTTCGGAACTCAAGATAGGAGGCTTCCAAAGGTTGGAAACAAGCTCCAAGAAGGATAGAAAGAAGAACTTCACACTTTGCTTTGAAGTGTTTTGAAGTGGTGTGAAAAGAAATGGAAGAATCATGGGGTATTTATAGTATTTTAGGAGGAGGTGATGACAAGTGTCCCTATTTTGGAAATTTCGTCCTGAAATTTAATTAGAGGAAACTTTGTGAAACAGATGTGGATATTTCGCTTTCATCTGATCCTCTCATTCTCAAGTAAATTCTGGGTCACGTTTGGATTCCCAGCGAACTTTAACTATCGGTATACGTCTACGCTTGAGTTTCTTGACTTCACGGTCCACTATCTCCACAAGTTTCTCGACAAAGTGCATAGTGTCTTCAACGTGAATTTCGTTG
Source organism: Scalesia atractyloides (assembly GCA_947069175.1). Taxonomy (NCBI): domain Eukaryota; kingdom Viridiplantae; phylum Streptophyta; class Magnoliopsida; order Asterales; family Asteraceae; genus Scalesia; species Scalesia atractyloides. The sequence goes on from CAMTDV010000023.1 coordinate 71,414,887, forward strand.
AGGGGAATGTGGAGGTTTGTATCGGCTAAACACGTTTTCAAATTGGACACGTGAAATGTTGGGTGAATATTCCCAAGTTCAGGAGGTAGCTCAAGTCGGTAGGCCACCTTTCCGATTCTCTCAACGATCTTGAATGGTCCAATATATCATGGTGCAAAGTTTTCCTTTCTTTCTAAATCTAATCACACCTTTCCAAGGGGATACCTTGACAAGGACGTGATCACTAACTTGGAATTCTAAGGGCTTGCGTCGTTTGTCCGCATAACTCTTTTGACGGCTTCAAGCTGTCAAAAGGTTATCACGAATTTTCTTGACTTTGTCTGTTGTGTCGTGAATGAGTTCAGGCCCAGTGAGCTGAGCTTCACCGACCTCATTCCAGCAGACAGGTGAATGACATTTTCGACCGTATAGAGCTTCGAAAGGCGCCATATTGATGCTGGCGTGATAACTATTGTTGTAGCAGAATTTGACCAATGGTAGATCCGAATCCCAACTACAACAAAAGTCGATCACACATGCTCTAAGCATATCATCAAGTGTTTGAATTGTCCTTTCAGATTGTCCATCCATTTGAGGATGATAAGTAGTGCTCAGATTGTGTTTGGTTCCCATGGCAGTGTGCATGGTCTTCCAAAAGTGAGATGAGAATCGAGCATCTCAATCGGATATGATGTTCAAAGGAATACCATGACGAGATACAATCTCATCAACATAGATCTTGGCGAGTTTGTCAGTCAGATAGATCCTCATGAATTTCCAAAAAGTGTGTTGGCTTTGTTAGACGATCGATGATTACCCAAATGGCATCATGACCTCTAGGTGTGCGTGGTAGTTTAGTGACGAGATCCATTGCAATGTTCTCCCACTTCCATACCAGTATTTGTGGTTGCTCAAGTAAACCAGATGGGCGTTGATGTTCTGCCTTAACTCTAAGACAAGTTAGGTATTTAGACACATATAAGGCAATGTCCTTCTTCATACTCGGCCACCAATACTGGGTACGAAGATCCTTATACAATTTGTCTGCACCAGGATGGATTAAATAATCAATAGTATCCAGAAAGACCAATAAATGAACGAACTTCGGTAGGAGTAGTAGGTGTACTCCAATCCCTAATAACACTGATTTTGGTGGGATCTACATGTATAACTTGTTCGTTAACAATGTGTCCCAAAAATTGAAATTCTTTTAGCGAAAATTCTCACTTGGAGAATTTGGCGTACTGTTGTTCTTTCTTCAGGAGTTCCATCGTTAGACGAAGATGTTGTTCGTGATTGGCTCGAGAATTAGAATAAATAAGGATGTCGTCGATGAAAACAATAAGAAGTTGTCTAAATAAGGTTTACAAACCCTGTTCATTAAGTCGAAGAAGACGGCAGGAGCATTCGTCAAACCAAAAGGCGTGACGGTGAACTCGTAATGGCCGTATCGAGTGCGAAAAGCAGTCTTGGGAATACTTCTTCAAGTACACGAAGTTCATGATACCCAGAACGCAGATCAATCTTTGAAAAGCAGGTTGCACCTTGTAGCTGATCAAAGAGATCATCAATGTGAGATAGGGGATATTGATTTTTGATTGTGAGTTGTTAAGCTCATAATAATCGATACAGATACGAAAGGATCCATCCTTCTTTTTCACAAATAGGACAGGAGCTCCCCAAGGTGAAAAGCTTTCACAAATGAATCCCTTGTCTAAAAGTTTTTGGAGTTGCTTTGACAACTCTTACATTTCAGACGGTGCAAGACGGTAAGGAGATTTGGCAATTGGGTTGCACCAGGTACAAGGTCAATACGAAACTCAACTTGACGAATTGGGGGTAAACCATGTAGCTCTTCAGGAAACACCTTAGGATATTCCCGAACAACGGGGATGTCCTGAACAATTTTGCCCTTGCCTTTTTCCTCTACGATAGGTGCCAAGAAGGCTACATATTTCTTTCATAGGTATTTTTGGGTCTGGGTACAGGTCACGAATTTTAGGCTACTAGAGAGTTTCTCTCCATGAACTTCTAAGGTTTCGCCTGACGAGAGAGGTATACGAACAACCTTGTCGAAACAGATCACCTCAACATGGTGTTTGGTTAACCAATACATTCCTATGATGATGTCAAAACTCCCGAGTTGCATTGGTGTGAGGTCAATGGGAAAAAGGTGGTTATCCAAGTTCAATTGGCAATTACGAATGACATAGTCGAGCACAAGGGGTTCACCACTAGCTATTTCCACCGTTAAGGGTTTTCCTATTTTATTTCTAGGCGTCGAAAGCAAAGGTTCAAAGGCTAGTGATATAAAGCTTCTACCCGAATCGAAAAGAATAGAAGCACGATGATTGTTAACAAGGAACGTACCGTTAATGACTTCGTTATCAACACTAGCCTTGTTGGCATTTGATAATCAAGAGAGATATCGACGAAATATAAGGATGGTGGTCATTCGTTCGTTACTTAAAAACAAACAAACGACACACGGTGACTAATCTAGTCACCAAAGTAAAAGGGTCTTTATAATGTATCGCGAACACATGCTTTAGCCTATAAGTGGACACTCACCCCAAGAGTTCCCAGGTAAGAGTGACTGGTCCGATAATGCGGATTTGTACGAACACTCTAGCCTTAGATAGAAAACTCAAGGTACAGGCATCTACCCTTTCAGATTGCACGTGTTCACATTAATAAAACCCAAACTTTGACGGGATTTTGAAAACTTACAAGGCTTTAAGCCAAAACAAATCATCTAAGGATAGATGATTGATTTTCAAAACGAATTTGTAACTTGTGTATTTGTTTTGGTAGTCACCTAAGGATAGGTGATGGTGTTGTCTTAAGAATCTAAATGCAAGATAACTCGTGTTAGGGTCCTAGGAAGGTTATAGTCTAGGTCAAAGCATTACTAATAACATAATTCCCTATAACCATAAGCTCTGATACCAATCTTTCTGTAACCCCCGACCGCATAAAACAACGAACCGCGGTGAAAACGTCGGGGAGTCATGTCATAGAACTATTGTTTCACAACTCATGGAATTTGAAATTTTGTTTTATAAGTTAAATGTTTACATTGTCTTGGGATAAACAAAAACAACACATAAATAAATTGTCTTTCATATTTTAAGTCACTAAGGCCCGCGTCCATTCCTACGTGAAGCATGCATCATATTATCAAGTATTGATTCCTGAAACATTTGTGAAAAGAGAGTCAGCATAAAAATGTCGGCGATTACATAGGTTTTGTGAGTGTGTCAAATTCGTGGCCTTGTATACATATTGCAACACCTCATCCGACTTCAAGAGTCGTTAAGTGAAAACCTCGTATTAAAAGTGTTTAATATTGCAATACAATTAACCAACTAAAACAAGTTGGTTAGAGTTGTTAAAACTTTGTAGCCATGAATCTTGACAAAAACATTTCTTTGTAAAAACCTTGTAATAGATTGATTCAAAAGAAAACTTCGTATGGTTTATATCTTTAAGTGAAAATCATTGCATGGCATTATTCAAAACAATTTGTCCGTGTTATAAACCATTTGTCCGTGTTAGAGATCAATAGTCCGTGTCATAAACCAATTGTCCATGTCATAAACAAAATCATCCATGTTTTTAATTGTGAAAACTTTTGATCGTTCTTTAATGAACACATTCAAACCTGTGTTGACTATACCACCAAAGGGTATCTTTAATAGACCACCAAAGGGTCTCTTTAACTAGACTAAAAATCAACAAATGATTTGTTAATCAGAAACAGTTTCTGTCATTACCCAAACTTCCACCAAATCCAGTGAACAGTCTGATATTGGGATTTTCAGTCCTATGGTACCATAACATACTACTGGTTCATCACAGGATTGAAAACAATGTTAGGATGACTTTAAGACATTAAGGCAGTGTTGGAATTAGTCATCCCTCATCAATCATTGAATTCTTATGGTTCAGTTCTCTCTGCTGATTGTCAATCTCACATGATTTGATTGTAGCAATCAGCTTGGTGAGTGTGACTTCATTCAGGTTTGTAGTACGCTTAATCATCGAGACATCCACATCCCAGCTTTTTGGCAACGAGTTTAAAAGTTGGTGATTCATCCCACTGTTAGTAATAGATATGCCAGCACTTATCATCTATGAGACTAGCTTGACGAATCTTCTTATTTGATTTTCCACAGTCTCTCCGAAAATGTGATTGAACGAACTGAACTATTGGTTTAACGTGTTTACCCTGCTAGCCTTCATGCATCGTTTCCTTCATACATATTCTTAAGTACATCCCAAACCTCTTTTGTATTCGTGTAGTTTCTAACAACATTTGAAATATCCAGACCAAGAGCCATAGTAAGATTCGCCATTGCCTTATCATCTTCGTCTTTGATACTTCGATCATCGTCCATCCACAGATTCTCAGGCTTTGAAATCTGAGTGAGAGGATCATCTTCGGTAGCATACATAATGGTACGAGGACATCCCGTATAAACCTCCAGACTCCATGCTCCTTTGCCTTGCAGTATTGCTCAAAACGCCAAGTCCACTCAAAATAGTCGTCTCCATGCAGCAACCTCGAAATTTTGGTAGATGTGCCGATAATCTGATCCAGCTCCTAATGCAAAGCAAGAGACTGTGACTAGATAGCTGCTAAGGTTGCATTGGCGAGATCCGCAACAGTCAAAACACCATTTGGGTTCATCATTTTTAATTTTGCCAAATATAAATTAAGTATTTTTTAATTAAAACTGAATGGTCCAAAAAGTCCAATCTGAAATGGTTAACTCAAAACAGTGATTCGAACTCGGAATAGTAACTCGAACAGTAACACTAATGCGGAACAGTAACTTAAACTCGGAACAGTATCTCGAACTTGAAACAGTAACTCGAACTCGGTAAACTTAGATTATACGAAATGCTACAGTGGATCTCAAACATAGGCAATCTTCAACAAGTATTATCCGAAACGGGTTCAAAGTGCAGGCTTATGATCCGAAATGAATCTGATACTCAAGCGATTTATCCGAAATGCATCCGAATCTTCAAAGGATGATCCGAAATGAACTCGAAATTCAAGCAGTTTATCCAAAATGTGTCAGAAACAGAAGTAGATGATCTGAAATCCAGAAGAAACTTCAAATCGAACCGAAACAGCAGTAGATCAGCAAACAACAGCAATCTGAATTAGTGTGATATCAGATTTGAGCTTGGAAACAGGGTCAAATAGGCTCTAACACCAATTGTAAGTCTCGAAAAACCGGATCTCACGATACGACACATATTTTGATTGGTGGCGGAATCACACAAGCAAGCTATGGATCAAAGATAGAAGAAATAAGATGAAATAGATGAAGATCAACTTGCATACAAATGTGGAAATTTGTCTAATACAAGTTCGAGAGAAACCACCAAAAAGCCACTAATCCCTAAAAACCATTTACTATTTATAGTAAGGGATTAGTGCACCATTATCACAAACCCTAAGGCCCAAAAGCCTTCCCAAGCCCAACTATACAAACTAGCCTATATCATAAAAGTGACTAATGCATTAACCTAATAAGCCTAAGACTTTTGAAATCTCCAATCTTGCTAATTTATTCTTTGTAACCAAGATTTTTAAATTGAAGCAACATATCCCTTTTTCCCGGTGCATCTGTGTATTGGATTTTACTGGGGAGTTGTAACCATTCCCTGATCTTCTTTGGTGTAATGGTTACAAAGATGTTTCCCCAAAGATGAGCTTTCATCTCTTCATCATCTGTCTCTTCAAGAGTTTGAATGAGCTGATGTATGATGACCTTAGGTACTTCTTTAGTCATGATCATCTCTTGCTTCAGAGGATAATTCAACAAGAATTCAACCAACATTTGACATCTTTGATCATGTTGAGGTTAATGGAAGTTGATGCAGACATGGTGATTTGTGGTGAATTTATCTTTTCAAAAACAACAGGGTTTAGGGCTTGTAAGTGGGTTTTGGTTTTGAAGGCGAATAGGTATTCTTCAAAGTCTGAATCAGTATTTATATGATTTGTGGGTATGTAGGTATTGTGGGTAGTTAGTATTTAAGTTGGTTTATGATAAGTTAATTACTAATTAACTTTATCAAACCTGTTTTGAATTTTTGAGTATCCAAAAAAACGAAACTAGTTAATTGGAGCATACTAAGGACCATGTGGTACCTTTTACCTCTTGTGAGACCCTTTGGAGAAAAAGGTCAAATGGTATACTTTTTAGAGACCTAAAACCTTCTGAGTAGGTGTACCTTTCTTCCCCTTTTTTGAAAGGCAAAATTCCTTTTCTGGTGACGTTATCAGAAGATAAGATATCTGATAATTATTACAAGAAATATTTCATTTCAATTGATTTGTCACTGGAATTTCATCAGAACAATTTCTTCCCCTTTTTAGAAGGCAATTATTATTTATTATTATTTATTATTATTATTATTATTATTATTATTATTATTATTATTATTGTTTGTTTGTTTTTTTGAGATGATAGGGAATGAGTAAAGGACAGAGATTTTTACTTACCATGAGAATTTATGAAGACTTAAGGCTATTCTTCAGTTGATCTTTTGTTGATATTTTTCTTGTTTTAAGAATAGGAGAAAGAGAAATACATTGAGAATTCATCAGAAATCATTTTCTTTGAAGCTTTTCATCAATCTTCAAGTAGTTAAATTTTATCAGATTTTCAGCAGATTTTGTCATAAATTTAACAAATTTTATCAGAATCTTAACAGATTTCATCAAAAATATATTGAAATTTGTTTTAAGATTTCTAAATGATTTTCTATCTGACACTAGTAAATTTTGTTGTTTTGATAAAATTTTGCCAAAGATCTCATGTTCCCCCTTTTTGTTAGATTTCCCCCTTTTCACTAGAATTTTGTACTAGATTTAACAAGACAAGTGCAAACACGTTAATCATAGAAAAGATAGAAAAAAACTTGATAATTATACATACATATATATATATAATGAAAGAAAGAGAAAGATAGTAAATGAGAAATAAAACAAAATAAAGAAAAAATCATTTATCGTCAACAATCATGGCAATGAAGGCCCATAGTTGTGTTTCAAGTCCAGGATACATATTCTTAATGGTGAGTTTGTGCAACTCTTGAAAGTCTATGCACATTTTGAAGGCTCTATATTTCTTTTCAATAAATAATACCGGAGCTCCCCAAGGTGAGAAACTCGGTCTAATGAATCCCTTATCCAATAACTTTTGAAGTTGTGTGGATAACTCTTGTATTATAGAAGGAGCTAAACGATACGTAGACTTGGCCACAGGTGTGGCTCCCGGCTCCAAGTCGATATGGAAACTTGACTTGTCGTTGTGGTGGTAATCGTGGCAAGTTTTCAGGAAAGACTTCAGGAAATTCTTTCACAACGGGGATCTCCTCAAGCTTCGGCTCCTTGGCTTTCTTGTCGTGATAGAAAAGCTATGCAACCTTTTCTTAGGCACCTATGAACCTTCATGCCATCCGTAAAGGTGTTTTGCGCTTCTCTCCAGGATTATGAGTGTTTCCTCGTTTGGTAGGGGAATGTGGATAATCTTCTCGTGAGATCGACTTCGGCTCGATTGTCGGATAACCAATCTATGCTTTTAACTACGTTAAAACTACTCAACTGGATAGGTAAAAGATCAATATTGAATTTTTGCTCGCCAAGTTCCAATGTGCATCCTTTAATAATTTCATTTGACTCAACCAATTTATTATTTTCCAATTCTATAGAATATGGGACGTCTAGCTTACTTGACTCTGAGCCAAGTATATTTTATTGAATTCTTGGGAGATAAAACTAAAATCAGCACCGGTATTAAATAATATAAATGTGAAGTGTTGGTTGATAGGAAACGTACCGGTGACCACGTTAGGGTCTTGGCACGTGTCCCTTGCTCTGGTCTCAAAAGCTCTTCCTGGAGCTTGGTTTTCTTTAGGACAATCCTTCATAAAATGATTTTTGTCACCACATCCATAGCATCCATGTCCTTTGTTGTTCTCATTTCCATTCTTATTCCCATTTCCTCCTCCATTACTGTTCGCGCATCTAGATTCCGTATGTTGCCCGAGTTTGCCACACTTGTCACATTTGACGATTCGGCAAGCACCCAAGTGATGGTACTTGCACTTGTCACACTTGGGTAGATTGCCCACATACTTCTTGGCACCTGTATCGTTTGTGGCAACGAATGTCTTTGCTTCCCTTACCGCGAGATTTTCCTTACGCTTGTTGTTCTTCACCCTTGAACTCTTCTTGAAGTGGGAAAACTTTATCTTCCCGTTGCTAGTAGACTCAAGGTAAGATTCTTTCTTTTCGGGTCCCTTCATCGACAACTTCCTCATCCTCACCGTGTGTTCAGTGAGAGTAACGGCTAGGGTCACAGCCTGAGTGATTGTGGTGGGGTTTGTAGATGTAACCATGCTCCTAATTTCAGGAGCTAAACCCCAAATGTAACTCTCGATACGTTTGAACTCGGGCGTTACCAGGTAAGGGACTACGCGAGATAAGTCATGGAATCTTAGAGTGTATAACGCAATGTTAGTTCCAATCATGGTCAAGTTCTAGAATTCTATTTCTAACTTCTAAATTTATGCAAGTGAGCAGTACTTTTCTCTCATCAATTCTTTCAACACTTCCCACATCATGACGTAAGTCGCTTCATTGTCATGGGTTTGCACTTGTAAGTTCCACCAACTGAGAGCTTCGTCAACGAAAAGACTGGTAACATACATGACCTTTTGGTCAGGAGAACACTTGCTCATATGGATAGTGGAATTCGTCTTTCCTGTCGAACGCACAAAACCCATGGCACTAGCGGTGTCATAGTTCATGGCTTGCAGTCCAGAAACTACTTGTACGTGCATCCTGAAATTTGTATATATGGATTGAGAATGAGCACAAAATAAGCGCACGAATAGATTATAGAAAGAATGGTTTAAGTTGTCATAAAAACAACAAGTATTACCATTAGCGGTGTTCCCTCCTAAAGAACCGCCTTGTCCTTGACCACCTAAACAGCCAGAGCCACCGTTGTGCTCGACGCGGTTCGCCTGGTATTGTGCTAGGGCTTGCGATATACGTTCTTCCAATAGCAAGTTCAACTTTGCCTCAGTGGTGGGTAGCGGGTTCGGTGGTTTCGTCGTCCTTCTGTGGTTGACTCTCTTTTTAGGTGCTATGTTACTTCTAATACAATATACCAAGGGGATTAGACATATATTTATAATAAATATTGTCAACTGGATGTATATATATATAATACATATATAAATATATAAAAAGTGATCCACCATGCTAACAAGTCAACTCAACCAAAGCAACAAGACATGTATAAACCGATTAATAATAGTGTTCATAAAGAAAATACAAAGTTTTTATATATCAAGACAACTTGTTACATCATTTTTGTAAAGGAACAAAAAGGACTCGGGGCTACATCACCCCGGTCGTACAAGTTAAATAACATACAAAAAGGTAAAATTATTTCTTCAAATTAAGCCATCCGATCTTCAAGTTATCTTCGAACTTAGTACATAGTCTTCATTAACAAAAACGAGCATCTTTTTCCCATACCACAATATCCAAGTACCATCTTTGAAGCAAGAGGGGGAGGGGGTGGGTACATGAAGAGTAGGCTATTGAGGTGTTTCACCTCCTCCTCTAACTTGTAGATGCGTTGAGTATCATAGTAACTCGCCTCTCTATGGCTCGAAATCGCCCTTCCTATGAAAGGGATGAGTGGGGGTATGGAGAGTGAGGTGATGGTGGTGGAAATGATGGTGGTGGTGGAGGCATGGCATTAGCCCGCCTCTCTAAGTCCCAAACTCTCTTAAAGACAATCTGTATTTGAAGCTCCAAGGACCTAACCGGTCCGTTATCGAGTAGATAGTTAAGTGAGACAGTTGGTAGGGATTGAATGTAGGCATGACATGAGGTGGAGATAAGGGTGAGTAAGGATTAGTGAATGGCACGGGTGGTGATGTTAGGCATGATGGTCCTGCAGTTTGAGGGTCACGAAGGTGGTGATAGCGATCGCATGGTGGTGGAAAATGAGAGAGATTGACCCATATAGGGTCTAACCCATAGGTTTGTCCAACAGGGGCTGAGCGGGGAGGGGTCAGGTCATCCTCGGGGGTAGTCGGGGTGTGTACATGGGTAGGAGTAGGGGTACGTGTGGGTGTGGAGGCGGGTGTGGTGGGGACGACAATAGGAGAACCGTAAGATGGATAAGCCTCCAGGCTAACAACTTAAAGTGTAGAGGAGGTCACTAACTCCGAAGAGTTGGAGGAAGTATGTCCATGGTGGACACAACTAGTGAGGCAACCTCCAAGATGGCGACATCGAAGACCTCCCCATCGCCGAGGTCCTTGTCAAGATGATCTACATGGAATATAGGAACATCGTCATCGTCGTCATCCTAGTCGATAATGGGTGAGATAACGGCGAGAGGTAGGATGTCAAGGATATGCTTGCCGTCTGGGTGGCCAACTGATCAAGACCACGTCAGGTTGCTAATGTAGTCTACCAGCTAGGACATCGTCCTCTAGGGGAGCGTCCTCCATAATGTTGTTGTCAGAATATAGTCAGGATCCTCCTCGGGATCCAACTAGCTGTCAGATGAAATGATCTCGAAGATGGGTCCGTAGTCATTGGATAAGACCTCCATGGGGTCGACGTCGTCATAGATACCGCTACTAGCTGAAGAAGCCATAGTGCCCTAGCAAAATAATCCGTATGGCATATATATTAATAAATGAATTTTTTACTTAATTATAAGGTGTAAAATCACATAAATTCATTTTATGTTATCCTACTTGTTTTGTGCGGATTAACTTAATTTATCATGTATGTCCATTATAGACTAAGTTATGTAGTGTACTTGCTTGTTTTTGTGAAATGAACTCGTGTAGTGGACTTTGCGAAATGTTAATGCAATGAAAACTTCTTGTTCTTGTAATAGTTGTTTTCATGAGAGGATCCTAGTGATTGTAGACTAGACTGAAGAAGGAATCCTGGTTCACTACAACTGAAGCTCTAATACCAATCTTTCACACCCGCTCGTCGGTGGAAGCGCGAGGTGTGATCGTGATAAGTAATCATTCCATACGATAAAGTAAACATGCTATATGAATAAAATAAATAAAATGTCCATCCATATGATTAACTGAAAAAAAGTTACAAGCCAAAAGTTTTGTTTCATGAAAGACAACCCAAGAGTTATGTGTTTAACAACGTCTTGTTCACAAAATATAATTTTGCAAAATCAAGGCTTTGTATTTCATATTTCACATGAAGGCGAAATATGTGAATCAAACCCTCCCAAAAAGATGGCATCGAGTTTCCGACTCTTGTTTCTTGACTTGTTTCGACGGGAAGTCCACTAATTTCCTAAAATACTTGCAAGTTTGAAAAGTCAACACAGTTGGTGAATTCATGTGTTTGTTTGGTATCAAATGGATCGTTAGAACATTTGAAATATGTTTGTATGAAATCCGGTATGTAAAGCGTCTAGGAAATTATTGATCATTAATGTTTTTCAAGGACGTCAATATGTGTGCCGACATAGGAAGCAACAAACACTTGGATGATTTATGTGTCGATTACCCTCGACTTGGACACAAAAACACTTCCACGGTCTCATGGACCAAGAACGGGCCTCGCCAAAACCCAATAGATCTACCCCTTTGGTTCCTTGGTCTGTATGTCTGATTAATGGCTACTTATGTTTCTATACTATTTTCACATGATCAATGTTGTTTCATTCTCTAGCTTATCTTACCACTTGTAACATGTATCTCCCTCAAAAGTTTAAAAACTGAAAAGCGTTTAAAAGAGGGAACATGAACTCATAGTTTGCGTCTGAGTCTGTGCGCTAGAATCCTCGGTGTCCCACTATGTCTCACAACCTACAAGTGACCTAAACTCGTTAGACACTTAGGTCTATGTTTGACTATGTACAACTCTCATCTTAAATGTGTATAACGCTTCGTATTTGTAACTTTCTGTTTTTAGTAAGTTTGCTTCATGTTTCTATAATTGGAAAGTCCTAACCTTGTAATCGTATCATTTCCAAATCATTGTAAATCTAAGGCTTTGATTGTAATCAAATTGATCAATTATGCGAATGTCACAAACCTTATACATGATTAAACTTATGAACGTACGTTACACTATTGCTCGATAAATCAATTCAAAATGACTCTTGACTACCTATTGTACGTTATAAATCTTAATATCAAAGTCAAGCAATATGATTAGTTATTCTTAACATAATTATCCAAGCTTTCGGCATCCTACAAGTTGTTTAATTTATATGGTGACACTTCTACGAAAAGTAGTCACTTTTCTTTGGTGTAGATAAGACCCTTAACATTTATTTTGATCTTCCAAACAAGTCCAAGTGTATTAATATCATGTACAACAAATAAATCATCAAACAAACCTTTTAAATATATTAAATAACAAAAAAAGAAAGAAAGACTAGGCAGCTCGCGGCCGCAAGCTGCGATGTCTTTGTTCCCTCCATTTTTCAATTCAAATGTTCACCAAACTTTATTAAATGTAACCCTAATTCAAACCCTAATCCCTCCTCTATATAAACAACCATTCCCCCATCCCTTTCCCACTTTTTCAAGCCTCCAAACACTCCAAACATTCCCTCAAAGTTTAGAATTCGTATGCAACTTGTGCCTCTAATCAAGTTTATGGTTAGGGAGCTAGCTAGACTTGTTTCATATAAAATCAAGAGGTGTAACATGCCACTAAAATTGTGGTTTTACTAGGGTTTTAAACCCACAAGTGTTGAGCCATCCAAGCTTACAAGTTTGTGTTGGTGAAGGTGTGATTACGTGGAGGCCTTGGCTATCCAACTTTTAATCCAGGTGAAGGTGTGATTACGTTGAGGCCTTGGCTATCCAACTTTTCAATCAAGGTGAAGGTGTGATTACGTGGAGGCCTTGGCTATCCAACTTTTGAATCCACCCCACACTTGATGATTTCTATCCATTAAGCTACGGTTCACTTTCGCTAGAGTAATGTCACACCCCGACCCGCAGCGAATAAGAGTCGGGGCATAATTGGGTTATTACCAAAGCTCATGATGTTTACTAAAATGTTTCATATTTATTAAATTCAAATTACAACTTAAACGTTCAAGCCAAATTCATACAATACAAGGAAAGGAAAATTAAATAAACAATCCAAAATCTAAACTGATTTATTCTTCTAGGTCGTCCTATATGTTTCTTGCTTCAACTGGATCACCTGTATCATGTGTAAAAATGGGGAATTTTGGGTCAACAAAAGTTGGCGAGTGAACCTTGTTAAAAAACTTTGTTATTGATTTCTTGTTGTATTTATATAGAAAAATTGTGCAATAATCATATGTGAGCAAACGTAAATAAACAAACAATAACAAACCACCTTGCATGAGTATATGACATGAATGATAATGTATATGTTGGCAACGTCACGTTCCGCTCATAGGTAATGGGGAACGGACGAGCCTATGATGATGTATGTGAGATCAAGGCTCAATCAAATGGAGGCGATCGTATGTTGGCAACGCCACGTTCCGCTCATAGGTAATGGGGAACAGACGAGCCTATGATGATGTATGTACTGAAAATGATAAATTTAATCTAAAATTAACCACACAAACAATTGATACATATTGGATACACATTTGATCATGGATATGATGGATGCACAAGTGTTTAAATGTAATAAATAATAAGCGACACATGATACACCGCAAAATGTGATTAAAACGGGGAATTGGTAGAGATTCACTCACTTTGGGTGCGTTCGTTTGATATGTTGGATGCGCACGAGTTTTGGGATTTGATCGACGAGGAAAGACTATCCTAAAATAATAACGAAATGGTACGGTAAATAAGTGGATTTTTTAACAATTTTAATAGGATTTTTAGATTTATTTTTGTGAGTTTAAAGTCATTTTCTAACTTTAAAAATATTATTTTTAAGTATTTTTAATTGATTTTTTAAATTAAATAAATAAATAAAAAGAATTAAAAACTTTTGACTTTTGACCGTTGACCGGTCCGTTGACCGTTGACCGGGACGTTGACCGGTCGGACTGTGACTTATGTGTGCGCTGGGTGAGGCTCGAACCCGAGACCTCTCGTATGCATGCACGCAGCTCTACCAACTGAGCTACGTGTCTAACCCGAAATATATCTGATTTTAATTATACTTATATACTGTTTAGATTATTCAGAATTCTATTTAATTTAAAAAGGTTTTTAAATCATTGAACCGGTGTGAGGGCCTTGACTCGAACCCGCGTCCATAGCCTTGTATTGCACACAACCCGACCAACTGGGCTGTGTGACTAACCCGAATGATATGGGATTTTATTTACATTTATTTACTATCTGCGCCTTAATATATATCAGTATTAAAAATGGTTGGAAATTTGTAAGAACGGGCAGCCTGTTAGGACTCGAACTCGGGACCATGATATTAAATTTGCACACAGTCCACCACTGGACTGTGTGTCTAACCCGGTATAATATTCGGTTGTAATTAAACTTATACACATATCGCCTTCGTCTTCTTCATTTATAACGACACAGACAAAGATGTCCGACTGTTCTTGCTTAAATCGTTCGTCTAACATATAAATGATTGAAATGTAATGGATAAAGAAGGTTTTGGAAATGAATGTACCAGAAAAGATGTTTTTCTCAGAACTCCGGCAAAGGTCGTCGGCTCTGTTTTGTGAATTCCGTCTGATCAGATCAATTTACAGTTTTGATCAATTAGTTGCGAAATTAAGTGACTAAACAAGAATTATCAGAGAGTTTAGATGTTTGTACCGATTCACAGCGTGATTTTGGAATTTTCAGAGATTTTCCGGGGAGTGCAGATTACCGACAACGTCGTCTGGGACCGATTCTGATTGAAGGATTTGAGTTAGTAAAGTCTAAAATGATTGAAAATGAAAGAATCGAGAAATTTACCGATTTGATGTATGTCTCGGTTTTCCGGCGAAAGTCCGGCGATAGCAGATAACGATTCCGACGAACAGAAGTTAGAGTGAAAATGAAATTGAAAGTGCTGCGAGTGTTTCCGAGATATGAGGTGATGGTATTATCAGTGTAAATCAGGAGTAATATGATTTCGGTTTTCAATCTCAAAATCATATGAATCGAGTTCATTAAAGACGGAATTGATTAGAACGTGGGTTGTAATTGATTTATCGTTATATTCAGCAACTGTGATCACTCAAAAGTCTCTGGATATTTGAAAGCCGATGAGCGGTTTCAGTTCTTGACGCAAAAAGATAGATTCACGGGTGAAACTTAAGGTTGATTTGATTCATTGATTACACAAACGAGTCAAGTGGCGGAGTGGTTAAGTGTTGCTTGTTTCATCCGGCTGACCCGGGTTCGAAACCCGGCAGCCTTTTTTCCTTTTTATTTATTTATTTTTACTTTTTAACAATTATAGTTTCTAAATTCTAAAATGTTTATTAATTATGTATTGTTTAAAATCAAAATTAATCATAAATACGCAACGAAATTTTATAACTTGATATTCGATTAATAAACGAAGCGGGTTTTGGAAACCCGTTTTGCGACGGATGTTACAGTATCCCCTACTTTTAGAAATTTCGTCCCGAAATTTAAGTAGTAGTGGTAACAGGAAAAAGATGCGGGTATTTTTTGCGCATTGAGTCTTCACGTTCCCAAGTAAACTCAGGTCCTCGTTTCGACTCCCAGCGTACCCTAACAATTGGAATACGACTCCGTCTTAAACGTTTTTCTCCGAAGTCCATGATCTCTACTGGTCTTTCAATGAAGTGCATAGATTCATCGATCTGGATGTCTTCTAGGGGATATGAAGGTTTTCATCGGTGAGGACTTCTTTAAGTTTGATACGTGGAACGTGGGGTGAATTCTGTTGAGTTCTTCTGGTAAGTCAAGCTTGTATGCTACAGGTCCTACTCTTTCGAGTATCTTGAAAGGTCCTACGTAGCGTGGTGCTAGCTTGCCCTTCTGGCCAAAACGAACTACTCCCTTCCACGGTGATACTTTTAAAAGTACTTGATCACCAATGTTAAACTTCAAGGGCTTTCGTCGTTTGTCTGCATAACTCTTTTGATGACTTTGTGCCTCTAGAAGATTGTTTCGAATTTGATGGATCTTGTCTGTTGTTTCTTGAATCAATTCTGGACCGGTGATTTGAGCTTCCCCAATTTCGTGCCAACATACTGGAGATCGGCACTTACGACCATATAAAGCTTCAAAAGGTGCCATGCCGATACTTGAATGATAGCTGTTGTTGTACGAAAATTCAACTAATGGTAGATGAGCGTCCCAATTTCCCTTGAAGTCTATGACACATGCTCGAAGCATGTCTTCAAGTGTTTGGATGGTGCGTTCAGATTGTCCATCAGTTTGAGGATGATAAGCGGTACTGAGGTCTAATCGTGTACCCAAAGCGGCTTGTACGGCTTGCCATGTTCGTGAAGTGAAACGACCATCACGGTCTGAAATGATGCTTAAAGGTACACCATGACGGCTTACGATCTCGCTGATGTAGATCCGAGCTAACTTCTCGTTCTTGAAGTCCTCGCGAATCGGAATGAAGTGAGCTGATTTTGTAAGACATCAATGATTACCCATATAGTGTCATACCCACTGGAGGTGCGAGGTAACCCGGTAATGAAGTCCATGGTTATGTTTTCCCACTTCCATACAGGTATTTCAGGTTGGACTAGAAGTCCTGAGGGTCTTTGATGTTCAGCTTTTACTTTGGAACATGTAAGGCACTTGGAAACAAAAACAGCGATATCCTTCTCCATGCCAGGCCACCAGTAGGTGTATCGAAGGTCTTGGTACATCTTGTCGGCTCCTGGGTGTACAGAGTACCGTGTTTTATGCGCCTCATTCATAAGGAAATCACGAAGGTTATTGTGATCGGGAATCCATATGCGATCTAGATAGTACAGAATACCGTCGGATTTGTTTCGATTTTAAGTTCTGCTCCACAAGACAGCTCCTTGCGTACGTCGTTTTCTATTACTGAAACATGTTGAGCTTCTCGGATTCGATCTTTGATGTCGGTTATGATTTGCGAACATAGAAGACGAATGGAGTTCGCATAACCCTTTCGACTGAGCGCATCGGCCACCACGTTTGCCTTGCCAGGATGATACCGAATTTCACAGTCGTAGTCATTAAGAAGTTCGACCCATCTTCGTTGCCTCATATTCAACTCCTTTTGGTTAAAGATATGTTGGAGGCTCTTGTGGTCAGTGTATATTTCACACTTGGTACCGTAGAGGTAATGTCTCCATATCTTAAGAGCGAACACAACGGCTCCAAGTTCTAGGTCGTGGGTGGTGTAGTTCTTCTCATGAATTTTGAGTTTTCTAGAAGCATAAGCTATCACTTTTCCTCTTTGCATCAGTACACGGCCTAGTCCTGCCCTGACGCATCGCAATAAACCACGAAGTCATCACAACCTTCAGGAAGTGTGAGGATAGGTGCGTCACAGAGTTTTTGCTTTAGAGTTTGGAAGGCTTCTTCTTGTTTGGGTCCCCATATGAAGGGCTTTCCTTTATGAGTCAAAGCCGTGAGTGGTACAGCAATACGGGAGAAATTTGCAATGAAACGGCGATAGTAACCAGCCAAACCAAGAAATGATCTTACTTTGGTAGGGGTTCGTGGCGCTTGCCATTCCTGCACTGCCTTGATTTTTGAGGATCAACATGAATTCCCTTGTCATTGACGACGTGTCCAAGGAATTGTACTTCCCTTAACCAGAATTCACATTTCGAAAACTTAGCGTACAGCTTTTCTGTCCTTAAGAGTGTAAGGATGAGTCGAAGGTATCGTTCATGATCAGACTTAGACTTTGAGTAGATGAGGATGTCGTCGATGAAGACTATGACAAAGCGGTCGAGGTAGGGTTTGCATACCCTATTCATTAAATCCATAAATACTGCTGGAGCGTTGGTTAAACCAAATGGCATGACCATGAATTCGTAATGACCATAACGAGTTCGGAAGGCGGTCTTTGGGACGTCTTCTTCATGTACTCTGAGTTGATGATAACCAGAACGAAGGTCGATTTTTGAAAAACAGGTGGCGCCTTGAAGTTGGTCTAGAAGATCATCGATGCGAGGTAATGGGTAGCGGTTCTTGACCGTTAACTTGTTGAGTTCTCTGTAGTCGATACACATGCGAAACGTTTCATCTTTCTTTTTCACAAAAAGGACAGGTGCACCCCAAGGCGATGAGCTAGGACGTATGAATCCTTTGTCAGTCAGCTCTTGCAGTTGACTGGCCAGCTCTTGCATTTCGGATGGGGCTAACCTATAAGGAGATTTTGCAACTGGTGTAGCTCCAGGTATAAGATCAATGCGGAATTCGACTTCACTCACGGGAGGAAGTCCTGAAATGTCGTCAGGAAAAACTTGCGGAAAATCTTTTACTACTGGGATGTCTTCGAGTTTCTTCTCCTTGGTTCCATTTTTGACGACGTGAGTTAGGAATGCGACATAATTCTTGCGAAGATATTTTCGGGCTTGAAGACGAGGACATTAATTTGAGCCCTTTCAAAGGGGTTTCTCCAAAGATTCGTAGAGTCTGACCGTTTGTAAAGAATTGAAAGGTTTCCGTCAAAGCATAAACTCTCCTGTGGAATTTCGCGGCATACAACTTCAACATGATGTTGGCTGAGCCAGTCCATACCAATTATAATGTCGAAACTTCCCAACTTCATAGGAATGAGGTCACTGGAAATCGTGATCGTTTAGGGTGAGAGTACAATTGCGTATAATAGAGTTTAATGAGACCGGTTTTCGTCAGCAACTTCTACCGTTATGGATTCCATGAGTTTATCACGAGTTTGGTTGAGGATGGGTTTCAAATTCTAAGGACACAAAACTCTTATCCGCGCCAGTATCAAATAACATGGATGCATAACTACCATGATGAGAACGTACCGCTAACCACGTTGTTGTCAGCCCTAGCTTGATTGGCGTTGATGTTGAAAGCTCTTCCCTAGCAGTGGAGGAGCTTGGTTAGCTGGTTTACTGGATTTGCTTGAGCTTGGGCATGGATGATGTTCACAAGCGTGGACAGGGTTCCTGAAGTGGTTCGGGTCTCCACAGTTGTAACAAGCCCGCATAGGTTGCATCATGGGGTAGTTGGGTTGTAGTAGGATTGGGCTACATGCTGAGAGTGTAGGAGTAAAGGTTGTTGGCTTGACCCACTATTTGATGGTGGGTTTGGGTTGAGGGCTGATTGCGGTTCGTTCGCTGAAGTGCGCGACAGGTTTGGATGGTGTGACCTGCACGGCCACAGCCGGTGCAATGTTGGCAGGGATGTTTGAGAAAGTGATGGTATTGGCAACGGTTGCATTTTGGGTATGGGCCGGAGTATGGCTTTTTATATGGTGCAGCTGAGGGGGCAACTTGGGTGATGGGTGCAGCAGTAATAGGGAGGTTTGTTTGTGTGACAGCAAAGTTTCTGCCGTTTCGTTTCCTCTTACTAGCAAACTTTGAGGAGGAGGTGGAATGGTTTGAAGTTTGGCCCTCAATGGGGGCTTTCTTTTTCTCGTCCTTAAATTTGCCGTTTCGGATGCGATTCTCGGTAAGCTCGGTAGCTAGTTCAATAGCGGCTTCAAGTGTTGCAGGCGAAGTGCTTAGAACTGAGTCTTGAATTTTCGAGGGAGGCCTCGAATATAGTGTTCGACTAAGCGGTATACTGGGCTGAACAAGTTGGGGATCATTTGGTTCAACTCTAGAAACCTTTTGTTGTAGGAAGTATGATCTCCCTTTCCTTTTGCTTTAACGAGTGGAATTCATCCTCTAACTTTTTGATCTCGCTTCTTGGACAGAAGCGTCTCGTCATGATTTCCCTTAACTCCTCCCATGTTAAGGCCATTGCATCTTCGATTCCTCTCTTACCTTTTTCTGTATTCCACCAGGTAAGAGCTATTCCAAATAGTCTCCCAGTTGCGTAACGTACCTTGCGATCCTCGGGACAATCGCAATTGAGGAAGGTGTTTTCCATTTCCTCAAACCAGTGGAGGAGAGCAGTGACACCTTCGGTCCCTTCATATTTCGGGGGATCGCAAGACTTGAAGTGTTTGTAAGAGCACTTTTTGGAGGGAGGGTTGTCGACGTTCTGGTCTTCTTGTTTGGGAGGGTTGATGGGATTTGCGTTGAGAGCTTGTTAGACTTGAATTACGATGTCAGGAAGCACCGCGGCCATTTGTTTTGCGATTTGGGTGGCCAAGCGTTCGTTTGACCTTCCTGACTTTCTACCCCCACGTTGCTGCCTAACCGACATCTACAGGAACATACATAAGAAGATGGTGAGTTTAAGGAGTCTTTTTACGTGTCATGTGTCGTCAAATGAAATAAAAATAACATAATATCAATAATGCAACTACAACATAGGATGTCTTGGGTTTCCTCATGTTTGGGCCTCCAATGTCCCCCATACCATCACTTGTATAGTCATGTGGGCCCCCATGACTATTGGCTTGGTAGGATTCACATTGGTGTTGGTGGTTTAACACTCGCATCACCCGAATGAAAACCATGAAATATGTTTGCGAGATGTATGGTAGGAGGGTGTCCAGGTGTAGACACAATGACAACTCAAAGTGGGGTTAGCTCACACGACGTTTGGTATAGCATGCTTTGGCCTAATAGGTCCTTCGTACTCTCATCGTTAGTCCCCAGGTAGGCAAACTGGTCCTTTATTTTGGATTTATACGAATGCCAAGCCTAGACAGGACGTTCCGACTACCGGTACTTGTACCCTTCCAGTTACTACATGCCCGTCATGAGAACTCACTTTGATGTGATTTGAAAAAAAATACAAATATTGTTGCAAAAATCATGGAAATTGTGTGGTGTATGCTCTCATGGATATGATATATTATGAGGATATGATTCATGACGAGCATTGTATAGAAATATATACTTATGAACATGCTTGCATAACAGTGAATGTAACAATAAACATAAAGCATATAAACATCATGAATTTTGTATGTAACACATAAACAATTTAAATAATTCTAATCAACTATAGTATAGGCTCTAAGGGTCTAATAACCTATCCTATATCCCTATAGTCATGGCTCTGATACCAATCTGTCACACCCAGACCCGCAGCGGAATAAGAGTCGGGGTATAATTGGGTTATCGCAAAGCTCATGATGTTTACTAAAATGTTTCATATTTATTAAATTCAAATTACAACTTAAATGTTCAAGCCAAATTCATACAATACAAGGAAAGGAAAATTAAATAAACAATCCAAAATCTAAACTGATTTATTCTTCTAGGCCGTCCTATATGTTTCTTGCTTCAACTGGATCACCTGTATCATGTGTAAAAATGGGGAATTTTGGGTCAACAAAAGTTGGCAAGTGAACCTTGTTAAAAACCTTTGTTATTGATTTCTTGTTGTATTTATATGGAAAAATTGTGCAATAATCATATGTGAGCAAACGTAAATAAACAAACAATAACAAACCACCTTGCATGAGTATATGACATGAATGATAATGTATATGTTGGCAACGTCACGTTCCGCTCATAGGTAATGGGGAACGGACGAGCCTATGATGATGTATGTTAGATCAAGGCTCAATCAAACGGAGCCGATCGTATGTTGGTAATGCCACGTTCCGCTCATAGGTAATGGGGAACAGTTCCGCTCATAGGTAATGGGGAACAGACGAGCCTATGATGATGTATGTACTAAAAATGATAAATTTAATCTAAAATTAACCACACAAACAATTGATACATATTGGATACACATTTGATCATTGGATATGATGGATGCACAAGTGTTTAAATGTAATAAATAATAAGCGACACATGATACACCGCAAAATGTGATTAAAACGGGGAATTGGTAGAGATTCACTCACTTTGGGTGCGTTCGTTTGATGATGTTGGATGCGCATGAGTTTTGGGATTTGATCGACGAGGAAAGACTATCCTAAAATAATAACAAAATGGTACGGTAAATAAGTGGATTTTATTAACAATTTTAATAGGATTTTTAGATTTATTTTTGTGAGTTTAAAGTCATTTTCTAACTTTAAAAATATTATTTTTAAGTATTTTTAATTGATTTTTTAAATTAAATAAATAAATAAAAAGAATTAAAAACTTTTGACTTTTTGACCGTTGACCGGTCCGTTGACCGTTGACCGGGACGTTGACCGGTCGGACTGTGACTTATGTGTGCGCTGGGTGAGGCTCGAACCCGAGACCTCTCGTATGCGTGCACGCAGCTCTACCAACTGAGCTACGTGTCTAACCCGAAATATATCTGATTTTAATTATACTTATATACTTTTAGATTATTCAGAATTCTATTTAATTTAAAAAGGTTTTTAAATCATTGAACCGGTGTGAGGGCCTGACTCGAACCCGGTCCATAGCCTTGTATTGCACACAACCCGACCAACTGGGCTGTGTGACTAACCCGAATGATATGCGATTTTATTTACATTTATTTACTATCTGCGCCTTAATATATATCAGTATTAAAAATGGTTGGAAATTTGTAAGAACCGGGCAGCGTGTTAGGACTCGAACTCGGGACCATGATATTAAATTTGTACACAGTCCACCACTGGACTGTGTGTCTAACCCGGTATAATATTCGGGTTTAATTAAACTTATACACATATCGCCTTCGTCTTCTTCATTTATAACGACACAGACAAAGATGTCCGACTGTTCTTGCTTAAATCGTTCGTCTAACATATAAATGATTGAAATGTAATGGATAAAGAAGGTTTTGGAAATGAATGTACCCGAAAAGATGTTTTTCTCAGAACTCCGGCAAAGGTCGTCGGCTCTGTTTTGTGAATTCCGTCTGATCGGATCAATTTACAGTTTTGATCAATTAGTTGTGAAATTAAGTGACTAAACAAGAATTATCAGAGAGTTTAGATGTTTGTACCGATTCACAGCGTGATTTCGGAATTTTCAGAGATTTTCCAGGGAGTGCAGATTACCCGACAACGTCGTCTGGGACCGATTCTGATTGAAGGATTTGAGTTAGTAAAAGTCTAACAATGGATTGAAAATGAAAGAATCGAGAAATTTACCGATTTGATGTATGTCTCGGTTTTCCGGCGAAAGTCCGGCGATAGCAGATAACGATTCCGAAGAACAGAAGTTAGAGTGAAAATGAAATTGAAAGTGTTGCGAGTGTTTCCGAGATATGAGGCGATGGTATTATCAGTGTAAATCAGGAGTAATATGATTTCGGTTTTCAATCTCGAAAATCATATGAATCGAGTTCATTGAAGACGGAATTGATTAAGAACGTGGGTTGTAATTGATTTATCGGTTATATTCAGTAACTCGCGATCACTCAAAAGTCTCTGGATATTTGAAAGCCGATGAGTGGTTTCAGTTCTTGACGCAAACAGATAGATTCACGGGTGAAACTTAAGGTTTATTTGATTCATTGATTACACAAACGAGTCAAGTGGCGGAGTGGTTAAGTGTTGCTTGTTTCATCCGGCTGACCCGGTTCGAAACCCGGCAGCCTTTTTTCCTTTTTATTTAATTTATTTTTACTTTTTAACAATTATAGTTTCTAAATTCTAAAATGTTTATTAATTATGTATTGTTTAAAATCAAAATTAATCATAAATACGCAACGAAATTTTATAACTTGATATTCGATTAATAAACGAAGCGGGTTTTGGAAACCCGTTTTTCGACGGATGTTACAAGTAACAAGGCTACGACACATCCCCAAATGTTGCCATGTTCGGGATGCACGCACCTAGCTTGCTTATTTTGTTCGAAGCGTAGCTTAGTGAAGTACTATATTCTTGACCATCCGGATTGTCCTTGTGGCAATTTTTGTATTGGTGAATCTTAAGAAAGAGGTTTAGGATGGTTATCCTCCTACCTCCATGCATGACTTCTATGACTTATATGATACCCATGAATTATATGAAATCTATAAAAACTTGTAATAATACATGTAAACTATATATGTAAATAATAAATATTACCGAACCTTTGACGGTGACCATATGGTTAACTTTCCTAATATTAAGTTATTTTATCTAAGACCTAACCATCGGTAAGATTCTATTGGGCATGACCCATAAAAACACAAACACCCTTCGGGGCTTATAATGTCAAAAACGAGCGTTAAGGTCTAGATAAATACTTTCAACTATACATACTTTTTGCATACTTTAAATTCCTAAAATTACCGAATTCCACCGTCATTCCAATACTCACACACCTACGTTTCCTTCTGTAGGATAACTTTTGTTCGTCCCCCTAATCAACCTAAACGCTTTCACGGAACTTAACTTTGCAAAACCGTGAGTACACTGACACCCTTTTTACGCCTTACGCTTTTTGGGTGCAATATGTTAATCTATAATAAACACACTAAATCACACTTTTATTCTATGAAATCACACAAACAATCCATCATACATGCTATAGTTATCTGATACTTGAATTGTTACTTGATACATTCTTATGTGATACTAAATGTCATTAACTTCGATCAAGCCTCCCTTAACATGTATAGCGCTATAGGAGTAACGCACCGCCCGTATTCTTGTGGTCAATGTTAAGTTTTTAATCTATTATGTGGTACACTAGAGGATTGACTTGTAGTTCACATGCCTTGTTTACATTTATCTCATATACTAGCTTAACCTGTGGATTTGTTTAAACGTTTTATTACTTATGCTATGATATCAAACTTTTGTACTCGCCAATACTTTGTTATTGAACTATACTTTTTAACATGTTGCAGGTTGATGAGATTGACATGACGAAACTTAGTAGGATCGGCATAGAAACACGCTTAGAATGCTAAGTTATTTAATATGTTTTGTTGAACATGTCTCGTATGTTGTTGTTTCGTATTTGAATTGTATTGTATTTGACAATTTGGTGATTTGAAATGAAATGAGTTATTTAATTAAATATTGTCACAACTAGCGTTATGATGTCTCGAGCAATCTAGTTCGTCTCACTCTGATGTTTCCACCATCGGTTGGGGTGTGACAGATTGGTATCAGAGCCATAACTATAGGGAATTTGGTAGAATTACCATGTTCGACCTAGTCTATAGTTTAAGTGACCAACTTGACCTTTATTGCTTCATGATTAAAATGTTAAATTCTTCCTATTTGTTTTGTCTTAATATATATGCAAAGTGTTTTTCTTAAGACACTTACACAATTGAAGACTTGAAGACACTCATACCATAAACGAGACGATCTCACCAAAATAGGGGTGAAACCCGCACTTTGGTATCACTCTCAATCCGCGCGTTCGATTTTACACGAAATTACACCATCAAGTTAGGAGTGAAATCCACATCTTGATGGGAATTTCCATTTCATACTCTAGTGGACCCTTACCAACGAGTCGGAATTCGCTCCTCGTTTGGTACGCACCAACCACGATTAGGATCGATGTTGTCAAGTTAGGGGTGAAACCCGCACCTTGTCAACTAGTCCCATTCCTCGATTTTCAATCTCGGCAAACTTTCGATTTTTCGATCGGTTAGAGACGTGTAGTAACTGGAAGGGTAAAGTGCTGTTAATCGCTTCTCAATGAGAGCACTTTACCTATAGGCCAAAACACGTTTCTCTAATTCGAAAGGATCTCGATTCACTTTGGAATAGTCGACGTTTCTCAACCCGAAACACTCTTATGTTTTATTTTTATGTATCTCAATTATCATGTGTTTTTAATACTTGTTACTTTATTTATTTCTAACCCAATGCACAACTCGGACACCTTTCGTAACCAAAAACATTAATAATCCTCGTGAACTAACTAAATTTATACTCCTTATGCAAATTATACGTGTTTATGCTTTGAAATGCTTATATGCTTATGTTGTCTATGTGGAATCATACGTGTTACATGATACTTATATGCTCAAAATGAATTCTTTTTATAAAAACGCATTATGATCAAAGCCTTAATCTCTCTTGTATTGTCGAACCCTTTAGATGTCTTCCTCTCAAAGCGTTATGGGCAAGAAGAAGTATAAATCAAGGTCCCATTCCGATTCGATGTCCAAGAAGGATTGCATGAAATTCATGGCCGAGCATATGGCCAAGGTCATACCCGAGATCGTCAGCAAGATTCAACCCCCACCTAATGCCGAATCACCTCACACCTATGTCGACTCCAAGACGGAACCACCTAAATCAACCTTTACCCATAAGCAGTTTTGCTCCTGCAACCCTCAACCTTTCACCAGCGAAGGGGACGCCACCAAGTTACTCCAATGGTTTGACGCCATTGAGATGACTTTTCTCCAAAGTGGTTGTCCCAACCACTTGCGTACCAAGAACGCTACGGGAGTGTTTCGATCGAGGGCTCTCAATTGGTGGACTTCCGAGCGTAACGCTCGTGGTAACGATGCCGCTCACGCCCTCCCTTGGAAGGAGCTTAAAAAGTTAATGGAGAACGAATTTTGCCCTCCTCAGGAACGCCAACGACTCGAGAACGAGTTTTGGAACCTTAAACAGGTGGGGAATGACAACGCCGACCTCACGGCCCATTTTAAGCAGCTAAGTGAAATTTGTCCTAGCCAAGTTGACACAGCCGAAAAGGCAGTTGCCAAGTACATACGCTGCCTCCCTCCTCACCTCATGAACCTTGTCGACACCACCTTACCCAAGACCCTTGAGGAAGCTTTTCGCCTATCTGCTCGGCTAAACAATAACCACGTCCTTCATGAAGCCTCCAAGGCTTCAGTAAGGAAAGCCCATCAAGCCACCACCAAATCCCTCACCGAGCCTACCTCACCCAAACTCCCGAGAAGCAACACCAAAGGCAAGAAGCGGAAGGCTTCGAGTCAGAACTGTGCGGTAGTCACTCCACCAAACCCTCAACAGCTAGCCTTAGCCTCTCCCGATCTATCAAGAAAACATACACTGGGCTGCATCCCATGTGGAACACCTGTCCTTTCCACCATCGGTTACCACCCCTTGCCGCCTATGCACTATCTGCAATAGGTATGGGCACTTTGCCCAGCAATGTCGAAATGCTCCGCAAGCCCCTATCAACCAAGCCCGAGCCATAACCGCACCCCAAAACCCTACCGCCAACCAAAACCGACCACTTGCACCTACCGCTCGTGCTTGCTTCAGATGCGGAGATCCAAACCACTTCGCCAACAACTGTGCAGCGCAACAACAACAACCACCAGCAGCAGTAAGCTCGCGGCCGAGTCTTTGTCTTCACAGCCGCACAGCTCAAAACTCCAATGATGTTATTTCAGGTACGTTTCTCATTAAAAATGTTTATGCTTTGTGTTTATTTGATACTAGTGCGGATAAAAGTTTTGTATCCGTTAAATTTGAACCTTTGCTTATGTGTAGATGTTCTAAGTTGCCTAAATCATTCGAAGTCGAAGTCGCTGACGGAAAATCCGTCACTATCTATTCTGTCTTATCCAATTGTTCTTTGAATCTTAATGATCATACATTTTCCATTGACCCCATACCCATGCAAATGGGTAGCTTCGATATCATAGTAATCACGGACTGGCTTAGGCGGGTCCGTGCTAAGTTGTTTGTTCGGAAAAGTTCATTTGTCTTCCCCTTCCAATGATGACTCCTTACACGTCTATGGCGAGAAACCTTCCAAAGTTCTCAAGCTTCTGTCGTGTATCTAAGCGAACAAGTACTTGCGTAAGGAATACTTCGCCTTTCTTGCCCACATTGTGGAGAAGAAGGATAACGGTCTAAGCGTGAGTGAAGTTCCCATTGTGAGTGATTTCCCTGACGTCTTCCCTGAGGATCTTCCTGGTCCTCCTCCACCTCGTTCTGTTGAATTTCGTTTCGACCTCATCCCTGGCGCAACTCCGATCGCAAATACTCCCTATCGTCTAGAACCCTCGGAGATGCAAGAGATGTCTAGCAAACTTCAGGAGCTTCTTGATAAAGGCTTCATACGCCTTAGCACATCTCCTTAGGGCGCTCCCGTTCTATTCGTCAAAAAGAAAGAAGGATCTTTCCGCATGTGCATCGACTATCCTGAGCTCAACAAGCTTACGGTCAAGAATTGATACCCTCTTCCCCGCATCGACGACCATTTTAACCAGCTTCAAGGTGCAACATGTTTCTCGAAATCGACCTTCGCTCTGGTTATCATCAACTTCGAGTCCTCGAAGAAGATATACCCAAAACGCGTTTCGCACACGTTATGGGCACTACGAGTTCGTGGTCATGCCATTTAGTCTGACCAATGCACCCGTCGTGTTTATGGATTTAATGAATGGCGTGTGTGTATCTCGACCGATTCGTGATCGTCTTCATTATCCTAATCTATTCCAAGACACAAGAAGAGCATGAGCGACACTTGCGTCTTATCCTTCAGTTGTTGCGTACTGAACGTCTTTACGCCAAGTTCTCCAAGTGTGAATTTTGGCTAAAGGAGGTTCAATTCCTTGTTCATGTCGTCAACGAACTTGGTATTCACGTTGACCCCAGCAAAAATCAAGGCGGTGAAAAATTGAATTGCTCCTAAGACACCGTCTGAAATTCATTCGTTTCTCGCCTTAGCCGGTTATTACCGTCGGTTTATTTCGAATTTCTTTAAAATTGCATGCCTCTCACTTCTTTGACCAAAAGGATAAACCTTTTGTTTGGAGTTCCGAACAAGAGGAGTCTTTTCAAACGCTCAAGGACATGCTTTGCAATGCTCCTATCCTAAGCCTTCCTGATGGTATTGACGATTTTGTCGTGTATTGCGATGCCTCAAGACAAGGTCTTGGTTGCATTCTTATGCAACGAGACAAGGTCATCGCTTACGCATCACGACAACTCAAAATTCATGAGAAAAACTATACTACGCACGACCTTGAACTTGGTGCAGTTGTTTTTGCATTAAATATATGGCTTACTCGAGCAACCGAACATTACGTTTCAAGGTGCCTTACTTGTTCCAAGGTAAAGGCCGAACATTAGCGTCCCTCTGGCTTACTCGAGCAACCGAAAATTCCTGTTTGGAAATGGGAGAGTATTGCTATGGATTTCATTACCAAACTCCCTCGAACTTCGTCAGGTCACGATAGTATTTGGGTAATCGTCGACCGTCTGACCAAGTCTGCTCATTTTCTCCCCATACGTGAAGATTATCGAGTTGAGAAATTGGCTCGTATCTACACGGATGAAGTCATTTGTCGTCACGGTGTCCCCATTGATATTATTTCGGACCGTGATGGTCATTTCACTTCTCGTCTTTGGAAAACATTTCAAAAATCTCTTGGTACACACCTTAATCTCAGTACTGCTTTACATCCTCAGTTTGATGGTCAAACCGAGCATACTATCTAAACTCTAGAGGACATGCTTCGTTCTTGCGTAATCGATTTTGGTGGCAACTAGGACATGCACTTTCCTTTGGTCGAATTCTCGTACAATAACAATTACCACGCGAGTATTCAAATGGCACCGTTCGAGGCATTGTATGGACGCAAGTGCCGATCGCCCATTTGTTGGCATGAGATCGGGGAAGCTAAAATCACTGGTCCGAGCTTATACAACAGACAACGGACAATATTTTGCAAATGTGGAACAACTTGCTCAAATGCAGATAAAAGACGCAAACCTTTGGAATTCAACGGTAGTGACTTCTTACTTCTCAAGGTATCCCCTTGAAAGGGTGTGGTTCGTTTCAGGAAAAAGGGAAAGCTCGCTCCTCGCAATGTGGGTCCTTTCAAGATTCACGAAAGGATTGGCAAGGAAGCATACTGACTGGACCTACCACAAGAGCTCAACCGTCACACCCCAACCGATGGAGGAAACATCGGAGTGAGACGAACTAGATTGCTCGAGACATCATAACGCTATTTGCGACAATATTGAAATTAACAACCCATTTCATTTCATAGCATCAAAATTGTCAAGGTTACACCGAATATTCAAATACAAGAAATAACAACAAATCAAGTTCAGCAATAACATAATGATTAACTTAGTGTTATACGCGTGTTTCTATGCCATTCCTACTAAGTTCCATCATAACAACTTCATCAACCTACAAAATGTTAAAAAGTATAGTTCAATAACAAGTATTGGCGAGTACACATGTTTAATATCATAGCATAAGTGTAAAATCCGTTTAAACAAATCCACATGAATAGCTAGCATGCAAGATAAGTGTAAACAAGGCATGTCAATCTACAAGTCAATCCTCTAGTGTACCGCAAAATAGATTAAAACTTAACATTTACCACAAGAATACGGGCGGTGCGTTACTCCTACAGCGCTATACATGTTAAGGGAGGCTCGATCAAAGTTAATGACATTTAGATCACATAAGAATATACCAAGTAACAATTCAAGTAGCATAAGACTAAAGCATGTTGATGGATTGTTTGTGTATAGAATAAAGTGTGATTTAGTGTAGTTTTAGTAAATTAATCATGTTGCACCCAAATAGTAGAAAGCATAAAAGGGGTCGAGTGTACTCACGGTTTTGCAAAGTAATATCCGTGAGAGAGTTAGGTTGATTTAGGGGATCGAACACCGAGTTTATCCTACACAAGGCGACGTAGGTGTGTGAGTATTAGATTGACGGAGGAGTTTAATGAGTTTAGGAATTTACAATATGCAAAGAAAGTATATATAAACGAAAGTATTTATCTAGACATTAACGCTCGTTTTTTACACTAATAAGCCCCGAAGGGTAATTGTGTTTTTATGGGTCATGCCCAATAGAATCGTAACGATTGTTAGGTCTAAGATAAAATAACCTACTTTTAGGACAAATAACCATTTGGTCATGGTCAAAGGTTCGGTTATATTAAGTATTTACATATAGTTATAATATTACTAATTTATGATATAGTTCATGTATTTCATAGATATCATGTAAGTCATGCATGGAGGTAGGAGGATAACCATCCTCAACCTCTTTCATAAGATTCACCATTACACAAGATTGACACAAGGACAATCCGGATGGTCAAAAATTATGGAAATCATCAAGTGAGGGGTGGATTGAATAGTTGAATGGCCAAGGCCTTCATGTAATCCTACCAACACAAGCTTGTAAGCTTGGATGGCTCAACACTTTTGGGTTTGAAACCCTAGTAAAAACCACAAGTTTAGAGACATGTTACGCCTCTTGATTGTATGTGAACAAGTCTAGCTTAACACACTAACCATAAGCTTGGTTAGTGGCATAAGTAGCATAGATTTGTTATGTTAAAAATAAGTTCGAAAAAGTTTTATAAGTTATCTTCCAAAACAGAAAGTTTGGCCCCAAAAATGGTGTGATTCCACCTTGGTTTTCCATGGAAAACCTATGGTAACATCCCATAGGGCTTAGCAAACAATGTTGAGGAAGAAAACATAAAGAAAACTCTGAAAATATTAAAGTTTAAAAAGATAAAAATGGGCATAAAATTTATGGCACTTTGGACCTCAAAAATGGTGAGGTTTCACCTTAGTTTGCCCAATCAAGCTTGTGAAAACCTTCCTAGAGGTTATCCAAGTGTTTTAGAAGAAGAAATAAGGAAGAATTAGTTGAAGAAGTGAGTTAGAACTCACAAAAAACTCAAATATGGTTGCTGTGTTTTTTGAATATGTGAGGGACTTTGGGAGTGTTTTTGAAGTGTTTGGAGGCTTTAAAGTGGGAAATGGATGGGGGAAAGGTGGTTTATATAGGGAAGGGATTAGGGTTTCAATGGGTTGGGCTTTGGATAAGATTAGTGGGTGTTTAAACTTGAAACAAGCCCAAAACATCAACATATGGCAGCCCTCTTTTTTGTTTTTTTTTTTGTTAATTAATTTATATAAATTGTTTTAATTGTTATATAAATAATGTATTTTATATGTAAATCAAGTGTGAAGTGTATTGGAATATTAAAAACATGATTAAAGGTGTTACATAATCCTAAACATGTCTTGCAAATAATTAACTTAAGTGTGACAAGAATCATGGTGCCAAAAGTCTATGCATTTTGCATTTAACTTGTTGATTGCTTGCTTGATTAGAAACGTTTAACTTTCATGAATATATGATAAGAATATGCAAGTTGATTCGAAGCTATAAATTGCGTAACGAATGTGTGTATGATCATATATATAAATGCGTATAAGGATTGCGAATTGCGTATAATCGATCAATAATCGAAGCCTTAGATTTACAATGATTTGGAAATGAAATACGATTACAAGGTTTGAAATTTTCAAAAATAGAAACACGAAGCAATCTTACTAAAAACGGAAAGATACAAAAATGAAGCGTTACAGTCTCCCGCCTTTAGGGAATTTCGTCCCGAAATTTAGGAAGACATACGAACAAATGTGGATGCTTAGACTTCATGTAGCTTTCAAGTTCTCAAGTAAACTCAGTGCCACAATTTCCTTCCCATCGAACCTTCACGATAGGAATTCGACTACGCCTTAGTTGCCTAGTACCCCGATCTATGATTTCGACTGGTTTCTCCACGAAGTGCAAAGTCTCATTGATTTGAAGATCTTCAAGGGAACATGGAGTCCTTCTTTAGCGAGACATCTTTTTAACTTTGAGACGTGGAAGGTAGGATGAATGTTGTTGAGCTCTTGTGGTAGTTCCAGTCGGTAGGCTACCTTGCAAATCCGCTCGAGAATCTTGAAAGGACCTATGTAGCGAGGAGCGAGCTTTCCCTTTTTACCGAAACGAACCACACCCTTCCAAGGGGATACCTTGAGAAGTACAAAGTCACCAACGTTGAATTCCAAGGGCTTGCGTCTTTTATCTGCGTAGCTCTTTTGTCGGCTTCTAGCTTTCAGCAAGTTGTCCCGAATCTGCAAAATCTTGTCCGTCGTCTGTTGAATAAGCTCGGCACCGGTGATTTGAGCTTCCCCGATCTCATGCCAACAAATAGGCGATCGGCACTTGCATCCATACAATGCCTCGAAATGTGCCATTTGAATACTCGTGTGGTAACTGCTATTGTACGAGAATTCGACCAAAGGCAAGTGCATGTCCCAGTTGCCACCAAAATCAATTACGCAAGAACGAAGCATGTCCTCTAGAGTTTGGATAGTATGCTCGGTTTGACCATCGGACTGAGGATGGAAAGTAGTACTAAGATTGAGTTGAGTACCAAGGGCCTTTTGAAATGTTTGCCAAAGGCGAGAAGTGAAGCGACCATCACGGTCGGAGATAATGTCAACGGGGACACCGTATGACAGATGATTTCATCCGTGTAGATACGAGCCAATTTGTCAACTCGGTAGTCTTCACGTATGGGTAGGAAATGAGAAGACTTGATCAAACGGTCGATGATTACCCAAATACTATTGTGACCAGACGATGTACGAGGGAGCTTGGTTATGAAATCCATAGCAATACTCTCCCATTTCCAAACAGGAATTTATGGTTGTTCGAGTAAGCCAGAGGGTCTTTGATGCTCGGCCTTTACCTTTGAGCAAGTAAGGCACTTCGAAACGTAGCAGGCGATATCTTTCTTCATTTCAGGCCACCAATATGATGCTCGGAGGTCGTGATACATCTTATCAGCGCCAGGGTGAATAGAATATCGAGATTTTTGAGCTTCACTCATCAAGAGGTTACGAAGATTATCACGGTTAGGAACCAAATACGGTCGAGATAGCACATGATGCCATCGGGTTTGGTCGCGAGTTGGTTTTCAACACCACACTTCAACTCATTATCGAGGTTACCATAATTAACGGTTCAGTATTATGCCTCACGAATCATCTTGAAGCTTTCCCAAAGTTTGATAGCAACGTACACTCTTAACATGAGTTTTCTGACTAAGTGCATTGGCCACAACATTCGCTTTACCAGGGTGGTAGCGGATATCGCAGTCGTAGTCGTTCAATAGTTCTACCCAACGACGTTGACGCATGTTGAGTTCTTTTTTATTAAAGATGTGCTGAAGGTCTTATGGTCGGTGAAGACCGTACACTTTGTACTATAAAGGTAGTGTCGCGATATCTTTAACGCAAAAACAACTGCACCAAGTTCAAGGTCATGTGTAGTATAATTTTCTTATGAATTTTGAGTTGTCGTGACGCGTAAGCGATAACCTTGTCTCGTTGCATAAGCACGCAACCAAGACCTTGTCTTGAGGCATCGCAATACACGACAAAATTGTCATTACCATCGGGAAGGGTTAGGATAGGAGCATTGCAAAGCATGTCCTTGAGCGTTTGAAAAGATTCCTCTTGTTCGGAACCCCAAACAAAGGGTTTGTCCTTTTGAGTCAAGGAAGTGAGAGGCACGGCAACTTTTGAAAAGTTCGAAATGAAATGACGGTAATAACCGGCTAAGCCGAGAAATGAACGAATTTCGGACGGAGTCTTAGGGGCAATCCAATTTTTCACCGCCTCGATTTTCGTGGGGTCAATGTGAATACCAAGTTCATTGACGACATGACCAAGAAATTGAACCTCTTTTAACCAAAATTCACACTTGGAAAACTTGGCGTAGAGACGTTGAGTTTGCAACAGCTGAAGGATAAGACGCAAGTGTCGCTCATGCTCTTCTCGCGTCTTGGAATAGATTAGGATATCGTCAGTAAAGACGATCACGAATCGGTCAAGATAAGGCTTACACACGCGATTCATCAAATCCATAAATACGGCGGGTGCGTTGGTCAGACTAAACGGCATGATTACGAACTCGTAGTGCCCATAACGTGTGCGAAACACGGTTTTGGGTATATCTTCTTCGAGGACTCGAAGTTGATGATAACCAGAGCGAAGGTCGATTTTAGAGAAACAAGTCGCGCCTTGAAGCTGATCGAAAAGGTCGTCAATGCGAGGAAGAGGGTCTCTGTTCTTGACTGTAAGCTTGTTGAGCTCACGATGACCAATGTACATGCGAAATGATCCGTCTTTCTTTTTGACGAACAGAACGGGGGCGCCCCAAGGAGATGTGCTAGGGCGTATGAAGCCCTTCTCAAGAAGCTCTTGAAGTTGACTAGACAACTCTTGCATCTCCGAGGGTGCCAGACGATAGGGGGATTTTGCGACCGGAGTTGCACCAGGGATGAGGTCGATGCGAAAATCAACAGAACGAGCAGGAGGAGGACCAGGAAGATCCTCGGGAAAGACATCAGGGAATTCGTGCAGAACGGGAACTTCACTCACGCTTGGACCCTTCTCCTTCTTTTCCACAATGTGGGCAAGAAAGGCAAAGTATTCCTTACGCAAGTACTTGTTCGCTTGAATACACGACATAAGCTTGAGACCTTTGGAAGGTTTCTCGCCATAGACGTGCAAGGAATCATTATTGGGAAGGGGAAGGCAAATGCATTTTTCGAACAAACAACTTCAGCATGGACTTGCCCTACCCAATCCATGCCTACTATGATATCGAAACTACCCATTGGCATGGGTATGAGGTCAATAGAAAACGTATGATCGTTGAGATTTAAAGAACAATTAGAAAGGACATAATCGACGGTGATAGATTTTCCATCAGCGACTTCGACTTCGAATGATTTAGGCAACTTAGAACGACTACACATAAGCAAAGGTTCGAATTCAATGGATACAAAACTTTTATCTGCACCAGTATCAAATAAACACATAGCATAAACATTGTTAACAAGGAACCCGGTATGACATCATTTGAGTTTTGAGCTTGAGCGGCCGTGATGACAAAGGCTCAGCCGCGAGCTTGCTGCTGCTGCTGATTGTTGTTGTTACGCTGCGGGCAGTTGTTGGCGAAGTGATTTAGGTCCCCGCATCTGATGCAGGCATGAGCGGCAGGAGCAGGGGGTCGGTTTTGGTTGCCGATAGGGTTTTGTGGAGGTGTGGTGGTCATAGCTCGGGCTTCGTTGATGGGGGCTTGCGGAGCATTCTGGCACTGTTGGGCAAAGTGCTCATACATATTGCATATCGTGCATAGGCGGCATGGGGCGATAACCGGATGATGGAAGGGACAGGTGTTGCACTTGGGATGAGATCCGGTGTACGCTTTCTTGATGGGTTCGGGTGCGGGCAAAGCTGGCTGGTGGGGGTTTGGTGGAGTGACTATCGCGCAAATCGGGCTCGAAGCCTTCCGCTTCTTGCCCTTGGTGTTACTTCTTGGGGGTTTAGGTGAGGCAGGTTCGGTAATGGATTCGGTGGTTGCTTGGTGGGCTTTCCTTGGTGGAGCCTTGGCGGCTTCACGAAGGACTTGGCGGTTGTTCAAGCGAGCAGCCAGCCGAAAAGCTTCCTCGAGGGTGTTGGGGGAGGTGGTATCGACCAGGTCAGCGAGGTTAGGAGGAAGGAAACGTATGTATTTAGCGACCGCTTTCTCAGTAGTGTCGACTTGACTTGGGCAAATCGCGCTCAGTTGCTTAAAACGGGCTGTGAGGCCAGCGTTGTGATTCCCCACTTGCCGGAGGTTCCAAAACTCAGTCTCGAGTCGTTGGAGTTCGTGAGGGGGCAGAATTCACTTTCCATTAACTTCTTGAGCTCAGACCAAGGGAGGGCGTGGGCGACTTCGCTGCCACGAGCGCTACGCTCGGAAGTCCATCAATCAAGGGCTCTCGATCGGAACACTCCCGTGACGTTCAAGGTGCGCAAGTGGTCGGGGCAACCACTTTGGATAAAGGTGAGTTCAATGGCGTCGAACCATTGTAGCAGTTTAGTGGGGTCCCCCTCGCCGATGAAGGGTAAGGGATTGCAAGAACAGAATTGCTTATGGGTGAAGGTGATTTTGGGTGGTTCAGCTTTGGAGTCGACAGAGGTATGAGGTGATTCGGGGTTAGGTGGGGGCTGGACCTTGCTGACTATTTCGGGGATGACCTTAGCCATGTGTTTAGCCATTTGCTCAGCCATGAATTTCATGCAATCCTTCTTTGACATGGAGTCGGATTGGGACCTCGACTTGGACTTTGACTTCCTTCTTCCCATAACGCTTTGAGAGAAAGACATCTAAAGGGTTTGACAATAAAAGATAGATTTAGGCTTTGATTGTAAAGTGTTGTTATAAAGAAAAGCATCTGTTTTGAGCACATAAGCATCATGTAACACGTATAATTTCACATAGATAGCATAAGCATGTTGGCATTCAAAAGCATAAACACGTGTGATTTGCGTAAAGGAGTATAAATTTAGTTGGTTCACGAGAATTATTTTTTTTTTGTTATGAAAGGCGTGCGAATTGTGCATCGGGTTCGAAATAAACGAGATAACAAGTATTAAAACACATAGAAATTGAGATATCATAAAAGATAGGCTCAATAAAATATTTGAGTGTTTCGGGTTGAGAAACGTTTACTATTCCAAACTGAATCGAGATCCTTTCAAATTAGAAAAACATGCTTTGGCCTATAGGTAAAGTGCTCTCGTCGAGAAGCGATTAACGGCACTTTACCCTTCCATTTACTACACTTCACTAACCATCGAAAAATCAAAACTTTTGCAAGATTGAAAATCGAGGAATGGGACTAGTTGACAAGGTGCGGGTTTCACCACTAACTTGACAACATTGTACCCTAGGTGTGGTTGGTACTTACCAAACGAGGAGCGTATTCCGACTCGTTGGTAGGGGTCCACTAGAGTATGAAACGGAAATTCCCATCAAGAAGTGGATTTCACTCCTAACTTGATGGTTTATTTCGTACAAAACCAAATTTCGCGGATTGAGAGTTATCACCAAAGTGCGGGTTTCACCCCTATTTTGGTGAGATCGTCTCGTTTGTAGTTTGAGTGTCTTCAAGTCTTCAAGTGTGTAAATTGTGTAAGTGTCTTAGGAAAAACACACACACACACACACACACACTAATATATATATATATATATATATAAATATATATATATATATATATATATATTTAAGACGAATTTGTTTTGTTGTTATTTCTTGTATTTGAATATTTGGTGTAACCTTGACAATTTTGATGCTATGAAAGGAAATGGGTTGTTAATTTAAATATTGTCGCAAATAGCGTTATGATGTCTCGAGCAATCTAGTTCGTCTCACTCCGATGTTTCCGCCATCAGTTGGGGTTTGACAGATTGGTATCAGAGCCATAACTATAGGGAATTAGGTAGAATTTGCCATGTTCGACCTAGTCTATAGTTTAAGTGACCAACGTGACCATTCTTGCTTCATGAATAAAATGTTAATTCTTCATATTTGCTTCTTCCTATTTCTTTTGTCTTATATATATATATATATTTAAGACAAAAGAAATAGGAAGAAGCAAATATGAAGAATTAACATTTTATTCATGAAGCAAGAATGGTCACTTTGGTCACTTAAACTATAGACTAGGTCGAACATGGCAAATTCTACCTAATTTCCTATAGTTATGGCTCTGATACCAATCTGTCACACCCCAACTGATGGCGGAAACATCGGAGTGAGACGAACTAGATTGCTCGAGACATCATAACGCTATTTGCGACAATATTTAAATTAACAACCCATTTCCTTTCATAGCATCAAAATTGTCAAGGTTACACCAAATATTCAAATACAAGAAATAACAACAAAACAAATTCAACAATAACATAATGATTAACTTAGTGTTCTACGCGTGTGTCTATGCCATTCCTACTAAGTTCCATCATAACAACTTCATCAACCTGCAACATATTAAAAGTATAGTTCAATAACAAGTATTGGCGAGTACATAAGTTTAATATCATAGCATAAGTATAAAATCCGTTTAAACAAATCCACATGAATAGCTATCATACAAGATAAGTGTAAACAAGGCATGTGAATCTACAAGTCAATCCTCTAGTGTACTGCGAAATAGATTAAAACTTCACATTGACCACAAGAATACGGGCGGTGCGTTACTTCTATAGCGCTATACATGTTAAGGGAGGCTCGATCAAAGCTAATAACATTTAGATCACATGAGAATATACCAAGAAACAATTCAAGTAGCATAAGACTAAAGCATGTTGATGGATTGTTTGTGTATAGAATAAAATGTGATTTAGTGTAGTTTTAGTAAATTAATCATGTTGCACCGAAATAGTGGAAAGCATAAAAGGGGTCGAGTGTACTCACGGTTTTGCAAAGTAATATCCGTGAGAGAGTTAGGTTGATTTAGGGGATGGAACACCGAGTTTATCCTACACAAGGCAACGTAGGTGTATGAGTATTAGATTGACAGGGGAGTTTAATGAGTTTAGGAATTTACAATATACAAAGAAAGTATATATAAACGAAAGTATTTATCTAGACATTAGCGCTCGTTTTTTACACTAATAAGCCCCGAAGGGTAATTGTGTTTTTATGGGTCATGCCCAATAGAACCGTAACGATTGTTAGGTCTAAGATAAATAAACTACTTTTAGGACAAATAACCATTTGGTCATGGTCAAAGGTTCGGTTATATTAAGTATTTACATATAGTTATAATATTACTAATTTATGATATAGTTCATGTATTTCATAGATATCATATAAGTCATGCATGGAGGTAGGAGGATAACCATCCTAAATCTATTTCATAAGATTCACCATTACACAAGATTAACACAAGGAAAATCCAGATGGTCAAGAATTATGGAAATCATCAAGTGAGGGGTGGATTGAATAGTTGAATGGCCAAGACCTTCATGTAATCACGCCTATACCAACACAAGCTTGTAAGCTTGGATGGCTCAACACTTGTGGGTTTGAACCCCTAGTAAAAACCACAAGTTTAGAGACATGTTACGCCTCTTGATTGTATGTGAACAAGTCTAGCTTAACACACTAACCATAAGCATGGTTAATGGCATAAGTAGCATAGGTTTGTTATGTTAAAAATAAGTTCGAAAAAGTTTTATAAGTTATGTTCCAAAACAGAAAGTTTGGCCCAAAAAATGGTCTGATTCCACCTTGGTTTTCAATGGAAAACCTATGGTAACATCCCATAGGGCTTAGCAAACAATGTTGAGGAAGAAAACATGAAGAAAACTTTGAAAATATTAAAGTTTAAAAAGATAAAAATAGGCAGAAAATATTATGGCAATTTGGAACTCAAAAATGGTGAGGTTTCACCTTAGTTTGCCCAAGCAAACTTGTGAAAACCTTCCTAGAGGTTATCCAAGTGTTTTAGAAGAAAAAATAAGGAAGAATTAGTAGAAGAAGTGAGTTAGAACTCACAAAAAACTCAAATATGGCTGTTGCATTTTTTGAATATGTGAGGGACTTTGAGAGTGTTTTTGAAGTGTTTGGAGGCTTTAAAAGTGGGAAATGGATATGGGAAAGGTGAGCTTTGGACAAGATTAGTGGGTGTTTAAACTTGAAACAAGCCCAAAACATCAACATATGACAGCCCTCTTTTTTTGTTTTTTTTGTTAATTAATGGTTTTAATTGTTATATAAATAATGTATTTTATATGTAAATCAAGTGTGAAGTGTATTGGAAGATTAAAACATGATTAAAGGTGTTACATAATCCTAAACATGTCTTGCAAATAATTAACTTAAGTGTGACAAGAATCATGGTGACAAAAGTCTATGCATTTTGCGTTTAACTTGTTGATTGCTTGCTGATTAGAAACGTTTAACTTTCATGAATATATGATAAGAATATGCAAGTTGATTTGAAGCTATAAATTGCGTAACGAATGTGTGTATGATCGTAGATATAAATGCGTATAAAGATTGCGAATTGCGTATAATCAATCAATTTGATTAAAATCGAAGCCTTAGATTTACAATGATTCGGAAATGAAATACGTTTACAAGGTTTGGAATTTCCAAAAATAGAAACACGAAGCGATCTTACTAAAAACGGAAAGATACAAATGTGAAGCGTTACATCAAGAACGTTCATTCTACCTTCCACGTCTCAAACTTGAAAAGATGTCTCACCGAAGGACTCCAAGTCCCACTGGAAGATCTTCAAATTAATGAGACCTTACACTTCGTGGAGAAACCAGTCGAAATCATGGATCGAGGTACTAAGCAACTAAGGCGCAGTCGAATTCCTATCGTGAAGGTTCGATGGGAAGGACAACGTGGCGTTGAGTTTACTTGGGAACTTGAAAGCAACATGAAGACTAAGTATCCGCATTTGTTCGTTGCATCTTCCTAAATTTCGGGACGAAATTCCCTAAAGGAGGGGAGACTGTAACGCTTCGCATTTGTAACTTTCCGTTTTTAGTAAGTTTGCTTCGTGTTTCTATAATTGGAAAGTCCAAACCTTGTAATCGTATTTCATTTCCAAATCATTGTAAATCTAAGGCTTTGATTGTAATCAAATTGATCAATTATGTGAATGTCACAAACCTTATACATGATTAAACTTATGAACGTACGTTATGTTATTGCTCGATAAATCAATTCAAAATGACTCGTGACTACCTATTGTACGTTGTAAATCTTAATATCAAAGTCAAGCAATATGATTAGTGATTCTTAACACAATTATCCAAGCTTTCGGCATCCTACAAGTTGTTTAATTTATATGTGACACTTCTACAAAAACGAGTCACTTTTCTTTGGTGTAGATAAGACCCTTAACATTTATTTTGATCTTCCAAACAAGTCCAAGTGTATTAATATCATGTACAACAAATAAATCATCAAACAAACCTTTTAAATATATTAAATAACAAAAAAAGAAAGAAAGACTAGGCAGCTTGCGGCCACAAGCTGCCATGTCTTGGTTCCCTCCATTTTCAATTCAAATGTTCACCAAACTTCATTAAATGTAGCCCATATTCAAACCCTAATCCCTCCTCTATATAAACAAGCATTCCCCCATCCCTTTACCATTTTTTCAAGCCTCCAAACACTCCAAACATTCCCTCAAAGTTTAGAATTCCTATGCTAGTTGTGCCTCTAATCAAGTTTATGGTTAGGGAGCTTGCTAGACTTGTTTCGTACAAAATCAAGAGGTGTAACATGCCTCTAAAATTTTGTTTTTTACTAGGGTTTTAAACCCACAAGTGTTGAGCCATCCAAGCTTACAAGTTTGTGTTAGTGAAGGTGTGATTACATGGAGGCCTTGGCTATCCAACTTTCCAATCCACCCCTCACTTGATGATTTCTATCCATTAAGCTACGGTTCACTTTCACTAGAGTAACAAGGCTACGACACGTCCCCAAACGTTGCCATGTTCAGGATGCACGCACCTAGCTTGCTTATTCGTTCGAAGCGTAGCTTAGTGAAGTACTATATTCTTGACCATCCAGATTGTCCTTGTGGCAATTTGTGTATTGATGAATCTTACGAAAGAGGTTTAGGATGG
Organism: Scalesia atractyloides; assembly: GCA_947069175.1. Taxonomy (NCBI): domain Eukaryota; kingdom Viridiplantae; phylum Streptophyta; class Magnoliopsida; order Asterales; family Asteraceae; genus Scalesia; species Scalesia atractyloides. The sequence continues at coordinate 71,457,071 of CAMTDV010000023.1, forward strand.
TTATCCTCCTACCTCCATGCATGACTTCTAAGACTTATATGATATCCATGAATTATATGAAATCTATGAAAAACTTGTAATAATATATGTAAACTATATATCTAAATAATAAATATAACCGAACCTTTGACGATGACCATATGGTTACCTTGTCCTAATATTAGGTTATTTATCTAAGACCTAACCATCGTTACGATTCTATTGGGCATGACCCGTAAAAACACAAACACCCTTCGGGGCTTATATTGTCAAAAACAAGCGTTAACGTCTAGAAAATACTTTCAACTATACATACTTTTCGCGTACTTTAAATTCCTAAAATTACCGAATTCCACCGTCATTCCAATACTCACACACGTACGTTTCCTTGTGTAGGATAACTCCTAATCAACCTAAATGCTTTCACGGAACTTAACTTTGCAAAACCGTGAGTACACTCGACACCCTTTTTACGCCTTACACTTTTTGGGTGCAATATGTGAATCTATCATAAACACACTAAATCACACTTTTATTCTATGAAATCACACAAACAATCCATCATACATGCTATAGTTATCTGATACTTGAATTGTTACTTGGTACATTCTTATGTGATATTAAATGTCATTAACTTCGATCAAGCCTCCCTTAACATGTATAACGCTATAGGAGTAACGCACCACCCATATTCTTGTGGTAAATGTTAAGTTTTTAATCTATTATGCGGTACACTAGAGGATTGACTTATAGTTCACATGCCTTTGTTTACATTTATCTCGTATACTAGCTTATCATGTGGATTTGTTTAGACGTTTTATTACTTATGCTATGATATCAAACTTGTGTACTCGCCAATACTTTATTATTGAACTATACTTTTTAACATGTTGCAGGTTGATGAGATTGACATGACGAAACTTAGTAGGATCGGCATAAAAACACGCTTAAAATGCTAAGTTATTTAATATGTTTTGTTGAACATGTCTCGTATGTTGTTGTTTCGTATTTGAATTGTATTGTATTTGACAATTTGGTGATTTGAAATGAAATGAGTTATTTAATTAAATATTGTCACAACTAGCGTTGAGCAATCTAGTTCGTCTCACTCTGATGTTTCCGCCATCGGTTGGGGTGTGACAATGTGTGTTAGGACTTGCATTTATTTGTTTGTTTAGACCCTTTGTTTATTTGTTCATGTTGGTAGATTGATTATTTGTTAAGTTGTTAATATATATATTTGTATACTCTCGTCAAGTATGAATGGGCCTAACCCTCGTATGTCTCCGTGCCTCGCACGAACGTTTGTACTTATTCATGTATTGTCCGAGACCTAGCCATGGTGTATTCGTGTCTCGCGCGATGTTTTGATGTCATGATCCATATATATATTCTTCCAATATTTTTTACATCGTAATTGTGTTTGTATAATGTTCTCTTGTGTGTGTACATCTCATCTTGTGTACTTGTGTATTTATACGTATACCATGTATGTATACTTACTTGTATACTTTTAATTTAGGTATTTGAGTCGTATTTGTACGTATATGTTTATACATGTATATTACTTGAAATTCTTGTATTTTAGTAAGTGTGTTATGGTGTACGTATTTATACGCATAAGTATACATGTATGCTTTAATCTTCTTTAAATAGGCCTATAAACAAATGAAACGATAAATAACCCATACTACTTATTTCAAAATTTGTATCTAACTTAAATCCTACCATACACCAAAATACGTATTTGAATTCAAACAACTTTTGTAATTGGTAAACCAATTTCTTTCGTATGAAAAATCATTTAGTTTTTTTAGTTAAATAATGAATAAATGATTGAATCAAACACGTGTTGATTTATTTTTGGCATATTAAGATTTTACTTCGTGAGTGTTTTCTTTTGATTGCTATAGCTAGCGATTGATGGTTCCTACCGGTAACTTACCAACTGAGCCAATATCAACTATAGCACATTATTATATTTTTTAATTTATGTCTAAATACGTCGATGTCTAAATTACTTTTACGACTTTACAACACTATCTAGTTACTTTTATGACTTTAAACCACAACTTTTGAGGCACTCATTTTTTATCTATCTCCAATAACGTTAATGGCACGAAGTAATGTGTATAACAAAGTAAAAAACACGTAATGTCACGTGCATGCATTACACGTTAATAATACCATCGTGTCAGGTGAAACAAAGTCAAAAACGCGACGTTGTCGCCGCAACAGATGGCACAGGTCAAAATTCTAGCTATATGTATATTCAAAGGTGTGAGTCAAATTATATCTCAGAAAATAGTGCGGGAACCAATATTGGAAGTAAGTTTTCGAACTAATTGTCAAACTATTCAAAGGTGCAAGTCCAATCATATCTCACAAATGCATGCTATGTGGGCCTCTGATGATACATTTAATAACTGTAAATCAAAATATATATATAGATCATTTATATTACTAATTTTATCTACACTTTCAACTAAATTTATTTGGTGTCTGGCCTTAGTTGTAGTACTTGTAAAAGTTCCAATGTTCTTTACCACCACTTTTACAATCCTTCTGTATAAGCTTGGTTAAAGTCAAAGAAAAGTATAAGCTTGGTCCTACATTCTTTGTTTAGTAAAAACAAGTACAAGAGTTGAGCAGCTGCTGTAAAGTTCTTTGTTTATAACTCTATATTTAGAATATCATTATAATAGGATAAAATATTAATCACAGCAGGAAAACGTTCTCTGTTTATTTACCTCTAATTGTTACTAACAATTAGGCAACTCGGTGTCGGGGCCGTCCTAGTCGCGTCGCGCGGCGACGACGCCCCCAACACCACCCCGGGTGACCCGTCGTCGTCGCTGGTGTCTTCCGGAGGACGTGTGAGACGGAGCGTGTCTATATATTTTAAATATATAGCCGTTGATAAACGGCTAGTTTTTAATAAAAAAATAAATTAATAATTTTACCTATAAATACCTCAATACCATCCCATTTTTTTACACGCTTTCTTCACCTCTTTCTCTCAAATTTATAAAACCATTCCCATCTTTTTATAACTCTCTAACCTTTTTTAAAATCTTCAACTTTCGTCATGGATCCATACAACCCAAACCCAAATCCATACAACCCGAGCAACCCGAACCCAAACCCAAACCAAAACATTTTTTCCGTACCCGGCTACTATCCTAGTATGGAGCCGAGTTGGTCATCGTCTCAATTTTCATTCAACGCTTTTGGGGGTTTTCAACAAAGCCCGAACGCGTTTTTGCAAATGAGCCAAGTGCAACAAATGATGTCGGTTCAACAAATGATGATGCGAAACCCTTTCAATTCGCAACCACAACCCTAAGAGGACGTTCAAGAATTTGTTCCGGAGACCCAACCTCAATCGTCCAAACGAAAAAAAGGGAAACAAACTATCGTTGTTTCAGAACAACCTTCGAGAGGGAAGGCGAAACTCTGGACGAAGACGGAGGAGGAGGCCTTAGCCAAGGCGTGGGTAAGCACTTCCAAAAGCCCTATTATTGGTACATAACTAAACTTTTATTAAATATACCAAAAATTGATACACTAAACTTTTTTTTAATATAACTTTTGCTACAATTTAAAAATATAGGTAACAACCAAACGACGACGGGTTTTGGAAGGAAGTACTGTCGAAGTTTCTTGCGATAATGGAACAAGGTCATTATCACGACATCGATTCCGTCTCTTCCAAGTGGAGGAAGATGCATCCGGTCGTGAACCGGTTTTCGACGATTTACAATAACTTGTATACTGGTCGTCGTAGTGGGATGAGTGATGAAGACGTGTTTAAAGAGGCGATGCGTCGATACGAAGATACGCATGCAACCGCTTTCCCCCACATACGTGCTTGGTAAATTTTACGAACCAGCAACAAGTGGGCGCCGGTCCCAAATGAGGTTGCAACGGCCAAACGAACAAAAACCTCGGAGACCGGTAGTTACAGCGCGGGTGAAGGCTCGGACGCCCGTTGTCAAATAAATGCCCGAATTCGATGATGAAGAGTTTGTGGTTAGAGAGGAGGAGCGTCCCCCAGGCAGGGACAAATCAAAAAGGGCGGCAGCTCGAAAAAAACATGCCTCGCCGGGGGCCAGTTCCAAAATGGACGACCTTATGAATCAGTTCAGAGTGTTCACCGAGGTCACGGCTCAAAAGATGAAAGCGAAGGAACACGAGGTCGAGTTTAAAGAGTGGGATATCATGACAGCCGATATAAACGCGTATCCTGAAGAAGATCGGCCGATTTTGCGAAAAATGAAAGAAAAAATCACAAAAAAGTGGAGTTCATAGGTTTTTTTTAGGTTATGTTTATTATTTTTTTTCAGTAAATTTTTTATTTTTTACTTTTTTTTTAGGTTATGTAATGTATGTTTTTTTAATATAAAATGATTTTATTTATATAAGTAAATGTTAAAAAACTAGTTTAATTAATAAAGATAAAAAAACTAGGTGGGGCCGGGTCGTCACCCAATTCCAAGCTTCCATCCCGGTAGGGGCGTCCTCCAAGCTCTCTGACGCGTTTGCTGACATGGCAGGTCGTCCTGAAGAGAGGCACATCACCCACACCGAGTAGCCTTGAAGTTAGTTCAGGTGAGTCGAAATTTAAAAATCAAAATCCAACTGTTAAGATCAATTTAAGCATATAATTCAAGATGCATCTTTACTAAAGCATGCAATTAAATTAACAGGAACCAGCCTGTTCCTTTATGTGTCGTCACAAGTATTACAATGCCAGTGCCCAAGAACCATCTGGCTTCACCTCAATTTCCGTAACATCATCCCCACAACTATGCATCTTTAAAAATCAAAGGAATAAAAAGAAAAAGTCAAGTCGGCAACAACCAACGTCCCTTTTCTTTAGCATAAATCCAACCAACGTCCACTTCTACTATTTCCACATAACTTGGTCAATCTTGGATTAATTCATTACCCATGACCGGCTAACTACGGACCCGCAAAGCATGACCCGTCACCCGGACGCTGGACCCGTGACCCAATGACCCATAAACAAACCCGATTAACCCAACAATTTCAACTTCCTCAATGGCCTTAAATGTAGCAATCCTACAATGATTTTTTTATCGGACAATTAAAACTTTTTTAGAAAAGAAAACAAACGGTCAACAAGGAACTAAGCCGCAAATACAAACCAAGCACCAGCAAACAAGAACCACTAAAAACACTAATTGGACATCCAACACCAGCAAACCATATGAAACTAAGGAATTAGCTGTCAAATTGAAAGTTAAGTGATATCTTTGACCTCATCTTGCAATAACCTAAGACACTATAACAATCAACATACCCATATGTAAGCAGAGATGGAAACACAGCAGCACACCTGATTTAAAGTTCACGATACATATAAACACAACAGCAGCAACGCACCTGATTTAGGAATGATGGGGCTTTCATTGTTTTTGCCGGTGAACTACGATGATGGTGAGTAGTGTATTTTTCTTTTGAAACCTAACATCTTGTGTACAACATTTACTGCACGTTGTAAAACATCCTAATTCAATTATTGATTTGGGGAATTTTTGTAATCACATTTCCTGATTACAAATTATCTGTTAATTAATTAGTTTCAAGAATTTAGAAACACCATTATAATATTCATTTTGACATGAGATAATTCTCAATAAGGTAAATTTCATTTTTCTGAAAGGAAAACATATAGATCTAAAGCAAACATTTTACCAAAATAAACCCTTCAACAACCAACTAAACAAAAGATTATGTAACAAAATATTATTTAACTTCAATATTCACCACTGATAAGAACTTCATTTCTTCAAAAGTACTGATCACAGACCTTGACCACACATTTTATAAACTAAATCAGTCAACAAACAGATTCATCAAACAAAAATATACAAAACAGTTGATCTTCTAAAATAAAAACCTATCATTGATTCGAAAGCTTCTTTTCGGCTCTAGATTTCTTCTCCGCCCACCGTTTCTTCACCGCAGTTGGTGTCTTCTCGGCTGCCTTGGTACCTTTGTTGTTGAGTGAAAGAAAAATACGTGTCTTGAATGTGTATGATAAAGAAGTGAGAGTTTCAATGGGTGAGGTGTGAAGTGTGGTCACAGGAGTTTGTTTACGTAAGGTTGTTGAGGGTGTCCTGATTGGTTGGTTGGGAGTGACACAGATCGGGATGATTGGCCGGTGATCTAAGGAGTGTCATTTGGACGGTGGGATTGTGTGGGGTATTCTGAAAAGGGAAAAGGGTTGCTTTTGGCTGTTACATTACATAAACCATCTTGCTATACTAAAATTGGTATAGATACACTAAAACTCAAAACTCTTAAATGTTCAACATCTTCATATTTCTCTCTTATATTACTATATATAGTAATATATATATATATATATATATATATAGATTGTGTGGGTATTCTGAAAAGGGAAAAGGGTTGCTTTTGGCTGTTACATTACATAAACCATCTTGCTATACTAAAATTGGTATAGATACACTAAAACTCAAAAACTCTTAAATGTTCAACATCTTCATATTCTCTCTCTTATATTACTATATATATATATATATATATATATATATATATATATATATATATATATATATATATATATATATATTATTTTGTTGCATATTATATCCGTTACTGTACGAATAGGCTAGATAGAGCGTGTGTTGAATATTGTATAGATTAGATACGAACAGATGACTTAAGTGCGAACGAGAATGGGTTTAAGTGTCACTCCATACGAAGTGCGTCACTCCGTACGAAGGTAATTCACTTCGTATGAAGTTAAACTCTCAGTTCGCACGAGGGTAACTTGTCTATAAATAGCTTCATGTGTTTATAGTTTTCAAAGTTTTTGAGTTCTCAGTGGGGAGACGCTGGCGAAATTAGTTAATGACTTATGACTATTGTTCTGCTTCTACTCTGTCCTTAATAACATTCTACCGAATTAGTTTTATTTTACCCAAACTTCCGTGTCGGATCCTAGAATCTCAATTGGTATTAGAGCTACGGTACCGATTCAATTGATCTAACAGTTGACTGAATCACCTACGCTCATAAATTATGGACTTTAGAGAGGTTTTAGACGTAAATCATCAAATAAACGGACAATCTATGAACAAAAATTACTTTGAAACCATAGAATTGTTTAGAAATGAATTTCGACCATATATGTGGAAGAATTATCATGAAATTCGAATAAATAAAGATTTTGGATCGAAAAACGTGATCATCATGGAATTATCTTCGCATGAATATAGATCACTTCGCACGAAGATAGATTAACTTCGCATGAAGGTAGATTACCCTTGTACAAAGGTAACCAAATGCCTTAAAAAGCAATTTTTTGATCGTGGCGACGAGATGAGTGTCTAGAAAAATTTGGTGATTAAAATTTTTTTGAGATTTTTATGTCAAATACGGGTTGTTCTGGGATACCGTCGAGGGCTTCAGAGAACAGATTTTATGACACGATCAAAGAGGGTTGAAGAGAATGGGGTAGTCACGGATATCTGTGCAGAATGATAATCATTTGGTATAGTGACTATGAATGGGCCTAAATGTAAAATCCACATTTGCTAAAATTGACTATTGTGGACCAAAATGACACATTTCCCACATTAGTAGAGTTTTCTAGAGGACAAAGGGGACTGAATTTGCTCAATTTGAGGGAGAAATTTAGTGAAAGTTTTAAAAGATGTCAGAATTTACAAAAATGAGGGGGAATAAAAATTTCAGAGAATATATTAAAATTCCGGCATTTTTGAAATTCGTGACGTGCAACAGTATTCGGGTGGTTCTGACTTCAGATTGTCCGGGGATGCATTTAATGTGGATTCGTTAGTTCGTGATCACAAGAAGTTCAGAGTCTTCTGATCCTGATACAAAATGATGTCTTATGGTTTGAGTCCCGGGTCTTCGTCAAGGCGGTTAGAAGGATATAGTCTAAAGTGTCAAGAATGTTTAATTTTCGAGTAGAGGAACTGTTTTTCGGACTAACCACCGGGAAATGATAATTTTTGTTGATTAAGTTGCTGCCGAAACTAGCGGAGAAGACTATACATCTGTTATCGTGACTGAAGAGGAAGAATGTGATTCTTATCGTGAAAGAGGGTTTCTCGGATCTGAATGTGTTATCAGATGATTTGTTATCCGATGATGAGAGAGATTACAGTTTTACTGATCAATTATTCAGGAGTGTGCTTAAACATGATTACGGAAAACGGGATTTCAGTTTTTCGCGGGCATTCACAGACTTGAAGTTTATCAATGTGATGTTCGAAGCTTTTGTCAATTGTCAATTGGGATTTTGAAGATCAGAGGATCGAGCATAGGAGTGCGCTAAAACCGAATGCGGATGTGGTTAACGTAGAAATAGAGATGTTACATCAATCAGTTTCTTAGTTGGTGATTAGTCGTGAAAATTACAGTTAATCAAATCAGAGGAGGTCTGGAACCGGGAAACAAAAATCTGAAGATTTATTCTAGGGGGAATTATTTCACGGGGAATTTATTAAAGAAATTGCAAACCCAAATCATCAATCAGGGTGGAGTTTGTTGATGCATTCTACGGCATCGACAGATACCTGATTGAAGTTGCAGAATATTCAAACACGGCTCTCATATTTCAAGATCAATGTCAAGCTTCGACAATGACGTAAAAGGGGGAAATTGTTGGTGCATATTATGTCCGTCACTATGCGAATAGGCTAGATTGAGCGTGTGTTGAATATTGTATATATTAGATATGGACACATGAGTTAAGTGCGAACGAGAACGGTGTTTAAGTGTCACTTCGTATGAAGTGGGTCACTCCGTATGAAGGTAACTGACATCATACGAAGTTAAACTCTCAGTTCGCATGAGGGTAACTTGTCTATAAATAGCGTCATGTGTTCATAGTTTTCCAAGTTTTGGAGTTCCCAGTGGGGAAACGCTAGAATTTCGCCAGCTTGTCAAGATGTATACTCTTTCGGTATGAATGAAAGCTTATGAATTATGACTATTATTCCACTTTTACTCTGTTCTTAATAACATTCTACCAAATTCGTATTATTTTACCTAAAATTCCGTCTAGAACTGCCGGTGTGACAACCAGTGATTTTTCGATTATAATTACGTGCATAATAGAAATTAAGACCATTATAAGTAGCGTATTAAGATGTAAATTCACTTAATTTGGCCTTTGGAAAGCCTAGGAAAGTCTACTTGACTTCACGTTAAACGATTTGTGAATTTCGAGAATTTTAGCTTTCAATTGAACCTTAAGCAAACTGACAACGGATAAATACTAACAATGCATATAAATACAAATTTTGTGCGTATATTATCATATATTTAAACTTATGCGAATTATTCGGAATGCCGAACATCACAGAGCACAAACGCAGAAGTTTCGCGGAAACAATAACGCACCGACAATCAACAACGAAACAGAAGCACCGCACTCGAGTTACGTCTAAATATTAATATATTATGATACATTTTTATATTCATGGTTAATACCGGATCAAAAAACGAATAGAAACGACGACCGTAGTGATTTACGCGATTTTTACACAATCGACAAAACGAACGCAACAAAACATCGACACAGGACATAATTTTAAGTGTTTCAACCCTAAACTAACATATTACGACTATTTACGAAGTTCGGGAACAAAAATCGGCCTTGGAAATGTTATTGGGCCACACGAGAGACTAAACACGCGATAATGGGCCTTGGGCCCAACCCACTTAAAACCCTACCTATATAAATTCCTTAACCCCCCTTCCTTCCTCATTTGAAAACCCTAGCCCTCAAGACAAACCCTCTGCCTTCTCTCTAAAATCCGGTCACCGGAGCTCGGGCGACCTTCTCCGGCGAACCACAGCCGGCCCACAATAACCTTAAACATCTTTCCCTTATCCATTATACACACGCGCATACATCGAAGATTAGAGGGATAGAGAGATATCTTCGGAGAGAGAGATCTAAGGAGAGAGGGAGAGTGGCGAGAGAGGGTCGGCCACCCTCTATGGTGGCACGGCAGCGAGATGCGGCAAAGCCGCTTTTCCGGCAGCGGATAAGCCGCCAAGCGGCGGCGGTGCGGCAGTGAACAGATGGCAGCGCCGTCACACTCCGACGGCCAGAAAAGCCGCGACCGGCAGCTGGGGTGTAACTATTTCGGGTCAGGCGCCGAAGAACGGGTCCGACGGGTGATGACGCGATGGCGCAGGCGGTGGTGCTTGACTAGTGAGCAGTGGTGGCCGTCTTCACCTCGACAAAGTCCGGTGAGTGGCTTCTTTTTCAGGTAAATCGTTGGTTTGACACAGTTTGCTAACCTACTTCTTGGATTTTAGTATTGTTTATGGTCAACGGGCCTACTCGTTTCAGATTCGGTTCGTTCAACAAGTCATCGATAGCTCAGTTCAGTTTTGGTTTATTTCGGGTTCGGTCAAAGTAGGTCATAGCGGGTCAAACATGTCAAACACCAGTTTCGGGTTCGGGTTTGAGTCGACAAAGTTTCAGTTCCAGATTCAAGCTCGGTTCGAGTTCGGTCAACTTAGTCCAACATGGGTCAAACCCGATCAACTCAGTCAACTCGGGCCAAACCCGGTCAACGGTAGAATTGGTAAAGTTTTAACGATGCAGTAAACATTTATATATACATTAACCTCATTTTATTTTAGCGCGAATCCGAGCTCTAAACCGAACCGATTAGTATAAACGTCATAATAAAGATTACTCGTACTCGTAGCATAGAGTTTGTATATAAATCATGTATATATTAGTTGAAAACAAGCCGACGTATCGTGACACAATAATATATATATATATATATACACACACACGCTAGACTTATACGCGACGAAATACAATGTTTTGATCTCATAAAAGAAATTATATAAATTGTTATATTGAAACTGTTGTGTTTTGAAAAATTAGCGACAACTTGCATTATCGGGAACACATTAAAACAGACGAAACTCTCTCCGTTTTTTGTTAAAAGTAAGTATATAGTTTATTTAAAACCAACGGAAACGCATTGAAACTTGAATACTTTTATAAAACAAATATAATTAATTATATTTATTTCAAACGCCGAAACTCAGAATTATATTTCAAACTTTTAGTATTCGAAAATCATATAAAATAAATATAATTATTTATATTCGTCGAGATTTTGAATAGTTTTATAAAAATAAATATAATGGTTTGTATTTATTTCAAGCGTCGATAATTCGAATAGTTTCGAATATCTTTAAAAAATAAGTATAATTGTTTATATTTATTTCAGACATCGAGAATCCGAATATTTTTATAAAATAAATATAGTTGTTTATATTTATTTCAAACGTCGAGATTTCGAATATTCATATAAAAATATCCATTTCAAACGTCTAAACGAAGTACGACACATTACCGTAAGATTATAACACAGAATATTATCCGAGTTATTACACTAACAAACGAACGAGATTGTCTAACAAGCGTATAACTATATAATTATTTTTGATAATTATCCACAGGACATGATATTACTATTCGGCTACACGACATTTATATACATATACATCTATGCTTACATATATATATATATATATATATATCTTACAAAGCACTACGACGAGTCGTATTATCGTCCGTCAATGTATATGATGACTATTCGGGAAACGCGTGAATACATTACGAGGTTACAACGTATTATTTTCATATAAATATTTGTTACATACACGTACTACCTTTCGAGATGACTAACATGACTTTATAAATATATTTATATTTATATATAAATATATAATCTAAACTTTTTGGAAACTAAGTGTTCCCAATACATAGTATTTATCACCGATAATAAATGGGATTAAACGAGTATAATAATATCGTTTCTATCAAATTAACATCTTTCCATTGAATCATTGGTCAACGATTTGGTCGAGCTCGGAGACACGTAGTTTAGCTACGCTTTTAGTCGAGACTTATAAGCTTAATTCCTTGACAGGAATGTTATAGATTGTATGCTAACAAGTCACATCTTGGAAACGACATTATGGAATCATATTAAGCTAGCTTTGCACTGGATATCGAGGTGAGTTCATAACCCCCACTTTTTATGGTTTTACATTTTTATAAATGTTTTCGGGAGTGGAAAGAAATGCAAGTTTTGCAAAAACATACAATATTTCGATGAAGAAAACTACATATTTCCGAATGATGTTGCAAATGAATTCCAACTAACTCAAATGGTTTATGAAAGGTTTACGCTAAACATATCGGTTTACAAAACACACGCATATTTTCGAAACGTGCATGAGTTTCATGACTAGTGACAGGATTGTACTTGTTACAACAGGATCGGGTTATCCTTCATACAAATTAGGGGATGTGTTAGTCCTGCTTACATACTCAAACGGGCTAGGCCCATTCTCATTTGTGTGAGGCACAAAGACTCCGTGAATTTATGTCCTTTTCTCTTAAATGTTTTTGGTTGTATAACTCTGGGGGGAATTACATGTCTCGATGGTATGATATAGCTATGGACGAAATTTTAGATCATGTGCGAATAAGGTCTCTCTTAAGCGCCATTAATCTTTTATAAGACCACGGAATAAGAGTGGCAGATCTACGGGTGTAGGCGAGCCCCACTCATGGGTACTTGTGTGGCCGCATGTAGTGCTTTTGTTATCCCAGCCGGGTGGACTGGTGTTAAATCGTCTAGGGTTGAGTGTTTCCTATGTTGTCACACATATTAATGTCATTGCAAAACATAAATGATCATCAAGTTCATTGACGCTTTACATACCACATTATTACATACAAATTCTCAAATGTTAACGTGACGTGGACGTTGACAGTTATACAAGTTTTACAAGTACAAAGTTTTCAGTTAAACATGCCAAGGAAAATGGTATTATTACGTTTTCTCAACATCATTTAAACCGGTTATCAAAAAGATTTATTTTAAATCTTTTTCAAACAACTATGAACTCGCCAACTTTATGTTGATTTTTTGCATGTTTCTTTCTCAAGTTACAATTTCAAAATATGGTAAGGTTGGAGTAGGAGAACCCATAGGGATTCGAGTACTTAGCGGGTGTTCACTTTCTAGAAGTCTTAGGTTTTTATACTTCCGCTGTGCAATGAAGATACCAGTCAGATTACGCCCAACTATGATTTTAGCGGGTGTGACAGATTGGTATCAGAGCTATAGGTTTTAGCGAATTAGGTTTCTATAGAGATACCTAGGCTCTAACCTCACGTTCCTCTAGGGACTTAGATTATTAAGACTTTGAATACAATACAGAACGCCTAGCACTTGAATATGGGTTCCAACCGTAGCCGAAACAATGAGTAAACACTTTGGTTTGAATCATACACTAGTGTTGTGTTTGATACATGGTACACAAAACAGTTACATATAGTAAGCAAAACTTTGAGAGTTTTGGAAACACACACTTAAGACCTTTAGAAAACTTGTGTAGAAATTCATTAAAAGTCATTACGTAGGAGCTGCGGCTAATAACTCGGGCAAACACCATTATCTATATTGTCCATACTATTTTTATTCATACAAGTAGGTAAGCTTACGCAAAACGATATACGGGTACGCAAATATACATGAAACTCACCTATACCTCAACGGATGTTGAAGTACATCACATACGACTTTCGAGGCACGGACTTGAGAAAGCACGACACTACGACAATGATGCTAATCTCGTCAGAGGGAGAAACTACGGACCCGAATGCGGCGAATTTGTCATGTGGTCCTATAAGCAACACGAATCATGTTGAGGTACGTTCAAACGAGCTTTCACAACACTCGATACTTAGCCTATGGTAATCAGAATTATTGATGTTCCTTTCCCCCTACTTCATTAACGGTGATTTCACCATATTCGACATTCCTTGATAATGTCACGCAACAACCGGTCATCACAGGAAAATTCCAGGTGTCTTCAAATTTCTTTTATTGAAATTTCAAATTTGCATATAATGAGAAGATTTTCATAGCTCTACTCCTCCTAATGGTCACCGTATCACGAGAATTCATTTCATGTTAGCGAACACTTACTTGCAGCCTTTCTTGACACATTCATATGTTGTGCATGCATTGTTTGTTACGCATGCGGTTAGCTTGATTCGTGGAGACCATCACAGACTTCACATCGAAGGGTTGTTCTGTAGATAGTTTAAATATTATTTCGCTATATCCAATTATTTCCTTGTGTTCGAGACGACCTACATTTTGTAAGTACTGACTCCATGATATCGAGTCAACGAAATTCTTGAAACTTCCTTTTTCTCAAGTTACATACATGGTTTTACGTTGTAACCATGTCGAAATTTCCTTGTCGACACATGTATTCATTGTTGGATTGTGCCTAAACCAGGTTCAATTTATATATATATATTCAAGGTTCCATATGATGTATTAAAGTCATCATATTCAAATGATCTCAACAAGCATTTCATTTGTTTCGAACCATAGTAGACTTGTTTGGTCTTCAATTCCATTAGACCGTTTGCTGGTTACGACACCTTGTGGTGGCGCTTTCACTAATTTGAAACTTGGACTAATCTCGCTTTCACACCTCATGTACGGATTTATGTATTTATTTTTAAATCCACCTTGTTGATGCATTATTTTAAAGCAATCTTAATATAATTGTGCGTTAAGATAATGGTACACAAATCATGTGATATTCTAGTGTACCTCTTAACGGTTCTTCCATCATTGGTCGAAAATTTTGCGATATTTATTATTCTTTCACTATCGACCAAAAATCTTAATTATTTGTTCTTTCATCTTCAATTGAAAATCCTATGAGATTTCTTTGGAACAAATATTCAGATTTACTTCGTTGAGCCTTGCATTTGATTTAAACACGGTGAACTTGTTCGGTCACCGCTATTATTGAATTACTTCAATCACTACGACACCTAGCAGCGTCAGTATAAATTTGTAGCTTGGGTTAATCATGATCATATGTTTCATGCAAAACTATGTATGCTTTTCGCTTGACTCATCCTTGAAAGTGGTCTTAATGCAACTATGTGTTAAGACAATGATACACTAAAGTCAGTTGTATTTCGGTGTAGCATTGCAATGCAATAGTGTCAACATACGGATTTCCCTCATGTTATGGTTCGACAATTTGACAATCATTTTCGTGCTTCTATTTCATTTGAGCTTGTTAATTCTAAGTTTCACCTATTCAATAACCAACGCAAGTTTCCATTGGTAGTAAACTCTATTGTTTCAAAATTCATTTGCAGATTGTGAACATTCATTGGACATCTGTTGGTTGAAATTCCTCTTTTATTTGACCCATGAAAATTTAGTCACACCGGTGACTGTATCAGTACATCTCGTTTAGTTGGCATCAATTTCAGAAACTAATTCAGTTGAACTGTTGGGTTCTTATTATTGTAGTATGTCCTTGTATTCATGTAATTCAAACAAGCCTTGATTCAATTTGGTGGTCATTCACTTTGGTTTATTCATACCTACCTACGCTAGACGTAACTCTAGGAGATAACATAGTCTAAATTTCAAGGATGAAATTTCTTTAACAAGGGGAGAATGTGACAACCGGTGATTTTCGATTATAATTACGTGCATAATAAACATTAAGACCATTATAAGTAGCACATAAGACGTAAATTCACTTAATTTGGCCTTTGGAAAGCCTAGGAAAGTCTAATTGACATCACGTTACACGATTTGTGAATTTCGAGAATTTTAGCGCGCAATTGAACCTTAAGCGATCTGACAATGGATAACTACTGAAAACGCATAAAAATACATATTTTGTGCTTATATTACCATATATTCAAAATAATGTGAGTTATTCGGACTGTCGAACATCGCAGAGAACAAACCCAGAAGTTACACGGAAACAATAACGCACCGACAATCAACAATGAAACAGAAGCACCAGACTCGATTTACATCTAGATATTAACATATTATGATACATTTAGCTTCATTTGTGAATTTTTATATTCACGGTTGAAACCGAATCGAAAAGCGGATAAAAACGACGACCGTAGTGATTTACGCGATTTTTACGCAACCGACAAACGATTGCAACAAAAAAACGACACCCGACATAATTTTAAGTGTTTCAACCCGAAACTAACATATTACGACAATCTAAAAAGTTCGGGAACGAAAATGAGCCTTGGAAACGTTAGTGGGCCGCACGAGAGACTGAACACGCGATAATGGGCCTTGGGCCCAACCCACTTAAACCCTACCTATATAAACTTCTTAACCCCCTCCTTCCAACCCTAGCCCCCAAGATAAACCCTCTGCCTTCTCTCTAAAATTCGGTCACCAGAGCTCCGGCAACCTTCTCCGGCGAACCACACCCCGCCCCACAACAACCCTAAACATCTCTCTCCCTTATGCATTAAACACACACGCATACATCGAATATTAGAGGGAGATAGAGATCTGCGTAGAGAGAGTGAGAGAGAGGGATTGAGATCTAAGGAGAGAGAGAGAGGGGGTTGGCCACCCTCAACGGTGGCGTGACGGCGAGATGCGTCTGAGCCACTTTTCCGGCAGCGAATAAGCCGCCGCTTGGCGGCGGTGCGGCAGTGGACAGACGACAGCGTCGTCACTCGATGGCTAGAAAAGCCACGACCGACGACTAGGGTGTGACTATTTCGGGTCAGATGCCGAAGAACGATGGTCCAACGGGTGATGACGCAATGGCGCGATGGCGGAGGCGGTGGTGCTTCACCGGTGAGCAGTGGTGGCCGTCTTCCCCTCGATAAACTCTGGTAAGTGTCTTCTTTTTCGGGTAAATCGTTGGTTTGACACAATTTTCTAACCTACTTCTTGGATTTTGGTATTGGTTATGGTCAATGGGCCTACTCGTTTCAGATTCGGTTATGTCAACAAGTCAACGAATAGCTCCATTCAGTTTTGGTTTGTTTCGGGTTTGGTCAAAGTAGGTAAAAGCGAGTCAAACACCAGTTTCGGGTTCACGTTTGAGTCGACAAAGTTTCAGTTCCGGATTCAAGCTCCGTTCGAGTTCCGGTCAAATCAGTTAACACGGGTCAAACCCGGCCAACTCAGTCAACTCGGGTCAAACCCGGTCAACTCAGTCGACGCTAGGATTGGTAAAGTTTTAACAACGCGTTAAACATTTATGTATACATTAACCTCGTTTTATTTTAGCGCGAATCCGAGCTCTAAACCAAACCGATTAGTATAAACGTCATAATAAAGATTACTCGCACTCATACCATAGAGTTTGTATATAAATCATCTATATATTAGATGAAAACAAGACAACATATCGTGACATAAAAAGTGTGTATATATATATATACACGCTAGACTTATACGCGACGAAATACAATGTTTTGATCTCATAATGGAAATTATATAAATCGTTACATTAAAATTGTTGTGTTTTGAAAAATTAGCGACAACTTGCATTGTCGGGATCACATTAAAACATAGGAAACTCTGCCCGTTTTCGTTAAAAATAAATATATCGTTTATTCAAAATCAACAGAAACGCATTGATACTCTAATACTTTTATAAAACAAATATAATTAGATTCATTTTTTTCAAACGTCTAAACTCGGAATTTATATTTCAAACATTTAGTATTCGAAAATCATATCAAATAAATGTAATTATTTTGAATAGTTTTATAAAAATAATTATAACAGTTTGTATTTATTACAAACGTCTACAATTCAAATACTTTTGAATATCTTTATAAAATAAGTATAATAGTTTATATTTATTTCAAACATCGAGAATCCGAATATTTTAAATAATAAATATAGTTGTTTATATTTATTTCAAATGTCGAGGTTTCAAATATTTATATAAAAATATTCATTTCAAATGTCTAAACGAAGTACGGCATATTACCGTAAGATTATGACACAGAATATTATCCGAGTTATTATAGTAACAAATGAACAAGGTCGATTTCTAACGAGCGTATAACTATACAATTATTTTTGATAATTTTCCACGAGACACGATATTACTATTTCGGCTACAAGACGTTTATATATATAAATATTCCTTACATACACATACTACTTTTCGAGACGACTAACACGACTTTATAAATATATTTATATATATATATATATAAATATATAACCTAAACCTTTTGGAAACTAAGTTTTCTCAAGACATAGTATTAATCATCGATAATAATTGGGATTAGACGAGTATAACAATATCGTTTCTATCAAATTAACATCTTCCCATCGAATCATTGGTTAACGATTCGGTAGAGCTCGCTGACACGTAGTTTAGCTACGTTTTTAGTCGAGACTTATAAGCTTAATTCCTTGATAGTAATGTTATAGATTGCATGCTAGCGAGTCACATTTTGGAAACGACATCATAGAATCATATTTAGCTAGCTTTACACTGGATATTGAGGTGAGTTCATAACCCCCACTTTTTACGGTTTTACATGTTAGGATCTGAGTTTGAAACTGTTGTGAAAGTTCTAAAGATGAAAAAATGAAGACAATAAATTAGATGTAAATGCAGCGGAATGATGAACTTTGATTCATAACATTGAGAGATTGTTTTCATTATCATGCTTTCGTGATTGTAATCACTTGCATATAACTCACAATCTCCCCCTCAGCCTAAGATCACTGATCTGTTCGTACAGAATGTAAAGAAGAATGTTCAATTGATAAGTGATGAAAAGTGATCAAATAGAACAGTATAGGCATTGTTCTATTTATACTAAAATTCTAACCATTGAGCATCTTATGATGATGTTAGTAGGAAAGCGACATTTAACAATATTAACAAGCTAACAACACCTACTAAGCTAACCACTACTATAACTAAACATTACAAAGACCGATAGAAAAATTGATGAGACATCCTCTGTTGGTCTTCAAAAGAGTTTTGCCTTGGCAGACCTTTAGCTTTAGTCTTCAACAGAGCCTTGCCTTGGCAGACCTTTAGCTTTAGTCTTCAACAGAGTTTTGCCTTGGCAGACCTTTAGCTTTAGTCTTCAACAGAGCTTTGCCTTGGCAGACCTGTTGCTTTTAGTCTTCAACAGAGTTTTGCTATTGCAGACCTTTGACAATTTGTCTTTAGCATAGCTTCACTCTAGCATATGTTTTATTATTATTATTATTATTATTATTATTATTATTATTATTATTATTATTATTATTATAATTAGGATTTGGATTAGAGGTTGTAGTATATTTTAGCTTTCTTTCATCTGTTCTTTTGTAGGGTTTAATTCCAACAATCTCTCCTAGAACATATGATGCCAAAACAAAAACTTTATTACTGATCTTTATTCCTCATCAATGATTCCCTTATTTGTCCTTTGAATTGACGTTCAAAGTCCAGGGCAATCATGTCATCTACATCTCTTTCAAGCTCAAGATTTAGGAGGTCTTGGAGGTCAGCTGCATCCAGACCATATGTATCCTCCATTCTTATCTTTTGAGCTCTACCATCTGACCTGAGCAATGTCAATTCATGGGTGTCTATGGATGACTTCCATTTTATAATTTTCGAGTCAGATGGTTTTCTTGGGAGTAAGTTTATTTAAGATGAGTTTGGTGAGATGGGTCTGCTGACAAGTGTTGAAAGTGCGGCCATAAGCTTATAACTTGCAGCAACAGTGTGGTATAAGATTTGGTTCTTAATCCCCTCCTTTCTTAATTCTTCATGCAACATTTGATCTTCTTCTTCCATCTGCTTTTGCCTTTTTGCTTGATTTAAGGTAATTGTGGGTAAGACAGAGGTTAAAGATGATCTTTTAGAAGCATGGGCCTGTTGAGGAGCAGTGGTTATTTGTGAATAGACTGACTTTCTTGGGGCAGAAGGATCTTTCTTTCTAAGCACTTCTAGTCTTCTGTAGGTATCGACAACTTTAGATTCAGAGCACATAGCAATTTCACCTTGTTGTTCCATATTGAGCACAAACAAGTTCGACTTTCATTCGTTTGATCTTTAAAGCATGGTCTTCGCTTTTAGGCTTAGCCTTTTTTCACACAAGAGGAGTAGGCCTCTTTGAGGGATCCTTGAGCATTGTATGGATTATGTCAATCTCTTCTTTTAGCTCATTTGTAGACCAATCTTTGAATTGAGCCTTGTTACTTAGCGGGTGTTCACTTTCTAGAAGTCTTAGGTTTTTATACTTCCGCTGTGCAATGAAGATGCCAGTCAGATCACGCCCAACTATGATTTTAGCGGGTGTGACAGATTGGTATCAGAGCTATAGGTTTTAGCGAATTAGGTTTCTATAGAGATACCTAGGCTCTAACCTCACGTTCCTCTAGGGACTTAGATTATTAAGACTTTGAATACAATACAGAACGCCTAGCACTTGAATATGGGTTCCAACCATAGCCGAAACAATGAGTAAACACTTTGGTTTGAATCATACACTAGTGTTGTGTTTGATACATGGTACACAAAACAGTTACATATAGTAAGCAAAACTTTGAGAGTTTTGGAAACACACACTTAAGACCTTTAGAAAACTTGTGTAGAAATTCATTAAAAGTCATTACGTAGGAGCTGCGGCTAATAACTCGGGCAAACACCATTATCTATATTGTCCATACTATTTTTATTCATACAAGTAGGTAAGCTTACGCAAAACGATATACGGGTACGCAAATATACATGAAACTCACCTATACCTCAACGGATGTTGAAGTACATCACATACGACTTTCGAGGCACGGACTTGAGAAAGCACGACACTACGACAATGATGCTAATCTCGTCAGAGGGAGAACTACGGACCCGAATGCGGCGAATTTGTCATGTGGTCCTATAAGCAACACGAATCATGTTGAGGTACGTTCAAACGAGCTTTCACAACACTCGATACTTAGCCTATGGTAATCAGAATTATTGATGTTCCTTTCCCCCTACTTCATTAACGGTGATTTCACCATATTCGACATTCCTTGATAATGTCACGCAACAACCGGTCATCACAGGAAAATTCCAGGTGTCTTCAAATTTCTTTTATTGAAATTTCAAATTTGCATATAATGAGAAGATTTTCATAGCTCTACTCCTCCTAATGGTCACCGTATCACGAGAATTCATTTCATGTTAGCGAACACTTACTTGCAGCCTTTCTTGACACATTCATATGTTGTGCATGCATTGTTTGTTACGCATGCGGTTAGCTTGATTCGTGGAGACCATCACGGACTTCACATCGAAGGGTTGTTCTGTAGATAGTTTAAATATTATTTCGCTATATCCAATTATTTCCTTGTGTTCGAGACGACCTACATTTTGTAAGTACTGACTCCATGATATCGAGTCAACGAAATTCTTGAAACTTCCTTTTTCTCAAGTTACATACATGGTTTTACGTTGTAACCATGTCGAAATTTCCTTGTCGACACATGTATTCATTGTTGGATTGTGCCTAAACCAGGTTCAATTATATATATATATTCAAGGTTCCATATGATGTATTAAGGTCATCATATTCAAATGATCTCAACAAGCATTTCATTTGTTTCGAACCATAGTAGACTTGTTTGGTCTTCAATTCCATTAGACCGTTTGCTGGTTACGACACCTTGTGGTGGCGCTTTCACTAATTTGAAACTTGGACTAATCTCGCTTTCACACCTCATGTACGGATTTATGTATTTATTTTTAAATCCACCTTGTTGATGCATTATTTTAAAGCAATCTTAATATAATTGTGCGTTAAGATAATGGTACACAAATCATGTGATATTCTAGTGTACCTCTTAACGGTTCTTCCATCATTGGTCGAAAATTTTGCGATATTTATTATTCTTTCACTATCGACCAAAAATCTTAATTATTTGTTCTTTCATCTTCAATTGAAAATCCTATGAGATTTCTTTGGAACAAATATTCAGATTTACTTCGTTGAGCCTTGCATTTGATTTTAAACACGGTGAACTTGTTCGGTCACCGCTATTATTGAATTACTTCAATCACTACGACACCTAGCAGCGTCAGTATAAATTTGTAGCTTGGGTTAATCATGATCATATGTTTCATGCAAAACTATGTATGCTTTTCGCTTGACTCATCCTTGAAAGTGGTCTTAATGCAACTATGTGTTAAGACAATGATACACTAAAGTCAGTTGTATTTCGGTGTAGCATTGCAATGCAATAGTGTCAACATACGGATTTCCCTCATGTTATGGTTCGACAATTTGACAATCATTTTCGTGCTTCTATTTCATTTGAGCTTGTTAATTCTAAGTTTCACCTATTCAATAACCAACGCAAGTTTCCATTGGTAGTAAACTCTATTGTTTCAAAATTCATTTGCAGATTGTGAACATTCATTGGACATCTGTTGGTTGAAATTCCTCTTTTATTTGACCCATGAAAATTTAGTCACACCGGTGACTGTATCAGTACATCTCGTTTAGTTGGCATCAATTTCAGAAACTAATTCAGTTGAACTGTTGGGTTCTTATTATTGTAGTATGTCCTTGTATTCATGTAATTCAAACAAGCCTTGATTCAATTTGGTGGTCATTCACTTTGGTTTATTCATACCTACCTACGCTAGACGTAACTCTAAGGAGATAACATAGTCTAAATTTCAAGGATGAAATTTCTTTAACAAGGGGAGAATGTGACAACCGGTGATTTTCGATTATAATTACGTGCATAATAAACATTAAGACCATTATAAGTAGCACATAAGACGTAAATTCACTTAATTTGGCCTTTGGAAAGCCTAGGAAAGTCTAATTGACATCACGTTACACGATTTGTGAATTTCGAGAATTTTAGCGCGCAATTGAACCTTAAGCGATCTGACAATGGATAACTACTGAAAACGCATAAAAATACATATTTTGTGCTTATATTACCATATATTCAAAATAATGTGAGTTATTCGGACTGTCGAACATCGCAGAGAACAAACCCAGAAGTTACACGGAAACAATAACGCACCGACAATCAACAATGAAACAGAAGCACCAGACTCGATTTACATCTAGATATTAACATATTATGATACATTTAGCTTCATTTGTGAATTTTTATATTCACGGTTGAAACCGAATCGAAAAGCGGATAAAAACGACGACCGTAGTGATTTACGCGATTTTTACGCAACCGACAAACGATTGCAACAAAAAAACGACACCCGACATAATTTTAAGTGTTTCAACCCGAAACTAACATATTACGACAATCTAAAAAGTTCGGGAACGAAAATGAGCCTTGGAAACGTTAGTGGGCCGCACGAGAGACTGAACACGCGATAATGGGCCTTGGGCCCAACCCACTTAAACCCTACCTATATAAACTTCTTAACCCCTCCTTCCAACCCTAGCCCCCAAGATAAACCCTCTGCCTTCTCTCTAAAATTCGGTCACCAGAGCTCCGACAACCTTCTCCGACGAACCACACCCGCCCCACAACAACCCTAAACATCTCTCTCCCTTATGCATTAAACACACACGCATACATCGAATATTAGAGGGAGAGAGAGATCTGCGTAGAGAGAGTGAGAGAGAGGGATTGAGATCTAAGGAGAGAGAGAGGGGGTTGGCCACCCTCAACGGTGGCGCGACGGCGAGAGGCGTCTGAGCCACTTTTCCAGCAGCGGATAAGCCGCCCAGCGGCGGCGGTGCGGCGGTGGACAGACGACAGCGTCGTCACTCGATGGCTAGAAAAGCCACGACCGGCGACTAGGGTGTGACTATTTTGGGTCAGGCGCCGAAGAACGATGGTCCAACGGGTGATGACGCAATGGCGCGATGGCGGAGGCGGTGGTGCTTCACCGGTGAGCAGTGGTGGCCGTCTTCTCCTCGATAAACTCTGGTAAGTGTCTTCTTTTTCGGGTAAATCGTTGGTTTGACACAATTTTCTAACCTACTTCTTGGATTTTGGTATTGGTTATGGTCAATGGGCCTAATCGTTTCAGATTCGGTTATGTCAACAAGTCAACGAATAGCTCCATTCAGTTTTGGTTTGTTTCGGGTTTCGTCAAAGTAGGTAAAAGCGAGTCAAACACCAGTTTTGGGTTCACGTTTGAGTCGACAAAGTTTCAGTTCCGGATTCAAGCTCCGTTCGAGTTCCGGTCAAATCAGTTAACATGAGTCAAACCAGGCTAACTCAGTCAAATCGGGTCAAACCCGGTCAACTCAGTCGACGCTAGGATTGGTAAAGTTTTCACAACGCGTTAAACATTTATGTATACATTAACCTCATTTTATTTTAGCGCGAATCCGAGCTCTAAACCAAACCGATTAGTATAAACGTCATAATAAAGATTACTCGTACTCGTACCATAGAGTTTGTATATAAATCATCTGTATATTAGATGAAAACAAGACAACATATCGTGACATAAAAAATGTAAATATATATATATACACGCTAGACTTATACGCGATGAAATACAATGTTTTGATCTCATAATGGAAATTATATAAATCGTTACATTGAAATTGTTTTGCTTTGAAAAATTAGCGACAACTGGCATTGTCGGGATCACGTTAAAACAGCGGAAACTCTGCCCGTTTTTCGTTAAAAATAAATATATCGTTTATTCAAAACCTACAGAAACGCATTGATACTCAAATACTTTTATAAAAAAATATAATTAGATATATTTATTTCCAACGTCTAAACTCGGAATTTATATTTCAAACATTTAGTATTCGAAAATCATATAATATAAATGTAATTATTTTGAATAGTTTTATAAAAATAATTATAATAGTTTGTATTTATTTCAAACGTCGACAATTCAAATACTTTTGAATATCTTTATAAAATAAGTATAATTGTTTATATTTATTTCAAACATCAAGAATCCGAATATTTTAAATAATAAATATAGTTGTTTATATTTATTTCAAATGTCGAGATTTCAAATATTTATATAAAAATATTCATTTCAAACGTCTAAACGAAGTACGGCATATTACCGTAAGATTATGACACAGGATATTATCCGAGTTATTATAGTAACAAATGAACAAGGTCGATTTCTAACGAGCGTATAACTATATAATTATTTTTGATAATTTTCCACGAGACACGATATTACTATTTCGGCTACACGACGTTTATATATATAAATATTCCTTACATACACATACTACTTTTCGAGACGACTAACACGACTTTATAAATATATTTATATTTATATATAAATATATAACCTAAACCTTTTGGAAACTAAGTTTTCTCAAGACATAGTATTTATCATCGATAATAAATGGGATTAGACGAGTATAATAATATCGTTTCTATCAAATTAACATCTTCCCATCGAATCATTGGTTAACGATTCGGTAGAGCTCGCTGACACGTAGTTTAGCTACGCTTTTAGTCGAGACTTATAAGCTTAATTCCTTGATAATAATGTTATAGATTGCGTGCTAGCGAGTCACATTTTGGAAACGGTATCATGGAATCATATTAAGCTAGCGTTACAATGGATATCGAGGTGAGTTCATAACCCCCACTTTTTACGGTTTTACATGTTAGGATCTGAGTTTGAAACTGTTGTGAAAGTTCTAAAGATGAAAAAATGGAAGACAATAAATTAGATGTAAATGCAGCGGAATGATGAACTTTGATTCATAACATTGAGAGATTGTTTTCATTATCATGCTTTCGTGATTGTAATCACTTGCATATAACTCACAATCTCCCCCTCAGCCTAAGATCACTGATCTATTCGTACAGAATGTAAAGAAGAATGTTCAATTGATAAGTGATGAAAAGTGATCAAATAGAACAGTACAGGCATTGTTCTATTTATACTAAAATTCTAACCATTGAGCATCTTATGATGATGTCAGTAGGAAACCGACATTTAACAATATTAACAAGCTAACAACATTTGCTAAGCTAACCACTGCTAAAACAAAACATTACAAAGACCGATAGAAAAACTGATGAGACATCCTCTGTTGGTCTTCAACAGAGTTTTGCCTTGGCAGACCTTTAGCTTTAGTCTTCAACAGAGCCTTGCCTTGGCAGACCTTTAGCTTTAGTCTTCAACAGAGTTTTGCCTTGGCAGACCTTTAGCTTTAGTCTTCAACAGAGCTTTGCCTTGGTAGACCTGTTGGTTTTAGTCTTCAACAGAGTTTTGCTATTGCAGACCTTTAACAATTTGTCTTTAGCATAGCTTCACTCTAGCATATGTTTTATTATTATTATTATTATTATTATTATTATTATTTTATTATTATTATTATCATTAGGATTTGGATTAGAATAATAATAATAATAATAATATTATTATTATTATTATTATTATTATTATTATTATTATTATTATTATTATTATTAGGATTTGGATTAGAGGTTGTAGTATATTTTAGCTTTCTGTCATATGTTCTTTTGTAGGGTTTAATTCCAGCAATCTCTCCTAGAACAGATGATGCCAAAACAAAAACTTTATTACTGATCTTTATTCCTCATCAATGATTCCCTTATTTGTCCTTTGAATTGACGTTCAAAGTCCAGGGCAATCATGTCATCTACATCTCTTTCAAGCTAAAGATTTAGGAGGTCTTGGAGGTCAGCTGCATCCTGACCATATGTATCCTCCATTCTTATCTTTTGAGCTCTACCATCTGACCTGAGCAATATCAATTAATGGGTGTCTATGGATGACTTCCATTTTATAATTTTCAAGTCAGATGGTTTTCTTGGGAGTAAGTTTATTTAAGATGAGTTTGGTGAATGGGACTGCTGACAAGTGTTGAAAGTGCGGCCATAAGCTTATAACTTGCAGCAACAGTGTGGTATAAGATTTTGTTCTTAATCCCCTCCTTTCTTAATTCTTCATGCAACATTTGATCTTCTTCTTCCATCTGCTTTTGCCTTTTTGCTTGATTTAAGGTAATTGTGGGTAAGACAGAGGTTAAAGATGATCTTTTAGAAGCATGGGCCTGTTGAGGAGCAATGGTTATTTGTGAATAGACTGACTTTTTTGGGGCAGAAGGATCTTCCTTTCTAAGCACTTCTAGTCTTCTGTAGGTATCGACAACTTTAGATTCAGAGACATAGCAATTTGCCTTGTTGTTCCATATTGAGCACTAACAAGTTCGACTTTCATTCGTTTGATCTTTAAAGCATGGTCTTCGCTTTTAGGCTTAGCCTTTTTCCAGACAGGAGGAGTAGGCCTCTTTGAAGGATCCTTGAGCATTGTATGGATTATGTCAATCTCTTCTTTTAGCTCATTTGCAGACCAATCTTTGAATTGAGCCTTGTTGCTTTGTAAGGCTTGTGCTTCATGATATGATCAAGGTAGTCTTGTATAATTCAGGATCATCTGTGGTTGGATTTTCAGACATGGACTTACTCAAATCCTTAGCAAATTCTTCTATGTTTCTCACTTTGCTCAGTTTGAATTTCATGGATATTTGTAGAGCCTTGTCATCCTTACCCTTTGATTAATCTTTTGCCATGGTCTCAACTTGTCTAGCCTTCAGCTCATCTAGACTTTTAGGCTTTCAATACCTAAGAAGTGATGGAAATTCTCTTTGTTTTGGATCCTCTATCTTGTAGATAGCCTCTATTTCTCCTTTTACAACAAAAAGTTCCAGAGGGTATAGGGCACCCATTGGAAGAAATGATGATGATAGGTGCATGGTTGGAAATGGAATTTCAGGATATGGCGATGATGAGGATGGTTGTGAAATGGATTTTGATGATACAGGGAGTGGTGATTGACTGTCTTCATCATCATCGTCATTAACAAGAAAAGTTTTCCTTTTGCGTCGAAATTTGATTTTGGGTGATGGTGGATGTACAAGAATTCAGGGTGGTGTGGATAATGGTTCAACTACTGTGGGAAATGTAATTAGGGCAGTGGTTTGGGAAACATTTGATGGAACATCGGTTTTTCCAGCATCTGCTGTCACAACATCTATCCTAACATCTGTTGGGTTTATCTGGACAGAGGATACAACAATAGTAGCTTCAGCAGTTGTTGTAGAAGACATGACAGTTGGTTGTCTTACTTTTCTTGCAAACTTTCTTTTTCTTGAAGTACCAACATCTTCTTTTTCCAACTGTTTGGCTTTTTCTTCTTTAATTAGCATTAAAGCTTTAGCTTCAAGTGTATCTTGTCTCTTCTGCTTTTCAACAGCAATCCTTTCAGCTTCTTTGTTTAGGGTCTCATCAATCCCTTTTCCTAATGTTGCCTCAGAGGCTTCAGCAGTGCTATCAATGGTTTCTGGCTGTTGTTGCACCTTTGGTTAGCAGTTGAATCAGGTTGCAACTATCTCAAATTATCTTTCTCCCCCTTTTTGGCATCATCTTGAATGATAATTTGGAGAATAATAACTGGGGCAGAGCCAGTAGTTTTCAGCAAATGATCTTTGATGGCTTTAATGTCTGCTTATGTATCTTTGTATCTATAGGTCCCCTAATCCATAAGGATCTTCACAGAATTGTCTATGCAATCTACAGTGCGGAATCCTCTAGATCAGATTGTCACAGAAATACGAGTAGGAACAAAAATCACAATAAACCCGATCTTTATTGATTATCTATCACAATGATTACAATCAATCTAGATCCCACGAATTTGTCCAAGCCAATATCTCTACTAATTATCTTTCAACTATCTCTGAAGTGACTAACTGAGCAACCTTAACCCTAATGCAAAACTCTGTTTATATAGAGACAGGTTTGTAACTGGGCTAGGGTTTAACCACATGGGCTTCATATTGGACTAGGCCCAATTCGCCTACCACTCCCTATTATGTGGGTATGCTTTGGCCCAACCACTTCTAATGAACTACTACAATACTAAACCCACTAACAATTATTGTTCTACACATTGCAAGATATACAAAAACCAAATCTAAGCTGTTGTCACAAATATGTACCAACAAACCCCCCCTTGATAATAGCTTCATAAAACAACTTTGTCTTCAGTCATCTTGCAATCTTTAACGTCTTTGGTCTTTGGATAACTTCAGCTTTAATAGCTTCTGTCAGCAACAATGAACTCCCCCTAAGCTGATGCAACCAATCACCAAATCTTCTAAATCGTTAGAGTTTGAGTAAACTCCAGTTTATCACTTGCATAGCAATCTTCAAACTCTTCAACTTTGTCTGCAACGTAGAAAGGAGGTTCTACCAAGCATCCAATCAAACTCCTCTTCACTAAACTTCTCAGCAACACACTGCTACAATCTGTACACTATAAAACAAACATCTCGAGAAACCATAAGAATTTCACAACACAAGTTACTAAATTATTATTATTCAAGAGATGGTAAAACTGTATTACAGATTAAGCAATTTTCAACTCAAACCACATACTCAAAATTTTTGAAGCACACAGAACCTGCAAGATTTGAAAATATTAAACTCATCTCCTAACACCGTCTCCCCCTATCGGTAACAACTCCTCCATGAACAACCATATTCCGTACGCTAAGAATTTACAAGAAAAATGTAACACCCTGTAAAATCGTGTCCAATAGTATAGTGACTCGTGTTGTCTTTTAAATAAAGTCTGTTAAAGACCAATAAGGACTAAAGGCGTCAACATGCTCAAACTGAGCCTCTGAGTGACGGTCCGATGTCAATATGCATAATAACAGCCTCTGAGTGACTGATATGTCAACATGCTTAAATCCTTAGCCTCTAAGTGACTGATATGTCAACATGCTTAAATCATTAGCCTCTGAGTGACTGATATGTCAACATGCTTAAATCATTAGCCTCTGAGTGACTGAGATGTCAACATCCTTGAAATTTGGCCTCTAATAGACTGATATGTCAACATGCCCAGCCTCTGAGTGACATCGGAGTCAACATGCTTATAATAAGCCTCTGAGTGATCCTTTGTGAAGTCCTAACTCTCATACGTGCCATTTGTTGGACAAGAGGGTTCGATTTTGTAATTATGTGAAGGTTGGATAATGGATAGATTAAAAGTGTCAACATGTTAATCCATACCTCTGAGTGACCTTTTAATGAACCGAGAGCTTGTTAATGTCCGGGCATAATCCCGGGTATGCCAAGTATTGGCTACGGAGGGCAATAGTGCCAAAAAGGTGTTTAAAAAGGGTTTTAGAAGCATTTTAAAGTTCAGGGGCTAAAAATGTAAAAATCTGAAACTAGTTATGGGCCGATCGCGGGCCCTAAGAGACTAGGCTTGGGTCTCTTGCGGGGCGCGAGAACAGGCCTGCTGTAGAAAGTTTTGTCTTGGCCTCCAAACAAAGCTCCAAAACCATTAATTCGAAACCATGGACTTGTAATCAGCTATGCCATGTTTTGGGACACTTGTAAGCTTCCTCTTACACCCCTAAACACCTGGCTTCACCTCCTTTGAGTTCTCCAACTATAAATAGGTGATCAAGTTCACCATTCCAACTTGCACCTTTCTCATTTATTCACTCTTCTCCCTCCTCTGGAAGTTCCTAACTAAAAGGAGCATCCAACATAGTTCTTTTGCACCTTAGGAATCACTGGAAAGTGTTCCTTCTTTGTGCATTTTCGCTTATAGGCTTTTATAGCCAAAACTCAAGCGTTTTACAGAAAACGCTTTGACTTTCGGTTAAGACCATTATGGTCCAGCCATTTTTCGAAATGAACATGGCTAAGTGATCGTAATAAGGTAGGTGTTAGTCCCTATAAATGGCGCCTCTTGAAGATCACGTTTGCTAGACCAATTGACGGGTCAAAGTTATGATATTAAAAAGTAAAAAAGGCCATTTTTCAGAAAAATCATAAAATGATCTTATATATGTTATGAAACCTATTTTGACACTTAAACAAGTTGGTAATAATTATTAGAACATGTAAGAACATGTTCGGCTCGTCAATTTCAGTTCTAGGGTCGGTTCGCAACCGAAAGTCGTGAAGTTTGACTTCTACTTTGACTTTCGATTCTGACCCGATTTATATTAGTTACCTACTGATCTAAAGTTGCATTATGATCGTAATATAATGTAGCATAACCCTCTGAGGTTATAGTACATGATCATAATCAAAATCTAAGTTTATGCGCAAGTTCCATAATTATGCCATCTTTGACCAAAATGCCCTTTTTGCATAAAACAAGATTTTAAATAATAATGAACTTGAAAATGAGTTTCCTACTGATGTAATATTATAAGTAGGATTATTTGGGATGTTAAACCAAGTTATAAACTGAGTTTTCAAACAGGTCCTTAAACTATGTCGATAAATGACGGTTTTAACCCTTATGGCTCATAAACTAGTTTTAATCAAATTTTTTCAAGGTAAATCTTTTACCTACTGATATGTTATATTAAATAACATATCTAAGACATTTTAATCTGAACTTAACATCAGTTTTCATGAAAATCATATAAGGACGCCATTATACGACACAAGCGCCATTTAGGCGCATAGTATGGTTTTAAACCATATTATTGACTAAGACTTGATACCTACTGATTTTAAAACTTATTTTAAAACATATTTACAGTAGGAACATGTTATAAACTCAGAATCCCAAATAATTTATAAACTATGTGTAAAATAACCAAAATGTCAATTCGGTGCATAGTTTGGTCATAAAAGATAATTTATACATATAATTGATATCCTACTGATATTATATCATGAATAAAGTATTTTCCAGAATACTTTTAACCATAACATTAAATTATATTCAAGTTCCTTTTATATGGTATAAAATTACCAAAATACCCTTATGAGGCATAATTTCGTTGTAGAACCTTAAACGGCATATAAGTTAATATCCTACTGATATTTTAACTTATTTAAGGTATAATGGCATATAGAACTTGTCCATGACTTATCCGGTTACCCGGATATCGCTAATATGCGCACGGTTACGTATATGTAACTATTTTATGGAAATTAAACGAAACGGGTTTAACCTTGTCATTTAAGTCTCTAAATCCAGAATGTTAATAGTTTACCCATATTAAACAAGTCAATGTACTTGTTGGGATTAAACTACATTCTATCCAATCATCGTTTAATCTAGCGTCATACGTTTTGATCAAGTACGCTAGTCGGTCTAAGTCTATGGCTTAAATAAGACCGTTAGTATTTAATTGGTTAGCTTATGCCATAATCCAGACTAGAGACTTGCCGGTAAATGCTATCTGTACTTAGTCCTTTTTGTGTACGGCTGAGTTATTAAAAAATTAAAGAAGACTAGCTCAGGTAAATACTCTCGACTTATTTCCCTATACGGGCTTGGGTTACGGTAAATTATTACCGCTTGGTCGGAAATGGGATCAATCGAACGCCGGTTCGGGGATAATAAATCCGCAAATTCTGTTTTAATCAGTTTTGTTTGATAATCTAAAAATCGAGGGTTAACTACCGTGTCCTGGATATCCTCGGCTCATTACAATAGAAATGGCCACGACCTTAGCGTGGGTGTAGGCATACACCCGATAGACGCTCAATTATGCATTCCCACAAGGTTGGGAGGAATTGACTCCTTCGTGAGTCCAAAGTGGTGTGTTCGTTAATTGTGTCTAGGTGGGCCCCGTATGTATGACAAACATGTAAATCTGTTAACAAGGTTGGACGGTCAATTAACCTAAGTTATAGAAAGATTTTGTGCTGATACGCACTTAAAACATTTTTAAATGTTTTCAAAATGGGTCAGTTGGGTGTATTTACCAGCGAAAGCTGATGTATTTTCAAAAGACTAAACTGCAGGTATAATATGAAATTAGGCTGGAAGTGCTCGGTAGTGATAGAGGATCTTGCAAATCCTAAATCTGCCCAAAGTTTGTTTTATATTCTTTCATGTACAATTTATGATCCGCCCGTGGATCTTTTATTACGAGCCTGTATATTATTTTGTATTTTTTACATTCGGTTTGTAATAGTGATTTTACTCCAAGACTTTCGATGTGCCGTGTTTAATTGACTATGATGATTATCAACTGACGTCACAATACTCCCTACCCGGGCCCACCGGTGTATGGATTTAGGTTGGAAATCCAGGGTGTGATAGGTTGGTATCAGAGCCAACGTTTGAGAGAATTAAACACTATCCATCTTGTGTTTAATATCAAACTTACACGTGCACATTCCTTAGATTTCCGAGTCTAGGCATTGACCTAGGATTTACTCATTAAATTATTAAGTTATTAGTATTGTTTTTGAATTGATTTTTAACAGGAAAATGCCGCCACGTGTGAGAGGACAAAGTGGAAGAGGAAAAGGTCCAATGAGGGGAGGACCATCGGGGCGCATTCTCCCTCAACCTGATAACTCAGATGCCTACCAAGAATCAGGAGATTCGTCTCCTTGGCAACCAGCAAGGCGTTCTGTTTCTAATAGACACTCACCCTCACATTCCCAAAATTCTTACCACTCTCACCACTCCTATCATTCACACCATTCTCACAATTCCCATTCTCATCACTCTTACCATGAGGAATTTAACCCTAACCATTATTTTAATACACCTCCAGCCGATCAAAATCAGTTGGACCAACCGAACCTATGGACGAGGACTCCGACCCGGAGATGCCACCGTCGGGATCAAATATGCATCCCATTGAAATTTCGAGCGATTCAAACTCATATGCAGGATCGCCTTACTAGGGTCCTAATGAGTGGGACCAATATTGGAACCAATTTACATTCGCCCACACTCCTACTCATCACTCTCAACCACCCCAAATAAAAGAAGATGTCCACATGGAACCGGTGGACCAACCTCAACCACCACCTAAACCACCAAGAAGGAAGCGTGGAGCATGTATGTCGGTACGTGCCGGACAAAGGTCGGGATCGCTGCCACCTTTGCCCAATTCCTACCCTACCATTCAAGAGAACCCACAAATGGGTGGACCCTCTAATGTTTCACCTGTAGTGGAACCAACACCAACACCGGCTATTCAACAACCACCATCGGGTTGTAACATTCGTCAAAAAACGGGTTTCAAAACCCGCTCCGTTTAAAACCCAAATAATTATTCGAAGTTCGTCGCATATTTATTTGTATTAATTAAATCGAAAATAATAATAATAATAATTTACATAATAATAACAACAATAATAATTAACCAAGTAATTTAGATTTAATAAATAAATGAATTTTAACTTAGTTAAATTCGAGGGACTAAATATGTATTTCTACTAAACTAAGTTCAGGGCTTTTATGCTATTTTCAAAAGAAAATTCGAACTCAGCAAAAAGAATAAAAATGGGCAGCGCCCGGACTCGAACCGGGTCAACTGCAACCGCACACACTAACACACCACTGCTCTACACACTCTTATGTGCTATAAATCCGAAACCATTAACTTTTATTTAAGACCCACGGCTAAAACCTGCAAACTTAAGCTTCACATCTGTAACCGCCGGAGAGTTTGCGCCCAATAAAAAGTGTTACTGTTATTTCCGTTTTAGTACCGAAAAACTTAATTCTATGATTGTAACTGAAAAGAAATCATTGGTATTGACATCCAAATTCGAAACTGAATCAGATGATTACTCTTAAAACATTATAAATACCTCGCAAATCTTTTCATCATCACACTCGCTCACTCAAAAGAAACCTAAATCCTTGAAGATTCAAGTTGTGTCGATCGCCGGAAATCTCGGCAATCAACGCGTTTTACCTTTAGGATCACAACTGTCCGGATCTATATTCGGTAAACTCCTTGATTGATCGCTGTCAATTGACTCGAAATCGCTGGCAATTTGACTCGAAATCATAACAACCGGAGCCTCAAACATCCCTATAAATACTGATCAACTGTCCCTCAATCCGAACTCGCTCAATTCTTCCCCTTCAAACCATAAGCTTACTCTGCTCAAACCTTTCCCGACTGTTTCACCGGAACTCGCCGCTCCTCGCCGGAGAACAAAAGGAAACGCCACCGTTGGTAATAACCCTCCACCTAACTGTCTTAATTCATGTTTAGATTCCTTATCGAATCAGAAATCACACTTCTGAATTTATGGTTAATTGGGCGGGTAAATGTTTCTGGTATGGATTTAAAAGGAAGAAGACGAAGTAGGGATAAGCAATTTAGGTAATTAAAATCAGATTCTTAATCGGGTTAGACACACAGTCCAGTGGTGGACTGTGTGCAATTATACAACACATGCCTGGGTTCGACTCGTATACGTTATCGAATTTCTGTAAATAAAAACCAAGCTTTTTAACTCACTCAGATCGCTCGGGAACAAGTGTTTAAAGTTAATACAAATAGGGATTTATACGGGTCAGACACACAGCCCAACTGGTTGGGCTGTGTGCACGAGAACTAAAGGTCTCGAGTTCGAACCGTGAAATCTCAACCGGCTTTGAAGGATTATAAGTCTTTTTAAAATAAATGAATTCTGTATTAACCTATCTAATATATATATAATTAAAATTGATATTATTTCGGGTTAGACACGTAGCTCAGTTGGTAGACCTGCGTGCACGCATATGGGAGGTCACGAGTTCGAACCTCACACGCAGCCAAATTTCCATTAAATCCGACCGGTTGACCCGGTCAGACCAGTCAAAGTCAACCTTCTTTTTATTTTTCATTATTACGATTTTATTATTATATTTAATAGGAAAAGCATTTAAAAATGCTAAAAAAGTAAGATTTTAAGTTAAAAAAATATATAAATTACCATAAAATAAACCTTAAAAACCTAATAAAATGCATTAATGAGAAATATTAATTTCAAATAGAATTTATGTATTTATCGAATTATCACGTGATTATTAGGTTAGTTTTCCCTCGTCGGTTGAATCAAATTCGTGCACATTCATCATTATCAAGGAACGCACCCACTGTGAGTGAATCCTTACAAATTCCCCTTTTTATTCATGTTTTGGGGTGTATCATGTGTCGCTTTAATTATTTTGTTTATTCAAATTTGTGCTATTACCATTATATGACCTAAACTTATGATGTAAATATTGTTTGTTGTGATACGTGTTTACATTCTTGTCAAGTTGTGTGCAAATCATTCATTAGGCCCATCAGTTCCGCGTGGGAGACGAGTTGAGCATCAGGTGCCTCATTTGATCGGCTCCGTTTGATTGAGCCTTGATCTCATTGTTCATCATTTGGTGTGAGTGCTTGTGCATTGTTTGATATTATGTGTTTTGTGATTAAATTTACATTTACGTTTATTCATATTTGGTTATGCACAATTTTATTCAAATAACCAACATAGCTAATCCGTTCAAATATTTAAATAAGATTCACTCGCCAACTTTTGTTGACCCAAAACCCTATTTTACACATGATACAGATGATCCAGTTGAGAAAAGAAACACATAGGTTGGCCTAGAAGAATAAACAAGTTAATGCCTTGGAATGAACGTTTAGTTTTGTTTTCCTTTGTAATTGTACTCTAGTTTGTATGTTTATTGTAACTTCTTCTTTAAAGCGAAATAATAAATATGAAACTTTATAGTAAATGTCATGAGCTTTGATGAAAACCCAATCATGCCCCGATCACCATTTCCGCTGCGGGTCGGGGTGTGACAGATTGGTATCAGAGCTTTTGACTATAGGGATATAGGATAGGTTATTAGACCCTTAGAGCCTATACTATAGTTAATTAGATTTTAATTGTTTATGTGGTTACATGCAAACTCATGATGTTTATTTGTTTCGTATTTATTACACACACAAATGCATGCAAGCACTTCCCAATCATTTTGTGTGATACTTAATGAGTTATACTTATTGTCAACTTAACATGCTTACATATACATTCATCACGCATATTTCAATGTTCACATATTCAAATCATCCTCATATTTCCTTTATTCAAGATTTTGTCGCAATTTTCATTTTTCAATCTCATCAAAGTGAGTTCTACGACGGGCATGTAGTAACTGTAAGGGTACAAGTACCGGTAGTCGGAACGTCCTGTCTAGGTTGGCATTCGTATAAATCCAAATATAACGGACCAGTTTGCCTACCTGGGGACTAACGATGAGAGTACGAAGGACCTATTAGGCCAAAGCATGCCACACCAAACGTCGTTCGAACTAACCCCACTTTGAGGTGTTACCGTGTCCACACCTGGATGCACTCCGAATTTCATACGTTACATTCATATTTCTCGATTTTCTCTGGGTTTTAGTGTACGTTACCAGGCTAACACATGCGAACCATATGAAAGACCCGGTAATCATGGGGGCCCACATGATTACGAAGGTGAAGTATGGCGGCATGCAAGGCCCAATTACGAGAAAAGCCCAAGACATCCTATGGATGTAGTAAATTTATTATTCTTCATTTGTTTTATGAATGTTCATTTCTAAATACGACACATGACACCTAAAACGTCAAACTCATACTCTTGATACGTATTTCTTGTAGATGTCTTCTAGTCTCTCTCGTAGAAAAATGAGATCAGGAAAAACCCGCGAGTGCATGGCTGCCCAAATCGCTCAACAAATGGCTGGGGTAATACCCAACATCGTAGTTCAGGTTCATCAAGCCCTTACCGCTAATTCCGTCAACCCAATCAATCAAGAAGATCAAAATGTTGTCAACCCTCCCCCAAATACCACTAAATGCACCTTCAAGCATTTCAAATCCTGCGATCCTCCAAAATACGAAGGGACTGAAGGTGTCACCGCTCTCCTCCATTGGTTTGAGGAGATGGAAAACACTTTTCTCAATTGCGACAGTCCCGATGATCGCAAGGTGCGATATGCTACCGGTCGTTTGTTTGGAGTAGCACTTACATGGTGGAATACAGAGAAGGCCAAGCGAGGTACTGAGAATGCTATGACTTTGACTTGGGAAGAGTTGAAGGAAATCATGACAAGACGTTTCTGTCCAAGAAGCGAAATCAAGAAATTGGAAGATGAGTTCTATTCTTTGAAACAAAAGGAGGGCGACCACACCACATACAACAAGAGATTCCTTGAGTTAAATCAGATGGTCCCCAACTTGTTCACTCCCCTCTACCGTTTGATCGAGCACTACATTCGAGGTCTTCCTTTAAAAATTCAAGACCCTATAATAAGTACCATACCTGCAACTTTGGAAGCAGCAATGGAGTTAGCTACAGAGCTCACCGAAAACCGCATATGAAATAAAGACTTCACGGAGGAGAAGAAGAAGGATAAAGCATCAACCGAAACCTTCAACCCAACCCAGACCGAATCCCCTCCTCAAACCACTCCTAAGAGAAAACGAGATGGACAAAATTTCGCTATCACTCAAGGCAATCAACCAGTTTCACAAGCCGTACCCCTCCAAGCGATCCCAATCACTCAAGTAGCACCTGACTCTACTTACCCAAATAAGAAACCCTACATTGGACCTCATCCTCAATGCAACACCTGTTTTTATCACCATCCATCTACCGTACCTTGTCGACTGTGTGCAAATTGTGGGCGTTATGGTCATTGGAGCAAAACTTGTCGTGCCCCTCGAAACCAAGCTTCACCCCCTACTCAAAGCATGATCCAAACATATCAACAACCCCAATACCCCATGTTTCCATATGTTCGAGCTTGTTTTAATTGTGGCGACCCTACCCACTTTAGAAACACATGCCCTCGATTGGTTAACATCATAAACGCCTAAGCTCAAGCAAACCCAGTTAACCAAGCAAATCAAGCAAACCCAGCTCCACCACTAGCAAGAGGAAGAGCTTACAACATCAACGCCAATCCTGTTGAAGATAATAACGGCCCAAACGAACCACCCAACTAGTCTTCCCTCACCAAGAATCAAGACTCAACTCCAACAGTCTAGTTTTTATGTTTTCTTTATGTTATCTCAATCTTTACGTATCTCAATTATAAATTGGAAATTTATGTATCCAAGAATCTTAATGCGAATTACTATTTCAGTTTTGTTTTATACTCACTGATTTAACATTCATATCATCATGCATCTCGACGTATCTCAATCTCATCATTTAAAGAAGTTGGGTTGTGTCTCACTTTTACATAGACTAACCCCTTCATCATAACAAACGAGAGAGGTACTGTCATTATTCAGTCATGTATCCTTTCAGAATTGAGACTCAAGCTTTGGTTGTTGTGTTTGTTTATGTTTTAGAGTCACATAGAACTGATCATAATTTACTGATAAAGCCAATGAAAATTTGACAAGAATATGGTGGATACGCCGCTGGTACTTCCTATATATAAGTATTCTTGTCAAAGGATCAAAAGCATTGTCAGGCGGTTATGAGAAGTTCCGTGTAGGTTTTAATATCGTCATGGTTGAAGTTTTGTTTCATGATATAAACTTATCTTTACAAACGTATCCATCCTCCCAAAACTCTTATGCATGAGATCATGCCTAGTCAATCAACTCTGTTTATCCATGTTCCGCATT
The DNA here is from genome assembly GCA_947069175.1 of Scalesia atractyloides. Classification (NCBI taxonomy): domain Eukaryota; kingdom Viridiplantae; phylum Streptophyta; class Magnoliopsida; order Asterales; family Asteraceae; genus Scalesia; species Scalesia atractyloides. The sequence continues at coordinate 71,496,345 of CAMTDV010000023.1, forward strand.
CTTGAACTTTAGGCATCAAAAAGCGATTCCTGTAGCAGGGTATTCAACCCTTATTAGGAACGTTACCGCCTCAAATAAAAATTTAAACTCTCACTCCTTTCTGAATATGTAATTGTCAAATTAACACACCCTCTCTTGGAGTCAAACATACCACTACTTAAATTTCGGGACGAAATTTCTAAAAGTAGGGGATACTGTAACATTCGTCGAAAAACGGGTTTCAAAACCCGCTCCGTTTAAAACCCAAATAATTATTCGAAGTTCGTCGCATATTTATTTGTATTAATTAAAGCGAAAATAATAATAATAATAATAATAATAATATTAACATAATAATAACAACAATAATAATTAACCAAGTAATTTAGATTTAATAAATAAATGAATTTTAACTTAGTTAAATTCGAGGGACTAAATATGTATTTCTACTAAACTAAGTTCAGGGGCTTTTATGCTATTTTCAAAAGAAAATTCGAACTCAGCAAAAAGAATTAAAAACGGGCAGCGCCCGGACTCGAACCCGGGTCAACCGCAACCGCACACACTAACACACCACAGCTCTACACACTCTTATGTGCTATAAATCCGAAACCATTAACTTTTATTTAAGACCCACGGCTAAAACCTGCAAACTTAAGCTTCACATCTGTAACCGCCGGAGAGTTTAAATCGAGATTTTTGCGCCCAATAAAAAGTGTTACTGTTATTTCCGTTTTAGTACCGGAAAACTTAATTCTATGATTGTAACTGAAAAGAAATCATTGGTATTGAAATCCAAATTCAAAACTGAATCAGATGATTACTCTTAAAACATTATAAATACCTCGCAAATCTTTTCAACATCACACGCTCACTCAAAAGAAACCTAAATCCTCTGAAGATTCAAGTTGTGTCGATCGCCGGAAATCTCGGCAATCAACGCGTTTTACCTTTAGGATCACAACTGTCCGGATCTATATTCGGTAAACTCCTTGATTGATCGCTGTCAATTGACTCGAAATCGCTGGCAATTTGACTTGAAATCATAACAACCGGAGCCTCAAACATCCCTATAAATACTGATCAACTGTCCCTCAATCCGAACTCGCTCAATTCCTCCCTTCAAACCATAAGCTTACTCTGCTCAAACCTTTCCCGACTGTTTCACCGGAACTCGCCGCTCCTCGCCGGAGAACAAAAGGAAACGCCACCGTTGGTAATAACCCTTCACCTAACTGTCTTAATTCATGTTTAGATTCCTTATCGAATCAGAAATCACACTTCTGAATTTATGGTTAATTGGGCGGGTAAATGTTTCTGGTATGGATTTAAAAGGAAGAAGACGAAGTAGGGATAAGCAATTTAGGTAATTAAAATCAGATTCCTAATCGGGTTAGACACACAGTCCAGTGGTGGACTGTGTGCAATTATACAACACATGCCTGGGTTCGACTCGTATACGTTACCGAATTTCTGTAAATAAAAACCAAGCTTTTTAACTCACTCAGATCGCTCGGGAACAAGTGTTTAAAGTTAATACAAATAGGGATTTATACGGGTCAGACACACAGCCCAACTGGTTGGGCTGTGTGCACGAGAACTAAAGGTCTCGAGTTCGAACCGTGAAATCTCAACCGGCTTTGAAGGATTATAAGTCTTTTTAAAATAAATGAATTCTGTATTAACCTATCTAATATATATAATTAAAATTGATATTATTTCGTGTTAGACAAGTAGCTCAGTTGGTAGAGCTGCGTGCACGCATACGAGAGGTCACGAGTTCGAACCTCACACGCAGCCAAATTTCCATTAAATCCGACCGGTTGACCCGGTCAGACCAGTCAAAGTCAACCTTCTTTTTATTTTTCATTATTACGATTTTCTTATTATATTTAAAAGGAAAAGCATTTAAAAATGCTAAAAAAGTAAGATTTTAAGTTAAAAAAATATATAAATTACCATAAAATAAACCTTAAAAACCTAATAAAAATGCATTAATGAGAAATATTAATTTCAAATAGAATTTATGTATTTATCGAATTATCACGTGATTATTAGGTTAGTTTTCCCTCGTCGGTTGAATCAAATTCGTGCGCATTCATCATTATCAAGGAATGCACCCACTGTGAGTGAATCCTTACAAATTCCCCTTTTTATTCATGTTTTGGAGTGTATCATGTGTCGCTTTAATTATTTCGTTTATTCAAATTTGTGCTATTACCATTATATGACCTAAACTTATGATGTAAATATTGTTTGTTGTGATACGTGTTTACATTCTTGTCAAGTTGTGTGCAAATCATTCATTAGGCCCATCAGTTCCTCGTGGGAGACGAGTTGAGCATCAGGTGCCTCATTTGATCGGCTCCGTTTGATTGAGCCTTGATCTCATTGTTCATCATTTGGTGTGAGTGCTTGTGCATTGTTTGATATTATGTGTTTTGTGATTAAATTTACATTTACGTTTATTCATATTTGGTTATGCACAATTTTATTCAAATAACCAACATAGCTAATCCGTTCAAATATTTAAATAAGATTCACTCGCCAACTTTTGTTGACCCAAAACCCTATTTTACACATGATACAGGTGATCCGGTTGAGAAAAGAAACACATAGGTTGGCCTAGAAGAATAAACAAGTTAATGCCTTGGAATGAACGTTTAGTTTTGTTTTCCTTTGTAATTGTACTCTAGTTTGTATGTTTATTGTAACTTCTTCTTTAAAGCGAAATAATAAATATGAAACTTTATAGTAAATGTCATGAGCTTTGATGAAAACCCAATCATGCCCCGATCACCATTTCCGCTGCGGGTCAGGGTGTTACACGGGTTATACTAACCCAATCCCCACGTATCCAGACACGTCTGGAATGATCCTTTTAACTCGTCCACACCGGTAGACTATCAAGCATGGTCGCAAGACCCCTACATGCAGGCGGTTATGCACAACGCACTTTACCCGTCTCCTTTCCCACCTACTTATCCACAGACTGGATATCCAACTTATGGGTACCAGTATCCGGTTATGCCACAACCTCAACCACAACCTCCGCCACCACTAGAGGCCATTAATGAGGCCTTAGAAAGAATGAAAGAGATGCAAAGCAAGCGGAGAAAACGGAGAAGAAGACAAACAAGTTCTTCAAGAAACTCTCCAAATTGGTCAAGGGAAAGAAGGACGAGTGAAGTCTCTTCTAATTATATGTAGTCCCTGTGAGGACATTGTTGTTTTCTTTAGTCCCTACATGTACATTTTTATTTCTTTAAAGACCTTGCATGGACAGTTTATTTCATTTTCTAGTATTGTAATTTCTAAATTGGAATTTAATGAAGTACGTATGGAATTATATATATATGTATCCATCCTTTTGAAAACGAGCATCTCGAGTTTACTCGAAATTTATGCTCTACTATATAATTCCAAAAGATCTTAATGGATTGATTATGCCAAGTGGCGTAGACCACATATTGGCCAAGAAATGATAGTTAAGTACGAAGGGGTCTTATATCAGGATAGTTAAGGAAAGTTATCCTTCTATCCATAGGTAAGAGACTAGGTCCAAACCTCTAAGGTCGTTAAGGTCGAAGGTGACCAGGACCATTAATCAATCATTAAGGTACTCTTATGTTAACAGTAAATGTTCATACTCCTGGTAGTGTGGCTTGAGGAACCACACTAGCCGTCAGGCCAATGTGCCAGGCTGATATGCCATATACATCTGATATGATGTAGGCCAATGTGCCAATTTATGTCCAACGGGACAGGCTGATATGCCATGTACATCTGATATGATGTAGGCCAATGTGCCCAATTTATGTCCAACGGGACAGGCTGATATGCATGTACATCTGATATGATGTGGCCAATGTGCCAATTTATGTCCAACGGGACAAGCTGATATGCCATATAATTCTGATATGATGTAGGCCAATGTGCCCAATTTATGTCCAACGGGACAGGCTGATATGCCATGTACATCTGATATGATGTAGGCCAATGTGCCCAATTTATGTCCAACGGGACAGGCTGATATGCCATGTACATCTGATGTGATGTAGGCCAATGTGCCCAATTTATGCCCAACGGGACAGGCTGATATGCCATGTACATCTGATATGATGTAGGCCAATGTGCCCAATTTATGTCCAACGGGACAGGCTTATATGCCATATACGTCTGATATGATGTAGGCCAATGTGCCCGATTATTATGTCCATTAGGGACAAGCCTATGAGTTATATAATTGTCAATGATGACAATGACAGTTGTGACATTGCGATCCACTGTCCAATGATATATGAACCACGTCCAAATTGTAATTTGCCTATGATGGTCCTATTAAGACCTAGGCCAAATATAGTTATGTTAAGCCTAAGAGTTGTGATGTTATTCACACTAGTATAGGCAATGGATTGTTATTTCCAACCTTGAAAGCCGATATGGTTGATATACCATGGCTAAATGAAGTTTTATTGGTATATAGAACCCAAGACTTAAAGATGGCTAACTCAAATGAAGCACAAAGTAGCCACAGGAATGTAGAATCTAACAGAGCTGAAAACAAAGATATTAATGATGATAATTTTCAAGCTCGCATTGATGCGGCTGTTGAAAAGGCCATGGAAAAGGCCATAGAAAAGCTAAGAGAGTCGAGTGCCACTCGCTCTAGACCTTTATCTATTCCACCCTCTTCAGCTCATAAGGAGAGCTCCGTTCACTCTTCAAATGCGAAGAGTGAACCAAAGAAAATAGATCTTACTGAAAAGTCCCGTTCTATTAAGGACGGATGTACCTATAAATATTTTGTCTCCTGTAAGCCCCGAGACTTTAACGGGGAGAAAGGAGCTGTAGAAGCCCTAAAATGGCTAGACGAGATGGAGACGATAGTAGATATCAGCAATTGTGCTGATAAGGATGTGGTCAAGTACGTATCACAATCCTTCAAGGGCGATGCCCTAATATGGTGGAAAGCCATGATTCAATCAACAGGTAAGGTACACCTGTACAACTTAGGATGGTCCAAGTTTGTTGATTTGGTAAAGGAAACTTACTGCCCACCTCATGAGGTGGAGAAGTTAGAGACAGACTTCTTATCTCGTTCAATGAAAAACCTAGATTGTCGGAAGTACGTTTCTGACTTTAACTCCCTATCTAGGTTAGTTTCCTATTTGATCACCCCCGAATCCAAATGCATTGCGCGTTTCATAAATGAGTTGGCACCCAAAATAAAGGGCATGGTAAAGGCTGCTCAGCCATAGGTCCACTGTGGACCTATCTCTTTCCCTCACCCTAGATCTGGTAAGACAAAAGTCAGTTAGGACTGAAACTGACGGAAAGAGGAAACGTGAGGATAATAACTCCCAAAGATTTAAGAAGAAAGGAAATTTCGGGTTCAAGAAGAACCAGCACGCGTCTAACGACAAACCTCTGTGCAAGAACTGTAAATATAGGCATTGGGGACAGTGTAGTATAAATCCACAAACCAAACCCTATGGTATCTGCAAAAGAAGAGGACATAAGACCCTAGATTGTAAGGATCTTAAGGATGCAGTTTGCTATAACTGCAATGAAAAAGGGCATATAACGTACAATTGCCCCAAGAAACCCAAAAGTAATGATGCAAAGCCTGGAGAGGCCAAGAAGGGGAATGTCCGTGCCTTTCAAATGAATGCCAGGGAGGCCGTTAATGACAACAACGTCATAACAGGTACATTCCTTATTAACAATATTTACGCTAGAGTTCTTTTCGATTCAGGTGCGGATAAATCATTTGTTGACCATAAGTTTAGTAAGCTATTAAACTTGCCATAAGAACTCTAGACAAAATTTATGAGATAGAACTCGCCGATGGAACCTTAGAAACTGCTTCTTCCATTCTTGATGGATGTTCTATATCCATTAAGAATCATTACATCCCTATCTCTCTTCTGCCAATGAAATTGGCGGGGTTCAATGTTGGCTTAGGCATGGATAGGTTATCTCATAACCAAACCCGCATTGCCTGCATAAGAAGCTCATCGAAATTAAAACCCCATCTGGTGAAGTGATCACCATTCCCGGAGACTCCCACTATGGATTGCCGGACAAGATGTCGCTATTTAAGGCATCCAAATGTTTGAGAAAAGGCTGTGTCATCTACTTGGCACAAGTAACCATAAATGAACCTAAGCCGAACCTTGAAGATCAACCAGTTATCTCGGAGTATCCCGATGTTTTCCTTGAAGAATTACCAGGCCTACCTCAAGACAGACAAGTGGAGTTTAGAATAGATATCCTACCAGGATCAGCACAATGACTAGAGCTCCATATAGGCTAGCACCAATGGAGACGAAGGAATTAAGAACGCAACTAGATGAACTCTTGGAGAAAGGCTTTATTCAGCCTAGTTCCTCGCCTTAGGGAGCTCCTATCCTCTTTGTAAAGAAGAAAGACGGTTTGATGCGAATATGTATCGCTTACCGAGAGCTAAATAGGTTAACAATCAAGAATAGATATCCTTTGCCCAGGATCGATGATTTATTCGACCAACTTCAAGCGGCTAGTTATTTTTCTAAGATTGATCTGAGATCTGGATATCACCAGCTGAAGGTTAGAAATGAAGATGTTCCTAAAACTGCCTTCAGGACCCGATATGGTCACTTTGAATTTTTAGTAATGCCTTTTGGGCTCACAAATGCACCTGCAGCATTCATGGATCTCATGAATAGAGTCTGCAAGCCATATCTGGATAAGTTTGTCATCGTCTTTATAGACGACATACTTATTTATTCCGTAATCAGGCTGATCACGAGAAACACCTTCAGTGAATCTTAGAACTACTAAGGCAAGAGAAGCTTTATGCTAAGTTCTCTAAGTGTGAGTTTTGGCTTAGAGAAGTCCAATTTCTTGGACACATGGTAAGTGAGCGTGGTATCTAAGTGGATCCCGCCAAAATTGAGGCCATAATGAATTGGGAAGTGCCCAAGACCCCAACGGAGATTCATAGCTTCCTAGGATTGGCTGGATATTATAGGAGGTTCATTGAGAACTTTTCAAGAATAGCCACTCTTTTAACTACCTTAACCCGAAAGAATGTTAAGTATAATTGGGGTCCAAAACAACAAGAATCTTTTGAGGTTCTTAAACACAAGTTGAGCAATGCTCCTGTGTTATCTCTACCTGAGGGTATTGAGGAATTTGTAGTCTACTGTGATGCATCACACACTGGCATGGCTGTGTGCTAATGCAAAAAGGCAAAGTGATTGCCTATGCATCACGACAGTTAAAGGTGCACGAAAGGAATTACACCACCCACGATTTGGAATTGGGTGCCGTTATATTTGCACTAAAACTATGGAGACATTACTTGTATGGCACCAAATGTATTATATACACAGACCATAAAAGTCTCCAACATCTGTTCAATCAGAAAGAATTGAACATGCGACAACGCCGTTGGATGGAAACTCTTAATGAATATGATTGCGAGATTCGCTACCATCCCGGCAAGGCAAATGTAGTTGCCGACGCCTTAAGTCACAAAGAACGAGTTAAACCAATAAGGATTAACGCTAAAAGGACTGAGCTAAGAAATAGCTTGAGTGAGAAGCTATTAGATGCGCAAAAACAAGCCCTGTTAGAGACTAATATTCCTAATGAGAGATTAGGCAGAACTGTTGATCAGTTAGCACCTGGAAAAGATGGAATCCTTCGATTAATGATTTAGAGATCTAATCCTCCAAGAAGCACACAACTCAAGATACTCAGTTCACCCGAGAGGTGACAAAATGTATCCAGATTTAAAGAAGAATTATTGGTGGATGGGTTTGAAGAAATCCATAGCCACTTATGTAACTAAGTGTCTGACGTGTTCGCAGGTTAAAGCCGAACATCAGAAGCCGTCAGGACTTCTACAACAATTAGAAATTCCCACGTGGAAATGGGAAATGGTAACTATGGGCTTAATTACCAAGTTACCCAAAACCAAAAGTGGAAATGACACTATTTGGGTCATTATAGATAGGCTGACTAAGTCAGCACATTTCTTGCCAATAAAGCAAATGTATAATTAAGATTAATTGGCTAAATTATATGTAGACAATATTATGTCCCTAAACGGTGTGCCGGTATCTATTGTATCTGACAAGATACTAGATACACATCTCATTTTTGGAAAAGTTTCCAGGTACACGATTAAACTTTAGTACGGCTTACATCCGCAGACTAATGGTCAAAGTGAGCGTACTATTCAAATTCTGGAAGACATGCTCAGGGCATGTGTGATCGACTTAGGTGGAAGTTGGGATGACCACTTACCCCTAATAGAATTCTCCTATAATAACAGCTATCATACTAGCATCAAGGCTGCTCCTTTTGAGGCCTTATATGGGAGAAAGTGTCGAACGCCCGTGTGTTGGGCAAAAGTTGGGGAGGCCTAACTATCAGGACCAGAGATTGTCCTGGAGACCACGGATAAGATTATGCAAATCCGTGATCGTCTCAAAGCTGCCAGGGACAGGCAGAAGAGCTAAGCTGACAAGAGGCGTAAACCTCTTAAGTTCCAAATAGGGGACAAAGTCATGCTGAAAGTATCACCCTGGAAGGTGTGATGCGTTTTGGAAAGAAGGGCAAGTTGAGTCCAAGATATATGGGACCCTTCGAGATAATCGAATGTGTCGGCACTGTAGCTTATAAGCTCAAGTTGCCAGAGGAGCTTAGTGGAATTCATGATGTATTCCACATATCTAACCTTAAGAAATGTCTAGCCGATGAGTCGCTAGCAATGTCGCACGAGGAGGTGCAAATTGATGAAAACCTGAGGTTCATTGAGAAACCAATTTCGATTGAGGATCGACAGGTTAAGAAGCTCCGAAGAAAGTTGATACCTATAGTAAAGGTTAAGTGGGACGCTTTTAGAGGTCCCGAGTAAACATGGGAGGTTAAGTCACTATGCGACAAAAGTACCCCCATCTTTTTGAATAAAATCTCGAGGTCGATATTTCTTTTAAGGGGGTGAGGATGTAACACCCTGTAAAATCGTGTCCAGTAGTATAGTGACACGTGTTGTATTTTAAATAAAGTCTGTTAAAGACCAATAATGTCACACCCTCAATTTCCAATTGCGGAGTTTTACCGCGAGGCGTGTGAACAAACCAGAATCTGAAACACTAGTACGTCGAACGACTCTACATGGTTTGATAATACGTTTTCAAAATCGTTCATTGTAGATTTTATATCAATTACCAATATTTAGCAGAGCATTATTTTTAAGTTTGAGCGGAAGCATAAATAAGTAGTGATGCGGGCGCCAACACAAACGCCAAAACAAATGAAAAATCCCAAAACAATATTAATAAATATGACTCGATAATGATGTCTTGTTCAATGCATGTGCGTGCACCTAGAGCTCCTAGCGTCCTGAGAAACATGTAAAGAAACAAGTGTCAACATTAAAGATGAGTGAGTTCACAGGTTTTTATAAATTCGTTTGTTCGGTTATAGTTTATTACTCCGTTATCCCCAACCCGGGATAACGTATCAGTTCCATTATTCCAATCCCGGAATAATAAGTTGTTGCTTCCAATATTCCCATCCCGGAATATTAAGTTGTCGTTTCCATTATCCCCAACCCGGGATAATAAGTTGATGTTTCCAATATTCCAAACCGGAATATTAAGTTGATCCGTAATTAAGTTCAATGTTAATATATATAGGTAGCTAGCCTAAAGTCATGTCACTAAGTGTTCGCGATCGAAGCTGACAGTTGTGCCTCCGTTTTGCCAGGCCTATCACATGACCATGGCGATGTTAGGCCAATCATACACCCGTTGACCATACCCGGTCGGCTAGCGCGACTAGCTCGGATGGGGCTCGTCAGACCCAGTAGTACTACTTATAATTCCCCCGCTATTTAACCCAAATACTAACGATCCGAGGAGATTGTCGGGACTTAAGTGATAAAGCTGCTTAGTGCCCATAACATTACATTAACATTAACTTAGTTACCGTATAGTTATGTGACGTTAAATTCGTATAACGTAAAGAGTTTGAGTTTGAGAGTGTATACATGTTTCTCCCCCTGTTGTTTAAAAACCGGATAAAGTTAGGGGCCGTGAACTCACCTTTATTTGCTCGGTTAGTGTAGCAAAGATGTTATAAGAGATGGGACCGCTAGTTGCGTCCTAACAAACCAATTAATTACACGTCAGTGTGAAATCACACCAATACAAATTCCACACCAATTTACTCACAAGTGATACACACAAACAACATATCTAACACTCAAACATGCATGCAAGTATTTCATGTGATCATAGTAATCAAACAACTTATCATAAACATATTCCAAATCCATGCAACACTTTAATGCATACAATCACAAGTTATCAACTTTCTGCTTAACACTCAATTATTCAGCTGTTTTCTAGGATTTTTATAAAATAGTTCTAACACTCCAAAAATTCCAATATTTTTACACTAGATGACATTTATACCATAGAAATTTATATAATTTTCCCAAGTCCAAATCTTTACCAATTAACCATAAATATTAATTCACTAAGCTGCAGTCAGATTTACCGCTTTCTGACTGCAGTCCACGGAAAAATTTATTTAAAAATCGCTGATCGTCCGATTAACAAAATTCCAGTTGGAGTTGCCCGGAAATTTCTATACCTAGTTTCTGTACAAAAATCATGCTCAACTCTCTACTGATTTTAAAATCCAATTGATAAATCACAAAATTCCAGAATTTCACAGCTTTAGCTACTGAACTTGTTTGGCCCTTTAAAAATATCAAACGATTTCAGAAAATTATGAATCCACTGCCATTAGATTCCTTATTCAAATCTCTACGTTCTAGACATCAGAAAATCCGTTTTTCGACAACTAACGACCAAGTTACAGCCAGATGAAGCCGGCTGTAACTATGACTCAGCATCCTGTTTCAGCATTATTGTTACCATTAATTCGTGTAATCCCGTTCATGCGATTTATCTAGGCGATCAAGAACTGATTTTTAATCATAGACTAATACTAGTAACCTATCCATGCAAACCCTACTCAATAACTTAAATCTTTATAACCAAATCGCAGCCTATACATTCAGTTTTCAAATAACATTCAATCTAGTATAAACAATCCGAAGCAATACAATCATCTAATGTAAACATCATTAACAAATCAGCTAGTCTAACGTTTCGTTCAATCATGCTTGGCAAGCTTATATGTTCCGAAAACTATCATACATATAAACAAAGATTAACTCAGCCGATTTCATTCAGTAAATATCGTCCGAAACAACTAACCATTCAAGCACATCTATATCCGAAACAACTAATCATTCAAGCGTATATATATCCGAAACATGTTCTTGAAATCAGAGATAACCCTAACCTTGGTTAACTAGGTAAACAAGCCAAGATGTGGACAAGAGTGACCCGGCTGTTCCAACAAGATCACGACCGAACTGACAAGGACTGGAAGAAGGGCTGTTTGTTTGCGATTGAAAGGATGAAGGCTTCGGCTGCTGCTTGTTGCGACCGAGAGGATGGTGAGAGTAAGGCAGCCGACGGACAATTTGCTTGTTAGGGTTTGTGTTCTTGTCAATGACACATGCATGGTTTGTATTTATAGGCGCAAAATGATAAGGTTTACGGTTTGGGATAAGTATGGTGGCCGAGGATCTTGGGTTGCTTTGGTTTGGGTTTGGGCTTGATCTCGCGGCCAAGGAATATGGTGGGTTAGTTTGATTTGGATTTGATGAAAGTTGTATAGGCGCAAGAGATAAGGATTGCGGATTTTGGTTTGAGATTTTGGCCGAGGAACTAGGGTGGTTGGTTTGGGTTTGATCTCGGTCGAAAAGTCTGATTTGGTTTGGTTTAGGTTTGCTCTTGGTTTGGATTCGATCTTGGCCGAGGACTTGACTTGAGCTAAAGTTTAGAACTTGTTACTCCTAGAGTCACGATGAATCGAAGTTGGTTCACGTCGCGGTTCGGTTCGTGTACATATCTACAATAATTACTTTATAACTAAACAATCACACAAACACTTATCACGTATTCATTTAATTCGTACACGTTCATACACATAGCATATACTTTATTCGACAAGTGTCACGTGTAAGTTATCCGAAAAACCCGGGATATCACAAATAAGGACTAAAGGCGTCAACATGCTCAAACTGAGCCTCTGAGTGACGGTGCGATGTCAACATGCATAAATAACAGCCTCTGAGTGACTGATATGTCAACATGCTTAAATCATTAGCCTCTGAGTGACTGACATGTCAACATGCTTGAAATTTGGCCTCTGAGTGACTGATATGTCAACATGCCCAGCCTCTAAGTGACATCGGAATCAACATGCTTATAATAAGCCTCTGAGTGATCCTTTGTGAAGTCCTAACTCTCATACATGCCATTTGTTGGACAACAGGGTTCAATTTTGTAATTATGTGAAGGTTGGATAATGGAGGGACTAAAAGTGTCAACAAGTTAATTCATACCTCTGAGTGACCTTTTAACGAACCGAGAGCTCGACAATGTCCGGGCATAATCCTGGGTATGCCAAGTATTAGCTACGGAGGGCTAAAAGTGCGAAAGAGGTGTTTAAAAAGGGTTTTAGAAGCTTTTTAAAGTTAAGGGGCTAAAAGTGTCAAAATCTGAAACTGGTTATGGGGCGACCGCGGGCCGCGAGAGACCAGGCTTGGGTCTCTTGCGGGGCGCGAGAACAGGCCTGCTGTAGAAAGTTTTGGCTTTGCCTCCAAACAAAGCTCCAAAACCATCAATTCGAAACCATGGACTCGTAATCAGCTATGCCATGTTTTGGGACACTTGTAAGCTTCCTCTTACACCCCTAAACACCTGGCTTCACCTCCTTTGAGTTTTCCAACTATAAATAGGTGATCAAGTTCACCATTCCAACTTGCACCTTTCTCATTTATTCACTCTTCTCCCTCCTCTGGAAGTTCCTAGCTAAAAGGAGCTCCAACATAGTTCTTTTGCACCTTAGGTATCACTGGTAAGTGTTCCTTCTTTGCGCATTTTCGTTTATAGGCTTTTATTGCCAAAAGTCAAGCGTTTTACGGAAAACGCTTTGATTTCGGTTAAGACCATTATGGTGCAGCCATTGTTCGAAATGAACATAGCTAAGTGATCGTAATAAGGTAGGTGTTAGTCCCTATAAAGGGCACCTCCTGAAGATCACGTTTGCTAGACCAATTGGCGGGTCAAAGTTATGATATTAAAAAGTCAAACAGGCCATTTTTCGAAAAAAAATCATAAAATGATCTTATATATGTTATGAAACCTGTTTTGGCACTTAAACAAGTTGGTAATAATTATTAGAATATGTAAGAACATGTTCGGCTCATCAATTTCAGTTCTTGGGTTGGTTCGCAACTGAAGGTCGCGAAGTTTGACTTCTACTTTGACTTTCGATTCTGACCCGATTTATATTAGTTACCTACTGATCTAAAGTTGCATTATGATCGTAATATAATGTAGCATAACCCTCTGAGGTTATATTACATGATCATAATCAAAATCTAAGTTTATGCGCAAGTTCCATAATTATGCCATATTTGACCAAAATGCCCTTTTGCATAAAACAAGGTTTTAAATAATAATGAACTTGAAAATGAGTTTCCTACTGATGTAATATTATAAGTAGGATTATTTGGGACGTTAAACCAAGTTATAAACTAAGTTTTCAAACAGGTCCTTAAACTATGTCAATAAATGACGGTTTAGCCCTTATGGCCAATAAACTAGTTTTAATCAAATCTTTTCAAGGTAAATCTTTTACCTACTGATATGATATATTAAATAGCATATCTAAGATATTTTAATCTAAACTTAACATCAGTTTTCATGAAAATCATATAAGGACCCCATTTTACACATAAGCGCCATTTAGGCGCATAGTATGGTTTTCAACCATATTATTGACCAAGACTTGATACCTACTGATTTTAAAACTTATTTTAAAACATATTTCAGTAGGAACATGTTATAAACTCAGAATCCTAAATAATTTATAAACTATGTGTAAAATGACCAAAATGCCCATTCGGTGCATAGTTTGGTCATAAAAGATAATTTACACATATAATTGATATCCTACTGATATTATATCATGAATAAAGTATTTTTCCAGAATACTTATAACTATAACATTAAATTATATTCAAGTTCCTTTTATAAGGTATATAATTACCAAAATGCCCTTATGAGGCATAATTTCGTTTTAGAACCTTAATCGGCATATAAGTTAATTTCCTACTGATATTTAACTTATTTAAGGTATAATGGCATATAGAACTTGTCCATGACTTATCCGGTTACCCGATATCGCTAATATGCGCACGGTTACGTATATGTAACTATTTTACAGAAATTAACCGAAACGGGGTTAACCTTGTCATTTAAGTCTCAAAAATCCAGTATGTTAATAGTTTACCCATATTAAACAAGTCAAGGTACTTGTTGGGATTAAACTACATTCTATCCAATAATCATTTAATCTAGCGTCATACGTTTTGATCAAGCACGCTAGTCGGTCTAAGTCTATGACTTCAATAAGACCGTTAGTATTTAATTGGTTAGCTTATGACATAATCAAGACTAGAGACTTGCCGGTAAATGCTATCTGCACTTAGTCCTTTTTGTGTACGGCTGAGTTATTAAAAAAATTAAAGAAGACTAGCTCAGGTAAATACTCTCGACTTATTTCCCTATACGGGCTTGGGTTACGGTAAATTATTACCGCTTGGTCAGAAATGGGATCAATCGAACGCCGGTTCGGGGATAATAAATCCGCATATTCTGTTTTAGTCAGTTTTGTTTGATAATTTAAACATCAGGGGTTAACTACCGTGTCCTGGATATCCTCGGCTCATTACAATAGAAATGGCCACGACCTTAGCACGGGTGTAGGCATACATCCGATAGATGCTCAATTATGAATTCCCACAAGGTTGGGAGGAATTGACTCATTCGTGAGTCCAAAGTGGTGTGTACGTTAATTGTGTCTCGGTCTCCGTACCGGGCCCCGTATGTATGACAAACATGTAAATCTGTTAACAAGGTTGGACGGTCAATTAACCCTAGTTATAAAAAGATTTTGTGCTGATATGCACTTAAAACATTTTTAAATGTTTTCAAAATGAGTCAGTTTGGTGTATTTACTAGCGAAAGCTGACGTATTTTCAAACGACTAAACTGCAGGTACAATACAAAATTAGGCTGGAAGTGCTCGGTAGTGATAGAGGATCTTGCAAATCCTAAATCTGCCCAAAGTCTGTTTTATATTCTTTCACGTACAATTTATGATTCGCCTGTGGATCTTTTATTACGAGCCTGTATATTATTTTGTATTTTCGATCAT
This sequence comes from Scalesia atractyloides, assembly GCA_947069175.1. NCBI lineage: Eukaryota > Viridiplantae > Streptophyta > Magnoliopsida > Asterales > Asteraceae > Scalesia > Scalesia atractyloides. The sequence goes on from CAMTDV010000023.1 coordinate 71,511,693, forward strand.
TCAGTTTGTAATAGTAATTTTACTCCAAGACTTCCGCTGTGCCGTGTTTAATTGACTATGATGATTATCAACTGACGTCACAATACTCCCCACCCGGGCCCACCGGTGTATGGATTTAGGTTGGAAATCCGGGGTGTGACAAAAAAGAAAATCTTTTTAGATTTTTATATTTTCTAAAAGCAAATAAATAACGAAATAATAAACACTCTGTTTTTGTGAGAATCACCGGGAAGAAGATCATATCAGCAATATCAAACTGTTTTCACACTAATTCTATTTGTAATTTTTATGAAAAGCAGTTCAAGATGATTACCAGTATTGTTTATCTACTTAAACAAAATACATGAACATTTCAAGTACCATTACCTAGTGATATGTTAAGGTAATTTCATACTGATATACTAGTGTGTCCCACTTCAGGACATACCCCACGATCAAGGTATGCACAAAGATTCCTCGTGGTAGGTGAGTATACCGAAATTCATCCTTTTTGATTTACAATGTTAGATAATTAGTGATCAGGTCAATACTTCCGTACAACAAAGAGACCAATATCCAACAAGGGTTAGGGCAAATACTAAATTTTGTACGATTTATGCATTTTGCACATTTGAATGACTCTCTAGGAAAGCTTCTTCAATTTCTAGGATTTAGCATTTTAGCTCTTTTAAGTTACCCTGGTTGTGCCTAGGTCAACATATATCTGGATGCAGTAGAAGGACAACCCTGATACCCCAGATGAAATAACGATATAAAGACCTAAAATCTCAGATTTTGGCAATCTATCAACGCAAGATTTAAGGTTATAAAACCATACACCACTGATATATTACCCACTCATACATAGTTCGTTATGTTTATATCACCAAGGTAAGTTTATTATTTCACGCTTTTTGCCTACTGGTACATCATATGATGAAGATGCTATCACACTTAAGCAATTTAATTTTAATTTCAGTGTGACAGTCTAACTTACTGATGTACTATCATTTCTTCTTTTCCACATAGTGAAAACTCATTTTTGCTTTTCTATTTTTTTATGTTTTGATTTTTGAAAAACAGCAAACAAAATTCTTATTGAAAACTGGTTATTCAGGATTCCTCATCCCGTTGAGTTCGACTAAATGTTTAAAACAAGCCCTGTCAAACGCTTTTGTGTAAAGATCTGCCAGGTTATCTAGTGTGTCAACTCTATGCAGTTCAATCAATTTCTTTTCAGCACAATCCCATATAAAATGATGACGAATGTCAATATGTTTTGTGCGACTATGTTTTTACGGGATTGCTTGTGATTGAAATAGTGGCATTATTGTCTATCATAGTATTAGTACGAGTGAAATTCAAACCGTAATCGCGCTTCTGCTATTGTATCCAGATGGAACATGAGAGCTACAACTACCCGTAACAATATATTCAGCTTCACACGTAGAGGTAGACACGCAAGACTGCTTCTTGGATTGCCATAACGCGATCCTCCCTCCTAAGAACTGACAACCACATGTGGTAGACTTTCTGGTTGATTTGCATCCTCCAAAGTCTGAATCAGTGAAAGCAACAAACTTCAAATCACTAGCAGCTGGATACCATAACCCAAGTTTAGGTTTCCCCTTCAAGTAACGAAGAATCCGCTTCACCCTTTCATCTGTGACTCTTTTGGATTCGCTTGATATCTGGCACAAAGACACACTGCGAACATAATGTATGGTCTTGAAGCAGTTAAGTACATTAGAGAACCAATCATTGCCCTGTACTGAGTTGGATCAACATCATCCACATTCTCATGATCTGGACCAAGATTGTGATTCTCGCAGATAGGGTGTTAAAAGTAGCACAATCCTCCATTTTGAAACGAGACAAAATGTCATACACATACTTTGTCTGATGTATAAACATCCCATCCTTCTTTTGTTCAACTTGCAATCCCAGAAAGTAAGACAGTTCACCCATCACACTCATTTCGAACTTGCTCTTCATTACCTCCTCAAATTCATGACACATGTTCTCATCAGATGACCCAAAAATAGTATCATCTATGTATACTTGTACCAGCAGAAAGCGTTCCTTCTTTCTTTTAATGAAAAGTGTACTGTCAATCTGATCTCTTTCAAAACCATTCTTTAACAAATGTGCTGACAGTGTCTCATACCACGCCCTAGGTGCCTGATGCAATCCATACAATGCCTTATCTAGTCAATAGATGCGATCTGGATAATCTGGATCAGTAAACCCATCTGGTTGTGAGACATGCACCACTTCTTGGACTTTCCGTAAAGAAACGCACTCTTCACGTCAAGTTGGTAAACTTTGAAGCCCTTGAACGAAGCAACAGCTAGGAACAAATGAATTGCTTCCAAACTTGCTACTGGTGCAAACACTTCATTGTAATCAATCCCCTGTTGCTGATTCAACCCTTTCACCACTACCCGAGCCTTATTCCTTGTCACGATCCCCCGGTCATCTTTCTTGCACTTAAACACCCATTTGGTGCCTATTTCCTTATCTCCTTCAGGCAAGTCAACTAGCTCCCAAACCTTCAATTTCTTAAACTGAGCTAGTTCCTCTTACATAGCTTCAACCCATGAATTATCTTTTAGAGCCATGTGAACATTCTTCGGCTCCTCTTGGGCAATAAAGCAGCTATATAAACACTCATTTATCATCCCAGTCTTCTGAATTGAAGTAAATAAACATGAACTTTCGATCACACCTCTTCTTGTCTGAACACATGCAGAGCATCACCTGTGATGTTCTCAACTGGATGATCTCTGTTTGCGCGTGTAGTAGCAATGGTGTCAACAACTAAATTATCTCCCAGATTAGATCCAATCTCCCCCTGAATGTTCTTATTAGCAAATGGATTAGTAAAATCCTCCCCCTGAATAGGTTAAGACTCACTATCACTTGAATCCTATGGAGCTACACTGGAGGAAGTTTCTGGAGCATCTGTCATTGATATACTCAATCTAGGCATGAAGTCACCATCTTCATCTTCACTTATCACAATTTGAATCACTTGAGACTCATCTGCATTGGTAAACTCAGGAATATTAAATGATTTAAAAATGCTATCATGATCATATAATATAGCACGACCACTCATTGATTGTTGAGGTGAATAACTAGTGATTTCCATGTTAAACACAACCTCAATTTTACCAGTTTTTAGATTAAAAACCCTTTTATTCGGTGTTCTAGGCATATAACCTATCCCCCGTCAGCTACCTTACCAAATTTTTACTTATCTTTATTTCGTACAATGGTGCAGGGTATCTAAATGGTTCAAAGCCTTTAAAGTTTGGTTTCCTATAAACAATAGTTCGTGACATGTTTTTTTAAACCGTTTAACCGTCAAAACTTTGTTTAGGACATAACAAGTTGTGTTCACAACTTCTCCCCAGAAAGGAACTGGAAGCTTTGAATCAGAAAGCATAGTCCTAGCGGCTTCAATCAACGTCCTGGTTTTCCTCTTAGCGGCTCCATTCTGTTGAGGTGTACAAGGAGCAGAATATTGATGTTCAATTCCCTTGCGAAGATAATAGAGATCCAGAATTTGATTCTTGAACTCCGTGCCATTATCACTCCTTATCCTCTTGATCCGTGCAACATGGACATTTTCCAATTTTGTAAAAAGATCTACCAGCATCTTCGCTGTCTCATCTTTTGTACCTAAAAAGAAAACCCATGAATACCGTGAGTAATCATCTTTGACAACTAAACAATAGTACTTTCCACCTATGCTCCTTACGTTCACCGGACCGGAAAGATCCATATGAAGTAATTCATAAAGGGCATCTACGGAATTTACTATTTTGGACATGTGAGGTTTCTTATGTTGTTTTCCCTTTTGACATGGAAGACATTTATCTTCCACATGAAACCTCTGTACTGGCACGCCTTCCACTATATCGTTTTTAATAATATAATTCATTTTTTGGTAGTGGATGTGGCCATGTGTCTGTGCGACAACATTGACTTAACCTCAAATTCTTTTTTCAAAAACATGCCACCACAGTGGAAGAATCCTTAGCAACCATGACCATGACATAAGTGTCATTTCTCCTTGGCGCTCTCATCACTATCCAATCATCCGGTATCACCAAACCAGGTTTAATACACCAAAGCTTTAGACTTAGCAAAGTGGATCGAGTGACCCTTGTCGCAGACTTGAGATACACTCATCAGATGGTGCTTCAGTTGCTCGACATAGTTCACTTTGTCCAATGTGATCTTCTCGTTGGTCACTTATCCTCGACCTGTAATGTGCCCTCCTTTAGCACCTGTAAAATTCACATAACCTCCATCTATGTTTTCTAACTCAGTCAACAACCTCGCGTCCCCCATCATGTGCTTGGAGCAGCCACTATCAACATACCACAAGTTGATAATCCTCCTTAGCAGCTCCTACACAACCCAACAAAAATTAGTTGGATTAGGGGACCCAAGCCTTACTCCTAACTGGAGTCTTGGATTCATCAACCACCGGAACATCCATCCAATATCCATTACTCCTAACTGGAGTCTTGGATCTCAGCCATGTTGATGGAAATGGTTTTTGATTTCCACTAGGTCTCTGGTCCTGAGGTTTCCTATACATGTTTGGACTTTGTGACCTTTGGAAATTTTGGTTTTGATTCCTTGAATTTCGATTGTGATAATTTCTAAAGCCATTGTTATAAAAATTTTGACTACCAACATTTTGATATCCAGTTTGATATTGACCTAGACTTCTGAAATTACTTGATTGACCATTAAAGTTATTCATTCTTGGTACACTACTTCTAGGTCTTTCATATCTGCCTGATGTAGATTCAGGCTGAAATCTTTGTTGATTTCTTTGAAAACGAGGAACTTGGTGAGTTCCTTTTTCTCTCTTTCTCTCAGTCACTTGTGCTTCATTGTTTTTGTTAGGATAACAGCTAGCTACATGTCCCTTAGGTGACATTTGAAGCTGGATCTTCTAGCGAAGACTTCTTAATTGAAGTCTCTCGGTTTAGATTCATCAGGTGACGATGATGATGATGATGCCCTTGTAGGATCATGTTTAGTTTGCTCAATTTCTGATTTTTCTGTGTTTTTATTTTTAGCAAACTGCACATTTGAATCTCTTACAATAACAATGGTCTCTTCTTTCATATCACTCACTTTAACAAAATCAATTTTTAACAAAAATTTGCTTTTTATTCTTAGGGTGTTAGTCTTTGTTTTCAAAACCGTTTCCCTGTTATTATCCTTCTTGGCATGTTCAGACATATCAACATTCCCTGATGTGGAACTACTAGGTGTAGTTGACACAAAGTCTATTAGCTCTTCTTCGTCTGCTAAGAAAGAATAGTCATGACCAAGAGGTGGTGGAACTTCATTGAAACCTTTGAAACCAACATTTGTCTTATCATTACTTTTCTTCAGCCATTCATCATGTGTTTCATAACAAAAGATGAATCTCTGAATTGATTCAATTTCTTTTCAAGTTCACAAATTTTCAGTTGTGCTTCTGACAACTCTTTACATTTTTCAGAAATCTCTTTTGTTTTGTCACTCATCGTATCATGAGCTAAGTTAATAATTCGAAGTTTTTCATTTAGTATACAGGTTAAAATATTGATTTCTTCTTCATAACCCTTAATTTTCTTCAAATATAATGACTCATTTCTTTATACGAAAAAGTTTGATTCTTTTATGCTCGAGAGCTCATTTACCAGACTTTGGTTTAGTTTTATTAACCTGTCAACTTCACTTTGCAGTTCACGACATTTTAAGAAAATAGGACTACCAGAGTTAGAATGTACCTCTCCTGTTGATTTGGTTAGATCAGTCATGAAAGTAGCAAAATCTGCAGCCATCTTCTTATCTGCAGCATTCTGTTCTACATCAGATTTTATGTTTCCAGTCGTTTGATCATCATCAACTTTTTCATCTACAGTCACTTGCTCAACCTCAGCATCAACCTTTACTTATGTATCATCAACTGGGGCTATCTCAGCCATGAACGCCTGTGTGGCATTGTCATCGCCTTCCAGATAAACCCTTCAATCATAAGAACCTTCTCTAGCAGTAGAGATCAAGGATTTTGAAACAATTTTAGTTGATGCATTCCTGTTGCTTGATCCATGACCAGGAGAATCTTGAAAAGATGAGTTAGAACGAGATTCAGTCTTAGGTCATTGACATTTCTCGCAAACTGTCCGTAATTTTGACAATTGTAACACCTCACTTTAGACTTGTCAAAACCTACATTCTTTCCAATGAACTTTCTGCCTGTCCTATTCATGAACCTCTTCACTCTTCTAGAGATCATGGCCATCTGCTATTGTAAATCCATCTCCTCTAGGTCATCAGGATCAATCTGATCTTAATCTTCATCAAAAGTAGCAGGATCAGATACTCTTCCCTAAATTTAGTTCTTATATGAAGCAACAAATGTAGCAAGCAAGGCCAGATGATCTTCAGCAGCCATGACACTCAAAGGCATAGACCTTGTACTGGTTTTATTATTGCTAGATTATTGTATCTTTGCCCCTGATGATCCTCCTAAAGCAGCTACAAAACATACATCACCATCAACATTTGTCACAACCTGCTCATTTTCACATGAGAGAAACGCAGTTGCTGAATCACTTGAAGCATTGTTGGAAGATGAAGATGAATCCCTTTATAAATTCCCAGATCTTGAACCTGATCATATCCAGTTTTCTTCTTATCTTTCATGTTGCGCTCATAAGCTCTCAGTTTCCCAACAAGCCCTTCCAAGTCTTTATCTTCATAATCAACTTCACCCTTTATCATAAGAGTATAAATATCCCATTTGGTAGGTAAAGCACCTAGCAACTTATCGTTTATCTCAACGTCTGTGTATCCCTCTATGTCATAATTGTCTCTGACATTAGATGATAGTATCTAGTGATGATATCTTCGAGGGACTCATTTCTCATGCCTTTAAAGATAGCAAATTGCTTCTTCAGCAAGTCAACTTTGTTTTTCTTCACATAAGGATTGCCCTCATACCCCTTCTCTAGAGCATCCCACATCTCCTTCAAAGTATATATCGCTTGAATGTATGTTTGATAACGACATCTTTATTGCAGCTAAGGCCTTCTTCTTAGACTCATACATTCTCTTATCAGCATCTGACATGTTTACATAGGCAATGACACATTGTCTGCCTTCAAAGTCATGAGTTGGGTTTACGTACCCATCTTGAATACAGATCCACATCCATGTATCCTGATATTCTATGAATGACTGACATATATCCTTTCATGTAAGGTAATTCTCTACCTATAACATCTTTGGCGGTTTGTTAGTCGTGTCTGCCTCATGCTCCATTCTCAACAATTCGTTCAAGTTTGACGTATTCGACATTTTTACCAAACCGGCTCGCTAAATACGTTTAAAAATTTGTCTGAAATGTGTGATTACCAAATTGTACCGTTAGACTGGTCTCGACAATACGAATCCAATGATGTATAATGTCCGAGACCAATTTTAGGAATTTTCGTGCCTTTTTTTCCTAAAAATCACACGAGTCTAACCATATGCAGTCGGCTTATCAAAATTGTTTACGGATCAAATTCTGTGTACGAAAACATTTATCTCCAATTATGTCAGCTGGTTAACTTTCCACCTTTTCTAGTTCAACTCGGAACGCTACCCAATTTGGAACAGTAACTTGGATTAACAATCCGAGATGGAAATTCGGAATAGTGATTCGAGATACCAATTCGAGATGGTAATTCAGAACGGTGATCCAAGATGGTATACGAGATGATCCGAGATGATCTGAAATCATTACCAAAAATCCGAGATGCACTGTTATGATCTGAGATGCTTCCTAGTTTATCCAAGATGCTTCCCAATTTGTCTGAAATACACTGTTTTGATCCGAGATGATTCGAGATCAACACCAATGATCTGAGATGCACTGTTCTGATCCGAAATGCAAGTTTTCTAATCTGAGATGCAAATTTTCTGATCCGAGATGCTTCACTTATAATCTAAGATGCATTCCTTCTATCCAAGATCCTTGATGTTTGTCTGAAATAGTAGCAAAAACCTAGAACAGCCGTCAAAACGTCTAAAAACCCAACTTTTTCTGCAGTAACGATTCCGAACCGAGCAAAACAAGAGCCTAATGCTCTGATACCAATTGTAGGTCCCCTAATCTGTAAGGATCTTCACAGAATTGTCTATCCAATCTAGAGTGCGGAATCCTCTAGATCAGATTATCACTACGAGTAGGAACAAAAATCACAATAAACCCGATCTTTATTGATTATCTATCACAATGATTACAATCAATCTAGATCCCACGAATTCGTCCAAGCCAATCTCTTCACTAATTATCTTTCAACTATCTCTGAAGTGACTAACCGAGCAACCTTAACCCTAATGCAAAACTCTGTTTATATAGAGACAGGTTTGCAACTGGGCTAGGGTTTAACCACATGGGCTGCATATTGGACTAGGCCCAATTTGCCTACCACTCCCTATTATGTGGTTCTTGTTTGGCCCAACCACTTCTAATGAACTACTACGATACTAAACCTACTAACAATTATTGTTCTACACATTACAAGATATCCAAAGACCAAATTTAAGCTATTGTCACAAATATGCACTAACAGTATCTAGCCTCGACCATATTTCTGATCAATTTCATGTGTGTTTCATGCTGAATGTCTGCCAATTGTCTTTGAGCTAGGATATTGGTTGGACAACTTTCCATAGCGCATCAGCATATTGAGTTGGGGATGGTTGAGGTTGAGAATGTTGTAGCACTTGTTTCATCATGGATTTGATTTCATCAATAGATGATTCCATGGTATTGATTCTCTCGGTCAATTCTTGGTATTTTAATTTATCACCTAAGTAAATAAGATCATCTGAATTCCTACCAGAGGTAGTTGTATTTGGATCATCAACATGAGGAAACTCCATGTTTTCATAACCAAATGCCCCTTGTCCGTGGTACTGGGGACTTCCAACTGGCTTAGAGGATATAATGGTAGCCTCAGCAGTTGTTGCCTTCAAGGAATCTTATCAATGTAACCACTATCCAACTGAGCCATTGTTGTAGCAGCAGTTGTAGTAGTTGCTTCACTTGAACTACCACCAAGAGTTACATGTAACTCATGGGGTGTAACCTCCTCAATTGTTTATGGGTTAGCTAATTGAGTTTTCTCAGATTCAGTCAATGATGGAGTTAAACTCTAAGTGATAGGTGAATGAGAGGGACTGCTTAGAATCTGAGTTTTCTCAATAGCTTGAAACAGGGGTAAGAAAGTGGAAGGAATTGGAGAGGTGGGTAGTGGAGTAGAAAGAGACATAGCCTTGGGAGAGGGGCTTGAGAACAGATGTTCAAGTGAATCATCTGCCTCATAGTGTGGTGTCCCTGTGCTTAAAACTTGTTCCTTTTGTGAGGAAGCAAGAAGAGTTGGTGGTGGTGGAGATCTTTGGACCATCTGCTATGAGAAAGTAGCAGCAGTGGTTTCATGTGACTTTGGTGCTGTCACAGGTAAAACATTTGGGATCTCATCATCCAGAGTTACCGTTTTGGGTTGTTTGGTAGGCTTTTTAGATTTGAAGGGTTTCTTTTTGGGTTTTTCTGGTGGGGGTTGCATAGCACTAGTTGTAGTGCCATGTTCAACCAGGAGCAGTGGGCTTAGTAACAGAAGAAGGAGCAGTGGATGTGGTAGTAGTTAAAATTTGCTCAGTCTCTGGTACTTTGTTTTCAAAGCCTTCGGTTTTTGAGTTGAGAGTCTAGTAAAAGTTTCATGTTTAAGGCTGCCAACTTCACAGATGACACCTTGTTGAAAATCCTTTACAGAAACCTGTTTTTGTAAATAAAAACTCAACAACCTAGGGTGTATTAGAAAAGTTTTATCCTTTTTAATATTGTTAAAATTTACAACCAAGTCAAAAAACAATACCTGAGGAAAGTTAAATTTTGATTTTGTTAAAATAGCATAACTCAGGTACTGAATTTCTAAAGGTATTTCATTAAAAGCAGTAGTCTTGGCTGACAAACATAACAAAAATGTATGGAAAAAGAATTTCTATCAGTGGGAAATTCAAGTTTAAATATGGTAATACCTGTCAGTTGACCTTCATAACCCCGCTCAATGAATTCATCATGTAACTCTTTCTTTGGGAAAGGAGTGGGGTCATCTAGGTCATTTAGACCAAACGTGGTGGAGATAGTGGATGAAGAAATTTGGACAAGAGACTGCCCAATCGTTGACGTAATGGCAAATGGTTTTTTGTTTTGAATCTCAACTTTAGCATTTGCCCAAAATTGTCTAAGAGTGTCCATATAGATTGGAGCCTTGGCCAGTAAAAATATCTTTGTATGATGATGTTTGTAGAACATCAGTCATGCAATGAAAAGCAGTATTATTATTTGTTTTTTCGAGGATAGGAAGGTAGTTGTGGGGAGTTTTGATGATGAGATTCATGATTGAAGAGTGATTATTTAGGATTTGGAAGAAGATGAGAGTAATGGAGAGTTTTTGTGGAGAATTTTTTAAATCGACACGGCAAGTAGAACTTTGTTTGGATGAAAAAAGGTTTATAATGTGAAAAGTGAATGCTGACGTGGCAGCGGTTTTCAAAAGATCTGATGGCTAACATCTGTGCACGTGTAAACTCTGTTGGATAATGGAAGACAGTTGTTTGGGAACCTCTGCTGGATACCAGCAGTGGTTCTGAACAGAGGAACGATCAGTGGTGATTTTACACTATTAGTGGATAGATTATCAGTGGATTGGGAAAACAATGGTTTCACCAACAGAGGATATAGAACAGAGGATACACTTTCAGCAACGGATAGATTTTTAGGCCAAATAGAGGTTTGGAGAAACAATGGTTATGAGCAAACTTTAGAGATTTATTGAAAATTTTCAATTAGTTATTTTTAAGGATGGATTTTTGACTTTCTGAAAACATTTTAATGCTATTTACACATGGAAAACAATATTTTGTTTTTATTCCATGTTTAGCATACCAATCCTAGAGATCAGACTTTCAAAGGTAGATGTATCTAATGATTTGGTTAGAACATCTGCCAGTTGATCTTTAGTGGGAACATGATGCAAAGAAATCAAACCTTTTTCATAGCAATCTCTCACAAAGTGATGTCTGATGTCCATGTGCTTTGTGGTAGAATGAGATACTGGATTTTTGATGATATTTCAGTTGATTGACTATCTAACATGATAAGAGTCTTTAAAGCAGTTACACCAAAATCCAGCCAATGATTTTGAAGCCATAGGAGTTGAGCATTGCAGCTTGCAGCAGTAATATACTCAGCCTCTGCTGTGGATGTTGATACTGCATCCTTCTTTTTCCTTTGCCAGGACACTAAGCAATTGCCTAGGAATTGACAACCTCTTAATGTTGACTTCCTTGTGGTGTGGCATCCAGCAAAATCACTGTCTGAATAACCTAAAAGCTCAATATTTCCATTAGCTGGATACCAGATACCAAGTGTGGGAGCACCTTTATGTATCTGAATATCCTTTTTACAGCAATGAGATTGGACTTCCTAGGTGTTGACTTGGATCTGGCACAAACACATATTGCAAACATGATGTCTGGCATTGATGTAGTTAGGTACAATAAAGAACCTATTATGCTTCTATATAGAGTTTGATCAACCAAGTCATCTTTGTCATCAACAGTGACAAGCTTTGTGGTTGCCATGGGTGTGCTACATGGTTTACAATCATTCATATCAAATTTTGTAAGTAGTTCTTTGACATACTTACTTTGGTGAATGAATGTACCATTTTGCAATTGTTTAACTTAGAGACCAAGAAAACATTGGAGCTCACCCATTGCACTCATTTCAAACTCTGCTGCCATGAGTTTTCCGAACTCTTCACACATGGCAGTGCATGTGGATCCAAAAATGATATCATCCACATAAATTTGGACAAGCATCAAGTCCTTTCCTCTCTATTTCAAAAGTAAAGTTTTGTCAATTTTATCCCTTGTAAAACCAATAGATAAGAGAAAGGTGGAAAGAGTTTCATACCATGCTCTTGTTGCTTGTTTCAAGCCATACAAAACTTTATTAAGCTTGTAGACATGATCAGGATAAAATGCATCTTCAAAACCAGGAGGTTGACAAACATATACCTCTTCTTTGATCTTACCATACAAGAATGCACTTTTGATATCCATTTGAAACACCTTCACGTTGTGGTTGGCAGCAAAGGCTAAGAACAGTCTGATAGCTTCTAATCTTGCTACAAGAGCAAAAGTTTCATCATAGTCAATGCCTTCTTCTTGTCTGTAACCATGAACCACAAGCCTAGCTTTATGTTGGGCCCCTAGCTAAAAGGTTTACACATTAGTGTTGCATTTTGGGCTAAAGGTGAAGGAATGGGCTTCCTAGAGCCTTTGGGCCTAGGGTTGTAATTAGTGGGTTTTGAGATTAGTATAAATACAAGTATTGGGGTTAGGGTTTAGGTTGCTTGTCAGTTTGTTATTTAGATTTCTTGTATCAGACACCATTCAGTGTATGCAAGTTGATTAATCAGAGATTGTTCTTGTTCTGTTAATTTAATATTTATTTCCGCAATCGATTAGTTGATGTGATACCATGTACAAATCCGAATCAGGGACTTACAATTGGTATCAGAGCCTGTTGTTCGATACAGGCTCTCGGTGTCACGGACTGAAGAAGAACTGTTTAGATATTGAAGAATTGTTGTTGTTAGTCGTCTCGGAATATCACTGTTGAGGATATATTGAAGATTGCTGCTGCTTTCTCATCTCGGACTGCTACTGTACCGAGAAAACTGAAGGAGATTCAAGCAATTCAGATCTGGAATCGTTGAAGATCCCGAAGAACACAAAGAAGATCATCCATCTCGGATTGGTTCCGGACAACTGTTCATCGGCCTTCTCAACAACCTTATCAGGATTACTCGCATTCCGGATAAGGATCACTGTTTAAATTAACTTGTGTTTATCTGTTGTAGGAATTTCGGAATACTGTTGATTTTGGATAAGGGTTCTTATTTCGGATCAAACTCTCATTCTAGATCACGCCTCCATACCGGATTTGTTTTCCTATTTTGGATCACCTCTCATCTCGGATTGGCATTCATCTCGGATCTCTTGCAATTCGCATCATTCTCTATTTTGGATTTCATCTCCATTCCGGATTGATTTTTTATCTCGGATCAAGAAAGCATTCCGGATTCATCCTAGTTACTGTTGCTTTGTCTATGATAGCATTCTGGATTACTGTTTTGGATTCTCATTTCGGACCACTGTCTCGGACTCATTAAGGACTGTCATAATCAGAGTTTAAAATTAAAATTAATTTTACTTGGTCAAATTTAAAAAATATGAACAGTTACATGACAGCTCAGGATCTGACAAATGCCACCCTGGCAGCTTTGCAGTCGCAGACGCTGGCTCTTCATCAAGAGCTAGACCAAGTCATTGGCACTTCTACAAAGGTGCCCCGTCTTCTATATGGTGACGAACATTATGAATGGAAGTTCAGGTTTGAGCAATACTACAAGGCTAAAGAGCCGGGGGTTTGGAGATGTATCATGAATGGTCCTCGAACCATAGTTTATAGCACTGCTGAAGATCCAGACACAAAGATCCCCAAACCTAGTCATTTGTGGACTCCAGAAGACGTGAAGATAATCGAAGAAGATGAGAAAGCCTCAGCTGTTCTAACAATGGCACTCAGACTCGACATCTCCATAGCTGTCAGAAATTGCAAGACAGCTAAGGACGTGTGGAGCGAACTACAGAATCTCTATGAGGGAAACGCTGATATGAAAGCAAGTCGGGTTAATCAGCTGAATCAACAGTTCAGCTCATTAAACAACATATATGGAGAAACCATTGAGAATCAAATTCGAAGATATGTGAAGCTTGTCTCTCAGATGATTTCAGCTGAAATCTCTCTTATGAACAGTGCTATGAATAGACAACTGTTGAACTCTTTGCCCAAGAGCTGGGATGCTATGTGGGCATGATCAAGAAGATGAAAAATCTGAACGATGTCACCCTCACGAAAATGATTGCAATTATCAAGTCATGTGAGATAGACAATAAACAGAGGGACATCAATCATCAAAGCAGTCTGATGGCAGCTGGTATTACAGGGCAGAACACGGCATTAATGTCTCAAAATCCTGTTTACAGCCCTCTGCAAGGAAGCTCACACACACCGGGTAGCTCTAACTTGGTGTACAGTCCTCTCACCTCCGCACAGAAGACTCAGTATGTATATGGTCTTCAATCTCAGACTCCTACGATGATCTATGCAGCACAGGTTCAGACACAATATCATGCCTAGTATCCTAACATGGTTTATAGTCCTTCCATTCCTACAACAACTCAACAAGGCGGCATTCCTCAATCGGTTGTTCCTATACAAGCTCCTGCTCCAGCTGTGTCAAATTCTGCTTTTCTCACAAAAGAGAATGAGGAGAAATTGGCCATAGCTGCTTCAATGATTAACAGTTTAAACGCTTTCTTAGCCAGTGATTTGACCCCTCAATCTGTTCTCCCAACTGAAGTAGATCAGATTATGGAGGAGGATTTAGATGAGATTGACATGTCCGGGAATCTTGCGATGGTTGCTTTCCGTGTCAACAAATTTCAGAAGAAGTATGGGAGGCAACCATTGTCGAATCTGAAGACTGGGCTAACAAAAGATAAGCGCAGGTGTTATAGATGTCATGAGCCAGGGCACTTCGCACGGGAATGCAAGAAGACGCCATCTGAATATATCTCATCCAGGGTGGCAGATATCCAGAACAGTGACAGACAGCTCGTGCCCGTCTCTCCTTCAAAGTCTCCTTCAAGTCCCTCGAGCAGCTCTAGTGGGAAATCAATAGCCTTGGTGGCACAGCAGCACGAAGGGTTCAACTGGGCAGATGCTGCAGCTCAGATGGAGACTCTGAATCTTTCCAAGAATAGCAATCATTGCATGATGGCGCAGACAGCTGAGACACCTGATCTCTCAGAAACGGTAAATCACATTCTCTGTTTAGATAGCTGTCGTTTTAAATTATCACAAATGAGCGCCCCTAATTCGACTCTTGTAGCTGAATATCAACAAGCTGCATCGTAGAACATCGCCCTTAAACATAAGAACAAGCTTCTTATGGAAAAGATCGAAGCACATAAACAATACATAGCTCAGCTAAAGCTTGACTTGAACTAACAGTAATGTTGCGTATACGACTATAAGCTAAAACTAGCTGAAAAGGACGTAGAACTTCAAGCAGCTTTAGCGAAGCTAAATTCCTTGACAGGAAGGTTTCAAGAAAACGAACTAAATATTGAAAAATTTGAAACTTCCAGCAAGCTGGTCAAGGACTTGTATGATCTGCAACTTGAATATCAGAAAAACAATACAAAAGGCCTTGTGTATAATAGGGCTCCTCCACCATATAATCATAACTACACACGAATGCCTAATTCTGAGGCAGAACTAGAAAATGAAGAAAATATGATGTATGGTAAACCCTTAGATTACTTTTCAAAACCGTGGAAGCCCTACTACCCAAAGTTTTCTAAGCCAACTAAACTCAAGAAGGACGTTGGTTTTTTCTCTTCCACACCATTTTCGCAAGAATCTGGTGACACCCCCGCTTGTAGTTCAGATGGTTTGGAGAAAATGATGCCTAAAGAAGAGGCAGCGACACCACTTAAAGAATCAAAGCAAGAAAATCCTCCTAAAACTGACACAGTGAACACTACTAATGCTTCTACTTCATGTGTAGAAGAAATATTAGTTGAGGATATTACAGATGGTGATAAAGAAGAACGTCTGAATTCAAATTCGGACAATTCAGCTGCTGATTATGATTTTTATAAACCTGCTTTTGACATTTTGAATCTTTTTCTTGCTAAACAATCTATATTTCTCGTACAATGTTGGTTATGTTGATAACTTAGACGTTTTTCGTTTTGGTTTTTCATCTAATGCTGATGTTATAAATTTTGATAATGCATGTGATAACTCTTGTGATGAAAACATAACTTTTGCCTCATTATTCCTAATGAATGGATTCTTCTCAAGGTTGAACGCAAAGGAAACGCTTACGTCATCGACATGAACAAGGCCCCCACCGACAAGCTTACCTATTTGTTCTCGTCGACCGCTGAGCACGATGCAATGTTGTGGCACAGCCGACTAGGACACATCAACATGAAGAATCTCAACAGACTTGCAAAAGGTGTTTTAGTCAGAGATCTGCCTGTTTGGCATTTTATGCAAATTGAAAAGTGTGAATCATGTGCTCATGGGAAACAACATCGAAAGCCACACAAGTCGAAACCCGCACCCCCCACGTCAAAAGTCTTGGAATTGCATCATATGGATCTTTTTGGTCCGACCGATATTCTGAGCATTGGCGGGAAGGCATACTATCTGATTATCATTGATGACTACTTCCGTTTCACTTGGGTATTCTTTCTGGCACACAAAAGTGAAACAGCTGAGTTAGTCAAACAGTTTATCATCTTAATGGAAAACCAGGCAGACACCATAGTGATGGTTATTCGATATGATAATGGAACAGAGTTCAAGAACGCCACTTTGAATTCTTTTTGCTCCTCCAAGGATCGACAGTTCAGTGCATCCAGAACTCCTCAACAGAATGGGGTTGCGGAACGCAGAAACTGCACACTCATTAAAGCAGCACGTACTATGTTGGTCTGTAACACCCTGTAAAATCGTGTCCAATAGTATAGTGACACGTGTTGTTTTTTTAAATATAGTCTGTTAAAGACCAATAAGGACTAAAGGCATCAACATGTTCAAACTATGCCTCTGAGTGACGGTCCAATGTCAACATGCATAAATAACAGCCTTTGAGTGACTAATATGTCAACATGCTTAAATCATTAGCCTCTGAGTGACTGATATGTCAACATGCTTGAAATTTGGCCTCTGAGTGACTGATATGTCAACATGCCCAGCCTCTGAGTGACATCGGAATCAACATGCTTATAATAAGCCTCTGAGTGATCCTTTGCGAAGTCCTAACTCTCATACGTGCCACTTGTTGGACGAGAGGGTTCAATTTTGTAATTATGTGAAAGTTGGATATTAGAGGGATTAAAAGTGTCAACATGTTAATTCTTACCTCCGAATGACCTTTTAACGAACGGAGAGCTCGACAATGTCCGGGCATAATCCGGGTGTGCCAAGATTTGGCTACGGAGGGCTAAAAGTGCCAAAAAGGTGTTTTAGAAGGCTTTTAGAAGCTTTTTTAAAGTTAAGGGACTAAAGTGTCAAACTTTCAAACTAGCCCAAGGCGATCACGGTCGCGAGAGACCTGGCCTGGTCTTCGCGGCTGCGACCCGTAGATCATGTATAACCCCAAATACATCAAATTAAACAAACAAGTATCATCAATAACAAGTTACAATCAAAACCCTAATGTTTAACTCATGAGAAACATCAAAATTGATCAAGAAAACTTACTTGTAAGCGTTAAAGAGTATTGAAATCGATCAAGCAAGCCACCTGTTGAAAGATCCAAGCATCAAATCAAAGTGGAATGGTGTTTTAAAGGAAAATTTTTGAAATTATGGTGGAGGTGGGGCTGGCATATGTATTTTGGGGATTTAGGGTTAGGTTATGTATTTTTTATCTAATTAAAACCCGTGGGTGGGCTTTTTGGTGGGCTTTTGTAACTTTTTGTTGCCCTTTCTAGCTAACACAAGCCCACTAAACCATTTTTACTAAATTTTCGTAGCTTAAGTCTATAAAAATAAAACCCACTGGTTTGTTTATAAAAATAAATATTTTTATAACGCTAGATCACACAAAAACGCACACTGTTCGCAATTACGAGAAACAACTAACAAGTAGTCCATGTAATCAAATAACATATAATTCCACTCAATTATATTATTATTTCTATGTTTGCAATACTATATTCATATTTCACCAACGTTCGGGGTCAGACTTATGTGCAGTTTGTTAATTCGGTTGATTCGCCGAATTATTGTTACGTGAGTGTTCCTGTACTAACTGACACACTTAACCAACCAATATGAAGTGAAATGCTATAATGAATCTTTTAAGTCATGTTAAAGATAACGGAGTTAACCTGAAAAATCTAAGTTGTCACATGACTTCTGCTTTGACATTCGATTCTGACCCGATTTAAATTAGTTACCTACTGATCTAAAGTTGCATTATGATCATAATATAATGTAGCATAACATTCTGAGGTTATATTACATGATCATAATCAGAATCCAAGTTTATGCGCAAGTTCCATAATTATGTCATCTTTGACCAAAATGCCCTTTTTGCGTAAAACAAGGTTTTAAATAATAATGAACTTGAAAATGAGTTTCTACTAATGTAATATCATAATTAGGATTATTTGGGATCTTAAACTAAGTTATAAACTGAGTTTTCAAGAAAATCCTTAAACTATGTCGATAAATGACGGTTTTAGCCCTTGTGGCTCATAAAATGATTTTAATCAATCTTTTCAAGGTAAGTCATTTACCTACTTATATGTTATATTAAATAACATATTCTAAACATTTTAATCTGACCGAAACATCAGTTTTCATAAACATCGCTTAAAGACGTCATCTTACGACATAAGCGCCATTTTCGGCGCATAGTATGGTTTTAAACCATATTATTGACCAAGACTTGATACCTACTGATTTTAAAACTTATTTTAAACATATTTACAGTAGGTACATGTTATAAACTCAGAATCCCAAATAATTTATAAGCTATGTGTTAAATGACCAAAATGCCCCTTCGGTGTATAGTTTGGTCATAAAAGTTAAAATACACATATAATTGGTATCCTACTGAAATTATATCATAAATTAAATATTTGTTTTTTCCAGAATACTCAAGGTCATCAACTTAAAATATATTTAAAAGACTAAACTGCAGGTACAATACGAAAATATGTCGAAGGTGCTCGGTAGTGATAGAGGATCTTGCAAATCCGAAATCTGCCCAAAGTCTGTTTTATATTCTTTCCATGTACAATTTATGATCCGCATGTGGATCTTCTATTACGAGCCTGTATATTATTTTGTATTTTTTAACATTCGGTTTGTAATAGTAATTTTACTCCAAGACTTCCGTTGTGACGTGTTTAATTGACTATAATGATTATCAACTAACGTCACGATACTCCCCACCCGGGCCCACCGGTGTATGGATTTGGGTTGGAAATCTGGGGTGTGACAGGTTGGTATCAGAGCCAACGTTTGAGAGAATTAAACACTATCCTTCTTGTGTTTAATCTTAAACTTACACGTGCACATTCCTTAGACTTCCGAGTCTAGGCATTGACCTAGGATTACTCATTTCATTATTAAGTTATTAGTATTGTTTTTTTTTAATTGATTTTCTAAAAGAAATGCCGCCACGTGTACGAGGACAAAGTGGAAGAGGAAAAGGTCCAATGAGGGGAGGACCATCGGGGCGTATTCCCCCCCAACCCCATAACTCACTGCTTACCAAGAATCAGGAGATTCATCTCCTTGGCAACCAGCGAGATGTTCTGTCTCTAATAGACACTCGCCCTCACATTCCCAAAATTCTTACCACTCACACCACTCCTATCATTCACACCATCTCACCATTCCCATTCTCATCACTCTTACCATGAAGAATTTAACCCTAACCACTATTTTAACGCGCCTCCAGCCGATCAAAATCAGTTGGACCAACCAGACCCCATGGACGAGGACTCCGACCCGGAGATGCCACCATCGGGATCAAATATACATCCCATTGAAATTTGATTGATTCAAACTCATACGCCGGATCGCCCTACCAAGGTCCTAACGAGTGGGACCAATATTGGAATCAATTTACTTTCGCCCACACTCCTTTCACCACTCTCAACCACCTCCTGTTCAAGAAGATGTCCACATGGAACCGGTGGACCTACCTCAACCACCACCTGAACCGCCAAGAAGGAAACGTGGTACACGTATGTCGGTACGTGCAGGACAAAGGTTGGGATCACTGCCACTTTGCCCAACTCCTACCCTACAATTCAAGAGGACCCACAAATGGGTGGACCCTCTAATATTTCACCTATAGTGGAACCAACACCAACACCTGTTGTTCAACCACCACATCGGGTTATACTAACCCAATCCCCACATATCCATACACGTCTGGATATGATCCTTTTAACCCGTCTACACCGGTAGATTATCAGGCATGGTCGCAAGACCCATATATGCAAGCGGTTATGCACAACGCACTTTACCCGTCTCCTTTCCCACCTACTTACCCACTGACTGGTTATCCAACTTATAGGTACCAATATCCGGTTATGTCACAACCTCAACCACAACCTCCGCCACCACTTGAGGCCATTAATGAGGTCTTAGAAAGAATGAAAGAAATGCAGCAACAGGCGGAGAAAACGGAGAAGAAAACGAACAAATTTTTCAAGAAACTCTCCAAGCTGGTCAAGGGAAAGAAGGACGAGTAAAGTCTCTTCTAATTATATGTAGTCCCTACGAGTACATTGTTGCTTCTTTAGTCCCTGCGTGGACATTTTTATTTCTTTAAAAGTCCTTGCATGGATAGTTTATTTCATTTTCTAGTATTGTAATTTCTAATTTGGAATTTAATGAAATACTTTTGGAATTATATATATACATAAATATACTATATATATATATACATATACATATATATATATATACATATACATAATATATATACATATACATATATATATGTATTCATCCTCTTGATAACGAGCGTCTCGATTTTCCTCGAAATTTATGCTCGGCTATATAATTCCAACAGATCTTAATTGATTGATTATGCCAAGTGGCGTGGACCACATATTGGCCAAGAAATGATAGTTAAGTACGAAGGGGTCTTCTATCAGGATAGGTTAAGGGAAGTTATCCTTCGATCCAGAGGTAAGGGACTAGGTCCAAACCTCCAAGGTTGTTAAGGTCGAAGGTAACCGGGACCATTAATCGATCATTAAGGTGCTCTTATGTTAACATTAAGAAATATTCTTACTCTTGGTAGTGTGGCTTGAGGAACCACACTAACCGTCCAGCGGGACAGGCTGATATGCCATATACATCTGATATGATGTAGGCCAATGTGCCCAATTTATGTCCAGTGGGACAGGCTAATATGCCATATACATCTGATATGATGTAGGCCAATGTGCCCAATTTATGTCCAGTGGGATAGGCTTGCCAAATACATCTGATAAGGCTGATATGCCAAATACATCTGATATGATGTAGGCCAATGTGCCCAATTTATGTCTGGTGGGACAGGCTGATATGCCATGTACATCTGATATGATGTAGGCCAATGTGCCCAATTTATTTTCCATATGCCAAATACATCTGATATGATGTAGGCCAATGTGCCCAATTTATTGTCCAACAGGACAGGCTGATATGCCATATACATCTGTGTAGGCCAATGTGCCCAATTATTATGTCCATTAGGGACAAGCATATGAGCTACATAATTGTCAATGATGACAACGACAGTTGTGACATTGCGATCCACTGTCCAATAATATATGGACTACGTCCAAATTGTAATTTGCCTATGATGGTCCTATTAAGACCTAGGCCAAATATAGTTATATTAAACCTAAGAGTTGTGATGATATTCACACTAGTATAGGCAATGGATTGTTATATCCAATACTGAAAGCCGATATGGTTAATATACCATGGCTAAATAAAATTTTATTTGGTGTATAGAAACCAAGACTTAAAGATGGCTAATTCGAATGAAGCATAAAATAGCCAGCGAGACG
The DNA here is from genome assembly GCA_947069175.1 of Scalesia atractyloides. Classification (NCBI taxonomy): domain Eukaryota; kingdom Viridiplantae; phylum Streptophyta; class Magnoliopsida; order Asterales; family Asteraceae; genus Scalesia; species Scalesia atractyloides. Next base: position 71,533,493 of record CAMTDV010000023.1, read on the forward strand.
TTGAACCCAACAATGCTGAAAATAGAAATATTAATGATAATGATTTCCAAGCCCGCATTGATGCAGCTGTGGAAAGGGCCATGGGTAAGGCCATAGAAAAGCTAAGAGAGTTGAGTGCCACACGCTCTAGACCCTTATCTATTCCACCATCTTCAGCTCATAGGGAGAGCTCCGTTCACTCTTCAAATGCGAAGAGTGAACCAAAGAAAATCGATCTTACTGAAAAGTCCGTTCTGTCAAGGACAGATGTACCTATAAGTACTTTGTCTCTTGTAAACCCGAGACTTTAACGGGGAGAAAGGAGATGTAGAAGCCCTAAAATGGCTAGACGAAATGGAGACGATAGTAGATATCATCAATTGTGCTGATAAGGATGTGGTCAAGTACGTATCACAATCCTTCAAGGGCGATGCCCTAATATGGTGGAAAGCCATGATTCAATCAAAAGGTGAGATACAACTGTACAGCTTGGGGTGGTCCAAGTTTGTTGATTTGGTAAAGGAAACTTACTGCCCACCTCATGAGGTGGAAAAGTTAGAGACAGACTTCTTGTCTCTTTCAATGAAAAACCTAGATTGTCGGAAGTACGTTTCTGACTTTAATTCCCTATCTAGGTTAGTTTCCTTATTTGATCACCCCCGAATCTAAACGCATTGCGCGTTTTATAAATGGGTCGGCGCCCGAAATAAAGGGCATGGTAAAGGCCGCACAGCCTAGTACCTATAGGTCCGCTGTAGACCTATCTCTTTCCCTCACCCTAGATCTGGTAAGACAATGGTCAGTTAGGATTGAAACTGACGGAAAGAGGAAACGGGAGGATAATAACTCCCAAAGGTTCAAAAAGAAAGGAAATTTTGGGTTCAAGAAGAACCATCACGCGTCTAATGACAAACCTCTGTGCAAGAATTGTAAATATAGGCACTGGGGACAGTGTAGTATAAATCCACAAACCAAACCCTATGGTATCTGCAAAAGAAGAGGGCATAAGACCTTAGATTGCAAGGATATTAAAGATGCAGTTTGCTATAACGGCAATGAAAAGGGGCATATAACGTACAATTGCCCCAAGAAGCCCAAAAGTAATGATGCAAAGCCTGGAGAGGCCAAGAAGGGGAATGCCCGTGCCTTTCAAATAAATGCAAGAGAAGCTGTTAATGACAACAATGTCATAACAGCTACTTTCCCCATTAATGATATTTATGCTAGAGTTCTTTTTTATTCGGGTGCGGATAAATCTTTTGTTGACCATAAGTTTAGTAAACTATTAAACATGCCCATAAGAACTCTAGACCAAATTTATGAGATAGAACTCGCTGATGGAACCTTAGAAACTGCCTCTTTCATTCTTGATGGATGCTCTATATCCATTAAGAATCATTCCATCCCTATCTCTCTTTTGCCAATGAAATTGGCGGGGTTTGATGTTGTCTTAGGCATGGATTGGTTATCCTATAACCAAGCCCGCATTGCCTGCGATAAGAAGCTCATCAAAATTAAAACCCCATCTGGTGAAGTAATCACCATACCCGGAGACTCGCACTATGGGTTGCCAGACAAGGTGTCGCTATTTAAGGCATCCAAGTGTTTGAGGAGAGTTCGTGTCATCTATCTGGCACAAGTCACCATAAATGAACCTAAGCGAACCTTGAAGATCAACCAGTTATCTCAGAGTATCCTGATGTTTTCCCTGAAGAATTACGAGGCCTACCTCCAGATAGACAAGTGGAGTTTAGAATAGACATCATACCGGGATCAACACCAGTGGCTAGAGCTCCATATAGGCTAGCACCAATGGAGATGAAGGAATTGAGGACGCAGCTAGACAAACTCTTAGGGAAAGGCTTTATACATCGTAGTTCCTCACCTTGGAAGGCTCCTATCCTTTTTGTTAAAAAGAAAGACGGTTCAATGCGGATGTGCATTGATTACCGAGAGCTAAACAAGTTAACAATCAAGAATAGATATCCTCTGCCCAGGATCGACGATTTATTCGACCAACTTCAAGGGGCTAGTTACTTTTCTAAGATATATTTGAGATCAGGATATCATCAGCTGAAGGTTAGAATGAAGATGTTCCTAAGACAGCCTTCAGGACCCGCTATGGTCATTTTGAATTTTTGGTGATGCCTTTTGGGCTCACAAATGCACCTACAGCATTCCTGGATCTCATGAATAGAGTCTGCAAACCATATTTGGATAAGTTTGTCATTGTCTTCATAGACGACATACTTATCTATTCTCGTAATCAAGCTGATCACAAGAAACATCTTCGGTGCATCCTAGAATTATTAAGGCAAGAGAAGCTTTATGCTAAATTCTCTAAGTGTGAATTTTGGCTTAGAGAGGTCCAATTTCTTAGACACATGGTAAGTGAGGGGGTATCCAAGTGGATCCCGCAAAAATTGAAGCCATGAATTGGGAAGTACCCAAGACCCCATAGGAGATTCGTAGTTTCCTATGATTGCTTGGATACTATAGGAGGTTCATTGATAGCTTTTCAAGAATAGCCACTCCTCTAACTACCTTGACCCGTAAGAATGTTAAGTATAATTGGGGTCCAAAACAACAAGAATCTTTTGAGATTCTTAAATACAAGTTGAGCAATGCTCCTGTGTTATCCCTACCAGAGGGTGTTGAAGACTTTGTAGTCTACTGTGATGCGTTGCACACTGGCATGGGCTGTGTGCTAATGCAAAAAGGCAAAGTGATTGCCTATGCATCACGACAGTTGAAGGTGCATGAAAGGAATTACACCACCCACGATTTGGAACTGGGTGCCGTTGTATTTTCAGTAAAACTGTGGAGACATTACTTGTACGGCACAAAGTGTATTATATACACTGACCATAAAGTCTCCAGCATCTGTTCAATCAAAAAGAATTGAGCATGCGACAACGTCGATGGATGGAAACACTTAATGATTATGATTATGAGATTCACTACCATCCTGGCAAAGCAAATGTAGTTGCTGACGCCTTAAGTTGCAAGGAAAGGGTTAAACCTATAAGGATTAATGCGAAGAGCATTGAGCTCAAGAATAGCTTGGATGAGAAGCTAGTAAATGCGCAAAAGCAAGCCCTATTAGAGGCTAATATCCCTAATGAGGGATTAGGCAGAACTATTGATCAGTTAGCGCCTGGGAAGGATGGAATCCTTAGATTTAATGATAGAATTTGGGTTCCAATCTTTGGAGGACTTAGAGACCTAATCCTCCAAGAAGCGCATAGTTCAAGATACTCAGTTCACCCAGGTGGTGACAATATGTATCAAGATCTAAAGAAGAATTAGTGGTGGATGGGTTTGAAGAAATCCATAGCCACTCATGTAGCTAAGTGTCTGACGTGTTCGCAAGTTAAAGCCGAACATCAGAAACTGTCAGGATTTCTACAACAACTTGAGATTCCCACATGGAAATGGGAAACGGTAACTATGGATTTGATTACCAAGTTACTAAAGACCAAAAGTGGAAACGACACTATTTGGGTCATAGTAGATAGGCTGACCAAGTCAGCACATTTCTTGCCAATTAAAGAAACGTATAATTCAGACAAATTGGCTAAGTTATATGTGGACAAGATTGTGTCCCTACACGGTGTGCCGGTATCTATTGTATCTGATAGAGATACTAGATACATATCTCATTCTTGGAAAAGTTTCCAACAATCTTTAGGCACACGATTAAACTTTAGTACGGCTTACCATCCACAGACTGATGGTTAAAGTGAGCGTACTATTCAAACTCTGGAAGACATGCTCAGGGCATGTGTGATCAACTTAGGTGGAAGTTGGGATGACCACTTACCCCTATAGAATTCTCCTATAATAACGCTATCATACTAGCATCAAGGCTGCTCCTTTTGAGGCCTTATATGGGAGAAAGTGTCGAACGCCCGTGTGTTGGGCAGAAGTTGGGGAGGCCTAACTATCAGGACCAGAGATTGTCCTGGAGACCACGTATAAGATTATACAAATCCGTGATCGTCTCAAAGCTTCCAGGGACAGGCAGAAGAGCTAAGCTGACAAGAGGCGTAAACCTCTTAAGTTCCAAATAGGGGACAAAGTCATGCTAAAAGTATCACCCTGGAAGGTGTGAGGTTTGTCAAACCTAATAGCGCTATCAACTAATACCCCGCGTATGCCCACCCGGCAATCTAATCGGTAAAATGTAGGGACTTTCATGATAGAGTTTTCGTTTAGTCTAAAGGTACTATCCACCTCCAGTGAATAGCATGTTTCAGTGGTCCACACAAGAGACGCGCGCGTAGCCCAAACCAGGAATACCGTAAAAAGTGTTGTCGCAAACCAGGGACGCATGCTTTTAGAAAATAGTTGTGAACTCACCTTAGTTTGCTCGGTAGTAAACTTGAAAGGATTATCAGGAAAGTCAATCTCCTCCTGATATGTTTACTGTTTTAATTAGTTTAACTTATGAATCCTACTCGTAGTCTAACACATAGTCAAAGAATCACGTTGCCATACAATTACCCATTCAGATAAGTTTAGGCATACGATCGCCTAATTACATATAGTGCATTCATAGACACCCGTTAACGTTTCTAATAACATAGAACACTTTGTTGCAACATATAATCATATTTAACATGTTCACAAATACTTTCAGCTTAATGCAGTTTCATGTCAGTTTTAAGGCATTTTTTCAGAACTTATTTAAAATACTAAACGAACTCACAAAATTATGATATTTTAACACAACGTGCCATTTATTTCCCGAATACTTATGTATTGTTTTCATACCTTAATCTTTACACAAAAATCAGTAAAAATCATTCTCTACACCTAGGTCTGATCTACAACTTTCTGATGACAGTTTACACTAAAAATCATTTAAAAATCCTCGTTTATTATTTTTACAAAATTGTAGTAGGAGATTTTCATGACCTGCTGGAAATTCCTATCGTAAAAATTTGAGATCATAAATCAATTCCTACATTGAGTTATGACATTCGTAATGGGCTGCAAATTCTGACAAAAAACGCAGCCTAAACCTTTGACACGAAATAAATCATTTAAAATACCAAAAGACATCAAAAAAATGCGATTCACATTGGGTTTGAAAGGTATTTCCTGAAAGTTCATCATGGACTCAAGAAATAATGGATTTCGTTAAGTTTTTACCTCGTTATAGCCAACAAAAGTTGGTTGTAAAGATTTGGACAGAATCTATTTACTTTCAGCTCTTCCCAAAAACATGTTTATGATCTTGTTTACCCCAAATCCGACCCGTAGATCATGTATAACCCCAAATACATCAGATTAAACAACCAAGTATCATCAATAACAAGTTATAATCAAAACCCTAATATTTAACTCATGAGAAACATCAAAATTGATCAAGAAAACTTACTTGTAAGCGTTAAAGAGTATTGAAATCGATCAAGCAAGCCACCTCTTGAAAGATCCAAGCAACAAATCAAAGTGGAATAGTGTTTTAAAGGAAAATTTTCGAAATTATGGTGGAGGTGGGGCTGGCATATGTATTTTGGGGATTTAGAGTTAGGTTATGTATTTTTTTAACTAATTAAAACCCATGGGTGGGCTTTTTGGTGGACTTTTGTAACTTTTTATTGCCCTTTCTAGCTAATACAAGCCCACTAAACCATTTTTATTAATTTTTCATAGATCAAGTCTATAAAAATAAAACCCACTGATTTGTTATAAAAATAAATATTTTTATAGCACTAGATCACACAAAAACGCACATTGTTCGCAATTACGAGAAACAACTAACAAGTAGTCCATGTAATCAAATAACATATAATTCCACTCAATTATATTATTATTTCTATGTTTGCAATACTATATTCATATTTCACCAACGTTCGGGGTCAGACTTATGTGCAGTTTGTTAATTCGGTTGATTCGCCGAATTATTGTCACGTGGGTGTTCCTGTACAAACTGACATACTTAACCAACCGATATGAAGTGAAATGCTATAATGAACGTTTTAAGTCATGTTATAGATAACGGAGTTAACCTGAAAAATCTAAGTTGTCACATGACTTCTGCTTTGACTTTCGATTCTGACCCGATTTAGATTAGTTACCTACTGATCTAAAGTTGCATTATGATCATAATATAATGTAGCATAACCCTCTGAGGTTATATTACATGATCATAATCAGAATCCAAGTTTATGCGCAAGTTCCATAATTATGTCATCTTTGACCAAAATGTCCTTTTTGCATAAAACAAGGTTTTAAATAATAATGAACTTGAAAATGAGTTTCTACTAATGTAATATCATAAGTAGGATAATTTGGGATGTTAAACTAAGTTATAAACTGAGTTTTTTCAAGGAAATCCTTAAACTATGTCGATAAATGACGGTTTTAGCCCTTGTGGCTCATAAAATGATTTTAATCAATCTTTTCAAGGTAAGTCATTTACCTACTGATATGTTATATTAAATAACATATTCTAAACATTTTAATCTGACCGAAACATCAGTTTTCATAAACATCGCTTAAAGACGTCATCTTACGACATAAGTGCCGTTTTCGGCGTATAGTATGCTTTTAAACCATATTATTGACCAAGATTTGATACCTACTGATTTTAAAACTTATTTTAAACATATTTACAGTAGGTACATGTTATGAACTCAGAATTCCAAATAATTTATAAGCTATGTGTAAAATGACCAAAATGCCCATTCGGTGGATAGTTTGGTCATGAAAGGTAAAATACACATATAATTGGTATCCTACTGATATTATATCATAAATAAAATATTTTTTTCCAGAATACTCATGATCATAAACTTAAAATATATTCAAGTTCCTTTTATACGGTATAAAATTACCGAAATGCCCTTATGAGGCATAATTTCGTTTTAAAACCTTAACAGGCATACAAGTTGATATCCTACTGATATCTTAACTTATTTAAAATATAATGGCATATAGAACTTGTCCATGACTTATCCGGTTACCCGATATCGCTAATATGCGCACGGTTACGTCTATGTAACTATTTTATGGAAATTGACCGAAACGGGTTTAACGTTGTCATTTAAGTCTCAAAATCCAGAATGTTAATAGTTTACCCATATTAAACAAGTCAAGGTACTTGTTGGGATTAAACTATATTCTATCCAATCATCGTTTAATCTAGCATCATACGTCTTGATCAAGTACGCTAGTCGGTCTAAGTCTATGACTTAAATAAGACCGTTAGTATTTAATTGGTTAGTTTATGCCATAATCCAGACTAGAGACTTGACAGTAAATGCTATCTGCACTTAGTACCTTTATGTATGGCTGAGTTATTAAAATTAAAGAAGACTAGCTCAGGTAAATACTCTCGACTTATTTCCCCTACACGGGCTTGGGTTACGGTAAATCCGCATATTCTGTTTTAATCAATTTTGTTTGATAAATTAAACATCGGGGGTTAACTACCGTGTCCTGGATATCCTCGGCTCATTACAATAGAAATGGCCACGACCTTAACGCGGGTGTAGGCACACACCCGATAGACGCTCAATTATGCATTCCCACAAGGTTGGGAGGAATTGACTCCTTCGTGAGTCCAAAGTGGTGTGTACGTTAATTGTGTCTCGGTCTCCGTACCGGGCCCCGTATGTATGACAAACCTGTGAATCTGTTAACAAGGTTGGACGGTCAATTAACCCAAGTTATAAAAAGATTTTTGCTAATACGCACTTAAAACATTTTTGGAATGTTTTCAAAATGAGTCGGTTGGGTGTATTTACCAACGAAAGCTGACGTATTTTCAAAAGACTAAACTGCAGGTACAATACGAAAATACGCCGGAGGTGCTCGATAGTGATAGAGGATCTTGCAAATCCTAAATCTGCCCAAAGTCTGTTTTATATTCTTTCCATGTACAATTTATGATCCGCCTGTGGATCTTCTATTACGAGACTGTATATTATTTTGTATTTTTGAACATTCGGTTTGTAATAGTAATTTTACTCCAAGACTTCCGCTGTGCCATGTTTAATTGACTATGATGATTATCAACTGACATCACGATACTCCCCACCCGGGCCCACCGGTGTATGGATTTGGGTTGGAAATCCGGGGTGTGACATGGTCGAATCGGAACTACCTCTTATTTTCTGGGCAGAAGCAGTCAATACCGCTTGCTACATTCAGAATAATGCCCTGATCAACAAAGGCACATGAAAACGCCGTATGAAGTGGTTGAAGGTCACAAACCTTCGGTCAAGCATTTCTGCAAATTCGGATGCCCCTTTGTTCTCCTACTCGTGGATGCTAAGGGAAAATTTGAATCATGTGGAGATCCATGCATCTCCGTCGGCTACTCTAAGAACACTTCTTATCGTGTCTACAACAAGATCAAGAAAATTGTAGTTGAAACCTATAATGTGGGTTGGCTGGAGGAGAATCCCAAGGACGCACGAATTGGTCCCGACTGGCTCTATGATTATTCCTCTTTGTTTAAATCTATTGATGTCTCTTCTGATATGAATGCAGGTACAGGAAAAAGTTCTAAACCCCCACTGGTGCCTATCTTAACTGAGGATGATGAAGATGCTGAACAGCTACAAGAATCTTTGAAGCAGCTGAGTGTGGATCCACTTGGTTCAATAACGTTGTGTCTACACCTCCACCAGCATCGCAGAATCAGGAAACTGTTTCTGAACAGATTCCTCAGATAGGTTCCCCTGAAGTTGAGGCTCCAACCACAGAAACCTCTGTTGCAAATGAAGGAGCTACAACTCCTGATGTCTTAGGCTCATCTCTGTTTCCTGAGCCTACACCACCAGACTGTTATGTTGATTCATCAGTCAACATTCCCACTGGTGCAACTAATGAGGGGGAGCCATCTGGAGTCGCATCGCAGAGCTTTACAAACTTGCAATCAGATCTCCAAGTTTCTACTACGCCTATACCACAACGTCTACAGCGCGATCATCCAATTGAAAATGTTATTGGTCCTGTTACTGGTGGAGTTCAGACTCGCAGTCAATCAGGAGATATCAATACATGTCTTTACTCTTGTTTTATATCACAAATTGAACCTAAAAGCATTGATGTCGCCTTGCAGGAAGCAGGCTGGGTTAACGCTATGCATGAAGAACTCAATCATTTTGAGAAACTTGGGGTATGGCAATTAGTGAAGCTTCCTCAGGGAAAACGTGCTCTTGGAACCCGTTGGGTATTTTGCAACAAACAGGATGATACTGGTGTGATTGTGAGGAACAAAGCTTGATTGGTTGTTCAGGGCTTTCGCCAGATCGAGGGGTTGGATTACGATGAAGTTTATGCACCGGTGGCTGGATTGGAAGCCATTCGCATTTTCTTGGCATATGCATCATACATGGACTTCACAGTCTATCAAATGGATGTCAAGACTGTGTTTCTTTACGGCACCATGAAAGAGGAGATATACGTGGCGCAACCACCGGGCTTCACTGATCCTGACAAGCCAGACTATGTATACAAGTTGGATAAAGCTTTGTATGGTTGCATCAAGCGCCTCGTGTGTGGTACGCAACCCTAACAGAGCATCTGCTTGCTCACGGATATACCCGGGGAACCATTGATCAGATTTTGTTCATCAAACACGTTGACAAGGACATCATTCTTGTTCAAATTTACGTAGATGATATTATTTTTGGTTCTACGCTGATGGGTTGTGTCGCAAATTTGAAGAGGTTATGAAGAAGAAATTCGAGATGAGTTCATTGGGGGAGATGACTATGTTTTTGGGACTTCATTTTTTTTATCAGAGCTCACAAGGAATTTTGATTCATCAAGGAAAATATGTCACTAACGTTCTTGCCAAATTCAAGCTTATAGATTCAAAGCCTATGGCTTCGCCTATCACTGAACGACCCATGTTGAATGAAGACGCAGAAGGAATGCCTGTTAATCCCACTATGTATGGTCTATGATCGGTTCACTCATGTATCTTACGGCAAGTCGGCCAGACATCATGTTTGTCGTTTGCCGCTGTTCTCGATATCAGGCTACTCCTAAACTCTCTCATTTACATGCTGTTAAAAGAATTTTTAGGTACCTCAAAGGGGCATCATCACTGGGGCTCTGGTATCCTAAAAATTCTGAATTTGAACTGTATGCGTTCTCTGACAGTAATCTTGGCGGTACAGACAGGGGCATGCGATCAACTTTAGCTGGATGCCAATTCTTGGGAGATAGATTAATCTCTTGGCAATGCAAGAAGCAGCAAACGGTCTAGCTTTCCACAGCGGAAGCAGACTATGTTGCAGCATCAGCTTGCTACTCCCAGGTTTTATGGATGCAACACCAGCTTGCGGATTACGGTTTGACTTATCTAAACACAACAATTTATTGTGATAATGATGCCGCTATCCAAATTGTCAAAAACCCTTTTTTCACTCCAAAACCAAACACATAAACATCAAAGTTCATTTTATTCGTGATTGCTATGAAAAGGTCTCATTAAACTTGAGCAAATCTACACCGATGCAAATGTTGCAGATTTGTTCATGAAACCCGTTAGCAACACGCGTTTTCAAGTGCTTGTGGATCTTCTCAAAATGATCTGGTTTTCTACCTGAGCATCCTTTATCTTTTCTGTTTAGTTTGTTTTTAATTTTTCTCTTTTCCTGTTTATTTTATGTTTGCCTCGTAAATTTGTTCCTATATATACAAATTTATGGGGAGAAAAATCACAAAAATACAAAAACATTTGAAAAATTAGAAAAACACAAAAACATTAAACAAAAATAGTTTCAAACAGTTTTGCAATGATTCGTAAATGAAATGATTTCTCGTGATAAAGGTTTTGGCTAACACATGTAAGGTGTTGTAGACGACTTAGTCGAAAGCGATATGATGATAGGCTTAGAGCTCAAACGGATATTATAAGCTAAATGATATAGACATAAAGAACTATATATCCAGTGGGTTACACATTATCGGCATATGATTTTATGGTCTTAAATCCTGCGTTGATAGATAGCCAACGTCTGAAGTTTCGGGTCTTTATGCTGTTGAGTCATCTGGGGGATATCTTGGCTGTCCTTCTGTTGCATCCAGATTATATGCAGACCTAGGCACAGTTAGGATATCCTTAAAAGAGCAAAATAGAAGGGCCAAAACCTTAAAAGAAAGGAAATCTCATCACGAGAAAATTCCATGTGCTTGAAAAGTCAAACATACCATATAAGATATTTGCCTAACCCTCGTCAGATATTACTGGTCACTCTGCTTTTAGAAAGTACTGACATGTAAAAGATAAAGGATGATCTCAGTATACTCACCTGCTACGATGAATTTTTATGGTTACCTTGAGCGCGGGGGTATGTCATGCAGTGGGACACACGGGTATCTTAGTATAACATTACCTTAAGCATATCATAAGCAAAAAGTAGAAAGTTGACCGCTAGGTTTAAATGGACAAATATATTGGCAATCACTTAGACCAGTATGACCAACCTCACACTAAAAAGTGTTCCTTAGTCTGCCTAAAAAAGATTTGATCCCATAGCAAAACTGTGTATATGCTGTATTGGTTTTGTTTAAATGCTTTGCTTATTTCTGTATATTTGGTAAAGAATGTTTGGTTGCTCGATTAGTTAAACTGTAGATTCTTGAGTTAGATGATTTATGTCAAGGGGTATTGGACTAGCCTACTGAGTTTTGGAATTGGGCTAATCCAATAGAATTTTTGAAAATTTTGGAATTGAACAGTCTTAGGCCCATTATGGTACTATTCTGGAATGGGCCTTTTGACCCCTTTCAGATAGGCTCGTTGACCGAATTAGGACCCTCCTCCTCTGACCGTTTCGGACTGGTTACTATTCAGGATTGGGCCCAAATAACTTTGACCAAGCCCATTCCAGATTGTATCCGTATTGGAAACCGGATGATGTTCAGTTGGATCCGGATTGACTTGGGCCCAAATTCTCAGGTCCAAGCCCATTTCGAAACAGTATATCAGATTATCATTGTTACATTTCGGATCATTCACTAAAAATTTTCTTCCGAAATACTCTAATCATCATCCGAATTAAATTTTCTTCACATTCATCCGAATTACATCAGAATTAGGTATAAAGAGCTTATTAATCATCAAAATTAAATGTTAATCTTCAAATCTTCATGTAATTAAGCATCTCGGATGGTATCTTAGATAAACTTTCACCAAATTGTGCATTCCAGACTCCATCTCGGATGAGTATTCAATCAAAATGGATGAACTCGGATTCCATTTCGGATGGCATTCATCTGAGATGATAAGGGGTTCATCCGAATTCCTGTTTGAACCCTTTTGATTTCGGATCTCAGTGTTTGAACTCTCCAAAATGTTTATTGAACTTTCCGGATTGCCTTTGACCCTTTCGGATTGAGTATTGAATTTATACTTTGCATATGTTCTTAACATTAGACCTTTATGGGTATAGATGTTTCTTTTGTTACGTGATGTGTTTTGTTACGTAATGTGTTGTAAAGCACACAATTTTATCCTATGTATTTTGTATAGTTTAGTAATTAATTAGAGTCTTTTTTATTACCGTTATTGTGTATTTAATTATTTTATATTATAACAGGTCCCCGTGCAAAAAAAGGAATGAAATGAGCTTAAACAGATTAATAAACGAAGAATCGGGAGTTGATTAAACTCGAAGGACCAAGATGCAAAATGCTGAAAGTCGTTTTAAAAATATTTACTAAACTTGGAGGGATTGAAGTTGCCATATATAGAAAATGGAAAATTGATCATGATAAGTATTGTACGATGAGGGACCAAAACTCATAAATGATGAAAGTTTCAATTAAAGAATTGAAAGTCACGACAAAAATAAGAAAAGTGATTTCGTGAATTGTGAATTGAAGTATCATTGATCAAGGTTGATTTAAGTTGACCGACTTTACGGTGAATTACTTAGGCTTGCTCGGTGTGAGGTCGTTCAGGCCTGGCGACGTCTTTCAACATCATTGTGGGTGGCCCAGTGGCGTCTTGCACGTCGGCTAGGAGACGTTAGAGCCGTGCTATGTGGGGACAAAAACCCCAAACGCTTTTTCTCGGGTTTTCAACAAACCCTAAATGTTTTTTCTCAAATGAGCCAACTTCAATCAATGCAACAAATGCAGTCGTTGCAACAAATGATGATGCTAAACCCGGTTCAACTAGCAATTTCAATCTCAACCACAACATTCCCTAACACCGGAGTCTCCCCAACCACAACCTGAAGAAGATGACATTGAAGAATTTGTTCCGGAGACGCAACTGCAATCCTCGAAAACAGAAAAAATGGAAGCAACTGATGGGTGACAAAGATCAACCTTCGAAAGGCAAGGCAAAACTTTGGACAAAGATCGAGGAGGAGGCGTTAGCGAAGGCGTGTGTTAGCACATCAAAAGCCCCGTTATCGGTATATAAAAATATACAAATTTTATACTAAAAGTTAATAAATTTTACATTTTTTAATATAACTTTTGCAACATTCTAAAAATATAGGTAACAACCAAACCAGCGAAGGGTTTTGGAAAGAAATATTATCAAAGTTTCTTCCGATTATGGAACAAGGTCATTATCGCGATATCGATTTCATCTCTTTGAAGTGGCGAAAGATGCATCGGTCATGAACCGGTTTTCGGCGATATATAATAACTTATATACTAGTGGTAATCGTCGTAGTGGGATGAGTGACAAAGACGTTTTTAAAGAGGCGATGCGTAAATACGAAGATATGCATCACACCATTTTCCCACACGTACGGGCTTGGGAAGTTTTGTGAACTAGTAACAAGTGGGCGCCAGTTCCAAATGAGGTTGCAATGGCTAAACGAACAAAAACCTCGGAGACCGGTAGTTATAGTGCGGGGGGCTCGGACGCACGATGCCAAATAAATATAAACGACGAGCCTGAATTTGACGAAGAAGAGTATGTGGTTCGAGAGGAGGAACGTCCCCGGGCAGGGACAAATTCAAAAAGGCGGCAGCTGCAAAAAACAAGCCGCGATGGGGGGCGGTTCCAAAATGAATGAGTTTATGGCACAGTTCAAAGCGTACGCCGAGGTCACGGCCCAAAAGGCAAGAGCGAAGTAACGTGAGGTGGAAGAACGGGTTCGGTTGAAGAATAAGAAAAACAAATATAAAGAAAGGGAGATAATGACGACCGACATAAACTCGTATCTGGAAGAAGATCGACTGATTTTACGAAAAATGAAATAAAAATCACTAAAAAGTGGTGTTCTTAGGATTTTTTTAGGTTATGTTTTTTTATTTTTTAGGTATTTTTAGGCTATGTAACGTGTGGTTTTTAATACTAATGATTTTATTTTATATTAGTAAATGTTAAAAACTAGTTGAATTAAAATAAAAAGAAAAATAAATTAACAAAGTGGGGTAGAGCCGTCACCCATTTCCTTGGTTCCATCCTTGGAGGGGCGTCCTCTAAGGACTCTGACATAGCGCTGACGTGGCGAGTCATCCTCCAGGGAGGTCCATCACCCACACCGAGTAGAGTTAAAGGTCATTAGTGAGATATCATTATCACAACCTGTCACCACTATTTTCTTTTGGTTTTGATATACAGCAAGTTGCGAGGCCCATTGGTTACACATATCATGTGTTGCGTAGCGGCCTATGGTGGCCCAGACCTTATTTCAATTCTATTCAAATTCGATTGTTGCAAGATCAATACCGAAGAGACGCATACGAGTTGCACGTCATACGTATCTAAGGGATTTGAGGAGGAATATTGAAGAGGAAGAAAGGGATCGATACGAGAACGAACCGATTACCGAGAACAAAGATTTGACACGCGTTGATTTTTATTATTCGGTTTCGTTTTCATTTAAACTCGGTTGATTATGATTCTTGCCATTGAATATTATTGTTTTAATTATTCGAACATGATTGTTGGCTAGTTATATCGTTCCACCTAGGTTGTGATGAACTTTAGAACATTTGTTTTGATTTTTATATTTGACGTTGTTCGACTATGACGCTTTTTGATTTAAAATAACATGTATTCGTTGCTGATTATGAATATGTGTGTCACACCTCAACCGATGGTGGAAACATCGGAGTGAGACGACAATGAGATTGCTCATTGCGCACAACGCTAATAATGACAATAGTTAATTAAAATTTCATTTCAAGAATAATTGTCAAAATACAACATTGAAACAAATACAACGATTAAACAAACAAAATACAACAAAATTGATACAACAACATTAACATAAACGTCTAAATGTGTGTATCTAAGTCCTTGCTATTTGATTTCATAGCATCCTCTTCATCAACGTGTAACATGTTTTAAAATAACAATTCAATGCAAAAGCAAAGGCGATTACACAAGTTTGAGCATAGCATACGTATATGAATAAAGTTTAAACAAATCCTCATGGCAACTATGATTCTACAAGAGCATATACAAGGCATGCAATACTACTAGTCAAACCCTTAACGCAATCACGATGTTTTAACATGGCCTCAAGATTACACGATGGAGGGGGGATGCGTTACTTCCTAAAGCGCTTATACATGTCAAACGAAGGCTTAAAACAAGTTAATGACTAAAGTATCACATAAAGAATGTCCAAGATATAAGCATCAAGTAATCGTATAAAGTATTCATGTGTATAGGATTGTTTTTGCATTCCATAAACTTTAAGTGTTGTGGTTTTGGTATAAGTAAACATGTTACACCCAAAAGTGTTGTAAACAAAAAGTGGGTCGAGTGTACTCACGGTTTTGCTAGCTTCCCTTTGTTACTTCCGTGAATGGCTTGAGGAGTTGGAGGATCACCAAGCTATCTTTTGAAAACCATGAACCTTTAGATAGAGAGAGCTTTAGAGCTTTAGAGAGAAGAGAAGAAGTGCTTGAGGTGTGAAATAAGAGTGGGAGGAGGTGGGTATTTATAGTTGAGGTTTGGGGGTTGAGTTAGGTGAGTACTAAATGCAAGAAACACAATCCAACAAACACAAAATGAACCAATCCATGGGCAAGAAACCACTTTCTCCGGATTATTCTATCTTTAGTCCTTGAACTTAGTTTATCTTACATTTCATGGTAAAACTTGATATTTTCGCATGTTTTCATGTGTATAATGTATATGTAAGTATATTTTAGGTATCAAGTATGAATGTATGAGTATTTGCACGTATAACAAGTATCGATTTTGCATGTAAACACTTATTTAACAATTAAATGCATCTAAGACAAGTATGTATCATGTATGAATTTTATTATGATCAAAGTCTCGGATTATAAGATTGGGAAATGAAATACGAATGCGATACGAAAACAAGTTTCCATAAATAGAAATACGATTACACTTTTTAATTAAGAAAAGTACGAAAAAGCGAGGCGTTACAATGTGTACTTTATCTTGGTTGTGATTATTATTTGGTTATTGATTGTGATGTGTTTGGAACAAGAAATTCACCCTAGGCACGTTTTGGTCACTTATAGGTCGTTTATTCTGGGTTCTCGATCTAGGGTTTGGTTTTAGAAATAATCCAAGGTAACCAAGTCAATTAGATCAGCTAGGTTAAGGTGTGCATCCAGTTTCCTTGAATATAGATATGATTTGGGATTCCTAGGTATGTTCTAGGGGTTGTTTGGTAGTTTGAACACTCGATAGCTTGGGGTTCTTCTGTTTATTCGCGTTTAGTTGCTCCTAGGTATTCGGTGTATCAAATTGGGGTTATCTTCACAATTAAAAGATCGTTAGGGTGAAATCCTATTAGTTCTAATAGTTGTGGGATTCGGTGTCGATAGGTCGAGTCGGTCCATCTTAGCACTTCATTACGTATTGCTCTTCATAGTTCGGTTTCTAGGAACTGGAGAGTGGGGGTCCCGCTCTTAGCTGACTAGTTACTATAGGAGTTAATCATCCTTACCGGGAAGTTGGTCAGATTAGATATCAGACCTTTAGTCAATTGTCAAAGTTATAAGTCATTACAT
This sequence comes from Scalesia atractyloides, assembly GCA_947069175.1. Lineage (NCBI taxonomy): Eukaryota > Viridiplantae > Streptophyta > Magnoliopsida > Asterales > Asteraceae > Scalesia > Scalesia atractyloides. The sequence continues at coordinate 71,550,416 of CAMTDV010000023.1, forward strand.
GTTCTAAGGGATTCATTGCCTAGGTGGTTTCTCCTTCTGATTGATCTCAAACTCGTGTTCCCAGTCATTTAGCTGTCTCATTCGTCTTAGTTAATATTAGGTTATTAGATTAATTAAATAAAAACCCTCAAAATCCAAATAAATCAGTTAAGTAATTAGTTGAGTCAGAGTCTAGTTAGCGTCGCTAGTGTCTCGTGGGTTCGATACTCGGACTTCATTAGGCTTTACTATGTACGATAGGTACACTTGCCTGTTAGTGGTCTAGCATTTAGAGAGTTTTAGTTGATAAATTTAAAACTAGCGTGTCTAGACTAGGTTAGTTTTTATAGACCATAATTTCCACATCATTACGTACTCCCTTGTACGTAAGACATAGTCCAAAGTAATATTAATTTCTAATGCGGCTCTAGCCATGCTGTTTAAAAGTGTTGCTAACATACAACCACATGAATCAGGATGCAGCTGATTTCATCGAGGGCATGATACTCGGAACTGGCAAACTGCTGGATTCAAAGCAAAATACTGTTAGGTTATGTTGGATCATGGACATAATATAGCCAAGCCAACTAAGGAGAAAAAGGCCATATACGTGTTCTTTTTGTTGGCTATATGGAAACTTTGGAATCAAAGAAGTGAGGAAGTTCAAGGAGTGCTCCGGCGGACGGATGGCGTATAGGGTCAAATGTGTTGTAGTAACTTTGTTGTTCAATAATCTGTTGTTTTTTGTTATTTTTTAGTCTTAGGGTTTGTTTGTTGGCTTAGCTGCTTGCTAAGTCTAGTGTTTTTGTTGTCCAATAAAAGTTCTTTGGCTGGGCAAAATATAAAGAATATAGTTGTCGACTCTAAATTATTTGGTAACTTATTTATAAATATCGGTTTATTTTATGGCGGTGTCGTAACGAATCGAGCCGTTACATATCAAATTACTAATTCAAATAATGCATTTGTCACATTAGTTTTTTCACGGTTTTAGCCTTGTAGCAACGCGGAAATGGTAATACTAGTTGAGTATCAAATATAAAGTTTATCTATCCAACATATCTGAGTAGAGCTCATAAAAGGTATTTAAATTGCTTCACTTGGTAAAATAACAACTAATAATTATATTTATATTCTTTTTTTTAAACCATTAAGTGGTTTTATTGAAAAAACCACAACTGGTTTACTTTTATTTCACACACGACCCACATATTGTGAGAGAGAGTGAGATTAGACATTGGGGGAGGATCCCGCCATCCAAAATTGGAGGACCTTCGGCCAACTTTCCCGTCCGGCACGACGGCACTTCATGTCCACCTAACATTCAAACCGGCGGACGGCGATGCAAGTCCGACCAACTCTTAAGTACGACACAACGGCGACGCACGACAGACCGTCCACAACTTGCAAATCCATGTTCGATAACCATTAATACCAAACATAGCCGGAATCTGGTTGCCGGAGGATCATGGGACCCTGCTATGGTTCGGCTGCGTAGCGCCACCCGTTCAGATCCACCGCTTGCTTACGTCGGAAATACCACATTTTTTATGCTTTTATGAAAGATTTTCAAATCGGTTTGATTTTTGTTTGTCTATTTAATAACTGATAAAAAATTTTCTAATCAAATAATCATCAGGTTTCATTTTTTTAGTCTCTTGAGGAAATTGTATTGATGGTGAGTTTGATCTCCAATGCAATGTATTGGTAAATTGGTGGTGAAAGTGTAACAAAGATTTTGAATTGTTTTCTGGGTTGTTTTGGAGTTCAGAAAAAAGCTTTATCTTTCTTTGTTGAACTGATTAAGTATGACATTTTGTCAGAGAAAAAAAGAGATTTGACGGTGTGAATGAAGCGTATTGTAGGTGTGACGGTGGACGGTTGTTGGTGGTTATGATACAAAAGGTGTTTTGAAAAGACGCCAAAACAAACTGACGTGGACCAATACAAAAGTGGAACGTGGACTAAATGCTAAATTCAAATGAGTGCCTCTAATGAAAATTTTGCAATGGTGCTTTGAAAGGCAATCTAAGTTACTATTTTTTTTAGTATTATATAATACAAGTTTTAAAAATATATTAATTGAAACTTAGTTACCTTATTAAATATTATAATGTAAGTACTCAACTAAGTTATGTTGGTAAGTTAGTGTAAGATATATAGTTAAGAGACTCATGTATTGAAAAATACATTCATTTATCTTGTAGAGTTCGTATAATTTTAGCGTGTTTTCATTTCGGTTTGTTAAGAATTTATCTACTTTTAATTAAAACGCGTTTTGCAGGTCTTGGTTCGTGAAAACGGTTGAAAGGATGGGAAAAGCAAGCGAAAATGGTGAAAAGAACCGAGACGGGGCACGAGTGGATCGGAAACGAGAAAACGAAATGCAAAACAGGAGTTACAACCCGGTCGCGGGGCGCGACCGGCACACCTTAACTCTCTCGCGGCCCGCGAGAGACGGATAGTTATCAACCCGGAAGCCAACTCGGTCGCAGGACGCGACCGACCTACCCAAACTCTCTCGCGGCCCGTTAGAGAGGCTTTTATCCAGAAAGTTTCGAAACCAGAGAAAGATTGGGATTTGGTTGTTTTAAAAAGAATCATAATCATAGTTGAACACATATTGGACAACCTTGGACGAACTAGGGCAGAATTGGAGCAATTCTCTGGGTTTTGGAGCTAGAAGGAACGGGTCTAAGCTGCAAGGAGTGGGTGGTGATCAAGGGAGTTCAAGGCAGGAGCTTGTCACAGTTTTATCATACCGATCTTTGCCTTTGATTACCTTATTTTTGCTTAATCATGTTTCCTTGTTATAAACTTTGTTTAAATTACTTTTCAAACATGTTTTTAGGCTAGATCTTATTCAGTTACCTAGGTTTTGGATTATGGATTTATGAAACTTTGATTTGTTTAATTTAATTTATGGTTTGAATGTTAATTGGTAAAGGTCACAACTTTAATGATCTAGTTTAGGGTATTTGCATGATCTTGCTTGTTTTATGATTGTTTGATTGTTTTGCATGAACTTTGGTGGAAGTCTCCATAGAATAGGTTTATGTTACTTTTCGTGTTCTTAGGAATTCTTGAAATTGTTGGTAAAATTGGCCAATAAAACTGGGGAAACAATTAAATTAACCATAGAATCAAACTTATCATTATACCTAACTTGTTAATGAGAAATTACAATTAGTTGGCTGAATTAATTTGGTAAATTGTTAGGTTAGGGTCTTGATAAATTCCGAGTCTAATTTCCTTGTCATAATTGAATCAGTTAATCTAAACTAGAAATTGTAGTTGGTCTAGGTTAATTATTGAGAGGTAATTAATAATTAGACACTTTACTGATTTAAAAAGATAACTGAACAGGAATCTTTAGGACGGTAAACAAATAAAAAGGATAGGTTATTGTAGGTGTCTTCCTGAGAAGGGTCAGGGTCCTGTTTGATACACCTAGACTTTAATATGTCAAGATCCCGGTAAAATATTCAACCAGATTAATTATTATTAAATTGAAGGAGTAGTAGTCTAAAAATCCAACTTAGGTAACTAGTTCATTATCTCTTAATTAAAATCCTAAAAGTCCCTAGAAGTTCATAGTTTGGTCATTCCAATTTAGTAGTTTTAGTTAAATTAATAATTTAGATTTATTAGTAAAACCCCCCTTTTGAAATATACATAGTGTGTAATCGAGTCTAAGTTAGTAGTCATAGCAATTAGAGAGTCCTGTAGGTTTGATAATCCGGACTTACTAAGGCTATACTGCATTGATCGGTACACTTGCCGGTTGTGTGGTCTAGGTTTTAGAGAGTCTTAGTTTATAAATTTAAAATTTAGAGTGTCTAGTTTAAGGTTAAAATTAGTTAGTTTTTATAGACCCTTTTTAGCACATCAAGTTTTTGGCGCCGTTGCCGAGGACTCTCTCATTGGCAATTGCGTTGATTACTTGATTTAGGCTTTTCTTTTACACATGTGTTTATTTTGTATTCGTTGTGTCGTAGGAGTCTAAGTTGTTTAATTAGTTTAATATTTAATTTTTTGTATATATTTGAATTATTTGTGCTAACTTCTCGTGTTTGTCGTTTTTCGGTTTAGTGGATGCCCCACACGCGCTCGCAAGGACCTCCGCCTAAGCCGCTGATGGACATGCCATTCTCTCCCGCATCAAAGGTAAGTGGTTCTTCCTCAACTTTTCAAGTTCATCCCATTCCTTTGTACCACCCGACTTTGATTTTACCCCTAAACCTTCATCACCCGGTTCCCCATCACCTCGTGTAGTCCATAGAAACGTAAGTCCACCACCGCCACCACCTAATTTCCACATGGATAATAATAATAATCAGACCGTATACCAACAGGCCACCACCAGTTTCACCGGTGCAAACTCACCCATTACCTTACCCCATGAACAATGACCGAGCCTGGCAAATCCCTTCCTACATCATGACCGCCATCACTAACTCGTGCCAATTCCACGGTCGTGATGATGAGGATGCGCCCGGGCATATCAATTGCCTTACCCGTCTATGTCATACATTCAATATGGAGGGTGCGGGCCATAATGCCCATTTTCTCCAAGTCTTTCCGTTCTCTCTCGGGGGTCGGGCCGCCATCTGGCTTGACTCCCGACCACCCGGTACTTTTTCTACTTGGGCTTCTCTACGGGATGCTTTCCTTAAGAAATACTTTCCACCCGCTAAAGCATCCCGCCTTCGTGATAGATCCATTCGTTTCGGATGGAGCCTGATGAGCCCTACCATCTAGTTTGGGAGCGGTTCCAAACTCTAGTATCTCGTTGCTCCCAACATGGTCTATCAGACTGGGCACTTGTAGAGAAATTCTACAACGGTCTCCCCATGAGAACCGTGCTCGATTCGACACCTCTGCTGGTGGCCACCTGATGGGAAAGAAAACAGTAGCCGAGAGCAATGACCTTTTCGAGAGCTTTGCCCATTCTGATGTCGATTATAGCACTGCCGGTAGGAATTCAATTCCTGTTTCTCGTACACCTCCGGTTAACCGTTTACACCATGTTAGCTTCGAAACTACGGTAGCTGCTACTCTAGATAGCTTCAAGAGGGAGGTCACGAAGGAGATACAGGAACTGAAGAAGAAGGTAGATATGTGTGAGGTGTGTAGAGGGGGTCATGACATGTTAGAGTGTCCCACGCTCACTGTTGAGCAAGTCGAGTTTATCACGGGTCAGAACCGAGGTCCTACGAATCCCTTCAATAATAATACTTCCAACTATAACCCAAACTGGCGAAATAATAATAATAATAATTATCGATCTTCCGGTAACCCTGTGGTTTCCAATCAGGCTCTTATCAGAACAGGGGGCAGGGTCACTACAATAGTGGAGGGTCGGGTCACACCAGTCAGTTTAGTGGAGGGGGTTCAAACCAGGAGGGTCAGACTAGGAGTGGAGGGTCAGGAGGTAGTCTAGATAGGATCGAAGAGTTGTTATCTCAATTAGTTGTCAAAGATCAGGCTACTCAGAAAACTCTCGCGGAACATGATCTGCTCTTGAAAAATCAACAGTCCGTGCTCTTAGATCTGCAGAGGTCGGTCGGTAGTATCGCTAAGCAGCTGTAAGAGCAGCCACATGACCAGTTCACGGGTAATACCCAACCCAACCCCGCGAACCAACACGCGAAAGCGATTACTATGCAAAGTGGTAGGACTCTAAAGGGGGTGAGTAGAGAGGGTGTAGAGGTAGAGGTAGAGGAGCGAGATGAAGAGGTAGATGAAGAAATCGAGATGGAGGCTCCACCCAGGGTGCACACCAGGTTAGACCCAGCAAGTACCGCTCCAGCCAGTGGACCTTCAGTTGAGAGTAGGGGAGAGAGAAAACCGGTAAGGTTAGGCCATCACCGATCGTAGACACTTCACGCTTACCCTACCCAGCACGTCTGAAGCAGCAGAAATATGCCAAGGGAATACGGGAATTTCCTTGACATGTTTACTCAGTTAAAAACCAATCTCCCGTTTATCGAGGCCCTCCAGCAATGCCTAAATATGCTAAGTTTTTAAAAGATCTTTTAAAACGTAAAGATAGGCTGGGGGAGCTTTCGGATGTCCCATTGACTGGAGGATGTTCCGCCTTGGTTTTAAACAAGTTGCCCAAGAAATTGACTGATCCGGGTATCTTTACGATTCCATGCCTATTCGACGGATCCATTGCTCTAGCTCATGCTCTAGCCGATCTCGGGGCGAGCATAAATCTGATGCCTTTCTCACTATACGAGCGTTTAGGGTTAGGGGAGCTCACCCCTAGCGCATGTCTCTGTCATTAGCCGATAGGTTGGTTAAGTACCCGAGGGGAATCGTAGAGAATTTGTTGGTTAAAGTTGATAGATTTGTCTTTCCTGTAGACTTCGTCATCCTCGATATGGAGGCCGACGAGAAGGTTCCAATCATCTTAGGTCGCCCATTTCTGCGCACCGCGAAAACGCTCATAGATGTTCATGATGGGAAAATCACCCTTCGAGTCAGGGACGAGAACATCACGTTCGAAATCCCAAGGTCGATGGAACACCCGAGTGGTGGCGACAGCGATAGTGGCCCTTGTCACTCCGTATACTTCCTGAACTCATTCATTTCGTGCGTTGATAACTGTTTAGACTATATTAGCGGAGCCGATTTAGTGAATGAGAGTTTAGTACCTGAGGAGAGTGATAGTGAGGAGATAGGGGACGATTTCTTAGAGATTCCCGAGACCCTAGACTTCTATGAGGTGAGTGCAGCTACCGAGAGCACACCATTGTCGACACTAGCAGCCGTAGAGCTTAAGGTTCTCCCGTCTCACTTAGAATACGCGTTCCTAGGTGAAAATTCGAGCTTACCCGTGATCATTTCTTCGAAATTGTCAACGAAGGAGAAGGAGCGTTTAATCAAGGTCCTAAAGTCAAATAAGGAGGCCATCGCATGGAAACTGTCGGATATCAAGGGGATTAGCCCTACCTTCTGTACTCATAGGATCCTCATGGAGGACGTCTTTAAGCCAGTAGTGCAGCCACAACGCCGTCTAAACCCGAATATGCAAGAAGTTGTAAAGAAAGAGGTGCCTAAGCTGATGGAGGCTGGTCTCATCTATCTGACCTCCGATTTCGCATGAGTAAGCCCCACTCAGGTCGTTCCCAAGAAGGAGGGAATGACAGTGGTTATAAATGAAAAGAAGGAGCTTATCCCATCACGAACAGTCAAGGGTTGGCGGGTGTGCATAGACTATCGTAATTTAAACGACGCCACCTGAAAGGACCACTTCCCGCTCCCGTTCATCGATCAGATGTTGGAGCGACTCGCAGGACATCAATTTTATTGCTTTCTTGATGGTTTGTCAGGTTACTTTCAGATCCCGATTACTCCCGAGGATCAAGAAAAGACAACCTTCACATGCCCGTATGGTACTTATGCGTATCACCGCATGACGTTCGGGTTATGTAACGCTCCGGCTACTTTCCAGCGATGCATTGTAGCCATCTTTCAGGACATGATCAAGACCTCCATGGAGGTTTTCATGGACGATTTCTCTGTCTATGGGAACATCTTTGATCAATGTCTTACTCACTTAGATGCGATGATGAAACGGTGTGTCGAGACGAGACTGATGCTCAGCTGGGAGAAATGTCACTTTATGGTGACAGAGGGCATAATGCTAGGGCATAAGATCTCGCGAACAGGGATAGAGGTCGATCAGCCGAAAATAGACACTATCAGCAGACTCCCTCCACCGACTAGTGTCAAGCCCATCCGTAGCTTTCTCGGTCATGTGGGCTTCTACCGACGGTTTATTCGAGATTTTTCAAAGATCACCCGCCCCATGACTCGACTTCTTGAGAAAGATGTACCCTTCGTCTTCGATGGCGATTGCTTAAAAGCTTTCACGATCCTTAAGGAGAAACTAGTGAGTGCTCCTATCCTCGTCTCACCCGACTGGAGCTTGTCCTTCGAGCTCATGTGTGATGCGAGCGATTATGTTGTAGGCGCCGTTTTGGGTCAGCGACAGGACAAACATTTCCACCCTATTTACTACGCTAGTAAAACCCTCAATGATGCCCAGGAGAACTACACCACTACAGAGAAGGAGCTTCTAGCAGTGGTATTTGCGTTTGATAAATTCCGCTCCTACCTTTTCTTGTCCAAGACCATCGTCTTTACGGACCTTGCGGCTCTGTGTTTCCTTTTCCAAAAGAAGGACGCAAAACCTCGTCTCATTCGATGGATTCTCTTGCTTTCCGAGTTCGACATAGAGATTAGAGATAAGAAGGGAGCAGAGAATGTGGCCGCTGACCACCTATCCCGATTAGAGGATCCTAGTATAGAAGAAATTAGGAAGAAGAGATCGGTGATAGATTTCCCCACGAGTCAGTAGAGTTTGTGACAGCGGAGAAGGAGGGAATGCCGTGGTTTTCCGACTTCGCGAATTATCTATCAAATGGAGTGGTACTGAAGGGGATGACCACATAGTAGAAGAAGAAATTCTTTCGCGATGTCAGGCGTTATATCTGGGACGACCCATTTCTATTTCGGGTAGGGGAGACCGAATTTTGAGGCGCTGTGTGAGTAGAGAAGAGGGGGCGGAGATATTGAGGCACGTGCATGAGCGACTGACAGGAGGTCATCATGGTCCGCACGTCATTGCACAGAAGGTTTTTTATTGCGGTTTTTATTGGCCATCAGTTGTGAAAGACGCCCTAGAGTTTGTGACGACGTGATCGTTGCCAGCGCACCGGCAACATCTCATCCAAGGACGAGATGCCCCAACATCCGATCCAGATTCTTGAAGTTTTTGATGTTTGGGGGATTGACTTCATGGGACCGTTTCCCGTCTCTAGCGGAAACCAGTACATCCTCGTGGCTATTGACTATGTATCCAAGTGGGTGGAAGCTCAAGCTTTACCCATAAATGATGCCCGAGTGGTGGTGAGATTCTTAAAGAAATTGTTCACCCGTTTTGGTACCCCACGAGCCATTATTAGTGACCGTGGCACACACTTCTGCAATGCCGTCATGGAAAAGGCATTGGCGCGCTGCGGTGTCACTCACCGCCTCTCCACCTCTTATCATCCTAGACGAGCGGCCAAGTGGAGAACACGAACAGGGGGGTAAAACGGATCCTTGAGAAGACGGTAGGTAAAAGTCGGAAGGACTGGTCCGACAAGTTGGACGATGCTTTATGGGCGTTTCGCACCGCATATAAGACACCGCTAGGTACCACGCCCTTCATGATTGTTTATGGTAAAGCATGCCATCTCCCGGTCGAATTAGAGCATAGGGCACTGTGGGCATTGAAGGCCGTGAATTTGGACCTCACCAAAGTGGCCAAGCGACGATTCTTTCAAATTCACGAGTTAGAGGCACTTCGGGATGCGGCGTATGAGCGGTCGTGGAGCTTGAAGGAGAAAACCAAAGCGCTGCACGATCGGAGATTGAAGAATGTGAAAGAGTTTCAAATTGGCGACAAAGTGCTTATATATAATTCGTGATTGAAACTGTTTACGGACAAGCTGAAATGAGGTATTCCCGTATGGAACTATCAAGCTGAAAGATGAAGCCGACGGAGGGACATGGAAGGTCAATGGGCATCGCTTGAAACATTATTTAGGAGGACCGCTAGATCCCACCGAGACGGAGGAGACTCCTCTTGAAGTTCCACCTCATACCGCGTAGAATCTCGGGTTCGGCTCGAGTGTAGAGTTTGTAAAGTTTGGTAGTTAGTTGCATTTTGTGTTTTCATTTAATTCATTTTTCGTATTTGGTGTGTTTGTTTGTGGGTTGGTTTAGTTGGTTTTTGCAGGTCATATCACGCATCATTCATGGAGCACGGACGATCGCAGGTATGTTTGATAAATCCGGTAAAACGAGTGTGATTTCGTAAGCTAAAACGCCAACAAGATGGTTTCAACAAACCAAAAAATTTTCTAAAGCATTAAACGTCAGAAAAAGAAGAAACTTTCTGTGAAAATAGGTCTCTCGCGGGGCGCGAGAGGCACAAGCCTCCTCGGTCACGGCCCACGAGAGACAAGAAACTCCGGAATCATAACTCCCTCGCGGGACGCGAGAGACTTAGCAGTCTCTCTCACGGCCTGACGAGAGACCATATCTGCACAAAAGAAACCCTAACTTTCATTCTCACATATTTCCCAACTTTCTTCACCATTTCTCTTACGGCTCCAACCGCATTTTCACCAAAAAATCGCATTTTCAACCTAAATTCACTGAAATCACCCACATTTTCTTCACTGCATCAATCCTCACTCATCTTAAGTGATTCCACCCGGTTTTCCCTCTTTACTTGCATTTCACCGACGTTTTAAAGTTTCAATTTTTGTGCACTAGTCTTACAGATCTATAACAAGGTATGTGTTTTCGCAACTTCAGTGCTTAAATTCTTTATTTTGTATCTCGTTGTTGCATTTATTTTGATGTTTGATACTTGCTAGTTGCTTGTTCGGTTAAGTGCGGTTTGGGTTCAACTGGGTTTTGACTTGAGTTTTGGTAGTGGTACTGGTTATATTTTGTGGGTAGATTAAGTACATGTAGGGTGTCCTTAGCGGGTTTGGTGCGGTCCAACATTGAGTGTGGGGATGAGGGTTGGCTAACTTTTTTATTAAAAATCCGATTTTTAAGATGGTCAACGGTTATTTCGCCATGTTTCAAACTGTTTTATCTTTAACTGTACACTCAATGTGGGCTCGTGTCTCGGCACTTCGGTTTAATTGAGGACAATTAAAGTGCCGAGAGAGGGGTAGTTTTTTGGTTTTGGATATGTTTTTCGGGGGGTTGGTAACATCTGAATGGTCATACATATAAGATTCGGTCTCGCCCGTACTCAATCTCCATTCGGGCGAGATTCAGTTTTTATCAAATTATAATGTTACACCCTTTTCAAATGTATCTTAAATCATGAGGTAAATTGATTATCTGTTGCAGACCATGACCGAGAATGAAATGCTATACGGTCATTTGTTTTATGTGGTTGCTTTCTTCTAAGGTCATGCTTGTCTTTATTGTGCTTTATGCAGATGTCAGGAAGGGGTAGCTCGAGCAGGGCTGGAAGGAAGAGAAGGGGACCAACGCCTCGTCAGAGAGGTGACCCCGCAGATGCGCCACAACAACCTTCATACTTCGGCAGACGCAGAATTAGATATCGGGGAGAAGGTGTCCCCTCTTGCAGTTTGATTTAGACTCCCACAAGTGGGAGAGGATCTCAAATCTGATCACTTGTGAGTTGCTACGTTACAGGAGAATTGATTGGGATTTGATAGAAAATTTGGGTCAGAGGGTAGGATCGAACAGCTATTAGGGGATAAGTTTCGAAGGGTGCAAGACTGCGGAGCGAGACAATACAAGGAACTCACTTATGAAGTTCACTCCACATTCGAATACCAACAGGGGAAGTTCAACGAGAATGATGCGGTTTCTTTTGCCTTGGGGAGGCAAGTTTTTGAGATGACAGTCCCACAGTTTGTGGTGGCCTCGCAAATATTCAGATGAGGAGGTTCAGTCACTAGACTTCGCCACGAGCTTGCAGGGGGTCTTCAAAGGGAGGCACTCCCATAGTTCCAGACAGACAAGCTCGCCAGATTTTGGGGTACCATCTCTTCTGCCCGTACTCAAACAACATGGTGGCGAGTGATATTACTAATCCCATTCACCGGTTCCTCCATAAGATTCTTGCCGCTACGCTGGTTGGGAGAGGGCATGGGGACAATAAGGTCAACCAAGTGAGTTTATTTTGTTTGATGTGTATGGTAGAGGGACGGCCGGCAAACCTGGCCACAATATTTGCATGGTCTATGAAGCGACTGTGGAGGGCGCCCCGAGGCAAGGGTTTATTGCGGGCCCTTGATTACATGCTTGGCTGAGAGCCTAGGGGTGTTCGACAGATACCCCTAGGACAGAATGGAGAAGGCCCCGCCCCCTTTGTCATGAGCATCAAAACCACAAGTTTAATAAATGTTTCAACACATGAAGTTTTAACGAACCACACCACTCAAGCAGTTTGCAACGCCTGTCCACGGCTGTACCTACTGACTTTCAAAGCATACAACTACGTGTCAACAATAAAGTTGGCGAATTCACAAATTTGAGTTTAGCAAAAGTAAAGTTCACAATGTTTTTGAATTATGCATGACTCGGGTAACTAACCCTCATCACATGACTAAACTGTGTAGATACCAAAAACTGATATAGTAAGTTTTTGTGCCCTCCATCAATGTCTATCCGCGTTGATGCAATAGGAAAGGTCAATAGTTCACACCCGGCTCCCAACACGGTGTGATGTCAAGCCTAATAGCAATATCAACTAATACCCCGTCTGGCAGCCTGGCAAGCTAATTGGTATATGTGTAGGGACTTTCATGATAGAGTTGTCGATTAGTCCAAGTGTATTATCCACCTCCAGTGGATCGTATGCTTCAGTGGTTCTACAAGGAATGCGTACGTAGCCTAAACAAGGCTTACCGTAAAAAGTGTTGTCCCAAACCTGGGACGCATGCTTTTAGAAAAGAGTTTTGAACTCACCTTAGTTTTGCTTGGTAAGAATTAATGCTTTATAAGTTGATGTGGTCAACCACGATCTATTATGATACACATAGGGTTATTAGTATGTTTAAGCAAAGCTCATAAGTTCTACACGTATCTAGCAATTAGCACGTGAACAAGTTGTTATATAATATTTCATTGTGTGGTTTTCATGCACATGTTTATAATATAACCCACGGCACGTCATATCATTTATACAATCATTGAACAAGTGCGAACACTATAAGTAGAAAGTTCGACAATTATAAGCTTATAAATCATGGATATCAAAATTCACTGAATTTAGGCTATTTTAGGAAGCTCGTTTACCATACCTACGAAGTTGCAAAAATTTATGATATTTTTATGTGACGTGCCTGCCCTTGTGTTAAACTTTTAAGGCCTAACACTTTACCAAAATATTTAGAAAAAAACATTTACTAAGCAGCAATCAGATTCATCACTTTCTGACTATAGATAACGGAAAAACTTATTTAAAATTCATCGATTACCCGATTGACTTGATTCTAATTGGAGATTCGTAAAGGCACATCTACTTTATAATTTGATGACCATACTCCAAGTATTCACCAAGATATGACATAAAACACAACACACAAATTCTGCAGAAAAATACAGCTTTGACCACTAAATCGAAATAATTCGTTTAAAATATCAAACGACATCTAAAAATTGTGTTTCCAATGCCATTAGAAGTGTATTTCGAAATATTACGTTTGGCACTCAAGAAAATTCAGTTTTCGTTATGTTATAACCCGGTTACAACTAGCTGAAGTTGGCTGTAACGTTCTAGCAGCTTCATGTTTTCAGTTCTTAACATTCTAAAGCGAGCTATTTTCGTTATGTTAACATATTTAGCAAATAAAACGATGCTTATACTTCACTTGCAGCAGGTTATCATTAAACTCATATTATTTATCACCAAAGCATCAAGAGCTATCTAGATCTAAACCCACAAACAATACACTAGTGACTAACCGAACCCTTAGTCGACTCAAGCATTATGTACACATGATCCTTATCCACTAAAAGCTACAAGTATCATTATAATCAGTGGGAACATGCTAAGAATACCCGAAACGTAGCCAAGATAGAAGAAGTTTCATACCAAAAAGCATGCATGAATCTATAAAATTAAACCTACAAGTCAAGACATGGTACCTAGAGGTGAAGTGAAAGTGCGATTGAGTCTTGCATCGACTTGTGGAGGGGCTCTTGGCCTGGTTTTGCATTGATAGAGAGGAGAAGAAAGGGAGCAGGTATCGCAGTTTGTAGGTTAGGGTTTGGGATTGTTATGAACGATGCATGCTATAATACGTAATATATATTGGTTATGTTGGGGCGGTTTGGGTTGAATGGCATACTTGGGCCGATAATATTCATTAAGGATAAGTGAAAGTGGGTTGGAGATTGGGCTGTAAACGGTTGAGGCAAAATGTGGGGGGGGGGGGGTGAGGCCGCACATGGAACAAGTATTGGCAGCATTGATTTTTGTTGCAACTTTAGTCTTTATCTTTTTTTTATGAGGATCTGCTTTCATCCATAGCTCAGGTACTAAGTTGTTTAACCTAGTTTTAAATGTGTGAATCCCTTTAAGAATAGTGAGAAGATCAAGATTACTTTTTAATATCAACGTTTCATTAATTGTTCAAAAGATTACAGTTCCTGAAACAATTTTGACAGGGCTTCGCCTTATTAGTCAGCAAAAATGTTATAGACAAATGAACACATGAAGTCTATTTATAGATTTTCTACTTTGTGTGAACTAGACTACCTTCGTACGAAGTGAATCACTTTCATACAAAGTTGACTAGCTACCTTCGGACGAAGTGAACATACATACATCAAAATCTAACATTAAGCCTTATTACATGACACAGACATGACCCAAAGACGTAGGCGATAGACATACTGCATCAACAAACTCTCCTTTGGATATTACTGCAGTCTTAGTCAGGCTTCAGTCTTCAAAATCGTCATAACATTAATCTTTTATCTTCCAAAAAGTTCTTCCTCGGCTTCCGACATTCTTCACTAGGAATCGATCTTTGATATGTCGCTGGTGCCCATTTCATACATTGAAATCTCTTGATCGAAGCTTTCTTTATCTTTTCGTCAACCTTTTCTTCTTTTCGCATCTGCTTCCTAAACTCTTTTCCTTACAATTCACGCCATTTTGACTTCCACATCTTGCCTGAATGAATACGATGTGCATAGCATACATTGATCACACCTTGGTATTGCATCGCTTGAACCTTTCTTTCGCTTTGAAACAAATCTTGTTGTAAAATAGGCATTCTATGTCTTTTTTCAGAACAATTAACCAGCCAAATAGGATCTAAAATCCTGATAGTCCTCCATATTCCTTCGGCTTTCAACAAAATCACTGCTTCACCTGTTTCAACATCATACTGCCACCACTTGAAGAACTCATTGAAATCTTGTTCAATCTTCATCAACAACATGTTCTTCATCGTGCGTGGTCGCTTCACAATTAGCATAACATCCTTTTCTTTCGTCACTGAATCGATCTTGATAATCTTCTTTGGAATAAGTCGCTTCCAGTTTAGAAATCCATGTGTAGCTTCAAATCTGATTACTTCCATAGTCTTTGATCGTTGAACTTCATCTGATAATTAATACATTTTGTCTAGCATAGTTCTTCAACATCCCACCACGGTAATGTCTGGATATCAGGCAAGTATCGGAAGTATTGAACTTTGAACTCCCTCTTTATAACGTAAAGATTCAACTTTGGTATCCAACCCCAGCTTAAAATATCCCCTAACGACTTGTCTTGATCTCATGTAAAGAACGCTAACAGTTGTCGGAAATTTCTTTCTTTGGGCAATTCTTTGAACCACGTCTTCTTTGCTTCAAGAATTTCTTCTTTAGATAGACGCTTTGGCGGATTTCCATCTCTCACCGTCTCCTCGACCTTTCTCTTTAACAAATCATTCATTTCTTTAGAAAACAACTCTTCAAATGTTGGGAAGTCATCTGTACCTTCACTGGTATATTTCATCGTTTCGTCATCAGAATCATTCTCCACGACAACATTATCACAATCATCTGCATCCTTGACATACCTAATCATCTGGCTTCGCAATGCTGATGTTATTCAGTTCATCTTCAAAATCAAATTCAAATGAATTTTCATCAACACCGAGCTTCTGAGCGATCTCTTCTTTAGTGTAGTTATGTATGAATTCTCCTTTTCAACAGCATGCTCTAAATAGATCATAACGTTTGAGAGAATTCCTGTATGCTCTGCGTCGTGAACAAGATCCTTAGTCTCTCCCTTACTTTGAGAATCTTCCTTCTGATTAACCTTATCATTCAGAAATGCATCATAGTCAAATGAATCATTCATCTTCTCTTATACCACCAAACCTGTACTCCCTGTGTATCATCATCGTCATCATCGTCTTTCTTTCCGTCACCACCACCAACATCATCATCATCATCATCATTTTGATCATCATCTTCTTGTTCTTCTTTTGTATTAACCACCACTAAATCTTTGATTAGCTTCTCTTTCTTTTCAGAAACATACGGAACATCAGTCACCGGTTCAAGTAATACATAGTTCACCAATGGCTCTTGTTCTAGCTCTTGCTCAATAGGCGTAATAATTAGGACTTCATCAATCTTTCCCTTACCCTTTCCTGCAGCTGTAGCCTCAGCTTTAGCTTTCCATGCCCTTTCGGTCGCTCGCTCTTTGACTTCCTCAATCTCTATAAAATCAAATTCAGCATCGAAATCAATACCCAGCTTCTTTTGTAAAACCTTCTGAAATAGATCAAACTTTCTATCTTTCCTTAATCTTTCAGCTTCAAAGTCTTCAATCAATCTTCGTAATCTTTCATTATCTAAGATAAGACTTTGAATCACAACTTCCAAACCCTTTCTGTCATTCTCCAGAAATTTGATCCTGTTTTCCAGCTCAGTAATCTTTTCATCGTTAAAGAAATCCATATCCGTATCTAGAAATTGATCACGAGTTCTAGTAGGTAAAGATCGTTTGTGTTGAGAAGATTGTGGAGTAGACTATTGTAGAATTGGTGGTGTTGGTTATTTCGGTGTAGATTGTGGTTGTTTTGTTGATAGCGGTTGTTGTACTTGTAGGGATGGTGGTCGTTGTGGTGATGTGGGCAGTGTTTGAATAACCACTATTTCAGTAACCACTTCAACCTCACGCGTCTCTTTCTCTTGACCTACTGGACCAGCACCAACAGTCGATGTCTTTAAATATTTTCTTCTAGCTTTCTTAACACATGGAGACCCTGTTGTCTTTTTCATAATATTAGTCGGTTTACCATTCACCCTCTTCTTAGCCTTCTTCGGCGGCACATAGGGCTGCTCGTCGTCATCAACTGTTTTCTTCTTTCTCTTAGAAGTTTGTTTCGGTTCAAGTATCCTTGGTGCAATCGGAGCTATTCTTGCAGAAATAGCTTCATCACTTACTATAGGAGTCTCATCCGAACTACATTCAGCTTCTTTGTCATGGTTAGAAGTAGTAGAATACACTTCTGTTTCAACATTTGTATCAACTTCAACGTGTACCTCCTCTTCCTCATCCGTATCTTCATCAACCAACATCGTTGTAGCCTTTTTAGATGCTCTCTTTCTCTGGGTAGCTGGCTTTTTCGGAGTTGTCTTTTTCTTCTTTTCTTCCTTCTCATACAAAAAGGCCCTTTTAGGAATATAATCAGCCAAGTGTTCCTCTTCATCGTTTTCGAAGTTGCTACCGTCATTTCTCCATCGATCCTTGGGCGGTATTTTATAATTTTTGTTTTTGATTGCTCCGAAAAACTTTTTCATGATAGGTTCGGTTGTTTACTTTAGATATTGATTATGACGGATCAGAGATAAACTCGACATATGTTCCAGTTTCAGCTCATCTTTTTCATTCTTCACAAGATTGGGGAATTCATAATTCAGCATCATCTACACGAATCTAAGATACTGTAGGAACTTCCCTTTCGTTATATTTCCTTTCATCTTTAAATAACCCTCGTGCCCACCAGACACGCCCCCGTGCCCACCATACTATAAGTTGTCTAAACGCTTCGTTACTGGCACTTTGGCCACGGGGCCGTGTCCACCAGGCACGCCCCCGTGCCCAATAGCCAGTAACATTAAAATTTTGTTGTTTCACCCCACTTTTTACATATTTAATCAAAACAAATCTTATTTGGAACACATTGAGGACAATGTGTAATTTAAGTGTGGGGGGGGGGGGTGTTAAAACCTTGAATCGTTTGTCCTTAAATCAAGCCTTACACAAAACTCGCATCCGCTAATCACCCCAAATATTTTTTTAAACAAATTTTCATTTTTTTACTTATCTTAGTTTAGTTTGGGAAAAATAAGTTCTAAAAATTATGTTTTATAAATTTATACATGATAGTGTCGTGATAAAAAGAACCAATTAAGAAAACTATAAAAAATGGGCATAACAAATCTTTGTAAAATTTGATTATATATACACTTTTACATTATAACCCTTTCCCACAAAAGTGAGTTTTTGAGCGTTTGCCGAGCATACAAAGTCATATCTATACTAGTTGCTCAACTTTCAATTTCTTGTGTCAAAAGCCCTTTTGGTTCTTACAAATCTAGAACTTGGCAAAGCAATACATTCCCAATCCTTACCGACACTAATCCAAGTAAGTAAATGATAGAGGCATTAAGATTATAACCCATTTTTTATTTTAAACTTTTATATTCCTTTTTATATCCCCCTAGTTAAACCCCTTTGAGCCTTACCACTTTAGTTTCTAAACCCGCAAAAATATAAACTTTTGCAAAAACAATCACCCACATCCAAAAAAAACATCTTTTTTATTTACACCCTTTATTTTAGCAAAAAATTTGGTTATAAAATTACGAAGAATGGCTTAGTTCCAACTTTGACTTAAAAAAATTGGTTAAAGTTTTTTCTCTAAGCCACAAAAGAATTCTAAAAACCCGAAACTTTTACGCTTTTCACCATTTTACCCAAAATTACCTACCCATAGCTAAAACCTACCCTTTTAAAGCCCTCTTGACATTTACAAAGATTAAAGTGACAAAGTAGGAGGTTTGATTGTTTGTCAAGCCTATAGTAGGCATAAGCACCACATCGGGTCCGAGCGATTTCACTTAAACATCTTCGGCAGAGTGTTGATGAGGTATGTAAATTTAACTAAATCAATAAAGATTGTAAATAAAACAAAAACAAAATAAATTCAGAACTTGGATTCCCGACACTCTAAAGATAAGCCCAAAAATTTCTCTTCTACCAATTCCGCTTGGGTGTGTAAGCCACATTATAGAGTTTTGCTTGAGGATAAGCAAAGATTCAAGTGTGAGGGTATTTGATGTGCGCAAAATACAACATTTAAATTACATCAAACGAGGCATAAAATAAACCATTTTTCGGTACTAGTTTGGAAAAAGCATGTTTCTTTGTTTACTTTTAAATTACAGAATCAAAAGAGCTTAAATGAACAAAAGAAGCAAATTAACAGCCAAAACCAACACAAATATAAAGAAGGAGGATTGACACGACTTGCCAAATCCCCATTCACATCCAAAAAAACAAAAATAACGAGGACAAAAGCTTAGACACGGGGCCGTGCCCACCAGGCATGGGGCCATGGCCAGTCAAAAATTCTCCACATAAAGAGACAACAACAACAGACAACCAACACGGGGTCGTACCAAGTCAACATGGGCTCGTGGCAACTTTAAGATTTGCAGAATCTGGGATAGTACAACAAGTACACTGACCATGGGGTCGTGCTCTGTCACCACGCGGCGTGTTAGACCTGACATCTGCAGTTAATGAAGGGAGAGAAAAAGCCCACCTCGGGGCCCTGGTCGCCTTCTGTTTCCAACTATAAATAGATGTGCTTGGTTCATAAGAAAGGCAACCCTTGGCAAACCACTTCTCTCACACTTGCTATCAGTCCACCACCACTACAACACCAACACCCAACACTATCATCCATCTTTCATCTTTTAGAGTGTGTAGTAGTCTCGGGATCCAAGATTGATCGTAAGAGTTCTTGTCAAACAAGGTCATTCTAAATCTCTTACATCACTTGGTGAAGACATGTCTTTTATATATTACTTTTGATTTCCAATCTTTGGCAACTTTTTATTTGGGTATGTATTAATGACTTTAATAATTAGTTTTTTATATTGAAAGCGAACTTTATTTAAACATTTCTTCGTGTTTCGTTGATTCACACATTTGTGTCTTTACTATCTATATAAAGCGTGTTAACTACCTGGTAGGGGGTTAGAAGGGTGTTTGGGTAAAGTTCTTGTCTTGTTTAGTGTATAGATCCTACGAGGACTTGGTTCAAGCTTATTAGGACTTCCCTTAAGGCAGATAGCATCAAATCGGGGGAAGTAAGAACGGCTTGAACCCTTTATAAATAAACTACTATTAATACTTTACTCGGCATGCGGGACTGTGTCCCTGCTAACTCAGACCAACATGGCCGAAGGTAACGTCGCCTTCACAAGAGGGGCCTACCACTTTTCGCATTAATAACTTACTTAATTATCTTTCAATATTCCACCTTGCGGGACTGTATCCTTGCTAACTCAGACCAATAGGTTGAAGGTAACGTCGCCTTCACAAAGGGGCCTACTAGTATAACTATGATAATCTCTTAAAATGCCTAAAGTGTGAAAATCATCAAAGGATATGTAAAAGAGGAGTCTAAACCAAGTGATTCTTTCTTGTCTATTTGTTTTCCTTTTTATTTACGTTTTTACTTTTATATCTTTTAAAATTTCAGAACTTTAATCAACAATTTGGTTAGATTAAACGTTAACGATAAGCTGGTGTTAAAAGCTCTTTGTGTCCTTGGACGACCTCGGTATCTTACCATCACTATACTATGTCCACAATGGGTATACTTGCCCTAACGAGTGTAGAGTGGTAGTATTGTATCGTGTTTTATAAATTTAATGTTTGATCTACGAGTAAAAAAACCTAAAATATAAAAAAATTTATAATCCGCTCGCAGCATGTTAGTACACATAATCTTTAGTGTTTGAAGCACTGATGTTATTTAACTCTTCTTCAAAATCGAAATTAAATGAACTCTCGTCAACACCCAACATTTCTGCAATTTCCTCCTTGGTGTAATTATGAACAAATTCACCTTTTTTGACACCATGTTCCAAGTAGAAAACTCTAGGCTTTGGCAAATCAAGAACAACCGATATAGGTGCAGCTATGAGAATTCCTGATTGCTTCCATCATTTACCGAGTCCTTCGTCTCCCCTGTCTCTGAGAACCATCTTCTTCATTCACATTATCAATAAAGTATGTATCATAATCAAATGACTCATTCAGCTTAGCATCTACAACTTTCACTCCTGTACCACCCTGCGTGTTGTCATCGTCATCACCTTTGTCGTCGTCATCTTTTTTGTCATTTCCACTGACATCGTCATCATCATTTTCATCATAACCATCAACCTCTTCATCTATCTCAGCTTTCATCTTTTTCTTCTCCAAGTATTTTTGTTTCGCTGAAACTCTAGAAACATCAACAGGTTCTCCAACCAGCACATAGTTAATTAATGGTTCAACTTCAATTTCAAGCTCAGTGGGAATAATCATAGGGATTTAATCTATCTTTCCTTTTCCTTTACCCATGGCTGCAGCTTTAGCTTCTGCTTTCTTTGCCCGTTCAGCAACTTTAGCTTTTGCCTCTTTAATTTCTAACAAATCGAATTCTTCATCAAAGTCAATACCCAATTTCTTTGATAATTCTTTCTAGAACAAATCAAACTTTTTATCATTTCTCAATCTCTCAGCTTCATACTCTTCAACCAACCTTCTTAATCTTTCATTTTCGGAAAGAAAACTTGTTAACACAGCTTCTAACTTCTTTCTATCATCTTCAAGATACTTGATTTTGCTTTCTAACTCTACAATCTTTGTATCGTTAAAGAAATCTCCATCTAATCCTCTTTCAAACTGATTTTAAGGAATTTCACCAAAATCATCTGTTGGCAAAGATTGACGTCTTTGAGTAGATTGTAGAGTTCTTTATTGTACAGGAGGTGTTGGCTGCTTCGATGTTGAAGATGGTTGTGGTGGTGTAACATTTTGTGGTGATGGTGGAATAACATGTGGTGATGTAGGTGGTTGTTGTGGTGGTGACGGTAGTAGCTTCCAGCTCAGGTGTTTTCCTGGCCCTTTTATACTTTTGACAAGCTTTCTTTGCAGTAGGAGACCCTGTTATTTTCTTCTGAATATCTGAAGGCTTGCTTTCAACACATTTCACTTCTTTGTCGGCCTTTCAGATGTCTCCTCCGGAGCAGTAAGAACATAGGTAACATCATCATCTCTAACCTCCTTACGTTTACATTGTTACTTTCACAATTCAGCTCTTTCTTTCTCTGTTGCTTTTCCAAATCAACACTGTCATCTGAACTTTCTTCATTATCACCTTCAAACGCTTATTTTTCAACATCAGCAACAATCTTCGTAACATTCAAATCATCATGATCTTGATCTTGATGTGATGTAGCAGAGAAAACATCGTCATGTACATTCACGTTCTCATCAGCAGGCTTATTTACTGGTACTTCTTCTTCAAATTGTTCATCAATGAGCATAGTTTGTGTAGTTGCACGTTTACGTGTCTGAGCAGGCTTCTTCTTAGGAGTTGAACGCTTTTTTTTCTTCTCCTCTTTCTTAAACCAACTACTCCTCCTTGGAACAAAACCATCTAATCGTTCTTCCTCATCATTCTCGGTGTTGCTCTTATCTTTCCTCCACTTGCCCTTTGGCGGTGCAACATACTTTTTCTTTTTAATGACTCCAAAAAATTTCTTTGCAATAGGCTCAGAGTCTTGCTTCAGATATAGATTTGATCTAATCAAAGTCTCTTTATCCATATGAACTAACTTCAATTTATCGTCTTCTTCTTTCGCCAAGTTCGGAAACAGATAGTCTAGCATCATTTGAATAAATCTCGGATACTGCCAGAACTTTTCTTTTGATATATTCTCCACCATTTGATCAAAAATAACTTTCGCGAAGTTGTAAGGTAAATTTAAGCTCAAGGCAGCAATCATACACGTTTGGTAGTCTAGTATAACGTCAAAACCTCCCTTCCTGTGACTAAGTGCATGAATAACAGAGTGAGCAAAGTATTTGTATGGCCTCCCCTAAACCTGTCTTACTGAAATTTGTTGCGTTGACGTAACCTTTATAACCAATTCTGAAGAAACAACTCTTTACCATACGTTCAGGGTATCTAGTAGGATCAACATCTTTATCCTTGAAGCCTAACACTCATTAGCTCTTATGTGATCTTGACTTTAAATTATTCATTTCCGATCTTTAAGTTAAACTACATAAGTTATTCTAATCTAAATTACTCTAATCTAGACAGTAAGTTTTAAATTTATAAACTTAGACTCTACCTAAACCTAAACCACATAAGTTTTAAAACCAGCTAAAACTTGATATGATAAAGTGGTTTAATTAAAACTAACTAAATTACTCTAATCTAGACACTAAGTTTTAAATTTATAAACCTAGACTCTACCTAAACCTAAACTTAACTACCTAAACCTAAATCACACAACCGACAAGTGTACCGGTCATTGTATTATAACTTACGTAAGTCCGAGTATCGAACCCACAAGACTCTCTAATTACATTTACTAGACTAGAGTCTTGACCGACTGACACGACTAAATTTATTTTATATTTTGAGGGGGGGGGTTTCTAAATATCATAAATTGTAATAAAAATTAATTAAACTAATTAAAACAAAAACTAAGACGTCACTTAGACGGGATTTGAGATCAGTGATGCCGAATAACTACCCTAGGTTGGAATCCCAATTGATATAGTATGGTTTCTATCGGATGCTAATGTGTTATAGAACCGGAATCTTTAAATACTAAACCCTAAGAGAAACCGAACAGGACCCCCGACCATTCTTAATAAAACACCTATGGAACTCTAAAAGGCTGCTAAGACTACCGGTTTATTAGACTCCTCTACGGTTATCTAATTATCTAGAAAAGTGCCATAATGTGACTAACTACCTATCAGTTGGAAGTCTAAGGCAACCAAAGAACTTGATTTAACTCGGTAAGCAAATAATGAAATGTGAACTAAGGGGATCTTCTCTCAAAGTATCTATTCCTAGCAATCTAACACTAAAGACAGACCAACAACCTCTTACCTCTCGGCTATCAAGATTGGTAGAATACTTAACCCTATTCAAAACTTAATCAAAGTTTCTACAGAACTCGTACACAATTAACCGTAAACTAGTCACTAACACACAGTCCATGACCTAACTAGCATTCATACATGGAAGACATCCACAAAAACGCAAGTGAAACATGTAAGCAGATTTAAACAAGATTAAATACACATGCACATTAAATCATTATTCCAAAGTTTACTACTTTTCATGATAAAACCATAAAACACATTAACATCTAATAAAAATCCATAATTAAATCAAGAGTTAATCGCAACCTAGATAGACTAAGAAATTTAGCCAAGAAACATAGTCTTAAAAACAATAAAACAAGATTTAAATTCAGAATTCATTGACATAAGAACAAAGAAACTAGAAAATAAAAGAAACTGAATATCAAAACTCGTTAATCCCTTGACTTCCAAGCTTCTATCTTCGATCCAAATAATTCCCCAGCTTAATTTCTTGCAAAAAGATCCCTCTCAATTCGTCCAGCAGCTATCTCTCCTTTTCTTCTGTTATACGAACTCCCTTCGTATTATATTTTTTCTCTTCGTAACAGGGGTTCTTTATATTATGCCAGCCGCCTTTCTTTTAGTATTGTATTTGGACTCCCCAAAAAAATATTCGCCCAGCTCCTCCAATATTCTTTGCAATTGCCGTCCAATTAAGTGGGCCTCTCACGACTTCTAATTAATGGGCTGCTTCACAATTAAACACGGACTCACAAAATTTTTCAACCGATTTGTCCAATTAAGATTCTTTTAATTTTGATAACCTGTGAAGCAAAGAAAACAATACTAATTAAATTTGTTATCAATAAATTAATAGCTTTCAAGAATTCATTTACTCACAATTATGATATTATCTTTATTGGAATGGAATTCTACGACACTTTTAAAAAACAAAGTAAACTAATTTAATGCTTGTTATTAACCATCTTTTAACTCAATCTCTTTAAACCTTTAAAATCCAAATACGAATCAACTATAATTAGAGTTTGATAAAAACCACCATTAATCGACTCAAAATTATAGTAATATTTATATAAAAATTTGTATAATTTAAAGCATGTCAAATATCCTCACAAATATATTTTTTCGTCCCTGAAAAACTTCGCAATGGAATCATAATCAAGATAATATTCGATCTCAAATCAGATTATTTAATTACAAATCAAGCATATGTTAACTTACGTTTGAAAGTATAAAATCCCCTTAAAGTCAACTCCGGTTCCTAGGCCCTTATCATGTTTATTTATGTTCAAGTTCGGTTAATCAACCTAGGGTCTCACACTATAGAGTCACAGTTCCACCTAATCCTGCCTCAAGCTTATGAAATAAAAGGAACAATCAATTGGCTATTTCCTAAGCGTTTTATACCAAAACTCAAAAAATTTAAAATCATCTTTTTTCTTTCTCATTTTTTCATAAGCATTAGACTCTTTTGCATACCTAACGAGATTGTCTTAACTAGAGTCACCATCCCCGAAAGCAACAATGTGAGCTTCGGTAATTTTGCATTTTTCTTTTTAACTCAACCTAGAGGCAATCTAAATTTAGAGTCACCATCCCCAATAAAGATTACAAAGGCCTCGTCTTTTTATCAATCTAGCTCAATATTCAATAGTGCACATTTTTTTCTTTTGATAAAAAGTTCTAAGACTTTTAGCTTATAACGGTATTCCTTATACTATTATTGACGGTTTCGGCTTTACTATTTCTCCTAGATGAGTACCCACCAGTATCCTAACATTAATTATTTTAGCTCAAAGAAAACTAAAAACCGCAAGAGCCTACCCACATATCCCAAATCAGACACGTGCTCAACTTATTATACTCATATTATTATTATTTGAGAACCGAACATATCAACTATACTATAATTTCCTGTATTTATTTCAAACTCTAAAACAGGGACATTTTCTGATTCTATTTTTTTGGATTTTTGAATTTTTTGTAGTTTTTATGACTCAAAACTAACTCAACTTAACCCTACGACTCTATGTCCCATTCTCACACTTAAACTTTACATTGCCCTCAATGTAGGATGGAAACCGACTCAAAAGACAAAAATAAATAAGAAATAAAAGACAAAGGGCAAATCGGAAAGGACTTAGCTGGTTATAGAACAAATATGCTCCAAAACTCTCGTCCAATCCAGCTCCGATGTATAGCATTTCGGTCGTGATCGGCTTTAAACACGCTAAATTAGCTAAATTAAACCCTAAGTTAAACAGCTAAGCCGACGGATGTGCTAAATTTATACACTAAGTTTTAAATTTATAAACCTAGACTCTATCTAAACTAAAAACACAACCGATAAGTGTACCGGTCATTGTAGTATAACTTATGTAAGTCCAAGTAAAATTAACCTAATTGAAAGTAGTTTAATTAAAACCAACTAAAATTAACATAATTAAGTCCGATCTTTACTTGATGTGCTAAAAGTAGTTTAATTAGAACCAACTAAAATTAACCTAATTTAGACTCAAACTAATACTCTAGACTCTCTAAGACTCGACTAAACTACTAACTGGCAAGTGAACCGATCAACTCTAGTAAAACTAAGCAAGTCTGGATATCGAACCCATGAGACTCTATTAACTACGCTAACGACTCTATCTCTAGACTAAGACTGACATACACATAACTAATTGTATTATTGTTTGGGGGAGGGGGTACTAAAAATCTTGAAACTGCAATTAAATTAAAAACTAATTAACTAGATTAACTAAGACGGACTCGAGACGTAGGTTTGAACTCAGTTGTGATGAAAGACTACATAGGTTGGAATCCCACTTACTATCAAAAGGCTTTTTATCGGATACTAATATGATTTGGATCCAGGATCTTATGATGCCAATCCTAAGAGAAACCAAACAGGACCCCCAACCTTTCTCGGGAAGACACCTATGGAACTCTAACGGATTGTTACGCCTACCGGTTAACTAGACCCCCTTTCGGTTATCTATTTTCTAGAAAAGTGCCCTAAAGTGACTAACTACCTCTTAGCAGAAAGTCTAAGGAAACTAAGAAATTAATTTGGTTTAAAAGACTAGATAGTGGCAAGGCAACTAAAATCGGCTTTTCTCAAAACCTAATCCTAGCAATTTACCAAGCTAGACCTATTAACAACCTAGCACTTCTCAGCAACTAAGGTTAGTAGAATACCTACACCGAATTAACTCTTGAATACCGTTTCTAAGGTTTATTGGCCAATTCACCAAAAGATTACCCAAACGCAAGGACCCGATAATCAACACAAATTCCTTATATGAAAGACATTCAACATAATTCATGTGAAACAGATAAATAATCATAAATCAAGTGTAAATACGCAAACTCACCAAATCAAGGAACCAAAGTCTTTTATTTTACTAGAAAATCCAAATTCAACATTAATATCCAATAAAAATCAAATCTTTAACAAAGGTTTCATCCTAACCTAGGTAGTTCAAAGCAATTAGCCAAGAATCATTGTCATAGAAATTAAAACAATCATCTGAAAAACAGAATTCATTGACAAGATATTAAAAACAAGGAAAAAATGATGAAACGGGAAGACAAAACCCGTAAATCTTCACTCTCGATGCTTCCAACTGCTACCAAATGATTCCGAGGCGTCCTAAGCTTCAAAACCGTGTAGAAAAAAGCTTCCAAATTCGACTTTGATCTCCCGAATTCGTCTAGGGTTAAGTTTGGACGAACTCTAACTATTTATACCTTTCTGTCATCAAAACCTCACCCAACTACGAATTATTCTGATTAAACATGTCTCTCGCGCCCCGCGAGAGGAATGGATCCATCTGTCACGCCCCGTGACCGTATTCAAATTCAACAAATGTCAAACACCCTCTCGCACCCCGCGAGAAGATCAATAAAGGGTGTGCGAGAGGATCAATAAAGGGTCTCGCTGTCACACCCCAACCGATGGCGGAAACATCAGGATGAGACGAAAACGAGATTGCTCATTGCTCACAACGCTAACTAAATGACAATATTTAATTAAATCCAAATTTCATTTCACAACATTGTCAATACAACATGAAGCAATACAATAAGTTCATAAAACATAACAAAATTTGGTACAACATTTATAAATCTAACTTCTAAAATGTGTGTATCTAAATCCTTGCTATTTTGATTTCATAGCATCATCTCCTTCAACCTGTAACATGTTTTAAAATAAAGTCAATGCAAAAGCAAAGGCGAGTACACAAGTTTAAGCATAGCATACGTATACGAATAAAGTTTTAACAATCCTCATGGCAACCAAATCTATACAAGAGCAATATCAAGGCATGCAATACAAATAATCAAACCCTTAACGCAATCATGATGTTTTAACATGACCTCACGAATAACACGATGGAGGTGGATGCGTGAATTCCTATAGCGCTAAGCATGTCAAACGAAGGCTAAAAATAGTTCATGACTAAAGCATAGCATAACGAATATCACAGACAAGCAACAAGTATACGATTCAAGTAGTCATGTGTATAGGATTGTTTGTGCGTTTCATAAAGTTTAAGTGTTTGTGATTTTTGTATATGGAAACATGTTACACCCAATAAGTGATATAAACAAAAGTGGGTCGAGTGTACTCATAGTATTGCTAAGTCTTCTTTGGAAATACCGCGACGAGTTGATCAGTGGGAGAAAAGGGGACACTGAAGTCACCTTAACGACAAACGAATGGGTATAAGTAAACGGAAATTATGACAGAGGATTTGATTTGAAGTGGATTGAACGTATATATGTATAACATAGTCTATACGACGATTCTAGGTTTGAATTTATTAATATGTTATAGGAATGCTGTCAAAATAATAAGTAAATATATATACCTTTGAATTCAATGTGTTATCTCTAGTTGTCGACTATAAAGTATATACATATACATCTTTCACTACAGTCGTAATGGTAGTACATATCTCGTCGTTAAATAAATCTATTTTGTCGAAACATATAACTCATATGTATCTTGTCAAAAAAAGTAATATATATATATACATATATATCTATATATGTTGTAGTAGCGAAATATATTTGTCGAAAGGAAGTATTAGATATATTTATATGTTTTGTCAAAACGTGTAATGTATACATACATATATGTTGTCGAAAAAGTCTAATAAGTAAAAATATATATCTTGTCGCTCGTTATATTTTAGTAGATACGTTTCTTCGATAAGCTTACTAAATATATATATATATTTCATGTCGAAAGATATGATTAAATAAGTATATACGTTTTGTCGATAAAGTATCATGTATAATATATTTTGTCGTATAATAAATTAAATAAATATATAACTTGTCAAAAATTGGGCAGAGTTTCCTCTTGTTTTTTGGACAATCCCGACAAGCAATTTGTCGATTATATGTTTTCAAAACACACCAAAAGCAATACAATATGTGTTTATATTTATATTTTATATTTCAAGTTATAAAAGTTCAGTCTCGTTATTTAGATAATCATGAACATGAATAATATGAACAAAAGAGTCGTTAAGCTTATATCACATCTCCTGTCGGGTTTGACCCGAGCTTTGACCAGATCTGACCGGGTTTGACCCGAACTTCGAAGCCGAGCACGAATCTGAACCGAGAGACCCAGGCCGTCATTTTGACCTGAACCGAGCTCGTGTTAGACTCAAACCGAAACAAGACTGAAACGGAACCAACATATTAAATCTGTACCTGAACTGAGACTGAGCCGAGTGACACCAACTGAACCGAGTCGGACCGAGTTTCTCCCAGAATAACTGAGACTGGAGCCGAAACATTACCCGGACCCAAAAGAGTGAACCTGAAAGC
Organism: Scalesia atractyloides; assembly: GCA_947069175.1. Lineage (NCBI taxonomy): Eukaryota > Viridiplantae > Streptophyta > Magnoliopsida > Asterales > Asteraceae > Scalesia > Scalesia atractyloides. Next base: position 71,580,009 of record CAMTDV010000023.1, read on the forward strand.
TGAGCTGAGATTAAGCAGAACTGAATCCACCACGAACCGAGACACGAGCTACACCTGAACCGACAACCCGAGCCGAAAGCCAATCTGAACAGAAACGAGCCGATCGAAATCAGAATTTAACCATCAATTTGATAATGAGTTAACTTGAAACGGAATACGAACCGAGTGAGACACGCCCCTGAACCGAGGCTTGAGTTGAGACCCGAACCAACCCGAATCTGAAAGAGGACCTGAACCACTCCGAATCACCTTTCCGCCGCCGCTGCTTGTTCGATGGGAATGCCGCCGCAGCGCCGTTGCAGCTGCCGCTGCTTGATTGACGCGCCGCCACCCCAAGGTGGCCAGCGGCATTGTTGCAGAGGGAGAGACGAGGAGGGAGAAAGAGGGGGGGCGCTGTTGTTGCGGTGGTTGGTGAGTGTGAGACGGTCGGCGGCCGTCGCAAGTGTGAGGGAGTAGGGGCCGAGAGGATGGTAGTCTGCCGGAATCGCGGCGCCGGAGAACCGCCGGAAAAGCGGCTCCGGTCGCCGGAGTAGAGAGGGAAGGTGAGTGTGTGGCTGAAAGTTTAGTGGGGGCTAGGGTTTTCAAGTGTTTAAGTAGATTAAATAGGTAGGATTAGTGTGGGGGTTGGGCCTAAAGTCGCTAACCTAATTTAGCGTTTCAAGGCCCGTTCCTGCACCCGTGTATATAAAAAGGTCGGGTAACGCCGTATTTTATTTATTATTATTATTATTATATTATTATATATATATATATAATATAAATACGAGTCGTTACAGTCTCCCCTCCTTTAGGAAATTTCGTCCCGAAATTTATTCAAGAGGGAGACTCGAAAGGAATGGCTAAATTATGAAGGTTAACGATCAAGACTTGGAGTTCTGGATACATGAGGGATAGCTTGAAATATAGAGCATCGAAGAGTTACGTTTGCAAAAAGAGGTTGCTTAACTATAGTGTTTTGAGGCATCAAGCATAAGTAAGACTGTAAGTGTGTGTATAGACGAGTGGTTTAAACGAGTTTGATTAACTCAAGAATGAGTTAACCTAAGAAGGGAAGCTTTCGTATGAAATGGTATACAGCTTGATGGAAAACGTGGTTCTTCCGTAGGTTGTAATAGAGTTTTATCAGTTTTGAAGAGCATTGATAAAGCTCGTTTGTAGAGAGTTGCGTATTGTGTGAGGTGAGAGTGTTAAGTATTTTGAAATAGACGGTTCCGGTGGTAACGACCAACTAGGCGTGTTCGCACCTAGACGAGAATGAGAGGTAGTTTTAAAGTAAGAGAGCGTTTAGGGTTTGAATGTTTAAATCAATAAATCTGTAAACAAGAGGGTACAAATACAAGGATACGTGGAATACCGGAGACGTGAGAGTGAATGTTTGATCTAATAAACGAATACGAATATAAGAATGGCATAAGTACATGAACAACGAATACGTTGCGTTAGGGATGAAGTCTCGTCGTGGATAATCAGGTATCACGCACTTAGCATTGCAGTTGTGAGTTGTTTAAAGTTTGCATATTAGGTCTTACTATGGGTCTGTAAGACACCGAATTTCTCATGGCACGTTTTACGAAAGTTTGGCAACATGGTGAAACACTTATATATAGGAAGTACCAGTGGCGTATCCACCACGTTTTGGCCATGTCGTGACAGTTCCGTTATTCGATGCAATGTTGCGTTCCGTGTCTTACCATACACGGTAGTACACTCTATGGTTCTCATGCGCTTATCGCTATAATCCCGTGTGCACCCGTGATTATACCGATCGTCGCATGATCCACATAGCTTGTATTAGCGGCGTATGGATTAAGGTGTTCATAAATTCTGAAAATGCGTTTGTGTGCGTGTAAGAATGTAGTGTGTAAGCATGTTTGCGTGTAATTAAGCATGTGGCCTACGTAAGCGAATCCCTCGGGTTTCGCTCGCGTATAGGCATAAATGTATGAATATGAGTATGATCACAAGTATGAGTATAAGCATGGATATAGGGTGTGGATGCATGAATGCAAATATAAGTATAAGTATGAATGAGAGCACGTATGTTCGTGAATATGATTATGGGTATAATTATGAACGCCAACAAGTGTAACAGACGATAATTGTGCGTATGATATGAATTGAATGCTACGAATTTATTTACATAAAATAGTCGAGAGATCAGGGTATGTAAAACGAATGATATGATTAAAATGTCATGCAACAGTTGACTAACCCATGTACGAGGATACGCTTGTATTGTTGTTAGAGCAAAACTTTGAGGTTATCGCTTCTAAAATAGGCTTAAGTTTAACTTAGAATATAGGATCTAGTTTGTGAATATAAAGGAATATAAAGTACTTATCGATTATGTGTTACGTATTTTGTAATGGACGGGAGTGCTACCACTGTTTTAGGGGAATTTAAGTAGGTCGAAAATGGTTGGTCTTCATAAAGTTTTCTTGCCTACGTGTTTTGAAACTGATGTGACATTTTGGGAGGTGTGATAAGGTCTTAAAATAGTAAGTTCGCATTGTTTTCAAAGGATATAAGAGATTTGAAATTTAGTGGTGCTTGTGAAACGTTGACCCTTGAGAGGAAATCCGTGTTAATTGATTTAATGACCGATGTAAAACGTTTAGCAAAATGTTTTCTTAATCGCGATCAGAGATTTAGAGGGTGTTTGGGGTTGAGTTTTGAAAATAGTTTATGCATTTTGAATAATCAGAATCAGATAATTAGCTGTAACAAAACGTGCTGCAGAAAGATAGCGTTTGGATTTGATTATGTTGTTTGATATCCCAAAAACCAGATAATCAACTATTTGAGTGTTTGATAAATATATATATATTTCATGTCGAAAGATATGATTAAATAAGTATATACATTTTGTCGATAAAGTATCATGTATAATATATTTTGTCGTATAATAAAATTAAATAAATATATAACTTGTCAAAAATTGGGCAGAGTTTCCTCTTGTTTTTTGGACAATCCCGACAAGCAATTTGTCGATTATATGTTTTCAAAACGCACCAAAAGCAATACAATATGTGTTTATATTTATATTTTATATTTTATATTTCAAGTTATAAAAGTTCAGTCTCGTATTTAGATAACATGAACATGAATAATATGAACAAAAGAGTCGTTAAGCTTATATCACATCTCCTGTCGGGTTTGACCCGAGCTTTGACCAGATCTGACCGGGGTTTGACCCGAACTTCGAAGCCGAGCACGAATCTGAACCGAGAGACCCAGGCCGTCATTTTGACCTGAACCGACTCAAACCGAAACAAGACTGAAACGGAACCAACATATTAAATCTGTACCTGAACCGAGACTGAGCCGAGTGACACCAACTGAACCGAGTCGGACGAGTTTCTCCCAGAATAACTGAGACTGGAGCCGAAGCAAATTTCCCGGACCTGAAAGAGTTAACCTGAAAGCTGAGCTGAGATTAAGCAGAACCCGAATCCACCACGAACCGAGACCCGAGCTACACCTGAACCGACAACCCGAGCCGAAAGCCAATCTGAACAGAAACGAGCCGAAAGCCAATCTGAACAGAAACGAGCCGATCGAAATCAGAATTTAACTATCAATTTGATAATGAGTTAACCTGAAACGGAATACGAACCGAGTGAGACACGCACCTGAACCGAGGCTTGAGTTGAGACCTGAACCAATCCGAATCTGAAAGAGGACATGAACCACTCCGAATCACCTTTCCGCCGCAGCTACTTGTTCGATGGGAACGCCGCCGCAGCGCCGTTGCGGCTGCCACTGCTTGATTGACGCGCCGCCACCCCAAGGTGGCCGGCGGCATTATTGCAGAGGGAGAGACGAGGAGGGAGAAAGAGGGGGCGCTGTTGTTGCGGTGGTTGGTGAGTGTGAGACGGTCGGCGGCCGTCGCAAGTGTGAGGGAGCAGGGGCCGAGAGGATGGTAGTCTGCCGGAATCGCGCGCCGGAGAACCGCCGGAAAAGCGGCTCCGGTCGCCGGAGTAGAGAGGGAAGGTGAATGTGTGGTTGAAAGTTTAGTGGGGGCTAGGGTTTTCAAGTGTTTAAGTAGATTAAATAGGTAGGATTAGTGTGGGTGTTGGGCCTAAAGCTTGCTAACGTAATTTAGCGTTTCAAGGCCCGTTCTTGCACCCGTGTATATAAAAAGGTCGGGTAAAGCCGTATTTTATTTATTTATTTATTTATTATTATTATATATTATTTTTATATATATATAAAATACGAGTCTTTACACTCGCAGCCCGCCAGAGACTTCAATTCCTGGATTTCTGTGCCGTTTCTTCCCTCGAACCTTCTGTTACGTTCCGGTACTTGGTTTTTCCATATCTTAGCTCGTTTTCTGCCCTTTTCAGCTGTTTCTATCAACCAAGAACTGCAAACATAACCGAATCAAAAGTATATACATTCTAACTAAAAACGAAACTAAAACTAACGGAAATCATACAAACTATACATGATAAATAGATGTATTTTACAATATGTCGAATATCCCCACACTTATTCTTTTTTTGTCCCCGAAAAAGAATTATGCAAATGGAATCATAGTCAAATCAAATGCCCAGGTTCAAAAGCTTAGGTCATTTAGTAACATTAAGACATGTGTTAACCGCGATTACGAATATACGTGTTCACTTAAACCCAAACCCGGTTCCGAGCACTTATCATGCAATATAAGTTCAAGTTCGGTCAATCTACCTAGGGTCTCACACTAAAAGCCGCAGTTTCACCTAATCTCGCTTCAAGCTCATAGAACAAAAGGAACGAATCATTTGACCCATTTCCTAACCGTGTTATACCAAAATCAAGAGAATTTAACATCAGTTCTTTCACTATTTTTTTTCTTTATTTTCTTTGAGCACTAGACTTTGCATACCTAACCTAGAGGCTGTCTCAACCAGAGTCACCTTCCCTTTAGAGCGACAACCTAGAGTGATTCTCAATCAGAGTCACCATCCCCAAGGGAGATTCCATGGGCCTCGTCCTTTTTTTCTTTTAATCTAGCTCAATTTATTTTTTTTCCTTTTTTTGATAAAAAAATCTAATAATTTTAGCTTATAACGACATTCCTTACTCTATTTTTGCCGTTTCGACTTCCCCACTTTTCCTAGATGAGTACCACTAGTAAACAGACAATTAAGGTATATTAATATCAAAGGAACCTAGAAATTGAATTGGGCCTACTCAGACATCCCATGCTAGACACAAGCTCAACTTTATTAAACTCATATTATTATTATTTGAAACCCGAACAAAACCCGACTTTTCTATCATTTTCCGTCTTTATTGGCAAACTTCTAAAACAAGAGACATTTTATAATCTTTCAATTTTTTTTGAATTTTTAAAATTTTTCTATTTTTTTCAAAAAAAAATTTTCTGACTTTTTATAACTCAACTAACTACACTAACAACTGTGACTCAAGTATCCCGTCCCCATACTTAAAATTTGCATTGTCCCTAATGTAAGGATGAAAACACGACACAATACTAACTAAAAAATAAATGCTAAATAAAATATACAAAATATACAAGTGAGACGACTTAGCTGATATGCGAGACTGTCAATGTGTAACATAAAAATAGATAATAGTGTCTAAACCAACCAACATAGACAAACATCATCAACCAACCGGACCCAACCAACCAGTTCAAAGTATTCAAAACAAGTACATACCAGAAAGTTCAAAGTATAGCTCCTAGAACTGTTGCTGCATCCCCACACTAGTCTTCTTCTTTCTCCTCGGATCCCTGAAATACCTGGTATGGCTGAACACCCTCCATACCACTCGGTCCCGACTAAGCTGACTGCGGAAAGTAAGACAGAATACGCATGTTCAGATTCTCCATCATGTACCTCATACCGTCCTCAAGACGTCTCTGACCCTGCTCATGAATCCTCCTACTCTCATGCATCACATCCCTAACACTGCCAATCAACTCCTGCATATACCCATGCATCTGACCAAACCCCATCTCCATCCAATCATAAAGTGAGTCCAATGTGAGTGGATCCGGTCGAGGCTGTGCTAAAGGATACTATCTACCTTGTAACTCAGCTCGAGTCACCGACCTTTGATAGCGCGTAGGAATACAGACTGCATAGATGCTGCAGCATCAGTACCAGCGATGGCTGGACCTGTGGACCCGACCTAATGGGCTCCCAAGTAACCGGCTCGGTCAGTGTTAGAATACCCGCAGCCTGTAAATCCTTCACACTCATCAAACAAGGATCTGGCCCCTCTCTCAACTTATCTCTCTCACATCTATTAAACACACCCAAACTCTTAGCAATCCATGTCACATACGAGCCATAGTAAATAGGAGCCCCGGTCCACCTCTCGAAAGCCTCTTCATCGACCACGCTAACATACTAGCAAGATTCGCGGGCCTCTTCTCAACCATATACATCAAACAGAACAAACTAACCTGATTCACCTTGTTATCACCCTGTGCTCGGCCCACTAAGTAGCTTCCAGAATCTTATGCATAACCTATAAACCGGATCAATAATGTTGGAGGCTACTAAACTAGCCGAGTATGGGACGGTGGAAATAGTACCCCAAAACCTCGCTAACTCACCTGTTTGCAAACTGTACAAAGGTTTCTTCACAAACACACCCCTCAGAATAGTGAAAAATCCTGTGACTGTGCCTCCTCCTGAGTATAAAACTGTGTAGCAACGCAAACTGAGGCATAGTCATCTCGTATACCTGCCTGCCCAAAGAAAATGATACTACATCTTTCTGCCCATTATTACCCTGCTTGTACTCAAACATGGCATGAAACTCCAGAGTTAGCTCCTTATATTGACGAGCATCACAATCTAGTGCAATCCTAAACTTAGAAACTCCAGAGTTAGCTCCTTATATTGACGAGCATCAATCCTAAACTTTGTAACATTTGTCAAAAACGGGTTTTCCAAACCCGCTCCGTTTGTAATCCAATATCAAGTTATAAATGTTTTGTTGCGTATTTATGTCTATTTTTATTTTTAATGATACATAATTAATAAACAAACTAAACTATAAAAGTTATAATTGATAAAAAGTAAAAATAAAATAATTAAAAAGGAAATGAGGCTGCCGGGACTCGAACCCGGGTTAGCCGGAAAGGAACTCAAAGCTTTATCACAAATACACATAACCACTCCGCCACTTGTTGTTTTCTGTCAACTCTAGGAAACAAATAAATCTTATAAACAAACATAAATCAACCGGTTACGCCAACTGTAACTGAAATCGGTCACCAAACGTCCAAAGACGTTTGATTACTCGCGGTTCACTGAGTTTAACCGATACACCGACAATTCCAATCAATTTTGCTTTGAATGAAACTTGAATTCGGGAGTGAATCGGTTTAATAACCGAAAACTTTCAATTCTTGGATTACTTCAATCTTTGTCCTCTCTCGCGACTCAAAAACACTCTGCAAACCTCCAATTACATTTCCGCACAACTTTCAGTTCGCCGGAGAAGCTTTTTGGGCTAGCCGGACTTTCGCCGGAAAACCGTATTCTCTATCAAAACGGTAAGTCTTTCAATTCCTTCGTGGTCTATCAATTGTTAAGCTATTGCTGACTCAAACCTTTCAATTGAAATCAAATTCAGACGTCGTTATCGGATAATTCCTGCTCGCCGGAAAATCTCTGAAAGTTCTTATCTTCCGCTGTAAAACGGTATGGACATTCAAACACTCTGTTAACGCTTGTTTAGCACTTCAATTCCACGATTAGCTAATCAAAACGTTTAATTTGTTCGCTCAGTTGAAGTTCATAAAAACAGAGCCGACGCCTTGCCTGAATTCTGAGTTAAATCTTTCTTCCGGTATGTTTGCTTCCAACACCGTCTATGTCATTTCATTTTAGTCTTATGAATGTTGTTAATCGTTTTAAAACTAGAAACAGTTGGGTAAATTGCTGTCTGTAAAAATTAGCGAAGAAGATGAACTGTGTTAACATTATAAGGATAATTAAAATCGGTATTTTAAACGGGTTAGACACACAGTCCAGCGGTGGACTGTGTGCAAACAATATGCACACGCCGCGAGTTCGATCCCTGATACACACACCCTCTCTGTAATAAGGATGTTTTATTTTTCTAACTGAACCGGATTAACTTCCGTTAGTTGTTAAGTATAATAAAAATCTATATATTAACCAAGTTAGACACACAGTCCAGCGGTGGACTGTGTGTAACGTTAAAGCACAGGTCCCGGGTTCGAGACCTGTTAGTGACACCGGTTCGATGATTTAAAATATTTTTGAAAATAAAAGAATTTTGAATAAACTGAGTTAGTATATAAGTATAATTAAAAATAGAATTATTTCGGGTTAGACACGTAGCTCAGTTGGTAGAGCTGCGTGCACGCGTACGGGAGGTCTCGGGTTCGAGCCTCACCCGGCGCATACAATTACATAAAATCGGTCAACAAGTCAAACGGTCAACGGCCAATGCAAAAGTCAACATATTTTTATATTTTTATTTATTTAATTTAATTTAAAAATCAATTAGAAATACTTAAAAATAATGTTTTTAAAGTTAGGAAATAGCCTTAAACTCACAAAAATATATCTAAAAATCCCATTAAAATTATCAATAAAAATCCACTCATTTACTATATTTTCCGTTATTATTTAGGTTAGTTAATACTCGTTGTTCAATCCTTCCAACTCGTGCGCATCTCATCACCTCCAACCAAACGCACCCAATGTGAGTGAATCTTTACAAATTCCCCGTTTTAATCACGTTTTTGGGGTGTATCATGTGCCTTGCCATTTATTATATTTAAATCATTGTGCATACATCATATCATGAACAAATGTGTATTCAGCTTGTTTCAACTGTTGGTGTGATTATTGTTAGATTTAATTTATTATGTTCAGTACATGCAATTTCATAGGCCGCCGCTCCCCATTACATTATGAGCGTTGAGCATGTTCCCCATTACATTATGAGCGTGAACCTGGCGTGCCAACATACGATCGGCTTCATTTGATTGAGCCTTGATCGCACAGACATTTATCATTTTCAGTACATGCAATACGATCGGCTCCGTTTGATTGAGCCTTGATCGCACAGTTTCATTCATGTTATATATTTATGCAAGTTGATATGTTATTGTATGCTGTTAGTATGTTATTGTATGTTAGTATATTATTGTATGTTATAGTTGTGGTTGTTATTGTTACTGATTGATTATTTACATTTGCTCACTTATGATTATGCACAAATTTTTCCTTGATAAAATAACAAGAAAATCAATAATAAATGTTTATCTAATAAGGTTCACTCGCCAACTTATGTTGACCCAAAAACCCCCATTTTTACACATGATACAGGTGAACCAGCTGCAGCAAGAAACACATAGGATTGGCCTAGAAGAATAAAATGATTTAGAGCTTGGAATTGTTTAGTTGGTTATTTTTCTTTGTATTTGTATGGACATGTTTGGATTATTTTGAATGTAATTTTGACTTTAATAAATATGAAACATATTAGTAAATATCATGAGCTTTGGTGATAACCCAATTATGCCCCGACTCTTATTCCGCTGCGGGTCGGGGTGTGACAAACTTATCCCCCAACAAATGCTCGATCTTATCCCTCTGATCCAGATGGTCCAACATATCTCAGTCAATCCTCCTGAACGGTAACAAATCTACCGTAATCAGATCACCCAACCTAGCATACTCATCCAAATCAAGATGAAACTACAACAACGGGCTATCCCTAAGCTTCGTGCTCCTCCCATGAGGAATGACAGGATCTGCACGATATTGGATTTTTCTTTTCCCAAAATTTGGTGTAGGTTGGTTCTCGGCTGGGTCTCCCTACGGATGGCAGCAGGTCCTCTCTTCTTCTTTCGCGGTCTGCTCGATGATCCTTCGCCTGACATTCTGCAAAACCATTCAATTCAAAAGTGCAAAGAAAAGCAGATCATTAGAACACAAACTAGTTATGGTATTTTTGATTTTTTTATTTTTTAATAATTAAACGGAAATGACCGTATAACATTTCATTCGTGGTCGTTACCAGAAAAGGACAATTTACAAAATACATTTGGGTGCCCATTAGGGAATAATACCGATTTTAGACCAAATCTTACCCGAATGGAGATTGAGTACGGGCAAGCGGTCTTAGATTCATAAACGCATACCATAACTAACACAACCCAAAGACAACCTAAGACTCGATCAAGACGCTAAAGACATGACCAACACACAAACTAGACTCAAACTATACCGCCTCATAACCTAGACTCAATGTACACTACCTCCTATCGGCACTTTAATTGTCATCAATTAATACCCACGTGCCTAAACAAACCAACAATGAGTCCCAAATCAACCAAGGTTCAAAATTTTAATGTGTCCACAGCGGATAAGGGTTAAAAATTCTGCTCCAAATTCCATTTTATACCAAAAATCACCAACCCAAATCCCCAAACTTAATGTCTAACCATTCCCAAACCGAACCATCTGTAAAACACAACCATTGTAAGCCCAAACCAACCCATCCGCAACCTGCATTCAGCCTTACTACCCAAACTATCCCAACCACAACCTCAAACATACTCAAAACAAACCTACACTAGACCTAAACAAAACCCAACACCTAAACATGCAACCAAACTAACTGAAAACTGAAATACACGGACTCAAAGTACAAAAATTGCAGGAAATACATACCTTGGAGTCGATCCATGCAACAAGAACTAAGAAATTCAGTGTAAAGTTTCCGAACCCTGGAATCTCGTGTTTGGTGGTGGAAGATGTGAAATTGATGGTGGAAATCGTGTGTGGTATGATGTGGTGAAGTGGTGGTGGAAGTAGAAGGTGAAAGGAGGCTGATTATGGTGGTTTTTGGTGGTGATGTATGGTAGCTGTCGAGAGGAAAGAAAGAGGTTAGGGTAAAAATGTGCATAAAATTGGCTATAAGGCCTGTTGTCACGAATCGGTTGTCTCTCACGGGCCGCAACAAGCTTAGGCCCGGTCTCGCGCCCCGCGACCATGTGAAGAATGACCTGGGCCATAATGCCCTCTGGTGGGCCGCGACAGGAAGGATATGGTCTCTCGCAGGTGGCGAGAGCTCGTGATAGGAAGGATATGGTCTCTCGTAGGTGGCGAGAGCTCGCGACAGGAAGGATAGGGTCTCTCGCGGGTGGTGAGAGCCCCTTTTAATCAGAATGTTTCTTAAGATTGGTGGGTTTATGCCTTAGAAATTTTAACTGTTAACCAAACCTTCCCAAATCCTTTGTAAACCCTTTTTAAGACATGAAAACTTACCTTGACTCTGATTCTTCGTCAAATACGGCTCCGTGATGGTGAGAATTCCTACAAAATATGCAATGACACAAAAACACAAAACAAAAACTATGAATAACGACCATTAGCGACCCGAAAAACATGAAACAAATACCAATACTAACTATACAAACTCTACACTTGAGTTTTCACTCAAGACTCTAGACGGTGGTATGAAGGGGGACTTCGAGAGGAGTTTCCTCCGTCTCGATGTGTTTGATAGGACCTCCTAAGTAATGTTTCAACCTATAGCCATTCACTTTCCAAGTACCTCCGTCGGCTTCATCTTGCAAATCTACCGTACTGTACGGAAACACTTCCTTAACTAAGTATGGCCCCGTCCACTTCGATTTTAGCTTACCAGCAAACAATTTCAACCTCGAGTTATATAAAAGCCCCCTTACCACTGGCCTTAAACTCTTTCAACCCCTTCAAATTCCTATCATGCAACGCCTTCGTCTTTTCCTTAATACTCCAAGAACATTCATACGCCGCATCCCTAAGTGCTTCCAACTCGTGAATTTGGAAATATCGTTTTCTAGCCGTTTCGATAAGATCTAAAATAACGGTTTTAAGAGCCCAAAGCGCTCAGTGCTCTAATTCTACGGGAAGATGACACGCCTTGCCATACACAATCATAAATGGAGTGGTCCCTAGAGGTGTTTTGTAAGCGGTTCCAAACGCCCACAACGCGTTATCAATCTTAACCGACCAATCTTTCCGAATCTTTCCAACCGTTTTATCTAAGATTCTCTTCACCCCTTGATTCACATTTTCAACTTGACCGCTAGTTTGAGGGTGGTACGCGGTGGAAAAACGATGAGTGACCCCGTAGCATGCTAATACCTTTTCCATCACGGTATTAAAAAAGTGAGTGCCATGGTCACTTATGATGGCTCAAGGTGTACCGAAACGCGTGAACAACTTTTTAAGGAATCTCACCACCACTGGGGCGTCATTTGTACGTAAAGATTGAGCTTCAACCACTTAGAGACATAATCTATCGCCACGATGAAGTACCTATTTCCAATAGAAACGGAGGAAGGTCCCATGAAGTCGATGCCCCACACATCAAAGATTTCAAGAATTTGGATTAGGTTTCGGGGCATCTCATCCTTGGATGAGATATTGCTGGTACGTTGGCAAGCATCACATCTCCTAACAAACTCTAGAGCATCCTAACTACCGAAGGCCAATAGAAATCACAATCGAAAACTTTTTGGGCGAAACGTGTGGATCATATTGACCCCCTGTCAATCCCTCATGAACTTGCTTAAGGATCTCTAACCCCTCTTCTCTCGGTACACACCTCCTAAGGATCCTATCCCCTCATATCCTAAAGAGATATGGGTCATCCCATATGTACCTCCTAACATCCCTAAAGAACTTCTTCTTCTGTTGGGTGGTCATACCCTTCAACTCCACCCCATTTGCAAGGTAATTTGCCAAATCCGTAAACCATGGCATGCCTTCCTTCTCCGCAACAATAACCTCAACCGACTCGTGAGGGAATCTATCACCTATTGCCTCCTCACGAATCTCCCCTCTACACGGATCCTCTAATCATGAAAGATGATCGGCTGCAACATTCTCCGCTCCCTTCTTATCCTTGATTTCTATGTCAAACCCGGAAAGTAGGAGGATCCATCGTATGAGATGAGGCTTAGCGTCTTTCTTTTGTAAGAGATAGCGCAAAGCCGAATGATTAGTGAAAATGATGGTCTTTGATAACACGAGGTATGAACGGAACTTATCGAATGCAAACACTACAGTTAGAAGTTCCTTCTCGGTGGTGGTGTAGTTCTCTTGGGCATCATTGAGGGTTTTGCTAGCATAATAGATCGGGTGGAAATGATTCCCTCGTCTTTGCCCTAAAACCGCACCGACTGCGTAATCACTCACGTCACACATGAGCTCAAATGGCAAGCTCCAGTCGGGCGAGACAAGAATGGGGGCACTCACAAGTTTCTCTTTCAAGAATTCAAAAGCTTTAAGACACTCCTCGTCAAAGAAAAAAGGAGCGTCCTTCTCAAGAAGTCGGGTCATGGGGCATGTGATTTTAGAGAAGTCCTTAATAAAACGCTGGTAGAAACCCGTATTACCAAGAAAGCTACGGATGGATTTTACACTCGTCGGTGGCGGAAGCCTACTAATGGTATCTATCTTAGCTCGATCTACCTCTATACCTGCTCGGGAAATTTTATGACCTAAGACAATCCCCTCCGTCACCATGAAGTGACACGTCTCCCAATTAAGCATTAACTTCATCTCCACACACCACTTCAACATCCCCTCAAGATTACTAAGACACTGATCGAATGAATTGCCATAAACCAAAAAGTCATCCATAAAAACTTCCATGGAACTCTCGATCATATCCTAGAAAATGGCAACCATACACCGCTGAAAAGTTGCCGGAGCGTTACATAATCTAAATGGCATGCGTCAGTACGCGTATGTGCCATATTGACATGTAAAGGTTGTCTTCTCTTGATCCTACGGTGCGATGGGGATTTGGAAGTAACCGAAAACCCGTCGAGGAAACAATAAAATTGTTGTCCCACCAGGCGCTCTAGCATTTGATCGATGAAAGGAAGCGGAAAATGATTTTTCTGGATGCCATCATTTAATCTTCGATAATCAATACACACTCGCCAACCAGTGACCGTACGTGATGGGATGAGTTCGTTTTTCTCATTCATAACAACTGTCATCCCCCCTTCTTCGAGACGACTTGAGTTGGCCTCACCCAAGAAGAATCAGAAATTGGGTATATCAACCGGCCTCTAACAACTTCAGCACCTCTTTCTTGACCACTTCTTGCATGTTTGGGTTGAGGCGCTTTGAGGTTGCACCACTGGCTTATATCCATCATCCATAAGAATCTGATGGGCGCAAAAAGTGGGGCTTATCCCTTATATCTGACAACCTCCATGCAATGGCCTCTTTGTGTTCTCTCAACACATCAATCAACCTCACTTTCTCCTCCTCCGTCAACTTAGAAGAAATAATGACGGGGAAACTCGAACTCTCTGCTAGAAAAAGCATACTCTATGTGTGAAGGAAGGACCTTAAGCTCTAAAGGGGCCGAAGTATCTACGGGACTACTCCCCCTCTCCTCACTGATCTCACAAAGCTCCAACATTTCAGGAACCCAAAGTGGGTCCTCTTCTTCCTCTTCCTCTTCAACCTCCTCGTCGACTACCCCTCACTCACTAAATCGGCTCCACTAATGTACTCAAGACAATGATCCACGCACAAAATGAATGAGTTTAGAAAGTAAACGGAATGATAAGGACTACTATCATCATCTCTACCCATTGGATGTTGCATTAACCTAGCAATCTCGAATGTACGAGCGTGGAGTGTGATCTTACCGTCATAGACATCTATGAGTGTCTTTGCGGTACGTAGAAACGAACGACCTAATATGATGGGTACTCTCTCGTCGACTTCCATATCTAGGATAACGAAATCGACAGGGAAAACGAACCTATCTACCTTTACTAATAGGTTCACTATGACTCCATGAGGATATTTGACCGAACGGTTGGCCAAGGACAATGACATGTGCATGGGAGTGAGCTCTCCTAGACCTAGCTTTTCATAAAGAGAGAATGTCATTAAGTTGATGTTGGCACCAAATGAGCAGGAGTGATTTAACCACCAAAGAGATATGGAATGGTGAAGATGCCCAGGCCAGTTAGTTTCTCCGGTAATGTATTCAAAATCACCACGGAACAACCCCCGGTTAATGGGACAATTGAAATCTCCCCCAGCTTGTCCTTACGCTTAAGAAGGTCTTTAAAGAACTTGGCGTATTTTGGCATGTATGAAGTGCCTCAATGAATAGGAGATTAATCTTGAGCTGTGTGAACATGTCAAGGAAATTTCCGTATTCCTTAGCATATTTTTGTTGCTTAAGATGAGCGCGGTAGGGTATGAGTGAATGATCTATGTGTGGTGATGGCCTAACCTATATTGGCCTATTCTCTACCCTACTCTAAACTTGGGATTCACGGTTTGGTACGGTAGTTTCTAGGTCTAGCCTATTTTGCACCCTTACCGGAGCCTCCATCTTTATCTCTTCGTCTACTAACTCCTCATCCTCTTCGACCTCAACTTCCTCTCTAACTACCTCTCCTAGACTCTCACCACTACAAGTGGTGATCGCTTTTGCATGTTGCTTCACCGGATTGGTTCGAGTGTCACCCAAGAACTAACCATGTGGTTGTTCTTGCAATTGCTTAGCAATACCACCGATGGGCCTCTAAAGATCTAAGAGTGCGAATTGCTTATTCTTCATGAGAAGATCCTGATTCTTTAAGAGATAATCATGTTCCGCTAACGTTTTCTGAGTGACCAGGTCCTTAACTACTAATTGAGATAGAAGTTTCTCAATCCTATCCAAACTACCTCCTGAACCCCCACACCTAGTCTAACCCTCTTGGTTTGGACCCCACTATTGAACTGACCCTTGAACCTGAACTACCAAACTGACCTTGCTGACCTGAACCCCCACGAGAGTAATGACCCGGCCCCCTGATTTGATATTCACCTGATTGGAAACCTGGGGGGTTACCGGAAGAATGGAAGTTAGTATTATATTATTAAACGGGTTAGTGGGACCTTGGGTTTGACCAGTGATGAACTCGACTTGCTCTAGAGTGAGCATTGGACACTATACCGTGACCCCCCTACAAACCTCACACTTATCTCCTTAGCCTTCAGATCTTGGATCTCTTTACTCACCTCTTTCCTAAAGGTATCTAAGGCAACAACTACCGTTGTTTCCAAGCTAACTTGGTGTACCCCTCGAGTGGTTGAGGAAGTACTACACACAGGAATGCAATTCCTGGTAGTAGCTCGATAATCAGTTTCAGAATATGTGAAACTCTCGCATAGATCATTGCACTCGGCCACTGTTTTCTTACCCATAAGTTGGCCTCCTGTAGAAGTGTCAAAGCGGGCTCGGGAGTGAGATCGTTGTACAATATTTCTCTACAAGTGCCCATTCAGATAAACCGTGTTGAGAGCAACGAGAAAGTAGGGTTTGGAAACACTCCCAGGTTAAGTGGTAGGGCTCGTCAGGTTCCATCCAAAATGAAAGGATCGATTACGAAGGTGAGATGCTTTGGTGGGTGGAAAGTATTTAGCAAGGAAAACATCTTGAAGGCCAACCCATGTGGTCAAGGTGTTCGGTGGTTCCGAGTCAAGCCAGATGGCTGCTCGACGACTAGTGGGAATGGGAATACCTGAAGGAAACGGGATTCATTGCCAGCACCTTCCATATTGAATGAACAACAGAGGCGGGTGAGGCGGTTAATGTGAGCTGGGGCATCCACATCATCACGACCGTAAAATTCGCATGAGTTAGTGATAACGGTCATGATGTAGGACGAGATTTGCCAATATTTGTCATTATTCATTGCGGAAAGGGTGATGGGTGAATTCGCACCGGTGAAACCGGTGGTTTCTTGTTGGTAAACAGTTTGATTGTTGGCCATTTGGACAGCGGGTGACAGACTCGAATGACGGGAAGGCGGTAGGGAGTTATGGGGTGACGACTTTGGTATGAAGTCAAAGCTCGGTGGTTTAGATGGAAGGGTAGAGTTAGAAAAGGTGGAAGATGAAGATGAAGAAGTACTAACCTTTGATGAAGAAGAGGAGAAGGGAGATTTGTCCGTTGGCGGCTTTGGTGGCGGTCTTTGCGAACGTGTATGGGGCATCCACTACAAAACTGAGAAGAAACAAGTAAGAAGACTCTAACGAATGACTCGACAAATATAAAAGAAACTAACTACTATTTAGACTCATAGGACTCAAATAAACAAATAGCACGTATGATGTCAATTAAGCCCAAATAAAGTAATTAACGCAATTGCCAAAGAGTCCCCCAGCAACGGCGCCAAAAACTTGATGTGCTAAAAGTAGTTTAACTAAAGCCAACTAAAATTAACCTAATTTAGACTCAAAGTAATACTCTAGACTCTCTAAGACTCGACTAAACTACTAATCAGCAAGTGAACAGATCGACTCTACTAAAGCTAAGCAAGTTCAGATATCGAACCCATGAGACTCTATTAACTACGCTAACGACTCTATCTAGACTAAGATTGACACGGACATAACTAATTGTATTATTGTTTGGGGTTTAATAGACAAGATAGTGGCATGCAACTAAAATCGGCTTTTCTTAAAACCTAATCCTAGCAATTTACCAAGCTAGACCTATTAACAACCTAGCACTTCTCAGCAACTAAGGTTAGAAGAATACCTACACCGAATTAACTCTTGAATACCGTTTCTAAGGTTTATTGGCCAATTCACCAAAAGATTACCCAAACCCGTAAGGACCCGATAATCAACACAAATTCGTTATATGAAAGATATTCCACAGAATTCATGTGAAACAGATAAACA
The DNA here is from genome assembly GCA_947069175.1 of Scalesia atractyloides. Taxonomy (NCBI): domain Eukaryota; kingdom Viridiplantae; phylum Streptophyta; class Magnoliopsida; order Asterales; family Asteraceae; genus Scalesia; species Scalesia atractyloides. The sequence continues at coordinate 71,597,729 of CAMTDV010000023.1, forward strand.
ATCATAAATCAAGTGTGAATACGCAAACACACTAAATCCAGAAACCGAAGTCTTTTATTTTACTAGAAAATCCAAATTCAACATTAATATCCAATAAAAATCAAATCTTTATCAAAGGTTTCATCCTAACCTAGGTAGTTCAAAGCAATTAGCCAAGAATCATTGTCATAGAAAATAAAACAATCATCTTAAAAACAGAATTCATTGACAAGATATTAAAATCAAGGAAAACAATGATGAAACGGGAAGGCAAAACCCGTAAATCTTCACTCTCGATGCTTCCAACTCCGATCGAATGATTCCGAGGCATCCTAAGTTTCAAAACCGTGTACAAAAAGCTTCCAAGTTCGACCTTGATCTCCCGAATTCGTCTAGGGTTAAGTTTGGATGAACTCTAACTATTTATACCTTTCTGTCATCAAAACCTCGCCCAACTACAAATTATTCTCATTAAACATGCCTCTCGCGCCCCGCGAGAGGAATGGCTACATCTGTCGCACCCCGCGAGAGGAATGGCTACATCTGTCGTGCCCCGTGACCTTATCCAAATTCAATAAACGTCAAACACCCTCTCGAACCCCCACGAGAGGATCAATCTAGGGTCTCGCGGCCCGCCAGAGAATTCAGTTCCTGGATTACCGTGCCATTTCATCCCTCAAACCTTCAGTTACGTTCTGGTACTTGATTTTTCCAAATCTTAGCTTGTTTTCTGCCCTTTTCAGCTGTTTCTATCAACTGAGACCTACAAAACATAACTGAATCAAAAGTGTATACTTTTTAACTAAAAAAGAAACTAAAACTAATGAAAATCATACAAACTATACATGATAAATAGATGTATTTTGCGATACATCAGCTGCCTTGACCTAACCTTTATAATCCATCCTGAAGAAACAACCCTTTACCATTCATTCAGGGTATCGAGTAGGATCAAATCTTTATCCTTGAAGTCTAACACCCTCTTAATTAGCTCTTCTGTGATCTTGACTTCAAATTCTTCATTTCCAATCTTTACCACTTAATGTATCGCTCTTGGTTCAGGAACAAACCTTGCAGCATTCCAAAAATGTTCGATATGTGACTAATACACTTTGTGTTGATGTGTCAACGCCTTCTTGATTGGTAAGCGATCCATAAAATCTAAACTAGACTTGAAAGGTGCAATTTATGGTATTTCCTTATCCAAAACACAACAAATGTTATGAATTGGCTCAAACTGTGTCTTCTTTTCCTACAAAAACATAACGACGACACTTAGAAAATTTTGACAATCATGACAAACAGTTAGTGCAAAGTGACTTGGTGCAAAGTAACATTCGTGTGAAGTGGGTATAAGTGGCTTCGTACGAAGCGAGGTAACAATTTTTACCAAATATACATGTCCACTTCATGCAAGGTTGTTCTCAAATTTTAGTAGTTTCACTTTATGCAAAGTGAATAACTCACTTTGTACGAAGTGACTTCCACTTCGTTCAAAAACACTAGTTTTACCATAACATCAAATTGATCATTTTTCATGAAATTGATGATTCCTAACAACTCTACCAGCACCGATTTACATATATACATGTTCAATTTTAATTTTGGCCAGCTAGATTTTCCTTCATCTACGTTTTAAGATTCAAATAGCCTAACAAATCCAATTACGGTCCAAATCGAGTCCTATAACCTTCACCATTGTAAAAGGTGTGCTAATCAACGTCCCCAATGTAAATTTTAGTAGCACTTCATCTTAGATCGTGCAAATCGCTCAAAGGAATCTCAGATCGCACAAGGAAGTTGTAACATGAAATGATTGTCTTCATGCGATCTGGCCCTAATATAGTGCAGGTTCTCACTTCGTACGAAGTGACTCACGTCATGCGGAGTGCATCCAGTTCGTGCGGAGTGGATATCAATTCATGCAAAGCGACATGCAACATTTCAAAATTTCAACTTATTCGATCATTTTATCAGTTTTAACAATCCACTCAGTTGACCAAGTATAAGTTAATGACCCTAGTTAACTGATTTGTCTAGCAAGTCCAAGTTAATGACCTTGGTTGAACACTTTATGAAAAAACTGATGTTTTCAGGCAATTTTAAGTTTCAAATTAATGAACTTTTTATCATTTCAAAACATTTTCTGATTTATATAAGCTCCTAACCCGTTGTCTTCTAGATTTTCTCAGCAACCAACATCTTTGGACTTTGAAGATCTGCTTTCCATCATCGGTAGTCGAAACTAAGATAAAAATAAAATCTTTTTGATTTTTCCAATGTTTATGCTAAAACACACTAAAAATCTTTTTGGGTTTTTCTAGAAAGAAACGTAACAACTATGTACAAACATATTTGCAAACATATTTTTGTGAGTTAATGAGGATCATATCAGTTTTTGAGACAAATCACTAGTACCGTTGATCTTGAAAACTTTACGTCTTAAATAAATTCACTTAGATTGTCAGTATGCTGATCCACTTAAACCTATACACATTTCTCAATTGCTCCGAGATATGTTAATTAGATGTATTAGAACTTGACTTAACTGTGTTTCCCACCTCATAATATACTCCCGTATTAAGATCCCCTAGATTTCGTCTTACAGGTGAATATATATAACTGATATCTGTATCTGGGTTGTGCAAGACCTTGAAAGCTCAGGTTAGTACCACCGTAAAGACAAAGAGATGAAGGCTCGACTTAAAAGTGGTGTTCCAAATTTTGGAATCTTTTACTGCAATTGTTAAATCTTTCGGTACTTTCAATTTTGTGCAGTTTACGGGTTTAAAAGCAAAAGTATTCTTCAAGTTCTAGGCCATTGATGACGCAAAATCAGAAGAACTTGTATAATACCCCAGATACCAATTATCTATAAAGACTTAGTATCTCAGAATCCGACAATCTCTCAAACAAAATTTCGGTGTACTAAGACCATATATCCGAGCGATGTTAATACACTAATTAAGAAGTTTTTCTTTATGTTTATATCTCAGAAACAATCTATTGGATATGCGTAGCCTATTGGCACATCATCAGTGAGACTTGTTTAAACATTTTGACACTACATTTCCTTAGCATACTGTGATAGTCCACTGATATATTATCATTTTCTCTTTTACACAAAAACTCTTTTTGTCTTTTCATGTTTTTGTACATTTTAAAATTTTATACGTTTTTGTATTTTCTAGAACATTTCTCCCGCTAAAATCAAAAAAATATTTTTGGATTTTTGTTTTTAAAGAAAGAAATTCTAAAGACTAAATTCTTTGACAAGATGAGGATCACGTCAACTCGTTATCCACCTCAAATTCAACCTCCTCTAAAATCCCCCTAATGTCAGATTTTTTCAACCTGTTAGGTTTCCAAAGATATCTGAATGTAGCTCTATCAAAAGCTTTGGTGTAAAAATCTGCCTTTTCATCATGTAGATCTTTTCAATTCTAACAACTTTTTCTCATACAATCATGGATCATAAATGGTGTCGAATTTCAATATGTTTAGTTTTAGAGAGTTGAACCGGGTTTTTAGTTATATTTATGGTAGCTTCGTTATCTACATATGTAGGCGTATCAAGAAACAACAATCCATAGTCTCTTATCTGTTGTTGTATCTACAAGATCTGGGAACAACTGGAAGCTGAAACGCATTCTGTTTCGCAAGTAGTGAAGCGACCGTGGTTTGCTTCTTGCATTGCCACGTTAATAATGATGTCCCAAAGAACTTGCAACCAACAGTTGTAGATTTAGCATTTAAACGACAACATCCGAAATTAGAATTAGAATATCCAGCGAGGTTGAAATCATCCTTCCGCGGATACTACAAGCCGGTGCTTGGGCAACCCTTCAAATATCGAAGAATCTTCTTGACTATCAGCATGTGAGACACTCGTGGACTTGATTGATATCGGGCGCAAAGGCATGCCGGATACATGATATTCGGCCTTGATGCTATGAGGTACATCAAAGATCCAATCATTGATCGATATAAGGTCTCATCAATCTTCATTCATGGTAAATCTAGTCTGATGCTATGATTAAGTGCCAATGGAGTAGAAAATGGTTTGACATATCAAGTTTCTCCAATACATTGTGCACATACTTCGTCTAATGGATGAAGATTCCATCAGGTAACTGATCGACCTAAAGTCCCAAGAAGAACTTCATTTCACCCATTGAAGTCATTTCGAATTTCTTTTTCATGACTTTATCAAAGTCTTTACACAGCTCATCATTTTTCAAACCAAAGATTATGATATCCACATAGATTTGTATGATAATCAGATGTCCATCTATTTCCCATGTAAAGAGGGTACTATCTATTGTTACTCTGGTGAAACCGATCTCCAGAATATGTTGAGAAAGCATCTCATACCAGGCTCTCGGGGCCCAGTGTAAACCGTATAACGCCTTATCTAGTAGGTAAACCTTCTCTTCGTGTATCGGATCTACAAACCCCAACGGCTGTCCAGCGTACACCTCCTATTTTACCTTCGCGTATACACCTTGAAACCTTTCCATGACGCTAACCCAGGGAATATGCAGATAACTTCTAATTGTGTGACAGGAGCGTAGACATCTGTGTAATCAATGCCCTGTTGCTGATGAAAACCTTGGACTACGAGACGAGCTTTATTGTGTACCACCCCTCCTTTATCATCTCGTTTACACTTGAAGACCCATTTTGTACTAATTGACTTTTGATTATCTAGTTAGTCGACAAGCTTCCAGGCTCCAAGTTTTCAAATTGTTGAAGCTCTTCCTTCATTGCGTTTAACCAACTTTCTTCATTAAGCGCGTCTTTGTGCGATTTAGGCTCAACCTGTGAAATAAAACAACTATATGAGCATGCTTCTTGAATAGGTGTAACTTTAGCATAAAAACATCTAAGATCCTTATTGATCCGATTTCTCGTTTTTACTCTAGTCTGCAACTCTCCAATAATATTCTTCGATGGGTGGTGTGACAACGTCCTCGGCATAACCTCATTAGTGGCACTCACTTCATTCTCTAGATTCGTAATATTCTATTCAGCAACTTGATTACCTGTGGATGGTCCATTCCGGTTGATTGGACCCGCATATTGATTGAGTAAACTTGTAATCTGCTCTAAGCCTTCATCAGAAGTGGATCCTCCATTATCATAAGTTGGCTCACCATCATAATAGAATCATCTGATTGATCAAAAGTGGGTGCTGTATTGTTCACGTCTGGTTCGACTACGGGTTCTTATTGTGTGTTGCTCAGACCTGCTTTAGAATCATTTGTGTGAACATGTGATTGTGAAATCACCATTGGTCTGGGAACATGTTTTTTAGCAAACGATTGTTTTTGCTGATATAGCAATAGAAGCTCCTCTTCGGTAGGTTCATTCGGCAATTCAAAAGAATCCCACGAACTCTCATAGTTAAACAACCAAGGATCAACAGGTTTATATGTAGGTGACATGTATTTCTGGCAGTCAACATATTGAGCAAGAATACCCGGTTTATGCTAGGGAGAAATACTCTTCTCAAAGGACTAGCATATCCCATGAAAAACCCCTCTAGATATTTAGCTCCGAATTTACCATCCGGGTCAATAACTGTGCACGGAGATCCAAACAGTTCTAAACACTCAAAATTTGGTTTTCGCTGATTAAGCAAGTCTAATCATGTCTTCTTGTGAGCCTTGACTGTTAATACTCGATTAAGCTTGTAACAAGCAGAGGAAACCGCTTCACTCCAAAAGCTGACATGCAATTTAGAGTAGGCGAGCATTGTACGTGCTATTTCAATAAGAGTTCGATTCTTTCGTTCAGCTACTCCATTCTGTTGTGGAGTATTGGTTTATAGAAGGATCCTTGGTTTATACAGATGAACCCTATGGTTTATAGCAAGTTTTACATTTGGGTACTAACTTATTATTTTAACAGGTTCATGTCTTTTATTTTAATTTTGTAACGAGTTTGGGTATTAACGTCAAATCTAGTTAACGTTTTTGTTAAATAAAGATAAATGACTAATATACCCTTATAAACATAAAGGGCCATTTATGGGTGGATGAGGGTGTATATTTAGTTTTAGAGGTTACATAAACGGCCCCTCAATTTGAAATATAGTATATTACATAAATAGCCCTTTATGTTTATAAGGGTATATTAGTCATTTCATCTTAATTTAACAAAAAGGTTAACTGGATTTGATGTTAATACCCAAACTCATTACAAAATAAAAATCACAGGACCTGAACCTGTTAAAAAAATAAGCTAGTACCCAAAGGCGAAACTTGCTATAAACCGCAGGGTTCATATGTGTAATTAACTCTTCCAGAAATAGAACCCATGAAAATCTTGAGTAGTCGTCAGTCACAACAAGGCAATATAGATCACCAAATATACTTTTGACGTTAACTAGCCCAAATAGATCCATATGTAACCTATTTAGTGGCAGCTTGATCGAGTTTAGGAGTTTCTTAGATGAGATTTCTTGTGATGCTTGACCTTTTTACAGCTAATACAATCATCACTCAAGTGGAAACTCTTAAGATTCACACCCTCCACCAGATTGTTGTGCACCAGATAATTCATCTTTCGTAAATGGATATGTCTCATCTTTCGATGCCATCAGATCAATTCTTTTTCTATGGCCTTTGATAGAAAACATTGTGCCGATTTCATGGTAGTGGACGCGATGCTCATGCATTAACATAGAGATCATTTTCTCATGGAGCACTCATGAGGATCCACTCCTCGGGAAGTTTGAATCTGGGCTTTAGAATGAGGCACTCTTTATCCGTAAAATGAGTTGTCAACTTCTTATTGCAGATCTAGGAGATACTTAACAAGTTATTCTCAAATTCACCAATGTAGTTGACTTTATCGAAAGAAACCACGCCATTCGTTAGTATTCCCTCACCAATTATCCTTCCTCCTTGAGTACCCACAAACCCTACATAGCCACCTTTGATTGATTTAACATCGTATAATAAGGCCAGCATCCTTGTCATGTTGTTTTGACTGCCTCAGAAGATGGTTTAGTTTCGATCACCCAAGTTTGTTGTTTAGAAATTACTTTTTGAGCGTAAAATTTTGAATCTTTTTGATGTTTCTTGATCGATGATTCACCAGTTTCTTTATTTAAAACATTAGTAGTTACTGGTTTCTCAATGTTGTTAGATTCAGTTTTTCTTTTCAAGATCTATGTGGGAACAAACTTCGAGGAATTGTTATTCACATCTTCTGATGACTTCTTAGCATGGTAAACAGGTTTAGAATTGGGACAGTGTCTTGCAATATGTCTGAATTTGTTACATTTAAAGTATGTCCTACTGTCAGTGATAGGATTTCTGAACCTGCTCACGACGCTTTTTCTCAGCATAGAACTCATCATTCAATTATTCCTTTGCCAAACTCTCTTTCTCGCTTTTTGAGCTTGTTCCAAAAACAAAGTTACTTGTCTTTTAAAATTAGGTTTTCAAAACTTATTATGTTGCTTCTTTACATATCCAACCCTTTCCTCTTGTTTTCAGGATAATTTTTACCTTTGTGATTGCTATTATAAGAACTTTGGGGTTTAGAGTAGTAAATTGCATTCAAATTTTCAAGCTCTGAAGACTCACTTCAATCATTTTAAACACTTGTTTGACCTTTTCAAGATTCACATTCTAAATCGGAAATTCTTGATCAGAATATAGTTTGTCCGATCCTTTCATTTTGTAAGCAACCAAATTAGAATCATCATCTGAACTAGATTCCGATATTCCAAGATAGTTCTTATGAAAACTTTCTTCATTTTCAGAAAGTGAATTTGAACTGGTTTTCTCCAAGTTCAACTTAGCACTCTCAAATTCTGTGCTGTCACTCTCACTTCCTAAAACCTTTTCTACAACATTTTCACCACATCAGATTCACAGTCATTTTCTGATTTAGTGTATATTTTATCGATGTTCTCAGGCAGCTCGTTGTTCTTTTCAGTTTTTAGTTTTAAATTGAGCGCCTTTTCCACCCCAGATGGTTTTTTTCTAGAATAGCTTTCCCACATGGGTGGTGGAACTCGATTGTAACTTGCACCTTTTTTCTTACCATTCTTATCATCTTCTTCCATCTCAATTTTCTGAAGAATATGATCAATGACATATTAAATGGTGGAATAATTGATTAACAATTTGTTAACCCTTTCAGTTTCAATTTTCATTTTCTCCAATTCTTTTTTAGCTCGGCAAATATATATTGATGAATGTTTATAGCCATTTGCTTGTCCATAACGGTTGCCTTGAGTATCGACAGTGTGGCACCATCTTCCCTATTAGCTTTTTCATATTGTCTAATAGTTTTGCTTAATTTGTCATATGCTTCTTTAGTTTCTTTAATCGCTTGACAAATTGTCGTAAAGTTTTTTTTAATTCTTTGTATTTTTTATCTTTCTCAAAACATTCATTGAAAAGTTCTAAATATTTCTTGCAAGGTTTTTCAATTTCAACAATTTGAACTTTAAACCACTTCCTTTACCGACTCCTTGACAATCTCTTTCACCGACTTGACTTTATCCTCCTAGACTTCCTCAGGAACTACCTCATTCAGATTAGCCATCATAGCTTTGTTGGTTATCTTAGTTAGGTTCTCGGAATTCATCCCTTTGTCCAGATTTATCAGTTCCACAACTTCAGATTTTTGTGTTGGTGCATATTGGAGACAACAGCTTAATATTTTAATAGTTTAGTCTTTGGATATTTTGAATTGGGCTTAGCATTTGTGTTTAGCTTGTTTAGAGTTGTAATGGGCTTAGAGAATGGCCTAGCCCAGTATAAAGCCTAGTATGCAGACATGTAGTATATATACATGTTGTGCATTAGGGTTTAGGGTTGTTGAACGAAACAGAGAGGAGTGTGAGAAATCTACAGAGAGTGGCTGAGATTTTTCTAGAGAGTCTTGAATTGATTGTAAACATTCATGTTGGATAATCAATATAAGACTGTTTAAAGGAAATTGTTCTTGTTCGTGTTCTTGTTATTTATGTGAAATCTGATCTAGGGGATTCCGCACTCTAGATTAGATAGACGATTCTGTCAAGATCCATAAGGATCAGGGGACCTACAATTGGTATCAGAGCATTCGGCTTTGATTATTGCTCAGTTCAGAATCATGACAGCAGAAAAATTGGATTTTTGGGTGTTTTGGAGGCTGTTTTGGAGTTTGACGGCTGTTTTAGGGTTTTTGATGTATTTCGTATTTTTTGCAGCATTTCGGATTAACAGCTAAGCATTATGGATTGAAGACTTGCATTCCGGATTAAAAAGCATAGGAATTCGGATTAAAAACTTGAATTTCGAACCAAAATTTGCATTTCGGATCTGGAAAACAGTGCAATTCGGATCAGAAAAGCCATTTTGGATTCCATTTCGGATTGAAATTTCGAATCAGAATTGTATTCCGGATTCCATCTTGGATTGAGAACTATTCCGATTCCATCTCGGATTAGAACTATTCCGGATTCCATCAGAGTAGTCTATTCTGGATTTCCATTTCGGATCAGAACAGTGCGTTCCGGATTTCATCCCGGATCACTATTCAGGATCACCATTTCGGATTAGAAATTTGGATTACTATTCCGGATTGTCATTTCGGATTGTAAATCCGAGTTACTGTTCCAGATTTGGTACTATTCCGAGTTATATAGAAAAAGGTGGAAAGTTAACCAGCTGACGTAACCAAAGTTAAACGTTTTCGGATATAGAATTTGATCCACAAACAATCTTGACAAACCGGTTGCACGGTTAGACTCGTGTGATTTTTAGGACAAAAAAATCACTATCGGATAATATATATCATTGGATTCGTATCGTCGAGACGAGCTTAACGGTACAATTTGGTAATCACACTTTTCGAACAAATTATTGAATGTTTTCAATGGTTCGGATACGATAAGCTACGGGTTAGATTTGGATTTTGACACAGGTATACCAAAATCCATTTAAACTTTTAGCTGCGTGTTAAAGATGGGCAAAATTGAACAATCTAAGTGAGGGTGTTAAAAACTGGCCGAAGTTGATGAATGCTGAACAATATGTAGACTGGAAAGAGAAGTTTGAGGCATTTGTTCAATGTGAAGACTCTAAGATGTGGAATTGTATGATCGATGGGTACATTGCTCCCACACATCAAGTTATGGAAGCATAATGTTACTTTCATATGATAAAATGGAAGACTCTGAGAAACAGATGTATGACGCTGATAAGAAGGTTTTCGCAGCGATAAAGATGTCCTTGCCATTTGATATGAAAAACATTTGTAATAGGTATGGATCGTCTAGAGAGCTGTGGGAAGCTTTAGAAAAACGTTATCAGAGTACTTCAAGACAAAGTACATGTGTGAATGAGACTGCAGCTATGAAGATTGATGAAGGAGCTGCTAAGAAAGAAGAGAAGAAGGAAGCTGAGAAGGAGAGAATGGAAGTCAAGGATGCAAAAGCTGAGTGTGCATGGATGATACAGATGAGCTTAGAACAGAGGTACAGGTACAATTTCAATCTATAAGTCATACTTATCATAAGTGCACTGAACTACAGGGTAAAGTTGACAAATTCTCGGAGCAAAACAAAATTCTGTCAGTTGAATTAGAAAAAACTGAAAGAGTCAAATGTTCTTTTGAGTAAAAGGGAGTCAAAATTTTTAAATACACTCAATTCAAATGAACAAGAAATCATCAGTTTGACCAGCAAAGTCAATGAACTTTTACAGATCATTGATTTAGCTTGGGAAACTATGAAGGATAAGATTAACGAGCTTTCCGAAAAGTGCACAGAATTGGCTGGTGCACAGGCCAAAATTGTGCAACTTCATGAAAAGTTAGACAAATTTGGAGAATCCTCGTTAGTCAGGACTAAAATTCAGAAAAGTTTGAAAAGGAGTAGTGATAAAACAGGCGTAGGGTTTAGTAAAGCTTCATCTTCTAAGGATGAGGATTACTCGTTTTTACCAGATGAAAATGAGCTAACAGATTTCGTTCCTAGTATACCAGCTATAGTGGATCGGATAACAGTTGACATACCTGATAGTTCAGGCTATTTGAAAGAATCTGTTAGGTCTAATAGTACACCTCATAAAGTGGATGAGGATACTAAAGACAAAATAGTCAAATCATTTAAAAAGGGATCTAACAGAAAGAAAACATTTAAGAAGAGATCCTGTTTTAAATGTCACAACAAAGGGCATGTGGCTAGTTGTTGTCCTTTTAAAAAGGTTAAGAAAGCAGAGGCTTAAGTTGAGGTTAAGGATGAAAATCAGGTTGGTTCAAATAAAAATGTTACATCCAGTTTTCAGACAAATCAACCTAGGTTTCAACCTAAACCTTCAACATCAAGAAGATTTGTTGGTTCAAGAAACCCTTCTCCTAAATCATGTCACAATAAGGGTTAATCAAATAGTTTTCAAAGTAAAAATTTTGGATGTCGAAACCGATACCAGTCTTCTGGTAATCGAAACTTTCAACGAAGAAACAAATATAGGGGTTTTTGTAACTCAAATATTCAAAACAATCCAAAAATTTTTCAACGATCAGATTATGATAATGGGAGAAGAAGGTTTCGAGATAATAATTTTCAGAGGTCGGAAAATCCGAGAGTTTATTGGAATTCTCGCGATCAAAGATCTTGTGGAAATTATAAATCATGTTCAACAGCTTAGAAGACATCTAAGACACCAGTAGGGTGTGATGGATATTGGATAGATGTTCCAGTGGTTGATGAATCTGGACGACCCAAGACCTTTAAGGCTTGGGTCCCCCAGTCTAAGTAAGTTGTTGAGTGTATGCAGGATGACCAAGAAGGACTGTTGATATGTTCAACAGTGGTTATTCCTGTACATCATCTGAGGTGAATAGTAGGTTACACATTGTAACGAATTATTTACTTCTGTGTTAGATACTGGTTTACTAAAAGTGAAAAACCTACTTGTCAGGTTAAAGTGGGAGTCTGTTTTTGTTTAAATTTCTATTTTTAAAACCTTACTCCATTAAAACAAAAATTTAGGGGGAGAAATTTCCCTAAGCCAAAAAAAGTTTAGTTAGTGCGTGAGTTTAAGGGGAGTAAGTTGACGAGTTTAAATTTTTCCATAAAAATAGTTTGTAAATAATTTACTGCTTTTCAAAAATCAAAAACATAAAAAAATAGAAAATAAAAAATGAGCTTTCACTGTGTGAAAAAAGAAGAAATGATAGTACATCAGCAAGTTAGACTGTCACACTGAAATTAAAAGAAAATTGCTTAAGTGTGATAGTAGCTTCATCATATGATGTACGAGTAGACAAAAGGCATGAAATAATCAACTTACCGTTGTGATACAAATATAATAAACTGTGTATGAGTGGGTAACATATCAGTGGCATATGGTTTTATAACCTTAAATCTTGTGTTGATAGATTGCCAAAATCTGAGGTTTTAGGTCTTTATATCGTTATTTCATCCGGGGTATCAAGGTTGTCCTTCTGCTGCATCTAGATATATGCTGACCTAGGCACAACCAGGATATCTTAAAAGAGCTAAAATGCCAAATCCCAAAAATTGAAGAAGCACTTCTAGAGAGTCATTCAAAGTGCAAATTGCATTATTCGTACCAAAATGTGGTATTTGTCCTAACTCTCGTTGGATATTTTGGTCTCTTTGCTGTACGGAAGTACTGACCTGATCACCAATTATCTAATGTTGTAAATCAAAAGGATGAATTTTGGTATACTCACCTACTACGATGAATTTTTGTGCAACCTTGATCGTGGGGGTATGTCCTGAAGTGGGACACACTAGTATATCAGTATAACTTATCTAAACAGATCACGAGGTAATGGAACTTGAAATGTTCATGTATTTTGTTTAAGTGGATAAACAATACTGCTAATCGTCTTGAACTGTTATTCATGAATATTGCATATAAATAATCAGATAGTGTGAAAACAGTTTGATAGTGCTGATATGATCTTCTTAATGGTGATTCTCACAAAAATAGAGTGTTTATTTTCTTGTTAGTTATTTGTGTTCAGAAAATACAAAAATACAAAAAGAAATGTTTTTAAAGTCTCCCAGTTTGAACTGATAAGTTTTTTGTTTTTGCATGATAAGATAAAATATTGGTTTATCTTTAATGTGGAAAAGAACTAATGGTTTTTCGACTTACTTGCTTGTGTTTCGAAACAGATTGATGCAGTTATCAAAATAAAGTGCAGAACTCAAGTAAAGTACATATTAAGAGTGGAGTGATGAATGTGTGAAGATGCATGGTAGGATCCTTCTACTACATTGCAAAAGGTGATATCGAGGAAGTTGGAGATAAGAGCTTAATCAAAGAATGCTAGTTCACAAATCTACAGCGAATGAAAGTCTTGTAGATTGGAAGCATCAGCTTAGGGGGAGTCTGTTGTTGTCAGAATCCACATGTAGATGAAGTTATCCAAAGAACAAAAGATCACAAGATGTTTGAAGACAAAATTACACTATGAAGCTATTGTCAAGGGGGAGTCTGTTGGTGCATTTTGGTGACAACAGCTTAATAGTTTAATAGTTTAGTCTTTGGATATTTTGTATTGGGCTTAGCATTTGTTTTTAGCTTGTTTAGAGTTGTAATGGGCTTGGAGAATGGCCTAGCCCAGTATAAAGCCTAGTATGCAGACATGTAGTATATATACATGTTGTGCATTAGGTTTAGGGTTGTTGAACGAAACAGAGAGGAGTGTGAGAAATCTACAGAGAGTGGCTGGGAGATTTCTAGAGAGTCTTGAATTGATTGTAAACATTCATGTTGGATAATCAATAGAAGATTGTTTAAAGGAAATTGTTCTTGTTCGTGTTCTTGTTATTTCTGTGAAATCTGATCTAGGGGATTCCGCACTCTAGATTAGATAGACGATTCTGTCAAGATCCATAAGGATTAGGGGACCTACATTTTGTTCTTCCTCACCTTGTGCTTTGTATCTTGAATCGAAGTAACCTGCAAAAGTTGGAAACACATTAGGTGGAATTAGATGTCTAAAAGCACTATGTAAAATATTTTCTTCTTCAGATGGTTGTTCTTGATTATATTCTTCGATTATGGCTTCCTCGATGGCTTCATCAAAAATTACTTCAGAACAATCTTCTTCAGGTTCTAGTTCTTTGATTATCTCTTCTAACAATGTGAGACTTTCATTCTTCGAGATATATTTGTTCCAGTTGAACCCTCATCTTCTTGAGCAAGCACTAAGGATTTATCTTTCGAACTTGATGTACCATCTTCAATCTGAATAATTCTTGAATTTGTTTGAGGTTGCGGTCGATGATATATAGCCTTCTTATAGTAATCATCTGCAAACGGGTTCTGATTACCATTCACTTCACGATTTGGACATTCCCTTTTGAAATGCACCTTTTCCCGACATTTAAACTGAGCGCCTTTCCACCCTAGATGGTTTTTTTTCTTGAATAGCTTTCCCACATGGGTGGTGGAACTCGATTGTAACTTGCACCTTTATTCTTACCATTCTTATCTCTTCTTCCTTCTCAATTTTCGGAAGAATATGATCAATGACATATGAAATGGTGGAATAACTGATGATAGATCCGAAACGGTCCGGTTTCAGTCTAGGTTCGGTGAATAATAGAGAGATGGGTGATTTGTGAACCATGAATAAACGAATAATAAACAATAAAGATAAACTTTCATTGATCGGATAAGAACATACAAGATAATCCACCCCGGGTGAGCTCCCCCGGGGTGGCGGCTCACAAATGCACACCCTTCAAGTGAGGTGTAGTCCACTATTTATAGATCATTGAGCCTTGTCCTCCAAGCAAGTCGCCTCTTGCTTGGAAAACCTACTAATCTCACTAAAACATACAATAATAAGTATTATACTCGCTACATCATACGAACAATAACATCCCTAATTAAAGCCGCCGTAATTGATAACATCATTCTCCAATTTAACCCAACAATATTCCCCCGATAATGATGCTATCAATTCTTCAAATGATCTTCAAAAATAAATCTGGCGTCGTCTTCGAATCTTCACAAATCGGCTAAATACCCAAAATCTTCATTGTCGTTTTCCCCCGCAAATGTAGACCCTCCTATATCTTGTCAATCAAAGCTCCGTATCTTATTAAAGATAATATTGTAATAGGCATATGATATGGTTCAAATTCCAATGATAAAAATCAAATAATTAGCTTCATTGTGAGATCATCCATTATGTCATATTGCATTAAGCTCCTGATCCACTGCTAAAGTTGCCAAATACCATAAAAATCAACAGCCCAAAAATATATATCATAAAGTCATCAGCCCAGTCTTGTTCGTGGCCCAAAAAAATTGAATAACAAATCCCTGCCCACTGTAAGGTCGCCTAAATTCTTTTGAACTCCCGTTCCAAAAACAAAGTCGCTTGCCAAAAAAAAATATATATACAATAATTGGCCCAATAAGCTTCCAATTTCTAACACACTGGTGTACACATGGCCCAAAGAATTAAACCAAACCCCATCATTCTTTTGAAAAAGACATGCTCAAAAATAATCCATATGACCATGTTGAATTCTTGATATATCCAGTGGGCCCAAAAATAAAACAATCCAAGATTCATGGTCATACAAATCTTTGCGTGGCCTAGTAGATGATATATCAAAAATAATTCTCCAATTAGTGTGGCCCTTACTGAAACAAATTTGGACATTCCATGTATAGCCCAAAAACAATCATCATCCAATCGAACTTGGCCCAACATACTATGTAATATGTATATTTTTTTATGCCTTCCCAAAAAAAATGTATATTTTTCTTGACCACCAAAAAGGAACCTAGGACTTAAGACCAATCAAATTATATAATCCATTAAAATATTCATACCTGCAAATTGTGGACCCCAAAAAATTCCTATATTCATGGAAACAAATAAATCGGCGAGCCCAAAAGAAAGTCCCAACATGTTGGAAAATTTCGTGTGGCCCAGAATAATGCAGTGGGGCCCAACAACCCATGCAAACATGCCACCAGCAAACCCTAGCGTAAATCTCCAACATTTCCTGCCGCCATCTATCAACACCGTACACCTCCTTCGTCTACGACTACCTTGTGAACCGCCATTCAAGAACCATCAATCTCAGCCTTCTGCGCACCTTGTACCACTAGTATGAGTCACCTAAAACCACCTCTGAACCAAGCACCAGAGAGGCATCCTTACATCCGGTAAAACAAAAACTCAGATATGAAAACCTCGTAGCCGCAAGCCACTGAAAAACACACCGGTAAACAAACAAGGTTTCTGAACCAACGAACACCAATAAATATTTAGCAAACAATCACGGCATCACCATCACTGTCACCTTCATGAGCCATACACCACCACTATTATTCGCTAGACTCTCGCAGACGCATGAACTAGACGCCATAAAATCGATAACCACTTCAAATAGTCACACACCAACTACATCATCTTCAAGTGTAATAAAGAACATCATAACCCGTACTTTTCTTTCTATGTTTCTCTCTAAAAAACTGATGAAAAAAGTCGCTAAAAATGGCATAAAGATGTTCTGATCTGAAACAACTCCCAATCACATAATAAAGCCCACAGATCTACAACCGATTTACGTCTCTAGCAGGTTTCTGGTGAAGATTCGAACAACGAAACTGAAACGAGCCACCGAGGCTCTGATACCATCCGAAACGATCCAGTTTCAGTCTCGGTTCGGTGAATAATAGCGAGACAGGTGATTTGTGAACCATGAATAAATGAATTATAAACAATAAAGATAAACTTTCATTGATCAGATAAGAACATACAAGATAATCCACCCCGGGTGAGCTCCTCCGGGGTGGCGGCTCACAAATGCACACCCTTCAAGTGAAGTGTTGCCCACTATTTATAGATCATTGAGCCTTGTCCTCCAAGCAAGCCGCCTCTTGCTTGGAAAACCTACTAATCTCACTAAAACATACAATAATAACAATTTTGCTCTCTACATCATACGAACAATAACATCCCTAATTAAAGCCGCCTTAATTGATAACATCATTCTCCAATTTAACCCATCAACTGGTTAACAATTTGTTAACCCTTTCAGTTTCAATTTTCATTTTCTCCAATTCACTTTTTAGCTCGGAAATCATATTTAGATGAATATTAATGGCCATTTGCTTGTCCATAATGGTTGCCTTGAGCATCGAAAGTGTGGTACCATATTCTCTATTAGCTTGTTCGTATTGTCTAATAGTTCTGCTTAATTTGTCATATGCTTCTTTAGATTCTTTATAATCGCTTGACAAATTATCAAAAAGTTTTTTCAATTCTTTTTTATTTTTTATCTTTCTCAAAACATTCATTGCAAGGTTCTAAAAATTTCTTGCAAGGTTTTTCAATTTGAACAATCTGAACTTTAACTTCTTCCTTTACCGACTCCTTAACAGACTCTTTCACCCACTCGACTTCCTGGACTTTCTCAGAAACTATCTCTTTTCAGATTAGCCATCATAGCCTTATTGGTTATCTCGGTTAGGTTCTCGGCAGTCATCTCTTTGTCCACATTTATCAGTTCGAAAACTTTAGATTTTGGCTCTTCCTCACATTGTGCTTTGTAGCTTGGATCGAAGTAACCTGCAAAAGTTGGAAACATATCAGGTGGAATTAAATGTCTAAAAGCATGTGTAAAAGAAATTCTTCTTCAGAATGTTGCTCTTGATAGTATTCTTCAATTATAGCTTCATCAAAGATTGCTTCAGAATAGTGTTCTTTAGGTTTTGGTTCCTCGATTATCTTTGCTAACTATGTGAGAATTTCATTCTTTGAGATGTATTTGTTTCAGAACCCTTCATCCTCTTGAGCAACCACTAAGACTTTGTCTTTCAAACTCGAGGGACCATCTTCAATCTGAATCATCCTAGAATTTGTTTGAGGTTGCGGTCGATGATATATAGGCTTCTTATAGTAGTCATCTGCAAACGGATTCTGATTGCCATTCACTTCAAAGTTTGGACATTCTCTTTTAAAATGCCCCTTCTCCTGGCATTTGAAGCAAGTAACCTTTGATTTATCAAAACCAAGTTTGCCATCGAGTCCTCCCAAACTGCTTCTTCCAATGATCTCCTTAAAGCGTTGTGCCCTTCGAACGATTGATGCCATGCACCACTTTATATCTATAAATTCCAATTCTTCCGAATCAATATAATCGTAGTCTTCGTTCGTCATATCTAGGTTACTGATCTTTCCGGCAACCAGGCTTTCATACGATTCTAGCACGGATGCAAGAAATGCCATGTGCTTCTTAGTAGTTTATTCGTTGAAGTCTTTTGCGTTTTCTAAATTCACGAAAATGTTGCATTGTAGAAATCGCTGGTTTGAATTGGCTTGACTGTTTTGGCCATGCTGGAAATTGTTCGAGCTTTGTGAGGATTGTGGTGTTTAAGGAGAATTAAGCTCGTATGATGGAAAAGACTGAGATTGGTTTGAAGATGGACTTGAAGAATTATTTGCAGTAAAGGTTGTCTGTATTTTTGGACTTTGAGTGTTTGATACAGAACTACCTTTGTAATACAAGTGTACGTCTTAATATGGTTTTCGCCATTTTTTGCAT
Source organism: Scalesia atractyloides (assembly GCA_947069175.1). Lineage (NCBI taxonomy): Eukaryota > Viridiplantae > Streptophyta > Magnoliopsida > Asterales > Asteraceae > Scalesia > Scalesia atractyloides. The sequence goes on from CAMTDV010000023.1 coordinate 71,616,276, forward strand.
CTCCAATTCATGACTTTCCAACTTTTTGATAAATCTTGATAAGGTGATTGTACTGTATTCCGGGATGTTTTTCAAGATCATGAGATAAGTAGACCATTCACCTTCAGGTAGTGCATCAATAAGTTTGTCTACTAACTCTTCATTATCTTTCGTATGCCCAATCGTTTCATCTCAATCACAAGATGGCAGTACCTTTAGATGAATTGCTTCATGCTTTCACCTTTAAGAAGATTGAATATGTCAAACTCCTTCTTCAATAGTGACTTTTTGCTCCTTATCGTTTGAGTGCTTCATTGTAATTTAACTCTCAAAGAATTCCAAAGTGATTGAGCATCACCGTCGTGTAGCAAAAGAGACAAAATATCTTTTTTAACAGCTTGTTCAAGAATGATTAACATTTTCTTTTCATTTATGAACTTCTCCTTCTGTGTTGCTCTAAACTACATCAGTGTCTTCTCTAATCCATCTTCACCTGTTGGTGTAGCATATTTTTCCTCAATGACGTACCAACAATTTAGATAATTTTCTTGTACCCAGTTTACAAATCTTTCGCTCAAGCTATGGTAATATTCTAAGCACATCACTTTCAGGGGCTTTGTCATTGTCCCATTTCATTTTCAAAATTCATGTTCTGAGTTGCGGCAGTTGAGACAGCGATGTTGCAAATGACTTAAAGAATTTGTTTTCCATTTGTCGAGAAAATTGGTCAAAAATTGCTTTGTGCAAAGTGAATCTTGTGCGGAGTGACACTTCATGCAATCTGAAACTTGAAACAACGACAACACTGATTAAAGTTCACTTCGTGCGAGTTGGTATGTCACTTCGTGCGAAGTGTAAGTTTCAATATTAACAAAACTATACTTCGTATGAAGTAGATGTTCACTTCATGCGAAGTGAGGGTATGAGATCGTGCGAAGTAGATGTTCACTTCGTGCGAAGTGAGTTTAAAATTTCGCGTTTTTTGTAATTTTTGTCATGATTTAAGTTGTTTCAAGTGGTGATGAGACGAGTGTCCATAAAACATTGGTAATTATCGTGAAGATTGAAATTAAGCAAATCAAATGAGGTCGGGAACCGTGCAAACAAAGACCTGAATATTAATTCCATGGGGAATCATTTAAGGGGGAACATATTTGTGAAATTGCAAACCTAAATCATCAATCAAGGGGGAATTTGTTGACGCATTCGAAAGATACCTGATTGAAGTTGCAGAATATTCAAACACCGCTCTCATATTTCAAGATCAAGATCAAGCTTCGACAATGACGTCCAAGGGGGAAATTGTTGGTGCATATTATGTCCGTCAATGTGAGAATAGGCTAGATAGAGCATGTCTTGAATATTGTATAGATGAGATACGAACAAATGACTTAAGAGCGAACGAGAGAGGTGTCTATATGTCACTATATACGAAGTAATCACTTCATATGAAGGTAGCCACTTCGAACGAAGTAGTCACTCCGTACGAAGGTAGCCACTTCATACGAAGTACCACTCGTACGAGGTAAAATATGCTCAGTTCGCACGAGGGTAAAAGTCCATAAATAGTGTCGTATGTTCGTAGTTTTCCAAGTTTTGGAGTTCCAGAGGGAAAACACAATTTCTCCAACTTGTCAAGATGTGTACTCTTTCGGTATGAATGAAAGCTTATGACTTCCGCTTCTACTCCTTTCTTAATAACATTCTACCGAAATAGTTCTATTTCTACCCAAACTTTCATCTAGAACCACTGGATCCTGGAATCTCAGTGCACGTCAGAATCCACTCCTCCGGTATGTGGAATTCTGGCTTCAGAATGAGACATTCTCAATCTGTGAAGTGTGTTGTGAATTTTTTGTCACAAATCTGAGAGATACTCATCAAGTTGTTCTCTAACTCCGCTATGTAGTTGACTTTATTGAATGACAACACACCATTTGTTAGAATTCCTTCACCGACTATTCTCCCACCTTGGTTACCCGTAAACCCAACGTAGCCTCCTAGGATTGATTTAACATCGGATAATAAGGCCAGCATTCCCGTCATGTGCCAAGACACTCTACTATCCATTATCCACTTGGAAATTATTGATCTCGGGAGCCCCTGCACATGCTATTAAGAAATTATTTGAATAGCGAGACCCAAGCCTTAATGGTCTTGGGTGGTTTGGGCTTTCCAGTTTTGGTTCACAAACACTTTCTTTCTTTGGTTCAGCATTCTGTTCAACCTCAACCTTTTAATCAGTCATGGTTGGAACAGTTGTTTTGATTTTTTTCAGAAGATGGTTTTGATTTGATCACCCAAGTTTGCTATTTTGAAAATGCCTTTTTGGGATGAAATTTTGAATCTTTTTGTTCATTTTTAATTGATGATTCACAACCTTCTTTGTTTGAATGTTAGAATTTGTTGGTTTCACATTGTTAGATTCATTGTTTCTTTTTAGAATTTGTTTAGGAACAAACTTTGGGGATTTTTGGTTCACATCTTCTGGAGATTTCTTAACACTGTAAATAGGTCTTGAGTTATTTTGTGGACAATGTCTTGCGATATCCCAAGTTGGTTGCATTTAAAGCATGTCCTACTGTCATTTCCAACAGAGGATCTCATAACCTGTTCACGATGTTTCTTCTAAGCATGAAATCCATCATCTGATTGCTCTTTAGCTGAACTTTGTTCCGAAAACAAAGTTCTTATTCTTTGAAAATTTTGGTTTTCGAAAATAGTTGTTATTTTTCTTAACATTTCCCAAACCTTTTCTTTTTTTCTCAGGATAATTCTTTCCTTTTGTGATTGTTATAATGAAAACGTATAGTTTTGGAATAGTAAGAAGCATTCTGATTATCAAGCTCAGACAGACTGACTTCAATCAATTGAACACTTTATCAACTTTATCAAGATTCATGTTCTGAATCAGAAATTCCTCATCAGAATATAGCTTGTCAGATCCATTCATTTTGTACACGACAATATTAGGATCATCGTTCAAACTAGGTTCTGATTTTTTAATGTAACTTTTGTGAAAGCTTTCTTCATTTTTAGAACGAGAACTTGAACTTGTTTTCTCCAAATTAGATTCAGCACTCTCAAATTCAGTGTTATCACTATCATTTCTCAAAACATTTTCAACCACGTTTTTGACCACATCAGACTCACAATCATAGGTCACATCAATGTTTTCAGACAGCGCATTTTTTTGTTCAGTTTTAAGTTTCAAATTGAATGCCTTCTCCACCCGTCAGGATGTTTTCTGGAATAATTGTTCCACATCGGGGGTGGAACATGATGATAACCCTGATCTTTGCTTTGAAAACCATTTACGTCCTCTCCCTTTTCTTCATTTTCTGTTTCTTTAGGGAGGATGTGATCAATCACATAGGATGATGTTGAATAACTGATCAACAACTTATTAACTCTTTTGGACTCAATCTTGATTGCTTCTAGCTCAGTTTTAAGTTTAGCAATCGTGTCAATATGAATGTTTATAGCCATCAGTATATCATGACCATTGCTTTTAACATTGCTAGAGTAGCAAAATCTTCCTTACTTGCATCACGATATTGATTAATTGTTTTGCTCAATTTATCTATGCTACTTTTGTGTCTTTATAATCGCTTAACAAGTTATCAATAGGCTTTTTAAGCTCTTTATATTTTTCATCTTTTACCAAACACTCTTTGCATGGTTCCGAGCACTTCATGCATGGTTTTTTGATTTCTTTGATCTCAACCTTACCCTCGTCTTTAACCGACTCATTCACACCTTCTTGAACTTTTTAAGAAACTACCTCTTGTAGTTGCGCCATCATGGCTTTGTTGGCAATTTTTTTCAGATTCTTTGCGTTCATTTCTTTTGAAACATCAATAATTTCTTCTACAGGCTTCTCGGTTTCTTCATTGATTTGTGTGTACTGATATTGACTTGATCCTCCAAAAAATCTACAAAAGAATTATAAACGTCAGGTGGAATTACTGATTTAAAAGCGCTATTAAAAATGTCCTCTTCAGCACACTGATCATAGTAGTATGCTCCAGCTTCAAAAATTTCATCTAGCACCTCTTCAAAGGTAACTTCTTAATTTTCGCTTGCCCACTTCCTCGACCACTTCTTCAATAACTGGTTCGGGTTCTTCAAAGATCTCTGCTAATAATGCAAGGCTTTCTATTTTCAGAATAAAATCGTCCAAGTTAAAACCTTAATCATCTTGAGTAACCATGAGAGCTTTATCCTTGATTTTGTCGAAGCATCCTCAATGTGAATCATCTTTGTCGTGCTTTGAGGTTGTGGAGAAGGTCGGTGATAAATTGCTTTCTTATAGTAATCGTCATTGAAAGGATTATGATTTTCTTGTACTTCTCGGTTCGGACATTCTCTTTTAAAGCGACCCTTATAGCGGCATTTGAAACAGGTGACCTTTGAGTTGTCAAACCCTAGCTTTGCATCCGGACCTCCTAGACTACTTCCCGTAATTTCCATAAACCGTTGAGCTCCGCGAAGAATGTTGGCCATACACCATTTCCAGCTGCTAGACTCTCGTATGATTCTAAAACAAAATCAAGTAGTACCATGTGTTATCTAGTTGTATTCTAGTTAAAATCTTGAGCATTCTCTAGATTCACACCTATATTGCACTGAAGAATTCGTTGATTTGGATTGGACTGGTTGTTCTGGCTCCTGTTGTAATTATTAGAGCTCTAAAGATTGAGGTGTCTTTGGAGCATTCGGATCACAGCTTGGGAATGAGGAAAACCCACTGCCATTGCTTGGGTAATTCGAAGATGCATTTGGCGAATTGTCTACACTAAAGGTCATTTGAATTTTTGGGCTTTGTATGTTGGTTGTCGCATTTCCTTTGTAATACAAGTTTACATCTTGTTGTGCATGTGCGCTTCTTGTCTTAGCCATCTTTTGAAGCTCCAGTTCATGACCCTCTAGTTTCACAATAAACCTTAACAAACTCAACGTACTGTTGTAATCTAGACTGTTCTTTAAGATCATCAAATAGGGACCACTTGCCTTCTTGTAAAGTATTAGCCAATTTGTCAACTAGCTCTTCATTATCTTTGGTAACACCCAATCTCTTCATCTCGACCACTAGGTGACGGTACCATTTGATGAGCTGCTTCATGGATTCACCTTTCAACGAATGGAGTATATCAAACTCTTTTTCCAACAAAGCTTGTTTACTCTTTATCATCTGTTTGCTACCTTGGAACTTCACCTTTAAAGCATTCCAAAATTGACTGAGTGTATCCCTCATATTGCAGCAACGTAAAAATATCTTCTTTAATCGCTTATTGTAAGATATTCATCATTTTCTTCTCTTGAGTAAACGTCGCCTTTTCTTGTTCATTAAACTACATGATTCCTTTTTCAAGACCATTTTATCCGGTTGGGAAAATGTACCCTTCCTCAATGGCATACCAGCAGTCAAGATAGTTCGCTTGAACCCAGTTCACAAATAGTTCCTACCATCCTTTGTATTCTTTTAAGTTCATCAACTTGGGTGGCTTTGTCATCATGCCCATCTCGTTGTCGAGACTAAGGTTTTGAATTGCTGCTATTGAAATTGCCAACGTTGCAAATGCGTTAAAGAACTCATTATCCATTTTGTCATATATTTGGTCAAAACAGCTTGGTGTAAAGATAAAATTATGTACGAAGTTAACCTGGTGCGAAGTAAACACACAAAATTCAATTAAATCAAAGTTCGTACGAAGGTAAAACTAGTTTGTAAAAATTCTATCTTCGTGTAGAGGTAGAATTACTTTTTTCAAAGTTTATCTTCGTGTGAAGGTAGACTTTTAATTTGGACAGAATTTCACTTCGTATGAAGGTAATTTTATCTTGTGCGAAAGTGAGAGTTTAGATTGTGCGAAGGTAGGTTTCACAATTTCACGTTTTTAGATGATTTTATCATGATTTTGATGGATTTTAGGTTTGATTCTTTCAAGAGTTTGTTAGAAGTAGATTTTACGTATTCCTGGAAAAAATTAGTCCATTTCGACCGTTAAATCTTTGAAAACGATAAAAAGAGTGAAAATGAGTAGAAGAGAAGTGTGAGATTGTAGAAGTGTAAAGAAATATAATAAATAAACTAATCTAATGTATTATGATGATGCTAATATAATGAATACTAATCAAGTTATGGTTCAGGCCTCATAAGTTTGAGTTACACGAGTTATGCCACAGTTCAAATGGTTCAGGTAGGTTCAACATGATATGGATTTGGTTTGAATACTCGTTTATATAATATAACTTTGATAGGCATATAATTAATTTATCAAACAAAATAAGTATATGATTTGATTTATAAATACGAAACAAGCGGCTTTTACCTCAAAATCACTGGTTGTCACATCATCCCCAAGTTGATAGAAATTTCGTCCGAAATTTAGCATGCGGTCACTAAAGAAGTTAGTGCGCTAGAGAGTTTTTGTGGGGTGTCACATCATCCCCAAGTTGGTTTGGAATTTCCTCCTGAAATTCAATAGTAGCTTCAGCACTTGATGCGTTATTCTTGAACAACTGAGGATTCTTGCGCATCATTTGATCTTCCCGTTCCCAGGTGAACTCTGGGCCACGCTTTGAGTTCCAACGAACCCGAACAATACAAATCTTGTTGCGCTTGAATGTTTTGACCTTCCGGTCCATGAGTTCAACTAGTTCCTCAATAAAATGGAGTCGATCATCAATCTTGAGCTCCTTGAATGGAACCATAAGTGTTTCTTTGGATAAGTACTTCTTTAGATTAGATACCTGAAAAACATTGTGCACACCACTGAGTTCTTCAGGAAAATTCAGTCGGTATGCCACTGTGCCAATTCTTTCCGTGATATTGACATAACTCAGATTTAGTTTGCCCCGTTTCCCAAAATGAACAAAACCCTTCCAAGGTGAGACTTTTAACAAGACCCTGTCACCACTTGGAATTCCAACGGTTTCATACACTTATAAATATAGCTTTTCTGACGGCCACGAGTTGCCACCATTCGGTTTTTGATTTGAACAATCTTCTCCGAAGTTTCAAGCACGAGTTCAGGGCTAGTGATTTGACTATCTCCAACGACATCCCAACAAAGAGGTGACCGACACTTCCGTTTGTACGATGCTTCGAACGATGCGACCTGAATACTGGTGTGGTAACTATTGTTATAAGAGATTTCCACCAACGGTAGGTGTCTTTCCCAACCATTACCAAAATCGATAACACATGCTTGCAACATGCCCTCAAGAGTTTGAATGCTGCACTCCGTTTGACGATCGGTTTATGGATGATAGGCTATGCTCATGTCTAGACGAGAGCCGAAAGATTTGTGCATAGCTTGCCACAGATCAGACGCGAAACATGGGTCATGATCAGAGATGATGGGGATCAGCACTCCATGCCGAGAGACTACTTCCATCAAGTATATACTGGCAAGTTTGGTAAGCTTATCGGTTTCATTGATCACGAGGAAGAAAGTAGGTTTAGTCAGGCAATCCACGATCACCCAGATGGTGTCGTTTCCGCTCTAAGTTTAGGGTAAACTGGAAATGAAATCCATGGAAATTTGCTCCCATTTCCACATTGGTAACGATGTGTCACACCCTCAAATTTCCACTTGCGGAGTTTTACCGCGAGGCGTGTGAACAACCAGAATATGAGACACTAGTAACATCGAACGACTCTATATGATTCGTTTATACGTTTTCCAAAAAATTATTTGTTTACCTATTCATAGTTATTTTCAAATTATCTTAGTTTGGTTTCAAAGTTTAGCGGAAGCATTAGTTTTAAAGTTGAGCGGAAGCATTAACGTAAAGTAAAGTAACGGGCGCCAACACAAACGCCAAAACTAAAGAAAAACCCAAACAATATTCGTAAATGAGACTCGATAAAAGATGTCTTGATCAATAAAAGTGAGTGCACCTAGAGCTCCTAGCGTCATGAGAAACATGTAAAGAAACAAGTGTCAACATTAAAGAAGAGTGAGTTCAAGGTTTTTACAAGTTCATTAGTTCGGTTATAAGTTTGTTTCCCCCGTTATCCCTAACCCGGAATAACGATATAGTCCCATTATTCCTAACCCGGAATAATAATGATGTTGGTTCCATTATTCCTAACCCGGAATAATATTGTTGTTGGTTCCATTATTCCTAACCCGGAATAATATTGTTGTTTCGTAATTAAGTTCAATGTTAACATGTAGGTAGCGAGCCTAAAGTTATGTCACATAAGTGTTTGCGATCGAAGCTGACTGTTGTGCCTCCGTGTTGCCAGGCCTATCACTGACCATGGCGAAAGTTAGGCCAAATTATTCACCCGTTGACCATACCCGGTCGGCTAGCGCGACTAGCTCGGGTGGGGCTTGTCGGGCCCAGTAGTACTACTTATAATTTCCCCGCTATCTAACCCAATACTAAAGATCTGAGAGTTTGTCTACGACTTCCGTGATATAGCTGCTTAGTGACCATAACGTATATTAACATTAACTTAGTTACCGAATAGTTTAACGACGTTAATTTCGTATAACGTAAAGAGATAGAGTTGTAGAGTGTATACATGTTTCTCCCACTGTTGTTTAAAACCGGATAAAATTAGGGGCCGTGAACTCACCTTTAATTGCTCGGTTAGTGTAACACAGAAGTATCAAATGATGGGACCGCTAATGCGTCCTAACAAGTCAATCGATTTAAAGTTAGTGTGTGAACACACTGATACAAACCCTACACATAACTAACACACAATGCGGCACACATGATAACAAATTCGAAAACACAACCCTGCATGCAAAGTATTATCATACCAAAATAGTGATCAAACCAACTTATCATGAACACAAATCAACTCATACAACATTTTGGTACACACATTCGCATGTTATCAAGTTTCAGCTTGTACGCTCATAACTAGGCTGTTTTCGAGGATTTTTATAAAATAGTTCCAACGTTCTAAAAATTCCAACTTTTTTACAGAAGGTGTCAACTAAACTGTAGAATTTTATGTAAATTTTTCATGTCCTAACACTTTACCGATTATTCATAAACATTTATATACTAGGCTGCAGTCAGATTCGTCGCTTTCTGACTGCAGTCCACGGGAGAAATTATTTAAAAATCGTCGTTCATCCAATTAACAAAATTCCAGTGGGAGTTTCCCGGAAATTTCCGTCTCCAGTTGCTGTACAAATATTGTGACCCAACCCTCTACCGATTTTGAGATCCGACTCGATAAACAACTAACAAATTTTCAGAATTTAACCAGCTTCAGTTACTGCACTTAAACGACCACTTAAAAATATCAAACGACCTCAGAAAAATATGAATCCAGCGCCATTAGAAGCGTTTTTCAAAAATATACGTTTAGGCTTCAGAAAATCCACATTTCGATAAATAATAACCAAGTTACAGCCAATTGAAGTTGGCTGTAAACACCATTCAGCAACCTGTTTTCGACTTTTATCGCAATAGAACACGCTTAAACGATCGAGACGTTAAATATAAATGATCAAGAACAGATTTATTAGTCACATATCATCATGTACATCATACTCATGCAAACCGCTAATCATATAATATGATTTTTATCACAAAACGCAGCCTACGATTCTTGTATCCAACTAAACATCATAATCGCAAAACTCGCACAATTAATCGAACTAAACATCATAATACTTTCATAACAATGATTCTACCATTACATACAAGCATGATCAAGAATTCATAAACCCTAATGTGATTTGCGAAATAATAAAAACCCTAACCTTTCAACGATAAAGATTAACGAACCGGGAACGAGATTGGAATCACTTCGGGTTTTGGAGGAAGTTGCGATCGAGAGAAAGAGTGGGAGGGCTGCCGTCGGCTCTTAGAGCTAGGGTTTAGGTTGTTTTTTTTTTTTGAAACATAACACATACATGCATGCCTATTTATACCAAGACAAGGGAAAGAAGAAAAGGAGAAAGGGTGGGTTTGCTTGCGGCCGCACAAGGGGTTTGGGTGGGTAACTTGGGCCCTAAGTTTAGGCTAGTTACTTGGGCCACAAGGAAGTGAGGTCGACACGTTTCGCGGCTCGGTTCGGTTCGGCTATTTATTTAATATATATATTTTTTTATAAACTAATAATCACGAAATCAAAACATGATATAATAACTCACAAAACTTATAAACGTCTAATAACACATAGCACGTAATTCACTCGGTAAGTTCACAAAGTTAGCGTAGTTATTTCGAGCGTGTAATTTAATTCTCCGAATCAGATTAGCGTAGGAATGAATAACCGTGAAGTAGTGCGTTTAAGATACCTGAAAAACCGGGATGTCACATTATCCCCATGTTGAAAGAATTTCGTCTCGAAAATTAAGTAAACGCGGTTTAGAATGCAACGCACAGGTTTAGAATGCAACGCACAAAGATTTAGTTTGTTAACAATGGTACAAGAAATTCCCAGGTTGTCACATCATCCCCATGTTGAAAGAATTTTCGTCCCGAAAATTTAGTTGGTGGTAACATTAGCTTGCTGCTCAGCTGCAAAGAGGTGTGGGTATTTGCTTTTCATTTGGTCCTCTCTTTCCCACGTGAACTCCGGTCCACGCTTAGAATCCCAACGAACCTTGACGATCGGTATCTTGCTGTGCCTTCGAGTCTTGATCTCACGATCCATGATCTCGATAGGTTGTTCCACAAAGTGCAGTTGTTCATCCACTTGAATCTCATCCAATGGAATGACTAGGGATTCATCTGATAGACACTTCTTCAGATTTGACACGTGAAAAAGTTGTGAACTTCACTGAGTTCGGTAGGAAGGTCTAATTGATAAGCTACGGGTCGATACGCTTCAAGATCACAAATGGGCCTACGTACCTGGGTTTAGTTTGCCTCGTTTCCCAAAACGGATTACACCTTTCCAGGGTGACACCTTCAGTAGGACGCGGTCGCCTACTTGAAATTCGAGCGGTTTGCGTCGTTGATCAGCGTAGCTTTTCTGTCGATCTCGTGCCGCTGCCATGCGGTTTATGATTTGTACAATCTTTTCAGTAGCCTCAAGTATCAACTCAGGGCCTGTGAGTTGACTGTCACCGACTTCTGCCCAACAGACCGGTGATCTACATTTACGACCGTATAATGCTTCAAACGGTGCTGCCGATATACTCGTATGGTAACTGTTGTTATACGAGAATTCCACTAAAGGCAGATGGATTTCCCAACTATTCCCGAAGTCTACCACGCATGCCCTAAGCATGTCTTCCAAGGTCTGAATGGTCCTTTCACTTTGACCATCCGTCTGAGGGTGATAAGCTGTGCTCATATCTAAGCGTGTACCCAACGCTTTCTAACGTGACTGCCAAAAGTTGGACGTGAAACGGGCATCTCTGTCTGAGATGATGGACGTTGGCACCCCGTGCCGAGAAACTACTTCCTTAATGTAGATGCGAGTCAACTTATCCATCTTATCCGTTTCTTTGATCGCTAGGAAGTGTGCGGACTTAGTTAGACGATCCACGATTACCCAGATGGTATCGCAACCACCCGGAGTTCGCGGAAGTTTAGTGATAAAGTCCATTGAGATCTGATCCCATTTCCACACTGGGATCTCAGGTTGTTGGAGTAGCCCTGATGGCTTCTGGTATTCCACCTTGACTGTCGCACAAGTTAAACACTTGCTCACGTAGGTGGCTATATCCGCTTTCATGTTGGGCCACCAGTACGCGGCTTTAAGGTCTTGATACATCTTATCCGAACCAGGATGGACAGAGTATCGGGATTTGTGAGCTTCCTCCATGACTAGCTTTCTGAGGTCTCCGTAGAGAGGTACCCATATACGATTCATGAAATACCGGGCACCATTGGGTTTTACTTCCTAATCGCGTTCCATCTTTCCCACAGATTCGGCCTTGATGTTTTCTTCCTTAACTGCTTCTAACTGCGCGTCGCGTATCTGTTCGGGTAACCCCGAATGAATGGTGAACAGTAGTGCTCGTACCCGACGAGGTTTCAAGTGCTCCTTCCTACTGAGGGCATCAGCTACCACGTTAGCTTTACCCGGGTGATACCGAATGGCAAAATTCATAATCATTCAGGAGTTCGACCCAACAAACGCTGTCGCATGTTCAACTCCTTTGGTCAAATATATGCTGGAGGCTCTTGTGATCTGTATAGATTGTGCACTTTGTTCCATATAGGTAGTGTCTCCAAATCTTAAGCGCAAACACCACTGCTCCCAATTCTAGGTCATGTGTTGTGTAGTTTTTCTCGTGAACCTTCAATTGTCGGGACGCATACGCAATGACCTTATCACGTTGCATGAGTACGCATCCAATCCCTGAATGGAAGCATCACAATATACCACAAAATCATCAGTCCCTTCCGGCAAGGACATAATGGGTGCACTGCATAGTTTCTACTTCAGCAATTGAAATGCCGCTTCCTGCTTGTCACCCCAAGCGTACTTGGTGCCTTTCTGGGTAAGGGTGGTAAGCGGTTGCACTATCTTTGAAAATCCCTCGATTGAACGTCTGTAGTAACCAGCCAAACCAAAAATTGGCGGATCTTTGTCGGTGTCCTGGGTGCTTCCCAGTTCTTGATAGCATCAATCTTGGCGGGATTAACGTGGATACCCTTTTCATTCACAATATGCCCGAGGAACTGAACTTCCCGAATCCAGAAATCACACTTTGAAAGCTTGGCATATAGTTTCTCCTGTTGAAGTAATTTCAGCAGTAATAGTAGATGTTCAACATGTTCTTCTTCACCTTTAGAGTAGATGAGTATGTCATCGATGAACACAATGACAAACTTGTCGAGATACGGTTTACACACGCGGTTCATGAGGTCCATGAACACCGCGGGTGCGTTGGTGAGACCGAAGGGCATGACCAAGAACTCATAATGGCCATACCGAGTACGAAATGCCGTCTTAGAGATATCCTCCTCCCTGACGCGTAACTGGTGATAACCGGACCGTAGATCAATCTTGGAGTAGTAGCTTGACCCTTGAAGCTGGTCGAAGAGATCGTCGATGCGAGGTAATGGGTATCAGTTCTTGACGGTAACCTTATTGAGTTCCCTGTAGTCGATGCACATGCGGAAGGTCCCGTCCTTCTTCTTGACAAAAAGGACCGGAGCTCCCCATGGCGAAGTACTGGGTCGGATAAATCCTTTTTCTAACAATTCCTGAAGTTGGGTAGACAGCTCTTGCAGCTCTGCTGAAGCCAAGCGTACGGGGCCTTGGCGATAGGAGTTTCATGGTTTGCCAATTCGATTTCAAACTCCACTTGTGGATGTGGTGGAAGACCAGGTAACTCCTCTGGAAACACATCGGAAAAGTCACGGACGACGGGGATATCTTCAATCCGCTTCTCGTCCTTAGGCTGCTCGGTGACCAGTGCGAGCAAAGCGAAGGAGTTCTTCCTCCGAAGATACTTCTGAGCTTGCATGTAAGAGATGATGTTTGTGACGGCGCCTGCCTTCTCGCCTTGCACCGTCAAGATTTCGTCGTTAGAGAGCCGAATACGGATAGCTTTCTCGAAACAGAGAACTTCAGCTCGGGCGTCGAATAGCCAGTCCATTCCGGCTACCACGTCAAAACTACCCAGGGTAGTTGTCATCAGATCAATGGTAAAGGTGTGACCCGCGAGTTTAAGTTGACAGCCGGATACAAATTGGTCACATCTACAGATTTACCATCGGCTAGTTCTATGACGTAAGGGGTCTCTAGGGGTTTAGGCGTGACATTTAGGTTCTTCCTAAACGACTTAGATATAAAACTCCTATCCGCACCCGTATCAAAAAGTACAGTAGCAAAATGATCGTTAAGGGGAAACTTACCGGTGACCACGTTCGAGTCGTTTCTGGCCTCCCCGGGGCTTAGCATAAATGCACGACCTTTGGCACCTCCTGTGCCACCATTTCCATTGTTGTTGTTGTTATTCTTGTTGTTGTGGTTGTTGTTATTCCATCCATTGTTGTTGTTGTTGCGAAGTTGCGGGCAGTCTCGCTTGAAATGGGTAGTGCTACCGCACTAATAGCACCCCCGTTAATACCTTGCTGCTGACCCTGGTGTTGATTTTGGTTTTGTCGAGACATGATTTCTCCATGGCAATCCTTTGCCACATGTCCCGTTTTGCCACATCGTTGGCAGCGATTTCCGGCACAAGGGCCGTGATGATGGAGGTTACAACGATTACATTGCGGCTTTCGACCCACATAGCCGCTGGTGTTCTGGGTGTTGTTGGCGGGCTGATTATTGTGACCCCGATTGCTGTGAAATTATTGAACCGTTTCTAGTTCCCTTGTTGTGGCTGGGCTGACGAAGACTGTCGAGCAGGCGAGTCTTCAAATTTTCTTTTATTATCAGGGACAACTTCAGTTGCACCACGAGATGGCAACTTCTTTTGTTCCACCGCCTTATCGGTGAGTTTGTGCGCCAGCCTGATGCTTGATGCTCAGTCGCAGGGTTGCTAGCCATTACCATGCCCTGGATCTCGGGGACCAGACCCCCAAGGTAAAACTTGAGTCGTTTTTCAACGGTGTTGGTCAGATCGGGACATAGGAATACCAGATCCTGATTTTCGCTGTGTATGCTTCAATTTCAGATCCCACCATCTTGTGGTTCCATAATGCTTGCTCCAACTGCTGAACCTTGTCCCGCGGACAGTACTCCTCCTTGATTAGGGCCTTAAACTCGGCCCAGGCCATTGCGTTTGCAGCAATAAGTCCACGCGTTTGGACTTGTGCGTTCCACCAAGTTAGTGGCCCATCCTCCAACGTTGAGGCAGTATACTTGACCTTGTTGGCCTCAAGGCCATTGCACATCTTGAACACCGATTCGGACTTTTCAATCCAACGGACCAGTCCTATAGGTCCTTCTGCACCCGTGAATTTGCTCGGTTTCGCATCGAGGAACATCTTGTAGGGGTTAAGACCCCCTCCTGCTGTGGGTTTTGAACACCTGCCAGAGCAGCATTCACGTGTTCTTGGATCATTGCGGCCAATTCTTCGGGTGTCATGTTGAGGTTTCCGCGACGTCCAGTTGCCATTTTAGATCTAAGTAGAAAATAAATAGACTTAAGGAACAAAAAGGGGAAATTGACGAGACGAGTCAGTCTTCTACGTCTCCATCTCCCAAGTCGCTATCGTTGCCGTCATTCTCCGCGGCGTTTCCAGCTTCTACAGCCGGGATTTCCTCTGGATCCTCCTCTTCTTCCTCTACCGGCACTGGAGGGGCCGGTATATTGGTAAAGGTGCCTGATTCTGTTCTAGTTCTTGAATTCTCCAGCTGGACTCACGAACTCTGTCTTCGAGCCAGTCAGCCCTCAGCTGCTCAGCACGAAGATCTTTAGCTAAAGTGGTACGAGCTATCTTATTCTCATATTGCTCTTCCTCGAGCTCTCCAGTCTTACCCGTTAATTGTCGTATCATCCATCCCTGTGCTAGGATAGTTTCCTGCATTCTCTCTAGTTGTTCCTGTTGTTTTCTTATCATATCTCTAAGTAGGTCGTCCCCTACTTCTAACGAATTAACCGGTTCGACCGGCATAGCGGTGGTCAGGCGTGAGGACGACTCCTCTCCTAGAGCGAGTGTTTTCCTAGCAGCTGAGCGTGTCTCCACGCCATGAGGTGGTGAGGGTTCAACCATAGGTGCCTTCCCCGGCGCCCTTGGTTGTAAAGGTTTGTCGGATGATGATGATGACATTGCCTGTTGGGTTGTGTTACGAGTTGCGTTCATCACAATATGCATTTATATTTTACATAACACAGTTGTAGTACAACACATAACAAGATATCACAGTTCAGTGCCAAACTAAGTCTAGTGTCGTGTAATCAGCTATAGTTTAGGTCTACTTTTAATGCAAACTTGGTTCTCTATAGCTAGAGGCTCTGATACCAATCTGTCACACCCTCAAATTTCCACTTGCGAAGTTTTACCGCGAGGCGTGTGAACAACCATAATATGAGACACTAGTAACATCGAACGACTCTATATGATTCGTTTATACGTTTTCCAAAAATTATTTGTTTACCTATTCATAGTTATTTTCAAATTATCTTAGTTTGTTTCAAAGTTTAGCGGAAGCATTAGTTTTAAAGTTGAGTGGAAGCATTAACGTAAAGTAAAGTAACGGGCGCCAACACAAACGCCAAAACTAAAGAAAAACCCAAACAATATTCGTAAATGAGACTCGATAAAAGATGTCTTGATCAATGCAAGTGAGTGCACCTAGAGCTCCTAGCGTCCTGAGAAACATGTAAAGAAACAAGTGTCAACATTAAAGAAGAGTGAGTTCACATGTTTTTATAAGTTCATTAGTTCGGTTATAAGTTTGTTTCCCCCGTTATCCCTAACCGGAATAACGATATAGTCACATTATTCCTAACCCGGAATAATAATGATGTTGGTTCCATTATTCCTAACCCGGAATAATAATGTTGGTGGTTCGATTATTCCTAACCCGGAATAATATTGTTGTTTCGTAATTAAGTTCAATGTTAACATGTAGGTAGCGAGCCTAAAGTTATGTCACATAAGTGTTCGCGATCGAAGCTGACTGTTGTGCCTCCGTGTTGCCAGGCCTATCACTGACCATGGCGAAAGTTAGGCCAAATTATTCACCCGTTGACCATACCCGGTCGGCTAGCGCGACTAGCTCGGGTGGGGCTTGTCGGGCCCAGTAGTACTACTTATAATTTCCCCGCTATCTAACCCAATACTAACGATCCGAGAGTTTGTCTAGGACTTCCGTGATATAGCTGCTTAGTGACCATAACGTATATTAACATTAACTTAGTTACCGAATAGTTTAACGACGTTAATTTCGTATAACGTAAAGAGATAGAGTTGTAGAGTGTATACATGTTTCTCCCCCTGTTGTTTAAAATCGGATAAAATTAGGGGCCGTAAACTCACCTTTAATTGCTCGGTTAGTGTAACACAGAAGTAGCTAATGATGGGACCGCTAATTGCGTCCTAACAAGTCAATCGATTTAAAGTTAGTGTGTGAACACACTGATACAAACCCTACACATAACTAACACACAATGCGGCACACATGATAACAAATTCGAAAACACAACCATGCATGCAAAGTATTATCATACCAAAATAGTGATCAAACCAACTTATCATGAACACAAATCAACTCATACAACATTTTGGTACACACATTCGCAAGTTATCAAGTTTCAGCTTGTACGCTCATAACTAGGCTGTTTTCGAGGATTTTTATAAAATAGTTCCAACGTTCTAAAAATTCCAACTTTTTTACAGAAGGTGTCAACTAAACTTTAGAATTTTATATAAATTTTTCATGTCCTAACACTTTACCGATTATTCATAAACATTTATATACTAGGCTGCAGTCAGATTCGTCGCTTTCTGACTGCAGTCCACGGGAGAAATTATTTAAAAATCATCGTTCATCCAATTAACAAAATTCCAGTGGGAGTTTCCCGGAAATTTCTGTCTCCAGTTCTGTACAAATTTCGTGACCCAACCCTCTACCGATTTTGAGATCCGACTCGATAAACAACTAACAAATTTTCAGAATTTACACAGCTTCAGTTACTGCACTTAAACGACCACTTAAAAATATCAAACGACCTCAGAAAAATATGAATCCAGCGCCATTAGAAGCGTTTTTCAAAAATATACGTTTTAGGCTTCAGAAAATCCACTTTTCGATAAATAATAACCAAGTTACAGCCAATTGAAGTTGGCTGTAAACACCATTCAGCAACCTGTTTTCGACTTTTATCGCAATAGAACACGCTTAAACGATCGAGACGTTAAATATAAATGATCAAGTACAGATTTATTAGTCACATATCATCATGTACATCATACTCATGCAAACCCTAATCATATAATATGATTTTTATCACAAAACGCAGCCTATGATTCTTGTATCCAACTAAACATCATAATCGCAAAACTCGCACAATTAATCGAACTAAACATCATAACACTTTCATAACAATGATTCTACCATTACATACAAGCATGATCAAGAATTCATAAACCCTAATGTGATTTGCGAAATAATAAAAACCCTAACCTTGCAACGATGAAGATTAACGAACCGGGAACGAGATTGGAATCACTTCGGGTTTTGGAGGAAGTTGCGATCGAGAGAAAGAGTGGGGAGGGCTGCCGTCGGCTCTTAGAGTTAGGGTTTAGGTTTTTTTTTTTTTTGAAACATAACACATACATGCATGCCTATTTATACCAAGACAAGGGAAAGAAGAAAAGGAGAAAGGGTGGGTTTGCTTGCGGCCGCACAAGGGGTTTGGGTAGGTAACTTGGGCCCTAAATTTAGGCTAGTTACTTGGGCCACAAGGAAGTGAGGTCGACACGTTTTGCGGCTCGGTTCGGTTCGGCTATTTATTTAATATATATATTTTTTTTATAAACTAATAATCACGAAATCAAAACATGATATAATAACTCACAAAACTTATAAACGTCTAATAACACATAGCACGTAATTCACTCGATAAGTTCACAAAGTTAGCGTAGTTATTTCGAGCGTGTAATTTAATTCTCCTAATCAGATTAGCATAGGAATGAATAACCGTGAAGTAGTGCGTTTAAGATACCTGAAAAACCGAGATGTCACACCATGTTTGTTGAAGTAACCCAGATGGCTTCTCATATTCTATCTTGACCCTAGCACAGGTCAAGCACTTTCTCACACAGGTGGCTATGTTAGCTTTCATATTCGGCCACCAGTATAGGGTCTTCAGGTCGTGATAAATATTATGAGAGCCAAGGTGAACAGAGTTGCAATATTTGTGAGCTCCATCCATAACGAGATCCCTCAAATTAAGTGTAGTGGAACCCACATTCGCTCCATGAAATAGCGAATACCGTCTGATTTTGTTCAAGTTGCGTTTCCATGCCCTGCATGGACTCAGCTTGAAGGTTTTCCTCTTTCATTGCTTCAGTTGGTGTAGCACGGATCTGATCAGGTAGGTTAGAGTGAATGGTAAGTTGCAATGCTCGAACTCGCTTGGGTTTGGTTTCTTTCGGACTGAGGGCATCGGCTGCTATGTTAACATTATCCGAATGGTACCTAACTGCATAGTTGTAGTCCTTTAGGAGTTCAACCCAACGACGCTGTCGTATGTTGAGCTCCTTTTGGCTGAGAATATGCTGAAACTCTTGTGGTCGGTGTAGAACGTACACTTAGTACCATACTGTAACACCCCGACCGCGTAAAACAACGAACCCCGGCGGAAACGTCGGGGAGTCATGTCACAGAACTATTGTTTCACAACTCATGGAATTCAAAATATTGTTTTAATAAGTTAAATGTTTACATTGCCTTTGGATAAACAGAAACAACACATAAATAAATTGTCTTTCATGTTAAGTCACTAAGGTCCACGTCCATTCCTACATGAAGCATGCATCATATTATCAAGCATTGACTCCTGAAACATATGTGAAAAGAGAGTCAGCATAAAATTGCCAACGAGTACATAGGTTTTGTGAGTGTGTCAAATTCGTGGCTTTGTATACATATTGCAACACCTCATCCGACCACAGGAGTCGTTAAGTGAAAACCTCGTATCAAAAGTGTTTGATATTGCAATATAATTAACCAACTAAGACAAGTTGGTTAGAGTTGTGAAAACCTTATAGCCATGAATCTTGACCAAAACGTTTCTTTTGTAAAAACCTTGTAATAGATTGATTCAAAAGAAAACTTCATATGGTTTATATTTTTAAGTGAAAATCATTGCGTGACATTGCTCAAAACCATTTGTCCGTATTATAAAACATTTGTCCGGTTATAAACCATTCGTCCGTGTTATAAATCAATCGTCCATGTCATAAACTAAATGTCCATGTCATAAACAAATCGTTCGTGTTTTTAATTGTGAAAACTTTTGATCATTCTTTAATGAACACATTCAAACTTGTGTTAACTATACCACCAAAGGGTATCTTTAATAGACCACCAAAGGGTCTATTTAACTAAACTAACAAATCAACAAATGATTTGTTAATCAGAAACAGTTTCTGTCATTACCCAAACTTCCACCAAATCCAGTGAACAGTCCAATAATGGGATTGTCAGTCCTATGGTACCCTAACATACTACTGGTCAGCTCAAGCTAATGAATTCCATTCGTGTTATGGATAACACATTAACAAGTTGTTCACATTATTGAAAGCGTATTGTTTTATATATAAACCATAGACATTGTTTTTTTGAAAACTTGAAAATGATTTAGCACATATGAGTCACCCCAAACATTTGCAAAACATAAAAGAGGGGAACCATGTACTCACTTGGGATTGCAAAAGTGTTCTTTATCAACGGAGTAAACAAAGCTAAAACGTGTCCTAATGTGTTAGATAAATATGTTACGTGTCGGGACTACAAGCGGGAGATCAGATAGAATGAAGTCTTATAAACCAAACTAGTGTTGGAACTCATGTGATATGCTTTAGCAAACTTAATATTCTGATTTGGAAAGGATCCTAATTGATTTTGACCCATTATGACTCGTTAAGGTAGTTTACGCTACTTTAACGGGTCATTAGCGTCAACGTGTGATCGGATGGTTAAACATGTCCTATGATAAGTCTTAAATGTTCAAACATGTTTGAAAATTTTATAACATCAGTTTATATCTCAAAAATTTGGTTACGTGTGTTTAAAATGGATTTACGCGCAAAAGGGCATTTTTGTCATTTTTTTAAGAACATAGAAGTGACTTATCATAAGACTAACCAAACGACATGACCATAAGGTATAACCTCAACAGATTATTCCCTATACAACTATGGTCACAAATATGTGTTTGATCGGATCCTAAGATCGACCAAATGGGTTAGATTCGAAAGTCAAAGGGTGGTCAAGACCGTTCGATTTACAAACTTAAATAAACACTAAACTAGAATTGACCAGTTAGACATGTCAAAATATGTCTAAATTTGTTTACAAAACTGATTTGGTATGAAAACTTAGTGTTTTGATATCCAAAAATAGTTTCGTCGTAAAATGCTCATCATGCGCATTTTTGACCGAAAATCTGACTCGTCACTTCGACTAGTAAACGTGGTAATCAGAAGGTGAAATCGGTAGAGATTATAACCTTCGTGATTACGATCATGTTGCAAAGTTCAATTGAACTTTGACTTGATCAAATATGGTCAGAACCAAAAGTCAATCAGGAAGCCAAACTATTCGACTTTTAGCTCAAAATAGCTAAAATAATGAAAGAAAAAGGAAGAGACTTTCAGAACTCAAGATAGGAGGCTTCCAAATGCTGGAAACAAGCTCTAAGACGGATAGAAAGAAGAACTTCACACTTTGCTTTGAAGTGGTGTAAAAAATGGAAGAATCTGGGATATTTATAGTATTTTAGGATTAAGGAGGTGATGACAAGTGTCCTCAAGTATGGATTAGTGTCCTAACATGTGTCACACAAAATTAAGTGTGGCAAAATGAGTGCTAGGTGTCAAAAATTGGAGATAGGTGCAAACTTGGTGAAAAGGCAAAAATCTTTATCATTTTTCGACATTTTTGGCCCTTGGACTTGCATAATCACTTGATTGCCTTTTTTAATCTCTTTAACTTAATATTTAGGTTATATAAAGATGTTAAGACATGTGTAACTTGGATTATGCCCAAAATCTAATGGATGTTGGTTCGTTCGATTGTACGGTTACGCGTTTCGCAAAAATGCGTAAAACGCTTTAAAAAACACGAAAACGATCGAAATTGTGCAACGATTGACATTTTTGCATTCTTATTAATAAAATAAAAGATTTTATTGAATACAAAAATATTTTGATTGATACACATGGTTCGTATCTTGAATACGAATCGATAGACTTTCACAGTTTGACGAAAATAGTCCCTTGACTTGTATAAGCGTGTTTTTGTCATATCTAACCCTTCAAAACTTATATCTAAGTTATGTAAAGGGTATTTAGGGTATTTGTAGCTTATGTCCTTGATTCGGAATGTACGTCGGTTAAACTGATTGCGTTTGAGTGTTAGTTAACGAATTACTTCCATAAAAATTTTTGAGAGTTTGAAATCGTATAAGAAATTGAAATTGTGCAAATGTCTTAGATAATTATACAAATTTCAGAAATAAAACACAGGGTTTCAATGAATACAAAATTGTTTGTAATTGTACAATGATTGAAAAGGCACGAATGTCATAGTCTCCCCCACTTTTGGAAATTGCGTCCCGAAATTTAATTAAAGGAAACTTTGTGAAAACAGATGTGGATATTTCGCTTTCATCTGATGCTCTCTTTCCCAAGTAAATTTAGGCCACGTTTGTATTCCCAGCGAACTTTAACTATCGGTATACGTCTACGCTTGAGTTTCTTGACTTCATGGTCCAATATCTCCACAGGTTTCTCGACAAGTGCATAGTGTCATCAGCGTGAATTTCATTGAGGGGAATGTGGAGGTTTGTATTGGCTAAACACTTTTTCAAATTGGACACGTGGAATGTTGGGTGAATATTCCCAAGTTCAAGAGGTAGCTCTAGTCAGTAGGCCACCTTTCCGATTCTCTCAACGATCTTGAATGCTCTAATATATCGTGGTGCAAGTTTTTCTTTCTTTCCAAATCTAATCACACCTTTCCAAGGAGATACCTTGACAAGGATGTGATCACCAACTTGGAATTCCAAGGGCTTGCGTCGTACGTCCGCATAACTCTTTTGACGGCTTCTTGCTGTTAGAAGGTTATCTCGAATTTTCTTGACTTTGTCTGTTCTGTCGTGAATGAGTTCAAGTCCAGTGAGCTGAGCTTCACCAACCTCACTCCAACAAACAGGTGAACGATATATTCGACCGTATAGAGCTTCGAAAGGCACCATATTGATGCTTGGGTGATAACTATTGATGTAGGAGAATTCGACCAATGGTAGATGCGAATCCCAACTACCACCAAAGCCGATCACAAATGCTCTTAGCATATCCTCCAGTGTTTGAATTGTCCTTTCAGATTGTCCATCCGTTTGAGGATGATAAGTAGTGCTCATATTGAGTTTGGTTCCCATGGCAGATTGCACGGTCTTCCAAAAGTGAGATGAGATTCGAGCATCTCGATCGGATATGATGTTCAAAGGAACACCATGATGAGATACAATCTCATAAACGTAGATCTTGGCGAGCTTTCAGTAGATAATCCTCACGAATTGCCAAAAAGTGTGCTACTTTGTTAGACGATCGATGATTACCCAAATGGCATCATGACCTCTAGGTGTGCGCGGTAGTTTAGAGATGAGATCCATCGCAATGTTCTCCCACTTCCATACCGGTATTTCTTGTTGCTCCAGTAAACCAGATGGGCGCTAATCTTCTGCCTTAACTTTAAGACAAGTTAGGCATTTAGACACATACAAGGCAATGCCCTTCTCCATACCCGGCCACCAATACTGGGTACGGAGATCCTTATACATTTTGTCTACATCGGGATGGATTGAATAATGAGACTTATGAGCTTCGTCCATCAATAAGGTGTGGAGATTGTCTTAACTAGGAATCCTTAAACAGTTCTTCTAGTAGAGTAATTCGTTGTCTTTTGTTATGAGTTGAAGTTCGAGATTTTGTGGCAGCTAATTTTTCAACAAGATTTGGGTCACACATGTAGTGCTTGAAGGATACGTGTCTGGATATCAGATTGAACTTGAACACAATGAAGTTTGTGTGGTCTCGGCGACGATGGTTATTGACGAAAGCTTGAATGTATGATAGGACCGATTTGGTAGAAAGATACAAGAAAGGGAGTAGGAACAGAATCAGCGGAAGCTTTTCATTCATTCATACCGCAAGAGTATACATCTTGTTTGGCTAGCGGAAATCCTGGAGAGAATCCGCCAGCGTTTCCCCTCAAGGAACTTCCAAAACTTAACAAACAATGAACACACAACCCATATATATAGACATGAGCTGCTCGTGCAAATGGTTGCTCGTACGTGTGACAAGATGTCACTCGTACGAACCACATAAGCTCACTCGTACGAGTGAGATGTTTATCACTTGTACGAGTCACATTGTCACTCGTACGAGTGACATTTTCACTCGTACGAGCCAGTTCTTGTTTGCACTTGGGTCGTGTGTTCTTATCTAATCTATACAATATTTAATACACACTCTTTCTAGCCTATTCGCATAGTGACAGACATAAAGTGCATCAACAAATTCCCCCTTGGACGTCACGTCGAAGCTTATTCTTAATCTTGAAGTCTGAGAGTCGTGTTTGAATATTCTGCAACTTCTGTAGGTCCACTTGGAGGATCAAGATAAACCTGCTTCCTTGTTTATGTGACGCACACACGAGTGTGGAATCCAAGTGTGTATGCAAACCAAAGCAAGAGCACAATCAATATGACATAGATATATCTTCAAATGTTCACTATATTGATTTGTAGAGAGACTCAGTACATACAATCTTGAATAAACTGCTAATCTGTCTATATACTCTTCGGTGTTCTCACTCTGTTCCCTGTGTCTCTTAGAGTTTATTACACGTTATGCTCTCTTCACAGTGCATATCTGTTTATATAGTGCTAACACCTAGCAACAATACGAAGAATGTCACTGGTTGTACGAAGCACTACAAAGACACGAAGAACATTCAGACATGGTTGCTCGTACGAATAGGTTATGGCTCGTACAAATGAGTAAGTTATTCGTACGACCAAGTAATGTTCTTGTTAACAGGTCACTTGTACGAGCATGCAATGACTCGTATGAATAGGTTATGGCTCGTACGAGCAAGCAACTTGCTCATACAAAGCACCTTTCACTCGCACGAACAAACTAAACGTCGTACTAAATCAAGATAGGAGGATATCTTGATTTGGTCGACACGACCAAACTTTACAGACACAATAAACAAAGACCGTACAATTACTGACGTAACTAAGAAAAAGCAACAGACACAAAAGTGTATCAACAAACTCCCGCTTGGATGTTGCTTGGTCTTCGGTCTCATTTCTAATGGCCTACTTCGGACTATGAGCTTCTAGCATGAAAACCAAATTAAGTCAAACCGAACCTAACTGAGTCGCTTCCACACAAATATGCATCAACAAACTCCCCCTTGGATGCTGCTCGTGATGGTTCGTTCTTCACATTGTCGGATCTTCAGATATCTTCACGTGTCATAATCGGAGGTGCATTAGCAAACTCCCCCTTGAATATATCTTGTGGTGTTGATAAGTGGTCAGTCATGAATTGATTCGTGATTCACGACTTTCATTCATGTTGTGTCTTTTGTCCCATAACATTTCCTTCAAACTCGTTCTCTTTGCCTTTAGTTTTCTTGGATGCCACATCCGCACTCACAACAAAGCTAAACTCGTAATGAGAGTAATTAGTAGGATTTAATCAATCTTAGAGAATTTTCCTTTGAAAATTTAACGAAGGATTGATTTTAAGCAAAATTAGCAAATGACACACATGAGACCAAAACTCGTTCAACTACCAACTGATAATACTTTAAGAGTTTTTAAGATTGTTCAATTTTAATCTATTAACCTCTAAAGTTTGTCAACTTCGACCATTTATGAAGATGCAATTGTTTTCCGGCTTACAATTAGAATTTTAGATAGGATAGACTCGAGTTCCAACATCGGTCAATCAAAAATAAACTAGAAGCAAAATCTTTTTGGCTTTTATAAAATTTATATTAAAACTCCCCTAAATTCTTTTTGACATTTTTCAATTTTTAAATGTAAGGACGGAAAGAAATAAATAAATATTTATAGATATTCTTTTTGTGAATTTCGAGGGTAAGAGAATCATATTAGTATACGGTCATGCCAAAACACACTTGTTGTTTGATTAATTAGTATTTAGATAAGTATCCTATAACAATTATCGGTATTGTTGTCCACATAAGCTCAACTTATCAGATGTACTCACGGTTAGGGGATATGGTTAATGTATGATTTATACTTACCTACCGGTGTTCATCCACTTCATGACACATTCCCGTATCAAGACATGCACTAGAGAAAATCTTACCGGTGAGTATACTGTTTATCATCTGTTTTGATGTATATGATGTGAGATACTCACTTATTTTTCATGAAAACAAGCCCTATGTGATTAAATCACTTGTTGATGAGGAACTTGATTCTCAGATGCATGCAGTGCATAGGAGTAAGTTCGTGAACAGGTTAGTACCAATGTACCGACAAAGAGACAAACTTAGCTCCCGCATAAAGCTGTCATATATTATCACTTATTGTTAGGGTGGATGTGATATTTTTATCACTTATTGATGGTCGTATGCGGTATTTACACGTACGTATGGTATCATGGAAGTTCTAGACTTCCGTCCCCGTTATTATGTTTATATCGCCCTGTGCACACTTTAAAAAGATTGTGAGCCTACCGATATATTGAATATAGAGCTACTTATCATCTTTCATTTTAAAGTTCAAAGAGGTTTTGACAGACCACTAATTTAGTATCATTTTCTCTTTATCTTGCCAGGAAACTCATTTTTGTTTTTCTCATGTTTTTGTCCTTTTTGACGTTTTGCATTGTTTTTGTATTTTTCAGATTGGAATTTACTCCACCTACAATGCAAAAAGTTAGTTTAATCCTTTAAATACATCTTTTTGGATTGTCTTCAAGAAGAATGTTTACAAAACGATTTTCCGATGTGGATTAACTCATGTTTTACCTCGATGCCGCTCACCAAAATTAATTTAATAAAAATGATTTATCAAAATTTTGAAAAATGAGTTGGCACGTTGGTAATCGGTGTGGATCAAAACAACATTGATGAGTTTCATATTGAAACAATCACGTGTGAGGTGATATTCGAGATCAATGTGTTTGGTCTGGAGTGTTGTTCAAGATTTTAGAAATCTGTAAAGTAGCTTAAATATCGACACGGATAGAAGAGATTAGAAAATTTAAAACCGTACTCCTACAATTTGTCCGTGCATTGCCAAGAATCTGTGTGCTCTCCCAACTGGATATCCACCCGGTGTGGATTTCAAGGTCGATTTTACAGCTTCTTCATATAACTGAGAAATCTTTTTATAGCAACAAGATTAAAAACCTCTGGGTCCGACTGGTAAGAAGCAAGAGTGCATGTGGAGAAGCTTGTACACATCATCTTTGGACGGTCTATACATGATGTTGTCCACATGTTTTTGCACCAGCAAAGGTCTTCGTCTTTCTCCTTGAGAAGTAGTGTGCGGTTTTTCAAACCATTCCAAGGCATCCGCACACCCGGTTGGTTTGTTCAATCAAACACATTTTCTTCAATCACACCCGTGGCGAAATGTACACTGAACGATCATGTTGTAGGTTTGAACTTCTTGTGGAAGATATAAGACATGAATCTTTGATAATCTTCTGACGTGCTGCAGGCGCGTACATTTCAATTGAATCTATCCTGAAAATCTGATCCAAGCCATAAAATAAACAAATTTTTGGTCGTTTTTCATCTTGTCGAAGGTATCAACTTCATTCACCAAACTTTCTTTAGTCATCGGACATTATCTTCTCTTTCCTCCAACAAAAGGCAACAACTCCTGGATATAATGATGTTTTAGAGCCGCATGTCGTCGATCTTGTGCTGGATGCTCCACTATCAACATTCTATGATTATCATAGTTCCTCCTAGAACATCCTGCACACTCATTAAAGATTAGTTGGAGATGGGGACCTAAGCCTTCATTGACTTGGGCCGTCCGACATCATCGAGAATTGGAACTTTGTTTTCCTGATTGTTTGGAATGGATTGTGCTCCCCCTGAAATAATTACCAATTTTGATTTCCAAATATATTTTTGTTTCTCAATTTTAATATTTGATTGTGTCTGGACAACCTTTGGTTTTAAAGCTTTTTCAACAGCCTTTTGTTGTTTCTTTCTCAATTTCGTTCTCTTTGTTTAACAAGACCAAGGTCCTGTTTTGGCGAAACAGATTTTGTATGGTAATTTTTATCATGGGGCGCATCAATTTTTTCTTTTCCCTTTGTGAGACATGGACAGTTTTTGATAATGTGTCCATACTTACCACACATAAAGCATAATCTCCGCTCAACAAACCTCGGAGTATAATAAATATGGTAGCCTGATGATGAACTTCGTGATCTTGAGGTACTTGGTCCTACATCACAACAATTTGTGTGCTATGTGTAGTTGTTATGACTGTTTCTCTTTAAAATTTTATTTTGTTTAAAAAAATCCATGTTGGATTTATTTTCAAAATACTCAATTTTATCAGTCCCTCGGGATTTTACGAAGTTCACATTTTGGACTTTCTTCTTGTGCTGGCTCTGTTTCCTTTTTCCATTTCCTTGGTTAGCGTGATTTTGCTTTCGTTGATTGTTTTGAT
Organism: Scalesia atractyloides; assembly: GCA_947069175.1. NCBI lineage: Eukaryota > Viridiplantae > Streptophyta > Magnoliopsida > Asterales > Asteraceae > Scalesia > Scalesia atractyloides. The sequence goes on from CAMTDV010000023.1 coordinate 71,644,580, forward strand.
ATTTCAATTTTTGATTTCCGTATTCTTTCTAACTTCAGTTTTTAGGAGAGGAGCACACTGAGTCACTACAACTCTTGGGCTCGAATTACCCAAAAACTTACTAGTAGAATCTTTGAAAACTTTATCAATAAAGGATTGATTGACATTTTTGATGGGAAAATCTTTGTTTGAGTAAACTCTGTCAGAACCAATCAACGTATAAAGCAAGTTCATGCTTTTACAGGTTTCAACATGAGCTTCAGCAAGCTTGACATTGGCAGTCACATATAGTTTCGCTGAAGGATCACAGAGAATGTGATTTTTGTGAGATACATTTTCCTCTTTTGTTATCACATCTGATTGCTTAGGTTTGTCCTAATCTGACTGGTCATCCAAACTCTCATAATCCTCAATTATTGGAGAATTTTGATCATTCATAGACTTTGAGTCATTGATGTCATCCAATTGACCTTGACTTGAAGATGTGCCCTTAGTGAACCCTCGACCAGCTGTAAATTCATCTAGATCTAATGGAACGGTTGGTTCAAACTGTGGCATATCTTCATCATCTGGCATTTTGGTGTAATTGTGCCTAACCGGAGGGGGACAAGCCTGATAACCTATGCACTTCACATCATCTTTCTTCTTTTGAACATCAATGATGTGATCCAAAACATATCTTGAGTTGGAGTAACTGTCCAACTTGAGTTTGATTGCATCATGTTCACTCTTTGCACTAGCTAACTCGTTTTTTATTCTTCAAGCATGTTAATATAATTGTTAATGGATGTTTGTTTTCTCAAAAAATTCTTTGTTAATTCAGAAACATCTTTTTTTAACGTTTCAATAGTTGTTTTAAATTCTTTTTCATTTTTCTTAAGAGCTGTGTTTGCCTCAGTGCACGTCGTCAGATCTACAATCAAACTCTGATGATGCTTCTTTGTGTGATCAAATTTTCTTTCGTGTTCTAAGTATTTACCTTTACAGCTATACATTCAAAACACTTGGACATAATAGGTTTATCGAAATTTACCTAACTGGATTGGCAATCCAAATGGATCATGAATGTTGCACGAAGAGTGGAAGATCCGATTGATGAGAGATACTTGGAAAACTCATCAGATGGTCCTTCAGTTTCATGCTCTAAATCTTCTTCGCTGCTATCCATCGATTCAGTTTCAGTGATCACCTCATCTACTTCAACATTAACATCTTCAGATCGTTCTTCACTAGGAGTTGATTCTGCTTCATCTGAACTACTGCTATCCCATGAACTGTCATTATTTCTGGACGATTTTCCTTCGTTATTATTTTTTGTAATTTGCATTCCTCCTCCACCATTGTTTCCTAATTGAGCAGACTAATCACAGCCCTCATCTGCTTGAACTACTAACGCTCGGTCGGAATTGTTTGCAGCAACCATTGCTCTTTCGTTGTTAGTAACTTGATTTCTATTGAAAGGATATTGATTCCCTTGCTGTGGAGACTTCGTGCATTCTCTTTTAAAATGCCCATTTTCTCTACAGCTGAAACAAGTAACTTTCCTTTTGTCAAAGCCGTATGGAGTATCCTTGTTGCTTTCTAGATTAGTTCTTCCTGTTTTCTCCATAGAATCTTTTGCCCTTCTCACTGCACTTGAAAACGCCCAGTTGATATCAATTAACTCCATCTCTTCCTTATCGATTTGTGCATAGTCTTCACTGGTTAAATTGATTATTACCAATTTTTCCAGCTACTAATCCGTAGTAGGAGCTCACCAAAGTTTTTAGAAGCTGAATGTGTTCCAAGGCAACTTCCACACTTACCTTAGAAAGGTTTGATGTATCAAGTCTGACAGTGTTGGAATTTGAGGTTGAAAGTTTTTACCATAGAAAGCTTGTTGTTGAACTTGTGGTGTAACAACTTGTGGTTGAGGAAGATATGTTTTTGGATCAAATGCTTGTTCATAAGCTTGAGGAGTTGAACTAATATCTTGAGGTAGAGGAAGAAAGGCTTTTGGATCAAAAACTTGTTCATAAACTGGAGCACTTGAACCAACAGACTGATCTGGTTTAACTTGCGGCAAAAAAGGATTGGAATTTGACATGAATGTTGTTTGTAGCTTCGATTGTTGGATTCTACTTATACGGTTAATGCCTCCAAAATACATTTATGGGTTTTGTGGAACTGGAAATTGTTTTGCTTTTCGAATTTCTTCTTCATTTTTGTTTTCAAGTTTCTGAACCAATTCGTAAATGCTGATCGCATCCATCACACCTGTATGTTTTAGCAATTCAATAAATTGACTCCACTTAGGTGGTAAGGCATCAGCAAAGTGCATAAGAATCTCCTGTTGTGAGGCGATAACCGTGTATGAGTACATCTCACTAAGCAAATGATAGAAACAAGTTGTCATATCATTTAGTGTTTCACTTTCCATAAATAGAAACCCTTTAAACTCTTTCTTTAAGAGATCATGTCGAATTTTTCTTGTTGCTGCATTTCCTTCTCCTCTTGCTTTTAACAAGTCCCACAAGTTCTTTGTAGTTGTACAATACATAAACTGATGATAAAATCTTTGTGAAGTGCTTGCGTAAGAATGGTAAAGGCTTTCTTTTCTAGATCATAGGACCTTTTATCATTCTCATCCAATTCGGTTAAGGTGGCTGAATTTGATACAACTTCTTCGAGAGATCCTTTGTACGGACAAGTAAAACATGTCCATAACTCGGTATTTCGACCAAGAACATACATATGAAAACGACTTTCCATGAAGTATAATCGTTCATATGATTAAACTTTGGTGGACGGTTGTTACTTCCAGTTTCACTTTCGCTAAGGAGAAGAGTTTGAACGCTTTGATTTTGATTTGTAACAAAAGCCCATTGACCAGCGATAATCGTTTGTGGAGGTATTAAAGATTTTACCCATAAGGTTGTGGAGCTAGATTGTGATGAATCTTGGCTTGAACTTGAACTACACCCCCAATCCCAAAGATTTGTACCCATTATATGTTCTTGTTTATGAAAATTAAAAGGTTTAAAGATTAATTTTTGAGAATAAGAGTCTGCTTTTAAAGTTCTCAATTTTAAAAACCACAAAGATTGAAAAACTGAATCACGAAAAACAGATCAAAGAAGCTTGTTCTTCGCACGAATCAGTGATTCGTACGAGTCACACTCTTTGTACGAACCAGGTTGTTCGTATGAACAAGAATCTTTCATGCGAGCAACTCTACTTCGTGCGAACAAGGTCCTTCGTGCAGATGACTTGGTCTTTCGCACGAACAGTCTTGTTCTTCGTGCAGAGGGGTTATTCGCACGGATGTTTTTCGATGAAGTTTGGTTTTTTGCAGAGAGGATTCTTTTTGAGGGGTTGGTTGGTGAAAATTTCCTTTTCTAACAGAGACTTGTTTTTGACTTTGTTCGAAAGTGGTCAGTTGTCTACACAATTTTGGTTAAAAAGACAAACATTCCATATCAGGTTTTCAATCAAAACAGTTAAGTCCAGAGATCTGGTCAACCCTACAAGAATATTCCGGTGAGTTTTCGGCAGTGTTTCACCGGAAAATATGTCCATTTGAACTTTGATAGAAAATTTTAAGAAAAACCAGATTCTAACATGTCTCCATGTATTGTAACAAGGTTTTTATGAAAATTTTCTGGATACAACAAATTTTAACTAAGTTTTAAGTTGGTTATCTTTTAAAAGCTTAAGTTTCCTGTTGAAAGTTCAAGAACACTTCCAGAAACCCTTACAACTAGCTCAGACAACACTAAGCTTGGTTTTAAACAAGGAAGAGAGCCAAAGCCCTGATACCACTTGTAGGTCCACTTGGACGATCAAGATAAACCTGCTTCCTTGTTTATATAACAAACACACGAGTGCGGAATCCAAGTGTGTATGTAAACCAAAGCAAGAGCACAATCAATATGACAAAGATATATCTTCAAATGTTCACTATATTGATTTGTAGAGAGACTCAGTATATACAATCTTGAATAAACTGTTTATCTCTCTATACACTCTTCAGTGTTCTCACTCTGTGCTCTGTCACTGTTACATGCTCTGCTCTCTTCACAGTGCATGTCTGTTTATATAGTGGTAACACCTAGCAACAATACGAAGAATGTCACTGGTCGTACGAAGCACTACAAAGACACGAAGAACATTCAGACATGGTTGCTCGTACGAACAGGTTATGGCTAATACGAATGAGTAAGTTATTCGTACGACCAAGTAATGTTCTTGTTAATAGGGTCACTCGTACGAGCATGCAATGACTCGTACGGACAGGTTATGGCTCGTACGAGCAAGCAACTTGCTCGTATGGAGTACTTTCACTCGCACGAAAAAACTAAATGTTGTACTAAATCAAGATAGGAGGATATCTTGATTTGGTCGACACGACCAAACTTTACAGACACAACAAACAAAGACCGTACAATTAACTAAGAACAAGCGATAGACACAGAAGTGTATCAACAACTTCAATCAGGTACATGTGGATGTCGTAGATTGCGTCAACAAATTCCCCTTTGATTGATGATCCGGATTTACATTATCTACTTTAAGCAACATTCTTCCGAAATATTTTTTTCTAGAAATTAATCTTCAGGTCTTTTGTTTGCACGGTCAAGACCACCTCTGATATGCTTAATCTACAAATTTTCTCGAATAATCACCAACTTGAAATTAAACAATGCAGCTTCTCCGTTTCAACGTTAACCATATCCGCATTCGGTTTAGCGCACTCCTCTGATGCTCGATCCTCTTGTCACACCCTCAATTTCCACTTGCGGAGTTTTACCGCGGGCGTGTGAACAAACCGGAATCTGAGACACTAGTAACGTCGAACGACTCTATATGATTTGTTAATACGTTTTCCAAAATCATTTGTTTAACCATTCATAGTTAATTTTAGATTGTCTTAGTTTGATTTCAATGTTTAGCGGAAGCATTAGTTTTTAAAGTTGAGCGGAAGCATTTAAAGTAAAGTAAAGGAACGGGCGCCAACACAAACGCCAAAACTAAAGAAAAACTCAAACAATGTTCGTAAATGAGACTCGATAAAAAGATGTCTTGATCAATGCAAGTGAGTGCACCTAGAGCTCCTAGCGTCCTGAGAAACATGTAAAGAAACAAGTGTCAACATTAAAGAAGAGTGAGTTCATAGGTTTTCATAAGTTCATTTGTTCGGTTATAAGTTTGTTTCCTCCGTTATCCCTAACCCGGGATAACGATTTCGTTCCATTATTCCCAACCCACAATAATAATGATGGTTCCATTATTCCTTACCCGGAATAATAATGATGTTCCATTATTCCTAACCCGGAATAATAACGTTGTTGGTTCCATTATCCCTAACCTGGAATAATATTGTTGATTCGTAATTAAGTTCAATGTTAACATGTAGGTAGCTAGCCTAAAGTTATGTCACATAAGTGTTCGCGATCGAAGCTGACTGTTGTGCCTCCGTGTTGCCAGGCCTATCACTGACCATGGCGAAGTTAGGCCAAATTATTCACCCGTTGACCATACCCGGTCGGCTAGCGCGACTAGCTCGGATGGGGCTTGTCGGGCCCAGTAGTACTACTTATAATTTCCCCGCTATCTAACCCAATACTAACGATCCGAGAGATTGTCGAGGACTTGTGTGATATAGCTGCTTAGTGACCATAACGTACGTTAACATTAACTTAGTTACCGAATAGTTTAATGACGTTAATTTCATATAACGTAAAGAGATAGAGTTGTAGAGTGTATACATGTTTCTCCCCCTGTTGTTTAAAACCGGATAAAATTAGGGGCCGTGAACTCACCTTTAGTTGCTCGGTTAGTGTAACACAGATGTAGCAAATGATGGGACCGCTAATTGCGTCCTAGCAAGTCAATTGATTTAGAGTTAGTGTGTGAACACACTGATACAAACCCTACACATACTAACACACAATGCGGTACATACAATAACAATTCCTAAAACTCAAATCATGCATGCAAGTATCATCATACCAACATAGTGATCAAACCAACCTATCATGAACACAAATCAATCCATACAACACTTTGGTACACACATTCGCAAGTTATCAAGTTTCAGCTTATATACTCATAATTAGGCTGTTTTCGAGAATTTTTATAAAATAGTTCCAACGTTCCAAAAATTCCAATTATTTTACAGAAGGTATCAACTAAGCTGTAGAATTTTATGTAAATTTTTTAAGTTCTAACACTTTACTGATTATTCATAAATATTAATATACTAGGCTGCAGTCAGATTCGTCGCTTTCTGACTGGAGTCCACGGGAGAATTTATTTAAAAATCACCGTTCGTCCAATTAACAAAATTCCAGTGGGAGTTTCCCGGAAATTTCCATATCCAGTTGCTGTACAAATTTCGTGATTCGACTCTCTACAGATTATTAGATCCGACTCGATAAACAACTAACAAATTTTCAGAATTTTCACAGCTTCAGTTACTGAACTTAATTGGCCACTTAAAAATATCAAACGACTTCAGAAAAATATGAATCCAGCGCCATTAGAAGCGTTGTTCAAAAATCTACGTTTTAGGCTTCAGAAAATCCGTTTTTCGATAAATAATAACCAAGTTACAGCCAGTTGAAGTTGGCTGTAAACACCATTCAGCATCCTGATTTCGACATTTTATCGCAATATAACACGCTTATACGTTAACTATAAACGATCAAGAACAGATTTATCAATCATATATCATCATGTAAATCATACTCATGCAAACCCTAATCATCATATATGGTTTTTATCACAAAACGCAGCCTAATGATTCTTGATTCCACTAATCATCATAATCGCAAACTAGCATAATTTATCGAACTAAACATCGTACACCTTCATGATAATTATTCTACCACTACATTCTAGCATGATCAAGAGTTTATAAATCCTAGTATGACTTTGCAAACAATGATAAACTCTTTTAACAATGAAGATTAATGATCCGAGAACTAGATGGGAGTCGAATCGGATGATGATGAAGACCGCGACCGAGAGGAAAGTGGGAAGGCTGTTTGCGACCGAGAGAGGGATGAGGAGGCTGCCGTCGACTTGTTTGGAACTAGGGTTTGTGTGTGTGCTTTGTTTTTGAAACATAACACATGCATATATAGTGCAAGAGGGAAAAGAAAATGAGAAAGGGTGTGCGGTTGGGTGCTCGCGGCCGCACGGGTTTGGGGTGGGTCGGTTTGGGTCTAAAACTTGATCCTCAAGTTTTGGTTAACTCCTTGAGTCGCAAGGAAGTGAGGTCCACCCGTTTCGCGACCCGGTTCGGTTCATTATCTATTTATCATAAATATATTTTATAACTAAAAATCACGAATTCGAAACATGGCATAATAACTCACCGAACTTATAAACGTTTAATACACATAGCACGTAATTCACTTGATAAGTTCACGAAGTTATCGTAATTATATCGAGCGTGCAATTTAAGTCTCTGAATCAATTTAGCGTAGGAACGAATAACCGTGAAGTAGTGCGTTTAAGATGTCTGAAAAACCGGGATGTCACATTATCCCCATGTTGAAAGAATTTTCATCCCGAAAATTGAGTAAACGCGGTTTAGAATGCAACGTACAGGTTTAGAGTGCCACGTACAAATATTTATTTCGTTAACAATGGTACAAGAAATTACAAGAAATTCCCAGGTTGTCACATCATCCCCAAGTTGAAAGAATTTTCGTCCCGAAAATTTAGTTGGTTGTATGGTTAACTTGTTGCTCAGCTGCAAAAAGGTGTGGGTATTTGCTTTTCATTTGGTCCTCTCTTTCCCACGTGAACTCCGGTCCACGCTTAGAGTCCCAACGAACCTTGACGATCGGTATCTTGCTGTGCCTTCGAGTCTTGATCTCACGATCCATGATCTCGATAGGTTGTTCCACAAAGTGCAGTTGTTCATCCACTTGAATCTCATCCAATGGAATGACTAGGGTTTCATCTGATAGACACTTCTTCAGATTTGACACGTGAAAAACGTTGTGAACTCCACTAAGTTCGGCAGGAAGGTCTAATTGATAAGCTACGGGTCCGATACGTTTCAAGATCACAAACGGACCTACGTACCGTGGGTTTAGTTTTCCTCGTTTCCCAAAACGGATTACACCCTTCCATGGTGACACCTTCAGTAGGACGCGGTCGCCTACTTGAAATTCGAGCGGTTTGCGTCGTTGATCAGCGTAGCTTTTCTGTCGATCTCATGCCGCTGCCATGCGGTTTCTGATTTGTACAATCTTTTCAGTAGCCTCAAGTATCAACTCAGGGCCTGTGAGTTGACTGTCACCGACTTCTGCCCAACAGACCGGTGATCTACATTTACGACCGTATAATGCTTCAAACGGTACTGCCGATATACTCGTATGGTAGCTGTTGTTATACGAGAATTCCACTAAGGGCAGGTGGATTTCCCAACTATTCCCGAAGTCTACCACGCATGCCCTAAGCATGTCTTCCAAGGTCTGTATGGTCCTTTCGCTTTGACCATCAGTCTGAGGGTGATAAGCTGTGCTCATATCTAAACGTGTACCCAACGCTTTCTGAAGTGACTGACAAAAGTTGGACGTGAAACGAGCATCTCTGTCTGAGATGATGGACGTTGGCACCCCGTGCTGAGAAACTACTTCCTTAATGTAGATGCGAGTCAACTTCTCCATCTTATCAGTTTCTTTAATCGCTAGGAATTGTGCGGACTTGGTTAAACGATCCACAATCACCCAGATGGTATCGTAACCACCCAAATTTGCGGGAGTTTAGTGATAAAATCCATCGAGATCTGATCCCATTTCCACACCGGGATCTCAGGTTGTTGGAGTAGCCCCGATGGCTTTTGATAGTCTACCTTGACTTTCGCACAAGTCAAACACTTGCTTACGTAGGTGGCTATATCAGCTTTCACGTTGGGCCACCAGTACGCAGCTCTAAGGTCTTGATACATCTTATCTGAACCAGGATGGACAGAGTATCGGGAGTTGTGAGCTTCGTCCATGACTAGCTTTCTAAGGTCTCCGTAGAGAGGTACCCATATACGATTCATGAAATACCGGGCTCCATTGGGTTTTACTTCCCAATCGCGTTCCATTTTTCCCACCGATTCGGCCTTGATGTTTTCTTCCTTAACTGCTTCTAACTGCGCGTCGCGTATCTGTTCGGGTAACCCCGAATGAATGTTGAACTGTAGTGCTCGTACCCAACGAGGTTTCAAGTGTTCCTTCCTTCTGAGGGCATCAGCTACCACGTTAGCTTTACCCGGGTGATACCGAATGGCACATTCATAATCGTTCAGGAGTTCGACCCAGCGACGTTGTCGCATGTTCAACTCCTTCTGGTCAAAGATGTGTTGGAGGCTCTTGTGATCTGTATAGATTGTGCACTTTGTTCCATATAGGTAGTGTCTCCAAATCTTAAGTGCAAACACTACTGCTCCCAATTCCAGGTCATGTGTTGTGTAGTTTTTCTCGTGAACCTTCAATTGTCGGGACGCATACGCGATGACCTTATCGCGTTGCATGAGTACGCATCCCAATCCCTGAATGGAAGCATCAAAATACACCACAAAATCATCAGTCCCTTCCCGCAAGGACAGAATGGGTGCACTGCAAAGTTTCTGCTTCAGCAATTGAAATGCCGCTTCCTGCTTGTCACCCCAAGCATACTTGATGCCTTTCTGGGTGAGGGTGGTAAGCGGTTGTGCGATCTTTGAAAATCCCTCGATGAAACGTCTGTAGTAACCAGCCAAACCCAAAAATTGGTGGATCTCCGTCGGTCTCCTGGGTGCTTCCCAGTTTTTGATAGCTTCAATCTTGGCGGGGTCGACGTGGATACCCTTTTCATTCACGATATGCCCGAGGAACTGAACTTCCCGAATCCAGAAATCACACTTTGAAAGCTTGGCATATAGTTTCTCCTGTTGAAGTAATTCCAGCAGTAATCGTAGATGTTCAGCATGTTCTGCTTCACCTTTAGAGTAGATGAGTATGTCATCGATGAACACAATGACAAACTTGTCGAGATATGGTTTACACACACGGTTCATGAGGTCCATGAACACCGCGGGTGTGTTGGTGAGACCAAAGGGCATGACCAAGAACTCATAATGGCCATACCGAGTACGAAATGCCGTCTTAGCGATATCCTCCTCCCTGACGCGTAACTGGTGATAACCGGACCGTAGATCAATCTTGGAGTAGTAGCTTGACCCTTGAAGTTGGTCGAAGAGATCGTCGATGCGAGGTAACGGGTATCGGTTCTTGACAGTAACCTTATTGAGTTCCCTGTAGTCGATGCACATGCGGAAGGTCCCGTCCTTCTTCTTGACAAAAAGGACTGGAGCTCCCCTGGCGAAGTGCTAGGTCGGATAAATCCTTTTTCTAACAGTTCCTGAAGTTGGGTAGACAACTCCTGCAGCTCGGTTGGAGCTAGGCGGTATGGGGCCTTGGCGATAGGAGTTGCATGGTTTGCCAATTCGATTTCAAACTCCACTTGTCGATGTGGTGGAAGACCAGGTAACTCCTCTGGAAATACATCGGAAAAATCACAGACGATTGGGATGTCTTCTATACGTTTCTCGTCCTTAGGCTGTTCGGTAACCCGTGCTAGCAAAACGAAGGAGTTCTTCCTCCGAAGATACTTCTGTGCTTGCATGTAAGAGATGATGCTTGTGACGGCGCCCGCCTTCTCGCCTTGCACCGTCAAGATTTCATCGTTAGAGAGCGGAATACGGATAGATTTTTTGAAACAGAGAACTTCTGCTCGGACGTCGGATAGCCAGTCCATTCCGACTACCACGTCAAAACTACCCAGGGTAGTTGTCATCAGATCAATGGTAAAGGTGTGACCCGCGAGTTTGAGTTGACATCCGGATACTATATGGGTCACATCTACAGATTTACCATCGGCTAGTTCTATGACGTACGGGGTCTCTAGAGGTTTGGGCGTGAGATTTAGGTTCTTCCTAAAAGACTCAGATATAAAACTCCTATCCGCTCCCGTATCAAAAAGCACAGAAGCAAAATGTTCATTAAGGGGAAACTTACCGGTGACCACGTTCGAGTCGTTTCTGGCCTCTCCGCGGCCTAGCGTAAATGCACGCCCTTTGGCACCTCCTGTGCCACCATTTCCATTGTTGTTATTGTTATTGTTGTTGTTGTTGTTATGGTGGTTGTGGTTGTTGTTGTTCCCACCATTGTTGTTGTTGTTACGAAGCTGTGGGAAGTCTCGTTTGAAGTGGGCAGTGCTACCACACTGATAGCACCCCCGGTTAACACCCTGCTGCTGACCCTGGTGTTGATTTTGATTTTGTCGGGACATGATTTCCCCGCGACAATCCTTTGCCGCATGTTCCACTTTGCCACATCGTTGGCAGCGATTCCCGGCACAAGGGCCGTGATGATGAAGGTTACAGCGATTTCACTGCGGCTTTCGACCTACATAGCCGCTTGTGTTCTGGGTGTTGTTGGCGGGCTGATTATTGTGACCCCGGTGGCTGTTGAAATTATTGAACCGTTTCTGGTTCCCCTGTTCTGGCTGGGATGACGAAGACTGTCGAGCAGACGAGTCTTCAAACTTTCTTTTATTATCAGGGGCCACTTCAGTTGTACCCCGAGATGGCAACTTCTTTTGTTCCACTGCCTTATCGGTGAGTTTGTGCGCCAACCTTATTGCTTGATGCTCAGTCACAGGGTTGCTAGCCATTACCATACCCTGGATCTCGGGGACCAGACCCCCAAGGTAAAACTCGAGTCGTTTCTCAACGGTGTTAGCCAGATCGGGACATAGAAATACCAGGTCGTGATGTTTCGATGTGTATGCTTCGATTTCAGATCCCACCATCTTGTGGTTCCATAATGTTTGCTCCAACTGTTGAACCCTGTCTCGCGGACAGTACTCCTCTTTGATTAGGGCTTTAAACTCGGCCCAGGCCATTGCATTTGCGGCAATAAGTCCACACGTTTGGACTTGTGCATTCCACCAAGTTAGTGCCCCATCTTCCAACGTTGAGGCAGCATACTTGACTTTGTTGGCCTCCAGACAATTGCACATTTCGAACACTGATTCGGACTTTTCGATCCAGCGGACCAGTCCTATGGGTCCTTCTGCACCCGTGAATTTACTCGGCTTCGCATTGAGAAACATCTTGTAGGGGTTAAGACCCCCTCCTGCTGACAGAGGACAAGTAGTCAGCGAGAAATTCTACTAGCCCAACTATTAGATTTTCCCATGAAAATTTAATAATGGTTACCTGCTGGTTAGTTTTGAACACCTGCTAGAGCAGCATTCACGTGTTCTTGGATCATTGCGGCTAATTCTTCGGGTGTCATGTTGAGGTTTCCGTGACGTCCAGTTGCCATTTTAGATCTTCGTAAAACAACATAAACACACACCGATAAGTCTATATATCCAATATAGTTATCCTATTCCATACTTAAATAATTCCTCAAATTATGTCAACCCAAATAAATTAAACAATCAAAAGAAATATTCGATTAAATAAAATTTCAACGTCTTAGAAGATGCCAACCAAACATATCAGTTTACTATAAAATCTCAAGTTTAAACATAAGTAGGAAAATAAATAGACTGAAGGAAACAAATGGAATAAGCGAGGCGAGTCAGTCTTCTAAGTCTCCATCCCCCATATCGCTATCGTTGCCGTCATCCTCCGCGGCGTTTCCAGCTTCTACAGCTGGGTCTTCTTCCGGATCCTCCTCTGGATCCTCTTCTTCTTCCTCTTACGGCACTGGAGGGGCCGGTGCTGGTGCGGGTACTGGTACAGGTGCCTGATTCTGTTCTAGTTCTTGAATTCTCCAGCTAGACTCAAGAACTCTGTCTTCGAGCCAGTCAGCCCTTAGCTGCTCAGCACGAAGATCTCTTGCTAAAGTGTTACGAGCTATCTTACTCGCATGTTGCTCTTCCTCGAGCGATCCAGTCTTACCTGTTAATTGTCGTATCATCCATCCCTGTGCTAGGATGGTTTCATGCATTCTTTCTAGTTGTTCTTGTTGCTTTCTTATCATATCTCTAAGTAGGTCGTTCCCTACTTCTAACGAGTTAACCGGTTCGACCGGCATAGCGATGGTCGGGCGTGAGGACGACTCCTCCCCTAGAGCGAGCCTTTTTCTCGCAGCTGAGCGTGTCTCCCCGCCATGAGGTGGTGAGGGTTCCACCATAGGTGCCTTTCCCGGTGCCCTTGGTTGCAAAAGTTTGTCGGATGATGATGATGATGATGACATTGCCTGTTGGTTGTGTAGTTAGTTACGAGTTGCATTCATTTCAATTATGCATTCATATTTTATATAACATAGTTGTGGTATAACACATAACAAGATATAATAGTTCGGTGCCAAACTAAGTCTAGTGTCGTGTATTCAGCTATAGTTTAGGTCTACTTTTAATGCAAACCTGGTTCTCTATAGCTAGAGGCTCTGATACCAATCTGTCACACCCTCAATTTCCACTTGCGGAGTTTTACCGCGAGGCGTGTGAACAAACCAGAATCTGAGACACTAGTAACGTCGAACGACTCTATATGATTTGTTAATACGTTTTCCAAAATCATTTGTTTAACCATTCATAGTTAATTTTAGATTGTCTTAGTTTGATTTCAATGTTTAGCGGAAGCATTAGTTTTTAAAGTTGAGCAGAAGCATTTAAAGTAAAGTAAAGGAACGGGCGCCAACACAAACGCCAAAACTAAAGAAAAACTCAAACAATGTTCGTAAATGAGACTCGATAAAAAGATGTCTTGATCAATGCAAGTGAGTGCACCTAGAGCTCCTAGCGTCCTGAGAAACATGTAAAGAAACAAGTGTCAACATTAAAGAAGAGTGAGTTCACAGGTTTTCATAAGTTCATTTGTTCGGTTATAAGTTTGTTTCCCCCGTTATCCTTAAACCCGGGATAACGATTTCGTTCCATTATTCCCAACCCGGAATAATACTGATGGTTCCATTATTCCTTACCCGGAATAATAATGATGTTCCATTATTCCTAACCCGGAATAATAACGTTGTTGGTTCCATTATCCCTAACCCGGAATAATATTGTTGATTCGTAATTAAGTTTAGTGTTAACATGTAGGTAGCTAGCATAAATTCATGTCACGTAAGTGTTCGCGATCGAAGCTGACTGTTGTGCCTCCGTGTTGCCAGGCCTATCACTGACCATGGCGAAGTTAGGCCAAATTATTCACCGTTGACCATACCCGGTCGGCTAGCGCGACTAGCTCGGGTGGGGCTTGTCGGGCCCAGTAGTACTACTTATAATTTCCCCGCTATCTAACCCAATACTAACGATCCGAGAGATTGTCGAGGACTTGTGTGATATAGCTGCTTAGTGACCATAACGTACGTTAACATTAACTTAGTTACCGAATAGTTTAATGACGTTAATTTCATATAACGTAAAGAGATAGAGTTGTAGAGTGTATACATGTTTCTCCCCCTGTTGTTTAAAACCGGATAAAATTAGGGGCCGTGAACTCACCTTTAGTTGCTCGGTTAGTGTAACACAGATGTAGCAAATGATGGGACCGCTAATTGCGTCCTAGCAAGTCAATTGATTTAGAGTTAGTGTGTGAACACACTGATACAAACCCTACACATACTAACACACAATGCGGTACATACAATAACAATTCCTAAAACTCAAATCATGCATGCAAGTATCATCATACCAACATAGTGATCAAACCAACATATCATGAACACAAATCAATCCATACAACACTTTGGTACACACATTCGCAAGTTATCAAGTTTCAGCTTATATACTCATAATTAGGCTGTTTTCGAGGATTTTTATAAAATAGTTCCAACGTTCCAAAAATTCCAATTATTTTACAGAAGGTATCAACTAAGCTATAGAATTTTATGTAAATTTTTCAAGTTCTAACACTTTACTGATTATTCATAAATATTAATATACAAGGCTGCAGTCAGATTCATCGCTTTCTGACTGCAGTCCACGGGAGAATTTATTTAAAAATCACCGTTCGTCCAATTAACAAAATTCCAGTGGGAGTTTCCCGGAAATTTCCATATCCAGTTGCTGTACAAATTTCGTGATTCGACTCTCTACAGATTATTAGATCCGACTCGATAAACAACTAACAAATTTTCAGAATTTTCACAGCTTCAGTTACTGAACTTAATTGGCCACTTAAAAATATCAAACGACTTCAGAAAAATATGAATCCAGCGCCATTAGAAGCGTTGTTCAAAAATCTACGTTTTAGGCTTCAGAAAATCCGTTTTTCGATAAATAATAACCAAGTTACAGCCAGTTGAAGTTGGCTGTAAACACCATTCAGCATCCTGATTTCGACATTTTATCGCAATATAACACGCTTATACGTTAACTATAAACGATCAAGAACAGATTTATCAATCATATATCATCATGTAAATCATACTCATGCAAACCCTAATCATCATATATGGTTTTTATCACAAAACGCAGCCTAATGATTCTTGATTCCACTAATCATCATAATCGCAAACTAGCATAATTTATCGAACTAAACATCGTACACCTTCATGATAATTATTCTACCACTACATTCTAGCATGATCAAGAGTTTATAAATCCTAGTATGACTTTGCAAACAATGATAAACTCTTTTAACAATGAAGATTAATGATCCGAGAACTAGATGGGAGTCGAATCGGATGATGATGAAGACCGCGACCGAGAGGAAAGTGGGAAGGCTGTTTGCGACCGAGAGAGGGATGAGGAGGCTGCCGTCGACTTGTTTGGAACTAGGGTTTGTGTGTGTGTTTTGTTTTTGAAACATAACACATGCATATATAGTGCAAGAGGGAAAAGAAAATGAGAAAGGGTTTGCGGTTGGGTGCTCGCGGCCGCACGGGTTTGGGGTGGGTCGGTTTAGGTCTAAAACTTGATCCTCAAGTTTTGGTTAACTCCTTGAGTCACAAGGAAGTGAGGTCCACCCGTTTCGTGACCCGGTTCGGTTCATTATCTATTTATCATAAATATATTTTATAACTAAAAATCACGAATTCGAAACATGGCATAATAACTCACCGAACTTATAAACGTTTAATACACATAGCACGTAATTCACTTGATAAGTTCACGAAGTTATCGTAATTATATCGAGCGTGCAATTTAAGTCTCCGAATTAATTTAGCGTAGGAACGAATAACCGTGAAGTAGTGCGTTTAAGATGTCTGAAAAACCGGGATGTCACACCTCTGATCTTCAAAATCCAACCGGCAATTGATAGAAACTTCGAATACCACAACGAAAAACTTCAAACCAATGAATATCCACAAAAATCTGAAATCCTGATTTTCGTAATCACGATTGATCAGCAAATCGGTAATCTTCTCAATAAGCAAATCATCATCGGAATCATACTATCTGGTAACACATCGAATCTGAGAAACATTCTTTGGCAATCAGATGTATAGCTATCTCCGCTGGAATGGGGTAACTGAAACTACAAGACAACCTTGTTTCCTGGTGGTTAGTCCGAAAAACAGTTCATTTGCCTTGCAGAATTAAAGATAAGCAGTCGTATGTGCTTCCACTTCCACATTGGGGATCAGGCATTTAACCTTGAGCATCAATCTGTATCATGATATGAAAATTATGAACATCTTTTGATCACGACATTCCAAATGTATAGTCTATTTCGTGAATAGACATAAACGTTATCTCATTACTACTGAATCTTCGATCCTCTTGTTTCCCAGATAATCTGCAGTCGGAACCACCCGGATACTGTTGCATTGTTACGAATTTCAAAAATGTCAGAAATTTAACATATACTTGAAAATTTTTATTCCCCCTCATTTTTGCAAATTCTGACGTCTTGAGCTCTTATGGGAATGAAGATTATGGCGCTATGGTACTAAATTTTTTTTGAAAATTTCACAAAATTGCAGTTTTGATCAAATGTTGATTTACCGTTGAGGCCCATTAATAGTTACTACACTAGATGATTAACGTTTTGCACAGGTATTAGTGACTACCCCAAAATCTTCATCATTCTGTGACCGTATCATTAAACCTATACTCTGAAACTCTAGATGGTGTCCTCGAACAGCCCGAATTAGATGTTAAAATCTCAAAAAAATTTGTAAATCACCAAATTTTTTATGGGCACTCGACTCATTGATACGATCAAAAAATGCTTTTTTTGTCACCACTTCATACAAGGTAGAATTTGTACGAGTGGTGCTTTGTACGAGTGACCAATTGTCACTCTTACGAGCCACAGAGGCTCACTCGTACGAACGAAACTGATTACGTTTTTCAATCCAGAATCTTTATATCTTTGAATTTCAAGATGATTTTTGCACAGATCTTGTCAAAAATCAGTTTCTAACAATCATATGGTATTGATTTTACGTTATGTCCGTGGATTGTCCGATTATTTGATGTTTTACATCTAAAACCCCTCATACGTCCAAAATTCATGAACGTAGGTGATTCATCAACTGTTAGATTGAATGAATCGGTACCATGGCTCTGATACCAGTTGTGGTCCCGACGACGACGGTTCTTGACGGAAGCTTGGGCTTATGATAGTACCGATTAGGTAGAACGATATAAGAAAGGGAGTAGGAACAGAATCAGCGGAAGCTTTTCATTCATTCATTCATACTGAAAGAGTATACATCTTTTCCGGTTGGCGGAATTCCTAGAGAGAATCCGCTAGTGTTTCCCCTTAGGGAACTTCCAAAACTTAACAAACCATGAACACAACCCATATATATAGACATGAGCAGCTCGTGCGAATGGTTGCTCGTACTAGTCACAAGATGTCACTCGTACGAACCACATAAGCTCACTCATACGAGTGAGATGTTTATCACTCGTACGAGTCACATTGTCACTCGTACGAGTGACATTTTCACTTGTACGGGCCAGTTCTCGTTAGCACTTGGGTCGTGTGTTCGTATCTAATATATACAATATTCAATACACACTCTTTCTAGCCTATTTGACAGTGACGGACATAAGTGCATCAACAGTTTAACACCTTCCTTACGACTAAGCGCATCAGCCACAACATTCACCTTACCAGGATGGTAGCAAATCTCGCAGTCGTAGTCGTTCAGAAGTTCGACCCAGCGTCGTTGTCTCATGTTTAGCTCCTTTTGATTGAATATGTGTTCAAGACTTTTGTGGCAGGTGAAAACCACACATTTCATATCGTAAAAGTAGTGTCTCCAAATTTTGAGAGGAAAAACTACGGCTCCTAACTCAAGATCATGAGTTGTGTAGTTCTTCTCATGGATTTCAATTGTCTTGACGCATAGGCTATGACTTTGTCTATTTGCATGAGAACACAACTAAGGCCTAGGTTGGATGCGTCACAATAGACAACGAAATCGTCATTGCCGTCAGCTATAGATAAAAAAGGAGCATCACAGAGTTTTTGTTTCAGTGTTTGAAAGGCTTCCTCTTGTTTGGGTCCCTACTCGAAAGGTTTAATTCTTCTGATTCAAAGTGGTTAGGGTGTAACAAATGGCAAATAACCGATAAGTCCATACAATTTAATCACTAATTTTATATTATAATTTCATGCATAGTTATTGTAATTTAATTGCAAACTGAGTCGTACGTCATTAGGGCAAGTAAATCTAATCATAACATATACTGGTTTCTGTTACGACGCGAAACAAACCAAAACAATGCCCCAAAAGTATTGGGCGCACTAACTGCGGTGATACTAACTATGTCGGTGAATCCGCTAAAACGAACTAGGACAACAAATAACGGCATGTTAATGCCATACCTGAGTCCATATACAAATGAAAACACAAATTTGAGAACAACTATTACAATAATACATAACTTTCCAGTATAACGCCTAAATTGCAAAATTGTCCGTTTCAACCAAAAAGGCGACAAATGTCGATTTATCCGCAAGACTAAATCGGAGGATTCTGGATGTAAGAATAAGAATAAAACAATGTTAAACATCTAAAACAATGTAAGAATAATAAGAACACACAAAAGACATCGTTTCCGGTCATTCGTCAAACAATGCACAACTGGACCGGAAAGCGGCCGATTGTCGAAACGACGAATATTCTAGTGGCCGATAGCCTCATCCGGGCATCTAGTGAACTAGTTAAGCCTCATTTGGAACTCGGAATCCATTCAACTAACATGAGGTAATGGAAACACACCTTTCGGAAAAGTTCGGCGGCGGAACATAAAAGTACCGATATCGATCGAACGAAAGACATTTCGGCCATCCTAACTCATCGTATATTTGTCTAGCGAACTAGTCATGCATATTTTTAGATCGGAAATACACTATGTAGACACCATATTAATTGTGTTAGTCGAAAACAAAAGCTTCCGGTACTAAATTAATAGTTTCGTTTATTAGCGATTATTACGACCATGAGCGATCTAGCGACGTATCCGTCATCCGAAACTTATATTGGAGAATCATGTGTATTAAATACCATGTAAATACACCCTAAACTCAAGTCTTATGCTTAAGATGCTAGATGATTAACCCTAATCACTATACTTAAGTAATTGACCAAAATATCTACCTTTTTAACATGTGTAAAAATTGAAAGTTACACTTTACCCCCCCCATTGGTTGACGGTTTCAAGTGGCACCATGCCCACTTGATTTTGTTGAAAATCAAAGCCTAAGAAGTATGGTGTTTAGATATTGATGGAACTTGATTTATGATGGAAATATATAATCATTTCACAAGAGTTCTTATCATTTTCCATAAACAAAAACTTGCAACCATTTTCCCCTCATCCTCCCTACATCTCACGGCTCCACCACCACCACCTTACACCACCACTTAGCCACCAAAAACCACCACATTTTATACATCCTAAAGCCTAATCAAGGCCCCTAAAGAAGCTAGCAAGGATGGAGAGCATTAGGGCTTCTTAAAGAGCTTCATTTTCTTCCATAATCATCAAGAAACTTGTGCACCATTTGTAAGCTAAACTCATCCATAATCTAGCTTATTTTTATGCTTAGATTATTAGTGTACAAGTTGATCATCTTGAAAATCAAGAAAAGTTAAATCAAAAACCCTAATTAACAACATAATAATAAACACTAAATATTGTTTATTTTGTGTTGATTATATGTTTATATGATTGTTAGTTAGCATGTTGAAGTTTTTGTGTTAAAAGTATGATATAAAAGTTGGATGATCTTGCATGGTTAAGTATAAAAATGAAGATTTAAACATGATAAGGTTTAAATCTAAACAAGATTATCAACCACATCATCCATGAAAAATACTACAATTTAAAGGTAATTTTTATGCATATGAATGATTTTATAAGAAGTAAACACTTGTATTTAAGTTGTAATCACCTTAAAATGTGTAGTAATCAAGGGTTAAATGCATGAACTTGATTAAAAAAACATGCTAAAGTAGTGATTTGAAATGGTTAATAAATATTGAAAACCCTCTTGATTTACTAGGATTTTTAACAATAAAAAGTCATGGATGATGATAGATTTATAATGTAAAATAAATATTAGATGGATTGTTGATGATGATGATTATTAGCTTAAACAGGTTTTAAATACGTTTTTGAAACATGGAAAACACCATAGTTTAGGAGAAACTATGGCGAAATTTTCTAAAAATCTAATCGCGATTAAGACATGATTAGTGGGACTAAATGCGATTAGTAACTTAAATCATCATTAAGTAGACTCTAATGACAAGGGTTATCCCTAAATGGCCAAGTGTTTAACAAAGTTACAAATATATATTTATAAGTAAAAATAAATACTTTTTACAAATATATATTTCTACTTGGAAAATCATACAAGTATATATTTATACATTTGTTACCAATAAATTTGTATGTATACATATGTGTATTGTATGTGTATGTATTAGCAACTTAGGGTATTCACAATAAAAATACACAATCATATAAAAAATACAAACACTTGATCAATACACTAAGTGTTGCTGACAACAAATATATCCTTGAAAGGCGTCGAAACAATAATCGGACAATCGAAACGATGCGAACATTAGGCGAACATTCAAGATTACACCATCGCGTCGACAACCAATGGGTGAATCGCCGACACGAAAGGTCATTACAACAACGGGCGATTCTTGACCCCATGTAATGAACGACGCCAACGACCAGTCTAAAAATATATTTAGACATTCGAAATATATATGTTATCGAAATCAAAATCCGGAAAGTTAAAAATATAAAAAGATAGAAAATTATAAGTAAATACTTATAAGAAAATGAGCTTTTAATAAATAAACGTGGGCTAGGCCCAAATTGTAAAGGTCTTGGACAAGGCCCAATTCCAAAATATGTATGGATGAGGCCCACAACGAATAAAAGCCCAAAAATCTAAAATACATGGACTAGGCCGAAAGACATAAACTACATGGGCTAGGCCCAATGACATAAAAACATGGGCTAGGCCCAAAGACATAAAAAACATGGGCTAGGCCTAAAGACATGAAATACATGGGCTAGGCCCAATGACAAGAAAACATGGGCTAGGCCCAAAGACATAGATGACATGGGCTAGGCCCAATGACAAGAAATCATGGGCTAGGCCCAAAGACATTGATGACATGGGCTAGGTCCAATGACAAGAAAACATGGGCTAGGCCCAATGACATGTGAAGGGCAAGGCACAGTTCACACATGATTTGAAAACCATAATATATATATATATATATATATATATATATATATATATATATATATATATAACACTATTAATCGAACAAACAAACTACCAACACTATGATAACATTTTAAGTTGTTCTATCATAACAAAGAAGTACATAACAAGGATTCAAGATGAACAACGAGTACAAGGTCCATTGAGACCTAGGTGTCTAATGAAACCAATACGCATGTAGGTTACATACGTTGCGGACATCGATCGATAAATAGTAAGACTAAACGGAACGCAAAAATTGTGAGTTCATGCCCCTCCTTTCAATTATTTCAAGTTTTGTTTTAAACTGTCGAGGGGAAATACATGTCATTTCAAAAAATTTGTTAGCTATAGGTTAGTAGATAACAGATCAATGTGCGTAAGTAGGATGATGATAATAGTACCCTTTGGAGATCTATTGAGTTTGAGACCTGCTCCACTCCTAGTTAGTATACCCTTTGGAGTGCTTTTGTGATCCCAATGATGTCAAAGTAGTCTCGGTTTGGTTACTTACTTAAGGCACAAGTATGTCAGGGTGCTCGTGACACACTGATAGATCCTTAAATAACTCATTGATGCTAATAACATACTTGGATTTCAATACAAGATTTCAAGGATGGCATTTTGATATGAAAACATTAAACTACATGAACTCGCCAACTTTATGTTGACTTTTTAAAATTACATGTATTTCAGGACGCAAGGTATGAGCTGGTGATGGGATCCGGGTATGGGATTTGCAAGACAACGATGCACCACTTTTTGGAGGGTTTGTCTTTTATATCCCAACTTTGTATGGGTATATAGGGGTCAAAGCCTCATTATGAAATTGTGATGAAAACAATGTCTATTTTGGAACAATGTGTTTTTTTAAACAATGTTTTTAAGTGGTAATCTGAGACAGATAACAATGTGATTTTACTTTTGAAAGTTGTAAATGTCTAATGAAACATAGTAATGACATGATATCGTTGTTATTTAATACAGTTTACTATATTGGAGGCAATGATTACCTAATAGTCACGCACTTGCGCTTCCACTACGACTGGGGTGTGACAGAGGGGACCGCGATCTTTGAAAAGTTCGCGATGAATCGTCGATAGTATCCAGCAAGACCAAGAAAAGAACGAACTTCGGTAGGAGTAGTAGGAATACTCCAATCCCTAATCGCACTGATTTTGGCGGGATCTACATGTATACCTTGTTCGTTAACAATGTGTCCCAAAAATTGAACTTCTTTTAGCCAAAATTCACACTTGGAGAATTTAGTGTAAAGTTGTTCTTTCTTCAGGAGTTCCATCGATAGACGGAGATGTTGTTCGTGATCGGCTCGAGACTTAGAATAAATGAGGATGTCGTCGATGTAAACAATGATGAACTTTTCTAAATAAGGTTTACAAACCTTATTCATTAAGTCCATGAAGATGGCCGGAGTATTCGTCAAACCAAAAGGCATGACAGTGAACTCGTAATGGCCGTATCGAGTGCGAAAAGCAGCCTTGGGAATATCTTCTTCGAGTGCACGAAGTTGATGATACCCAGAACGCAGATCAATCTTTGAAAAGCAGGCCACCCCTTGTAGCTGATCAAAGAGATCATCAATGCGAGGTAGGGGATATTGATTTTTGATTGTGAGTTTGTTGAGCTTACGATAATCGATACACATACGGAAGGATCCATCCTTCTTTTTCACGAATAGGATAGGAGCGCCCCAAGGTGAAAAGCTCAGACCAATGAATCCCTTGTCTGAAAGTACTTGGAGTTGCTTTGACAACTCTTGCATTTCAGACAGTGCAAGACGGTAAGGAGATTTGGCAATTGGGTTGGCACCAGATACAAGGTTAATACGAAACTCAACTTGACGAATTGGGGGTAAACCAGCTAGCTCTTTAGGAAACACTTCAGGGAATTCCCGAACAACGGGGATGTCCTAAATAGTTTTGCCCTTACCTTTTTCCTCTACGATATGTGCTGAGAAGGCTACATAATTCTTTCGGAGGTATTTTTGGGCCTGGGTACACGTCATGAGTTTTAGGCTACTACAGGGTTTCTCTTCGTGAACTTCTAAGGTTTCGCCAGACGAAAGAAGTATACGAACAACCTTGTCGAAACAGATCACCTCAACATGGTGTTTGGTTAACTAATTCATTCCTATGATGATGTCAAAACTCCCGAGTTGCATTGGTGTGTGGTCAATGGGAAAAAAGGTGGTTATCCAGGTTCAATTAGCAACTACGAATGACATAGTCGAGCACAAGGGGTTCACCACTAGCTATTTCCACCATTAAGGGTTTTCCAAGTTTAGTTCTAGGCATCAAAAGAAAAGGTTCAAAGGCTAGTGATACAAAGCTTCCATCGGCACTCGAATCGAAAAGAATAGAAGCAGCTTGATTGTTAACAAGGAATGTACCGTTATAGACTTCATTATCAGCACGAGCATCATTGGCATTGATGTTGAATGCGCATCCATGGGCTGGATTTGCATTCGCGTTCATCAATTTTGGGCAGTTGTGTCTAAAGTGACCCATCTCGCCATAGTTGTAGCAAGAACAAGGTGGGAACGGGGGTCTAGCAGGGTTGGCGTGGGGTTGAACAGGGTTCCGAACAGCTTGTTTTGGGTCCGAATGACAAACATTGGCTACGTGACCGAATCTTCCACACGAGGTGCATTGGCGACACTGTAGGTGAGCTTGATGGTGACCATTGCACCAGTTGCACAACGGTGTAGTACCAGCATTGGATTTCCTCGCAAGAGGTTGTGCTGGCAGGTTATGAGTGTTCTGGTTGAGTTGTGCAACAACTGCAAAGTTCTGAGAAGTCTTATGCTTCCTCTACTTCTTTAAAGACTCAGCTTTGTTCTCCTTTGTTTTCTCTTGAGTGGTCTTAGCTGCCTGTTTCTTGTCGCCCTTATGAAACACTTTCCCATTCTTGACCTGAGACTCAGTAAGGGTAGCCGCTAATTCGATAGCCTATCGAACAGTGGTAGGGTTGCTACTAGTAACAATGTCCTGAACGGGGTCAGGCAGGCCATCATGTACCTCTCAATTGCTTTTTTCCAATGGGGTAACCATGGGGGACACAACAAGCTCAATTCTTCATAACGGTCAGTGTAGGCATGATGCTCTCCATTATCTTTTTTAAGATTGTCGAATTCGTTTTCCAATGCCCGTTGTTCATGACATGGGCATCATTCCCTTAACATTAGAGCTTGAAGCTCTTCCCATGTTTGTGCCATTGCCACATCGGCACCCCTATCTCTCATCACACCATTCCACCATGTAAGTGCTCTTTTCTAGAATACACTCGATGCAAACTCGACTTTTTGCTCATTCGGGCATTAAACATGACGAAATGTGCTTTCGAGACTCTCAAAACACTACATGAGTCCAATAGCTCCTTCAGACCCAGTAAACTTGAGTGGTTTAGCTGAGTTAAATTGTTTATAGTTGCACGGTGCGGGTGCATTGTTGTTGTTATTGTTTGTTTGGTTTATCTGGGTCACTAGGTTTGGGAGTACAATAGCAATTTGCTGAGCGATCATAGCTACCATTTCGGCATCTTGAGTCGTATTACGTCGAGGAGGCATTCTAGAAGAAACATGAGGGAAAATATGTGAGATTGACATTGGATAATCAAGAGAGATGTTAAAAATATCGACGAAAGATAAGGATGGTGGTCCTTCGTTCGTTACTTAAAAACAAACAAACGACACATGGTGACTAATGAAAGTAAATGGGTATTTATAATGTATCGCGAAGACATGCTTTAGCCTATAAGAGGACACTCACCCCAAGAGTTCCCAGGTAAGAGTGACTGGTCCGATAATGCGGATTTGTACGAACACACTAGCCTTAGAAAGAAAACTCAGGGTATAGGCATCCACCCTTCCAAATTGCACGTGTTCACATTAATAAAACGCAAACTTTGACGGGATTTTGAAAACCTAAAAGTCTTTAAGCCAAAACAAATCATCTAAGGATAAATGATTGATTTTCAAAATGAATTTGTAACTTATGTATTTGTTTTGGTAATCACCTATGGATAGGTGATGGTATTGTTTTAATAACCTAAACGCAAGATAACTCACGTTAGGGTCCTAGGAAGGTTATAGTCTAGGTTAAAGCATTACTAATAACCTAATTCCCTATAACCAAAAGCTCTGATACCAATCTTTATGTTACATCCCGACTGCATAAAACAACGAACCGCGGCGGAAACGTCGGGGAGTCATGTCGCAAACTATTGTTTCACAACTCATGGAATTTAAAATTTTGTTTTATTAAGTTAAATGTTTACATTGTCTTGGGATAACTAGAAACAACACATAAACAAATTGTCTTTCATGTTTTAAGTCACTAAGGTCCGCGTCCTACGTGAAGCATGCATCATATTATCAAGCATTGACTCCTGAAACATATGTGAAAAGAGAGTCAGCATAAAAATGCCGGCGAGTACATAGGTTTTGTGAGTGTGATAAATTCGTGGCTTTGTATACAATATTGCAATACCTCGTGTGACCACAAGAGTCGTTAAGTGAAAACCTCATATCAAAATTAGTTTATATTGCAATACAATTAACCAACTAAGACAAGTTGGTTAGAGTTGTGAAAACCTTATAGCCATGAATCTGGACCATAATTTTTTTATGTAAAAACCTTGTAATAGATTGATTCAAAAGAAAACTTCGTATGGTTTTATTTTTAAGTGAAAATCATTGCGTTACATTGTTCAAAACCATTTGTCCGTGTTATAAACCATTTGTCCGTGTTATAAACCATTTGTCTATGTTATAAACCATTCGTCCGTGTTATAAATCAATGTGCGTGTCATACGCAATTGTCCATGTCAAAACAAATCGTCCGTGTTTTTAATTGTGAAAACTTTTGATCATTCATTCAAACCTGTGTTGACTATACCAGCAAAGGGTATCTTTAATAGACAACCAAAGGGTCTCTTTAACTAGACTAACAAATCAACAAATGATTTGTTAATCAGAAACAGTTTCTGTCATTACCAAACTTCCACCAAATCCAGTGAACAGTCCGATAATGGGATTGTCAGTCCTATGGTACCCTAACATACTACTGGTCAGCTTGGCAAAAGCTAATGAATGCCATTCATGTTATGGATAACGCATCAACAAGTTGTTCACGTTATTGAAGGTTTATTGTTTTATATATAAACCATAGACATTGTTTTTTTTTTTGAAAACTTGAAAATGATTTAGCACATATGAGTCACCCCAAAACATTTGCAAAACGTAAAAGAGGGGAACCATGTACTCACTTGGGATTGCGAAAGTGTTCTTTATCAACGGAATAAACAAAGCTAAAATGTGCCTTAATGTGTCAGATTAATATGTTAGCGTGTCGGGACTACAAATAGGAGATCGGATAGAATGAAGTCTTATAAACCAAAAGAGTGTTGGAACTCATGTGATATGCTTTAACAAACGTAACCTTCTGATTTGGAAAGGATCCTAAGTGATTTTGACCCATTATGACTCGTTAAGGTAGTTTACGCTACTTTAACGAGTCATTAGCGTAAAGGTGTTATCGGATGGTTAAACATTCCTATGATAAGTCTTAAATGCCCAAACACGTTTGAAAACGTTATAACATCAGTTTATATGTCAATAATTTGGTTACATGTGTTTAAAAAGGATTTATACGCAAAAGGGCATTTTGGTATTTTTTTTAAGGACACAGAAGTAACTTATCATAACACTAACCAAACGACGTGACCATAAGGTATAACCTCAGTAGGTTATTCCCTATATAGCTATGTCACAAATATATGTTTGGTCGGATCCTAAGATCGACCAAACGGGTCGGACTCGAAAGTCAAAGCGGTGGTCAAGATCGCTCGACCTACGACCCTAAATAAGCACTAAACTAGAAGTGACGAGTTAGACATGTCAAAATATGTATAACTAAGTGTATAAAACTGATTTAGTATCAAAACTTGGTGTTACCAAAAATAGTTTCGTTGTAAAATGCACATCATGCGCATTTTTGACCGAAACTTTGACTCGTCAGTTCGACTAGTAAACGTGGTAATCAGAAGGTGAAATCGTTAGGAGTTATAACGATCGTGATTATGATCATGTTGCAAAGTTCAATTGAACTTTGACTTGACCTAATATGGTCGGAACCAAAAGTTAATCAGGAAGCCAAACTGTTCGACTTTTAGCTCAAAATAGCTAATAATGAAAGAACTAGGAAGAGTACTTACTCGTGTTGAAGAACACTTTCAGAACTCAAGATAGGAGGCTTCCAAAGGCTAGAAACAAGCTCTAAGACGCATAGAAAGAAGAACTTCACACTTTGCTTTGAGGTGTTTTGAAGTGGTGTGAAAAAATGGAAGAATCATGGGGTATTTATAGTATTTTAGGATCAAGGAGGTGATGACAAGTGTCCTCATGTGTGGATTAGTGTCCAAACATGTGTCACCACCAAATTAAGTGTGGAAAAATGAGTGCTAGGTGTCAAAAATTGGAGATAGGTGGCAAACTTGGTGAAAAAGAAAAATCTTTATTATTTTTTCGACATTTTTGGCCCTTGGACTTGTATAATCACTTGATTGCTTTTTTAATCTCTTTAACTTAATATTTAGGATATATAAAGGTGTTAAGACATATTTAACTTGGATTATGCCCAAAATCTAATGGATGTTGGTTCGTTCGGTTGTACGGTTACATGTTTCGCAAGAATGCGTAAAACGGTTTAACAAACACGAAAATGATCGAAATTTGCAACGATTGACATTTTTGCATTCTCATTAATAAAATAAAAGATTTTATTGAATATAAAAATATTTGGATTGATACACATGGTTCGTATCTTGAATACGGACCGACAGACTTTCGCAGTTTGACGAAAATAGTCCCTTGACTTGTATAAGCGTGTTTTTGTCATATCTAACCCTTCAAAACTTATATCTAAGTTATGTAAAGGGTATTTAGGGTATGTGTAGCTTATTTCCTTGTTTCAGAATGTACGCTGTGCTAAACTGATCGCGTTTGAGTGTCAGTTAACGAATTACTTTCATAAAAATTTTTGAGAGTTCGAAATGGTACAAGAAATTGAAATTGTGCAAATGTCTTAGATAATTATAAAAATTCGAAAATAAAACACAGGGTTTCAATGAATACAAAATTGTTTGTAATTGTACAATGATTGAAAAGGCACGAATGTCATAGTCTCCCCTACTTTTGGAAATTTCGTACCGAAATTTAATTAGAGGAAACTTTGTGAAAACAGATGTGGAGATTTTGCTTTCATCTGATGCTCTCTTTCCCAAGTAAATTCTGGGCCACGTTTATATTCCCAGCAAACTTTAACTATCGGTATACGTCTACGCTTGAGTTTCTTGACTTCATGGTCCAATATCTCCACAGGTTTCTCAACAAAGTGCATAGTGTCATCAACGTGAATTTCGTCGAGGGGAATGTGGAGGTTTGTATTGGCTAAACACTTTTTCAACTTGGACACGTGGTATGTTGGGTGAATATTCCCAAGTTCAGGAGGTAGCTCTAGTCAGTAGGCCACCTTTCCGATTCTCTTAACGATCTTGAATGCTCTAATATATCGTGTTGCAAGTTTGCCTTTCTTTGCAAATCTAATAACACCTTTCCAAGGGGATACCTTAACAAGGATGTGATCACCAACTTGGAATTCCAAGGGCTTGTTTCGTATGTCCGCATAACTCTTTTGACGGCTTCTAGCTGTCAGAAGGTTATCTTGAATTTTCTTGACTTTGTCTGTTGTGTCGTGAATGAGTTCAAGTCCAATTAGCTGAGCTTCACCAACCTCACTCCAACAAACAGGTGAACGAAATTTTTGACCGTATAGAGCTTCGAAAGGCACCATATTGATGCTTGCGTGATAACTATTGATGTAGGAGAATTCGACCAATGGTAGATGGGAATCCCAACTACCACCTAAGCCGATCACACATGCTCTAAGCATATCCTCCAGTGTTTGAATTATCCTTTCAGATTGTCCATCCGTTTGAGGATGATAAGCAGTGCTCATATTGAGTTTGGTTCCCATGGCAGATTGCATGGTCTTCCAAAAGTGAGATGAGATTCGAGCATCTCGATTGGATATAATGTTCAAAGGAACACCATGACGAGATACAATCTCACCAACATAGATTTTGGCAAATTTTTCAGCAGATAGATCCTCATGAATTGCCAAAAAGTGTGCTGACTTTGTTAGACGATCGATGATTACCCAAATGGCATCATGACCTCTAGGTGTGCGCGGTAGTTTAGTGATGAGATCCTTTGCAATGTTCTCCCACTTCCATACCGGTAATCTGGTTGCTCCAGTAAACCAGATGGGCGCTGATGTTTTGCCTTAACTTTAAGACAAGTTAGGCATTTAGACACATACAAGGCAATGTCCTTATCCATACTCGGCCACCAATACTGGGTACAGAGATCCTTATACATTTTGTCTACACTAGGATGGATTGAATAACGAGACTTATGAGCTTCGTCCATCAATAAGGTGTGGAGATTGTGTTGACTAGGAATCCACAAACAGTTCTTCTAGTAGAGTAATCCGTTGTCTTTTGTTTCGAGTTGAAGTTCGAGATTTTGTGGCAGCTTATTTTTCAACAAGCTTTGGGTCACACAGGTAGTGCTTGAAGGATACGTGTCTGGATGTCAGATTGAACTCGAACACAATGTAGTTTGACAAGTTCCTTATGACTAAGCGCATCAGCCACAACATTCACCTTACCAGGATGGTAGCGAATCTCGCAGTCGTAGTCATTCAGAAGTTCGACCCAGCGTCGTTGTCTCATGTTTAGCTCCTTTTGATTGAATATGTGTTGGAGACTTTTGTGGCAAGTGAAAACCACACATTTCATACTGTAAAGGTAGTGTCTCCAAATTTTGAGAGGAAAAACTACGGCTCCTAACTCAAGATCATGAATTGTGTAGTTCTTCTCGTGGGTTTCAATTATCTTGACGCATAGGCTATGACTTTGTCTCTTTACATGAGAACACAACTAATGCCTAGCTTGGATGCATCACAATAGACAACGAAATCGTCGTTGCCGTGGGTACAGATAAAACAGGAATATCACAGAGTTTTTGTTTCAGTGTTTAAAGGCTTCCTCTTGTTTGGGTCCCCACTCGAAAGGTTTATTCTTCTGAGTCAAAGGGGTGAGGGGAAGCGCAATCTTTGAAATTTCGTGATGAATCATCGATAGTATCCAGCAAGACCAAGAAATGAACGAACTTGGATTGATCCGTCTCAATACACTACAAATCTGTTGATGCAGAGTGTCTATCGCCTTCGTCTTCCGGTCATGTCCGTATATGTAATAGGGTTGAATGTTAGATTTTGAATGTATGTATGTTCACTTCGTACAAAGGTAGAGTAGTTCACTTCGTACAAAGAGAACTCAGATCGTACGAATTCAAGACTTACCACGCACGAAGTGGGAAGTCTATATATAGTAGTGCTAGGGTCTTGAGTCTGTAGCTATTTTGTAGATTGATAAGGCGAAGCCCTGTCAAAATCGTTTCAGGCTATACAAGTTTAACAATTAATGAAACAGAAACATTGAAAAGTATATCTAGATCTATTGTCGCTATAATAAAATTAATTCCATGCATTTTATGACTAGCTAAACAAATTAGGACCTGAGCTAATGGAGAGCAGATCCTAACAAGTGGTATTAGAGCTTGGAGGCCTGATTTGAAGATAATTCATCAAGATTCTGCTTCTCTTCTACTCATTTTTTCAATCTTTTTATCATTTTTCAAAGATCTAATGATCAAATGGCCTGATTTTCTCAAGGAATGCGTAAAATTCACTTCTAAAAAACCCTTGAAAGATTCAGACCAAAATCAACTGAAATCATGATACAACATCAAAAAACGTGAAATTGAAACCTACCTTCGCACGATCTTAAACCTCACTTCGCATGAAGATAACATTATCTTCGCACGAAGAGAAATTCTGTCAAGCTTAAACTCTAACTTTGTACGAGCAGAAATCCACCTCCGTATGAAGTAAACTCTTGAAAAATTTTGATTTTATCTTCGCACGAAGATAGATCTGAATTTAGCTATTTTATCTTTTTAACAACTTGGAATTTAATTGTGTTTTTGTGTCTATCTTCGCACCAAGGTTAACTTTGCACAGAGCTTAATTCACATCAAGCAAGATTTGATCAAATTGTTCGACAAAAATGGAAAACGAATTCTTCAACGCCTTCGCGACCTCAAACACTACAACAACAGCAATCCAAAGTTAAAATCTTGACAATGAAATGGGGACTATGACAAAACCCCCAAAGCTAATGTGTTTGGAAGGTTATTTTTATGTAATGAGAGATTCATTAACTGGGTACAAGCAAATTATTATTTGGTGACACGATCATAGGGTGGTAAACAGAATGGGTAGTCACGGATACATGTGTAGAGTGATTATTATTTGGTATAGTGACTATGAATGGGCCTTAACGTAAAATCCGCATTGATAAAAAATGCACTTTTTGAACCAAAGTGACATAATTTCCGCAAAGTATAGTTTTTCAGTGAAGAGTTTAGAGACGTCAAAATTTGCAAAAATGAGGGGGAATAAAATTTCAAAGAATATATTTTGACATTCCAGCATTTTTGAAATTCGCGACTTGCAATAGTATTCGGGTGGTTCCAACTTCAGATTTTGTCTTGGAATGTATTTAATCTAGATTTGAGAGTTCGTGATCACAGGAACATAGATGTGGTTAACGTAGAAACATAGATGCTACATTGATTAGTTTCGAGTAGATAATTATTCGTGAAGATTACAGTTAAGCAAATAAGAGGAGGCCAGGAACCGTGCAAATAAAGACCTGAAGATTTATTCCAAGGGGAATTATTTCAAGGGAAATTTATTGAAGAAAATTACAAACCTGAATCATCAATCAAGGGGGAATTTGTTGACGCGTTCTACGACATTGACAAATGCCTGATTGAAGTTGCAGAATATTCAAACACGGCTCTCATATTTCAAGATCAAGCTTCGATAGGGACGTAAAAGGAGAAATGTTCGTGCATATTCCATGTGTCCGCCACTATGCAAATGGACTAGATAGAGTGTGTGTTGAATATTGTATAGATTAGATACGAACACATGACTCAAGTGCGAATGAGATAGGTGTTTAGATGTCATTTCGTATGAAGTGGTCACTCCGTACGATGGTAGATGAGTCACTTCGTACGAAGGTGATTCACTTCGTACGAAGTTAAATATGCTCACTTTGCACGAAGGGTAAAAGTCTATAAATAGCGTCATATGTTCATAATTTGATAAGTTTCGGAGTTCCCAGTGGGGAATTGCTATTTCGCCAGCTTGTCAAGATGTATACTCTTTCGGTATGAATGGAAGTTTATGACTTATGACTATTATACTGCTTCTACTCCATTATTAATAATATTCTACCGAATTAGTTCTATTTTACCCAAACTTCCGTCTAGAACCGTCAGATCCTAGAATCTCAAAATCGTAGGTACCTTCTAGTTGGGATAAGATAGGTGTGTTGCAGAGTTTCTGTTTTAACAATTGGAAAGCAGACTCCTGGGCATCACCCCACTGGTAAGTGGTGCCCTTCTATGTCTGAGTAGTGAGAGGTTGGCAAATCTTGGAGAATCCTCGATGAATCTACAATAATAACTTGCCAGGCCTAGGAATTGGTGTATTTCGTTGGAGCTTTAGGCGTAGCCCATATTTGGATTGATTCAATTTTGGCTAGGCCAACATGTATTCCAGCTTCATTAACTACATGCCTAAGGATATGCGCTTCCTGAATCCGGAAGTCACATTTCGATAGTTTTGCATAAAACAGCTCATTCCTCAGAAGCTCCAAGATAAGGCGTAAATGCTCTGCATGCTCCTCCTCGTTCTTAGAGTAGACCAGGATATCATCTATGAAAACTTGTCTTGGTAGGGTTCATAAGATCCATGAAAACCAGGGTGCATTTGTTAAGCCAAATGGCATAGCAACGAACTCATAAAGGTCGTACCGAGTTCTAAAGGCAGTCTTTGAGTATCTTTGTCTCGGACTCTCAACTGATGATAGCCCAATCTCAGATTGATTTTGCAGTAGTAACTTGACCCTTGCAGTTGTCAAATAGATCATCAATTCAGAGAAGCGGATAACGATTCTTAACAGTCACCTTGTTCAGCTCCAATCAGGTATCATGCCCCCTTATCTCAAATTTGTAGCATCTCGATGCATTCATGTAGAGAGAAGTAGGATATTTCTTAGGTATCAATTATGATATCTCGGTTTCAGTTGGTTGTAGTAGACAACGATCTTTCAGTCGGTGAGGTAGTAAACACGAAACAAAGAGGTCGATAAAGTATACATAAGTATGGTGCCTTCGAAAGGGTGTTGACCTCGGCATACCTCACGGAGGTAAAAAAAATTACTTTGTGCTACGGCACTTGATGAACATAAGTATGGCTTGTTGCTCCTCTAGTAATGTTCGTAGAGAGTGATTTAATCTAGCGATGATTCGCGCCTAACAAAGTTAGACAAAAACTATGGTACTCATTAAAGCACAATAGGATAAGACATGAAAACACACCAAAGTGTAGCCGCAATCAACGTGTTTAACTTGGTGCAATACTAAATGTTTCAGAATCATAAGTAAAGAATTAACCGATGTCGAGGATGTAGTTGGTTGTACGCCAGTGGTATACAATAGAAATAAGGAACGTTATTCACTGATAGAAGTGTTACGTCGATGGTGTTGGCATAACAAGAATTAACCAGAGAAGAATGGTTGTCGCACGAGTTTGTAGTGTCAAGGTTCAATTGAAACGTTCGTCAAAGTTGTCGAGCTTGCCCATGTGTGAGTAAAGATATATTCACTATGACCCACAAACTTAAACGAGTTTGCGATTTGTCAAGCCGGTAAGCAACCAAACTCGAAAGGGTTGAATTAAGTCGTGCCGATGAATTAGAAGTAACACATATGTCGTCAAGAGGTTTCAATGAGAGTACGTGAAAACATGTTCAAAATGGTATGGTCGTATCAACAACACAACACCATCTTCAGGATTCAAGAAGTGATCACCAAGGATCGAAAATCAATCTTACCAAATTCTCTAAGCTAGAACGATATCTTATTAGAGTTTACGTGTGGAGAAACGAATATTAGTGTCCTCGTGATAAAGAAATGATAGATTTGTCTAAGTTGAAAATAGTAATTGGATATCGCATTAAATGGTAAACATCGACAAGTGCAAAGGCTAGTAAAAAGATTCGTATAAAAAGAGAAACCCTCATAGAATAATGACTATTGAAATAGGGGTAAGGTAAATGTCTAAATCATCGCATTCATCTATGGGTTGACTAATCCGTATCTCCTTCTTTCAATGTCCCTAAGACCATCGATTCATTAGGAGAAATCTGACTGGGTATGCTAAGGTGCAAATCAAGTTAGGCTAAGAATTAACTACATAATAGGGAAAAGGGGGTAGCCTTGTGATCGAGGGAGATCGTGATATGGTTGTTAGCGTTTCGCTATTACGGTTGTGGATCGAAGGAACGGGAGGTTGGTTATGCTCAGAGAGGAATTAAGCGAAAAAAATAATCTGGAAAATAACCAAAGAATTTCGACAATTATTCTGTTCATGGGCGGCAACTCCAACAGCGTTGATGGCGGCAATGAAACAGAATGAAAGTTTGTTTTGTCACGGTCACGTGGATATATCGTTTGTCCAAAACTGAGTTCGGATGATAGGGTTTCGAGCTGCGCGATGACAAATGCGCAAAATTGTGAGTTCCAGCCACTATTTCATTTTCCGACGACTGTAGTGGTAATTTCCTGCAACAACAACATGTGGAGATAATGTGGTTTGTTGACACGAACGCGTGAACATATTATTCGCCTAATTTCGAGTTTGTTTGGGTCAGTTCTAGTCTACTCGAATATTGACACGCAAAACCGAACTAACGAGAGTCAGATCTGTGTTCTCAGATGTCAGGCATGTCAAGACAATCGCGTGGATAGGTATAACTCATGAAACGGATTTTGTATGGTCAAGTTATGGGTGAAACAAGATTCTACTCGCATTTCGTGTCATGAGTTCAGAGTAAAATATATGCGACAAGGACATCACGTACGCAAAGGTATGATTCTGTAGAAAATTATATTCTTTGTTAGGGGTTATTTTGGAATGTGAGAAAAATGTCGAGGACGACTTTTGGGAACGTTTTTCAGCAACGTTAAATCACGGATGCGTGGGTTGTTGGTTTGGAACGGTTTTAAGCTGAGCTTGCAACCTTCTAATTCGAAGTACATGGGTTGGGTATGGTGATTGAAGTGGTGGTCCAGGAACAACTGGTTCCTTGCCACTAGCGTGTTAGGTTTTGAATAAGTGTTAGGAGAATACATTCTTACCTGAGGTATATCACGTTCACATTTTTAGTTTGTACTTAAGTCATGGTGTTGTAAAATATTCACATAATGCACTGATGTTCTAAAAGTAGTTAATTAAAAATAATTAAAATTACCCTAATCCTAGACTCAAATTATACTCTAGACTCCTAAATTTTAATAAATTACTAACCGGCAAGTGGACCGACCAATTGTAGAATAGTTTAAGTAAGTCCGGATTATCGAACCCACGAGACTCTCTAATTACGATGACGACTCAATCTAGACTTGATTAACACACTTATTTATATTGGGGGGTGTCTAAATTCTAAATTATTAATTAAACTAAGATTACCTAATTAAAGCGAATTAAACTTTGAACTTTTAGATTAGAAATTAATTTAAGAATAGTAAACCGGCTACCTAGGTTGGATTTTATATTACTACTTATTTGGTTTCGTAATTAACTAATTAGGTTAAACGACAAACTGGGATGTTAAGATACTAAACTCTAAGGTATACCGAATAGGACCCCCAACCCTTCTCTGGAAGACACCTATGATAACCTAAAAGTAGTTTGGGTTTACCGGTTTTAAAGACTTCCTTTCAGTTATCTATTATTTAGTAAAGTGTCTATTTTAGTTAAATACTTCTCAATAATTAACCTAGACCAACAATAACTCTTAGTTTAGTTTAACCGACTCGATTTATGGCAAGTAAATTAGACTCGGGATTTTCTCAAAACCTAAATCTAACAATTTACCTAATCAATTAAGCTAACAAATTATTATTTCTCAATAATTAATTAGGTATAATGATAAAAATTAATTTATATTTTATTTAATTGTTTTCCGGTTTATTGGCCAATTCTACGGAATGATTTCCCGAACCCGTAAAGACCCAAAAATCATCACAAACTTATTCTATGGAAGACATCGAACAAGATTTATGTAAAACAACTAAGTAATAAAAAACCAATTCAAATCAGGCAAATAAACTAAACTAAATAGTTAAAGTTGTTTACTTTACTAAAAAGATCATTCAAACATAATTCAATTAACACAAGTTCCAAACTTTCATAAATCATAAATCCAAACGTAGGTAGCAAATCAAATCTAGCCAAGTAACATGGTTTTAAAAGTAGTCAAAACAAAGTTAAGAATAGAATTCATCAAAGTGAAAACAAAGGAAACGAAGTATTAAGATTGTGCAATAAAACCGTGTTTAAGTTAGCCTCCAAGCTCTTGCTTTACCTTGATGATTCCAGCAACTTAGATTCACCTTCTTCAGCCTCCAAGATCCAGAATTTTATCTTCTAATCTTCAAAGTTCGTCCAAAGATGTTGCAATTATAATCAAACTCAAACTTATAAGCTCATCTTTCCCTCATCTGATAGGTTTTCGATACTTTCTGGATATCTCATCCTTCGCCGGCCGCTAGAGGGTTCTGTGTCTCGGTCGCGCCCCGCGACTGAGTAGTAATTCTCCGGATAAGTCCAGGCCTCTTGCTGGCCGCGAGAGGAATATGGTGGTGCGGTCGCGGGCCGCTAGAGGATGCTTTCCTCTGTTTTTCGACTCGTTTCCTCTCTCGGGTTCCAACTACGATCCGACTTGGTTCCAATTATCATTTCAGCTCATTTTTCATCCTTTCGGCCACTTTCATGAACCAAGACCTGCAAAACGTATTTTGATCAAAAGTAGATATATTTTTTACAAACCGAAACGAAAACCAACTAAAACTCTACAAACTATGCACGATAAATGAATGTGTTATTCAATACATCAAATATCCCCACACTTGCTCTTTTTTCGTCCTCGAAAAAGAATTGTGCACAAATGGAATCATAATCAAATAATTATTCGATTTCAAATATTAGATTATTTTTATTAAGGTTAGAGTTTATATTAACTGTGATTGCGAATATTCATGTTTCCCCCTTAAACTCAAAACTCGGTTCAAAATTCTTATCATGTGAATTTAGTTTAAGTTCGGTCAATCTACCTAAGGTCTCACACTAGAATCCACAGTACACCTAATCCCACCTCAAGCTTATGGAACAAAATGAATGAATTATTCAACCCAATTCCTAACCGTTTTGTAGCAAAAGAATTTAAAACTAAGTAAATTTTTTTCACTTTTTTTTCCTTCTTTTTTTCTTTTGAGCATTTGATTTCTTTTTACATATCTAACCTAGAGGCTGTCTCAACTAGAGTCACCATCCCCGAGAGCGACAACGTGGGCTTCGATACTTAAGATTTCAACTAATCCTAGAGGGATTCTCGATCAGAGTCACCATCCCCAAAGGAGATTCCATAGGCCTCGTCTACTTTTTTAATCAAGCTCATTTTTTCTTGATTTTTTTCTATTTTATTTTTTTCCATTTATTTACATGATCAAAAATTATAAAGATTTTAGCTTATAACGGCATTCCTTATACTATTTTTAGCAGTTTCAGTTTCCCATTTTTCCTAGATGAGTACCACATTGACTGACAATTAAGTTATATTAATCTCAAAGAAACTAAGAACCGAATCGAGCCTACTCACACATCCCAAGTTAGACATAAACTCAACCTTTTATTTCTCATATTAACATTACTTGAAACCGAATAAAAACTCAATTTTTCTATCATTTTCCGTTTATATTTTTATGCAAACTCCTTCTAAAAGACATTTTCTAATTTTTTAATTAATTTTTTTCAAACCAAATTAAAACTAAACAAAGTAAAACTACTCTACGACTCCCATCCCCACACTTAAATATTGCATTGTCCCTAATGCAAGGATGAGAAAACTCACTACTAAACAATAACACGACGGACAAAAATAAATAAATAAAAACTAAACAAGTGAAACGACTTAGCTGATAATGCAAGACTGTCAATGTGCTAGTCAATCCACTCATGCCCTCAAATTCGAACATGCTCAGCAAACAACACTCAAATCTCACACGCGAACGGAAGCAGCATATAAACATCAACCTATCAACCAACATAATAACTTCCAAAAACAATATAATAAAACGTGAATAAATAAATTGTCTTCAGAAGTTACCCACCATCACACCCAACCAACCCACAAATCCAAAAATGTAAAGTGTTTAAAGTAAAGAGATGAAAACGACATAAAAGAAAATTAAAGAATAATAAGGATCTACTGCTTAATCATCCCCTCCGACTCCTCAGATGCCTCAAACACTTGATATGGTTGTACATCCTCCATACCAGCAAATTGACTAGGACCCGGCTGACTTCTCTGCTGGAAATAGGATAGGACCCCCATGGGCAAATTTTCCATCATATAGCGTATCCCATCCTCTAGCCTTCTCTGACCATCCTCATGCATCCTCCTACTCTCAATCATAACTTGGCGCACTCTGCCAAACTGCTGGTCTACATACCCTCGTAGATTACTGAACCCAGTCTCCATCCTGTCATACAAAGAATCCAATGTAAGTGGGTCACGGCGGGGCTCACGAAGAGGATACTGTCTTCCCGGCAACTCTTGATGTGTCACTGGTCTCTGATATCGGGTAGAAACTCCAGCCTGCATAGATGAAGCAGCCTCAGAACCCAAAGGAGGCTGAACCTGAGGACCCTGTCTAATCGGCTCCCAGCTCACAGGCTCCTGCAAAGTCAAAATACCGACAGCCTGAAGGTCACGTATACTCATAAAGCATGGGGACGGGCTCTCTCTCATTCTGTCCCGTGGATACCTGTCAAACACCCCAAGACTTTCTGCCAAACATGTAAAAATGGGCCCACAATACACCCTAGCCCCTGGGCTTCCCCTCCACAACCGCTTCATAGACCACGCAAAGATAGTCGCCAAGTTCGCCGGTCTTCTCTCCACCATACGCAATAATCAAAACAAACTCACCTGATTCACTTTATTATTTCGCTGCCATCGCACAACTAATGTGGCAGCCAGAATTTTTTGAATGAACCTGTAGACCGGATCG
This sequence comes from Scalesia atractyloides, assembly GCA_947069175.1. NCBI lineage: Eukaryota > Viridiplantae > Streptophyta > Magnoliopsida > Asterales > Asteraceae > Scalesia > Scalesia atractyloides. The sequence continues at coordinate 71,684,605 of CAMTDV010000023.1, forward strand.
ATGATGTCACTCACCACCATATTGTAAGAATACAGTGCAGTAGAGATGGTACCCCATAATCGGGCTAGCTCGTTTTTTTGAACACTATGTGGGTGTCTTCTTTTAAAACCCCCTGTAAACTGGTGAAAAACTCCGGCGACTGAACCTCTTCCATTGTGTAAATCTGAGTGGCTACAGCAAACTGTGGGACTGTCATATCGTATACGTGCCTCCCCAAGGCAAAGAAATAACATCACTCTCAGCAAACTTCCCTTGCTGATATTCGAAAGTAGAATGAAATTCAAGAGTAATTTCCCTATATTGTCTTTCACCACAGTGCAATACTCTTCTGAATTTATCTCCCAGCAATTGCTCGATCCTGCCTCTTTAACCCAGATGATCTAACATCTCCCAATCAATTCTTCAGTACGGCAATCAATCACTAGTGATCAGGGTGGACAGTCTCTCATACTCGCGAGAATCTAGATCGAACTGCAGCAAAGGGCTACTACTAATTGTGTGCTCTGCCATGGGGAATACCACCCCCTATATCTAATGCTCCGTCGCATCCCAAAATTCGGAGGCAGCGGTTGTGTCTCAGCTTGGTCACCCCTTTGTCGAGGCGCGGGCCCTCTCCTCTTCCTACTTGCTCTACTTGAACTGCCTTCTCCTGACATGTACAAAAACCGTTTAATTCACAAGCAAACAAGCAGAACATTAGAAAGAAACAACCGTGTGTGAGCAATGACCGTATAGCATTACATTCGTGGTCATAATAAAAAAATAAACACTTTACCAAATATTATTTGATATATTTTATTAGGTGTAAGCAACATTATTAATTAATTAGACCGAATCTCAACCGAATGGAGAATGAGTACGGGCGAGAGATCCTATATGCATGAATGCCAAAATATTGACAACCCGAATCCCAAAATATATCCACAACAATATGACTACCCCTTCCAGCACTTTAATGGTCCACAATTAAAACCAGGGTGTCAAAAAGTATCCAACATTTAGTTCAAAGATAAAGATAAAAACTTTATAAACAAAGCAGAAAAACGGGTTTAAAATTCTATCGAAAATATGATTTGAATACGAATACTTACTAACCGAATCCCTACACTCAATGTTGAACCATAGCAAACCAAAATACCCACAAAATATACCCAGTTTACACCCAATCTTCCTAGACAGACTGGTTCAGCCACAACAATCAAAGCTCAACCCAACCCAAGTGCACCCCAAACCCTCAAAGTAACTAGCATGCAACCTAAAAGGGACCAAACACCAAAATACGTTCAGCAACTAAGTAAAATATGAAGATTAAAGCATAAGAGTTGCAAGAAAACATACCGTAATGCCGATCTACAAGAAAAATTATAAGAGATAATTTGCAAAACTCTTGAATAACTCGTTTGAAGGTGAAAGACACAAACTTGCACTTGAAAATGGGTTATAGTTGATGTGGGAAAGTAATGGGAGAAGATTTTGGTGAATGTAGGTAAAATTATGTGGATTTTGATAGAGAAAGGTGAAGGAGCCGTATGTTAAAGTAGGAACAAATGTGGTTGAAAATGATGAATTTGGTATTTAGGGTTTGTGAACTGTTGTTAGGGTCTCTCGCGGGCCGAGAGAGAGAGGAGATAAATCCTCTCGCGGGTCACGACCGAGTAATAGTTTCCAGAGTCAAAAGGTTCTCACGGCCCACGACCGAGATGTGTCAAGGTTCTCGCGGTCCGTGAGAGGGGTGTATTCACAGAAAGTTTTGAAGTTTGGCTAGTGTTTTGTCTTAGAAAAAAAATTTGGTTTAACTTCGTGAACTTAGTGAAACACCCCTTGTTCATCCGGTTACTAGAAATACTTACCTGCAAATTCAAATTCGTCATTGATGGTGGCCTCATGTTGGCGATATAACCTGCAAAACAGCTAAACGACACACAAACACACAAAACACAAGCAACAGAAACAAGAATTAGCACTATAAAAACATGAAATGCAAACAATCACCAAGATGTACAAACTCTACACTTGAGCTCACACTCAAGATCCTATGCGGTAAGAGGCTGAACTTCGAGAGGAGTTTCCTCCATCTCAGTGGAATCAAGCGGTCCTCCTAAATAATGTTTCAGTCTGTGACCATTGACCTTCCAAGTACCTCCATCAGCTTAATCTTTCAACTCTACCGTCCCGTATGGAAATACCTCATTCACCACATATGGACCCGTCCACTTGGACTTCAGCTTCGCTACGAATAATTTCAATCTTGAATTGTATAGAAGCACTCTATCGCCAATCTTAAACTCCTTCACTCCCCTCAACCTCCTATCATGCACAGCCTTGGTTTTCTCTTTAATACTCCATGAACGCTCATAGGCTGCATCTCAAAGCGCCTCTAACTCATGAATTGGAATTATTTGTTTCTAGCAGCTTCGATGAGGTCCAAATTCACAGTTTTTAGGGCCCATAATGCTCGATTCTCGAGTTCAACCGGAAGATGGCAAGCTTTACCATAGAAAATCATGAAGGGTGTGGTACCTAAAGGTGTGTTATAGGCAGTTCTAAACGCTATAACGCATCGTCTAGTTTATCGGACCAATCCTTCCTACTCTTGCCTACTGTCTTCTCTAAGATCCGCTTCACCCCTCGGTTTGCATTCTCCACTTAACCGCTTGTTTGGGGATGATAAGCGGTGGAGAAGCGATGAGTGACACCGTAGCGCGCTAATCCTTTTCCATGACGGCATTGCCGAAATGAGTGCCATAGTCACTAATGATGGCTCGTGGGGTATCGAAGCGAGTGAATAGCTTCTTTAGAAATCTCACCACCATTCAAGCGTCATTGGTGGGTAAAGCTTGAGCTTCAACCCACTTAGAAACATAATCAATCACCACGAGGATGTACTGATTCCCGCTAGAGATGGGAAACGGTTCCATGAAGTCGATCCCCAAACATCAAAGACTTCAAGAATTTGGATCGGGTGTTGGGACATCTCGTCCTTGGATGAGATGTTGCCGGTGTGCTGGCAACGATCACATGTCCTAACATACTCTACTGCATCCTTAACTACCGAGGGCTAGTAAAGACCGCAATCAAAGACCTTTTGTGCAGTGACGTGATGACCATGATGACCTCTCATTAGCCCTTCATCCACGTGCCTAAGAATCTCTACCCCCTCCTCTCTACTTACGCAGCACCTAAGAATCCGATCACCTCCTACCCGAAATAGAAACGGGTCATCTCAGACGTATCTCCTCACATCACGGAATAATTTCTTCTTCTACTGAATGGTCATACCCTTCAGGACCACTCCATTTGCGAGGTAATTCGCAAAATCCGAGAACCACGGCATACCCTCCTTCTCTGTCGCCACAAACTCCACTGACTCATGAGGGAATCTATCACCTGTTTCCTCCTTTCTAATTTCTTCTCTACCTAGATCTTCCAATCGGGATAAATGATCGGTGGCCACATTCTCTGCTCCCTTCTTGTCTCTAATCTCTATATCAAACTCAGAAAAAGGAGCATCCAACGAATAAGGCGAGGCTTCGCGTCCTTCTTTTGGTAGAGGTAACACAGAGCCGCATGATCAGTAAAGACTATGGTTTTGGAAAGGACAAGATAGGAGCGCAATTTATCGAACGCGAAAACTACAGCTAGAAGCTCCTTCTCTGTAGTGGTGTAATTCTCCTGAGCATCATTCATGGTTTTGCTAGCGTAGTAGATGGGGTTAAAATCCTTATCTCATCTCTGGCCAAAACTGCGCCGACTGCATAGTCGCTTGCATCACACATGAGCTCGTATGGGCAAGCTCCAGTCGGGTGAGACGAGAATGGGAGCACTCACAAGCTTCTCTTTCAGGATCGCGAAGGCATGCAAACATTCATAGTCGAATACGAAGGGGACATCCTTCTCTAGGAGTCGTGTCATGGGCGTGTAATCTTAGAGAAATCTCTAATGAATCGTCTATAAAAACCCGCATGATTGAGGAAGCTACATATAGATTTCACGCTTGTCGGCGGAGGAAGTCTACTAATGGTATCTATCTTAGCCTTATCTACTCTATACGGTGCGAGATATCTTGTGACCTAGCACTATCCCCTTTGTCACCATAAAGTGACATTTCTCCCAATTCAGCATTCAGCCTCGTCTCTACACACCGCTTCATCATAGCATTAAGGTGACTAAGGCACTGATCAAAAGTGTTTCCATAGACAGAGAAGTCATCCATGAAAACCTCCATCGAATTCTCGATCATGTCTTGGAAGATAGCGACCATGCATCGCTGAAAAGTAGTTGGAGCATTATATAGCCCGAAAGGCATGCGGCGATAGGCGTATGTGTCGTACAGACATGTAAAGGTTGTCTTCTCTTGATCCTCAGGGGCGATGGGGATCTAGAAGTAACCTGAAAACCCGTCAAGAAAACAATAGAATTGTTGTCATGCGAGTCGCTCCAACATCTGATCGATGAATGGGAGTGGGAAGTGGTCCTTGCGGTGCCGTCATTAAATTTACCATAATCAATGCACACCTGCCAGCCAGTGACCGTACGCGATGGGATTAGTTCCTTTTTCTCGTTCATAACCAGTGTCATTCCCCCCTTTTGGGAAAAACCTGAGTAGGACTTACCCATCCAGAATCAGATATCGGGTAGATGAGACCGGCTTCCATTAGCTTGAGCACCTCTTTCTTCACGACTTCTTGCATATTCAGGTTTAGGCGGCACTAAGGCTGCACTATCGGCTTAAAGATATCCTCCATGACGATCCAGTGAGTACAGAAGGTAGGGCTAATCCCTTGATATCAGACAATTTCCAAGCGATGGCTTCCTTATTCTCTTTAAGAACCTCTATCAATCGCTCCTTCTCCTTCGTCGACAATGTCAAAGAAATTATAACGGGTAAGCTCGAATTATCTCCTAAGAACGCATACTCTAAGTGGGATGGTAGGACCTTAAGCTCTATGGGGGCGGAGTATTTAGAGGGGTATTCCCACTTGCTGCACTAACCTCAAAAAAATCTAAGGTCTCAGGAGTCCATAGTGGGTCATCCTCTATATCATCACTATCGCTCTCCTCTACTACTACTCTCTCATTCACTAGGTCGGCTCCGCTAATAAACTCGATACACTGATCAACGCACGACATGAATGAATTTAGAAAGTAGACAGAGTGACATGGGCCACTATCGCTGTCGCCACCACTTTGGTGTTGCATCGACCTAGCGATTTCGAAAGTGACGTTCTCATCCCCGACACGAAGTGTGATTTTGCCATCATGAACATCAACAATCGCTTTCGCGGTGCGAAGGAATGGACGACCTAGGATGATGGGCACCTTCTCGTCAGCCTCCATATCTAAGATGATGAAATCCATGGGGAAAACAAATTTATCAACCTTAAATAACAAGTTCTCTATGATACCTCGCGGATACTTAACAGACCTATCAGCTAGAGACAGTGACATACAAGTAGGAGTGAGATCCCCTAGACCTAATTTCTCATAAAGTGAGAAGGGCATCAGAATGATGCTAGCCCCTAGATCGGCTAATGCATGGGTTGGAGCAATCGAACCACTGAATAAGCATGGAATAGTAAAGATACCCGGATCAGTAAGTTTTTCGGGTAACTTATTCTGAACTACGGCGGAGCACCCTCCAGTCAACAGAACATTTGAAAGCTCCCCCAGCCTATCTTTTCATTTAAGAAGATCCTTCAAAAACTTTACATATTTAGGCATATGCTGGAGGGCCTCTATGAACGGGAGATTGATTTTCAACTGAGTAAACATATTAAGGAAATTCTCGTATTCCTTGACATATTTTTGCTGTTTAAGACGGCTGGGTAGTGTAGGCGTGAAGGATCTACAAATGGTGATGGCCTAACCTCTACCGCTTTCTTTTCTCCTCTACTCTCCACTGAGGGTCCACTGTTTGGTGCGGTACTTGCTGGGTCTAGCCTAATTTGCACCCTAGGTGGAGCCTCCATTTCTATCTCCTTATCTACCTCCTCATCCTGCTCCTCTAATTCTACCGCCTCTCTAACTACCTCTTTCAAAATCTTACCGCTACGTGTGGTTATCGCTTTCGCATGTTGGTTCACCGGGTTGGGTTGGGTGTTACCGAGAACTGACCGTGTGGCTGCTATTGCAGCTGCTTAGCGATACTACCTACGGATCTCTGAAGATCTAAGAATGCGGACTGCTGAGTTTTCAAGAGAAGATCGTGTTCCGCTAAAGTTTTCTGGGTAGCTTTTATCCTTAACCATTAATTGAGACAAAAGCTTCTCAATCCTATCTAGACTACCCCCCAAACCTCCACTCCTATTCTGACCCTCTTAGTTCGAACCCCCACCACTAAACTGACCTGTATGACCCAAACCTCCACTAGAGTAGTGACCCTGCCCCCTGTTTTGATATGAACCTGATTGGAAACCAGGGGGGTTACTGAAAGAGTGGAAGTTATTATTATTATATACGCCAGTTAGGGTTATAATTTGAATTATTATTACTATTAAAAGGGTTCGTTGGACCTATACTTTGACCTGTAATGAACTCTACCAGCTCAACAGTGACCGTAGGACACTCTATCATATCATGACCCCATCGACATACCTCACACCTATCCACTTTCTTTTTCAACTCTTGAATCTCTTTAGTAACCTCATGCTTAAAGCTATCTAATGCAGCAGCTACCGTAGTTTCCAAGCTAACTTGGTTTAAACCCGGTTGACCGGGGTTGTACGAGAAACAGGGATCAAATTCCTGCCGGCAGTGCTGTAGTCTATGTCTGAATGTGCGAAGCTTTCGAAGAGGTCGTTACACTCAGTAACCATCTTCATTCCCATTAAGTGTCCACCAGCAAATGTGTCAAATCAAGCTCGGGTTTCAGGAGTGAGACCGTTGTAGAAGTTCTCTACAAGTGCCCAATCAGACAGACCGTGTTGAGAGCAACGGAACACTAGGGTTTGGAAACGCTCCCAGGCTAGATGATAAGGCTCGTCAAAATCTATTCGGATCGAATGGATCTGATCACGAAGGCGAGATGCTTTTGCGGGTGAAAAGTATTTTTTTAGGAAAGCATCTCGTAGGGCGGCCCAAGTAGTGAAGGTACCGGGTGGTTGAGAGTCAAACCAGATGGCTGCTCGACCTCCAAGAGAAAAGGAAAGACTTGAAGGAAACGGGCTTCGTTGCCCGCACCTTCCATATTGAAAGTGTGACAAAGGCGGGTGAGGCAGTTAATATGGGCAGGCGCACCCTCGTCATCACAACCGTGGAATTGGAAAGAATTGGTTTGGGATTTGCCAGGCTTTTTCGTTACTCATAGGGGGAGAGTGATGGGCGAGTTCGCACCGATGAAACCGGTGGTGGCCTGTTGGTAAACGGTTTTGGTTATTGGCCATGTGGAAATTAGGTGGTGAACTTGCGTTTCTATGAACCAGACAGGGCGATGAGGAACCTGGCGGTCAGGGCTTTGGTGTAAAGTCATAGTCGGGTGGTATAAAAGGACGGTATGAATCGGAAAAACGGGAAAAGAGGATGAAGAAGTACGAACCTTTGGCGCGGGAGAAAGACGTGTCCGTTGGCGGCTTTGCGGAGGTCCTTGACGAACGCGTATAGGCATCCACTAAACAGAAACGAGACAATTGAAATAATTCAGAAAAGACACTTAAAATTGATTAAACGAAAAACAAATATTAAACTAATTAAATTTATTTAGACTCCTACGATGAAAAACCAAAAATGGTAAACACATATGAACTAATTAAGCCTAAATCAAGTAGTCAACGCAATTGCCAACGAGAGAGTCCCCAGCAACGGCGCCAAAAACTTGATGTTCTAAAAGTAGTAAATTAAAAATAATTTAAATTACCCTAATCCTAGACTCAAGTTATATTCTAGACTCCTAAATTTTACTAAACTACTAACCGGCAAGTGGACCGATCAACTGTAGAATAGTTTAAGTAAGTCCGGATTATAGAACCCACGAGACTCTCTAATTACGATGACGACTCAATCTAGACTCGATTAACACACTTATTTATATTGGGGGGGGTTCTAAATTCTAAATTATTAATTAAACTAAGATTACCTAATTAAAGCGAATTAAACTTTGAACTTTTGAGATTAGAAATTAATTCAAGAATAATAATCTGGCTACCTAGGTTGGTTTTATATTACTACTTATTTGGTTTTGTAATTAACTAATTAGGTTAAACGATAAACCGGGATCTTAAGATACTAAACTCTAAGGTATACTGAACAGGACCCCCAACCCTTCTCGGGAAGACACCTATGATAACCTAAAAGTAGTTTGGGTTTACCGTTTTAAAGACTTCCTTTTGGTTATCTATTATTTAGTAAAGTTTCTATTTTAGTTAAATACTTCTCAGTAATTAACCTAAACCAACAATAACTCTTAGTTTAGTTTAACCGACTCGATTTATGGCAAGTAAATTAGACTCAGATTTTCTCAAAACCTAAATCTAACAATTTACCTAATCAATTCAGCTATCAAATTGTTATTTCTCAATAATTAATTAGGTATAATGATGAAAATTAATTTATATTTTATTTAATTGTTTTCCCGGTTTATTGGCCAATTCTACCGAATGATTTCCCGAAGCTGTAAAGACCCAAAAATCAACACAAACCTATTCTATGGAAGACATCCAACAAGATTTATGTAAAACAACTAAATAATCAAAAACCAATTCAAATCATGCAAATAAAATAAACTAAATAGTTAAAGTTGTTTACTTTACTAAAAAGATCATTCAAACATAATTCAATTAACAAGTTCCAAACTTTTATAAATCATAAATCCAAACCTAGGTAGCAAATCAAATCTAGCCAAGTAACATGGTTTTAAAAGTAGTCAAAACGAAGTTAAGAATAGAATTCATCAAAATGAAAACAAAGGAAACGAAGTATTAAGATTGTGTAATAAAATCGTGTTTATGTTAGCCTCGGAGCTCTTGCTTCACCTTGATGATTCCAGCAACTTAGATTCACCTTCTTCAGCCTCCAAGATCCAGAATTTTAGCTTCTAAACTTCAAAGTTCGTCCAAAGATGTTGCAATTATAATCAAACTCAAACTTATAAGCTCATTTTTCCCTCATCTGATAGGTTTTCGAAACTTTCTGGATAACTCACCCTCTCGCCGGCCGCGAGAGGGTTTTGTGTCTCGGTCGCGCCCCGCGACCGAGTAGTAGTTCTCTGGATAAGTCCGGGCCTCTCACTGGCCGTGAGAGGCATATGGTGGTGCGGTCGCGGGCTGCCAGAGGATGCTTTCCTCCATTTTTCGACTCATTTCCTCTCTCGGGTTCCAACTACGATCCGACTTGGTTCCAATTATCATTTCAGCTCATTTTTCATTCTTTCGACCACTTTCACGAACCAAGACCTGCAAAGCGTATTTGGTTCAAAAGTAGATATATTCTTTATAAACCAAAATGAAAACCAACTAAAACTCTACAAACTATACACGATAAATGAATGTATTATTCAATACATCATCCACATGTAAATGTGGTCGTTGTGGTTCTTCAATACAAAATATACACGATAAATGAATGTAATATTCAATACAAACTACAAGTATGAGTATAATGTATGCATCTAAGTATGACAAACCTTGCAATCTGGACTGTGGTGTCATTGTGGTTTTTCAACAAAGAAAGGTGATAGTCTGGTTTTCAAAGAGTTTTAAAACAAGTTCACCATAACCAATAGCTCTAATACCAATCTGTCACACCCTCAAAATCCACATGCAGAGTTTTACCACGAGGCGTACGACTAGCCAGGAGCAGGCCACTAATCATGTTGAACCGACTATTTAACTTCATAAAACTTCACTAATAACATGATTAGTGATAAAGTTTAATTGTCCAAAACACATTTTAATGTTGCAGTGTAAAAAGTTAAAGTAAAACCCAACAAGAACTCAAAACCACAAGTTTAATAAATGTTTCAAAACATGAAGTTTTAACGAACCACACCACTCCAGCAGTTTCCAACGCCCGTCCACACTTGTACCTACTGACTTACAAAGCATGCAACAACGTATCAACAATAAAGTTGGCGAATTCACAAATTTGAGTTTAGCAAAAGTAAAGTTCACAATATTTTTGAATTCATGTTGGTGCATATTCTGTGATAGTAGCTTAATTGTTTAATTATTTAGTCTATGGATATTTTGTATTGGATTTATCATAATTGGTTAGAGAGTTTATTATTGTAATGGGCTTGGAGAATGGCCTAGCCCAGTTAGAAGCCCTGTTCACAGACACACGGTATCTAAACTTGTTTTGTGATTAGGGTTGGCAAGCCTAAGAGAATTCTATAGAGAGAAAACGCAGAGGATAGAGAGAGAAACGAATTTGTGTGAGTGGCAAGATCATAGAGATTGGCTCTGAGGTTGTGTGAGTCTTGAGTTGATTGTAAAACTAAAAGTTTGGATAATCAATAGAAGATTGTTTAATATAATTTTGTTTCTACTGTTTTCTATGATAATCTGATCTAGAGGATTCCACACTCTAGATTAGATAGACAATTCTTTGAAAGATCCATAGGATTAAGGGACCTACAATTGGTATCAGAGCATTTGGCTCTTGATTGGCTCGGTTCAGAATTGTTTACTGTTGAAAACTAGGATTTTTGGAGGTGTTGACGGCTGGTTCGAATTTTGGAGGTTGTGCTAGGGTTTCTTCTACTAATTTCAGATCATTAGTGAGGATTTCGGATCATCAGTGTGGATTTCGGATCATCAATGAGGATTTCGGATCATCAGTGTGGTTTTCGAATCATCAGTGTGGATCTCGGACTATTTCGGATACACTATTTTGGACTATTTCGGATAAAGACTGTTTCGGATACTGTTTCGAATTGCTATTTCAAATTATTGTTCCAAATTGCTAGTTTGAATAAATGTTTTGAATAGGGCACTATTAAATTTCAAGGGGTGGAATTTTACTCAGCTGGCTGTATTCGGTAATAAACGTTTTCGTGCATAGAAAATTACCCTGAACGAATTAAAAAAGCGGACTGTACGGTTTGAATCGGCTTTTTTAAAAAAAGAACCAGTAAAGAGGTTAGATTTGGATTTTATATATCATTAGAGAGGCACAAATATCCTGAAATAGGTTTTGGACATTATATATCATTAGATTCGTAATCTTGAGACGAGTCTAACGGTATAATTTACGGTAAAACTCGAAGAAGGACCAATATAGAGGTTAGATTTGGATTTTGACACAATTATACCAAAATCCATTTAAAGTTTTAAGCTGCGTGTTGAACATGGTAAGAATGGACAATGTAAGTAGGACTATTAATAATTGGCCAAAGCTTATAAACGTTAAACAATATTGCTGACTAGAAGAAGAAGTTTGAGGCATTTGTTCAAAGTAAAGATGCTAGAATGTGGAGTTACATGATTGATGGGTACATTGCTCCCACACGACGAGTTACAGGAGAATTCTAGTGATTTCTTATGAGAAGATGGATGAATATGAGAAACGGGTGTTTGATGCTGAGAAGCGAGCTTTAGCAGTGATAAAGAAATCCTTACCCGTGGAAATTAGTTATAGTTTCCATTAGTATGTGACATCTAGAGAACTGTGAGAATTCTTCAAGAAAGAGTACAAGCAATCATGCTTCTGCGAAAAGTGTTAACTCAAATGCTAAGTCAATTGGACATGCATGTGTAGCTGAGACACCTGTGGTAAAGGATGCAGAATAGATAATGTGATGAATGAAAAGAAGGTGACTGTTGAGAAGAAAGATACAACAATTTCAAAATTCATAGATGATGTGAGTGAACTTACAAAAGAGGTGAAGGTAAATCGGAATCTATAAGTCAAACCTGTCATAAATGCACTGAACTACAAGGTAAGTTGACAAACTATCGGAGCAAAACAAAATTCTATTAGCTAAATTGGAAAAACTAAAAGTGTCAAATGTTCTTTTGATTAACAGGGAGTCAAATTGTTTAAATAAACTCAAATAAGATGAACAAGAAATTTGCAGTTTAACAAGCAAGATCAATGAACTGTTATAGAGCATTGATTTGGCTCATGAAACTTTGAAGGATAAAACTAATGAATTTTCTGAATAGTGCAGGGAATTGGCCGTTGCCCAAGACCAAATCATTGAACTTAATCAAAAGTTAGCTCGGTTTGGAAAATCTTCGTTAGTTAGGACTCAGATACAGGAAAGGTTGAAAAGAGTAATGATAAAACGGGAGTGGGGTTTGGTAAAGCTTCACCTTCGATGCATCAAGACTACTCCTTTTTACCAAATGAAAATGGCTAACTGATTTTGTACCTACTACACTAGTTGTAGTGGATCCAATAACTGTGGACTTGCCTAATAGTCCAGTTTCTATGAAAGAATATGTTGGGTCTAATAGTACACCTCATGAATTGGATGAGGATACAGTAGAAAAAAAGAACAAAACATTTAAAAAGGGAATTAACAAAAAGAAAATTTATAAGAAAAAAACTTGTTTTAAATGTCACAATAATAGGAATGTGGTGAGTTGTTGTCATTTGAAGAAAAATAAGCAAAAGGTTGATGAAGTTAAGGATGGGAATAAGGTTGGTTTAAATAATAATGTGCAACCACATTGTCAAAGTAATCAACCAAGATTTCAGTCAAAGACTTCACCATCTTGAAGATTTGATAGACCAAGAAGTATTTCTTCACAATTTAGTCATTTTAATGGTAAATCAAATCGGTTTCAAAGTAAAAATCTTAGTGATCAAAATCGATAGTAGACTTCTAGTAATCGAAATTTTCAAAGAAGAAATGGATATAAGAGTTTTGTAACTCAAATGTTCAACAAAATCCAAAGTTTTTCCCAAAATTCACGGTATGATAATGGGAGAAGAAGGCTTCAAAAGACTAATTTTCAAAGGTTGGAAACTCCGAGGGTTTATTGGAACTCACGTGACCAACGACCTTGTGAAAATCAATCTTGGAAAAAAGTTCAAACTTCTGATGAATCTGGACAACCCAAGACTATCTAGGCTTGAGTTCTTCATTCTGACTGAGTTGTTGAGTGAGTGCATGATGACCAAGGACTGTTGATTTGTTCAATAGTGGTTGTTCCTGTAAAGCATCTAAGGTAAATGGTAGGTTGAAATTGGTAACGAACTATTTACTACAGTGATTGTTATGATTATTCCAAACTTCAAATTTGAAAATTTTTTTGTCAGATTGAAGTAGGAGTCTGTTTGTATTTAAATTTTTGTTTCTGAAACTTACTCCATAAAAACAAAACTTAGGGGGAAAATTTTCCCTGATCCAAAAAGAGTTTAGTTAGTGTGAGAGTTTAGGGAGAGTAAGTTAAAAATTTTAAAAATCCAAAAACCTTGAAAAATAAAATATTGAAAACGAGATTTCATGGTGTGAAAAGAAGAGAGGATAGTACATCTGGAAGTTAGACTGTCACACTGAAATTGAACTTAAATTTGTGTAAGTGATAGTAGCTTCATCATATGATGTACAAGTAGGCAAAAAAACATGAAATAATCAACTTACTATGGTGTAATATAAATATAACGAACTGTTTATGAGTGGGTAACATATCAGTGGCATATGGTTTCATAACCTTAAATCTTGCGTTGATAGATATTGCAATAATCCGAGGTTTTAGGTCTTTATACTATTATTTCATCCGGGGATATCAGGGTTGTCCTTTTGCTGCATCCAGATATATATGTTGACCTAGGCACAACCAAGATATCTTAAAAGAGCTAAAATGTCGAAAACCTAGAAATTGAAGAAGCTCTCCTAGAGAGTAATTCAAATGTGCAAAATACATAATTTGTACCAATTTGTGGTATTTGCCTTACCCTCGTTGGATATTGCTCTCTTTGTTGTGCAAAAGTACTGAGCTGATCACCAATTATCTGACGTTGTAAAACAAAAAGGATGAATTCGGTATTACTCACCTACTACGAGAAATCTTTGTGCATACCTTGATCGCGGGGGTATGTCCTTAAGTGGGACATACTAGTGCATTAGTATAACAATATAGTTAATCGTATCACCAGGTAAAGGTCTTGAAAGATTCATATGTTTTGTTTAAGTGGACAAATAATACTGGTAATCATCTTGGACTGTGTTTCACGAAAATTAATAGAGAAACTTAACTGGAAGTGTGAAACATTTTTATTTGGCTGATATGATCTTCTTGCACATGATTCTCACAAAAAGATGCATTGTGAATATTTTTTAGTCTTTTCTAGTTGTTTTATTTATAAAAAAAAACCTAAAAGATTTTCTTTTAAAAAGACTTCCATATTGAACTGACAGTTTGTTGTTTTTGCATCCCTAGATAAAATATTTGTTTATCTTGAATGTGAAAAAGACTAATGGTTTTTCGAGATACTTGCTTGTGTTTCTAAACAGATTGATTTAGTTATCAAAATGAAGTGTAGAATTCAAGTAAAGTGCAGATTAAGAGTGAATGAAGAATGTGTGAAGATGCATGGTAGGATCCTTCTACTACATTGCAAAGAGAGATATGGAAGAGTTGGAGTTCACTTGCTTAACCAGAGAATGCTAGTTCACAGATCTATAACGAATTAAATTTTTGGAGATTGGAAGCATCAGCTAATGAGGAGTCTGTTAATGTCAGAAACTGTGTGTAGCTGAAGCTTTCCAAAGACCAAAAGATTGCAAGATGTTTGAAGACAAAGTTAAACTTTGAAGCTATTGTTAAGGGGGAGTCTGTTGGTGCATATTTTGTGACAACAACTTAATAGTTTAATTATTTAGTTTATGGATATTTTGTATTGGATTTAGCATAATTGGTTAGAGAGTTTATTATTGTAATGGGCTTGGAGAATGGCCTAGCCCATTTAGAAGCCCAATTCAAAGATATGTGGTATATAAACATGTTTTGTGATTAAGGTTGGTAAGCCTAAGAGAATTCTAGAGAGAGAAAACACAAAGGATAGAAAGAGAAACGAATTTGTGTGAGTGGTAAGATCAAAAGATTGGCTGTGAGGTTATGTGAGTCTTGAGTTGATTGTAAAACTGCAAGTTTGGATAAAAATAGAAGACTGTTTAATATAATTTTGTTCTACTGTTTTCTTTAATAATCTGATCTAGAGGATTCCGCACTCTAGATTAGATATACAATTCTGTGAAAGATCCATAGGATTAAGTGACCTACAATTAAGCATGACTCGGGTAGCTAACCCTCATCACATGACTAAACCGTCTAGATAATGAAAACTGACGTAGTAAGTTTTTGTGCCCTCCATCAATGTCTGTGTGCATTGCAGCACTAGGAAAGGTTAATGTTTCAGGCCTCGCTCCCAGCACGGTGTGAGGTTTGTCAAACCTAATAGCGCTATCAACTAACACCCCGTCTACCAACCCGGCAAGCTAATCGTTATGATATATAGGGACTTTCATGATAGAGTTTTCATTTAGTCCAAGTGTACTATCCACCTCCAGTGGATCGTATGTTTCAGTGGTTCTCACATGGAATGCGTTCGTAGCCCAAACCAGGCCTAACGTAAAAAATGTTGTCCCAAACCAGGGAGTATGCCTTTAGAAAAGAATTGTGAACTCACCTTAGTTTTCCTCGGTAAGACTTAAATGCTTTATAAGTTGATGTGGTTAACCATGACCTATTAAGATACATGTAGGGTTATTATGTGTTTAAGCAAAGCTCATAAGTTCTACACGTATCTAGCAATTAGCACGCGAACAAGTTGTCACATAATATTTCATCATGTGGTTTTCATGCACATGTGCATGATATAACCTACGACATGTCATGTATCATTTATATAATCATTGAAAGTGTGGACACTATAAGTAGCAAGTTCGACTCTTATAAGCTTATAAATCATGCATATCAAATTCACTGAATTCAGGATGTATTTCGAAGCTTGTTTACCATACCTACAAAGTTGCGAAAATTATGATCTTTTTAATGTGACGTGCTTCTTAGTGGGGTTGGCCTTGTGTTAAATTTTTAAGGCCTAACTCTACACCGAAAAATTTAGAAAACACATTTACTAAACAACAATAAGATTCGTCACTTTCTGACTGTAGCTCACGTAAAAATTCATTAAAAAATCCTCGATTACCCGATTGACCTGATTCCACTTGGAGATTCGTTCGGACGCCTAAGAGCATCTACTGTAACGTTCTGGTTGCTTCCTATTTTTAGTTCTTAACATTTTAATGCGAGTTATATTGGTTTCGTTAACGTATTTAGCAAATAACGTCGCTTATACTTCACTTGCAGCAGGTTATCATCAAACTCAGGTTATTTATCACCAAAGCATCAAGAACTATACCCTAGCTACTAACCGAATCCTTTATCGACTCAAGCATTATGCACACATAATCCTTATCCACTTAAAACTACAAGTATCATTATAATCAATAGGAACATGCTAAGAATACCCAGAACGCAGCCAAGATAGAAGAAGTTTCATAACAAAAAGCATGCATGAATCTATAAAATTAAACCTACAAGTCAAGACATGGTACCTAGAGGTAAAGTGAGAGTGCGATCAAGTCTTGCACCGACTTGTGGAGGGGCTCTTGGCCTGGTTTTGCGTCGGCAGAGAGAGAAGAGAGGGAACCGATATTGTAGTTTGTAGGTTAGGGTTTAGGATTGTTATGATCTATGCATGCTATAATACGTAATATATACGGGTTATGTTGGAGGCGGTTTAGGTTGAATGGTAAACTTGGGCGATTATATCCATTAAGGAGAAGTGAAAGTAGGCTTGGGATTGGGTGTAAACGGTTGAGGTAAGATGTGTGTGTGGGGGGGGGGGGTGAGGCCTCAAATGGAACAAGTATTGGCAGCATTGATTTTTGTTGCAACTTTAGTCTTTATTTTCTATTTTTTATTTTCTTTTATCAACTAGTAGTAAAGAAATATAATAAATCAACTACTCTAATGTATTATGACGATGCTAATATAATGAATACTAATCAAGTTATGGTTCGGGTCTCATAAGTTTGAGTTACGCGATTTATGCCATGGTCCAAACAGTTCAGATCGGTTCAACACGATATGGATTTGGTTCCAATACTCGTTTATATAATATAAATTTGATAGGCATATAATTAATTTATCAAACAAAATAAGTATATGATTTGATTTATAAATGTGAAACAAGCGGCTTTTACCTCAAAGTCACGGACTGTCACATCATCCCCAAGTTGAAAGAAATTTCATCCCGAAATTTAACATGCGATCGCTGAAGAAGTTAGTGCACCAGAGTATCTTTCTGGGTGTCACGGTAATTCTTAAAAGTATAAACTTAAAGAAACAAAATAAAAGGTGGATCACGGGACTTGTTGATACAGTTTTGTGCCTGTCGCTTGTTCTTAATTACAAATTGTAATTGTACGGTCTTTGCTCAAGTGTCTGTATAGGTTTGGTCGTGTCGAATAGATCGAGATATCCTTCAATCTTGATCTAGTATGACATCTTAGCTTGTCTGTGTTAATCAGTTGCATGTGTGCGTACTGATAAGTCTTGGAAACGCTAAGTCCACACACGTTTTCCTAAAATAAGGATTCTATGCGAGTCAGAGACTTCGTACGAAACAGAGGTTTCGTGCGAATCACTGAATGGTTTCGTACGAAACAGCTGCGACGCACCAAATTCTGGAGTACTGTCTCGTGTGAAATATTGTGTTCAGTATAGACTCGTATTTCGTACGAAACTAGACAGACACTATATATAGCAGACATGTACCTCTTAGTTGGGGTTGCCAGGAGAACTAGTTGACTCACGTGGAGAGTTAGACTAACTAGCTCAGCAGACTGACCAGAGAGATTGTTATCTCTGAAGACGAAGACACAAGAACACATCAAGTTTGTTTGAGTCATACGAGCATTGTGTGTATATATTTGTATTTGTTCTCAATCATTAATCAAGATAGTGAATTTTTGGTTACCCCGTGTTCTTTACTTTGCTTTGGTTGCATGCACACTTGGATTCCGCACTTGTGTGTGTGTCATATGAACAAGGAATTGGTTTAACACCATCGCAGGTGGACCTACAAGTGGTATCAGAGCTTTGGCTCTTTCCTTGTTCAAAACCGGGCTTAGTTGTGTCTGAGCTAGTTTGAAGATTCTGAAGTGTTCTTGAGCCTCCAGCAGAAAACTTAAGTTTTGGATAGACAACTAACTTAAAATTTGGTTAAAATCTGTTGCATGCAGAAAATTTATGGTAAAATTTTTCTGAAGAACACCCTTGAAGAAGAAATCGGCAAAAATTTGAATCTGATTATTTTTGGTAGGGTTGACATTTTTTACTTGGATCTGGACTTGGACTGTTGACTGATTAAAAATTTGTGTTTAATTAAAAGTGGGTAAGACAACAGGTATTTTCGAAAAAGCAGGTCTACACAAGAAAGGAAATTTCTCACCAAACCATTTCTGAAAAGATTCCTCTGAAAAACGTTGAACTAAGCATTTGGTGCGACTGAATTATTTCGTGTGAATCATCTTGACACGCACGAAACAACCATTTCGCATGAAACATCAGTGTTTCGCACGAAACAGGTGTCTTGCACAAAACAAAATTGTTTGTTTTTCGCGTTTTTCAAAGCTTTATGATTTTAAGAATTTGTCATATTTTCAGAACCTGTGAATTTTTAAACGGTAATTATAATTTTGAAATTTTAAAACCTTTAAATTTTCATTAAACAAGAAAATATAATGAGTTCTAACCCGTGGGATTGGAGTTGTAAAAGCTCAAATCAGGAGTCTTCACAAAGCTCCGCAACATCATGGGTAAAATCTTTGATGCCTCAACATACAACAATGATCTCTGCAAATCAATGGGCGTGTGTTGCGAATCAGAATCAAAGCATCCAAACTCTGCTAATGAGTGAAAGTGAAATAGGGAGTAATAACCGACCGCCAAAGTTAAATCACATGAACAATTTATGGAAAAGTCGTTTTCATACGTATGTTCTCGGTCAAAACACGAATTGTGGACGTGTTTCACTACCCCCTACAATGAAGCACTTGAAGAAGCTGGATCAAATCCAACCACTTTGGCCAATCTAGTCGAAAGTGACAAGAAAGCTTACGATCTAGAGAAAAAGGCATTTGCTATCCTCACACAAGCTCTGCATAAAGACATTTATCATCAGTTTATGTATTGTACTACAACGTAAAGTTTGTGGGACACTTTGGAAGCAAGAGGTGAAGGTAACGCTGCTACCAGGAAGATTCGGCATGATCTGCTCAAGAAAGAGTTTGAAGGTTTCATGTTCATGGAGAACGAAACCTTAAATGATATGACCACTCGGTTTTATATCTTCTCAGTGAGATGTACTCGTATAAAGTGTTAGCAACACCACAAGGGATTATGATGTGATTTGCTGATGCTTTACCGCCAAAATGGGGTCAATTTATTGATTTTTTAAACATACAGGTGTTTTGGACTCAATTAGTATTTATGAATTTGTGCAGAAACTGGAGAACAAGAATGAAGAAGAACTTCGGAAGGCACAACGAGTCTCTGCTCCACAAAACCCTGAGATGTATTTGGAGGTATAAATATAGGTACAAGCTCAAGTCAGCAACCGAAGCTGCAAACCGCGTTTGTCTCAAACGTGAACCCTTTCCTACCGCAACCAGTTCAAACAAGTCAATCTACAGGTTCGAGTAATCAAGCCTATGGACAGACTTTTGATCCGAAAGCCTTCCTCCCACAGCCAAGGGATTTAGCGCATAAAGCTTCACAGCAAGCTCCTCAACAAGCTTTCTATGGAAACAACAGTGAATCGGCAAATCCCAACACTGTTAAACTTGACAAGTCAAATCTCTCCAACATTAACATAGATGTTAATTTGATAAGTAGAGCGAAGGATTATATGAGAAGAACGGGTAGAACCAGTTTGGAAAGCAAGAAGGATACAAAATACGGCTTTGACAAAACCTTCGTTACTTGCTTCAACTATGGAGAAAGAGGTCACTTTAAGCGGGAATGAACAAGATCCAGCAAGGAAGGAAATCACAACCCCCTTTCGAAATCAGTCTCAACCATCCAACACAGCACAGTACAACAACGAAAGAAGAATAGTAGATGTTGGCAACTCTAACAATACCAATCAACCACGACCTTCAAACACGCACAGAGCTATGGTAGTTCAGTCTGATGAAGGATGCGATTGGTCAGTACAGTTGGGAACATATAACAATGGAAGAACTGAATGCTATGCAAGGATTATCGATCAAAACAAGCATGATGACAGCATCAACACTCAAAATAATGATGATACATCTGGGGATGCTGGTAGTTCTAATGAAGAATGTTCAAGTTCAGATGGTTATGGATCCGATTCCGATGTGAAGAAAGGAAGTGAAGCTGAGGTTGAAGAGTTGCTGAGTGAAGCTGAGATGTTGAAGAGTGAAAAGGTAAGTATGACGAGGAATGCAGAAGCTGTGGAAACAGAGACAGAGGCACTCTCTACAGATGATGTAGCTTTTCCTCATCACACTGCCTATATGGCAAATGTTAAAGGTTCTTCAAAACAGGTAAATTCTGAACCTCCTACTGTTTGCAATGACTGTGTTGAATTGAAAATAAAATATGAAACCGTCAACAGTCATAACAAAATTTAGTTGTTGAACTATCAAAATGCAAAGAGGCGAATTTGGCGCTAACTAGAAATGAAAAAGAGTTCAAATCTGTAATAGAAACTCTTAAGAAAACTGTTTCTGAATTGACAAAAACAATTTTGAATAAACAGACAGGAATTAATAATTACATTAATCTCCTAGAAGAAACAAAGAAAGAGTTAGCTATCGCCAAATGCGAATATGATTCGATCAAACGCAAATTGGAAAGTTATTCTAACTCCCAATATGTGCTTGATCATATCATTGAAGTTCAAAAACTAAAGGGAGATGCTCAATGCATAGGGTATAAGAAAATAACACAACTATACCAAAATGCCTGATGAAAGATGCTGGAATTCGCTTTGAATCCTAAGGAATTCGCAGTAGGGTTAGGGTTCAAACTAGGCAATTCCTCTCAAGAACCAAGCAAGCCAGAAAGTTCATCATCTGATGAAGAAGAGGATGATACATCAGATGATGAATCAAGAAATGATGATCAGGATCAGCCTCTTGATGAAAGGAAAGAGTAGAATTGTCTGCTACTCCTAGTACTCAATCTGTTGAGAATCAAGAGACTGCTCCTAAGAAATCTGTGAAGACAAGTGTGTCTACACAAGAAGTAGATAATGTGTTGTATACTTTGGTTGGAGATAAGAAAATCTATTCAAACAAAGATTTTCCAATTAAAAACGTAAATCCAATCTCTATAGATCAGGTGTTTGAAAAGTCAAAAACCAAACCTTTAGAGAAGAAAAAGCCAACCAAAACACAACCATTATCCGCTTCAAAAGAAAAAGAATGGAAGCGAGTTGTAAAGCCATAACTTCTCAACCAAAGGTTGAAGCAAAAGGCTCTCGTTACCAGAAAAAGGCTAAAACTGTTAAATTTGTAAGTTCTAAAGGTACCGATAAAGTCGAAACTTTTCAAGGAAAATCTAATGTTGATTTTTTAAAGAAAGTTAAGATTTTGAAAAGAAATAGTCAAAACAATTACACGCAACACACTGATGGATGTGATGAAAATAAACCCAGTACCTCAGGAACCACAAATTCAACATCAAGCCGAAAAACACGATCTCCTAGTTTTGTTGAAAGGAGAACATGTTTCAAATGTGGAGAAGTTGGCCACATTATAAAGGATTGTCAAACTCCAGCCAAATCAAGATGTATAGAGAAAGCCCCTCATGAACCAACTTGCAAACGTAAATCTGTTTCTCCGACACAAGATAAACGAGTTATTAAAGATCAAAAGAGAAACAAAAACGTAAACAAGTAAAAGTAGTTGAGAAAGCTTTAAAATCGGTTTCTTCAAAAAAGGATCAAAGATCTTCAAAGTCAATAAAACTAGACATTGTTAAAACTGTAATAATAGTAAATCTGGTAATAAACAAGGATCTTGGAAACAGAAGACCAGTAATGGTTCAAAAGGAGTTTCTCAGTTTGTTAATCGTCAAGAAATTGAGATTACATTTCTCGATGATAAGGGATGACCCAAGACCACTAAGGCTTGGGTCCCCATCTCAAACTAATCTTGTTTGTGGAATGTGCAGGGTGTTCCAGGAGGAACTGTAAACAGTCATTGGATTATTGACAGTGGAGAATCAAGGCACATGACGGGCGACTTGCGGCTCCTATATGATGTGAAAAGCATAAGGGGTGTTTATGTTGCTTTTGCTGATGACAAAGGTGGATACATCACTGGAGAAGGAATGGTCTCCAATGGTGTTGTGAGCTTCGACAAGATCAATTATGTGCGGCAAATTGATCACAATCTTCTTAGCGTTTCTCAAATCTGCGACAAGAAGTTCACGGTACATTTTGATGATGCCGGATGTTATGTGCTGAAGCCTGGATTCAAGATCCCCAAGGAATGGATTCTCCTGTGGCTCCAAGAATTAATGATTTGTACATTCTTGATATAAGCCAAGCTATTACAACATCTGCACAAGTCACATGTTTTGTCTCTAAAGCCACTGAGAAGGAATCAATCTCTTGGCACAGACGTATGGGACACATTCACCTGAGGAAAATGAACTATTTGGTGAAGAACAATCTAGTGAATGGTGTACCAGTGAAGAACTTTCATCTTCAAGACGTTTATGTATCATGCCAAAAAGGGAAGCAAGCGAGAAAGTCCCATCCCGTGAAGAAGATCAACACTGTGAATATGCCACTGGAACGTCTTCATATGGACGTCTTTGGACATGTGAAACACGAGACAACCTTTGGTGATTCTTATTGTCTGGTAGTTACTGATGACTATTCCAGATTCTCATGGGTAAACATGCTGGCACACAAGAGTGAAGTTCCTACTATCCTCAAGAATCTCTTGACTCTGCTGGAAAATTTGTACAATCTGAAGGTAAGGAGAATCAGAAGCGACAATGGCACGGAATTCAAGAATCAAGTTATGGACGAGTACTGCTCTTCAAAGTGTATTCTGCATGAGTACAGCTCTCGATACACTCCACAACAAAATGGCGTCGCTGAGAGGAAAAATCGAACTGTTATTGAAACTGCAATAACCATGTTAGTAGAATCAGAACTTCCTGTTCAATTTTGGGGAGAAGCTGTTGCTACTCCGTGCTATACGATGAATATAGTTCTGACGGTGAAGAGACATGGGAAGACATGCTTTGAGTTGTTACATAAAAGGAAACCGGATATTTCTTTCTTAGAACCTTTTGGAGCTCCATGCACTATGATCGACTCACATGGAAAGTTTGGTCCCAAGGCTATCGAAGGTTTCTTTCTTGGATATGCTACTCCTAATTTCCGGGTGTGGAATTTGTCTTCGAAGAAGATTGAAGAATGGGGTGAAGTCAAGGTTCAGAGATATACAGAAGCTACAAGAGCTCCGGGTGCTCCTTGGATGTTCGACTACGATGGGCTATTTGACTCCTTTAATCTACCAACTTTTGATGATGCAACAACTGCTGCTCAGATATTATTGAAAAGTGATACTGAAGTAGATTCATCACTAGTTCGACTAATTATTGTTAACCCTCAAGTGTCGACTTCGGTTAACAATCTTGTTCAAAATGAGGAATTCGAAGACGCTGCGGATTATAATGTTTTATCAGAAGACGATGAGTTTCACGATGGGAATGAAGCTACCTCTGGTGTGGTTCTTGGATTTTCAAATGATACGTCAAATATTCAACCTCAAGGAACGACTGAAGGTCAGGCATCTACAACGTCATCAAATCCAGCTCTCGATTTAACTGTTGATCTGAATATCAACAATTTGGGTATAAATTCTCGAGTTCCTGATGTGCCAGAAACTTGAATTCATAATATCCATCCTCAGCTGAATATTATTGGAGATGTCCAGAGTGGTGTGCAGACTCGTAATCAGCTTCGAAACAACCAGAATGCTGGATTGTATTCGAAATTAGGGAATCTGGTGGTCTGAATAATTGATCTTTTGCCTGCTATGTGTGCCAAGTTGAACCAAAATCTTGGAAGGAGGCAATGAAAGAAGACTCGTGGGTTAAGCCTTCCAGGAAGAACTTCAGCAATTTCAGAAGTTAGGCGTCTGGAAATTGGTTGACAGCCCTGACGGCTACAAGAAGATTGGTACACGATGGGTGTACAAATGCAAGAAGGATGACCGAGGTGTTGTTGTGAGAAACAAAGCGCGATTGGTTGTTCAAAGTTTTAATCAGGTCGAAGGGATCGATTACAATGAAGTTTATGCACCGGTTGCACGACTTGAGGCCATAAGAATCTTTTTGGCTTATGCGTCCTTCAAGAAGTTCACCGTTTATCAGATGGATGTGAAGAGTGCATTTCTTCATGGTGTGGTAGAAGAGGAGGTATATGTTGAGCAAACCGCCAGGTTTTAAAGATCCACTCCATCCTGACAAGGTTTGGCTTCTCAACAAGGCGTTATATGGTCTTCATCAAGCTCCGAGGGCTTGGTATGAAACGTTGTCTACCTATCTGTTGAAGAATGGTTTTCAACGAGGCCTGATCGACTGTACTCTCTTCATCAAGGAACAGGACGAGGACTTGCTGCTAGTATAGGTTAAGTTCGTCTCTTTGTCGGTACGATGGTACTAACCTGTTTATGGACTTACTCCTGTGCCCTGCATTCATATGAAAATCAAGTTCCTCATCAATAAGTGACTAAATCACAAAGGGCTTGTTTTCAGTCAAAAATAAGTGAGTATCTCACATCATTCATATACGTCAAAACAGATGATAAAGCAGTATACTCACCGGTAAGATTTTCTCTCGTGCATATCTTGATACGGGAATGTGTCGTGATGTGGTTGAACACCGGCTAGTAAGTATAAATCCATACCTTAATCATATCTCCTAATCATGATTACATCTGATAAGTCTGAGCTTACGTGGACAACAATACCGATAATCATAGTTAATTACTTATCTGTTTAATTTTGAAAACCTAATACCATCCTTGACAAAGATTAAAATGCTGGTATGATTCTTTTACCTTGAAACTCGAAAAAGATTGTAGTTTATCTGTATATTTTGATTTTATGTCTAGTTTACTTAGTTGCTTATGTAATTCTTTTTGAAAGTTAGCCAAAGTTGATACTCGAGATTTTCTACCAAGATACGCCAGAAAACCATGTGTTTGATATCGCAACTTCATAAAGTAATATCTTGCAACAGGTAATCCATCAAAAGAAATCCAAAATCTGGAATTCGTTTGAGTGTGTGTATCTCATACGAATGAACCTAGTCATTTGTTTTGACTTGGTCACTTGTTTTTCTCAAATCTGCTGCTGGAATTCATACGAGTGTGTGTATCTCGTTCAGGGAATACAATCTTACGAAGATTTTGTGATAAGTCTTTCGTGTGTATCCCCTGAGAAAGTTGTGTTCTAATTATATTTGTCTATTGAGTACAGATTGATACAAAAGAACATAAACAAAGACCAGCAACGAAGAAATCTGACAAGTCAAAAGAGGAAACAAGAAAGATTTGAAGTTTCTTAGAAGTTCGAAGACCTGATGCTCTAATCATTAGATAGCAAATCTATCAATGGATAGCATATCTTCAGGGGGAGTTTGTTGATACTCCAAACCATTCATGTGAAGCCCAACATATGAAGACGAAGGACCAAGCAACATCCAAGGGGGAGTTTGTTGATACAGTTTTGTGTCTGTCGCTTGTTCTTAATTACAGTTGTAATTGTACGGTCTTTGCTCAAGTGTCTGTATAGGTTTGGTCGTGTCGAATAGATCGAGATATCCTTCTATCTTGATCTAGTATGACATCTTAGCTTGTCTATGTTAATCAGTTGCATGTGTGCGTACTGATAAGTCTTGGA
The DNA here is from genome assembly GCA_947069175.1 of Scalesia atractyloides. Taxonomy (NCBI): domain Eukaryota; kingdom Viridiplantae; phylum Streptophyta; class Magnoliopsida; order Asterales; family Asteraceae; genus Scalesia; species Scalesia atractyloides. The sequence goes on from CAMTDV010000023.1 coordinate 71,710,521, forward strand.
AACGTCAAGTCTACACACGTTTTCCTGAAATAAGGATTATGTGGAGTCAGAGAATTCGTACGAAACAGAGGTTTCGTGCGAATCATTGAATGGTTTCATACGAAACATGTATTTCGTACGAAACAGCTGCCACGCACCAAATTCTGCAGTAATGTCTCATGTGAAATATTGTGTTCAGTATGTCTAGACTCGTATTTCGTACGAAACTAGATAGACACTATATAAGCAGACATGTACCTCTTAGTTGGGGTTGCCAGGAGAACTAGTTGACTCGCGTGTGAGAGTTAGACTGACTAGCTCACCAAACTGACCAGAGAGATTATTATCTCTGAACACGAAGACACAAGAACACATCAAGTTTGTTTGAGTCATACGAGCATTGTGTGTATATGTTTGTATTTGTTCTCAATCATTAATCAAGATAGTGAATCTTTGGTTACCCCGTGTTCTTTACTTTGCTTTAGTTGCATGCACACTTGGATTCTGCACTTGTATGTGTGTCATATGAACAAGGAATTGGTTTAACACCATCCGTAGGTGGACCTACAGGACTCGAACCCGGGTCTCACCTGGTTCACCACAATCTTGTTTGCGGTTACACTCTTCTTAAATTAAATTTATACATAAGATAAGTTTGATTTTCTATTCAAACTTACCGACAAAGAACAACAACAACCAACTACGATTTTCATTCAGATCTATGATTTTCATCCAAATCGTGTTTCCTAAGTTGAATACATGAACCTAGACGTCATAATGAGCCGATTACATGTGTTATGATGAATTTAGTTGCATCAAATCATCCCAAATCCTCTATTTCGGTAACCCCTTTTACAACCAAAACAATATCGCAATCTTACCCTTTAAGGTTTCGAATTACTTATAATCACGAGACCCTCCTTGACCCTAGGAATCTTTGCACTCGAGCAATTCACTCCAAAGTCGTCGGAGTTGCGTTCTGCATTCAATCGGATCCTCGTCGGAGTTTCGTTCACACCCCTTCGCAACCAGTATGTTTTATTTACGTTTTTCACTTTAACATTAATCGAATAACAAAAACCCTATATTAGTTGCATCGATTAGTTTCTTTGATGTTGGAATTTGAGATAAACGGAGATAGGGTTCAGGTTGGGTAATGAATAAGCAAGATGATAACTTTCGTTTGAAGGTTAAAAGGTTTAAAAATTTGGATGGGTTACATCATTTAGTTTTGGAAGCGGAAGAGGTCACGGGTTCAAGCCGGACCCCTTTTTTTTCACTTTTGTTTTCTTAATTTAAAACCAAACCTGTTTCAGTATAATGTTCAAAAATCATAACAGGGGTTAAAACCATCATCAAATAGCAAGTGTTCTAGTGGTTGTTGTTGCATTTGAACATGGAACCGGACGCGGGTTCAACCCGGCTCCTTGCCTATTTGTCTGTTTATTATTATATTTCCATAATTTGTTTTATTTAGTTTGAAAATTTGTTTATTTAATCAAAGCCATTAGCTTTGTTTTATATAAAAGCCATTAAATCCAATTTTAGATTTATAAACATAAAATCTAAATAAACCTATTATCTTATAAGGGTCAGATATACTAGGAAGTTAATTTAGGTAGGAGAGTTAGGAAGTAATCATAACCATCTATTTATTAATTAAGGGCGAAGATTAAATGGCTGAAATTTAACAAAAAAAGGAGGCGCGTGGGTATGTTTAGGGCATTCTAGTCAATCTAAGGCAATGGTTTTTCTCTCCTCTAATCCCCCCCTGTTTGTGGTTACACCTCTTCTTAAATTAAATTTATACACAAGATAAGTTTGATTTTATATTCAAACTTACCACCCAAGAAACAACAACCAACTGCGAGATTCATTCAGATCTATGATTTTCGTCCAAATCGTGTTTCCTAAGTTGAATACATGAACCTAGACGTCATAGTGAGCTGATTACATGTGTTTAAATGAATTTAATTGCATCAAATCATCCCAAGTCCTCTATTTCGGTAACCCCTTTTACAACCAAATCAATATCGCAATCTTACCCTTTAAGGTTTCGAATTACTTATAATCACGAGACCCTCCTTGACCCTAGGAACCTTTGCACTCGAGCAATCACTCCAGATGCATAAAATGCAATGGACAAAAAGCATAATAAATAACTATTTTCTAAAATGCAATTGACAAAAAACATAAAGAAATATCTTGTTTCTAAATCGCAATGGACAAAATCCTTAAAAGATATGTATTATTTCTAAAATGCAATGGCTGAAAAAACACAAAGTAATGTATTTTTTCTAAAATGCAATGGACTAAAAAGCAAAACACAAAAAATGTCTTTTTTCTAAACGCAATGGACTAAAAACACAAAGAAATGTCTTTTTTCTAAAACGCAATGGACTAAAAACACAAAGATCTAGGTATGCAACTTCGTGTTAATCTTAAACTTCATGATACGGCATCCATTGCCGACTATTGTCAACGCCTTACAGATCTAGGTACGCAACTTAATGACCTTGACTCTACGTGGATGAACAACGTTTAGTTCTTCAGTTGGTACGCGGTTTGCCGGTAGAATATGATGTCACCAGGGGCCCTTATTATTCAGCAACTTCCCTCATGGGAAGATGCTTGCAACATGTTGCAAGCCAATCATGTTTGTCAAGCTGTCCGTGAACCCGCACTGGTTGTTGCAGCAACAATGCATGATGAAAACCCGCATACGAGTCGTCGCCAATACTCCAACAACTGAAGATCTGAGCCATCCCGTGGTGGTTCTTGTGGTGGAAATAGGCGCATAGGATCCAGGCTCCGGAAACAACACCTCTCATGGTTATCGCAACACTTCTGCCCAAGGCAACTCATGGGATCTCAACGCCAATCACAGCCCTGACCCGACACTCCGAATCGTTCTTCAAACTCCTAGCCGACTCACCCAGGCCCATTACCGTCTGGCCAAATTATTGGAAAATCCCAGCCACCTCCTCCCAACCCGTATCCTACTCAACCAGGTTGGGCTCCACCCCATTGGAGCCGCAAATTCATCATCCGCAACTGGCCCAAATGGACAGCCTTTTCATGCTGCACAACCTACTACCCATTCTGGCCCAACCGCCCAAGCCTATTTGGTAGAAGATAATGCACTTGACCCAAATGATTTATTGCCGTTACGAACTTGCATACAGGTGACACGGATGAACATGTTCAACATATGGCTTTTGTTAGCATGCACATGAGCAATACGGATGAGGAGCATGGGCACAATGACTCACATAACCGGCAACGGAGGTAAACTAAACTCTACTTTGTTATCTAGTTCAATTAGTTCTATACTTGTCAGAAATGGCCACCGTATTCCAATTCTTGGATCAGGTAACACCACCATACCCACTTCCACAAAACCTTTGCACCTTAAAAATATCCTTTATACACCCAAAATCGTTAAAAAACCTAATATTTGTACGCCTATTTAATATTGACAATTAGACCTCTATCAAATTTTGACCCATTTGGATTTACTGTGAAGGACTTCAAGACTAGAAAGACCCTAACGAGGCATGACAGTGACAATCATCTCTACCCACTCACCAACACTACTTCCACCTTTCATTTCTCCCATGATCAAGACTCTTGGCATAGTCGTCTTGGACACCCAAGATTATCAGTTTTTAACTCACTAATTTCCAATAATATTATTTCTCATAAGAGATGTAATAATGATCTTGTTTGCCATTTGTATCAACTTGCTAAAAGTAAATGTTTACCGTTTTCAACTTCTATGTCTCAAACTTTATTCCTTTTGATATTATTCACTGTGACTTGTGGACTTCCTCACTACCTAGCAATTCAGGGAATAAATATTACATGGTCATGGTCGATGACAAAATGCAATACACTTGGATTTTCCTTTAAAATTCAATTCTGAAACTTTTGAAAAATTTGCTAAATTTCACAGATACATTCTCACCCAATTTCTAGTTCACATTAAATCCTTTCAATGTGATTTAGGGGCAAATTCGACAATCACACCTTTAAGAACTTTTCCTCATCTTAAGGCCTTCACCTCTTTTTCTCGTGTCCGCAAATGTCACAACAAAACGTTAAATTGGAACACATGATTCTTCGTTTAAATGAAATCATGCTCACCCTCCTTACACATGCCCACATACCTTCCTCTTTTTGGGTTGAAGCCCTTCGTGTAGCCATATCTTCACAATATCTTGCCCATAAATCTTTTAAAATATCGCTCGCCAATGTCCGCCTTATCAACGACATCCCACCTACGATCACCTAAGGGTTTTTGGATGCGCGTGGTACCCAAATACATATGCCACTCGATCGAACAAACTTGGTCATATATCATCTCTATGCGTGTTTCTTGGATACCTCACAAACTTTCACAGATACCAATGCCTCGAGTTAGCAACCGGAAAAGTCATCTTGTCACAACATGTCGACTTTGATGAAAATACCTTTTCATTCAAAAACCTCCCCTCGGTAGGCTCACGGAACTACTCCTTCCTAGACGTTGACACTCCTTCCCCTATTCTAACTCACCCGACCTAATTTTCTAATTCCACTTAGGCCTAAACATCCCATCCATCTACTATGGCCCAACTTGGTAACCCATTTCATTAGCCCGCCCACCTGGCCCACACTTCACCACCACCCACTTCAGCTGGCTCCTCTCACCAGTCCATCAGTCCACTTTAGTGGGCTCCCCACTTCAGCGCCCATCAGTCCCCTAACTGTACGTCCTTCACTACCCAGTCCACTTCTCCAAACAATACATTTGTTAACCCTAGTCACTACCCACCTCCACCCGAACCTCAACCCACTCACCCTATGAGCACCTGACTTCGGGCCGGATCACCAAACCAAAGGGGCCTTTTAACCTCCACATAAGTGCTATTTCACCTTTACCCACCTCTCATCTTATCGCCGTATCTGATCCATATTGGAAACGTGCCATGGATGATGATGAGCATAGTGCCCTATTGAATAATAACACTTGGGTTTTAGTTCCTAGACCTCCGGATGCTCATGTAATTAGATGTATGTGGTTGTTTCGGCACAAGTTTAATGCTAATAGTCAATTATAATGATACGAGGCATGCCTTGTTATTAACGGGAAATTACAACAAGTTGGGGTGGATTGTGATGAAAATTTTAATCTAGTTGTTAAACCGACCACCATACGGACGGTTCTAAGCCTTGTCGTTTCAAAATCTTGGCTGATTCATCTGTTAGATGTCAAGAACGCTTTCCTCCATGCGGACCTCAAAGAAACGGTTTATATGTTTCAACCGTCGGGATTCAAAGACCCCACCAACCGAACCACGTGTGCCGACTTCAAAAATCCCTTTATGGCCTCAAACAAGCACCACGTGCATGGTTTCAACGATTTGCCACATTTCATTATCAGATGCGGATTCAAGAGTGCAATTTCAGATTCTTCTCTATTTATTTATAGCATGGTAACCACTATGCTTACCTTTTACTTTATGTGGATGATATTATACTCACGACATCTAATCCGACTTTGTTACAAAGTATTATCACGACCCTATCCAAAGAATTCGCCATGTCTAACTTAGGCAAGCTTTACCATTTCTTGGGTATCTCGGTCACTTACCAAAATGGGGGTTTATTCTTATCGCAAGAGTCCTATGCGGAGGATATTTTAGCCTGAGCAAAAATGACGAATTGTAAGCCACCGTCACACCAGTTGAAACAACTTCTAAGCTAACTGTCGACATAGGGTCACCATTTTCTAATCCAACTTTGTACTACAGCCTAGCAGGGGCCTTCAGTACCTCACTTTCACTAGGCCCGATATTTCGTATGCGGTACAACAAATCTGCCTCTTTATGCATGCACCTAGAGAACCACATTATCAATTTCTAAAACGGGTATTACGGCATATTCGCGGTACTCTGATGCAGATTGGGGTGGATGTCCAAAATCAGGCGATCCACATTCGGGTCAAACTTGGTCTCTTGGACTTCTAAACGCCAAGCTACTATATCATGCTCAGAGCGCTGAAGCGGAATACCGTGGGGTTGCAAACACAATCGCAGAGACAAGTTGGCTACGTAATCTTCTACTTGAGCTTCATATACCTACTCCTCATGCCACTATTGTCTATTGTGACAATATCTCCGCTGTCCACCTTTCTGAAAACCCGGTTCAGCATCAAAGAACCAAACACGTTGAAATCGATATACATTTTGTCCGTGACAAAGTCCGGGTTGGAGATATTCGTGTTTTACATGTACCGGCTGATTATCAATACGCGGATATCTTCACTAAGGGATTACCTCGTCCTCTCTTTTCCAGATTCAAAGCCAGTCTTTGCATTCATGAGCCTACCACCAAGACTGAGGAGGCATGTTAGTCAACGGAAATATAATGTAAATGTATTTGTAATCTTTTGTATCTATTTGTTACCTAAGCTAGTTCCTCTAGTTGAGGCTAGGTTGTTACGTTCCCTCTACAAATACCATTCACAGCTTAAACGGAAGAAAAATCAAGTGATTACACATTAACATAAGTGACATATAGTCACAGAGGTTAAACTCATCATCACCTCTATAAATACTTTAGACGTATATTCTTCATGGTATCTCACTTTAAAAAATCAGCCATTCAACATAACAAAAATTGCAAGAAAGCCATATCAACAGATGAAGCCACTAACTAAATACACAACATCAAACTACAAAAATCCCAGGAAACTATAATAAACCTATGCAATTCATGATTATAAAACATCTCAACAACCAGATCCAACCCCCTCACCATCAAAATCACACACACTCAAGTCCAGAGCCAATCGCGAAAGTGGTGCATTTTGGTCACGTGAAAATCCTATACTTAGATATATTACATAGCCTATGTGCAAAAAAATTTTTATCTACCAAGGTCCTGACAACGTTCTTCGTAAGCATGGTCTCCCATTAGCTGACAATTTCATCTTTTCTGGTACCTGAAAACCAAGAACAACTTGAAACAACCAATGGGGGGGGGGGGGTGTACGTACTGTCATGAATCATTTTGATCACATACCTGAAAGTTAGGTGACTCCATGATTTCTTCCTGGAGAGTACAACAACAATCATGTTACAGAATGATTAATAATGTTGTATTAGGAACATCAAGATGGTGATCATTGTTAGGATAAATACCTGCTTTTTCTGTAACTCGTGGTTGATTTGTTTCAGTTTTGCAACTTCGGCTTCCAATTCCAATAAATAAGCCTGTTGAATCAATAAAGATGGTGTAAACTTTGGGTGTTCAGCAAGTAAAATTTCGAGTTACTCCAGTTGTTCGAATTTTGAAAGTTTGAAGCTGAATTCACATCAATTTGAACTGGAATCAGATTGAAAACGATTTAAAATCTGTAATTCGAATGTTGTTTGAATTCAAGTTGATTAGATTTTTGTAAAAAAAATAAATTCAACCATAGAAAACACTCATATTATTAAAATTATATGTAAATCAAAAAATAAAAATTTTGAATCGAATACAAAATAAAAAAATTCAATTCCAATTCGGGTTTTCTTAGTCCAGCTAGAATACTAAACTCCCTAATTAATGCTATATTCTATCATGCAAGGAAAAACGATTAAATCAAGTAGCACAATGATATATATGTTGAAGAACTTGACCTGTTTCCTAGCCCTTGACCGTGCAGCAGATTCTCTATTCTTAATCATCCTCTTCCGCCTTCTTTCTACCACTTTCTCCAAAGAACCGCCCATGTTCCGCCTACAAACTTCACTTGCACCGTACACATAATGAGGTGGCGACGGAGATGTATCCAAGTTATTATTTGGAAACAAATCCGATGGCGATAGGTTACTGTTTTTAATTATAGAAACACAACTGCCCAATTGTGCCTCATTCACTAAGCCTGTTAGATTCTCAATATTTCCATATATAGAAACACCACTTAGGCCGCTACCCGTTTGAGCTTTCTTTGCTAAATGCAACGAAGATGTGACATCGAAAGCAGTTTGCTTTGGGAAAATCTTCTTCGGTTTTGGTTGTTGTGAAGATCTAACACCCTGCAGATTGTTAACTTCAGTTTTACCATCTGCAACAACTGATTCTTGATGAAACCCTTTATAAAAAAAACAATTTTCATCACCAAAACGCCGTTGGTTTGTTCGTGGACGACCATTTTGCGAAACTACCCTTGCTTTTCTCAAGAATTCCTCTAGTGTCATCTCACCCATAGCTGGTTGTTTCTCTTGAGGCTGTTCTTTGATCAAATTCACATCTTTGAATCCACCATTTTCTGTATGAAACTCTCTCCAAACATCATCCACAGTTTTCCGGTTAAGTGTTCTTGGTAAATTCACATTATCAGCCACCCCCAAATCAGAGTTTAATGCTATTGTTTGAGTCTCTTCCCAAGTCCAAATGTTCTTCAAAAACACATCCATATTCATTGATCCAAAATCCTACCCACTTCCACCCAGTGTGTTTTGTACGTGTATAGATGATTCTCGGGTCAAATCGGAATTCATCACCATTGACTCACTGATAAAGGCCTCTGGATGTGGTGTGTAACCACAGTTCTTGACATTGATGAATGAACTCATTGCTCAAATCAAATAATTACCTATCAGAATCTATCAAGATCAAGCTATTCCCTTGATATTTTTAAGCAAGATTCACCAAATATGTAAGTAACAATTTAAATGTGGTATGAGATTATTGCAACTTTTTTGAAAAAGTAGCTTTAGATCAAGAATCAAACATCATATCCTTATGAATCTATTTTAACATAGCTGAATGCCCTTCATTCAAAGAGGCAAATCTTATCAAACAAAAAATCCATAAAGATCATAGGGATGGAATAGATAAAATGTACAAGTTCATCTACATGAAGTACAAGTCAACGAAGAAAAACAAAATAATGGAAGTTATTGTACGTCACGCATCATCACCAAGGTGAATTAAATATCTACAAAAACTCTCTCCTCTCTATATATATATATACATATATACATACATATGATTAAATCCAACTATTGAGCATTAGATTACACACAATTAGCTTCATTTTCCTATTTCTTTTTTGAGCTCAAAAGGGATAAAGCTAAACATTATCCAGCAGCATTATTATCATGAACAGTAGTAGAAAGAAAACATAAAGAATTTCAAAGATTTCGCATCCAAGAAAACCCACAAAGATCAGGAAACAAGATCAAATGGTAAATAAGAAAGGATAAAAATAATTAGAAATAATTTAATAAAAAAATCAAATCTATAGGGGGACAAGCAAGTTGAAAATATCTGAGAGAATATAAATGTTGAGACGATTTTACCCTTTTGGAGGGAAAAGATTTTTGCTTGCTTCTTTGTTAGGTCGGAAGACATGACAAGTGTCTTGTGTTCCTTTCATAGGAGCGTTGCTTGCCTTTAAAGGATTTTAGAATCACAAAAATGGTCCTAAGAATACAACTAATTAGTTGATATTTATGTATAGCCCTTTAACTATTGAATACCTATTATAAGCCTTCCTTTTTCTAAGGTTTTTACCTAAAATGCTACGTTGTTTAATAAACCCTTAATTCAAACTTTGGTTAGTAACATGGTGTGACAAAATCGAGTTTGATTTAAAGATCTATGCTAACTTGAGCTCTGTTTGATAACTAGAAGTCTTTATGATATAGGATATTCGAGTCTAATTTAAGAGCTTCCGTAGGTTAATATATTCATTAGAATCATGTTGTACACAAAATTAATTTGAGCTCATATCGTGAGATTGAAAATGATCAAATCGAATAACTCGATGAAAATCCACATCTTTGGCAATCCTAATTGCATATACACTGCCACTTACATATTACTTAAAGTTCTTACAACTCTGTAAACAAAGTCCTTTAAATTATTTAGATGTTTTAAATACATTTTGTTGTATGTGAATTTTTGAAGATTAAAATCATCTAAAATATTTGTATTTGTTATGTCAAAAGATATTAACTAATATAAGTTGGTGATGGAGTTGTAAGGAAGAGATCTAGTATTCAAGTGACACAAGTTTGATTCATGCCCCCAGTATTTAGTTTTGGCGGCATCTGGTGATGATGGGAGACTAGGCGAGTAGGGGTGAATACTAGTTCGATCCTTGAACTGAGCAGGTTTTACCTCACCGCATTGTCATGCTTTCAGACGAGTGTTCACAGGCTTCGGCCCTAGGTGAGGGTTTTCCCCATGCCGGAGGCGAGTGTATCCCGATGTTCTATTGGCCAGGATTAATCCCAACTCAGAAAATGTTTAAAGACAGTCCCGACTTTAGATGTATTTTCCAACCACGATCCAAAAATAACTAATGTTAATTTGGTTAGTTTTTTTATGCCGTGACATGCTTATTTGGCAAAAAAAAAACTCTACCCTGTTAGGAGCCATTGTCCTTGGTGCCACACCTTCTTGGCCCCTGACTATGATCCCATTTATGACATCTTATGTGCATTGTGTCAGGATATTGTCTACTTTGTCCCGATAGGTTGTCCATCCAAAAAATCAAAGTTTTGCTTTCAATCGACGAATTGCTCACGAGACCAAACGTGTTTAGTTAGACTGAAAATGATCAAATCGATTAACTCATAAATCAATCACAAACTTTTGACGACGGGCCTTTTCAAATTTATTAAGTAAACCTTAAGCTTAGCCGAAATCAAGTTTCCTCTCATCTAAAGTCATTTATTCTTGTATGTAAGTACATATATTAACTTTCTATTCCAGTTCAAACCATGTATTCGAACTCTTCTAAAATCATTTTTTCCTGTATGTAAAATTCCGATTTCCCTTAATAGTACATATATTAACTTTGTATTCAAATTCAAACCATGTATGCTCTTCTAGTTAAGAAACTAGAAGTAAATATTAAAAAAATCATACTATAACGTCTTCAAATCATAAATCTGATTTACATTATGCAAAAAATTAATCACCTCTTAATCATGCATCAAAACTTTAATATAGTGTAAATTATAGTGAATCAAAGCATCAAATTGACTTCATTTTTGGTATAAAACTATTCATCACCGCGTTTTACATCAAACTTGGTGACACCATCCATCACACATATAATTTTATAGTTTGTATTTTTTTTAAAGAGTTAAATTAAATGTACAGTTGGTTATGTGGTTTACAATTTTTGAGTTGGTCAAAAGACTTTAATAACTACACATGTGATCTCAATGTTTGAAATTACTAGATTGCCCTTGAGCTAAAAAACAAAAACAACTTCTCACCAATTTCTTCTTCTCCATCGTTGGCTTTTTTCTCACAGTTGAACCAATCAAATCTCCGCCTAAGCAGCCATTCAAGAACATCACTTCTTCAATTTCATCTATACTTACCTCACTTTCAGCTTCATCTCCTATCTCTCCAACATTCTCTTTTCAGTTTCCAATTCTCAACATGAACGATTTGTTTTCCGGATCCTTTTCTCGCTTCCGCTAAGAAGAAACATCAGATTATTAGGCGGCAATCGATCTTATACTTTGGTCAAGATTCTTACCCGCTAACACCATACTTTTTTTGTTAGTTTTCGGTTCTAGACAAGATAAATCGGTTCATGATTTGTCATCTTCGTGTAATTCATTTTCTGATTTGCATGGTGGTACAGGTTACAAGGATTCAAATCGTCATGTGTTGATGAATGCCAATCGGTTCTGGTCTTGGTGATCAGGATTGTTACTGGGTTTACACGAGATTCATCAATCATCAGGATCCTGGGAAAGGAGGCTTTGGTAGAATGACTATTATCTGGATAATGGTGGTCGGAAACGGAGGAGGATACGATGGAGAAAGATGAAAGGATAAAATGGGGCCACAAGGATAATAGTGGTCGGAAACGGAGGAGGATACGATGGAGAAAGATGAAGGATAAAATGGGGCCACAAGGATTTTTTTAATTGTCTTAAAGTGGGATGAAGAAGATGAACAGTGAGTCAATCTTTTAAATTCTTTTAATTATCAAGAGATAATATAGTCATTTTATATATATACTTAATTAAGAAATTTAATAAAATTAATTAAGAAATTTAATAAAGGTTAATTGTAAGTACCATACAAATATAAAATTTATAATCGCTAAAATCAATTATGTAATTACTGAATTCTTAGAAATAACTCTATGATATCTACAAATTACAGCCGTCAACCAGACATTTAACTCTTTTATAAATATTTAAGGAAAACATAACTAATAAATATATTATTAAAAATGAGTATCAAATTGAATATGAGTATTAGTTAGACTTTTCATTTATAGTTGTTATTAATATTTTGTAAATTAAATATTTAAGGAAAAAGTAACTATTAAATAAAAAGTATATTTTAAAAATGAATATCAAATTGAATATGAGTATTAGTTAGACTTTTCATTTATGTTCATATAATTACGTATATACATTAATACATTAACATTTTTAATTTATAATGTTTTTAAAAATTAACTTGTTCAGAATAAATCAATGTCTTAATTCAGATTTTACTATGTGAATAATTTAATCTAAAACATGATGCCCATTTTAAATTTATACAACTTTTAATCAAACAGGATCAAGATCGATGGAAAACTCTTTCGAGTCGTGATAATTTAGAGAATTAGACCTTCCAATGCGAGTTTTGCCCCAATTTTTTTCACACCCCTATATTAAAATGTTAGAAAAAATTGTCGTAAAAAACATTAAAAATAATTTTCGAAATGATGTTTTTCGGCCTCTTGCAGCAGCTGTAAAAAGTTGATGACATAAGTATGACATCACTTTTTACAGCATTTATAGCTGTCGTCAATGAAAAAAAAAATTTATAATTTTTATATATTTTTTTTTGAAAAGTTGATTTTTTTAGGATTTTTGGTAAAAACAAATTTTGAATAAACCTTTCGTAAGGCCGAGTTCTCTAAATTCTTACAATTCGTATAAATTTTCATTTTATCCTAACCCTGTTCAAACATATCATATATTTATATCAACTTAATTAGAATAGAGAGTATTGTGAATAAAAAAAGAGAGCTATTTTATATCAAATTAATTAAAATAGATAGTCATGTAAATAAACCAAATGAAAAAAAAGAGAATAGATAGTCTTGTAAATAAACCAAATAAAAAACAAGAATTATTTATATCAAATTAATTAGAATAGATAGTCTTGTAAATGAAAAAAAAACACGAGAATTTGTTAACTATATGATTAATATTTTTGGCACGTTAGAGTGTGGTTAAAGATGGATATGGGTTTATGATGTTCTATAAAAGGATTAGGGATTCATTTTGGAAATGTGAAAAAAGGTGATGGGAGTGTTTTATAAGCTACCATGATGATGAAAAGGTATATTAATTTGAGAAAAATGAAGGTGGACTAATCATTGAGGTGGTGATGCTGCCAGGTGTGATCACGAATCGAAGCACAGTTCGTGAATCATCACCGTCCTTTTCGCACACACGATATTTAGTGAAGAAGATATTTTTTTAAAGGAACGATTTTATAACACTTTTAAAAGACAAATAATAAATAAAATATCAATTAAAAGCTGACATCATTTATATTGTCACATTCTTAATATTATTGAAATCACATGTAAGTTCCACCATGATTCGGTTCGAGGCTTACAAATTACAATGCTCGTTACATTTTAAAACAAATAATCTATCAATTAATAAAACGAAGTAAATAGTTACATTAATTGTTAACATAAAGTTTATAAAAATTATAATCATTGTTATTATATGGTTATATATCTAGACATATTATGTTGACCAGTTCTGTATGTAAGTAATTGAAAATATGATAAGAGTGTACCTGGTAAGCCAGCAATCGCATCAGAAATAGTTGTAAATGACATGATTATCAGTTTGGTCGAGTTCCCCTTTATGATATACAGTTTGATGGGGTTTGTGTGTTCTAATAATACGATTATGAGATAAGAGAGAGAGAAAAAGAGAGAGAGAGAGAAATGTGGCGAATTTAGAAAGTAATGATGTTATTGTGTTTGTCTAACCTTAATCTCTCTTTTTTTTGAACGACAAGGAATGACGTGTCAACCACCGTGGCACCGGGCGATGTGGCCAACGTCGATTACTCGACTGCCGCAAGCACCTTGGCTCTTCTAGATGCGTGGAAACCCAACCTCCGTTCGCCCGAAAGCACGACAGTGGAATAAACGGTAAAACCCTAATCTCTCTAGTATCCCTTTATATACACACCCAAAGGGAAAGTCTTAATCAGTTAATAAGGGTAATACGGACCATCAACAATTATCAACTACTATATTATAAGTTATGATTTAATATATCAATCTATTATTATATAAATGATTATAGTGGTCATATATAAATAAATACATTATTTATTTATTTATTCTTACATACAAATTATTAATAACATGATTAGGAACAACATGACATGCATAAAGCACGTGTATGGCTTCTTGCAATTCAGCTTGTGTCTCACGTATTTTTCCCACGCACTCGGTTAGCTCTTCAAGCTAGCACTTATCATCCAATCCGATTTTACATCATCTAACATGTGTTTGAGCTGCTCAAACACATAGTGACAGAGGTTGAACAAAAGTTTAGTGAGGCCTAGTCATGGGACCTAAGTTTTTTTCCTATCACCATATTTCGGGTTATATGTTTGGATTGCGATTCAGTTCGAGTCAGGTCAAACAATAACAACTCTAAATATCTATAGAAGTGAGAAGTTAACACCACTGACGAAACTATGTACTTTTAACTGGGAGATAGTAATAGAATTTAACTTTCGATTGACATTAGTGATATTTCTTCAAGCAGCCTCGTCTCCTTAATTGTCCTAACAATCATTTGTTGGTTTATGTACGACTAAATCAAGTGATGATACTAAAACTTTTTATTAATCGCTATACTAAAATTAATATTAGATCCCCAAGTTTTAATATACAATCATGGTTTTGTTATTCTATTTATTTGTAGTAGTTAATAGTTTAAAAATATATTTTAGAATTACTCATAGAAAACAAAAGTGTTAAATCTTAATTCTAGAAGATACAAATAATAAAAATAATAATATAATCACCGAAAAAAACACCATTTAAAATAATCTAACGTTTCTTTTCATTGCAAAATGAATAAAGTGGCTAGAAAAAAACTAATCAATGTAAATAAATAATAAAACTTATTAGGAAATGAGAAGCCTATAACCTATGTAGGTCTCTTTCTGTTTGGTTAACACCATACGTTGGTAGGGTATGAATAGAGGCATTAAACGTAACATGAAAGCCACATCAATATCGGGGCGTACTAAAAAAAATAAGTGAGAGATATGAAAGTGGCGTTTATATAAAAATAAAAAATAACAAATCAAAACCAACTTAAAATCCACCCACCAATAAAACGGCGCCACCTTACCCACACATTGACTCCTATACCAGTGAAGATCCTAAAGCCCTTACCACCACGCAACTCCACAGGGTGGTGTTCCCGGCGTGAAGGGGCTTTTACGTCACTATAACGCCTACCACTTCGTGTGGTCTAACGTTGCCCCTTTTTATTTAATTATATTGTTTCTTTCTCTCTCTTTCGAGTCTTCTTCTCCTCAAAGTAAATAACCAGCTCGTCGGCCATAGCTTGAACTTGATTTTCCGTCTATTATGGTAGTGTCTTCTCTTTTATTTCTTTCACTTTTCTCACTTAACAACACTAAAACATAAAACTAGTAGGGGCCGGACTCAGTAATTATAAAACTTTTGGATGGAATAGAAGAAAATTTACACTATGAACGAAAATCGGCGGAGGTCGGGGCACCCCTTGCACCAACAAAGCTACGCCCCTGCAAACACACTTACGTCGTTGTTGTCATTAAACATTTTTAACATATACATTTGATATGGTCCATAATTAGTCATTAAGAACCCTAATAACCAATTTCTCAACGCCAACGTTAACACAAATTATAAACCAAGGTTAAAATAGAAAATACTAAAGAAATGAATTAATGTAGGCTCATAAATCATAGAAATTATGGGCTAACTGGTTGCTTATGCAAGCTTTTGCAGTTAAATAAACCTAGATTATACACAACATAACCCATTTACAACATATTTATATGTTATCAATGTACAACATGTCTTACGCAAAACATACGAAAGGACATATGACTTAGAAAGCTCATAGCAACGACATGGATGTATTAGAAATGCCTAACCAAATACTGAGCAATATCGTAGCATACATATCCGTACACCATACTCTTTCATATAGCTTATTAACAACCTCAAATAAGATGAAATAAGTGAAAACGTAAGTTATTCACCAAACGAATGTACAAACCAATAATGCTTGGGTGCAACCTAAGTATACAAACAACATTTAAATAGCTAGAGGTATAACTACTCAATGGATTAGTATGTTGTAAATTGATAATACATTAACAAACAGAAGACAGCATGAGTCCGTATTATAAGAAGTTTTGAACTTCAGATAGGATAATAGATCAACAAACATAGGATAAATGTGTTTCATCTTGTAAGCCTTATCCATAAACAAAACTCTTAGACATATAGGCATCAAAAGCTTATTATGGCTGAAAATATAATTGCCTAGCCAGATATTAAGCACAAACATAACCAATGAACTCATATAACTAAAAAAAATTAAGTATAACACATACATATTAACCAAAAGAAACATAGACTTACTATTCATATATACAAGAAAAGGCATGTGTTGTAAGCCATTTTGAACATAAAAATTAACAACATCAAATTCTCGAAGGCATTAACCAAATGACAACCACAATCTCAAAGGGAATCAGATTCATCTTCATCAGTACCAAAACGTATTAACACATCAAAGTAATTATATATCGATTTACAATGTCACCTTCAAAAGTTAAATCTCGGATGATCATCTAGGTCTCATGTTCATTGAAATATACCAAAACGGCATACTAACAAACAAAGATAACTCACAGAAGAGCGTTAAGATAAAGCCCTAAAACAGCCAACCCATTTGTAACACCCTAACCCGGATGGGTTGACGTGTCATAATAACAGTGGATCAGAACGAAAGTGATAGTTCCATTGATATTAAAGTTAGGGTTACATTTCAAAAGATAGTTCATAGCACTAAGGCCCAAAAACACATATTTGTTTTAAAAAAGTGATAAACGTCTTCGGTTAAATAAAATATACAGAATGAGCCAAATGCCCAGTACGGATAGGCTCAAATAGCAAATAAATAAACAACTGAAATGATATCATTGTATCTCGTAATGTAAAATTGATAAGAAACGAAACAATACAAAACAAAGCATAACATATAACTGAACTGAATCATATCATACGTATGTACCCAACAGCTAAACAGAGGTGACAACCAGAACGTCTATCACATGAGAAAGTGCGGGTTGGCCTATATCCATATGCCTCCTAGTCTCTATGTTCCTCACTTGTACCTAGGGACACCGTTAACTAATAACTCTATCATGGGAGGAACCAGAGAGCTTAGGGTAGCGGATCTCAGATAATGAGAAGTAAATATAACACTAATATTAACAGATATTTTATATATCAGAACATGTGATAATGAGCACAATATAATAATAAACTTATCGCATGTTTCATAACAATATTGGAGTAAGAAACGAACGAACTGTCAATGAATCGAGGCTCAAAGACATTGGAGTTTTCAAAGATAACATATATAGTATCGACAAGGGTTTATAGCAAACGAAGCAGATAACAAGAGGAGAGGGGTTAAAGATCCGTACCTTGTTTCTTGATTTGGTGTCTTATAAATAATAGTCATGTTTAAGCGTGTTCATATAAACCTACATTCTGCCGATATATTTTATAAGATTGTGTTCGTATATAATATAAAGTATTTGTTTGTTGAGAGATCTTGTCTAACCCATGACTATTTTAAATGCCAAAATTTGTTTAAAAAACTCATATATATATATATATATATATAGGGTGGGATTCCTCTACAAAGTGTGTTTTTCCAACAAAGTGTAGGAAGTGATCTTGGCCATTTGATGGGTGTGTTTAATGATTGAGATCATTTTAGTGACATTTTGGTAACATGTGTGTTATTTGTGTTGAAAAAAGAGATTGAGTTGATTGATTGGGGGTATATTGGTAATTCAACATGTTTTAAATAAAGGGGATAACCGTCAAAATTAAAACCACCTCCATTATTCATGTGATTTTCTCTATCTTTCTAAAACACCCACTTCTCATAAACCTTAATCATACCAAAATTAGCTAGAATCATGTAGATAAGCAATTTGGACTCCAATACAGATGTAAGATACTTTTTAACTTGATAATTGTGTTTTACATCTCGATTATTCATCACCAATATGTTTTTTTTGTGATTTCTTTTATAGGAACAAGATTCAAGAATACTAAAACAATGGAGAAGGAATCGACCGGGAAAGGTGTGTTTTTGTATACATTTCAAGTCTAGGTTTCATAATTTTGTTTTTTCAGTGATCAACTCTGTTTATCCAAATGTGTTATCCGGGAACTTGAATGGTGTCTTTGACGTTACGTTTTAGTTAAAAAGGTGTTGTATTTTATATTATTGATTTACGGATTATTGTGTTAGAACTATAATGTGATTAGATCCTGCGTATACCATGTATTCAGTTCGTTTTGTTGAAGACGGTGTGTTAGACAAAGTGTTTAAAATTTCTTGAATATGATGTGCTATAAAAGGTTTCTTTGTTTTAGACAGTGTGTTTAAACAAAGATGTGTTATATTGTTATTTGAATGGTTTTCCAATAGAGCATGAGTGATTATTAGTCTATTGATGAGACAAGGGCACCACACTTCATTGAAAACATGGTGTCCATACTAGAATCTACTGAGGTGAGTAACATTCAAATGTCACTTTCGAATCAAAATACCAAGAAAGTCAGGATAAACTTGTAAACATTGTGCTAAACTTTTACCTTTCAATTTTGATAACGTTCTCTATAGGATAGTGTATATAATACATGCGATGCATATTGATTTATTTGAAAAAAGGTAAAAGTCCCTAGAGTAGCTTAAACACAGTTGGCCATAATATTTAGATAAATCATAGTTGGCAAACATGTGTGGGTAAAAGTTGTTCTTTATGCTACGTATAGATGCACACTGGGTTTATATTGTATACAACAAGTTATAATGTAAAACACACCGGTATAGGCAATACATGGATATTGATAAAATGTGGATACAGCTTAAAACACACTTGTGTGGATAAAAAACAATTAGCCAACATGTAGCATGTACCGGTAGACCACTATGGACAACAAGAATAGAATAAAACATACATGTATTGATAAAACATAGTTGGCCATCATTTATTGATACTGACACGTTGATTGAATGCAGAGAGGGATGCATTCGTAGCTTACTTGTAGTTTGCTTCTCATCCAGCTGTAGAAAAAATCAAACAAGCAGTGCTAGTTAGATTGTAGACATCATGGCATACGAATCATAATGTCATTATTGGTGCATAATGTCTATTGCGTACGTCTAGGATATGTCAGTTGTGTAAATAGGGCTTAGAAAATGTCATATTTTATGTATTGTAGTGGCTCGTATGAATGACTGTTGTGGCTCGTACGAGTGACAAGGGCTTGAATGTTATTTTATATGTTTTGTATGACTCGTACGAGTGACCATAGTGGCTCGTACGAGTGACACTCGTACGTGGCACCACTCGCACAAACATACCTACCTACACTCACTCACTCCTTGTGCGAGCCATGTTGGCCTATAAATAGTGGAGCTTGAGTATTGTGTGAAAAGCAGTTGGTTGGTGACTACGGCGAAGCCCTGTCAAGTTGTTTACTCGTCTGTAACCTTCACGCTTATTAATACGAATCAAGGTGTTTAAGCAGCATATCTTTCTTGTTTGTTTGTCCAACTCGCTAACAATGAATTCTGTCTCTGTTAGCTGAGTCGAATCAGTCCGGTGCTCATAAGAAGAGAGCCGATCCCCTCCGACAAGTGGTATCAGAGCCTTGAGGCCTGATTTGAGGACAAACATCAAGTTTCAGCAGACAACCAATAGTTTCAGCAGTTGCAAATCCAGATTCAACCATTGAAGTTTTTCTACATCTACTCTTTCTCATACAGATATCAGATCTAGACGAATTCATGGACTAATTGGACTAGGATTTTAGTATCACACGTTAAAATCAACTATAACTAATCCTTGAAACTTCCAGATCTAAAATCAAACTAAATCATGTCGAAAATTGCAAAAATCATCCGTTTGGTGACCTGAGCTGACCCGTACAAGTAGAGGGACAACTCGTACGAACGGCCATCCGTACGAATTAGACACTCGTACAAACAAGTAAACAAGTTTTTCTTAAATCTACAAGTTACAAAATTGTCATTCGCACGAGTAAGTGATTCGCACGAAGTAGTCACTCGCACAAGGAACGCTTTCATTCGCATGAGCATCTCGCTCGCACGAATCCTTGATTCGCACGAGTATCTTACTCGCCGTTGATACACTTTTGCGTCTGTCGCTTGTTCTTAGTTACGTCTGTAATTGTACGGTCTTTGTTTATTGTGTCTGTATAGTTTGGTCGTGTCGACCAAATCAAGATATCTTCCTATCTTGATTTAGTATGACGATTAGTTTGTCTGTGTTGTAAAACAGTTGCATGTATGCATACTGTTGAGTCTTGTGTACGTGATGTCTGTTGGCATGTTCTTTGAAGAACACTTCAATTACGAGTGAGAAGTACTTCGTACGAGCCACTCACCATTCGTATGAGTGACTCTTTAGTCGTACGAGTGGGCTCATCTCAACAAGTATCTTGCTTGATTCGTACGAGCCAGTTCATGTTCGTATGAGCCATGGATCGTTCGTACGAGCATCTTTGGAGAATGTTCTTCGTGACTTATGGTGTTTCGTACGACCAGCAACATTCTTCATATTGTTGCTAGGTGTGGACACTAAATAAACAAACATGCACTTCTCAGTGGAAAAGTTGATGAGTGACTAGAGAGAAACACCGAAGTACATAGAGTATTTCCTGAGTCCGTATGAACATTGTTTATATGTGTTTGTACTAGTTCTCTTCTGTTAATCAAGACAGTGAATCTTTGGTTATCTTGTGTTTCTTAGTTTTCTTTGGTTTGCATACTTACGTGGATTCCGCATTCGTATGTGTGGTACATAAACAAGGAAGCATGTTAATCTTGATCTTCCAAGTGCACCTACAAGTGGTATAAGAGCTTTGGCTCTCTTCCTTGTTTAAAACCAAGCTTAGTGTTGTGTCTGAGCTAGTTGTGAGGGTTTCTGGAAGTGTTCTTGAACTTTCAACAGGAAACTTAAGTTTTTAAAAGATAACCAACTTAAAACTCAGTTAAAACTTGTTGTATCCAGAAAATTTTCATAAAAACCTTGTTACAATACATGGAGACATGTTAGGATCTAGTTTTTCTTAAAATTTTCTATCAAAGTTCGGTTGGACATATCTTCAGGTGAAACACTACCGGAAAACTCACCGGAATATTCTTGTAGATTTGACCAAATCTCTAGATATTCTGACTTGACTATTTGACTAAAAACTGATATGGAATGTTTGTCTTTTTAACTAAAATTGTGTAGACAACTGACAAATTTCGAAAACAAGTCTGTGTTAGAAAAGGAAATTTTCACAAACCAACCCTGCAAAAAGATTCCTCTTTGCGAAAAACTTCCATGCGAATAACCCATCCGCACGAAGAACAAGACTGTTCGTGCGAAAGACCAAGTCATCTGCACGAAGGACCTTGTTCGCACGAAGCGTAGATGCTCGCACGAAAGAGTGTCATTCGTATGAACAACCTGGTTCATACGAAGAAGTGTGACTCGTACGAATCACTGATTCGTACGAAGAACATGCTTATTTGATCAGTTTTTCGTGTTTCAGTTTTTCAAAACTTTGTGGGTTTTTTTTTTTTAAATTGTGAACTTTAAAAGGAGACTGTTATTTTAAAAAAATAAACTTTAAACCTTTTTCCAAGGTCAGTGTAGAAGTTGCTTGGGAACATATGGAACTTCTGAACACTGTGGTTAACGATTACTATGGACTAGTCGTGGTCAAATTGGAAACATCAATTTGACTAATGAAGACTATCAACAAATAGACAGAGATGAGATGGAGTTGATGGATATTACATGGGCTTTTGCAAGTGCAGTCAGAAGAGCTAAGGCATGAGCAGAACTGGGAGAACGAGTTTGGAAAGCAAGAAAGATATGCAATATGGTTTTAATAAAGATGCTGTTACTTGCTTCAACTATGGAGAAAAAGGTCACTTCATCCGTGAATGTACTCGACCCAGCAAACAAGGAAATCTCAACCCTTTCCGAAATCAATCACAACCATCCCACACAACTCAAGTTAACAATGCACAAAGAATAGTTGCAGTTAACAACCCTAACCAGTCTGGACCCTCAAACAACACAAACGGAGATCTAGTAGTTCAAGCAGATGAATGATGCGATTGGTCAGTACAATTGGGAAATGATAATCAAGGAGGAACTGCATGTTATGCCAAGATTATCAATCGGATCAAACATGTTCACAGCATTGACAATTCTGATGATGATGATAGTTCTGGGTATAATGGGAGTTCTGACGAAGAAAGCTCAAGTGTAGGTGGTTATAGATCTGATCCAGATGTCAGGGAAAGGATTGATATTGAGGTTATGAGTTGTTGGAAGAAGCAGAAAAGTTGAAAGTCAAAAGGATGGTTTGATAAGGAAAGCAGAAGTTACATCAAAGGAGATGGAGAAAATCTTGCCAACAATGCGTCCTTTTCTCATCATACCGCTTTCATGGCTAACGTTGTAGGCTCAATAAGTCAGGTAAAATCCGAGTTGAACTGTCAAAATGCAAAGAGGCAAATCTGGCTTTAACTCGAAACGAAAAAGAATTCAAATATGTAATCGAGACTCTTAAGAAAAGCGTTTCTGAATTAACAAAAACAGTTTTGAATCCTTGAAGAAATGAAAGAGGAGTTAGCCATTGCCAAATGTGAACATGATGCAATTAAGCTAAAACTGGAGAGTTATTCTAACTCCCGATATGTGCTTGATCACATCATTGACGTTCAAAAACTTAAGGGAGATGTCAAATGCATTGGGTATAAATCGTGTCCACCCTCATTGAAACACAATTATACCAAATTGCCTAATGAATAGGAAATGCCACGCTTTGAACCAATTGTACCTCTAAATCCTGAAGAGTTTGCAGCAGGATTAGGGTTTAAGCTGGATAATTCCTCAGTTGAATCAAGAAAATTAGAGAACTCATCATCAGTTGTTGATCAGAATCCTTCTACAATAGAGGAGGATGATTCATCGGATAATAGTCAGAGAAAATCGATCAGGATTAATCTCTTGGTGAAGAAAAAGGGATAGAAATTTCTGCTATTCCCGATGTGAAAACTGTTGAAAATCAAGGGAATGATCCTATGAAATCTGTATAGACAACTGAATCTACAGCTGCAAATGATAATGTGTTGTATACTTTGATTAGGGACAAGAAAATTTACTCAAACAAAGACTTTCCGATCAAAAATGTAAATCCAACTTCAATTGATCAAGTTTTTGAAAATACAACAACCAAATTTTGGGAAAAGAAGAATCCAATCAAGTCACAACCATTATTCATTTCAAAAGAAAAACAACAAGAAAAGCGAGCTGAAAAACCTAAGATATCACAATCAAAGGTTGAAGCTAAAGGAGCTCGCTACAAGAAGAAATTGAAGAATGTTAAATTTGTGGGTTCAACTGGTACTGATAAAATCGAGAATTTTGAAAGCATGTCTAATGTTGATTTTGTAAATAAGTCAAGATTTTAAAGCGTAACAGTCAAAAAAATTACACTTAACACACAAATGGGTGTGAAGATGAACCAAGTACCTCTAGACCCACAAGTTCAACATCAAGTCATAAACCAGGATCTCCTAAATTTGTTGAGGAGAACATGTTTTAAGTGTGGAGAGTTTGGCCACATTATCAAAAACTGTACCAATCCAGCAAAACCGAAGTTTGTTGAAAAAGCCCCTTCTAAAACAACTTGCCAACGTCGATCTATGTCATCTAAACAAGACAAACGAATAGTTAAGGAACAAGACAAAAAACAGAGACGTAAATAAGTAAAAATATTTGAAAAAGCATTAAAAGCGGATTTTTCAGAAAGGAAACCAAGTTCATCAAGTTTGATAAAACCAGAAGTATTTAAACTGTAAATAAATAGTTATTCTAGTAAATTCAACAATCTTGGAAACCTAAAACCGGTAATGTTTTAGGGGGAGGCACAAAGTTTCCAAATCATCAAGAAACAGAAATCACATTTCTTGATGATAAGGGTCGACCCAAGACCACTAAGGTTTGGGTCCCCATCTCAAACTGATCATGTGCAGGGTCTTCCAGGAGGAACTATGAACAGTCATTGGATTGTTGACAGTGGAGCATCAAGGCACATGACAGGCGACTTAAGGCTTCTTTATGATGTGAAAAGCATTAGGGGCGGTTATGTTGCCTTTGCTAGAGATAAGGGCGGATACATCACTGGAGAAGGAATGGTTTCCAATGGTGTTGTTAGCTTTGATAAGATCAATTACGTTAGTCAAATTTATCACAATCTTCTGAGTGTTTCTCAAATCTGCGACAAGGAGTTCACGGTTCATTTTGATGATGTCGGTTGTTATGTGCTGAAACCTGGTTTCAAGATTCCCAAAGAATGGATTCTGTTGTTGGCTCCAAGAATTAATGACTTGTATATTCTTGACATGAGCCAAACTATTACCACGTTTGCACAAGTTACATGTTTTGTTTTAAAAGCCACCGAAAAGGAATCAATCTCTTGGCATAGACGAATGGGACACATTCACTTATGGAAAATGAACTATTTGGTGAAAAATAATCTTGTGAGTGGTGCACCAGTGAAGAACTTTCATTTACAAGACATTTGTGTATCGTGCCAAAAGGGAAAGCAAGCTAGAAAATCTCATTCTGTGAAGAAGATTAACACGGTGAATATGCCTCTGGAACGTCTTCATATGAACCTCTTTGGACCTATGAAACACAAGACTATCTTTGGTGATTCATATTGCTTAGTAGTTACTGATGATTACTCAAGATTTTCATGGGTAAATATGTTGGCGACAATGGCACCGAATTCAAGAATCATGTTATGGATGAGTTCTGTTCTTCTAAAGGAATTTTGCATGAGTACAGTTCTCGTTACACTCCACAACAAAATGGTGTCGCTGATAGGAAAAATAGAACTCTGATTGAAACTGCAAGAACTATGTTAGTAGAATCAGAACTTCCTGTTCAATTTCGGGGAGAGGCTGTGGCTACTGCATGTTATACGATGAATGGAGTTCTTACGGTAAAGAGGCATGGGAAAACATGTTTCGAGTTGTTACATAAAAGGAAACCAGATGTGTCTTTCTTAGATACTTTTGGAGCTCCATGCACTATAATTGATCCACATGGTAAATTTGGTCCTAAGCTAGCGAAGGTTTCTTTCTTGGATATGTTACTCCAAATTTCAAAGTGTGAAATTTGTCATCAAAAAAGATTGAAGAATGGGGTGAAGTTAAAGTTCAAAGATACAGTGAATCAGTAAGAGCTCCGGGTGCTCCTTGGATGTTTGACTCCTTTAATCTGCCAACTTTTGATGATGCATCTGCAGCTGCTCAAATGCTACTGGAAAGTGATACTGAAGTTGACTCGTCAGTAGTACGACCAATTATTATTAACCCTCAAGTGTCTACTTTAGTTAATAATCTTGTTTCAAAATGAGGAATTTGAAGATGCTGCTGATTACAATGTTTCGTCAGAAGATGATGAGTTCCATGATGTAAATGAAGCTACTTCTGGTCCGATTCCTGGAATTTCGGATGTCACGTCAAATGTGCAAAATCAAGGGCAACTAAGGTCATGCATCTACATCTTCATCAAATCCAGCAAACGAATTAGCTGTTGATCTGAATATCAACAATTTGGGTATAAATTCTCGAGTTCCCGATGTTCCTGAAACTTGAATTCATAATACCTATCCTCAGCAGAATATTATAGGAGATGTCCAGAGTGGTGCGCAAACACGTAATCAGCTAAGGATAACCAGAATGCTGGTTTGTATTCGGCTATTAGGGAATATGGGGAACAGAATGATTGGTCTTTTATCTGCTATGTCTGCCAAGTTGAACCAAAATCTTGGAAGGAGGCAATGAAAGAAGACTCATGGATTGAGGCAATGCAAGAAGAACTTCATCAGTTTCAGAAGTTAGGCGTGTGAAAATTGGTTGACAGGCTGACAACTACAAGAAAATTGGTACAAGATGGGTTTACAAGTGTAAGAAGGATGACCGAGGGGTTGTTTTGAGATACAAAGCAAGATTGGTTGTCCAGGGCTTTAATCAGGTAGAAGGCATTGATTACAATGAAGTTTATGCACCGGTAGCACGTCTTGAGGCCATAAGAATTTTCTTAGCTTATGCGTCCTACAAGAAGTTTACAGTTTACCAAATGGATGTGAAGAGTGCATTTCTTCATGGTATGGTTGAAGAAGAAGTATATGTTGAGCAACCGCCAGGTTTTGAAGATCCAATCAATCCTGACAAGGTTTGCTTCTCAACAAGGCGTTATATAGTCTTCATCAAGCTCCACGGGCTTGGTATGAAACGTTGCCTTCCTATCTTCTGAAGAATGGTTTTCAACGTGGATTGATCGAATGTACTCTCTTCATCAAGGAACAGAATGAGGACTTATTGCTGGTGCAGGTGTATGTTGATGATATTATTTTTGGGTCGACTAATGACAAAATGTGCAAATAATTTGAGCAGGTCATGGAGGAGAAGTCCGAGATGAGCACTATGGAAGAAATGACTTTCTTTTTAGGTTTGCAGGTCATCAATCTAAAGACGGGATTTTCATCCAATAAACCAAGTACGTCAGGGATATTCTCAAACGATTTCAGATGGAAGACTCAAAGCCCTTGGGAACTCCATTAGCTCAAAATCATGGGATTACTCCTGATGGAATGGGTGAACATGTAGAACCATCTCTCTATCGTGCTATGATTGGATCTCTCATGTATCTTACTGCTTCAAGACCCGATATAATGTACCCAACATGTCTTCTAGCTCACTACCAGTCCAGTCCGAAGGTTTCTCATTTGATGGCTGTAAAAATATTTTTTCGTTATTTGAAGGGTTGCCCTAACATCGGTCTATGGTACCCTAAGGATGATAACTTTGATTTAACAGCATTCAGTGATTTGATCATGGCGGTTGCAAGATCGATGCAAAATCAACATCAGCAGGATGTCAGTTCTTGGGAAATCTCCTAGTCACGTGGCAGTGCAAAAAGCAGACTTGTGTAGCTATGTCAACCTGTGAGGCTGAGTATATTTCAGCTTCTAGTTGCTGCTCCCAGGTTCTATGGATCCAACAGCAAATGCGCGACTACGGTTTTGAATTTCTAGCTACTCCTATTTATGTTGACGACGAAGCTGCTTTACAGATCACTCGTAATCGTGTACAGCACTCAAAAACCAAACACATTGAGATTAATTATCATTTCATACGAGATTGTTATGAAAAGAAACTTACCAATGCTGTTAAAATCCACAAAGATCACCAACGTGTCGACCTGGTTACAAAAGATTTTGATAAATCACGTTTTGTTTATCTTCTTTTGGTCAATGGCATCAAAGTGAAACCCGAGTAAATCATCCTTGGCTAAAGCATTTTCGTAAATATTTTCTTAAAATTTAAAATGACAAAAAGATTTTCCATTTTCTCTTAGTTTTTGTTGATACACCTTTGTGTCTGTCCTTGTTCTTAGTTACGTCTGTAATTTTACGGTCTATGTTTACGGTGTCTGTATAGTTTGGTCGTGTCGACCAAATCAAGATATCCTCCTATCTTGGTTTAGTACGACGATTAGCTTGTCTATGTAAAATAGTTGCATGTGTGCATACTGTTGATTCTTGTGTACGTCTTGTTTGTGAAACATTTTCCAAGGAAAACATTATGTGCGAGTGGGAATACTTTGTACGAGCAAGATATTGCTCGTACGAGCCACCTACCATTCGTACGAATGAGTTCATATAAACAAGCACCATGATTGTTTCGTACGAACTAGTTGTTGCTCGTACGAACCAACTTGTTCGTACGAGTATCTTTGGAGTATGTTCTTCGTTCTTTTGGTGTTTAGTATGACCAGCAACATACTTCATACTGTTGCTAGGTATGGACACTATATAAGCGGACATGCACTTCTCAGTGGATATTTAGTAAACTAGTGAACGAGTGACTAGAGCTATACTAGAGAGAGAGAGAAGAGCACAGAGTGTGTTGCATGAGAGTGTATGAACATTGTTTGTATATGTTTGTATCAATTCTCTTCAGTTAATCAAGATATTGAATCTTTGGTTATCCTGTGTTCTTACTTTGCTTTGGTTTGCATTCTTACAAGGATTCCGCACTCGTATTTGTGTTGTATGAACAAGGAAGCAGGTTTATCTTGATCCTCCAAGTGGACCTACAAGTGGTATCAGAGCTTTGGTTCTCTTCCTTGTTTGAAAACGAAGCTTAGTGTTGTGTCTGAGCTAGTTTTGAGGGTTTCTTAAAGTGTTCTTGAACTCCTAGAAGGAAACTTAAGTTTTTGAAAGATAACAAACTTAAAACTTAGTTAAAACTTGTTGTATCTAGAAAATTTTCACAAAAACCTTGTTAGAATACATGGAGACATGTTAAAATCTAGTTTTTCTTAAAATTTTCATCAAGTTCAAGTTGAACTCACTTGCAGAAGATACTCACCGGAATATTGTTGTAGGGTTGACCAAATCTCTGACATTCTGGACTTGACTGTGAAAACTGTAAAAGCTGGTACAGAATGTTTGTCTTTTTAACCAAATTTGTGTAGACAACAGACCACTTTCGAAAACTAGTCTGTGCTAGAAAAGGAAAAGTTTTCACCAACCAGCCCTGCAAAAAGATTCCTCTTCGAAAAACATCTGTCCGATGAACCCATCCGCATGAAGAACTAGATTGTTTATACGAAAGATCAGTCATCCACACGAATCATTAATTCGTATAAAGTTTCTTCTTTGATTGTTTTTCGTGTTTCAGTTTTTAAGCCTTGTGAGTTGAAGTTGTGAATTTTAAAAGGAAACTATTATTTTCAAAAATTAAACTTTAAACCTTTTAAATTTTCATAATCAAGAAAGACATAATGAGTACTAATTCGTGGGATTGGAGTAGTAGTTCGAGCACAAATCAGGACTCTTCGCAAAGCTCCGCAACCTCATGGGTAAAATCATTGATGCCTCAACATACAGCCATGATTACTACAAATCAATGGGCGTGTGTCGCAAACTAGAACCAGATCATCAGACTCTTCTTATGAGTGAGAGTGAAACCGGGAGTAATAACCGTCCACCTAAACTGAACCATATGAATTATTATCCATCCTGGAAAAGTCGTTTCCACACATATGTTCTTGGATCAGAACACAGAATTATGGACATGTTTTACTACACCATATAAAGAATCACTCGAAGTGGCAGGTTCAAACCCAACCTCCTTATACGATCTAGAGAAAAAGGCGTTTGCTATCCTAGCATAGGCACTCCATAAAGATATTTACCATTAGTTTGTGTACTGTATGAACACAAAAAATCTGTGGGATACCCTGGAAGCAAGAGGAGAGGGTAATGCTACAACCAGAAAAATTCAGCATGATCTGCTTAAGAAGGAGTTTGAAGGTTTCATGTTCATGAAATGAAACATTGAATGATACGACAACATGTTTCTACCATTTGCTCAGCGAAATGTACTCGTACAAAGTGTTAGCATCTCCGCACGAATTCGTGATGCGCTTTGCTAACGCATTACCACCAAAATGGGGTCAGTTTATTGGCTTATTAAAACATACAGGTGTTTTGGATTCAATCAGTATTTATGAATTTGTGTAGAAATTGGAAAACAAGAATGAAGAGGAACTTTGAAAGGCACAAAGAGTTACTGTTCCACAAAACCCTGAGATGTACTTCGGAGGTATTAATACAGGTATTAGTGCAAGTCAGCACCAAAGTTTCAAACCACGTTTATGTCAAATGTGAATCCCTTTCTATCACAACCTGTTCAAACAAATCAGTCTGCAAGCTCAGGTACCCAAGCCTATGGACAAGGTTTTTGATCCGAAAGCCTTTCTACCACAACCATGAGATCTTGCACCTCAAGTTCCACAGCAAGCTCCTTAACAAGCTTTCTATGGAAACAACTTTCAAACCACAAACCCCAACACAGTTAGACTTGACACATCACATCATTCCAAGGTCAGCATAGAAGTTGCTCAAGAATATATGGAACTTCTAAACACCATGGTTAGTGCCTATTGTGGATTAGTAGCTGGTCAAATTGGAAACATCAATTTGACAAATGAAGACTACCAGCAAATAGATAGAGATGAGATGGAGCTAATGGATATCAAGTGGGTGTTTGCTAGTGCAGTGAGAAGAGCCAAGGATTACATGAGTAGAATAGGAAGAACCAGTTTGGAGAGCAAGAAATATACAAAATATGGTTTTGATAAAAATGTCGTTACTTGCTTCAACTGCGGTAAAAGAGGTCATTTCAAGTGTGAGTGTATAAGACCCAACAAACAAGGAAATCACAACCCCTTCCGAAATCAATCTCAACCATCCAACACAGCTCAAGCGAACAATGATAGAAGAATAGTATCTGTGAGCAACCCAAACAAACACCAACCAATCAAGACCTTCAAACAACACACATAGAGCTTTGGTAGTTCAATCTGATGAAGGATGCAATTGGTCAGTACAATTGGGGACTGAGAATAACGGAGGAACTGCATGTTATGCCAAGATCATCAATTGAATCAAACATGTTCACATCATTGATAGTTCTGATGATGATGATGTTTGTTCGGGATATAATGGTGGTTCTGATGAAAAAAGCTCAAGTTCAGGTTGTTATGGATATGATTCAGAGAGGGTAGTGATGTTGAGTTCAGAAAGTTGCTGAAAGAAGCCTAGAAGATGAAGAGTGAAAAGGTGGGTTTGATGAAGAAAGCAGAAGCTGCATCAAAGAAAACAGTAAAATTCTTTACAAATAGTGCAGCCTTCCCTCATCATACCGCCTTCATGGCGAATGTTGTCAGTTTCCCAAGTCAGGTAAATTCCAACTCTCCTAAAGTTTGCAATGACTGTGCTGAATTAAAAACAAAATATGAAACCATTAACAATCATAATCAAAACTTAGTTGTTGAATTATCAAAATGCAAAGAGGCGAATTTGGCTTTAACTCAAAACGAAAAAATATTCAA
Source organism: Scalesia atractyloides (assembly GCA_947069175.1). Taxonomy (NCBI): domain Eukaryota; kingdom Viridiplantae; phylum Streptophyta; class Magnoliopsida; order Asterales; family Asteraceae; genus Scalesia; species Scalesia atractyloides. The sequence goes on from CAMTDV010000023.1 coordinate 71,741,880, forward strand.
ATCTGTAATAGAAACCCTTAAGAAAAGCGTTTCTGAATTAACAAAGAAAGTTTTGAATAAACAGACAGGAATTAATAACTACATTAATCTCCTAGAAGAAACAAAGAAAGAGTTAGCCATCGCCAAATGCAAACATGATGCGATAAGCTAAAAGTGGACAGTTATTCCAACTCCCGATATGTGCTTGATCATATCATTGATGTTCAAAAACTAAAAGGAGATGTGAAATGCATTGGGTATAAGTTGTGTCCACCCCGATGAAACACAACTATACCAAATTGCCTGATGAAGAGGAAATGCCACGCTTTGAACCCTCCGTACCTCTTAATCCTAAAGAATTTGCAGCAGGACTAGGGTTCAAGCTAGACAATTCCTCGGTTGAATCAAGAAAGACCGAGAACTCATCATTAGTTGTTAATCAGAACCCCTTTATAGCAGAGGAGGATGATGAGTCAGAGAAAATTGATCAGGATCAATCTTTTGATGAAGCAAAGGGAATAGAAATGTCTGCTACTCCCAGTGTAAAAATTGTCGAAAATCAAGAGAATGATCCTATGAATTCTGTCAAGATAGAAGTGTCTACAGATGAAATTGATAATGTGTTGTTACTTTGGTTGGAGACAAGAAAATCTATTCTAACAAAGACTTTCTGATAAAAAATGTAAATCCAATATCTATCGATCAAGTTTTTGAAAAGTCAACAACCAAATTTTTGAAGAAGATAAACACAATCAAATCACAACCATTATCTGTTTCAAAAGAAAAGCGAGTTGAAAAGCCTAAGGCCCACAACCAAAGGTTGAGACAAAAGGCACTTGCTACAAGAAGAAGCATAAAATATGTTAAATTTGTGAGTTCTACAGAGACTGATAAAGTCAAGACTTTTGAAGGCATGTCTAATGTAGATTTTGTAAACAAAATCAAGATTTTAAAGCGTAACAGTGAAAACAATTATAGCCAACATACAAATGGGTGTGATGAAAATGAACCCAGTAAGTTAAGACCCGCAAGTTCAACATCAAGTCATGGAACACGATTCCTAAATTTGTTGAAAGGAAAACATGTTTCAAATGTGGAGAATTTGGCCACATTATCAAGAATTGTACAAACCCAGCAAAGCTGAGATTTGTTGAGAAAGGCCCTCCTGAGCCAAGTTGCCAACATCGATCTGTTTCTCCAAAACAAGACAAAAGGATTGTTAAAGAACAAGAAGAAAAACAGAGATGTAAACAAGTAAAAGTAATTGAAAAAGCTTTAAAACCGGATTCTTCATAAAGGAATCCAAGATCTTCAAATTTAATAAAACCATAAATTGTTAAAACTGTAAATAATAGTCATTCTGGTAAATTTCAAAAAACTTGGAAACCTAAGACCAGTGATGGTTTAAGAGGAGGTACACAATTTCCGAATCATCAAGAAATTGAAATCACATTTCTTGATGATAAGGGTCCACCCAAGACCACTAAGGCTCGGGTCCCCATCTCAAACTGATCAGGTTTTTGAAATGTGTAGGGTGTTCCAGGTGGAACTGTGAATAGTCATTGGATTATTGACAGTGGAGCATCAAGGCACATGACAGGCGACTTACGGCTCCTTTATGATGTGAAAAGCATTAGGGGAGGTTATGTTGGCTTTGCTGAAGATAAGGGCGGATACATCACTGCAGAAGGAATGGTTTCCAATGGTGTTGTTAGCTTTGATAAGATCAATTATGTTCATCAAATTGATCACAATCTTCTAAGTGTTTCTCAAATCTGCGACAAGGAGTTCACGGTTCATTTTGATGATGCCGGTTGTTATGTACTGAAACCTGGTTTCAAGATTCCCAAAGAATGGATTTTTCTGTTGGCTCCAAGAATTAATGACTTGTATATTCTTGACATGAGCCAAGCTATTACCACGTCTGCATAAGTTACATGCTTTGTCTTAAAAGCCACCGAAAAGGAATCAATCTCTTGGCATAGACAAATGGGACACATTCACTTATGGAAAATGAACTATTTGGTGAAAAATAATCTTGTAAGTGGTGTACTAGTGAAGAACTTTCATTACAAGACATCTGTGTATCGTGCCAAAAGGGAAAGTAAGCTAGAAAATCTCATTCTGTGAAGAAGATTAACACGGTGAATATGTCTCTGGAACGTCTTCATATGGACCTCTTTGGACCTATGAAACACAAGACTACCTTTGGTGATTCATATTGCTTAGTAGTTACTGATGACTACTCAAGATTTTCGGGTGAATATGTTGGCGCACCAGAGTGAAGTTCCCGACATCCTCAAGAATCTCCTGACGCTGCTTGAAAATTTATACAATAAAGATAAGGAGAATCAGAAGCAACAACGGCACCGAATTCAAGAATCAAGTTATGGACGAGTTCTATTCTTCATGAGTACAGTTCTCAATACACTCACAACAAATGGTGTCATTGAGAGGAAAAATAGAACTCTAATTGAAACATCAAGAACTATGCTCGTAGAATCAGAACTTCCTGTTCAATTTTGGGGAGAAGCTATTGCTAATGCATGTTATACGATGAATAGAGTTCTTACGATGAAGAGGCATGGGAAGACATGTTTCGAGTTGTTATATAAAAGGAAACCAGATGTTTCTTTCTTAGAGCCTTTTGGAGCTCCATGCACTATGATTAATCCACATGGTAAATTTGGTCCGAAGGCTATCGAAGGTTTCTTTCTTGGATATGCTACTCCTAATTTCAGATTGTGGAATTTGTCATCAAAGAAGATTGAAGAATGGGGTGAAGTCAAGGTTCAATGATATACTGAATCAGTAAGATCTCCAGGTGCTCCTTGGATGTTTGACTACGATGGGCTGTTTAACTCTTTTAATCGCCAACTTTTGATGATGCTTCTGCAGCAGCTCAAATGCTACTAGAAAGTGATACTGCAGTTGACTCGTCATTAGTACGACCAATTATTGTTAACCCTTAAGTGTCTACTTCGGTTAACAATCGTGTTCAGAATGAGGAATTCGAAGATGCTGCTAATAACAATATTTCGTCAGAAGATGATGAGTTCCATGATGCAAATGAAGCTACTTCTGCTCCGGTTCCTGAATTTCAGACGTCACGACAAATATTCAGAATCTAGGGACTACTGAAGGTCATGCGTCTACTTCATCATCAAATCCAGTAAACGAATTGGCTGTTGATCTGAATATCAACAATTTGGGTATAAACTCTTGAGTTCCTGATGTTCCTGAAACTCGAATTCATAATACCCATCCTTAAAAAAATATTATCGGAGATGTCCATAGTGGTGTGAAGTCACGTAATCAGCTCAGGAATAATCAGAATGCTGGTTTGTATTCGGTTATTAGGAATCTGGGGAACATAATGATTGGTTGTTTGCTTGCTATGTCTGCCAAGTTGAACCGAATCTTGGAAGGAGGCTATGAAAGAAGACTCATGGGTTGAAGCAATGCAGGAAGAACTTCAACAGTTTCAGAAGTTAGGCGTGTGGAAATTGGTTGATAGGCCTGACAACTATAAGAAGATTGGTACAAGATGGGTTTACAAATGTTAGAAGGATGACCGAGGTATTGTTGTGAGAAACAAAGCAAGATTGGTCGTCCAGGGCTTTAATCTGGTAGAAGGCATTGATTACAATGAAGTTTATGCACCGGTAGCTCGTCTTGAGGCTATAAGAATTTTATTGGCTTATGCGTCCTACAAGAAGTTTACTGTCTACCAAATAGATGTTAAAAGTGCATTTCTTCATGGTGTGGTTGAAGAAGAGGTTTAGTTGAGCAACCGCCAGGTTTTGAGATCCAATCCATCCTGACAAAGTTTGGCTTCTCAACAAGGCGTTATATGGTCTTCATCAAGCTCCACGGGCTTGGTATGAAACGTTGTCTTCCTATCTTCTGAAGAATGGTTTTCGACGTGGATTGATGGACTGTACTCTTTTCATCAAGGAACATAATGAGGACTTATTGTTGGTGTAGGTGTATGTTGATGATATCATTTTTGGGTCGACCAATGACGAAATGTGCAAATAATTTGAGCAGGTCATGGAGGAGAAGTCCGAGATGAGCACTACGGGAGAAATGACTTTCTTTTTAGGTTTGCAGGTTCATCAATCTTAAGACGGAATTTCATCCATCAAACCAAGTACGTCAGGGATATTCTCAAACGATTTCAGATGGAAGACTCAAAGCCCTTGGGAACCCATTAGCTCAAAATCACGGGATTACTCCTGATGGAATGGGTGAACATGTAGAACCATCTCTCTATCATGCTATGATCGGATCTCTCATGTATCTTACTGCTTTAAGACCCGATATAATGTACTCAACATGTCTTCTAGCTCGCTACCAGTCCAGTCCGAAGTTTTCTCATTTGATGGCTGTAAAAAGAATCTTTCGTTATTTGAAGTGGCAGCCGGACACTGGTCTATGGTACCCTAAGGATCATAACTTTGATTTAACAGCATTCAGTGATTCTGATCATGGCGGCTGCAAGATCGATGCAAAATCAACATCAGCGGCATGTCAGTTCTTGGGAAATCGCCTAGTCGCCTGGCAGTGCAAGAAGCAGACTTGTGTAGCTACGTCAACATCAGCGGCATGTCTGTATATTTCGGCTTCTAGTTGCTGCTCTCAGGTTCTATGGATCCAACAGCAAATGCGCGACTACGGTTTTGAATTTCTAACTACTCCTATTTTTGTTGATAACAAGCTGCTTTACAGATCACTCGTAATCCTATACAGGACTCAAAAACCAAAAACATTGAGATTAAGTATGATTTCATACGAGATTTTTATGAAAAGAAACTTATCAATGTTGTTAAAATCCACACCGATCACCATTGTGCCGACCTGTTTACAAAAGCTTTTGATAAATCTTGTTTTGATTATCTACTTTTGGTCAATGGCATCAAGCTGAAACCCGAGTAATTCATCCTTGGCTAATATTTTTCGTAAATATTTTCTTCAAAATCTAAAAATTACAAAAATATTTTTTATTTTCTCTTAGTTTTATATTTTAGGGGGAGAATATTTCAAGAAAATACAAAAAACATGAGAAAATGCAAAAATAGAAAAATATGTCCTTTATTTAGTTTAAGTTTTTATTACCTTCTTCATTAAGGGGGAGAAAAATTCAGAAAAATACAAAAAACAATAGAAAACCAAAAATAAAGGATGAGTTTCCTTGATAGATAAGAAAAGATGATGAAATACACCAGTGATCTGTCATAAACAGTCAAAAGCACAAAATGAAAATTGATAAGTAGCTTTACTAATGATTTATCGGTAGGCTCACAATCAGATTTAAATTGTGCAGGTTGATATAAACTTAACAGACTGCAAGCCAGGTGGGAACCATTCATTGGCATATGGTCTTGGTACCGAAATTTCGTTTGATAGTATGCCGAGGATCTGAGATATGTGGTCTTTATGCTAACTTATCATCTGGGTATCATGGTTGAATCTTTTGCCGAAAAATAACGGTGACGCAAATCTAGAACTTCCATGATACCATACATACGTGTAAATACTGCATACCACCTTCAATAAGTGATAAGCATATCACATCCACCCAAAAATAAGTGATAAAATATCACAGCTCTATGCGGGAGCTAAGTTTGTCTCTTTGTCGGTACGATGGTACTAACCTGTTCACGGACTTACTCCTGTGCCCTACATGCATCTGAAAATCAAGTTCCTCATCAATAAGTGATTTAATCACATAGGGCTTGTTTTCAATCAAAATAAGTGAGTATCTCACACCATATACGTCAAAACAAATGATAAGTAGTATACTCACTAGTAAGATTTTCTCTCGTGCATATCTTGATACAGGAATGTGTCATGAAGTGGTTGAACACCGGCTATTAAGTATAATTCATACCTTAATCATATCTCCTAATCATGATTACATCTGATAAGTTGAGCTTACATGGACAACAATACCGATAATCATAGTAGAATGCTTATTTATTTATTTAATTTGATGTTTTAAACAAAGCTCGTTTCTGACAAGATTAAAAGCTGGTATGATTCTCTTACCTTGAAACTCTGAAAAAGATTATCTAGTAAATATATAGTTTACTCCTATCTGTTAATAGTTATTTTAGTTTAGTTTACTTTGTTGTTTTATAAAGTTCTTTTTGAATTAGCCAAAATTGAAGCTCAAAAGTTTTCTACCAAGATATGCCCTAAAAACCATTCGCTTTGATATCATAACTTCATAAAAGTACTTTCTTACAACGGGTAAACTCATCCCAAGGAACAAAATCTGTTTAACAAGCACTTCTCCTAACTTAATTTGTGATTAGTATGGATATGTGCAAAGTTTTAAACAGGCCCGCGAAAAACCTAAGATTCTCGAAGAACTGAAAGTCCAGTTTGTGAAAAACCTGGACTCATACGAAATAGATCACTCGTATGAACCATTATGCTTCATACGAATTACCATTGGGTTTTGTACAAGTCAATTCTTCATACAAAGCTAAGTTATTTTGCACGTGTATTTTGATGTGGTATATAAGGAGATGAAGTTCTTTGGTAGAACTTTACTTTCACCTTGCTCACGTCATATTTACACCTCCCTTCAAGTTGTTTTTGATTTCTTTAAGGTATACTTAAAATGTTTGGCATACTTTGAAGTTGAACAACTTAAACATTATCTGACCATGTGACTTTGACTGACTTGAACAACAAAATTTAAGTGAAGAATCATTTTTAACCGAAAAACAAGTAACTTCCTTTGAAGTTCTTTGTACGAACTAGATTCGTACGAATGAAACATCATTCGCACGGATAACTCATCGTTCGTACGACTCAGCTATTCGTACGAATACATCAATTTCTTGTTTTAATCAAAAGTTTGTAAAATTCTTCGTACGAATAAATTTTTATTCACATGGGTCAGTAGTTCCTTGTTCAGGGAACATATACATACAAGAATTTTGGAAAAAACCTTTTTGTGTATATTCCCTAATGAATTTGTGTTCTTATCCTAGTTGTTGTATGTGTACAGAATGGAACAAAAGGAACATAAAAGAAAACCCAACAAAGATAACTAAAAATCAGAAGTGTAAATGGTATAATGAAGTTTTTGCGCGACTCAAGGATACATTATGCTATCACGCACAAGACTACAGTAGACAAGGCGTTGATCAAGGATTTGGATTCAGCTAAAGATGTTGAAGTGAATGGGCAAGAACTTATCCGCGGGAAAGTATATGACTTGAACGTAGATCTCACTGATGACACCATTAACTCAGTATATAGCTTGGTGATGATCCTGAAGCTCCATTCTCAGTATCATTGAAATGTCAACGTGGATGTTTGCTTAGAATGAAATGTGTTGGAGATTTCCTTATGGGATAACAAAACAAAGCATGGTTGCCACTCCGATACAAGTTCTTTCTTCATGTTTTAATTCAGTGTTTGAGCAACAGACTAAGTGCTTATGACATGGACTTGGTTGGAATGAAGATAGCTTTGGCATTGAACAAATCGTTTAATGTTTCAATGTATATTTTTGCTAACATGAAGGAAAACCTGAGAAGAACCAGATATGTTGGAAACAAGTTTTGGATGTATCCTTGGTTTCTCCAAATGATCTTGAATGTGCAACATCCGAATCTTCCGAAGAACAACAACGATGTTTTAAAAGTTGAAATTATGATGGAACATTTATTGAAGATCTTTAGAGGCGTAGCAGCAAAATGATACAAGGAAAGCACACCTCCTCGTAAGTTGATCGGTTTTCTGGAAAATTATCAATATATTGCACCAGAAAACGACAAGTGGCGCCATGATGACAGTGATTCAGATAATGAAGAACCAACTTTGAAAAAGATGATCGAAGATAAGTCTGGTCATAAAAAGGGAAACGGTAATTATGATGATGGTGATAATGTTGGTAATGATGGTGCAAGAGAACTAGTTGCAAAAGTCCAGCCTACTTTTACAATGAGGAGACTGAACCTGCAATGACGGAACCCTCTACAATTCCTGAACCACAACCTTCAAATACCATAACAGCTAAAACACCTTCGGCTGAAGATACTCCAGTTCAATCCCAACCTACAACTTCTTCAGCTCAACAATCCCAATCTACATCTCATCAACGAAATGCAAAACGAAGCAATCGTTTGTTCTCTGAAATGGAAAAGGATAAGAAAGTGGATTTTCTATTCTCACAGTTGCAAGCTGCGGCAATCCAGATTAACAAGCATTCGGAGTTTATATCTTCAAATCGGAACACAGTTGTCAAACAACAGTTGGAGATAAATTCTTTGAAAGAGACTGTTAGAAAACAGGATTCTGAAATTGCGCAGTTAAGAAAACAAAATGAGCGACAGAAGGCTACAGATGCTGAGAGAGCAACTCAGCTACAACAGATGAGGGCGGCTAATAACTCTCGGGGGATTGAGATAAATATACTGAAAGAACGGAGTGCGGTTGTACAACGATCAAACATTAACTGCTAAGCATAACGACTTGAGAGAATGGTATCATTCTCGAAATGCTACACTTTAGAAGACTTTAATGGTATTAAAGACGTGTTCGAAATGAGTAGAAAGAGGGTGAACATTCTATGGAATGATAGATGCAAAGCGCAGGAGATCAAGCGAAAACATGATCAGGTTAGTGAAGACACTTGCAATCCTGATGCTTCGGCCTCATCCTCGCAATCAAAAGTTTCTGCTTCAAATCCAGTGGTAAAGTCTAATGCACAGCAGATTGTGACTAATCCAGTTACCTCCAGTGCTACTCAAGAGGAAACATGAAAGGTTTGATGTTTCTGGAAAGTTTTAAAGACATAATGTTGTATCAACATTGGATAGCAGATCTTCAGGGGGAGTTTGTTAATATTCCAGGCCATTTAATATGAAGACCAAAGACCAAAGACCGAAGACCAAGCAACAGCCAAGGGGGAGTTTGTTGACACACTTTTGTGTCTATCGCTTGTTCTTAGTTACGTCTGTAATTGTACGGTCTTTGTTTACGGTGTCTGTATAGTTTGGTCGTGACGACCAAATCAAGATATCCTCCTATCTTGGTTTAGTATGACGATTAGTTTGTCTTTGTAAAATAGTTTCATGTGAGCATACTGTTGAGTCTTGTTTACGTCATGTCTGTTGAACGTTCTCCAAGGAAAACATTATGTGCGAGTGGGAATACTTCGTACGAGCAAGACATTGCTTGTACGAGCCACCTACCATTCGTACAAATGAGTTCATATAAACAAGCATTCGTACGAGCTAGTTGATGCTTGTACGAACCAACTTGTTCGTACGAGTATCTTTGGAGTATGTTCTTCGTGTCTTTTGTGATTCGTATGACCAGCAACATACTTCGTACTGTTGCTAGGTATGGACACTATATCAGCAGACAAGCACTTCTCATTGGATAGTTAGTAAACTAGTGAACGAGTGACTTGAGCTATACTAGAGAGAGAGAGACAAGAGCACAGAGTGTGTTGCATGAGAGTGTATGAACATTGTTTGTATATGCTTGTACCAGTTCTCTTCAGTTAATCAAGATATTGAATCTTTGGTTATCCTGTGTTCTTACTTTGCTTTGGTTTTCATTCTTACGAGGATTCCGCACTCGTATTTGTGTTGTATGAACAAGGAAGCAGGTTTATCTTGATCCTCCAAGTGGATCTATAGTTTTATATTTTAGGGGAGAACATCTCAAGAAAAATACAAAAACATGAAAAAATACAAAAATATGTCTTTTATTTAGTAAAGTTTTTATTTATTTGTTTACCTTCTATATTTAGGGGGGGGGGGGGATTTAGAAAAATACAAAAACAATAGAAAATTCAAAAATAAAAAATGAGTTTCTTAGAAAGATAAGAGAAGATGATGATACACATCGGTGATCTGTCAAAAACGGTAAAAAACATAAAATAAAAATTGATAAGTAGCTTTACTATTGATGTATTGGTAGGCTCACAATTAAATTAAAATGTGCAGGTGGATATAAACATAGCGGAGTGAAAGCCAGGTGGGAACCAATCATTATCATATGGTCTTTGTACCGAAATTTCATTTGATAGTATGTCGAGGTTCTGAGATATGCGGTCTTTATGCTTGCTTATCATCTTGGTATGATGGTTGAATCTTTTACCGAAAAATGACGGTGACGCAAGTCTAGAACTTCCATGATACCATACATACATGTAAATACTGCATACGACCATCAATAAGTGATAAAAATATCACATCCACCCAAACATAAGTGATAATATATCACAGCTTTATACGGGAGCTAAGTTCGTCTCTTTGTCGGTACGATGGTACTAACCTGTTCACGGACGTACTCCTATGCCATGCATGCATCTGAAAATCAAGTTCCTCATAAATAAGTTATTTAATCACACAGGGCTTGTTTCCAATAAAAAATAAGTGAGTATCTCACATCATATACGTCAAAATAGATGATAAGCAGTATACTCACCGGTAAGATTTTCTCTCGTGCATCTTGATATGGGAATGTGTCGTGAAATGGTTGAACACCGACTAGTAAGTATAATTCATATATTAAGCATATCTCTTAATCATGATTACATCTGATAAGCTGAGCTTACGTGGACAACAATACGATAATCATAGTAGAATACTTATTTATTTAATTTGATGTTTTTAAACAAAACTCGTTTTTGGCAAGATTAAAAGCTGGTATGATTCTCTTACCTTGAAACTCTGAAATAGATTGTCTAGTAAATATACAGTTTATTCTTATCTTTTAGTAGTTATTTTATTTTATTTTATTGTTAGTAGTTATTTTATTTTAGTTTACTCTGTTGATAAATCAAAGTATTTTTAATTTAGCCAAAGATGGAAACTCAAAAGTTTTCTACCAAGATACGCCCTAAAAATCATTTGATTTCATATCATAACTTCATAAAGTACTTTCTTACAACGGGTAAACTCATCTCAAAGAACAAAATCTGTTTAACGAGCACTTTTCCTAACTAAACTTGTGATTAGTGTGGATATGTGCAAAGATCTAAATAGGTCAATGAAAAACCTAAGGTCCACGAAGAACTGAAAGTCCAGTTTTGAAAAACTTGGACTCGTACGAATCAAAGGTCACTTATATGAGTGATTATGCCTCGTACGAATGACCACTGGTGTCTTGTACAAACGGCAGTACTTCGTACGAACTTAGGTGCTTCGTGTGAGTATCATGATGTGGTATAAAGGGTGATGAAGTTCTTTGGTGGAACTTTACTTTCACCTTACTCACGTCATCCTTTCACCTCTCCTTAAGTTGTTTTTGATATCTTTAAGGTATATTTGACAATGTTGGCATACCTTGAAGATGAACAAGTTGAACATTATCTGACTATGTGACTTTCCTAACATGAACAACAAACTTTAAGCGAAGAATCTTTTAACGAAAAACAAGTTCTTCATGCATAATCTTCACTTGAAATTCTATGTGTGAACAGTTTACCTTCCTTCGTACGAGTGAAATACCACTCGCACGAGTAACAGTCACTCGTACAAGCCAGTTACTCGTATGAGTAAATCACTTGTTTTACTAATCATGTGTTCGTACAAATCAGTTGTTCTTTGTACGAATAAATCATTATTCGTACCAGTCAGTAGTTCTTTGTCCAGGGAATACATACAACATACATACATTTGAATACATTACCTAATGAATTTATGTCCTTATTCTTGTTATCTTTTGTGTACAGAATGCAACAAAAAGAACATAAAAGAAAAACCGCAACGAAGAAAACTAACAAATCAGAAGTGGAAATCATGTCAGAGCCAAGAATAACATGGTGGCCTTCTTAGATCCGGAAGATAAATTTGCTGAGTACAATGGTATAATGAAGTTTTTGCATGACTCAAGGATACATTATGCTATCACGCACAAGACTACAGTATACAAGACGTTGATCAAGGAATTTTGGGATTCGGCTAAAGTTGCTGAAGTGAATGGGCAGGAACTTATCCGTGGGAGAGTAAATGACTTGAACGCAGATGTCTCTGTTGAATCATAAAGTCAGTATTACAACTTGGCGATGATCCTGAAGCTCCATTCTTAGTTCCATTGAAATGTCAACATGAATGTTTGCTTCGAATGAAATGTGTTGGAGATTTTCTCGTAGGACAACTAAACAAAGCATGGTTGCTACTCCGATACAAGTTCTTTCTACATGTTCTAATTTAGTGTTTGAGCAACAGAAAGAAGTGGTTATGACATGGCGAATAACGACTTGGTTGGAATGATGATAGCTTTAACATTGAACAAACCGTTTAGTGTTTTAAAGTATATTTTCGCAAACATCAAGGAAAACCTGAGAAGAACCAGATATGGTGGAAACAAGTTTTGGATGTATCCTCGTTTTCTCCAAATGATCTTAAATGTGCAACATCCGAATCTTCCGGAAAACAACAACGATGTTCTAAAAGTTGAGATCATGATGGAACATTCGTTGAAAATATTTAGAGGTGTAGCAGCAAAATGTTACAAGGAAAGCACACACCCTCATAAATTGTTCGGTTTTCTGGCAAATGATAAATATGTTGCCCCAAAAAACGATAGCTGGCGCCATGATGACAGTGAGTCAGATGAAGAACCAACTTTGAAGAAGATGATCGAAGATAAGTTTGGTCATAAAAAGGGAAAAGGTAATGATGATGACGGTGATGGTGGTGGTAATGGTGGTGCAAGTGACGTAGTTGTTACAGGTGGTGATAAGGGAAGAAAGAAACAAAGCAGAAAGACTATGGAAACATCGTCAGCACAACCTGAAATCACACAACCTACAACTTCACATCAAGAAATTGTACTGGAACCAGTTGTAGAAGTCCAGTCCACCTTTACAACAGAGGAGACTGAACCTGTAATGACGGAACCCACTACAACCTCTAAACCACAACCTTCAAATACCACAGCAGCTGAAACACCTTCGGCTGAAGATACTCTAGTTAAATCACAACCTACTACTTCTTCAGTTTAACAATCTCAACCCACAACTCATCAACAAAATACAAAATGAAGCAGTCATTTATTCTTTGAAATGGAACAGATGAGAAAGTGGATTTTCTGTTCTCTCAGTTGCTAGCTGCGGCAATCCAGAGTAACAAGCATTCGGAGTTTATGTCTTCAAATCGGAACACATCTGTCAAACAACAGTTGGAGATAAATTCTTTGAAAGAGACCATTAGAAACAGGATTCTGAAATTGCACAGGTAAGAAAAGAAAATGAGCGGTAGAAGGCTGCACATGCTGAAAGAGCAACTCAGCTACAACAGATGTGAGGAGCTGATAACTCTCGGGGAATTGAGTTGAATAGGATGAAAGAACGTAATGTAGCTGTTCAATGATCTGCCGAAACATTAACTGCTAAGCATAACGACTTAAGAGAATGGTATCATTCTCGTAATGCTACACTGGTTGAAGGCTTTAATAGTATTAAAGACGTGTTTGAAAAGAGAAGAAAGCGACTAAACATTCTGTGGAAGAAAGATGCAGAGCACAGGAGATCAAATGTAAACACGATCAGGATAGTTAAGACCCTGGCAATCCTGATGCTTCAGCCTCATCCTCGCAACCAAAAGTTTCTGCTTCAACTCCAATACTAGAGTCAAATGTACAGCAGATCCTGACCGATCCAGTTGCCTCCAGTGACACTCAAGAGGAAACAGGAAAGGTTTGATATTTCTGGAAAGTATTGAAGACCTGATTATCAATCAACATTGGATTGAAGATTTTAGGAGAGTTGTTGACACAATAGGCAATTCGGAATGAAGACCGAAGACCAAGCAACTGCCAAATGGGAGTTTGTTGATACACTTTGGTGTCTATCGTTTGTTCTTAGTTACGTCTGTAATTGTACGGTCTTTGTTTATTGTGTCTGTATAGTTTGGTCGTGTCGACCAAATCAAGATATCTTCCTATCTTGATTTAGTACGACGATTAGTTAGTCTATGTTGTAAAACAGTTGCATGTATGCATACTGTTGAGTCTTGTGTATGTGATGTCTGTTGGCACGTTCTCCGAAGAACACTTCAAGTACGAGTGAGAAGTACTTCATACAAGCAAGTTGTTATTCATATGAGCCACTCACCATTCGTACGGTGGGCTCATCTCAACAAGTATCTTACTTGATTCGTACGAGCCAGTTCATGTGATACGAGCCATGGATCGTTCGTACGAGCATCTTTGGAGAATGTTCTTCGTGACTTATGGTGTTTCGTATGACCACCAACATTCTTCGTATTATTGCTAGGTGTGGACACTATATAAACAGACATGCACTTCTCAGTGGAAAAGTTGATGAGTGACTAGGGAGAGACACCGAAGCACAAGAGCACATAGAGTATTTCCTGAGTCTGTATAAACATTGTTTGTATGTGTTTGTACTAGTTCTCTTCTGTTAATCAAGACAGTGAATCTTTGGTTATCTTGTGTTTCTTACTTTGCTTTGGTTTGCATACTTACTTGGATTCCACACTCGTATTTGTGTTACATAAACAGGGAAGCAGGTTAATCTTGATCCTCTAAGTGGACCTACACTCGCACGTACCATCTGAGTCGCACGAGCAGCTGGTCATTCGCATGAAGAACATTGTAAGAAATTTTTCTTAAATTTCGTAGTGTTTTTCAAAAGTGTGTTTCTGAAATTTTGTAGAAATAATGGAAGAAGAATTTTCAATGCATTTGCTGCTTCAGCAGGTACAACCACCGCAATACAGAATATGAATCTTGAAAACGAAATGGGTACCATGACAAAACCTCCAAAGCTCATGAATTTAGAAGATTACGATAGTTGGAGTGAGAGATTCATAAACTAGGTTCAAGCGAATCATTTCACGTGTTGGTCTGCAATTGAGTCAAAGTACATAGCACCTACTGGTGAGAATGGTCTCGAGAAGACATTGGCTCAGCTGACGGACATGGAAAGAGAGAAGTTTATCAACGAAAAGATAATGATGAACATACAGCAACAGGTAGTAAAAGAAGATATCATGGCGCTTCTTCAACACGATGATGACTCTCAGTCAATGTGGAATGCTTTAAGGCTCAAATTTCAAGGAAGTTCTCAGCTTCAAAAAGGGAGGAAAGCACTGCTAAGCAAGGAGTTTGATATTTTTAATCTGATGAAAGGTGAAACTGTAAAGCAACTGATCGAATAATATTGTCATCTGGTGGTTCAAATGAAAAGAATGGAGATCTTCAAAACTAACGAAGAACTTGTTGATAAACTGGCTGATTCTTCGCCAGAAGGTGAATGGATGACCTATCTGACTATTCTGAAGAACGGAACTGAATCCAGTAACTTCACGTTGCCGAGATTTATTGAAAGAGTAGAAGGTCACGAGCTTGAAATGCTAGAAAATGGCGAAGAACAAAGGCACTCATATGCAGCAAGATGTGAACCTATATTACAAAAATAGTTATGCTGGTCACATACAAAGTCCTAAGGTTCACACCGCTTTCAGCGCCAACAATGCTACAAGTCCACCATCAAATCAGTCCGGCGAGTTTCAGTCTTTTTCTCCTCAAGCTCCTCAATCTGTACAAAGCTCAAGTAATCCTCAACACAGTCAAAACGCTCCACCTAATCTAAACACCGAATTCTTCAATGCAACATCGTTGTGAATCTCGAGAACGCACAGGATTTCGATGAACACACAACCAAACAACATATGGCTTTGCTGGCATCAGTTCTTGAATCCTACGAGAGTCTAGTAGCGGAAGGATTGGAAACCCTGAGATGACAAAAGAAGATTATGATCAAATAGATCCAGTTGAGTTGGAGCTGATTGATATCAAATGGTGCATGGCGTCGATAGTCCGTAGAGCTCAACGCTTTATGGAAATCACGGGAAGAGATAGTTTGGGAGCTCTGGATGGGAAACTTGGTTTTGACAAGTCTAGAGTTACATGTTTCAAGTGTAGGGAAAAAGGAAATTTCAAGAGAGAGTGCCTGAACAGAGAAGTCAAAGGCAACCCGAATCCATTTGCAGATGATTACTACAAGAGATCCATCTATCATCGACCCCAACCATCTCACACAAGACTAGTTCAGATTGAAGATGGTCCATCCAATTCAAAGGATAAGGCTTGGTTGTAACCCAAGAAGATGAAGGGTTTGGCTGGAACAAATACACTAAAAGAATGAAAGCCTTGCATTGGTAGCTGAGATCTTCGAAGAACCAGAACAGGCAGAAGAAGAATTTACAGAGGCATCCTTTGACAAAGCTCCTGAAGAATATTACAACACATCGTCAGAGGAAGAATTGTTAAATAGTGCTTTTAAACATCTTTTGCCTAATGACATTCTTAAAACTTTTGCAGGTTATTTTGATTCCAGCTATCGATCGCCTTGTGAAGGAAAAACAACATGAAGTAGAGGAGAGGATTGATGTGACATTGGAAAATCTGACTGACAAAGTCGACAAAGCTCTTACGGAAAATGTGAATGAGATAAATGTGTCAGTGAATGGATCGGTAAAAGAAACACCTTTCATGAAGTGCAAAGAGCCATGCATTGAGTGTGTCGAGAAAGAAACAAGATACAAAGAGTTGAAATGTCATACAGATAATTTTTCATGTGATTATAATTCAAAAAAAAAGAAGCTTATGACAAATTAAGCAAAACAATTAAACAATATGAACAAGTGATCAGAGAAAATGACAAGACACTTTCAATGCTCAAGGCAACTGTAATGGACAAACAAATGGCCCTTAATATTCATTTAAATACAATTGTCGAGCTAAAAAGTGAACTTGAAAAAAATGAAGATCGAAACAGAACGGGTTAACAAGTTGTTAATCAGTTATTTATGAGTTCGTACATCATTGATCACATTCTTCCTAAAATTAAAAGCAAGGAAGACACTAAAAAATTGAGCACAAAGGTGTAAGTTACGATCGCGTTGCACCCCCCTTGTGGAATAGCTATGCAAGTAAAAAACCATCAGGGGTGGAAAAGGCGCTCAATTTAAAATTGAAAACTGAAAAGACAAACGAGCTTCCTGCGAATATTGATGTAACATACACCAAACCGGAAAAAGAATGTGATTCTGACGTGGTTAAAATTGTGGTTGAAAATATTCTGACGAATGAGTCTGACAAATAGGAATTGGATGTTGAATCATAAGAAAATGTTTAAACAATGATCCAAACGTCATCGTATGAAAAATGCACGGATCTGAGAACTATATTCCGATGAGGATATCCCGATTCAGAATCTTAATCTGGATAGTGTTGATAAGTTGTTCAAGCTTGTTGAGGTCAGTCATTCTAATTTAGAAAAACGAGATTCGTCATTTTTTTCTAAATCAAAATGTTTCAACAAACACTATCATCAGATGGAAAGAGATTACGCTGAAAACATGAGAGCAGGTTTGGGTTTTCAAAAGCAAAGAACGAACTACGAGTTTCAAAAATTAAACTTTGCAAAGAAAATAAATTTTGTCTATGTGACAACTACTAAAAAGGAAAAAGAGATCATTGGTAAACAATCCAATGATGAATTTAAAAAGGAAAAGGAGAGTAGAAAACAAGATTTGGATTCCTCTCTTAGAAAGGACAACAGGACGTGCTACAAATGTAAAAGTCTCGGGCATATTGCATGACAACCTTCTCAAAGAAATCCAAAACATGTTTCCAACTCAAGCAAATCTACAAAAGATGTGAAGCAAAAAGAACCCAAATTTGTACCAAAACAAATTCTGAAAAGAAACAATGAATCCAATAAAAATGTAACATCAACGATTCAACATCATTAAAAATTTGAGGTTGGTGAAACATCTACCAAGACTCGTCAAAAGGATTCAAAATTCTATTCTAAAAAAGGCAATTCTGAAAATACAAATTTGGGTAGCAAAAGTTAAACCATATTTAGTAGAAATGAAAACACCTGTTACACCTAAAATAGAAATCAAACAAAATGTCAAGATAAAAGTTCCAAAGTTTGATATTCCAAACCCACCCATGACCAAGCAAGCTTGGGTTTCTCTATTTAAATAGTTTCTTCCACATGTGTGCAGGGTTCCCTAGGTCAATTATGTCAAAATGGATTATGGACAATGGAGCTTCCCGACACATGACAGGGATGCTTGCATTGTTATACGACGTAAAAGCTATCCGAAAAAAAAGAAAGAAGAAGAAGTTGGTTAGAATTGAAAAAATCCACACTGATGACCAAAAGACAGATTTTTACACCAAAGCTTTTGATAGATCAAAGATTTAAAAATATTTTGAAATTAAATGGTTTTAAAAATATGACATTAGGGGCTGGAAATGAGGTTGAATTTTTGAGGATGACGAGGACTTGACATGATTCTCATCGGCATGACATATGTTTTCTGTAAATATTTTTCATTCTTCCTTAAAAACTAAAAACCAAAAATATGTTTCTAATTTAAGGGGGAAAAAAGTTGCGAAAAAATACAAAAACATTAAAAAAGGTCAAAAAGAGTTTTTATGAAAAAGAGGAAATCATTTTACATCAGTAGACTATCACAGTATGCTAAAGATATTTAATGTTTAAACAAGTAATTAAACAGGTCTTCCTGATGATGTGCCAATAGGCTTCACTCATTCAGTAAATTTTTCTTCAAGATATAAACCTAAAAGAAAAACTGAGTAATTTGTGGGTTGACATCTCTCGGATATATGGACTTAGTATTTCGAAATTTCGTTTGAGAGAATGCCAGATTCTGTGATACTAGGTCTTTATACTTAGTTGATATCTGGGGTATTATACAAGTTCTTCTGATTTTACGTCGGCAATGACCTAGAAATTGTATAATACTTTATGCATTATTCACCTCCAAAAGCTGCACAAAAAATGAGTATGTCATAAAAATTTACGACATCTGCTGTTCAAAAAATTCCTCAATGGAACACCACCAAAGTCGAGTCTTCATCTCTTTCTCTGTGTGGAAATACTAACCTGAGCTCTCAGGGTCTCGTAATTCACCCCATTTACAGATATCAATTAGATATATTTAACTGTAAGATGAAATTCTTTTAATGTTACCTACATATCTTGAAATAATTGAGAAACGTGTAGAGGTTTAAGTGGATAAGGATATTGGCAATCTAAGTAAATCTGTTTAAGACCTTGAAAGTTATTACCAAGATCAATGTATTGGTGATTTGTCTAAATAACTGATGTGATCCTCTAACAGAAAGCTCAGAAAAATATGTCTGTAAATACATCTTTATTTACTTTATCTTTCTTTTCAAAAAACCCACAAAGATTTCAGTTTATTTTTAGCAATCTATCTTATATTTTAGTCTACCGATGATGAAAATACCGTTCGTCCAAGTCAAGGCGACAATTGTTGAAGGATAGCTGAAGATCATGGGCTGGGAGCTAATCTAAGAAGATAATCCTGAAACGTCAAAAAGTTCATTAACTTGTAACTTTAAATTGTTAAGAATAAATCTATTTGGTCAAATAACAGTCAACCAAGGTCATTAACTTGGACTTGGTAGGCAAATCAGTTAACTAGGGTCATTAACTTGGACTTGGTCAACTGAGTGGGTAGTAAAAACAGATGATTTCACAAAAATCTGAAAAATAAACAAGTGAAAGGACCTAGTTTGTACGAGCAAGCTTTTTAAATGTCAGATTATTATCATCACTCGTATGAGTGATCGTTCATACGAGCTTGTCCTTAAATGTCATAAATCTCTTTAACTCGTACGATGCACCACTCGTACGAGCAAATCTGTTCAAATCATAAAAATATTAAATACTAGTTATAAGGGTTTTGTTCAGAGTTGAATCTCTGTCTTTGTGATTATCTGAATTGTACGAATAGTGAATCGTACGAGTATGTAAGATTTGAAAATTTTGAAACTTTTTCTATGTGTTTGAAATGTTTGTGTTTGCAGATCAAGAAGTCTTCGTTCTCACCATTCCACTACGTCTGGTGTTTATTAGATGAGAACATTCCAGAGTTCACAACATATATAGAAGTGTTAGATTTTCTAAGCCGGCTGCCGATCATGAAGGCTCTTACAGACATACGGCGTACCGATCACATGTCAAATATTTTTGAAGAATTTGGAAGAAACTTTTTGAAGACTATCCAAGACTGCGGCAACATCCAAGGGGGAGTTTGTTGGTGCATAATGTCTATTGCCTACGTTTAGGATATGTCAGTTGTGTAAATAGGGCATAGAAAATGCCATATTTTATGTATTGTAGTGGCTCATACGAGTGACTGTTATGGCTCGTACGAGTGACTGTTGTAGCTTGTACGAGTGACAAGGGCTTGAATGTCATTTTCATATATTTGTATGACTCGTACGAGTGACCATAGTGGCTCGTACAAGTGACATCTTGTCACTCGTACGAGGCACCACTCGTACAAGGCATACCTACGCTCACTCACTCCTTGTGCGAGCCATGTTGGCCTATAAATAGTGGAGCTTGAGTATTGTGTGAAAGGCAGTTGGTTGGTGACTACGGCGAAGCCCTGTCAAGTTGTTTACTCGTATGTAACCTTCACGTTTATTAATACGAATCAAGGCGTTCTAGCATCATATCTTTCTTGTTTGTTTGTCCAACTCACTAACAATGAATTCCATCTCTGTTAGAATCAATCCGGTGTTCATAAGAGGAGAGCCGATCCCTTCCCACGGTCATTAATTGTGGAGTCTTCTTGATGCACCATATGGAAGCATACAAGGGCACGACTGTGAAGAGTTGGGATTATGGGTTGTCGGAAGAATGTAATGACCAAGGTGAAATAACATACAAACAACAAAAAAAAAAGCTTGATGATCTTATGCATAAATATATGGCAAAGATCCTACTAAGTGTTACAAACAAAACAAGGGAGTTTGTGGGGGCGGATGCTGCAACGTATAAGAAGTTGAGCGATGACCAAAAGAAAAGGCTGGAGTTAGCTGTATTTATACTATACTTTGGAGATTGGACTCCAAATAGGTATTTCGTGAATGAACATAATGTGGGTTGTTTTAGATTTTCTGGAATTTTGATTAATTTTAGTTTAGTTATCTTTGAACAATGATTATAGATGGTATAAATGTTGTCACTTTGAACAATGACAATCTTTTTTACGTTTTTTGACGAATTTGTAATGAATGGTTCGGGTGTTATACACCACATGATAATGCGTATGCTATTTTGTGAACACTTGGTTTGTGTTAAAAAAAGGGAAATGTATATCCTTATTTGAATGGTGATAAAAACAATGGTTGAATATGGGGGGCACAAGCTGATATCTTATGAAACATCTAGGTAGAAAAATTGTTATAAGGCAACATTGAAAAAGAAAACTAATATGAAGTTTAACTGATACACATCCACATTTGTGTAACAAACTTTTGTGTGTATTTTTACGATATGTTTCGCACGCATCTTGCGGAAAGTAACAACATAAAGAAATAACAAACATGTAAAACACATTTAGGTGGTAAATTAAAAAGAACTGAAAAACATTATTCCTAAAAAGATCATTCACCATAATAAAAAATTACAAAAGAGAAACATAAAACACTCGTGCTGGGAAAAAAGTTCAATTAAACAAACATAACAAGAAAAATTTGACACCTTTTCATCATCCACATCATCTGCTATTTCAAAGCTATAAAACACATCATCCTCATCCATTGAAGCGGACATCGCCTTTATTCATTGAAGCTGCACCATCGACCTTCTTTGAACCGCCACATATGTTTCTATTTGGTTGAATTTTTCACAAGTATGACTTTTATGACCATATTGTTTACACTTTAAACTAACATTGTTTATTTCCATCCTGGTTTATAAAAGAAAAAAGGACTTTCTTCGTGAAATACAATAAGCAAAACACAAATACATAATACTTTAAACACACCAACATGTTTATAAAACCAGATGCATCACATACTAGGTAAAACGCATTATCACATATGAGCATGTTAACGAGTGAACCTCATACCTCAGAAAAAAAACAATACATGGAAAAAATTGGTTTAAATATGGAATCATGTATATTAACACAAATATGAAAACCATTCTATTTGAAACAACATATATAAACTGTAAAAACACAACAATATAACACATCATGAAGAACCCAATATCATATAAAACCCCACGTCACTAAATGCAAAAAGAGTTCATTCGTTAATCATAAAATACTATAACACATCAGGATGAAACCAATAAATTTATTAAAAACAATAAATACAAAGACATGTCCTTCATGAAATATAAACTGCTATAACATAATATGAATAAACCTACAACCCATAAAACACATCATCACAAAATTCTTCATCAAAGTTAAACTGGTGTATTACGTGTAAAACAAATAAAACACAATGTCAAGAAACCATTTACAGGAAGAAAAACGTAAGTTAAATCAAATACATTTGTGACAATCAACTAAAAACAAGATGCACTCACCATTACCACAATAAATAATTGCATTAGATATTGACATTTTTTTGATCCGTAGTATGCAAACATATATGAAAAAAAATCGTCTGGATGTTTAAAGAGAGAACCCTGAGAGTTTTTTTAACCGAAAAATTCAAAATATCAGATTTAGGGTTTCTTAAAAAATCTCATTTTATTGTTTTATAATTATCTCTCTCCAATATTAACTTATTTCCTTTTGTTAAAATTGTCTAGATGACACATGTCATCACATAGTTGCTTCCTACACTTTGTAGGAAAAAATGAGTTTATAGCCAACTCCCACCCTATATATATACACACACACATTTATAGTTGTATTTACTAATAAAACATAATGTTATTTTTAGTTGTATAATCGTAATAAAATAAGCAAATAACCAATAAAAACATTAATTAAAATAAATCTTAGTCACAAGATTTGAACTTGTGACTTATAAGTTGTAGTATAAAGACTTAACCAGTGAACCACTTAATAGTACAACCTATAAGTCACAAGATTTGAACTTATGACCTATAGGTTGTAGCATAAACACTTAACCAGTGAACCACTTAATCCTTTATACTTATCTTACACATTTGATTATTTAAATAAGAAATCTAATGTTAATGATTACAAAATCTTATAAAATAATGTCACCAACAAGTTTTGAACCCCAGACCTTTAGTTTCTAAGTCCCAAGACTTAAGGAGTTAGACTACACTACCTTTTGATATATATTTCGAAATCTGGTGGGTTTAACTAGAATCTTGATGGGTTTAAATATAAATATGATGTATTGAAAAAGAATGTCTCTTGAAAGATTTGAACCCAAGATCTCTAGGTTATAATCTAGAGTCTTAACCAGTGGACCACTTAATTATTTATATTTCATTTGTGAAATCTGATGTTTTATATAAGAAATTTGGTGCAATCAATAGAAAATCTAGTGTTTTGACGAAAATATGATGTTTACAAGCTTTGATAAATTATATCAGAATTCTGGTAAAAATATGTTTTCAACAGGATTCAAACTTGTGACCTCTAGGATGAAAACAAGAGCCTAAACCAACTGGGCTCCCTAAGCCCTTGTGAACAAACAGATTCATTAATTATTTATTTA
Organism: Scalesia atractyloides; assembly: GCA_947069175.1. Classification (NCBI taxonomy): domain Eukaryota; kingdom Viridiplantae; phylum Streptophyta; class Magnoliopsida; order Asterales; family Asteraceae; genus Scalesia; species Scalesia atractyloides. Next base: position 71,765,388 of record CAMTDV010000023.1, read on the forward strand.
CTCAATTCACTTGTTTATCTTCTTCTTCATCATCTTTTATACAAAAGTAACATTTACATAATAAATTCTAGATTCCATTTTCATTATATATTAACCTTAAAGTATCAAAAATAAATATTTATTTTATTGTTACCTTTTGTCAAAAACGCGTTTCGGTTACGAGAGACATCGTCGGAAAATACGCAAGTATCACCGGAGTTTGTATTTCTTCACCGGAAATGGTTTCGGATAGTATGTTTTCTGTGGTTCTTCAAGTGGTTTAGTAGACATAGTTAAGTAGTTTACTAGGCATAGTGGCGAATGAAAAGTGGTGTCGGTATGGTATTCGATTTCGGTTACGGTTACCGAAACCGGGTTTTTCTTAGCTAGGGTTGATAGGAAAATGGTGCAGTGTTGAGAGATGTTGAGGATGCACTGCAAGAGGATCAAACTTTCTATTCATAGAGGGAAATGAAAGATTTCTTGTTGCTGGAGAGTTTGCACAGATATTTCCCAAAGTAAATTTTGCATGAAATAATTCATGCAAGTTGTGAAGAAGTAAATAAATCTCAGCCACTCAATTTCAATTTCCCTAACAAATTGATATCTATACCTTTTGCCTTTCTTTTCCAATTGCAGGACTTCACAATAATAAAAGTATTATTATTATATTATTATTATTTTTATTTTTGGTTATTATACCATTTTTTTTAAAAGCTCACAAGAAATTGGAGGTACTAAAACGAGAAAACACCAACAGATTGTATATGAGTCGTAGTAAAACGCCTCATGCCAACATGCATCTTTAAATACATACAAAAGCCACAAACATAAGCAATGACGGTGGTGTACGACGATAGCCATTGAAAACCCTTCGGTCTTCAACCAAGGACACCGACATATAAAACCCAACAATATCAAACCAAAATACCGTAAACCATATACACAAACCTAATTGATGTTAATGCTTTACCTTTAGAAGGTAAATCAAGACTGCCACTTAAGAACATGGGTGGGGGATGGAGGAAGTGGGGTGGTGGTGGGATGTGAGTAGAGGGAGCCATACAAATGACGCAAAAGAGGGGTTAAAGGTGGGTCTATATACACAGATAATGTACACACATCCAATGCTTGGGTACAACACCTAACTACACAAATAAACACCATTGCAAATGGAGCAACTACTTAAAGCCTAAATGTGTTGTAAATTGATAATGTAACCGTAAACCATATACACAAACCTAATTGATGTTAATGCTTTACCTTTAGAAGGTAAATCAAGACTGCCACTTAAGAACATGGGTGGGGGAGGGAGGAAGTGGGGTGGTGGTGGGATGTGAGTAGAGGGAGCCATACAAATGACGCAAAAGAGGGGTTAAAGGTGGGTCTATATACACAGATAATGTACACACATCCAATGCTTGGGTACAACACCTAACTACACAAATAAACACCATTGCAAATGGAGCAACTACTTAAAGCCTAAATGTGTTGTAAATTGATAATGTAAAAATTAGTGTGGTATGTTGTAGTGTAATGGTATCCACAGTTTAACTCAACTAATACATATCTATACTAATAATAAATAATATATACCTTCATGCGTTGCGGATTCCCTCCTACATTATAGTGGTATTTCGTTTGGTGTTGATTATGTTTATTATGGTATATGTATTGTACGTGCACTCGATGCCACAACCGAAAGAGAAACCCAAGAAATAAAGTCATGATATGCCAAAAGTGTTTTATATTGATCTAAAACTATATAAATTAATACCATGGATTCCAAAACCGATGTTATGTCAAAATTCGTTGGGTTCGGTTCGTCACGACACTTACTATAACTAAAGTTATAGCTTACGATACCAAAAAAGATCTATTCTAAATACAACTTCGTATTCAATATAATTTATACATGAACATTGAGACGAAAAATTAACACAACGTAAGAAACGTAACTTGTTTATACTATGTGAAAGATCTATAATAAATTTAAATGCCTACCTAATTTTGAAGAAATTGTTTGATTCATAACATTTCCTAAAGCTAAAGATGGGCATTCCTAATTTTAAAGAAATTGTTTGATTCATAACATTTCCTAAAGCTAAAGATGGGCATTATAAATTTGTGATTGTAATTTATTGGTAACTTATAAGTCCTCCATGCGATTGTGGTGTGAATTTAATTTCGATGAGTATTGGTTTGATTTGTTATGAACGTATGTTATTAGAAAAAAACAAATTAAATGGGTTAAGAGCTTAGATTAGTTATAGTGTAAGGCCATTTAATCTATCTATACTAATAAAGTAAACCTCATCCATCCTATGTGTCAACCATACAACAACTGTCCCTTTTATCTTGACATGTGGCAATTGAAACAACTCATTATTTGAACTTCTTTTGTACATGAATATAGAGTAGAATCCGTCTTTTTTTTTTCGTTTGGGCCCGCTTAACCCATTTTTCAATATTTTCGGAATCTTATTCGGATCCTTTATAAAGTTGTGTTTTAACAAATGTGAAACCCTAATTTCTCTTCAACGCTCCCGATCTCCAAAATCAAGCGCATACTAAAATTGATCAATCATATATTTTGAAGTATGTCGCAAGTAATCACCTGCGTTATTTCGTCAAGGTATTCTTCTACAAATGAAAATCTTAATTAATCGATACACAAATACTTCTCATTGTTATTGTTTATGTTACGCGATTTAGGGTTTTAAACTTCCATTTGTTGTTATTTTCACGAAAACTTTGGTAATCGATTTTAATTTCTTTGTTTGATATTTTTAACAACAATGTATTGTTCTTAGTGTTTAATAAATTAATGTTGAATTGATTCATTATTTATTTATTTATTTTGTTGCTCTAATTTTTTATAAAATTAGGGTTAACCTTTTCATATGGAAAGTTCATTTTATGGCTTTCTTGAACCCTGAATCTGTTGAACTGGTATGATTTCTTTCTCATAATAATTTTTAGTGTAATGTTTTTTTGTTTATGTTATTTGTAAAGTTGTAAAATCAATCTCTTTATAATTTTGTTATTAGGTTTTACTGGAGGCTATTGTTCGAAGACTTTATGGTGATTCCCTAGTCAAATGGCACTTTTTCATGGAATGTTTTAGATTTGTTAATGGTGATATTGTTATATGTAATGGATGGAAACAGGTTGTTAATGAGTTGAGCTTGAAATATTGGGATGTTATTATTTTCCCAGTTATTGATCGCACACAGTTTATGATGACTATTTTCCTAAACGTTGTTTCTGTCACTCTTTCTATAAACAACTGCGTAACCCGATTCATTCATATTTGGGGTATTTTTCTAATACTTCTAAATCCACTTTAATGATTAGTTGGAATTAATATATTGTTTTCAGACATTCACAGATCATACCAGATTCTTTTGTAGATGCTCATTTTCATAAAAGACTTGTTAAATGGAATATTGAAATTTTATTGGGGATCGTTCTTGGCGTGTGGATTTTGGAATCAGTGGTTTTCAATGCATTTTCTCTAATGGTTGACGAAAAATTTGTGAGGATATAAAGCTAAAGAAATTCTGTTATTTGGTTTTTTTAATGCATAGTATAGGATCTCTTGAATTCAAAGTCTATCTTAATGACTATACTCAACTTATCATCCCTAAGAATGAAGCTTCTAAAAATTTAGAGGATTTTTCATTCGCATCATCATATTATGATGAGAATCTAGTCATGCATTTATGATGTTATTATAATTTTGAAGGTTTAATGTTTTACATATTTAAATGTTTTTGAAATATCTATTGTCTCATTGAATATACAGTCTGATATGGACCTTTGGATCCTAGTAGAATACATGCAGTTGATGTTGATGAAGTTGTGGATATTGATGAAAATCATATTATGCATTTTGAAATTATTAATATTTACTATACATGTTAGTCCCGAAAATACGTATCTTACGATATTACACATAGCTTGATTGGTGGCGGAATCATACAAACAAGCTATGAATCAAGAGGGAAGAAATAAGATGAAATAGAAAGTTCAACTTGAATACAAATGTGGAAATTTATCTAATACAAGTTGTTGAGAAACCACCAAAAGCTACTAACCCTAATACATCCTACTATTATAGTAGTGGTTAGTGCACCATTAGCTTAAACCCTAGGCCCAAAATGTCTTTCCCAAACTCATTTATTACAAGTATGCTCAAATTAACTAAGTGACTAATGCATAAACCTAACAGGGCCTAACAATCTCCCCCTAGGTTTACTGCATTAGTGTAGCCGTTCGCTTTAAGATCCACCAGCTCCGCTGCCTCTAAATAGTGGACTTGGATCCACATAGAGTTTGTTGGTGATCACATTGGCTACGACACTCGTCTAAGACTTAGCACAAACTTCATATTATCATTTGTGTGGATTTGATGCTGCCCCAAGATCTTAATATCCTCTTCATGAAAGCTGATTAGCTCCAACGTGTCTGCCAATCAAAATGCCTTTTCTTTAGTTACAATCACAACATCTGCCATCCTTGGATCGTAAGCCTAATAGCTGAAGTTCTTTAGCACTCCTTTGGAAATTTAGGAGCTGCAGGAATTGTGGTCCCAGTGACGGCGGTTCTAGACGGAAGCTTGGGCGTATGATAGTACCAATTCAGTAGAAAGGGTGTAGGAACAGAATCAGCAGAAGCATTCATTCATTTATACCGAAAGAGTATACATCTTGTCTGGCTGGCGGAATCCTGGAGAGAATCCGCCAACGTTTCCCCTTAGAGAACTTACAAAACTTACAAACAATGAACACACAACGCCTATATATAGACATGAGCAGCTCGTGCGAATGGTTGCTCGTACGAGTGACAAGATGTCACTCGTACGAACCACATAAGCTCACTCGTACGAGTGAGAAGTTTATCACTTGTACGAGGCACACTGTCACTCGTACGAGTGATATTTTCACTCGTACGAGCCATTTCTCGTTCGCACTTGGGTCGTGTGTTCATATTAAATCTATACAATATTCAATACACACTCTTTCTAGCCTATTCAACACTGACAGATATAAAGTGCATCAACAAATTTCCCTATGGACGTGAAGCTTGATCTTGATCTTAAATTCTGAGAGCCGTGTTTGAATATTCTGCAACTTCAATCAGGTATCTGTCGATGTCATAGAACGCGTCAGCAAATTCTCCCTTGATTGATGATCCGGGTTTGCATTATCTACTTTAAGCAACATTCCCCCTGAAATTAATCTTCAAGTCTTTTGTTTGCACGGTTCAAGACCTCCTCTGATTTCTTGATCTACAATTTTCTCGAATAATCACCAACTTGAAATTAAACAATGTAGCATCTATGTTTTGACGTTAACCACATCCGTGTTTGGTTTAGCGCACTCCTCCAATGCTCGATCCTCTGATCTTCAAAACCCAACCAGCAATTGATTGAAACTTTGAATTACTACAATGAAAAACTTCAAATCAATTAATATCTGAAAAATCTAAAATCCCGATTTCCATAATCACGATTGATCAGCAAATCGGTAATCTTCTCAATCAGCAAATCATCATCAGAATCATACTATCTGATAACACATCGAATCTGAGAAACATTTTTCGGCAATCAGAATCACATTGTTCCTTTTTAGTCACAATAACAGATGTATAGCTATCTCCGCTAGAATGGGGCAACTGAAACTACAAGACATCCTTGTTTCCTGGCAGTTAGTCCGAAAACAGTTCATTTGCCTTCTCGTATGTGCTTCCAATTCCACATTGGGGACCAGGCATTTAACCCTTGAGCATCAATCTATATCATGATCTGAACATTCTTTGATCACACATTCTCAATGTATAGCTATTTCATGAATAGACAAAAACGTTATCTCATTACAAATGAATCTTCGATCCTCTGTGTATCCCAGATAATCTGCAGTCGAAACCACCCAGATACTGTTGCATCGTCATGAATTTCAAACATGCTGGAATTTAAAATATACGTGAAAATTTTTATTCCCCCTCATTTTTGCAAATTCTGACGTCTTGTGTTCTTATGGGAATGAAGATTATGGCGCGACTGCAGCCTATGGTACTCAAATTTTGCGAAAATTTCCCAAATTGCAGTTTTTATCAAATGCTGATTTAACGTTAAGGCCCATTAATAATCACTACACCAGATGATCAATGTTTTGCGCATGTATCAGTGACTACCCAAAATCTTCATCCTTTTGTGATTGTATCATCAAATCTATATTCTGAAGCTCTAGACAGTGTCCCCGTAGCCCGAATTAGATGAAAAAAATTGTAATCACCAAAATTTTTTCTGGGAACTCGTCTCGTCGATACGATCAAAAAATGCCACAGAGGCTTCGTCCGATCAAATTTTTTATTTTTTTGGTCACCGGTTCATACGAGTGCTTTGCTTCGTCGAGTGACCAATTGTCACTCATACGAGCCATAGTGGCTTGTACGAACGAAACTAATTACATTTTCAATCCAAAATCTTCATTTCTTCGAATTTCAACATGATTTTTGCATATATCTGGTCGACAATTAGTTTTGTAACAATCCTATGGTTTCAGTATTACATTATGTCCGTGGATTTTTCGATTATTTAATGTTTTACGTCTAAAACCCCTCACACGTCCAAAATTCATGAGCTAGGTGATTCATCAACCGTTATATTGAATGAATCAGTACCGTAGCTCTAATACCAGTTGTGGTCCCGGTGACGACGGTTCTAGACGGAAGCTTGGGCGTATGATAGTATCGATTCGGTAGAAAGGGAGTAGGAACAGTATCAGCGGAAGCATTCATTCATTTATACCAAAAGAGTATCAGAATTCCTGAAGAGAATCTGCCAGCGTTTCCCCTTAGGGAACTTCTAAAACTGACAAACAATGAACACAAACACCTATATATAGACATGAGCAGCTCGTGCGAATGGTTGCTCGTACGAGTGACAAGATGTCACTTGTACGAACCACATAAGCTCACTCGTACGAGGCACATTGTCACTCGTACGAATGACATTTTCACTCGTACAAGCCAGTTCTCGTTCGCACTTGGGTCGTGTGTTCGTATCTAATCTATACAATATTCAATAGACACTCTTTCTAGCCTATTCACACAGTGACGGACATAAAGTGCATCAACAGGAATCACTTTCTCTTTGTTGGTAGGTGGCTAAATCACATTCTGAATTGTTCGATTAGTGTGAGTAGCACGGATACCAAGACTCTTCTTAGATAAGACTTAGTAGTCTTCATGGTCGGGAAATTATGTGTTACTTCATGCTCATGTTTAGAGTGAAACACCCATCCAGGACCACGTTGATTCGGATTGGAATCATGATAAGGTGCTCATAACAGACTTTTTAGAATTATCTTGGTCTGTTTTTCGAACTATGATTGTTTGGCATAATATTCCCTGTGTCCACTTTCTCTGGTCACCAACCATAATTTCCTATCGTGATCATATCTCCAGCATTTAACTTCAGATTTGTTACCGACCTTGTCATAAAGGCTTGATCCTATTTCCATCACATATCGATCGGACACTTTTGTTGGATCCTTCAGTTGAAATTTTTATCAAGAGGATTTAAGTCTTGGTTGTTCATGACAAGCATCTGCTTGTTGCTTGATTTCTTCTTCTGGGGTAGCTTTCTTTTCTTTGATTGTTCAGCAGCTAGATAGGTACTCAGGCCAGCTTCAGTTCTGCATCAGCTGTAGCCTTTTCTTGAGAAGTCTGTTCGTGATGTGCAACGTTTTGAGGATCATCGTCTTTATCCGCAAATTCACTTCCAAACTTCTGTTGCAGTGTTGCTTTCATGTCATAAATCTCCGCCATTAATAGGCTCAGAACACCTTGAAGCTGTTCTATTGCTTGATCTCTAATAGTCACTTGAGATTGCAAAAATGATATTTGAGCGTTCTTTAACTCATTATCTTGTTCCAACAGCACCACTCTTCGTTGTAGTTTACCAACATCCACTACTTCATCATGATCGATGTTAGATTGTTCAATGAACTTTTTCTTTTCCGCAGCCATTATCGTTGCAGCTTCATCATGTTCAGTAAACCTATCACTTGAATTGCTGGCTTCATATAGAGCGCCGCTAGAATTCCTGGCTGAGATCTAGTGGTTGCTTCGAAGATAGAAGTTTCTTACATGTCTGTAATCGGGGCATCTTGAATAGATGGCTCATGAACGGTACTCGAGCCTGTGGGCTTGGGGTCAACAGGGGTTTCTGGTTTAGTTCTCTATTTCTTCCTCGATTCTTCTCTCTCAGTGTATCATCATATGTCTGCATTTCTTCAGTAGGAACGATTTTGAAAGCAGGATCCCATAATCGCCATGTAACGAGGCAAGAGGTGTTTCAAGATTCTCTGCCGATATTAGGTTCAGATCTCTGACGGTTTCCTCAACTTTCTCGGATTCAACATGTACCAACTCATCTTCATCTTCTTCTTCGTTAGTTACTAAATCTTCAACATCAGGCACTGGCTTCTTCTTAGCACCAATGATTTGTATATCATGTTCGTCAACAATTATGACGTTCACTGGTTTAGGTGCATATAACACTGGTCCGAACTTTCCATGCTTCTCTAGAGCATACTTTCCGGTGAATTTGATCTTTGTTCTATCACGTTGTTTGCTCGCCGCTTCAAAGCAACTTGGACCCATGGGCTTCAAATTTAGATGGTTTTGCTTTTTACTAGGCCCAGATACTTCTCGTCGAGAATCATTTGCACACACCTTGGATACAATAGCAAAACTTTCTTCTTAGGGTTTTGCAGCATGTTCATCATGTTATCAAAAATGAAAGCGGAGAAGTTGTAGTCCCAGTTGTTCACATAGCAACCAATGCAGACGTTTGGGTTTGATTGAGCTGATCCAAACAACCTTTGTTCTCTGAGATGCATTGCAAAAAGATGTGTGCTAAGAATCTCCAATGTGGCGGGAACATTTTCTTTACCATTGTTGGATACGATCTTTTCTAACTTATACGTCGTAATGCTTGAATGACTCTGTTGTTGGCGTATGACGTCGGATGGTGAACCTGATCGTCATTCATTAATATCTCTTGTAAGTCCACTTCTGAAATAATAATATCTTTCTTTTGTATCTCTGACTCATTCGTTCCTTTGCCACCAGATCCACCTCTCATTACTTTAGCGTTTATCCAAAATTCTTGGATCATATCTTCACAAATCACTAGATTTATCTTCAAGGCATGAGTGATACGAAAGGAATTCAAGCCGACAATCATCGAATGGAGCATTTCGTAATAATCTGCCAGAGCGTCCGACAAATCACAGGCTTGATTATGAAAAGGTTCTACTTCGAGCTTGCGCTTTTCTATCACCTTTTGGGCCATTTTTTGCACTTTTGAACAAAAACGTTAAGTTTTATGATAAAAATCAACTTACTTGACCCTTTTGACTACTTAATCCTAAAATAAACGGGTTAAAGAGTCAATAGGTTACAAAGTTCAAATAAGGGTCAAAGGGTCAATCATACAGGTCAACAGTTTAAAGGAACAAACAATTTTGAGCAGGTCAAACAATGAAAAGGTTCAAAATAGTGAACTGGTCCAAAAGATTCGGAATGGACCGGATAAACAATGTTTCGGATGGACAAGGGTTCAAGAGGTAATTCAAATGAACCCTTATCAGTTATCCGAGATAACTTACGTTTCGGATGTCAGATTTCGGATGATTATCCGAAATACAGGTATATGATTCAAGATCCATCTGAAATGCATGCAGGTCATCCGAGATACATCCAAAATGCTATGAAGGTCATTCGAGATCCATCTGAAATGCAAGGGAAACATCTAACCTATGAGTTCGAAATAGATTCGTCCGAGAGAGATCCGAAATGAGTCTGGGTTTTGAAATGAATCGAAATGATTCGAAATGATTCGAAAAAGGCCATTTATAGACTCGAAATGGGCCTATCCGAAATGTTGGGCAGGCCCATTTCAGAATGGTGGTCAGCCTGGCCAATTTCGGAACAGTAAACCATCAAGACCATGGGCCTGTCCGAAATGGTGCGCCAAATTCGAATCTGTTCGAGATGAGTGGCCCATCCGAAATAGGTGGGCCCATCTAAAATATTAATTTTATTTAAAATGTTGTGGGCCCACTTGTTTCCTAGTTTTGAACACTAACACCTTTTATCAAAATCCGCGATCCGACCAACCGAGCAACCTTTTCACATCTAAATATATATAATAGAGCAATAATAATAATAATAATAATAATAATAATAATAATAATAATAATAATAATAATAATAATAAATAACAATAATAATAATAATAATAATAATAATAATAATAATAACAGGGGAGAATTTCCATGGAATCAAACTGTTTTTGAACCGATTAAGGAACACTTTTCAGCACGAGCTTCGTCAGACTGGTCCATATGATTGTCGATATATTTGTCCACTTATACTTATCACGTCAGCCTTCAATTTTCAACCTCGTGACTTAACCAGATAAAATTTGCTATAGCATTCGTGTGTCCCATATCAAGACATACCCCCGTGATTAAGGTAAGCACAACAGTTCATCATAACACGCGAGTATACTAAGGTCATCCTTTTGTTTTACAACGTCAGACTTGTTGGTGAACAGGTCAGTACATTGTACCGCAAAGTGACCAAACAACATTTGACCAGGGTTAGGCTTTATACCTTATACATATTTTTGACTTTTGAAGTGTATGAAATTTTCTTGTGATGAGATTTTCTTGTGTAACACCCTGTAAAATCGTGTCGAATAATATAGCGACACGTATTGTATTTTTATTTTAAGTCTATTAAAGACTAACAGGGACTAAAAGCGTCAACATGCTCAAACTAAGTTTCTATGTGATCTTCTGATGTCAACATGCATAAAACATAGCCTTTGAGTGACGATTAGTGTCAACATGCTTAAAACATAGCCTCTGAGTGACCATTAGTGTCAACATACTAAAACTTGGCCTCTGAGTGACCGTTGTGTCAACATGCCCAGCCTCTGAGTGACGTCGGAGTCAACATGCCTATAATGAGCCTGTGAGTGATCCTTTACGAAGTCCTAACTCTCATGTGTCCCATTTGTTGGACGAGAGGTTTCAATTCTATAAATATGTGAAAATTGGACATTGGTGTCACACCCTGACCCGCAGCAGAAATGGTTGTCGGGGCATGATTGGGTTTTCATCAAAGCTCATGACATTTACTATAATAAAGTTTCATATTTATTACTTCCAATTAAAAGGATAAATTACAACAAACACGTATACATAAAAGCACAATATGTTTTAAACACAACATTCATGACTTCTTTATTTTTCTTCTAAGGCAATTCCCTATGTGTTCCTTGCTTCAACTTGTCCACCTGTATCATGTGTAAAAACTAGGGTTTTGGGTCAACTAAAGTTGGCGATTGAATCTTATTTAAACATTTGAACGAATTAGTTATATGGGTTATTTAAATAAAAATGTGCATAACCAGATATGAGTAAACGCATATGTAAATCTAACCACAAACCACATATTATCAATCAGTGTACACACAAGCATGACAAATGATGAACAATGAGATCAAGGCTCAATCAAACGGAGCCGATCTAATGAGGCACCTGATGCTCAACTCGTCTCCAACGAGGAACTGACGGGCCTAATGTGAATGATTGCACGCAACTGACAAAAATGTAAACACACAATACAACAAATAACATTTACATCACACGTTAGATCATATAATGGTAATAGCACAAGTGTTTGAATAAACGAAACATATGAAACGACACATGATACACCCATGAATAAAAAGGGGAATTTGAAAGGATTCACTCACAGCGGGTGCGTTTCATTGGATTGACGACGAACGCGCACGATTTTGGATTTAACCACAAAAGAAGCTAACCTAAATATTAACGTAACAATTCGATAAATAAATAAATTCTTACTTAGAATTAATATTTTTAATTAATGCTTTTTATTAGATTTTTAGGTTCTTTTTGTGGTATTTAATAAAATTTTTAAAGTTAAAAGTCTTATTTTTAAGCATTTTAAAATGATTTTTAAAATAATAATAAAAATAAAATATTAAAAATATATTGACCTTGTCAGGTCTGACCGGGTCAACCGGTTGGATCGCATGTGAAATTGGCAGCGTGTGAGATTCAAACTCGTGACCTCCCGTATATGTGCACGCAGCTCTACCAACTGAGCTACGTGTCTAACCCAAAATAATCTCAATTTTAATTATATATATATATACTAGTTAGGTTAATAAATAATTTATTTAATTAAAAATATTTTTATTTTATTCAAAATACATCCGGCCGCTGCCCCAAACCCGGTTTGAACTTGTGACCTTCGACTTATATTGCACCCAGCCCCACCAACTGGGCTGGGTGTCTAACCCGGTATAAGTTGAGTTTATACTATATTTATATACTTATTGAAGATTGATCTGAGAAAGGATTAAAAAAGGTTAGTTTTTATTTCAGAAATCGGTGGCAAGAAAGACTCGAACCTGGGACATGTTGGATAAAAGTGCACACAGTCCACCACTGGACTGTGTGTCTAACCCGTTTAAAATAGCGGATGTAATTATATTTATATATTTATTTAAATTTCATCTTCTTCACAAAAAAAAACCCAGAAAATTAAACCCGATTTCAAATATGATAACCCTTATTGGATTGATTGTTTTACTACTACTGATAATAAAGATAATAAAAAGAAAAAAAAGGATTCAAGTGTGTTTATACCAAAACAGTGTGATCTCCGATTTTCTCCGGTGAAGTTCCGGCATATTCTGGACTTCCAACGTGTGTGTTGAGAATCAGAGAGACTTTAGTGTGATAGAGGAATATTGAGAATATGAGCGAGTTCTATGATATTCCAATGATCACTATTTATAGTCAATTGCTAGCTTGAGTTTTGGTTTCTGTATCTAAAGGTTTCGGTCAAAGAAATTGATTACTTTTATGATTTATAAGTGAAATTTAGTCAATGAGCCTGATTGGAGATCGGTTTTTTTTCTTTGGTTTAATTTGAAGAAAACGGTAATTAAAAGTGGTTTTGGAAGTTACGAATGTTGAGGTTAGGCGGTTAATTTTGAACAGATTCAGTAGTTTATTTTTGTATAAATTTTTTTTTTTCAGATTATCTCACATGTGTGTGTGTAGCTCAGTGGTGTTTTGTGTGTGAGAGTTACCTGGGGACCCGGGTTCGAATCTCGGTTACCCCTTTTGTTTATTTTATTTTATTTTTCTTATTATTTTAAAGTTTAATTACTTTATTTATATTTTTTGTAGGTTATTATTTTAAATATGTAATTTATTTATTAAATATAAATATCAAAATTTAAGTAACACTAATAAATGCGTAACGAGCTTTTAATAAATACTTGATTTCTAAACGGAGCGGGTTTTAGAACCCGTTTTACATGAATGTTATAATTGGAGGGGTTAAAAGTGTCAACATGTTAATTTATACCTCTGAGTGACCTTTTAACGAGCCGAGAGCTCGACAATGTCCGGGTATGATCCCGGGTACGCCAAATAATGGCTACGGAGGGCTAAATATGCTAAAAAGGAGTTTTAGGAGGCTCTAGAAGGGTTTAATAAGTTGAGGGGCTAAAAGTGACAAACTTCAAATCTGCCTATTGAGCACTCGCGGGGCGCGAGAGGCCTGTATCTGCAGAAAATTTGCTTGGCCTCCACACAAATTGCCAAAAACCATTGAAATCGAAAATATGGATTTCCAAATAGCTATGCCTCGTTTTAGGACACTTGTAAGCTTCCTCTTACACCCCTTACACCTGGCATCACATCCTTCAAGCTCTACAACTATAAATAGGTGCCAAGGTTCACCATTTGAACTTGCACCTTTCTCATTCACAACTCTATCTCCCTCCTTTGAAAGTTCCTAACTGAAAGGAGAATCCAAATTAGTGCTATTGCATTCTAGGAACCTCTTGTAAGTGTTCCTTCCTCTTGCATTTTCGTTTATAGGCTTTTATAGCCAAAAGTCAAGCGTTTTACGGAAAACGCCTTGAATTTCGGTTAAGACAATTATGGTCCAGCCATTGTTCGTAATGAACATGGCTAAGTGATCGTAATAAGGTAGGTGTTAGTCCCTATAAAGGGCACCTCCTAAAGATCACGTTTGCTAGACCAATTGGCGGGTCAAAGTTATTATATTAAAAAGTCAAACTGGCCATTTTTCGGAAATATTATAATTCGATCTTATAAATGTTATGAAACTGTTTTGACACTTAAACAAGTTGGTAATAATTATTGGAACATGTAAGAACATGTTCGGCTCGTTAATTTCGGTTCTAGGGTCGGTTTGCAACCAGTCGCAAAGTTTGACTTATGCTTTGACTTTTGATTCTGACCCGATTTAGATTAGTTAGATGCTGATCTAAGATTGCATAATGATCGTAATATAATGTAGCATAACCCTCTGAGGTTATAATTAGATCATAATCAGAATCTATGTTTATGCATAAATTCCGTAATTATGCCATTTTGACTAAAATGCCATTTTTGTATAAAAAGAGGTTTTCAAGATAATGAACTTGAAAATGAATTTCCTACTGATCTAATATTATAAGTAGGATTATTTGGGATGTTAAATCAAATTATAAACTCATGATAAAGCCCTTATGGCTTATAAAATGGTTTTAATCATATCCTCTCAAGGTAAATCTTTTACCTACTGATATGTTATATTAATAACATATCTAAGACATTTTAATCTGACCTTAACATCAGTTTTCGTTAAACATCGCATACATCATCATTTTATGACATAAGCGTTGTTTTGGCGCATAGTATGGTTTTAAACCATATTTATCAACCAAAACTTGTTACTTACTAATTTCAAAACTTATTCTAAACATTTTTACAGTAGGTATATGATATGAACTTAGAATCCCAAATAATTTATAAACTATTTGTAAAATGACCAAAAGAATTGGGGCTCACCAGGGTGAGGAACTTGGCTGAATAAAGCCTTTCTCTAAGAGTTCATCTAATTGCGTCCTCAATTCCTTCATTTCTGTTGGAGCTAGGCGATATGGGGCCCTCGCTACGGGTGCTGATCCAGTATGATATTAATTCTAAACTCCACCAGCCTATTTGGATGTAGGCCTGGTAATTCCTCGGGGAAAACATCAGAACACTCTGAGATAACTGGTAGGTCTTCAATATTTGGCTTAGGCTCATTAATAGAAACTTGTGCCATGTAAATGACACAACCTTTCCTCAAACACTTGGATACCTTAAATAACGACACATTTTCTGACAATCCATAGTATGAGTCTCCAGGGATGGTGATCATTTCACCAGATGGGGTTTTAATTTCGTTGAGTTTCTTATCGCAGGCAATGCGGGCTTGGTTATGAGATAACCAATCCATGCCTAAAACTACATCGAACCCTGCCAATTTCATTGGCAAAAGAGAGATAGGAAAGGAATGATATTTAATGGATATGAAACCTCCATCAGAATGGAAGAGGCTGTTTCAAAATGCCCATCAGCAAGCTCTGTCTCATAAGTTTTGTCTAGAGTTCTTATAGGTAATTTAATAGTTTACTAAACTTATGGTCTACAAAAGACTTATCTGCACCCGAATCAAAAAGAACTCTAGCAAATATTTCATTGATGAGGAAAGTACCTGTTATGACGTTGTTGTCATTAACGGCCTCCCTAGCGTTTATCTGGAAAGCACGAGCATTCCCTTTCTTAGCCTCTCTAGGCTTTGCATCAGTATTTTTGGGGTTCTTAGCATAATTGGGCTTAATATGCCCTTTCTCATTACAGCCATAACAGATGACATCTTTATGATTTTTACATTCGTGGGTCTTATGCCCTTTTCTTTTCCAAATACCACAGGGTTTAATCTGAGGGTCGGCATTGCATTGCCCCAAATGCATGCGGTTATAGGTCTTGCGTAGAGGTTTATCGTCAGACCTACGTTGGTTCTTCTTGAACCCAAAATATCCTTTCTTCTGAAACCTTTGGGAGTTAACATCCTCCCGTTTTCTTTTCCCGTCAATCTCGGTTTTGACTGACTTTTGCCTTACCAAATCCAAGGTGAGGGAGAGAGACAGGTCGACAGCAGACCTATAGGTAGTAGGCTGAGCAACCTTTACCATGCCTTTTATCTCGGGCGATAACTCATTAATAAAATGCGGAGTTAAAATCGGAAACTAACCTAGACTGGGAGTTAAAATCGGGAACATACTTTCGACAATCTAGGTTCTTCATTGTGAGAGTCAGGAAATCTGACTCTATATTTTCCACCTCATGGGGTGGGCAGTAAGTTTCCTTAACAAGGTCCACAAACTTGGACCATCCAAAATTGTACAGGCATACTTTACCTATGGATTGGATCATAGCCTTCCACAAATTAAGGCATCACCTTTGAAGGATTGTGATACATACTTTACCACATCCTTTTCTACACAGCCACTGATATCCACAATTGTCTCCATCCTTTTCTGCACAGACGCTCAAATGCAACTACCCACACTAGTTGGGGATAACTCCTTCGTGAGTTCATAAGTGGTGTGT
Source organism: Scalesia atractyloides (assembly GCA_947069175.1). Classification (NCBI taxonomy): domain Eukaryota; kingdom Viridiplantae; phylum Streptophyta; class Magnoliopsida; order Asterales; family Asteraceae; genus Scalesia; species Scalesia atractyloides. The sequence goes on from CAMTDV010000023.1 coordinate 71,781,947, forward strand.
ACGTTAATCATGTCTCGGTTTTTGTACTGGGCCCTGTATGTATGGACAAACATGTGAATCTGTTAACAAGGTTGCAAAGTCAACTTTCCCAAGTTATAAAAGATTTTATGCCTTTGTGCACTTAAAATCATTTCCAAATATTTTCAAATGAGTTAGTTGGGTGTATTTAACAGCGAAAGCTGACGTATATTCAAAAGACTTAGTTTGCAGGTACAATACGAAAACAGGCTGGAAGTGCTCGGTAGTGATAAGAGGATCTTGCAAATCCTAGATCTGCCCAAAGTCTGTTTTACATTCTTTCTTTGTACAATTCATGATCCGTCTGTGGATCTTCTATTATGAGCCGGTATATTATTTTTTATTTTGAACATTTGGTTTGTTATAGTAATTTAAATCTAAGACTTCCGATGTGTTGTGTTTAATTGACTATGATGATATCAACTTTACGTCACAATATTCCCCACCCGGGCCCACTAGTGTTTAATTCTCTCAAACGTTGGCTCTGATACCAACCTGTCACACCCCGTATTTTCAACCAAACACCGGTGGGCCCGGGTGGGGAATATTGTGACGTAAAGTTTATATCATCATAGTCAATTAAACACAGCATAGCAGAAGTCTTGGATTTAAATTATTATTACAAACCAAATGTTCAAAATACAAAATAATGTACAAGCTCATAATAGAAGATCCACAGGCGGATCATAAATTGTACAAAGAAAGAATGTAAAACAGACTTTGGGCAGATCTAGTATTTGCAAGATTCTCTTATCACTATCGAGCACTTTCTCCCATACAAGGCATCATAAGGAGCAGCCTTGATGCTCGTATGATAACTATTATTGTAGGAGAATTCTATTAGGGGTAAGTGGTCATCCCAACTTCTACCTAAATCAATTACGCATGCCCTAAGCATTTCTTCCAACGTCTGAATAGTACGCTCACTTTGACCATCAATCTGAGGATGGTAAGCCATACTAAAATTTAATCTCGTCCATAAGGATTGTTGGAAACTTTTCCAAAAATGAGAGGTATATCTAGTATCTCTATCAGATAGAATAGATACCGGCACACCGTGTAGGGACACAATCTTGTCCACATACAACTTAGCCAATTTGTCTGAATTATACGTTTCGTTTATTGGCAAGAAATGTGCTGACTTAGTCAGCCTATCCAGAATGACCCAAATAGTGTCATTTCCATTTTTAGTTATAGGTAACTTGGTAATCAAGTCCATAGTTACTATTTCCCATTTCCATGTGGGAATTTCCAATTGTTGTAGAAGTCCTGACGGCTTCTTGTGTTTAGCTTTAACTTGTGAACACGTCAGACACTTAGCTACATAGGTGGCTCTGGATTTCTTTAAAACCTATCCACCAATAATTCTTCTTCAAATCCTGATACATTTTGTCACCTCCCGGGTGAACTGAGTATCTTGTATTATGTGCTTCCTGGAGGATTAGATCTCTAAGTCCTCCAAAGATTGGAACCCAGATTCTCTCATTAAATCTAAGGATTCCATCCTTTCAAGGCTCTAACTGATCCACAGTTGCGCCTAATCCCTCATTAGGAATATTAGCCTCTTATAGAGCTTGCTTTTACGCATCTAATAGCTTTTCACTTAAGCTATTTCTGAGCTCAATGCTATTGGCGTTAATCCTTATAGGTTTAACCCGTTCCTTGCAACTTAAGGCATCAGCAACTACATTTGTTTTGCCAGGATGGTAGCGAATTTCGCAATCATAATCATTAAGTGTTTCCATCCAACGGCTCTTATGGTCAGTGTATATTACACTTTGTGCCATACAAGTAATGTCTCCAAAGCTTAGGTACAAATACAACGACACCCAATTCTAGGTCATGGGTGGTGTAATTTCTTTGGTGCACCTTTAATTGTCGTGATGCATAGGCAATTACTTTGCTTTTTTGCATTAGCACACAGCCCATGCCAGTGTGTGATGCATCACAGTAAACAATAAAGTCTTCAACACCCTTAGGTAGGGATAACACAGGAGCATTGCTCAACTTTTGTTTCAGAATCTCAAAAGATTCTTGTTGTTTCGGACCCCAATTAAACTTAACATTCTTAGGGGTCAGGGTAGTTAAAGGAGTGGCTATCCTTGAAAAGTTCTCAATGAACCTTCTACAGTAACCAGCCAATCCTAAGAAACTACGTATTTCTGACAGGGTTTTGGGTACTTCCCAATTCATTATGGCCTCAATTTTGGCGGGATCCACTTGGATAGCACACTCACTTACAATGTGTCCAAGGAATTGGACTTCTCTAAGCCAAAACTCACACTTAGAGAACTTAGCTTAAAGCTTCTCTTGCCTTAGTAGTTCTAAAATGCACCGAAGATGTTTCTCGTGATGAATTTGATTACGAGAGTAGATAAGTATGTTGTCTATGAAGACAATGACAAACTTATCCAAATGCGGCTTGCAGACTCTATTCATGAGATCCATGAATGCTGTTGGTGCGTTTGTGAGCCCGAAAGGCATCACTAAAAATTCAAAGTGACCATAACGGGTCCTGAAAGCTGTCTTAGGAACATCCTCATTCCTAACCTTCAGCTGATGATATCCAGATCTCAGATCAATCTTGGAGAAATAACTAGCCCCTTGAAGTTGGTCGAATAAATCATCGATCCTGGGCAGAGGATATTGATTCTTGATTGTTAACTTGTTTAGCTCACGGTAATCAATGCACATCCGCATTTAACCGTCCCTTTTTTCTTAACGAAAAGAATTGGGGCTCCCCAGGGTGAGGAACTTGGCTGAATAAAGCCTTTTTCTAAGAGTTCATCTAATTGCGTCTCCTTCATTTCTTTGGAGCTAGGCGATATGGGGCCCTAGCTACGGGTGCTGATCCAGTATGATATCAATTCTAAACTCCACCTGCCTATTTGGATGTAGGCCTGGTAATTCCTCAGGGAAAACATCGGAACACTGCGAGATAACTGGTAGGTCTTCAATATTTAGCTTAGGCTCATTAATAGTAACTTGTGCCACATAAATGACACAACCTTTCCTCAAGCACTTGGATGCCTTAAATAATGAGACATGTCTGGCAATCTGTAGTGTGAGTCTCCAGGTGAGATATCCCGGGTTTTTCGGATAACTTACACGTGACACTTGTCGAATAATATGTGTGCTAAGTATTAAACGTGCATGGAATGAATACGTGATGAGTGTTTGTGTGATTGTTTTAGTGATTGAATAATTAGAGTTGATATGTGTATGAACTGAACCGAACCGCGACACGTTCCAACCTTGGTTCATGGTGACTCTAGGAGTTCACAAAGTTTAAACCTTGAACCTAAGCCTTCGGCTAGAAGAGAACAACGATCAAACCTAGACTTACAACTCTAACTATTCGGCCAAGATCAAAACCCAAATCAAATTAACTCACCCTAGCCTCTCGGCACTCTAACTATTCGGCCACAATACACAAACCCAACCGTAACCTTAATCTTTGGCCGCAAGATAAAACCCAAACCAACCCAACCCAAGTCCCTCGGCCACACGTACTAACCAAAACCGAAACCCTCACCTCTTGGCGCTATATATATACACATACCCATGCATGTGTCAAACACAAACACAAACCCTAACAAGAAAAGATGCCGTCGGCTGTCTTACCCTCTCCACCCTCTCGGTCGCAGCAACAGCAGCCATCGTCATCCTTGTCTCCTGACCGCAAACAGCCCTTGCACTCCTTATCGATCACGAACAGCCTTTCTTTTCAGTCCCTTCAGTCGCGGTTTGCTGGAACAGCCGGGTTACTCTTGTCCGCAATCTCGGCTTGTTTACCTAGTGATCAAAGGTGAGAATTCAACATATGTTACAAGATAGTGTCCGGTTATATGTGTGTTGATTTTGGTTGCTTGTTCCGGAGTGATTGATTTAATGAAACAATGGTGTAGTTTTCGGAATATACATGTTTTAATCGGCTTATGTATCATAGTTACAAGTAGGGTTGTTTTCGGAAGATATAAGCTTGCCAAGCATGATTGAACGAATGTTAGACTAGCTGATTTGTTAATGATGTTTGCGTTAGATGATTGTATGATTTCGGAGTGTTTAAACCGAATTGAATGTTATAGTGAAAGCTGATTGTATAGGCTGTGAATTGTGTATAAAAACTAAAGTTATTGAGAAGGGTTTGCATGGATAGGTTATTAGTATTAATCTAGGACTAGAAATCAGAGCTAGATCGCTTAGGGTAATCGCAGGAATGGGATTACACGAGTTCATAATAATAACATGCTGAAACAGGATGCTGAGTGAAAGTTTCAGCCGACTTCATCAGGCTGTAACTTGGTCGTTAGTTGTCGAAAAACGGATTTTCTGATGTCTAGAACGTAGAGATTTGAATAAGGAATCTAATGGCGCTGGATTCATAATTTTCTGAAATCGTTTGATATTTTTAAAGGGCTAAACAAGTTCAGTAGCTAAAGCTGTTAAAATTCTGGAATTTTGCTAGTTGTTTATCAAGCTAGATTTTAAAATCAGTAGGGAGTTGAGTCATGATTTTCGTACAGCAACTAGGTATAGAAATTTCCGGGCAACTCCAATTGGAATTTTGTTAATCGGACGATCAGTGCTTTTTAAATAAATTCTTCCGTGGACTGCAGTCAGAAAGCGGTAAATCTGACTGCAGCTTAATGAATTAATATTTATGGTTACTGGGTAAAGATTTAGGACTTGGAAAAATTATATAAATTTCTATGGTATAGATGTCACCTACTGTAAAATATTGGAATTTTTAGAATGCTGGAACTATTTTATAAAAATCCTACAAAACAGCTGAATAATTGAGTGTTAAGCAGAAAGTTGTTAACTTGTGATTTTATGCATTAAAGTGTTGCATGGATTTGGAATGTGTTCATGATAAGTTGTTTGATTACTATGATTATATGAGAATACTTGCATGCATGTTTGAGTGTTAGATATGTTGGTTGTGTGTATCACCTTGTGAGTCAATTGCGTGTGGAATTTGTATTGGTGTGATTACACACTGACGTGGAATTAATTGGTTTGATTAGGACGCAACTAGCGGTCCCATCTCTTATAACATCTTTGCCACACTAACCGAGCAAATAAAGGTGAGTTCACGGCCCCTAACTTTATCCGGTTTTTAAACAACAGGGGGAGAAACATGTATACACTCTCAAACTCAAACTCTTTACGTTATACGAATTTAACGTCACACAACTATACGGTAACTAAGTTAATGTTAATGTAATGTTATGGTCACTATGCAGCTTTATCACTTAAGTCCTCGACAATCTCCTCAGATCGTTAGTATTTGGGTTAAATAGCGGGGGAATTATAAGTAGTACTACTGGGTCTGACGAGCCCCATCCGAGCTAGTCGCGCTAGCCGACTGGGTATGGTCAACGGGTGTATGATTGGCCTAACATCGCCATGGTCATGTGATAGGCTTGGCAAAACGGAGGCACAACTGTCAGCTTCGATCGCGAACACTTAGTGACATGACTTTAGGCTAGCTACCTATATACATTAATATTGATCTTAATTACGGAACAACTTAATATTCCGGGTTTGGAATATTGGAAACATCAACCTATTATCCCGGGTTGGGGATAATGGAAACAACAACTTAATATTCCGGTTTGGGAATATTGGAAACAACTTATTATTCCGGGTTTGGAATAATGGAACTGATATGTTATCCCGGGTTGGGGATAACGGAGTAACAAACTAAAACCGAACAACGAATTTATGAAAACCTGTGAACTCACTCATCTTTAATGTTGACACTTGTTTCTTTACATGTTTCTCAGGACGCTAGGAGCTCTAGGTGCATGCACACGCATTGAACAAGACATCATTATAGAGTCTTATTTATTAATATTGTTTTGGGATTTTTCAAGTTGTTTTGGCGTTTGTGTTGGCGCCCGCATCATTACATATTTATGCTTCCGCTCAAACTTTAAAAACTGATACTCATGCTAAATATTGGTAATATAAAATCGACAACAAATGATTTTGGAAAACGTATAATCAAATCATGTAGAGTCGTTCAACGTACTAGTGTTTCAGATTCTGGTTTGTTCACACGCCTCGCGGTAAAACTCCGCAAGTGGAAATTGAGGTGTGACAGATTGGTATCAGAGCCACTAGCTATAGAGAACCAGGTTTGCATTAGAAGTAGACCTAAACTATAGCTGATATCACGACACTAGACTTAGTTTGGCACCGAATTATTATATCTTGTTATGCAATATGCTACAAACGTGTTTGGTAGGTTATACCTTCATAATAAGAAATGAAAACAACTCGTAACTAACTACACGACCTAACAGGCAATGTCATCATCCTCATCGTCATCTTTGTCCGACAGACTTACGCCACCAAGAGCACCAGGAAAGGCACCAATGGTGGAACCCATACCACCTTATGGCGTGGAGACACGCTCAGTAGCGAGGAAAAGGCTCGCTCTGGGGGAGGAGTCGTCGTTGCGCCCAACTATTGCTGTACCGGTTGAACCGGTTAATCCTGTAGAAATAGGACTTGACATGCTTAGAATCCTGGTACATACACAACAAAAACAGTTAGAAAGAATGCAGGAAACCATCTTAGCACAAGGATGGATGATCCGACACCTTACGGGAAAGACCGACTCGCTCGAGGAAGAGCATCGTACGAGTAAGATAGCTCGTAACACCATAGCCAGAGATCTGCGTGCGGAGCAGATAAGAGCTGACTGGCTTGAGGACAGAGTCCTGGAAAACAGTTGGAACATTCAGGAACTGCAAAATCAGGCACTTGAACCAGCACCTGCCCCTCCAGTGCCGGTAGAGGAGGATCCAGAAGAGGATCCAGAGGAGGATCGAAGATCCAGAGGATCTGAAGAGGATCCGGAGGAGGAACCCAGCTGAGGAAGCTGGAAATGCCGCACAGGATGACGGCAACGACAGTGACTTGGGGAATGGAGACGTAGACGACTGACACGTCTCGTTTATATTATTTGTTTTCCTTCAGTTTATTATTTTCCACTTGTGTTTAAACTTGAGACTTTATAGTAAATTCGTATGTTTGATTTGCACTTTTGTAAGACGTTGAGATTTCAGTTAATCAAGTATTTCTTTTGACTATTTAACATATTGAGTTGACATAACTTAATAATTATTAAAGTACGAAGTAGGGTAGCTATATTGGATATATAGACTTATCAAGGTGTGTTTGTGTTGTGTTTCGAAGATCTAAATGGCGACTGGAAGACGTGGAAACCTTAACTTGACGCCCGAAGAGCTAGCTGCCATGATCCAGGAGCATGTGAACGCAGCATTAGCGGGTGTGCAGAACCAGCCGGCAGGTAACCATTATTAAGTTTTCGCGTGAAAATCTAATGGTGAGGCTAGTACAATTCCTTGCTGACTTCCTGTTCTCTGTCAGCAGGAGGGGGCTTTAATCCCTATAAGATGTTCCTTGACGCAAAGCCAAGCAAGTTCTCGGGGGCGGAAGGACCCATTGGATTGGTCCGCTGGATCGAAAAGTCGGAATCTGTTATTGAAATGTGCAACTGCTTAGAGGCCAACAAGGTCAAATACGCCGCCTCAACACTGGAAGAGGGGGCACTGACATGGTGGAATGCCCAAGTCCAAACACGTGGACTGTTGGCTGCAAATGCAATGGCATGGACTGAGTTCAAGGCCCTGATTAAAGAGGAGTACTGTCCACGAGACAGAGTGCAACAGTTAGAGCAAGCTCTATGGAACCACAAGATGGTGGGATCGGAAATTGAGGCTTACACTGCAAAACACCATGACTTGGTATTTCTGTGTCCTGATTTGGCAAACACGATGGAGAAAAGACTCGAGTTCTATCTCGGGGGTCTGGTTCCGGAAATTCAGGGTATGGTGATGTCTAGTAACCCTGTAACAGAACATCAAGCTATCCGATTGGCTCACAAACTCACCGATAAAGCGGTGGAACAGAAGAAACTGCCAGCACGGGGTACCACTGAAGTTGCCTCAGATAACAAAAGAAAGTTTGAAGACTCCACCATTCGACAGTCTTCGTCACCTCATCCACAGCAAGGGAACCAGAAACGGTTCAATCACTACCACAGCCACCGGGGTCATCAAAATCGTTCCAACAACAACAGCAACTACAACAACAACTACAACAACAACAACAACCAGAATGCAGGCGGCTATGTAGGTCGAAAGCCGCAGTGCAACCGCTGCAATCTTCACCATAACGGCCCTTGTGCCGGAAATCGCTGCCAAAGATGTGGCAAGATGGGACATGCGGCAAGGGATTGTCGTGGGGAAATTATGTCCCGACAAAATCAGAATCAGCCCCAAGGTCAGCAGCAGGGTATAAACCGGGGATGCTATCAGTGTGGTAGCACCGCTCATTTCAGAAAAGACTGCCCACAGTTGCGCAATAATAATGGTGGAAACAACCACAACAACCACAACACTAACAACAACAACAATAATGGGAACGGTGGCACAGGAGGTGCCAAAGGTCGTGCATTTACATTGGGCCGCGGAGAGGCCAGAAACGACACGAACATGGTCACCGGTAAGTTTCCCCTTAATGAACATTTTGCTTCTGTGCTTTTTGATACGGGTGCGGATAGGAGCTTTATATCTGAGTCTTTTAGGAAGAACCTAAATCTCACGCTTAAACCATTAGAGACCCCTTATGTGATAGAATTAGCCAATGGTAAATCGGTAGATGTGACCCAAATCGTATCCGGCTGTCAACTCAAACTCGCGGGCCACACTTTTACCATTGATCTGATGACAACTACCCTGGGTAGTTTTGACGTGGTAGTCGGAATGGACTGGCTATCCGACGTCCGGGCTGAAGTTCTCTTCTTCGAAAAGTCTATCCGTATTCCACTCACGAGCGACGAAATCCTGACGGTACAAGGCGATAAGGCAAGCGCCGTCACCAACATCATCTCATACATGCAAGCGCAGAAATATCTCCGGAAAAAGAATTCCTTCGCTTTACTCGCACTAATTACCGAACAGCCTAAGGACGAGAAACATATAGAAGACATCCCTGTCGTCCGTGATTTTTCCGATGTATTCCCAGAAGAACTACCTGGTCTTCCACCACATCGACAATTGGAGTTTGAAATCGAATTGGCAAGCAATACAACTCCCATCGCCAAAGCTCCATACCGCCTAGCTCCAGCCGAGCTGCAGGAGCTTTCTACCCAACTTCAAGAGCTGTTGGAAAAAGGATTTATCCGACCAAGCGTTTCGCCATGGGGAGCTCCAGTCCTGTTTGTCAAGAAAAAGGACGGGACTTTCCGCATGTGCATCGACTAATGGGAACTCAACAAGGTTACAGTCAAGAACCGATACCCGTTACCTCGCATCGACGACCTATTCGACCAACTGCAAGGGTCAAGTTACTACTCTAAGATTGATTTACGGTCCGGTTATCATCAGCTACGCGTCAGGGAGGAGGATATCGCTAAGACAGCATTTCGCACTTGGTATGGCCATTACGAGTTCTTGGTCATGCCATTCGGTCTCACTAACGCACCTGCGGTATTCATGGACCTCATGAACCGCGTGTGTAAACCATACCTCGACAAATTTGTCATTGTGTTCATCGATGACATACTCATCTACTCCAAAAGTGAAGAGGAGCATGCTGAGCAATTGCGATTACTACTAGGATTACTTCAACAGGAAAAGCTATATGCCAAGCTCTCGAAGTGTGATTTCTGGATCCGGGAAGTTCAGTTTCTCGGGCACGTCGTGAATGAAAAGGGTATCCACGTAGACCCTGCCAAGATTGAAGCCATCAAAAACTGGGAAGCACCTAAGACACCGACGGAAATCCGCCAATTCTTAGGATTGGCTGGTTACTACAGACGCTTCATCGAGGGGTTTTCAAAGATTGCACAACCGCTTACTACCCTCACCCAGAAAGGTATCAAGTATAGTTGGGGTGACAAGCAAGAAGCAGCATTTCAACTGCTGAAGCAGAAACTTTGCAGTGCACCCATTCTGTCCTTGTCGGAAGGGACAGATGACTTTGTAGTGTATTGTGATGCTTCCATTCAGGGATTGGGATGCGTAATCATGCAACGCGATAAGGTCATCGCGTATGCGTCACGACAGCTGAAAGTTCACGAGAAGAACTACACGACGCATGACCTAGAATTGGGAGCAGTAGTGTTTGCACTTAAGATTTGGAGACACTACCTTTATGGAACGAAGTGCACAATCTTCACTGACCACAAAAGCCTCCAGCACATCTTTGATCAGAAAGAGTTGAACATGCGACAGCGTCGCTGGGTCGAACTCTTAAACGATTATGAGTGTGCCATTCGGTATCACCCGGGTAAAGCTAACGTGGTAGCTGATGCCCTCAGCAGGAAGGAACACTTGAAACCTCGTCGCGTACGAGCACTACAACTCACTATTCATTCGGGGCTACCCGAACAAATACGCGACGCCCAGTTAGAAGCAGTTAAGGAGGAAAACATCAAAGCCGAATCAGTGGGAAAAATGGAACGCGATTGGGAAGTAAAGCCCAATGGAGCCCGGTATTTCATGAATCGCATATGGGTACCTCTCTACGGGAACCTCAGAGAGCTAGTCATGGATGAAGCTCACAAATCTCGATACTCTATCCATCCGGGTTCGGATAAGATGTATCAAGACCTTAAAGTTGCGTATTGGTGGCCCAACATGAAAGCCGATATAGCCACCTACATGAGTAGATGTTTGACTTGTGCAAAAGTCAAGGTGGAGTATCAAAAGCCATCGGGGCTACTCCAACAACCTGAGATCCCAGTGTGGAAATGGGATCAGATCTCCATGGATTTTATCACTAAACTCCCGCGAACCTTGGGTGGTTGCGACACCATCTGGGTGATTGTGGATCGTTTAACTAAGTCCGCACACTTCCAAGCTATTAAAGAAACAGATAAGATGGAGAAGTTGACTCGCATCTACATTAAGGAAGTAGTTTCTCGGCACGGAGTGCCAACGTCCATCATCTCAGATAGAGATGCTCGTTTCACGTCAAACTTCTGGCAGTCACTCCAGAAAGCGTTGGGAACACGCTTGGATATGAGCACAGCTTATCACCCTCAGACTGATGGTCAAAGCGAAAGGACCATACAGACCTTGGAAGACATGCTTAGGGCATGCGTAGTAGACTTCGGAAATAATTGGGAAATTCACCTGCCTCTAGTAGAATTCTCATATAACAACAGCTATCACACGAGTATTTCGGCAGCACCGTTTGAAGCATTGTACGGTCGTAAATGTAGATCACCGGTCTGCTGGGCAGAAGTCGGTGATAGTCAACTCACAGGCCCTGAGTTAATACTTGAGACCACTGAAAAGATTGTACAAATCAGAAACCGCATGACGGCGGCACAAGATCGACAGAAAAGCTACGCTGATCAACGACGCAAACCGCTCGAATTCCAAGTAGGCGATCGCGTCCTACTAAAGGTGTCACCCTGGAAGGGTGTAATCCGTTTTGGAAAACGGGGCAAACTTAACCCACGGTACGTAGGCCCGTTTGAAATCTTGAAACGAATTGGACCCGTAGCATACCAATTAGACCTCCCTGCCGAACTCAGTGGAGTTCACAACGTATTTCACGTGTCAAATCTGAAGAAGTGTCTATCAGATGAAACTTTAGTTATTCCATTGGAGGAGATCCAAGTGGATGAACAACTACACTTCATGGAAAAGCCTATTGAGATCATGGATCGTGAGATCAAGACTCGAAGGCACAGCAAGATTCCAATCGTTAAAGTTCGTTGGGACTCTAAGCGTGGACCGGAGTTCACGTGGGAAAGAGAGGATCAAATGAAAAGCAAATACCCACACCTCTTCGCAACTGAGCAGCAAACTAACGATGACAGTACCTAAATTTTCCGGACGAAAATTCTTTCAACAAGGGGATGATGTGACAACCTGGAAATTTCTCATACTTTCGTGTACTATTGTTGATTAAATTCTTGTGCATGGCACTTGGAAATCTTTGTGTATGACACTTGGAGAACTTCTTGTAACGTTGCGTACCATTGTAAACGAACTAACTCTTTGTGCGTGGCACTCTAAACATGTACGTTACATGCTAAACCGCGTTTACTCAATTTTCGGGACGAAAATTCTTTCAACATGGGGATAATTTGATATCCCGGGTTTTTCGGATAACTTACACGTGACACTTGTCGAATAATATGTGTGCTAAGTATTAAACGTGCATGGAATGAATACGTGATGAGTGTTTGTGTGATTGTTTTAGTGATTGAATAATTAGAGTTGATATGTGTACGAACTGAACCGAACCGCGACACGTTCCAACCTTGGTTCATGGTGACTCTAGGAGTTCACAAAGTTTAAACCTTGAACCTAAGCCTTCGGCTAGAAGAGAACAACGATCAAACCTAGACTTACAACTCTAACTATTCGGCCAAGATCAAAACCCAAATCAAATTAACTCACCCTAGCCTCTCGGCACTCTAACTATTCGGCCACAATACACAAACCCAACCGTAACCTTAATCTTTGGCCGCAAGATAAAACCCAAACCAACCCAACCCAAGTCCCTCGGCCACACGTACTAACCAAAACCGAAACCCTCACCTCTTGGCGCTATATATATACACATACCCATGCATGTGTCAAACACAAACACAAACCCTAACAAGAAAAGCTGCCGTCGGCTGCCTTACCCTCTCCACCCTCTCGGTCGCAGCAACAGCAGCCATCGTCATCCTTGTCTCCTGACCGCAAACAGCCCTTGCACTCCTTGTCGATCACGAACAGCCTTTCTTTTCAGTCCCTTCAGTCGCGGTTTGCTGGAACAGCCGGGTTACTCTTGTCCGCAATCTCGGCTTGTTTACCTAGTAATCAAAGGTGAGAATTCAACATATGTTACAAGATAGTGTCCGGTTATATGTGTGTTGATTTTGGTTGCTTGTTCCGGAGTGATTGATTTAATGAAACAATGGTGTAGTTTTCGGAATATACATGTTTTAATCGGCTTATGTATCATAGTTACAAGTAGGGTTGTTTTCGAAAGATATAAGCTTGCCAAGCATGATTGAACGAATGTTAGACTAGCTGATTTGTTAATGATGTTTGCGTTAGATGATTGTATGATTTCGGAGTGTTTAAACCGAATTGAATGTTATAGTGAAAGCTGATTGTATAGGCTGTGAATTGTGTATAAAAACTAAAGTTATTGAGAAGGGTTTGCATGGATAGGTTATTAGTATTAATCTAGGACTAGAAATAAGAGCTAGATCGCTTAGGGTAATCGCAGGAATGGGATTACACGAGTTCATAATAATAACATGCTGAAACAGGATGCTGAGTGAAAGTTTCAGCCGACTTCATCAGGCTGTAACTTGGTCGTTAGTTGTCGAAAAACGGATTTTCTTATGTCTAGAACGTAGAGATTTGAATAAGGAATCTAATGGCGCTGGATTCATAATTTTCTGAAATCGTTTGATATTTTTAAAGGGCTAAACAAGTTCAGTAGCTAAAGCTGTTAAAATTCTGGAATTTTGCTAGTTGTTTATCAAGCTAGATTTTAAAATCAGTAGGGAGTTGAGTCATGATTTTCGTACAGCAACTAGATATAGAAATTTCCGGGCAACTCCAATTGGAATTTTGTTAATCGGACGATCAGTGCTTTTTAAATAAATTCTTCCGTGGACTGCAGTCAGAAAGCGGTAAATCTGACTGCAGCTTAATGAATTAATATTTATGGTTACTGGGTAAAGATTTAGGACTTGGAAAAATTATATAAATTTCTATGGTATAGATGTCACCTACTGTAAAAATATTGGAATTTTTAGAATGCTGGAACTATTTTATAAAAATCCTACAAAACAGCTGAATAATTGAGTGTTAAGCAGAAAGTTGTTAACTTGTGATTTTATGCATTAAAGTGTTGCATGGATTTGGAATGTGTTCATGATAAGTTGTTTGATTACTATGATTATATGAGAATACTTGCATGCATGTTTGAGTGTTAGATATGTTGGTTGTGTGTATCACCTTGTGAGTCAATTGCGTGTGGAATTTGTATTGGTGTGATTACACACTGACGTGGAGTTAATTGGTTTGATTAGGACGCAACTAGCGGTCCCATCTCTTATAACATCTTTGCCACACTAACCGAGCAAATAAAGGTGAGTTCACGGCCCCTAACTTTATCCGGTTTTTAAACAACAGGGGGAGAAACATGTATACACTCTCAAACTCAAACTCTTTACGTTATACGAATTTAACATCACACAACTATACGGTAACTAAGTTAATGTTAATGTAATGTTATGGTCACTATGCAGCTTTATCACTTAAGTCCTCGACAATCTCCTCGGATCGTTAGTATTTGGGTTAAATAGCGGGGGAATTATAAGTAGTACTACTGGGTCTGACGAGCCCCATCCGAGCTAGTCGCGCTAGCCGACCGGGTATGGTCAACGGGTGTATGATTGGCCTAACATCGCCATGGTCATGTGATAGGCCTGGCAAAACGGAGGCACAACTGTCAGCTTCGATCGCGAACACTTAGTGACATGACTTTAGGCTAGCTACCTATATACATTAATATTGAACTTAATTACGGAACAACTTAATATTCCGGGTTTGGAATATTGGAAACATCAACTTATTATCCCGGGTTGGGGATAATGGAAACAACAACTTAATATTCCGGTTTGGGAATATTGGAAACAACTTATTATTCCGGGTTTGGAATAATGGAACTGATATGTTATCCCGGGTTGGGGATAACGGAGTAACAAACTAAAACCGAACAACGAATTTATGAAAACCTGTGAACTCACTCATCTTTAATGTTGACACTTGTTTCTTTACATGTTTCTCAGGACGCTAGGAGCTCTAGGTGCACGCACACGCATTGAACAAGACATCATTATAGAGTCTTATTTATTAATATTGTTTTGGGATTTTTCAAGTTGTTTTGGCGTTTGTGTTGGCGCCCGCATCATTACATATTTATGCTTCCGCTCAAACTTTAAAAACTGATACTCATGCTAAATATTGGTAATATAAAATCGACAACAAATGATTTTGGAAAACGTATAATCAAATCATGTAGAGTCGTTCAACGTACTAGTGTTTCAGATTCTGGTTTGTTCACACGCCTCGCGGTAAAACTCCGCAAGTGGAAATTGAGGGTGTGACACCAGGGATGGTGATCATTTCACCAGATGGGGTTTTAATTTCGATGAGTTTCTTTTTGCAGGCAATGCGGGCTTGGTTATGAGATAACCAATCCATGCCTAAAACTACATCGAACCCCGCCAATTTCATTGGCAAAAGAGAGATAGGAATGGAATGATTTTTAATGGATATGAAACCTCCCTCAAGAATGGAAGAGGCTGTTTCTAAATTTCCATCAACAAGTTTTATCTCATAAGTTTTGTCTAGAGTTCTTATGGTAAGTTTAATAGTTTACAAAACTTATGGTCTACAATAGACTTATCTGCACCCGATTAAAAAAGAAATCTAGCAAATATTTCATTGATGAGGAAAGTACCTGTTATGACGTTGTTGTCATTAACGGCCTCCCTAGCGTTTATCTAGAAAGCACGAGCATTCCCTTTCTTAGCCTCTCCAGGCTTTGCATCAGTATTTTGGGGTTCTTAGCATAATTGGGCTTAATATGCCCTTTCTCATTACAGCCATAACAGACGACATCTTTAAGTTACATTCGTGGGTCTTATACCCTTTTCTTTTGCAAATACCACAAGGTTTAATCTGAGGGTCGGCATTGCATTGCCCCAAATGCATGCGGTTATAGGTCTTGCATAGAGGTTTATCGTCAGACCTACGTTGGTTCTTCTTGAACCCAAAATTTCCTTTCTTCTGAAACCTTTGGGAGTTATCATCCTCCCGTTTTCTTTTCCCGTCAATCTCGGTCTTGACTGACTTTTGCCTTACCAAATCCAAGGTGAGGGAGAGAGACAGGTCGACAAAAGACCTATAGGTAGTAGGCTGAGCAACCTTTACCATGCCTTTTATCTCGGGCGATAACTCATTAATAAAACGCGGAGTTAAACTCGGAAACTAACCTAGACAGGGAGTTAAAATCGGAAACATACTTCTGACAATCTAGGTTCTTCATTGTGAGAGTCAGGAAATCTGACTCTATCTTTTCCACCTCATGGGGTGGGCAGTAAGTTTTCTTAACAAGGTCCACAAACTTGGACCATCCCAAATTGTACAGGTATACTTTACCTATGGATTGGAACATAGCCTTCCACCAAATTCAGGCATCACCTTTGAAGGATTGTGATACATACTTTACCACATCCTTTTCTGCACAGCCGCTAATATCCACAATTGTCTCCATCTCGTCCAGCCATTTCAAAGCTTCCACAGCACCCTTTTCCCCATTAAAATCCTGGGGCTTGTAGGAGATGAAACATTTATAGGTGCATCTGTCTTTAGAAGAACGGAACCTATCAGCAAATTCTATTTTCTTCGGTTCACTCTTCGCATTGAAGAGTGAGCTGAGCTCTCTTTATGAGCTGAGGATGGTGTGATTGATAAAGGTCGGGAGTAAGTAGCACTCGACTCCCTAAGTTTCTCTACGGCTTTTTCCATGGCCTTTCCAACAGCTGCGTCTATGCGAGCTTGGAAATCATCATTGTTAATGGCTATATTTTCAGCCTTGTTAGAGCTAATCCCTCGGTGGCTACTCTTTCCCCCGTCCGAGTTCACCATTTTGAAGCTCTGGCTCTTTGCATCAAACAAAATTTCTCTTTGCCATGGTATAACAACCATATTGGTTTTTAACATTGGATATAACAATCTATCGCCTAATTAAGCTAGTGTGAATAACATCACAACTCTTGGCTTATCATATCTATATTTGGCTTAGGTCTTAATAGGACCATCAAAGGCAAATTACCACCTGGACGTAGTCCATTTATTATTAGACAGTGGATCGTAATGTCAAAACTGTCATTGCCATCAGCAAATTTTATGTTGCTCATGGGCTTGTCACTATTGGACATAAAATACGGCACGTTGGCCTGTCACTAATGGACATAAAATATGGCACATTGGCCTATCACTAATGGACACAAAATATGGCACATTGGCCTGCATCTCTCATGGATGTCAATTATTATCATCATATTGATGATATTAGCCAGGATCACATTGATCACATAGGCTATAAATAGGTTTTCTGGACATAGTCCATTTACCTAGACGGCTAGCGTGGTTCCTCAAGCCACACTACCAGGAGTACGAACATTCCTAAATATTAACACAAGAGTACCTTAATGGTTGATTAATAGTCTCAGTAACATTCGACCTTAATGACTTGGAGGCTTGAACTTAGTCCACCACCTCTGGATAGAAGGATAGCTTTCCTTAACTATCATGACAGAAGGCCTTTTCATCCTTAACTATCATTTATATGTTGGCCAAATATGTGGTCTGTGCCACTTGGCTAATCAAAACAATTAAGATTCTTTATGGAATTATTCATCCTTGCTTTGAAAAGGATGAATACACATATAATTCCAAAATACTTCATTAAATTTTAATAGAAGTTATAATACTAGAAACAACGGAATAAATTGTCCATGCAAGGACTAAAGAAATAAAAATGTCCACACAGGGACTAAAGAAATAACAATGTCCTCACAGGGACTATCATATATTATTAGAAAGACTTCACTTGTCCTTCTTTCCTTTAACCAGTTTGGAGAGTTTCTTGAAGAACTTGTTTCTCTTCTTTTCCACTTTATCCGCTTGTTGTTGCATTTCTTTCATTCGTTCTAAGGCCTCATTAATGGCCTCTAGTGGTGACAGAGGTTGTGGTTGTTGTTGTGGCATACTAGGATACTGTTACCCATAACTTGGATATCTACTAGGTGGATAAGCAGGTGGGAAAGGAGACGGGTAAAGTGCGTTATGCATGACCGCTTGCATGTAAGGGTCATGCGACCATGCTTGGTAATCAAATGGTATCGATGGGTTAAAAGGATCATATCCAGATGTATCCTGATGTTGGGATAGGGTTATTATAACCGATGGTAGTGGTTGAACCATTGGTGGTGGTGTTGGTTCCACCATAGTTGATGCATTAGAGGGTCCACCCATTTGTGGGTCCTCTTGAATAGTGGGGTAGGGTTTACGCAATGGTGGTAACGAACCCGATCGTTGACCTGCACGTACTGACATACATGCTCCGCGTTTCCTCCTCGGTAGCTCAGGTGGCGGCTGATGATGTTCCACTGGTTCCATGTGAACATCTTCTTGTATAAGAGGTGGTTGAGAGTGATGGAAGGAGTGTTGGCAATGGTAAATTGGTGCCAATATTGGTCCCACTCACTAGGACCCTGATAAGGCGATCCGGCATATGAGTTTGAATCGCTCGATATCCCAATGGGGTGCGTATTTGAACCTGACAGTGGCATCTCCGGATCGGAGTCCTCGTCCATTGGGTTTGGTTGATCCCACTGATTCTGATCAGCTAGGGGTGTGTTAAAGTATTGGTTAGGGTTAAATTCATCCTGATACGAATGATGGAAATGGTGAGAGTGGTCTGAATGATGAGAATGGTACGAGTGATAAGAATTTTGGGTATGGGAAGGTGAATGTTGTGGCAATCGCTGTGAATCCCGGAATCTTCATAGGGGTTCGGGTGATGTGGATGTGGAGGTATATATCCTGAAGGACCTCCCCTCATTGGTCCTTTGCCACTTCCTCGTACAAGTGGCAGCATTTTCCTGTTAAAAATCAATTCAAAAAACAATACTAATAACTTAATAATGAAATGAGAAATCCTAGGTCAATGCCTAGACTCGGAAGTCTAAGGAATGTGCTTGTGTAAGTTTGAGATTAAACACAAAAGGCTAGTGTTTAATTCTCTCAAACGTTGGCTCTGATACCAACCTGTCACACCCCGTATTTTAAACCAAACATCGGTGGGCCCGGGTGGAGAATATTGTGATGTAAAGTTGATATCATCATAGTCAATTAAACACAGCACAGCGAAAGTCTTGGATTTAAATTACTATTTCAAACCAAATGTTCAAAATACAAAATAATATACAGGCTCGTAATAGAAGATCTACAGGCGGATCATAAATTGTACAAAGAAAGAATGTAAAACAGACTTTGGGCAAATCTAGGATTTGCAAGATCCTCTTATCACTACCGAGCACTTCCAGCCTATTTTCGTATTGTACCTACAAACTTAGTCATTTGAAAATACATCAGTTGTCGCTGGTAAATACACCCAATTGACTCATTTGAAAATATTTGAAAATGATTTTGAGTGCACAAAGGCACAAAATCTTTTATAACTTGGGAAAGTTGACTTTGCAACCTTGTTAACAGATTCACATGTTTGTCCATACATACAGGGCCCAGTACAAAAACCAAGACATGATTAACGTACACACCACTTATGAACTCACGAAGGAGTTATCCCCAACCAGTGTGGGTAGTTGCATTTGACAATCTGTCAGGTGTATGCCTACACCCCGCGCTAACGTCGTGGCGATTATCTAATATAATGAGCCGAGGATATCAAGGACACGGTAGTTAACCCCCGATGTTTATGTTATCAAACAAAACTGACTAAAACGGAATATGCAGATTTACTAGCCACTAATCGACATTGAGGATCCCATTTCCGACCAAGCGGTAATAATTTACCGTATCCCAAGCCCGTATAGGGAAAATAAGTCGGGAGTATTTACCTGAGCTATTCTCCATTTAAACGCAAGCTTTATTAACTCAGGCTTACACAATAGTACTAAGTACAGATAGGATTTACCAGTAAGTCTCTTGTCTGGACTATGGCACAAACCTAACCAATTAAATACTAACGGTCTTATTTAAGTCATTGACTTAGATCGACTAGCGTACTTGATCAAAAAATATAACGCTAGATTAAACGATGATTGGATAAAATGTAGTTTAAATCAAACAAGTACCTTGACTTGTGTAATATGGATAAACTATAAACATTCTGGATTTTTAGACTTAAATGACAAGGTTAGACTCGTTTCGGTTAATTTTCGTAAACTAGTTACATATACTTAACTGTACGCATATCAGCGATATCTGGTAACCGATAAGTCATGGACAAGTTCTATATGCCATTAAACTTTAAATAAGTTGTAGCATAAGTATGATACCAACTTACATGCCCGTTAAGGTTTTAAAATGAAACTATGCCTCATAACGGGCATTTTGGTAATTTCCTATTTATAAAGGAATTTGAATATAATTTGATGTTAAAATCATAAGTGTTCTGGAAAAATAACTTATTTATGATATAATATTAGTAGGATATTGATTATATGTGTATTTATCTTTTATGACCAAACTATGTACCGAAGGGGCATTTTGGTCATTTTACACATAGTTTATAAATTATTTGGGATTCTGAGGTCATATATACCTATTGTAAAAATGTTTGGGAATAAGTTTTGAAATCAGTAGGTAACAAGTCTTGGTTGATAAATATGGTTTAAAACCATACTATGCGCCGAAACGACGCTTATGTCGTAATATGACGATGTGTGCGATGTTTAATGAAAACTGATGTTAAGGTCAGATTAAAATGTCTTAGATATGTTATTTAATATAACATATCAGTAGTTAAAATATTTACCTTGAAAGGATACGATTAAAACCATTTTATAAGCCATAAGGGCTTTATCGTCATTTACCAACATAATACAAGGACTAGTTCATAAACTCAGTTTATAATTTGATTTAACATCCCAAATAATCCTACTTATAATATTACATCAATAGGAAATTCATTTTCAAGTTCATTATCTTTAAAGCCTCTTTTTATGCAAAAAGAGCATTTTAGTCAAAATGGCAGAATTACGGAATTTGTGCATAAACTTAGATTCTGATTACGATCTTGTAATATAACCTCAGAGGGTTATGCAACATTATATTATGATCATAATGCAACCTTAGATCATCATCTAAGTAATCTAAATCGGGTCAGAATTGAAGTTAAAGCAGAAGTCAAACTTTGCGACTTTGGTTGCGAACCAACCCTAGAACTGAAACTGACAAGCTGAACATGATCCTACCATGTTCTAATAATTATTACCAACTTTTTAGCTCGTCATGGTAGGAACATGTTCAGCTCATCAATTTCAGTTCTAGGGTTGGTTCGCAACCGAAAGTCGCAAAGTTTGACTTCTGCTTTGACTTTCAATTCTGACCCGATTTAGATTACTTAGATGATGATCTAAGGTTGCATTATGATCATAATATAATGTTGCATAACCCTCTGAGGTTATATTACAAGATCGTAATCAGAATCTAAGTTTATGCACAAATTCCGTAATTCTGCCATTTTGACTAAAATGCTCTTTTTGCATAAAAAGAGGCTTTAAAGATAATGAACTTGACAATGAATTTCCTATTGATGTAATATTATAAATAGGATTATTTGGGATGTTAAATCAAATTATAAACTGAGTTTATGAACTAGTCCTTGTATTATGTCGGTAAATGACGATAAAGCCCTTATAGCTTATAAAATGGTTTTAATCGTATCCTTTCAAGGTAAATATTTTACCTACTGATATGTTATATTAAATAACATATCGAATACATTTTAATCTAACCTTAACATCAGTTTTCATTAAACATCGCACACATCGTCATTTTACGACATAAGCGTCGTTTCGGCGCATAGTATGGTTTTAAACCGTATTTATCAACCAAGACATGTTACCTACTTATTTCAAAACTTATTCTCAACATTTTTCAGTAGGTATATGATATGAACTCAGAATCCCAAATAATTTATAAACTATGTGTAAAATGACCAAAATGCCCCTTCGGTGCATAGTTCGGTCATAAAAGATAAATTACACATATAACCAATATCCTACTGATAATAAATAAGTTATTTTTCCAGAATACTTATGATTTTAACATCAAATTATATTCAAATTCCTTTTATAAATATGAAATTACCAAAATGCCCCTTATGAGGCATAGTTTCATTTTAAAACCTTAACGGGCATGTAGTTGGTATCATACTGATGTTACAGCTTATTTAAAGTATAAGGGCATATTGAACTTGTCCATGACTTATCGGGTTACCCGATATCGCTGATATGCGTACAGTTAAGTATATGTAACTAGTTTACGAAAATTAACCGAAACGGGTCTAACCTTGTCATTTAAGTCTCAAAATCCAGAATGTTTATAATTTATCCATATTACACAAGTCAAGGTACTTGTTGGATTTAAACTACATTCTATCCAATCATCTTTTAATCTAGCGTTATATTTTTTGATCAAGTACGCTAGTCGGTCTAAGTCAATGACTTAAATAAGACCGTTAGGGTTAGTTTTGTGCCATAATCAAGACAAGAGATTTACCAGTAAATGCTATCTGCAGTTAGTACTATTGTGTACGGCTGAGTTAATAAAGCTTGCGTTTAAACGAAGAATAGCTCAGGTAAATACTCTCGACTTATTTTCCCTATACGGGCTTGGGATACGGTAAATTATTACCGCTTGGTCGGAAATAGGATCCATCAATGTCGATTAGTGGCTAGTAAATCTGCATATTCTGTTTTAGTCAGTTTTGTTTGATAACATAAACATCGGGGGTTAACTACCGTGTCCTTGATATCCTCGGCTCATTATATTAGATAATCGCCACGACGTTAGCGCGGGGTGTAGGCATACACCTGACAGATTGTCAAATGCAACTACCCACACTGGTTGGGGATAACTCCTTCGTGAGTTCATAAGTGGTTTGTACGTTAATCATGTCTTGGTTTTTGTACTGGGCCCTGTATGTATGGACAAACATGTGAATTCGTTAACAAGGTTGCAAAGTCAACTTTCCCAAGTTATAAAAGATTTTGTGCCTTTGTGCACTTAAAATCATTTTCAAATATTTTCAAATAAGTTAGTTGGGTGTATTTACCAGTGAAAGCTGACGTATTTTCAAAAGACTAAGTTTGCAGGTACAATACAAAAATAGGCTGGAAGTGCTCGGTAGTGATAAGAGGATCTTGCAAATCCTAGATCTGCCTAAAGTCTGTTTTACATTCTTTCTTTGTACATTTATGATTCGCCTGTGGATCTTCTATTACGAGCCTATATATTATTTTGTATTTTGAACATTTGGTTTGTAATAGTAATTTAAATCCAAGACTTCCGCTGTCTGTGTTTAATTGACTATGATGATATAAACTTTACGTCACAATATTCCCCACCCGGGCCCACCGGTGTTTGGTTGAAAATACGGGGTGTGACATTTTGTTCTTTAATATTTGGCTCTGTTGAGGATATACTGACTGTGTGTAGGTCTACATATATCCGGATACAACTAGAGGGGCAACCCTGATATCCCAGATGATTCGTCAGTATAACAACCCAGAACTTTAGAAGTTGGCTATCAACGCAAGATTTAAGACCATGAAATCATACGGCGATGATATGTTACCCACGTGGTGTATAGCTAGTATAATTTTGCCGCTTGGTATCTTTTTGCCCTTTGAGCAATAAGCCTATCAACACATCGTAGTAGATCCTCGCCTTTTAAACATCGATTCCTTACATATGTTAATCAAATTCATTAGCTTGAAAATTTTAATTTTATTTCCCAGAACAGAAAATATTTCTCCCCCTAAATATGTGCTAAAGTAGAATACTTTATGCTCAATTTAGTTATTTAGTTGTTGATAATTATTTATTCACATTTACGAGTTTTTTAATTGCTTAGTCGGTATACTGTATCATTTTCAAAAGATCCACAAGCGCCTTGAATCTCGAGTTGCTGATAGGTTTTGTAAAAAGATCCGTTGTATTAGCATCAGTATGGATTTGTTTAAGTTTAATCAATCCTCTGTCATAGCAATCTCGAATGATATGAACTTTGATATCAATGTGCTTGGTTTTGGATGGAAAACAAGGTTTTTTGATAAATTGGATAGCGGCATTGTTGTCATAGTAGATAGTAGTGTTAAGATAAGTCAAACCATAATCCTCGAGCTGATGTTGCATCCAAATAACCTTGGAGTAACAAGCAGATGCTGCAACGTATTCTTCTCCCGTAGTTGATAGAGACACTGTTTGTTGCTTGTTGCACTGCCATGAGATAACTCTATCTCCAAAGTATTGACATCCAGCCGATGTAGACTTCATATCCCTATTTGTCCCTCAAAGGTTACTGTCAGAAAAGGCAAACAAATACAAGTTTGAATCTCTAGGATACTAGAGTCCTAGTTTTGGAGTTCCTTTAAGGTATCTAAAGATTCGTTTAACGGTAGTTAGATGAGAAAATTTAGAATTAGCCTGATATCGAGCACATTAGCATACGGCAAACATAGTGTCTGGCCGGCTCGCAATTAAGTACATCAATGAACCAATCATAGATCAATACATTATCTGATTGACCGGGCTTCCTTCAGCGTCCTCATTCATCAAAGGCCACTCTACAATGGGGAGTCCATAAGCTTAGAATCTGTATGTCGAATTTTGCAAGAACGTCATGAACGTACTTGCCTTGATGAATCAAGATCCCTTCACTATTCTGACAAACTTGCAAACCTAGGAACAAAGTCATTTCTCCTAGTGAGCTCATTTTAAATTTCTTCTTCATCACCTCCTCAAATTGCTTGTATAAATCTTCATTAGTTGACCCAAAAATGATATCATCAACATAGATCTGAACAATGATGAAATCCTTGTCAACACGTTTAATGAATAGCGTTTGATCTATCATCCCTCGGGTATATCCGTGTGCAAGCAGATGCTCTATTAAGGTTGCATATGATGCACGAGGTGCTTGGTGCAATCCATAAAAAGCTTTATCTAACTTGTAGGCATAGCCTTGCTTCTTTGTACCAACACACCAGGGGGTTGAGCGACATAAATTTCGTCAGACCATTTCTTCCTGTTATCCCCATAAATCTTTGAGCACGACTGACTATGCTAGCCATACACCATTTGATATCTATGAGCTCCAACTCTTCTGGATCAACTTGGTCATAATCTTCCTTCGTCATATTTGGATTACCAATCTTTCCATCTACCAGACTTTCATATGATTCCAACACTGAGGCAAGTAAAGCCATGTGTTGTTTGGCAGTATTCTAAGTAAAAGCTTGTGCATTCTCAAGGTTTACAGCTATATTGCAATGCAAGATTCTTTGGTTTGAGTTGGTTTGGTTGTTCTGGCTGTTGTTGTAATTACTTGAACTCTGAGAAGATCGAGATGTCTGTGGAGCATTTGGATCACAACTTGGGAATGATGGAAACCCGGTACCACTACTTGAGTAATTTGAAGAAGTATTTGATGACTTGTTTGCACTAAAAGCCATTTGAATTTTTGGGCTTTGATTGTTGGCTATTGGACTTCCTTTGAAATACAGATTCACATCTTGTTGAGCATGTGTGTTTCTCGTCTTGGCCATCTTCTGAAGTTCTAGCTCAAGACCATCGAGTTTCTCAATAAATCTTGCCAAACTCAAAGTACTGCGGTACTCTAGACTGTTCTTCAGGATCA
Organism: Scalesia atractyloides; assembly: GCA_947069175.1. Taxonomy (NCBI): domain Eukaryota; kingdom Viridiplantae; phylum Streptophyta; class Magnoliopsida; order Asterales; family Asteraceae; genus Scalesia; species Scalesia atractyloides. Next base: position 71,807,498 of record CAMTDV010000023.1, read on the forward strand.
TCAAATAGGTTGACCACTCACCTTCCCATAAGGCATCAGCCAATTTATCAACTAGCTCTTCATTATCTTTGTTAACACCTAATCTCTCCATCTCAACCACTAGATGACAATATCTCTTGATGAGTTGCTTCATTGATTCACCTTTTAATGAGTTGAAGATGTCAACTCCTTTTTAAGCAATGCTTGTTTACTCTTAATCATCTGCTTGCTACCTTGGAACATCACCTTTAAAGCATCCCAAATTGATTGAGCATATCCCTCATGTTGTAGTAGTGTGAAGATATCCTCTTTGATTGCTTGTTGTAAGATATTCATCATCTTCCTTTCTCGAGTAAACACCGCCTTTTCTTGTTCATTTAACTACATGATTCCTTTTTCAAGACCATTTCCTTCGGTTAGGACAACATACCCTTCCTCAATAGCATACCAGAAGTCAAGATAGTTTGCTTGAACCCAGCTCACGAAACGTTCGTGCCAGCCTGTGTATTCTTCTAAGTTCATCAACTTGGGCGGTTTTGTCAAGAATTAGATTTTGGACGACTGATGTTGAGGTCGTCGTTGCAAAACCGTTGCAGAATCCGTTATCCATTTTGTCGAAAAATTTTGACCACAACTGCTTCGTGTGAAGTTAGACTTGTGCGAAGTAAGCCTGGTGTGAAGTTGACACAAAACACAATAAATCCAAGTTTGTAAGAAGATAAAACCAAGATTTTTCAAATCTATCTTCGTGCGAAGATAAAAACCAGTTTTATCAAAACCTCACTTCGTACGAAGTTAGGATTTCAAATTTGATAGAATTTCACTTCATACGAAGGTAATTTTATCTTCGTGCGGAGTGGGTAGTTCGTGCAAGGTAAGTTCAAAATTTTACTTTTTTCGATGATTTTGTTATGATTCTGGTTGATTTTAAGCCTGATTCTTTCAAGGGTTTGTTAGAAGTAAATTTTAAGTGTTCCTCGAAAAATTCTATCCATTTCGACCATTAAATCTTTGAAAAAAAAAACTGTGAAAATCAGGCCTCCAAGCTTTGATACCACTTGTGAGGATCTGCTTTCATCCATAAGCTCAGGTCCCAATTTGTTTATCCTAGTCTTAGATATGCTGATTCATTTTAGATTAGCGATAATAGATTCAAGATTACTTTTCAATCTCAATGTTTCATTAATACTTCAAATGTGTATAATCTTGAAACAAATCTGACAGGGCTTCGCCTTATCGATCAGCAAAAACTTCTACATACAATGAGCACATGAACCATATATATTGACAATCAAGTTCGTGCGAACATAGACTTCTACCTTTGTACGAAGTGAATCAACTTTGTACGAAGTTGACATCTAAGCTACCTCCGTACAAAGTGAACTATTACATTATCAAATCTAACATTTTAGACCATATTACATGACACATACATGACTGAAAGACGTAAGCGATAGACATAATGCATCATCAACAACAAAGAAAACAGATCTCCAGCTGCAAAGAAGTCAAGAAGAAAGTATCTAAAGCAAAAACTACTAGGGCTGATTTAGTAGTTCACGAAAAGGAGACACCTACAGTTGAAGCTGAAATCAAAATGTGATACCAATTCAAACATCACCATCAACACAAATGCAACAACCACCGTCACCACCAAAACAATCATCACCACCAAAACAACCAACATCACCAAGACAACAACAATAAACACCTCAATCTTTACAAAGACGACAATCTTTTCCAACAGGTCCTACCAGGGATGCTAGACATATATTTGGTGATGATTTTCAATTTCCAAATATAGATTCGATGGGAATTAAATTTGGATTTTCTTGATTCGGTGAATGATCAGAAGATAAAAGACATGGGAAACAAAGTCAAGAATCTAGAGAATGAAAATGTGTAGTTATTGTCAATGTTAGAAAGTATTACATCAGAAAAATGATCGGTTTCGTAGATTGGTTGAAGATTTTGAAGCAAAGAAAACATTAAATGCAAAGAAATTTGACGTTCTTTACAAGGTGTTAGAGAAAAAGTTTGATATTAACTTTGATGCTGAATATGATCAGATCAAGATAGAAGAAGCTAGAGCTAGAACTGAAGAAAGAGCTCGCAAAGCTGTTGCAGAATCTGAAGCTGCAATAGTAGATAAAGGTAAAGGGAAGGTTGATGAGATTCTAGAGATTGTCACACAACCTGATCCTGAACCTGAAGTAGAAATGTCTTCTGAAACAGTGATAGAAAATGAGGTTGAAGAGATTGATATTACAAAGTTAGTGATGATTGGTCCAGTTATTGATATTCCATATCATTATCATTTCGAAAGAAAGAAAGAACAAGAGAAAGAGGCTGAGGTGGATGATAAAGAAGTTAAAGAAGATTTGAATGTTTAAGATGATAAACATGGTGACGATGATGATAATACACAAGCTGGTACAAGATTGGTGGTTTATGAAGCAATGATTAATGATTCGTTTGATTATGATGAGTTCCTAAATGACAATGCAAATCAAGAAGATGATTCTCAAAGAAAGGGGAGAAAAGTTATTCTGTCCACGATGAAGAGTATTCAGGAATCTTCACAAACATTACCCATTAACGGTTGTTCCTGCAATACAACTAAGACATTATATATCTAGAGCATGGGATTGAAGAGGGAGAGTCTGTTCACAATTATTCAAAGGACGAGATTGCGAAGATGATGGGTATTGACGAAAGTACATTTGAGGTTGATTTTGAAGAGGAATTGAGGAAGATTAATATTGCACAACCTGAAGATTATGTATACAAATATGTTGAAGACGCAGATGTTTTTGATAATGTTGTCATGGAGGATGATTTTGACGACGAAGCAGTTAAATATTCTGGTGAAGGAACAGATGACTTCCCAACATTCCAATGGCTATTTAATGAAAATACGAATGATTTGTTGAAGAGAAAGATAGAAGAAACAGTGAAAGTTAGTAAGTCTCCGAGACATCTCAGTAAAGAAGAAATTATGGAAGCTCAGAAGACGTGGTTTAGAAAGTTACCAGAAGAAAGAAAATTCAGACGACCGCTAGGTTTCTTCACACGTAATCAAGACACCTTTTGGAGACATAATAAGCTGGGTTGGTTGCCAGAGTTAAACGTGTGTGTAGTTAAACGCAAGTTTGGAGTTCAATATTTCAAACACTTATAAGATATTAAAACTCTGCCGTGGTGGGACGTGAAGGAGTTATGTCAGACAAGATTGATAAATTTCCAAATGAAACCGGGAGATTAGAAGTTGTGGAAATTGATAAAATATGAAGCTGATTATGATTTTCCATACTGGAAGTGTCATTACCCTAAGAAGAGCATCAAGGTTGATCAAGTTACAAACGAAAGAGATGTGACGCTATCATGAAACGGCCACATGCAATGAAGAAAATGCCATTAATGAAAAAGAGGAAGATTATGAATTTGATCAGCAATGTGTTTAAGTGGTGGCAGTATGATTCTTAAATGTGTTTAAGTTGCTACCGGGACTAACGGAGAAGGCTATATATTTGCTATCATGATTAAAGAGGAAGATTATGAATTTGATCATTGGAAGAATGTTTCTTGAGATCATAGTGTGTTACAAGATGATTTGTGATCCGTTGAAGATTTGTTGATTGTGGAGATTATTGTTTACCCTGATCAGTCATTCAAGTTGAGCATAAAGTTGATTACGGAAGACAGGATTTCAGATTTCGTCGGTATTCACATATTGAAGTTTACTAGCGTGGTATTTAAAGCTAATAGATTTCCAGTTGGGTTTTGAAGATTAATAGATTGAGCTAAAGAGGTAAGAGAAATTGAGCTAAAGAGGTAATGAAAAACCAAACGCGGATATGGTGAAAGTTGAAATGGAGAAGTTACATTGTGTTATTTCAAATTGGTGATTATTCGTGAAGATTGAAGTTCAGCAAATCAAAGGAGGTCAGGAACTGTGCAAATAGGTAATTGAAGTGCGGCTTCATTTCAGGGGATCATATTAGATTAAATGCAACCCCGAATCATCAATCAAGGGGGAATTGATTAAAGATATTCAAAACACTTAATTGAAGTTGCAGAATATTAAAACACAAACTCTCATATTTGAAAGATCAAGATTCGACAGTGACGTACAAGATTCAATTGAACTTACCTTCGTTTGAATCACCTACGCTCATGATTTTGTGTTTTAGACGTAAATATGAAGGTGCAAAAACCTTTTTTTTTATCAAAATGGATGGTCAATTGATGGATAAAAGTCAAATTGAAGCCACATGATTGATCATAATTGATTTTCGCACCTGTCCATGGAGGAATCATGTCAGTTTTGAAGAAATAAATATTTTGATCGAAAAATGGATTTAGCGCGTCAGAGGAAATGAGCCCATCCGTGCGCATGAGCCTCACGCATGTGCTCATCTGCGCACATGAGGCTAAGCACATGAGCTCATATGCGCGCATATGGCTCATACTCATGCATGCCTCATACTCTCGAATGCACTCCTACTTGCGAATGCGCTCATACTCGTGCACGAGATCAAGCGCATGTGTGCTACGGATAAGCTTGTCCGCATTGATGAAAAGCAGACTGTTGTGAAGCAAAAAATCACATATTCCACATATTTGAGTTTTACAGTGAGAAGGGTTACTAGAATTTGCCAAGTTGAGGGGAAAATACTTGGAAATTCAGAGATGATGATAAAGAGGCCAGAATTTGTAAAAATTAGGAGGAATAAAATTTCATAATGGCTAGTATTGAAATTCGGGCATTTTTAGAAATTTAGACGATATGCAATAGTATTCGGGTGGTTCCGACTTAGAATTGATTGGTGATGCATAAGTATTGTGGATGCTTTAGTCCATGCTCAGAAGGAGTTCAAATACTTTAGTTCATGATTTGATTGATGTCTTTGTCTTCGTACAAGCCGATTAGAAGGATTAGCATGAAAGGAATATGCATCTGTGTTGATACTTAAAAGATATCAGAGATCTTTCAAAGATACCTGGCAGTTCTGTGATAGTCTAAACTGTCAGAATGGTTATTCTTCAAGAAATGAGTTGTTTCTGGACCAACCACTAGGGAATGATGATGTATGTTGATTAAGTTGCTGCAAGGATTAATAGAGAAGGCTATATATTTTCTATCTGAAGGGGAGGAATGTAATTAGATCACTGGAAGAAGGTTTCTTAAAGATCAAAGTGTGTTACTAGATGTTTTGTGATCTTATGAAGATTTGCATATTGTGGAGATTACCGTTTACACTGATCAGTCATTCAAGTTGAGCATAAAGTTGATTATGGAAGAGGGGATTTCAGATTTTCATGGGTATTCACAAATTTGAAGTTTACCAGTGGTGTTCAATGTTTATATCAATTGTCGTTTGGGTTTTTGAAGATTAATAGATTGAGCTAAAGAGGTAATAAAAAACTGAATGCGGATGTGGTGAAAGTTGAAATGGAGAAGCTACATTATGTTATTATAGGATGGTGATTATTCGTGAAGATTGCAGTTCAGCAAATCAGACGAGGTCAGGAACTGTGCAAATAGAGAACTGAAGTGTGGATTCATTTTAGATGGAATACATTGGATTAAATGCAAGCACGAATCATCAATCAAGGGGAATTGATTAAAGATATACACAACACTTGATTGAAGTTACAGATGTTCAAATACGACTCTCATATTTAAAAGATCAAGATTTGACTACGACGTACAATGGGGATTCTGTTGGTGCATATTATGTGTGTCCGCCACTGTGCGAATAGGCTAGATAGAGCGTGTGTTGAATATTGTATAGATTTGAGTGTTTAGAAGGTAAGGAGAACGCTCATACGCACGATTGAGTCATACGTGCGTATGAGTGCTCATACTCGCGCATGAGCCTCATGCTCATGAGGTGGCCGATATATACTAAGCTCATGCGCATGGTAGTGTTAAGTTTTAGGAAAATAACTAGAGATGTGTTGATGCTCTCTCAAGCTTGTTAATGATGTATACTCTTTCTGTATGGAATGGAAGCTTCTACTTATGGTTTTTCTAACTTAATTTCTACCGAATTAGTTTTATCTTATCCAAATATCCGTCTAAACACGTAGGAGCAATGGTCACATGTTCTAACACTTCTTCATTTGGTTTATCTTTAACTGCTTCTTCAGTTGCTAGTTCATCTAGACCTAAAATCAATCAGAATCATGATAAAATCATTGAAAAACGTGAAATCTTGAAATCATATTCACACGAAGTTATCTCGTTCGTATGAAGTACTACCTTCGCAAGAAGATAGTTCTTTAGAATTTGGTTTTTATCTTTGCATGAAGATAGATCTCATAAATCTTGTTTTATCCTCGTACAAACTTTACAAATTTGTGTTTTTCTCATTCTAGTTCATACAAGATCTACTTTGCACAAGGTTACCATCGCACCAAGCATTCTTTGTTCAAAATTTTTGACGAAATGGATTACAAATTCTATAACGCCTTTGCCACTACAACCACATAGTCAGTCGTTCAAAATATAAGTCTTGATAATGAAATGCGAACGGTGACAAAACCGCCTAAGTTAATGAACCTAGAAGAGTATAGTGGCTGGCATGAACATTTCGAGAACTAGCACACGAAAATTACCTTGAGAGTTTTTATGAAATCGAGGAAGGATATACCACTCCCACAGGAGAGAACGGTCTCGTGAAAACTATCATGCAGTTTACTCTTTCAACCTGAAAATGAAAAGTTTACAGGGAAAAGAAATTGAGGAAAATTCTACAATAGGCAATTAAAGAGGATATATACACACTGTTACAACATCAGGGAGATGCACAGTCGACATGGAACGCTTTAAAAGTGAAATTTCAAGGTAGTACTCAAATGAACAAGAGTAAACAGGCCCTGCTTAGAAAAGAATTCAATATTTTCACTATATTAAAAGGTGAATCGATGAAGCAGCGTCATTGAACGATATTGCCATCTGGTGGTAGAAATGAAGAGGCTGGGAATTTGGATGCATAATGAAGAATTAGTTGATAAGTTAGCTGATGCATTACCAGAGAGTGAATGGTCAACTTATCTAATGATCTTAAAAATGGTGCAGATTAAAATAGTAATATGAGTTTGTGAGGATTTGCTTTCACTCTGATAAGCTCAGGTCTAATCTGTTTAACCTAGTCCATAACGTGCGGAATTCATTTTAGGTTAGGTGACAAATATAACAAGATTACTTTTCAACTTACTATTTCATTAAACTTGTAAATGTTTACAATCTGGAAACAATTTGACAGGCTTCGCCGTATCATTCGCAAAATAGTTACAGACTTAATGACCACATCACTCTTTATAGACTTCTATCTTCGTGCAAACTTAAGCCTACCATCTTCGTACGAACTAAGGAAACCTTCGTACAAAGTAAAACACATTAACTTTGTACAAACTAAACAATATCAACTTCGTACGAAGATAAACATTATAAACTCAAAATCTAACATTTTAGCCTATTACAGACACTTACACAACTCGTAGACGCAGGTAGCAGACATATGTATCAACAATTTTTCTTTCTCAAACGTATCATATATGTCTACTTCTTCTTAAACAACCAGTTCTTCAACTCCAGTGACTTTCTTTGCTCGAAATCTTTTACGCTTTTGGTGAACCTTGCTCACTGTCATCTTCCTTTTTGATATGTTTGCTTCTTGAATACTTAAACTTTATTCATCTTTTCAATCTCTTTTCCGGCTTCGCCATCAGAATCACCTTTATCTTTCTCCACTTTCCGTTCTCTGCAGCTATATAATCTTTGTTATTCACACGTCCAAATAATCCATGATACTTAGGAATATGACTTTCAGCTTTTCCTCTACATGCACCAAAACATTCAAATGTAGCACTATTCATGTGTTCAAGCTTCGTAACGTCTCCGTCTTCTTTCTCAAGATCGGGTGCTTGATGATCAATAAGTAGTTGTAGAAATCTTGGATACATGATCCACTTCTTATCACCCAAATTACCATTAATGTTGTTGTAAATCATAGCTGAGAAGTTAAACTTTAAGTTCAACATCAACGCGATAATTGCACTCATTCGGTAATCGGTAGCTACATCACATCTACCATATCTACGCCCTAAAAATTGTACTACCACGTGCATTAGAAACTTGTACGACTTTGGTTGAAAACTTTTCACGTAGCTGGTAGCATTCAGATAACCGTCATATCCCATTCTTATAAAGCATCCTTTCATTTACTTTTCATTTAACAACTCTGGATTAGCAGATTCATCTTTGAATTCCAGCACTCCAGGAACCAAAGCTTCTGTAATCACAAAATTTTTCTTTAAACTTTAGAATGTAATTCCGTGCCTTCCAACCCTGCGTTCTTCTAAAATTCACGGAATACCTTCTCGTATGGTGCACGTACTTCCGTAATAGCCTTGAAGATTCTTGAATCTTTCAAGAAAGGCATTATTTGTGCAAACGATTTCGCTTTTCAAGTGTTTCGTCAAGCAGTGCTGGGATATTGTGTTTCAGGTCATTATCCATCTCCTTATCAGGTTTTACCATCTGCACAATAAGGAACAACCATAAATCCGACAAATTTAAAAAAAAAATTCTTAACATTTAGAAAAATCTAACGCATTATAACATTCCACATGTATGACTACCCAATGTATGAACATCATCATATAAACAAAGACGTATGAACAATTATACACGGATTTGGAATTGAACGTATGAACATTTTGAACGGATGTGGATTAGCGTACATATGAACATTTTGAACTGATGTGGACATTTATGCGTATGAATCAAGAACACCCTTCAAACATATGAGCTCATATGTACGTATGAGCTTCATCCATTGATTCCAACTAACCAACATTCAAATCATTCAAAATTTGACAAATTTTATGATCAAAACTAAATACACTAACAGACATCTTCGATTATCAAAACCCCTATGTCTATTTCAATTTTATCCATGTTTTATACATTAGATCTAACAGTTCGGGTTTAAATGTCATTCAAGCATCATTTGATATCAACTGAAGTGTTATATACGTTGAAATTTAACACAAACTGATCACAAAAATTATCTCAACAATTTTAGAACAGAAAACAAAAGATACCCTTAGTTTAAAAAATTCTCCAAATCAGCAAACAGTTGAACGAATGAGCATAAAGTGTATGAGGTCTGGCTTATATATTGAGCGAATTGCTCATACACGCGTATGAACACATACATGCCTGTGAGTCATGCTTTCAAGATTCATCCGTTTGAAACACCACTCATGCGCTTAAAAATCAGATGCGCTTTAAAATTCCTTTCATACTATTTGGTCCTAGAAGTGTGAGACTGACGCATCAAATAAACGCAACAGACTATGGTTGGGAACTTGGATTAACTGGGTTAGTTATATTAGGATTTGGATCATATATAGGTCATTTGGGCATGCCTAAGGCCATGTGAGCCAGGCAATCCTAAGGGGAGCCCATGTGGGGAGTGGGCTTACCCTAGGTATATAAGCTAGTGTTATATTATTTCTAAGGTTAAACCTTTAGAGAAGACCTTTGAAGGAGCCTCCATGAAAGAGAAACAATATACTAGAGAGACTGAGGGTGAAGAACTTGTATAAGACGGTTTTGCTAATAATAGTAATAGAATTGTATGCAAGTTTGAAGTGATTTGTGTGTTATTCTCGTTCATCTGATCTTCTTATTTCTCGGTTTTCTTGAATCTTATCAAGTTTTGATTCCGCCAATGCTTGGTGATTGTTTGATATCGTTATTAGATCCGAATTATTCGAGACTTACAATTGGTATCAGAGCCTAAAGAATATGTTTCTAGGCTCGGTTTGATATCAAACATTCAAGTTTTTTTGAATTTTTTGGTTGGTGTCCTTCGCGTTCTTCATCGTGTTCTTTGGTTTATTTAAAAATCATTATATTTTGCTTTTTGATAGGTTTGAAAAGTGTTAAAAAGCTTTAAATAAAATAAAAATATTGGAAGATCTTATTTTATTTTTTTGTAAGACTTTCATCTAAAATACATTCTTTTTTTGAATAAACACATCAACATTCATCTAAAACATATTAGAAACAAATTTCGGATCATCACTATCATTTCAACTGCCATTATTATTATCTTTTTTAGAAAAAAGGTCAACCCGAGATTCAAAACACATCCGAATCATCATATCATCAACTGAAATCATCCGAAAACTTCATCTCTATCCGAATTCATCATCATGTCCATCCGAATTCATCATCATCATATCATCATTCGAAATACAGTACCCTTGTAGCTTTCGAAATACCATACTCCATCCAAAATAGATTTCGAAAAACATCTGAAATAGCATCATTATCCGAAACACGTTTAGAAAAACATCCCAAATACCATCTTTCTTCATCTCCGCCGTCATCATTCTCGGACATCATCATCATCGTCGTCAACAGCCATCGTACCTCTCCGGCCACCGCATCATCATCGACAACCAGCGCATCGTACACCTGCCGACATCGTCTCCATCACCGTCACCACCCAACGAACATTATTCATTATCATCATCTCTATCACAGTTAAATTTAGACCGATAACATTTCGAATATTCCGGAAACAAGTTTCGAGTTCTGATTTCGAATCAAAAGGTTTCGAGTCCACAGTTCACCACGTCCATAACCGCCATAAACTACAAACAAACACCACCCACCATCTTCTACAATCTCCGATCACCGTCTTCATCATCGTCACCTTCACGAACATCACAACACCATCATCAACCGAACCAGCTCACCATCTCAACTGTACCTCATCATCATCATCATCATCATCATTTATCTCCGGTGACCATCAACAACCACCTAGCACCATCATCACCTCCGGTTCACCATCATCATCGTCCACCACTTCCTTCACAACAAACTCCGACGACCACCAACTACAACCGCGAACCACCTTCTCATCATCATCGTTAACCTCCGTCATCATAACCTTCTCACAAGTGCATCACCACCGTTCACTGTTCACCGTTTTAGTTTTCACACCTACTAATCATCCCTGTTTCGAGTTCACAACCTGAAACCATAATCATTCATCACGACACCACCGTCAACCCCCTCCGATTACCACCTTCACCAAATGTTCACAATACCTTTTCAAGTTTTGAGTTCGAGTTCTCGACACTCACGTGCAACTCCGATCACCTCCTCCGTTCCCAACATCGCATCCACGATCACAAAACATCATCATCCACCATTCATCGACACCGACTTCATTCTGAGCAAACCCCCTGCGTTTAAATCGAAGAAGAAGTTATAGTTCTTTTATGACATTTGTCTGGTCGGGAAGAAAGAAATATTGGCAGAATTTTTAGTGACAGTGTCCTTAGAGGTGCTAAACGGGTCGTGTTCGCGGGTTGGCCGGTTCAACCAGACCTGAACCCGAAAATTTTACACGAACCCGAACCCGAAAATCGTATCATGTATATGAACCCGAACACGACCCGAAGTTTTGTAGGTTGACCCGAACACGACCCGTTTAACCCGAATTTTTTAATTTTTTTTCTAAAACTAATATATTAAAATTAAAAATTACTTAAAAAACATAAATGTATATAATAATATCATATTTAAATTATAAAAGCTATGTTAATTTCTCCTTTTAAGTTATAATCATGGCATAAAATACACGCCCCATTTAATTTATGAGATAAAATATATTGTAAAAAAATATAATATAGTATAAATGTGTTAAACGGGTCAACCCGCCAACCCGACCAGGTTGACCCGAACCTGACCCGTAAACCTAAACGGGTTCGCGTGTTCAACCCGAAACTGACCCGAACCTGTTTAGACGAAACCTAAACCCGCGAATTTCGTGTTAAGTTCGTGTCGGATTTCCGGGTTGTGTCAGAAATTCACACCCCTAGATTTTGTGAATTGACAGGTGGACAAAATTTAGATTTTGTGAATTGACGTTTGGTATTCTTATATAAAATGAGGTTTCGATTTTAATTAATATTATTATAATAAATTAATATATTAATAATCACAAAATAATAATAAGAAATATTAGTTTTAGTTTATCTATTAAAAAGGGGTTTTAGTTTGATTAAAAAATGTGTTTGTTTTGTAAATAAAGTTTTGATAGGTTTTGACGTGCTGTAAAGGAAGCGGTTTGTACGTTTGTGAAATGTTTAAGCTAGCTAGTAAATTGGTTATTCATTTCAGATTGTGTTTCTTGTCTTTTAATTACCGACAAAGAACAAACTAGTAAAGGTTTTTTGCAAGATGTCTACAGCCAAAACTTAACACCCGAACATTGTTTTTAGCCTAACTCAAAATGAATACCCGAATGTGACGGATAATACTGATGATTTGGTTTTGAAATTATTCTTTCTAGAGATGGAACTGGAAGGTTGCGAGATTGAGTGCAGGAAAAACTGAATGAGTTTATAGGAGAATACAATGTTAAACCTGTCGTAAAATATGTGATGCGCTTGCTTGAACGTGGGAGGCGAAAAGGGGAAGTAAGGAATGGGATGAATACTTTTTTGGGTGATCACAAAGACTCCTTTGTTTCTTGGTTATGGGATCATTTGTGATCAAAAAAAGATCTATACGCACAATCAATAGAATCTCATCCCGATGAAGTGGCCAAATGGAAACCTTAAGCCCAGCAAGATGAAGTCAATAGCCCAGCACCCCAATCCCAAACTCAGTCTGACAAGCCAAGATCACCCATTGACACGGTCAACTATCATTTGAGTACTTAACATTGTAGGAATTTGGTTGCACAACTCAGGGCACTCAACTCCAAACTGGTTAATGATTGTAATAGTGCCATGACTCAGTGCATCAGCCTTAGACAAAGAAACAAGTTACTTACAGAAAAGGTTGAAGCACAAAAGAAGGATATCGTTTAGCTCCACTTGGACGTAGATCCATAACAGTGTTGGGTTCATGATTACAAGAACAAACTCAATGTGAAAAACAACTTGAGTCCGTGAGAGCTGAGCTGGAGCTCCTGATGGCAAGTATCAACAAAATGAAGTAAACGTAAAGAAGTTTGATACATCCAGCAAGGTAGTTCAAGATGTGTGCCATGTGCAACTGGTATACAAATGGAACAAGGGGAAGGGTTTGGGATACAATTAGGTTGCCCCACCATATAATCATAATTACACGAGAATGCCTGACACTAAGAAAGAACCTGAGAACGAACAACCTATGGTGTATGACAAACCCAGTGATTATACATCAGACACATGGGGTTCTATTAAATGGGGTTCTGTTAAACTTGTACATGTTAAGATGAAGCAAAAACGTGTGAACAATACTAATGCTTCTACTTCATGTGTAGAAAAAGTGTCAAGGGTTGGACAGAAGAAGATGATGAACCGTCTTGTGTTGATAATTCTTCCGATGATTCTTCTGAAGGATCTTGTCTTTCATCTGATAAACCAGAACTCTCTGGATCTGTCAAAGCTGATGAAGTGAAGACTGATGTGAACAAGGCTCCAAGTACGAAAATTGAACAATCTGAACCTTCTGTTTGTGATAAAAAGGTTCAAAGCAAGCCAAAGGAGTCGAAATGAGCATATCAGAGACGATGAAAGCAGAAGTCTAAACATAAAAGACAATCACACTCTCCAAGATCATCTACAGGCAGAAATAGCCCGTTAAAGGCTCATGATGTAAAAATTGCTTTTGTTAAGCCAGTCAGTAATGGCAAATGTGAAAAATATGCATTTGACGATGCTAACAAAGCTTTTGGAAAGATATGTGAGATTTCTGAACAACAGTTGCAGTCTAAACAACACAAGAAGAATAAAATAATTCTCCACCGTAGAAGGCCCTTGCAAATGACAAGTATAGACATCCAAAGTCATGCTCGTCTGCAAGAAATGTGTAAGAAAATCAAGCACAGAAAGGTCTAGTTCATCCTTCAAGGTCTGCAAGAGCAAATCAAGGTGATTAGAATGCTTTATATGTGAAGAGACAAATGTCACACCCCGACCCGTAGCGGAATAAGAGTCGGGGCATAATTGGGTTATCACCAAAGCTCATGACATTTACTAATATGTTTCATATTTAATAAAGTCAAAGTTACATTTCCAAATATCCAAACATGTTCATTCAATACAAAGAAAATAAACCAAACATAACAATCCCAACTCTAAATCGTTTTATTCTTCTATCCAAGCCCCATGTGTTCCTAGCTGCTGCTGGTTCACCTGTATCATGTGTAAAAATGGGGGTTTTTGGGTCAACATAAGTTGGCGAGTGAACCTTATTAGATAAACATTTATTAATGAATTACTTGTTAGTTTATCAATGAAAAATTGTGCATAATCATAGATGAGCAAATGTAAATAATCAAGCAGTGGCAATTAGCAGTCACAACCATAACATACATAACATATGACAGCATACATTAACATACCAACAACATACGATAAATAACATAAATGAACTGTGCGATCAAGGCTCAATCAAACGGAGCCGATCGTATTGCATGTACTGGAAATGAAAATGTCTGTGCGATCAAGGCTCAATCAAACGGAGCCGATCGTATGTGGGCACGCCAGGTTCAACCTCATAATGAAATGGGGAACATGCTTAACGCTCATAATGTAATGGGGAGCGGCGGCCTATGAAATTTGCATGTACTGAAAATAATAAACTTGCATCCACAATAACTACATAACAGAAAAAACTGAATACACTAGTTCATGATATGATGTATGCACAATGGTTTAAGTATAATATATATATCAAGACACATGATACACCCCAAAACGTGATTAAAACAGGGAATTTGTAAAGATTCACTCACATTGGGTGCGTTGGATTGGAGATGGTGAGATGTGCACGAGTTAGATGAGCGGAACAACGAGAAATACTAACCTAAATAATAACGGAAAAATATATTAAATGAGTGGATTTTATTAAGGATTTTAATGAAATTTTTAGATATATTTTTGTGAGTTTAAGGCTATTTTCTATCTTTAAAAATGTTATTTTTAAGTATTTTTAATTGATTTTTAAATTAAATTAAATAAATAAAAATATATAAAAAAAATTGTTTATTTTGCGTTGACCGTTAACCTGTTGACTTGTTGACCGTTCGGTCAGGGACATGGTTTGCGCTGGGTGAGGCTCTAACCCAAGACCTCCCGTACGCGTGCACGCAGCTCTACCAACTGAGCTACGTGTCTAACCCGAAATAATCTTGTTTTTAATTATATTTATACACTTATTCTATTTAACCGAATTTCTTTTATTTGCAAAAACATTTTAATTTAACGGACCGGTGCTAGTGACGGGTTTCGAACGCGCGACGTATGGCTTAATGTTGCACACAGTCCACCGCTGGACTGTGTGTCTAACCTGGTTATTATCTCGGTTTTTATTATACTTAACCACTAACTGGGTTAACCCGGTTTAGTTTTTAAACAAAAAGGCATTTTATTATATAAGGAGTGCGTATAGCATGAATCGAACTCGGGACATGCGTATGTATTGTGCATACAGTCCACCGCTGGACTGTGTGTCTAACCCGTTTAAACTACCAATTTTAATTATACTTATAGTATTACCAGAATTCATCTTCTTCACTGGATTTTTACCGACGGCAGTTTACATCATTAAAACTTGTTAATTCGATTGCTAAGCATTACACAAACTGATAAGAGACAGCAGGGATGACGATTAGAGGAAGAACATACCGGTGAACGTTTGGTTACAGAGTTCCGGCAGGCGTCGGTCTCTGTTTTTGTGCACCTCAACTGAACAGACAATTAGCCGTTTTTTATTAGTCCATTGTGGAATTGAAGTGATAAACAAACGTTAATGATGTGTTTAAAGGTCCTTACCGTTTCACAGACGGAAACAACGACTTTCAGAATCTTTCCGGCGAACTAGAATTAGTTGAATACAGCGCCTGAATTCGATTTCAATTGAGTGGTTTACGTTAGAAATAGCTTAAGAATTGTTGAACTACAACGAATATTGAAATATTTACCGTTTGAGGATGAATACGGTTTTCCGGCGACTTTTGCAGAAAATTCCGGCGAGCTGTTTTAAGCGTTCTGATGGTCTAAAATGTGACGAAAGTGAAATTGGATGCTGGTATGATATTTCTGAGTCGAGAGAGTGATCTTGGTTGAAGTATTCTGGATTTGATTACATTTCGGTTATGAAGACCGATAATGATGAGACTTGATGCTCAATCAATTCTGAATTGATTAAAGAATCGGTTCATCGGTTATGAACGTGAATACGCGAGAAAACAAACGATTTGACGATTGATTTGCCGATTTCCGTTTCTCAGTTGGCGAAACCGGTTTTAACCGAGTTTGTGTATAAATTTCATTTATTTCCTAGAGATAACAGAAAACATAAAGTGGCGAAGTGGTGATGTGAGTGTATGTTAAGTCGTTGGAGTTGTTCTTGGCTGACCCGGGTTCAAGTCCCGGCAGCAACATAATTTTTTTATTTATTTTGTTTTAACTTTTTATCAAATATAATTTTTATAGTTTAGTTTATTTATTAATTATGTATCGTTTTAAATCAAAATAATCATAAATATTCAACGTAACTTTTATAACTTGATATTCGATTACAAAACGGAGCGGGTTTTGAAAACCCGATATTTACAAATGTTACAGTATCCCCTACTTTTAGGAATTTCGTCCCGAAATTTAAGTAGTTGAAGTAGTAGGAAAAAGATGCGGGTATTTTTCACGCATTGAGTCTTCACGTTCCCAAGTAAACTCAGGTCCCCGTTTCGACTCCCAGCGTACCCTAACAATTGGAATGCGACTCCGTCGTAGACGTTTCTCTCCAAAGTCCATGATCTCTAAGGTCTTTCGATAAAATGCATAGATTCATCAATCTGAATATCTTCCAGCGGAATATGGAGATTCTCATCAGCGAGGCACTTCTTCAAGTTCGACACGTGGAATGTGGGATGAATCCTGTTGAGTTCTTCTGGTAGGTCAAGCTTGTATGCTACAGGACCTACTCTTTCGAGTATCTTGAAAGGTCCTACGTAACGTGGTGCTAGCTTGCCCTTTTGACCAAAACGAACTACTCCCTTCCACGGTGATACTTTTAAAAGTACATGATCACCAATGTTAAACTCTAAGGGCTTCCGTCGTTTATTTGCATAACTCTTTTGACGACTTTGAGCCGCTAGAAGATTGTTTCGAATTTGATGGATCTTGTCTGTGGTTTCTTGGATCAATTCTGGACCAGTAATTTGAGCTTCCCCAATTTCGTGCCAACATACAGGAGATCGGCACTTACGACCATATAAGGCTTCAAAAGGTGCCATGCTGATGCTCGAATGATAGCTGTTGTTGTACGAAAATTCAACTAATGGTAGGTGGGCGCCCCAATTTCCCTTGAAGTCTATGACACATGCTCTAAGCATATCTTCAAGGGTTTGAATGGTGCGCTCAGACTGTCCATCAGTTTGAGGATGATAGGCGGTACTGAGATCTAATCGCGTGCCCATAGCGGATTGTACTGCTTGCCATGTTCGTGAAGTGAAACGACCATCACGATCAGAAATAATGCTTAACGGTACCCAATGTCGGCTTACGATTTCGTTGATATAAATACGTGCAAGCTTTTCGTTCTTGAAATCTTCGCGGATAGGAATAAAGTGAGCTGATTTTGTAAGTCGGTCTAAATCACCCATATAGTGTCATACCCACCAGAAGTGCGAGGTAACCCGGTAATGAAATCCATGGTTATATTTTCCAACTTCCATACAGGTATTTCCGGTTGGACTAGAAGTCCTGAGGGTCTTTGGTGTTCAGCCTTCACCTTGGAACATGTAAGGCACTTAGAAACAAATACAGCAATATCCTTCTTCATTCCAGGCCACCAATAGGTATATCGTAGGTCTTGATACATCTTATCGGCTCCTGGGTGTATAGAATATCGCGTTTTGTGAGCTTCATTCATAAGAGTTTCACGAAGATTGTTGTGGTTAGGAATCCAGATACGATCTAGGTAATACAGAATACCGTCAGATTTAGTTTCGATTTTTAACTCAGCTCCACAGGACATCTCCTTTCGCACATCTTCTTTCGTTATTGAAACGTGTTGGGCTTCTAGAATTTGATCTTTAATGTCGGTTACAATTTGCGAACATAGAAGATGAATGGAGTTCGCATAACCCTTTCGACTAAGTGCATCAGCCACCACATTTTCTTTACCAGGGTGGTATCTAATTTCACAGTCGTAATCATTTAGAAGTTCGACCCATCTTCGTTGCCTCATGTTTAACTCTTTTTGATTGAAGATATGTTGAAGACTCTTGTGGTCAGTGTATATTTCACACTTAGTACCATAGAGATAATGTCTCCATATCTTAAGAGCGAACACAACGGCTCCAAGTTCTAGGTCATGAGTGGTGTAGTTCTTTTCATGGTCTTGAGTTGTCTCGAAGCATAAGCTATGACTTTTCCTCTTTGCATTAGAACGCAGCCTAATCCTTGCCCTGACGCGTCGCAGTAAACTACAAAATCATCACAACCTTCAGGAAGAGTGAGGATTGGTGCATCACAAAGTTTTTGTTTAAGAGTTTGAAAGGCTTCTTCTTGCTTGGGTCCCCATATGAAAGGTTTTCCCTTATGAGTTAAAGCCGTGAGTGGTACAGCAATGCGAGAGAAGTTTGAAATGAACCGACGATAATAGCCAGCTAGTCCAAGAAAAGATCTTACTTCAGTTGGTGTACGTGGAGCTTGCCATTCTTGAACCGCTTTGATCTTTGAAGGGTCAACATGTATTCCCTTGTCATTGACTACATGCCCGAGGAATTGCACCTCTTTTAACCAGAATTCACATTTGGAGAATTTGGCATAAAGCTTTTCCTTTTCGAGAAGTGCAAGAACGAGTCGAAGATGACGCTCATGATCAGATTTAGATTTTGAATAAATAAGAATATCGTCGATGAAGACTATAACAAATCGATCAAGATAAGGTTGGCAGACTCTGTTCATTAGGTCCATAAAGACAGCTGGTGCGTTGGTTAATCCAAATGGCATAACCATGAATTCATAGTGGCCATAACGAGTTCGAAAAGCAGTCTTAGGGACGTCTTCTTCATGCACTCTAAGTTGATGATAGCCAGATCGAAGATCGATTTTTGAAAAGCAGCTGGCACCTTGTAGTTGGTCAAGAAGATCATCAATGCGAGGTAAAGGATAGCGATTCTTGATTGTTAACTTGTTGAGCTCTCTGTAGTCGATGCACATACGAAACGATCCATCTTTCTTCTTTACAAAAAGGACAGGTGCACCCCAAGGCGACGAGCTAGGACGTATGAATCCCTTGTCAGTCAACTCTTGTAATTGACTGGCTAGCTCTTGCATTTCAGAGGGGGCTAACCTATAAGGAGACTTTGCAACTGGTGTAGCACCAGGTATAAGATCAATACGGAATTCGACGTCTCTAACTGGAGGAAGTCCTGAAATGTCGTCAGGAAAAACTTGTTGGAAGTCTTTTACTACAGGAATGTCTTCAAGCTTCTTCTCCATGGTTCCCTTCTTGATGATATGAGCTAAGAACGCAACATAATTCTTGCGAAGATATTTTTGAGCTTGGAGACAAGACATTAAGCTGAGCCCTTTCGACGAGGTTTCTCCAATGATTCAAAGAATCTGACCGTTTGAAAGAGGAATACGAATAAATTTTTCACGACATACAACTTCTGCCTGATGCTGACTGCGCCAATCCATACCGATTATGATATCAAAACTTCCCAGCTTCATAGGTATAAGGTCGACTGAGAAATCGTGGTCGTTTAAGGTGAGTGTACAGTTGCGTATAATAGAGTCTAATGAAACTGGTTTCCCGTCCGCAACTTCTACCGTTATGGATTCCGTGAGCTTATCCCGATTTTTGCTTAAGATAGGTTCAAATTCTAAAGACACAAAACTTCTATCCGCACCAGTATCAAATAACATAGAGGCATATCTACCATTTATAAGGAACGTACCGTTAACCACATTGCCGTCAGCTCTGGCCTGGTTAGCGTTGATATTGAAAGCTCTCCCTCTTGCAAGTGGGGGAGCTTGGTTTGCTTGGTTCACCGGGTTGGCTTGGGCCTGAGCATGAATAATATTAACCAACCTTGGACAAGTGTTTCTGAAATGGCTTGGGTCGCCGCAATTGTAGCAAGCCCGCATTGGTTGACCCATAGGATAATTGGGCTGGTAATATGTTTGGGCTAAATGTTGGGTGGGTGGTAGTAGTAGGGGTTGTTGGGCTTGGCCCATTATTTGTTGGTGGGTTTGGGTTAAAGGTTGGTGGCGGTTTGTTCGTTGAGGCATGCGGCAGGTTTGAACAGTATGTCCTGCGCGACCGCAGCCGGTGCAATATTGGCAAGGATGATCAGGGGAATGGTGATATTGGCAACGGTTACATTTTGGTAACGGGCCAGTGTAAGGTCTTCTGTATGGTGCGGGTGAAGGAGTGACTTGAGTAATGGGTGCAGCAGGAATAGGTGAGTTGGTTTGAGTAACTGCAAAATTCCTGGTGTTGCGCTTCCTCTTGTTGGCAAACTCAGAGGAAGAAATGGGAGGGTTTGAAGTTTGTTCCTCAACAGGGGCTTTCTTCTTCTCTTCTTTGAACTTCCCGTTGCGAATTCGGTTTTCGGTCAGTTCAGTTGCTAACTCCATAGCAGCTTCAAGTGTTACTGGTGAAACGCTGAGAACTGAATCTTGGATTTTCGAGGGAAGTCCTCGAATATAATGCTCAATCAGATGATAGGTTGGGGTGAACAAATTTGGAACCATTTGGTTCAACTCCAAGAACCTCTTGTTATAGGTAGTGTGATCACCCTCCTTTTGCTTTAGAGAATGAAATTCGTCCTCCAGCTTTTTAATTTCACTTCTAGGACAGAAACGCCTAGTCATGATTTCCCTTAACTCCTCCCAAGTTAAGGCCATCGCATCTTCAGTTCCCCTCTTCCCTTTCTCAGTATTCCACCAAGTGAGAGCTACCCCAAATAGTCTCCCGGTGGCGGATCGAACCTTGCGATCCTCAGGACAATCGCAGTTTAGAAAGGTGTTTTCCATCTCCTCGAACCAATGTAGGAGAGCAGTGACACCCTCGGTCCCTTCAAATTTAGGAGGATCACAAGACTTAAAATGTTTGTAAGAGCACTTGCTGGTAGGAGGGTTGTCGATGTTCTGGTCCTGTTGTTGAGGAGGGTTAGTAGGATTTGTAGCAAGGGCTTGTTGTACTTGGACCACAATGTCAGGTAGTAACGTGGCCATTTGTTTCGCGATCTGAGTGGCCAAACGTTCCTGAGACCTTCCCGATCTTTTACCCCTTCGTTGCTGTCTAGACGACATCTACAGGATCATACAAGGAGAATATTGTGAGTTTATGATGTCTTTTTAGGTGTCATGTGTCTTTAAGAAAATGAAAATAACATAAATATCAATAATGCAACTACATCCATAGGATGTCTTGGGTTCGCTCATGTTGGGCCTCAAATGTCCCCCATACCTTCACCTACATAGTCATGTGGGCCCCCATGGCTATTGGCTTGGTAGGATTCACACTAGTATTGGCAATTTAACACTCGCATCCCCCGAATGCAAACCACAAAATATGTTCATGAGATGTTTGGTCGGAACGTGTCCAGGTGTAGACACAATGACAACTCAAAGTGGGGTTAGCTCACACGACGTTTGGTATAGCATGCTTTGGCCTAATAGGTACTTCGTACTCTCATCGTTAGTCCCCAGGTAGGCAAACTGGTCCTTTATTTTGGATTTATACGAATGCCAGCCTAGACAGGACGTTCCGACTACCGGTACTGGTACCCTTCCAGTTACTACATGCCCGTCATGAGAACTCACTTTGATGAGATTTGAAAACACGAAAATCATTGTAAAAGCAATCATGATGTGGTGTGTGCTTTCATGGATGTGATATGTTATGAGTATACGATTCATGATAGGCATTATATGATAATACATACTTATGAACATGCTTGCACAATATTAAATGTAACATTTAACATAAAACATATAAACATCATGAAATTTGGCATGTAACACACAAAAATTTTATAAGTTTCTAATCGACTATAGTATAGGCTCTAAGGGTCTAATAACCTATCCTATATCCCTATAGTCATGGCTCTGATACCAATCTATCACACCCCGACCCGCAGCGGAATAAGAGTCGGGCATAATTGGGTTATCACCAAAGCTCACGACATTACTAATATGTTTCATATTTAATAAAGTCAAAGTTACATTTCCAAATATCCAAACATGTTCATTCAATACAAAGAAAATAAACCAAACATAACAATCCCAACTCTAAATCGTTTTATTCTTCTAGTCCAAGTCCTATGTGTTCCTAGCTACTGCTGGTTCACCTGTATCATGTGTAAAAATGGGGGTTTTGGGGTCAACATAAGTTGGCGAGTGAACCTTATTAGATAAACATTTATTAATGAATTACTTGTTAGTTTATCAATGAAAAATTGTGCATAATCATAGATGAGCAAATGTAAATAATCAAGCAGTGGCAATTAGCAGTCACAACCATAACATACTATAACATATGACAGCATACATTAACATACCAACAACATACGATAAATAACATAAATGAACTGTCCGATCAAGGCTCAATCAAACGGAGCCGATCGTATTGCATGTACTGAAAATGAAAATGTCTGTGCGATCAAGGCTCAATCAAACGGAGCCGATCGTATGTGGGCACGCCAGGTTCAACCTCATAATGAAATGGGGAACATGCTCAACGCTCATAATGTAATGGGGAGCGGCGGCCTATGAAATTTGCATGTACTGAAAATAATAAACTTGCATCCACAATAACTACATAACAGAAACAAACTGAATACACTAGTTCATGATATGATGTATGCACAATGGTTTAAGTATAATATATATATCAAGACACATGATACACCCCAAAACGTGATTAAAACAGGGAATTTGTAAAGATTCACTCACATTGGGTGCGTTGGATTGGAGATGGTGAGATGCGCACGAGTTAGATGAGCGGAACAACGAGAAATACTAACCTAAATAATAACGGAAAAATATATTAAATGAGTGGATTTTATTAAGGATTTTAATGAAATTTTTAGATATATTTTTGTGAGTTTAAGGCTATTTTCTATCTTTAAAAATGTTATTTTTAAGTATTTTTAATTGATTTTTAAATTAAATTAAATAAATAAAAATATATAAAAAAAATTGTTTATTTTGCGTTGACTGTTGACCGTTGACCGTTGACCTGTTGACTTGTTGACCGGTTCGGTCAGGGACATGGTTTACGCTGGGTGAGGCTCGAACCCGAGACCTCCCGTACGCGTGCACGTAGCTCTACCAACTGAGCTACGTGTCTAACCCGAAATAATCTTGTTTTTAATTATATTTATACACTTATTCAATTTAACCGAATTTCTTTTATTTGCAAAAACATTTTAATTCAACGGACCGGTGCTAGTGACGAGTTTCGAACGCGCGACGTATGGCTTAATGTTGCACACAGTCCACCGCTGGACTGTGTGTCTAACCTGGTTATTATCTCGGTTTTTATTATACTTAACCACTAGCTGGGTTATCCCGGTTTAGTTTTTAAACAAAAATGCATTTTATTATATAAGGAGTGCGTATAGCAGGAATCGAACTCGGGACATGCGTATGTATTGTGCACACAGTCCACCGCTGGACTGTGTGTCTAACCCGTTTAAACTACCAATTTTAATTATACTTATAGTATTACCAGAATTCATCTTCTTCACTGGATTTTTACCGACGGCAGTTTACATCATTAAAACTTGTTAATTAGATTGCTAAGCATTACACAAACTGATAAGAGATAGCAGGGATGACGATTAGAGGAAGAACATACCGGTGAACGTTTGGTTACAGAGTTCCGGCAGGCGTCGGTCTTTGTTTTTGTGCCCCTCAACTGAACAGACAATTAGCCGTTTTTGATTAGTCCATTGTGGAATTGAAGTGATAAACAAACGTTAATGATGTGTTTGAAGGTCCTTACCGTTTCACAGATGGAAACAACGACTTTCAGAATCTTTCCGGCGAACTAGAATTAGTTGAATACAGCGCCTGAATTCGATTTCAATTGAGTGGTTTAAGTTAGAAATAGCTTAAGAATTGTTGAACTACAACGAATATTGAAAGATTTACCGTTTGAGGATGAATACGGTTTTCCGGTGACTTTTGCAGAAAATTCCGGCGAGCTGTTTTAAGCGTTCTGATGGTCTGAAAATGTGACGAAAGTGAAATTGGATGCTGGTATGATATTTCTGAGTCGAGAGAGTGATCTTGGGTTGAAGTATTCTGGATTTGATTACATTTCGGTTATGAAGACCGATAATGATGAGACTTGATGCTCAATCAATTCTGAATTGATTAAAGACATCGGTTCATCGGTTATGAACGTGAATACGCGAGAAACAAACGATTTGACGATTGATTTGCCGATTTCCGTTTCTCAGTTGGCGAAACCGGTTTTAACCGAGTTTGTGTATAAATTTCATTTATTTCCTAGAGATAACAGAAAACATAAAGTGGCGAAGTGGTGATGTGAGTGTATGTTAAGTCGTTGGAGTTGTTCTTGGCTGACCCGGGTTCGAGTCCCGGCAGCAACATAATTTTTTTATTTATTTTGTTTTAACTTTTTATCAGATATAATTTTTATAGTTTAGTTTATTTATTAATTATGTATCGTTTTAAATCAAAATAATCATAAATATTCAACGTAACTTTTATAACTTGATATTCGATTACAAAACGGAGCGGGTTTTGAAAACCCGATTTTTACAAATGTTACAACAAACATGCTTCAATCGCGTTATTCCTGGTCACATTGCTCGGAACTACACACATCGTCCCTATGGACCCTATTATGCTCAAAATCAGTGGGTTACACCAAAGGATAACTATCATTCTAAGCCAATGAAGGTATCTTCACCTAAGGCAATGAAGAATGTGAATCCCAAGGTTAAACCGTCTTATGGGGATTCGAATGCTGCTAAAAAGTAACGCAAGGCTGTTCAGGAACAAAAATCTGTTTCTAAAACTAACAAACCCGAAACAGCTAATTTGCTCAACCGAAGGCAACAAATGCGTTTGTTAACATAAAACAAATTTGGAAACCCAAATGCAAAGCAGTAACAACACCAATCCTTGAAACAAAAAGGGACTTGTCATTGACAGAATTGTCTTATTTTGATGCTTCAGGAATACCCAGGACCACATGGCTTGGGTACCAATGTATTACTAATCTCCTTATTTTCAGGGACAACCAAGGAGGAGCTGTTGACAATCTTTGGAATGTTGATAACGGTTGTTCAAGAACCATAACGGGTACCATTTCACTATTGTGAAAAGTTCATTTTTTACAGATGATATGTTTCCTATAGAGGAGATGAGGTAGGTAAGACAAGATCAGCGTAAAGGTACAATTTAAATTTCGTGCTTTAATCATAACATTGATTAGTATTCAATCTAATGATGGAACGGTTAAGACAAACAACAAAAATATTTTTCTCTTTCTTTGGTTTATATTTTGTACATAGATCTTCATTGTTAGGTAAATTTGTGCATAAACTGTGATACACAAATTTAGGGGGAAGAAGGACATATGTGTACATATGCATTCTATCAGAGGGAGAAAATGAGAAAAATCCAAAAAACATTTGGAAAACAGAAAATCCAGAAAAAGTTTATTGCATAATTTGGGAAATGAAATAAATGTTCGTGCGAAAGGGTTTGACCAACACATTTAAGGTGTCGTAGCTGAAAAGACTAGGATCTAATGTGATATATCGATAGGCTTGACGCTCAAAATGATAAAAGATACCAAGTGATATAAAGATAACGAACTATGTACCATGTGGGTAACATACCATCGACGTATGATTTTATGGTCTTACATCTTGCAACGTCTACGGTTTCGGGTCTTTATGCTGTTGAATCATCCAGGGATATCTTGGCGGTCCTTCTGTTGCATCCAATTTATATGCTAACTTAGGCATAGTTAGGATATCTTAAAAGAGCCAAAAGAGGCCAAAAACCTTTACCGAAGACAAACTCAATTGAGGGAATTCCATGTACTTGCAAAAGTGAAATTCGTACTGTATAAGGTATTTACCAAACCCTCATCAGACATTTATTGGTTACTCTGCTATACGAAAGTACTGACCTGTTCACCAATAGTCTGACGTTGTAAATCAAAAGGATGATCTCAATATACTCACCAGCTATGATGAATTGTTGTGCTTACCTTGATCGCGGGGGTATGTCATGTTTGGGACACACGGGTGTTATAGTATAATATTACCTCAAACGTATCATGAAGTTGGAAAATTGAAAGTTGAGCGTTAGGTTTAAGTGGACAAACATATTGGCAATCACTTAGACTAGTCTGAATAAACTCGCACTGAAAAGTGTTCCTTGGTCCGCCTGAAAACGATTTTGATCCCATTGCAAGTTGTAACTGTTAATTAGTTTCTTTGTTTATTTGCGTTTCTGTTTATATTCTTATATTTAAATATTTTTTTAAAATAGAAAAATCCAAAAATCCAAAAAGAGTGTCTTGTTTTTACATAATCAAAAAATCAAAAAATAGAGTGTTTTATTCGTTTTATTAAAATTTAATCATTCTTGAAGATTTGACTGATCATCAAAAGATGAAAGAAATTTGAATTGTGATATCTGAGTACAAGTACTTTGATGTACCAAATGTTCATATGGTACTCTCCCTGTTGCATAGAAATGTTTGCTTATAAATTCTGAGAATTTTGCAAAACTTGATTTAGATCAAGAAACAGGGGGTGTTGAAAATTGAGATGTTGTTAGTTGCTGACAAAGCATGAAACATCACAACAACAAGATGTACCTGAGTCAGAAGATGATAGTACTCTTAAAGAAGTACCTGTGAACCTGCTTGAAAGTGAAAGATCGAAGAAAAAAGAGCTGCCGAGAATCCTCCTCTCGCATTCTTTTTAACAAGATATTACAAGCAAAACTGATCAAGATCCTGATATGAAGCTAATTACAAGAGAAAAAGAAAGAGACCCAGTGCTGAGAGTTCAGAACTCAAGAACTTCCACAACTTTTGAAGCATAGCAATGAGCACAGACTCCGTTAAAGACGTTGTTGAATTCATGCTATGAAGACAATTTGATGCATAAGTCTAGGGGGAGATTGTTAAGTTCTAGAAGTGTGAGACTAACGCATAAAATATACGCAACAGACTATGGTTGCAAACTTGGATTAAATGGGTTAGTTTATATTAGGTTTTGGACCCTGTATAGGTCATTTAGGCATGCGTAAAGCCATGTGGGCCAGGCAAGCCCAAAGGGAGCCCATGTAGGGAGTGGTCTTACCCTAGGTATATAAGCTAGTGTTATATCATTTCTAGGGTTAAGCCTTTAGAGAATACCTTTGAAGGAGCCTCCATGAAAGAGAAATCCTAGACTAGAGAGAGTGAGAGGCGAAGAACTTGTATCAGATGGTTTTGCTAGTAATAGTAATATAATTGTATGCAAGTTTGAAGTGATTCATGTGTTATTCTCATTCATCTCGATCTTCTTATTTCTCGGTTTTCTTGAATCTCAACAAGTTTGGATTCCGCCCATCCTTAATGATTGTTCGATATCGCTGTTGGATCCGGATTATTCAGGACTTACACATACGTTTATAAAGACTCACACGTTTGTGATGACTTATGTTTTTTTATTTTACAATTTTGAATTTTATGAGTTAATTTCACACATTTGTTCAACCAAGTCCATGTTAATGACCTTGGTTCAACATTTTGGTCCTTTCACTTTCTGATTTTCAAAAACACTTCTATTTCCAAGTCCAAATTAATGATGTTGGCTTGAAGTTCAAATTAATGACCTAGGTTTTATATAGTTAAAGAATCCCAGTTTACCAAACCATATTAAATTAGCCCCCAACCAGTTGTGCAAAAGCCCGTCCATCATCTTGAAGGAAATATTTAGTATCCCATAATCGGTTATAAAAAATAAATGGAAAAATACAACTTTTTTTTTGGATTTTTACAACTTTAATCTATAATAGACTAAAAATCTTTTTAGTTATTATAAGTAAAGTATACTTTAAACTATTTATAAACAGACACATTTTTGTGAAATTGTGCTTAGAGGATCATATCAGTTTCTTTGAGACATTATCAGCTACACCATTAAGCTTTAATACATACTCATTATCAAACAATTCACGTCGATTATCAGTATTGTTTATCCACTAAAACTCAACATCTTTATATCTCATGTATTGCTTAATATGGTACGCTTAGGTAATTTTAGAACAAATTAACCAGTGTTCCCATTAAACGACATACTCCTATATCCGAATATGCACAAAAATCTAATCATATATGTGAATATATTCAGTTTACATCTGTAAGGAATGCGAAAGCTTCACTGACTTTGGTTAGTATTACTGTATAGACAAAGAGTATGAAGTTGACTTAAAAGTGATGTACCTCATAGGTATATTTTTTTACCACAAATCATTTTCTTTCCATAATCATTTAGCTTTTGAGGGTTTATACTTTAATCATTTTTATAAAGTATTATAGAAGTTTTAGGTTAACACCACCG
This sequence comes from Scalesia atractyloides, assembly GCA_947069175.1. Lineage (NCBI taxonomy): Eukaryota > Viridiplantae > Streptophyta > Magnoliopsida > Asterales > Asteraceae > Scalesia > Scalesia atractyloides. The sequence continues at coordinate 71,836,141 of CAMTDV010000023.1, forward strand.
TGTAGACAAAAGAACTTGTATAATACCCCAAATGTTAAATTAATATAGAGACCTAGTATCTCAGTTGCTTGGCAATTCTGTCAAACAAAATTATGGTACCAAGACCATATGCCAATGAAATTTGACACACACATAGTTAATTGTTTCGTTATGTTTGTATTATTTATGCAACAGTTTTGTTAACTGTTAGCCTACTGATACATCGATTAGTGAAACTGTTACCAACTTTTCACACTTTACAATTCTTTAGTGTGAATTGATAGTGATGTACTATCATTTCCTCTGTTTTAGTAGGAAACCTAAAATTTTTTACATTTTTCAAAGTTTTTATCTTTTTACAATTCCTCAATGTTTTTGATTTTTCTCCCAAATTCTTCCCTAAAATTATAAACATACTTTTGAATTTTTCAGAAAGAAAATGTAAGAAAATAAAAACTGATTCCCAATGAGGTTTACTTGTTTTGAAGTAAAAAAATCTTGGTACCCTTGTTTCAACCCACCGACTCAAAATCTTTTATAACATTTATTTTGAGTAAATACTCAAATCTTGCTTTGTCAAAGGCCTTGGTAAAAAGATCTGCCTTTTGTTGGTCAGTGTGAATTTTAACTACTTGTATCAACTTCTTTTCGTAGTAGTCACGAATGAAGTAATATGTAATTTCTATGTGTCTGGTCTTAGAGTGGTTTACCAGATTATTAGTAATGGAAATTGCTGCTTTGTTATCTACATGAATAGGAGTAGTAAGAAACTGAAAATTGTAGTCTCTCATATGTTGTTGTATCCACAAAACCTGTGAGCAGCAACTTGAGGCCACCACGTATTTTTGCTTAGCATGTTGAAAGTGAAACGATCATTTGTTTCTTGCACTGCCATGTTACCAACCGGTTACAAAAAACTGACATCCAACTGTTGTAGATTTAGCATTAAGTTTGCAGCTGCAACTGGAAACCTTTTCTAGGGAAACCTTTTAGATAACGAAGAATCCGTTTCACAACAACCATATGAGAAATACGAGGACCGACTAATATCTTGCACATAAACATGTGGGGTACATTATATCTTGGTGTGATGCTATGAGATACATTAGAGAACTGATCATGTTGTGATATTCCATGACATCCACTTTTTCTCCCGTTGGATTAGTATTGATGTTGTGATTGTGAGCTAACGACGTACTAGTGGTTGATGTTTCTATCATTTTGATTTTCGTGAGAATCTCGCTGTCACACTTTGGAATGAAAATACCCAAAGATAGTTGATCCACCTACAACCCTAGAAACAATTTCATCTTGCCCATTGAACTCATCTCGAATTTTTGTTGCATCATGGCCTAAAAGTCTTTGCATAAAGCATCGTTTGTTGACCCAAAGATAATGTCGTCCACAAAAATCCGTACAAACAGTATGTGACCATCTGTCTCTTGTGTGGAGGGTGCAATCAACTATTCCTATGATGAATTTGTTGTCAAGCAGATGAAGAGAAAACTGATTTTGCAATGGAGCCGCTTGGGTATAGAAACAACTCAAACATGATTAATCTGAGTTCTTGTCTTTACTCCACTTTGAAGTTCACCGATAATATTCTCTGAAGGATGATATGACAAAGTTCTCGACATAACTTCATTTGAAATAACTACATCTGTCTCCAAATGGTAATATTTAATCAGCTTCATTTTGCAAGACATTAGATGTACAATCTTGAATACCAGAATTTTATTGTTGAGCCTCCATTTCAAAATTAATCTCATCACTGAACGTTGAACGACCGTCGTCATCGTACATCGATTCCGGTTCAGAATCATCATCTGATTGATCAAAATTTGGACCAACATCATTCTCAACTAGTACTTCTAGATTACTGGTTCCTTGAACATTCTTACTACTAGATCTGACTTTTGCAACCACTTCTCTAGAGTATTGTGTTGTGACAATAAGTTTTGGAATCTGATCTTGAGAGAAAGCTTTTTGATGTTGATACAATAAAGCAGTTCCTTTTCTTTATGATTCATCAGGTAGTTTAAAAGACTTCAAAAGACTTTAATAGTCAAACATCCAGTTGTCTTAAGGTTTTGAGTCAGAGAAGTATACTTTTGACAGTCTACATGCTGAGCTTGCACAATGCGGTTAATGCTTGGCAGATAAACACGTTGTAATGGACTGGCATATCCCACAAAGAATCCGTCTAAAGATTTCGCTTTGAATTTACCTTCAGGATCAATTACTTTGCACGACAACCCAAATGGTTCTAACCATTGAAGATTGGGTTTCCGTTTGTTTAGTAGCTCGAAACATGTCTCTCTGTAATTTTTCAATTAACGCAATTCGAATTATAGCAAGTAGATGCTACCGCTTCGTTCCAGAAACTTATCGGCAGATTCGAATCGGCTAACACAGTACGTGTTGTCTAAATCAAGATTCAATTCTTCCTTACCGCTACTCCATTTTGCTGAGGAATGTATGATGCGCTAAACTCATGGAGAATCCCCTTTTCATTGCAGTACTCAAACATTTGATTGTTCTTGAACTCTATCTTATTATCACTTCGAATTCTTCCAATTCTTCGTCTTTTGTCTCCAAAAATATTACCCAGGAGAACCATGAGTAATCATCGGTAACGACTAAGCAATATGAATCTCTAGTAACACTTTTAACATTAACCGGCCCAAACAAATCAATATGCAGCCTCTCTAGTGGTAATTGGATTGAATTCAACAACTTCTACGAATGTGACTTCTTGTTGTTTACACTTTTTACAACTCACACAATCATAAGGTAAACTCTTGATGTTTACACCCTCAACTAAGTTGTCGTGAACCGGATTTAATATCCAAAAAAGCGGATCTTAGAAAACCAACCCGTTTTAAAAATCGGATCCAAACCGTAATAAATATAAAGACGAATATTTGTAATTTTTTGGTTATATATTGTCGCATAATAATTTAATTAACGTAAATATCTTGAAGATTTAAAAAGTTATAATTTTATAAAGAACCCAGTTGGACACTTGATCTATAGTAACTCGTTTGTAAAACCAAACTTAGACCGTAAGAAATGAAAATAATTATTACTTGTGATTTTTTAGTGCTTATTTATTTTTATAATATGCTATGTATAATAATTAAATTGATAACATTATTAGTGTCTAGAATCCTTCATTTCTCAACTTTTTTTTGGGTCTTAATGATTAGTGTTATTGCCAACTAATGACATTAAACACCACATTATTAGGCTAATTACAAATCAAAACAATTCACCATTTTCATGTTTTCCTAAGAACTCTAAACATAAAATCTAAAGGCTATAACTTTCTATGCATAATCTTTGAGCCAAAATACACCACCAATTCGGATTCTCCATCTACTCGTTTTCTTCCAACTTTTCATTTTGGACAAAGAGCATCACCAAAAGCTTGGGAATTATCTACTTGCCATTTTCTTCTTTCTTCATCAAGAAGGTAATCTTAAAATCTATTTCTTTAAAATTCTATGCAAATTCAGTTTCTTATGTTTATAGAGTCTAGTTTTAGAAATTTGAGGCTTTTGTCATAAGTTTTGTTTTGATAGTATTGGGTTAAAGATATGGGTTATCAACATGATTGTCAAATTGATATTTCGTGTAAATTTCTAAGTGTTACATATATTTCTTATGGAAATTTATCTCATCGTATCTTATAGAGTTTAATATAAAATTTGAATTCTTTAAAATATAAAAAATTAAGAACTTGTGTTTCTAAATTTTGCAACAAAAATAGATTATGGAATTTTAATGGACTTCATTATCTAGGGAATTTGTGTTGGCTTTCATTATCCATGTAAAAATTATATAAAATTGATGGTTTAAAACTAAATATCAGAAAAAGATGACTTTTTTAATATAAAATTTGAATTCTTTAAAATATAAAAAATTAAGAACTTGTGTTTCTAAACTTTTGCAACAAAAATAGATTATGGAATTTTAATGGACTTCATTATCTAGGGAATTTGTGTTGGATTTCATTATCCATGTAAAAATTATATAAAATTGATGGTTTAAAACTAAATATCAGAAAAAGATGACTTTTACTATTATATATATATATATATATATATATATATAATGGATTTATATTACTAATTAATTGATAATAGATTGCAAGGAAATAATATAAAAATGTATTTTTTTTCTTGACATGTTAAGTTCATAACTACTAATTTTAACATGTAAGAGGTGCCATTTGGATAACTTACATGTATATATTGGAGTTAACATATATTTTTAGTGACTAACGACTTATATTTTTAGTGACTAATGACTTAAATTATTAGCTACTAATGACTTGAATATGTTTTAATGACTAGTTATTTTAATCTATCTTAATGGCTTTAATATATATCTTAAATGACCAATGACTTTAATATATTTATATCTCTAGTAACTAATGAGAATAGTTGTCACATAAACTCTTGAGTCATATTTATTTACTACAAGTTAATGATAAATACAGAAATTAGAGTATACAAAAGTCTCCAAGTGTTAACATGTAATTGTTGATGCATACTATGTATGTTCGCCATTGTGGGAATAGACTAGATAGAACGTGTGTTGAATATTGTAAATTTGAGCTACGAACAGATGACTTTGGATAGGACGAGAGAGGTTCGTACGGATGTAATTTAGTACGGATGTACTCTCGTACAAAGGTAACACGTTCATACGGAGGTAACCCTCGTGAGGAGGTAACCATCGTGAGGAGGTAAGTTACCTTCCTACGGAGGTAACTACCTTCGCACGAAGTACATCCGTTCCAAACATCAAGTATATATAGTGTTGTGTGTTTGTTAGTTAATAAGTTTTAGAGATCTCAGAGGGGAATGCAGAGAAATTCCAGCTTGTAAATGAAGTATACTCTTTTGGTATGAATGGAAAGCTTCCGCTTCTACTTCTTTTTAATAACTTTCTACAAAATTAGTTCTATTCTACCCAAGCTTCTGTCTAAACCGCGGATCCTAGACTCATAGTAAATTCATTGTTTTATTCATTGGATGTTTAGTATATTTTCCCTATTCATATTTTTAGGATTATTCTTTTGAGGTTTCCTCCCATTTTATGCGGTAACTCTCGTGGATCATATCTTCTCAATTAGTGAGTAGATCTATTTATATCCCCTTTTTAGTCATTAAATATTTTTGAGGTGTATGATGTGCCATGTTTTCTAGTTTTTTCGATTTGATTAGATAACATGCAAAGTCAATGTGTCACTATGTGTATCACGTTCATTGTTTCTATTATTTCTAGTATTCATGGTTGCATTTGTGTGCATCTATGTGTTTACTCGCTTTGTGTCACAGGTTTCACGTGGATCCACCTTGCTGACTAGGTTCCCCACGGTCATGGGTTGTAGCCTAGTACCGCCACTAGTATTATCCTTACTCTTTGGGGCTTGAGTCTATTGCATGCTATAGTCTTTGAGGCTTATTGTGTCTACTGTATCTGTATTGTGATTGTGGTGATTTGTCATAGTTGTTGTGGTTAATTGTGGTGATTATGGATGTTTCTACTAATAGTCCCGGAACCGATGGTTTAGACGGAAGTTTGGGTAGAATAGTTCTAATTTGGTAGAATGTTATTAAGAACAGAGTAGAATTAGAAGTTGAATGATTCCATCCATACCGAAAGAGTATACATCTTTACAAGCTGGAGAAATTGGAACTCCAAAACTTAACAACTGACGAACACACAACATTGTCTATAGGAGTTTACCCTCATACGAACTAAGAGTTTTACGTTTGTACGAAGTAGTTACCTTCATACGGAGTGGCTACTTCGTACGATGTGACACTTATACTTCTTTCTCACCTGCACTTAAGTCATGTGTTCATATCTAATCTCTACAATATTCAATAAACGCTCTATCTAGTCTGTTCGAAAGTGGCAGACACACGAAACATGCACCAACATTTACAACACATGGAATTGCATGTTAAATATATTTTTAAATAAAATTTTTAAGTCAAATAATGTAATTAACAAAACTCTTTGTTTAAAATATAGATCTATTCACCAATATTTTGTTGACCCAAAAACCTTTTTACGCATGATGCATATACACAAGTAGGAGATAATTTGAAGGAAAAGACACGTAGGACATGCCTTAGTAATAAATCTGAACTATTATTCATAGTTGTTTATCTTTTGAGAAGTATATGAATTATGTCTAGTGTTTTCTAGGATTATGTGTGACAAATTTAATTTGGTTACTTTAAATATCTAAACTTATAATAGTGTCATAAGCTATGGGCAATTATCATGCCTCGTACCATTCCGCTACGTGTCGGGTGTGATAGATTGTGTCACACCCTCAATTTCCATGTGCGGAGTAACACCACAAGGCGTGCGACTGACCAGGATCATGCCACCAATAATATTGATCAATAAAAATAAAGTAAATTCATCACACCAATACGATCAGTGACTAAAAGTTAAAGTTTAAAAGCAACATTAAAGCTAACAGCGGAAGCATAAAGTTTAATAGTCCAACAATAGTTTAAAAGTTCATGGAAATTATTAGGAACCCAATAATGGTTCAACACAACCACTACACTCCTCCGCTGCAAGCTCCCAAGCTACACCTAAGGACCTGCAAAGCATGTAGTAGTGTGTCAACATAAAGTTGGCGAGTTTATGGTTTTCCACTTTTATTTCTAAAAACGTATGTTTGTTAAATTACTCATTTATAATCATGTTATGGGGAGCTACCCTATCTGTAAGCTACTAAACTATGTAATACCGAACACTTGCGACTGTTGAATCATTGTTGCCCCGTTTTGTCAATGTCTATCATCATTGACGGTTGCCAAGGCATTTTAGTTCACGCCCGTCGTCCCCGGTACGGTGTGAGGTTAGTGAAACCTAGTAGCGCTATCAACTAACATCCTGTTTGCCAGGCGGTTAATCTGTATAGTAAGTGGGGACTTCGTGGTAGAGTTTCGTTTAGTACGTAAAAGACATGAATTATAAATTGTAGTTAGTAGTATCACTCCCCGGAATACTAGGCAGTCCCAAATCAGGGAAAGTGTAGTTCGTTCCTAGCCACCGTGAATACATGCTTTTAGTAAAATGTTTGAACTCACCTTTGTTTTGCTCAGTAGATAGATTAGTTGTGTTAAGTTGCTCAACCACGTCATTGCAGAATTTGGGTTTCAATTTAACAGGCCTCCTGATTCTAAACCTCTTGATTTCACATGTGATCCGTATTAGTGTAAAACCATATCAAACCTAACGATGGTCATGGGATCGGAACCATAATGCAAGTCAACAAAGTATAGTCTTATTCAGATAGAACTTTGGCATTCGTTAGTTGGTTCCCGGATGATCGGAGAGAATATCATATTGGTGATTATTGGTTAGAACACCAATGTATAGAGAGAAGAATAGAAGGAATGAGCAAAGAAAAATGAATTCTAAGCTTTCTATTTATAGGTAAGGAATACTTTTTACCCCATATAGAACCTTCCTAGATAAATCTTCCTTAGATATTACTTCCTTATATATTACCTACCCCATATATACATATTTGGATGTTATCTACCTCATGTATATCTATTTGGATGTTAAGTTATTAAACTTACTTAACCGATTAATTAACTTACTTAGCTTACTTAGCTGTTAAGTTTTCTTACCTATTAAGTTTTCTTAACCGCTAAGTTATCTTAACTGGTAAGTTTACTTAACCACTAAGTTTTACTTAACCGCTAAGTTTACTTAACCACTAAGTATTCTTAACCATTAAGTTTACTTAACCATTAAGTATTCTTAGTTATTATGTTTTCCGGTTAAGAATTCATAGCGTACACTAGGGGTTTTGATTACAGTATCATCGGGAATATTTTTGAAGGTTGTTATAGATCGGTATCAGAGCCAATAATTATAGGGAATTAGGTTTAGGTTATTAGATCCTTTGTTGATGCATGTGTCTGATGCCTACATATTTGAGTCATGTACATGTCTATAATAGGGATAAATGTTAGAATTTGTTAATGTAATGTTTCACTTCATATGGAGTGGACACTTCGTACGAAGATAACTTAGAGTTCACTCTCTAAGCTATCTTCGTCCGAAGTTGAAGTCTACTTCGTACGAAGATAGAGAGTCAAGCTCACATGAAGTTGCTATGTCTATAAATAGTAGTGTGAGCCCATTGTGTTTGTAAATTTCTGGTGAACAAAAATGCGAAGCCTTGTCGGATTTGTTTCAGGTTGTAAACGTTGAATATTAATAAAACATTAAAGTTGAAAAGTATTCTTGAACTATTGTCACTAATCTAAAATGAATTCCACTAGATTTGTACTAGGATAAACAAATTAGGACCTCAACATATGGATGAAAGCAGATCCTCACAAGTTGTATAAGAGCTTGGAGGCCTGATTTTAAGACAATTATCAAGATTCAACAATCTCATACTTCTCTTCTACTCATTTTTCTCATCTTCACGAAATTAACGGTCAAATGGGCTTAATTTTTCCAGGAATACTTACAATCTACTTCAAACAAACCCTTGAAAGAATCATACCTAAAATCAATCGAAATCATGATAAATTAATGAAAAACGTGAAATTTTGACACTCTCTTCGCACGAACTACCCACTTCGCACAGCTACCTACTTCGCACGAAAATAAACTTATCTTCGTACGAAGTGAAATTCCATCAAAATTAAAAATCTACCTTCGCACGAAGATAGATATCAGAAATCAATTTTGCTTTACCTTCGTAGGAACCGAGACCTAAAGGTTTGTTTTTGTTTTTAGTTTGCATGAAGTGACCACTTCGCACAAGGAATTACCTTCGCACAAAGCTATTTTTGATCAAATTTTCGACGGAATGGACAAACAAATTTTACAACGCTTTTGCACGACAGCCTCAATGTTAGTCGTTTAGAGCTTAATACTTGACAACGAGATGGGAACGATGACAAAGCCACCTAAGTTGATGAATTTAGAAGAATACAAAGGATAGCACGAACGTTTCGAGAACTGGGTGCAGGCAAATTATCTGGAGTGAGGAAGAGTATGTTGCTCTGACTAGAGAGAATGGTCTTGAAAAAGGAATCATATAGTTTACTCAACAAGAAAAATAAATGTTTACTTGGGAAAAGAAGATGATGAATATCTTGCAACAAGTGATCAAAGAGGATATCTTCACACTACTACAACATGAGGGATATGCTCAGTCAATATGGAACACATTGAAAGTAAAGTTCCAAGGTAGCAAGTAGATGATCAAGAGTAAACAAGCTTTGCTTAGAAAGGAATTCAATATCTTCAACTTGTTAAAAGGTGAATCGATGAAGCTACTTATCGAACGATATTGTCATCTAGTCTTTGAAATGAAGAGATTAGGTGTTAGCAAAGATAATGAAGAACTAGTTGATAAATTGGCCGATGCTTTACCGGAAGGAGATTGGTCAACCTACCTGATGATCTTAAAGAACACTCCAGATTACAACAGTACTATGAGTTTGGCAAGGTTCATTGAGAAACTCGAGGGTCATGAATTAAAGCTTCAGAAGATGGCTAAGACAAGAAGTGCACATGCTCAACAAGATGTGAACTTGTATTTCTAAGGAAGTCAAATAGCCAACAATCAAAGCCCGAAAATTCAGACAACCTTTAGTGCAGGCAATTCGTCAAATGTTTCTTCAAATTATATAAGTAGTGGTAGTTAGTGGTAGCGAGTTTCACTCATTTCCAAGTTGTGACCAAACACCCAACATACACCTCAATCTTCCTAGAGTTCGAACAATTACAATAGTAGCCATAATAACCAAAACAACCAAAACAACTCAAACCAACAAATCATGATGTGCAATATAGCTGTAAACCTTGAAAATGCTCAAGACTTTACTGAGACTATGGCCAAATAGCATATGGCTCTACTTGCCTCTATCTTAGAATCGTATGAGAGACTGGTAACAGGAAAGATTGGTAATCCTAATATGACAAAGGAGGATTACGATCAGATCTAGGAGAGTTGGAGCTCCTTGACATTAGATGTTCGCCTAGCTTAACGATTTATGGAAATTACAGGAAGAAACAATCTGGGTGGTCCAGATGCAAAATTGGGATTTGATAAATCTATAGTGTAACACCTCATAAATTTGCCTCTAGGAATGTACTGACACGTGTCCATACTCTCAATTGTGCCTAATATTGGTCGACATGGACTACTTTTGAAAATATAAATGTGGAGGGACTAAAGGTCTCAACATGCTGAAATTATGCCTCTACGTGACCCTTATAGTGTCCATACTCTCAAAATGAGCCAATTGTTGGACGAGAGGGACCATTCGTGAGTTTAAATATAAGTTAAACATTACAATGTCTGATGATACATCCTCTATAGACTTCAAAAGAGCTTCATCTTCAACAAAACTTAGATATAGCAGACCTTGGACTTTTAGACTCTGCTGATAGAAAACACTGATTATAACCACTGATAAGCGAACCACTGCTGAGCTTGCTGATAGAAAACATTGATAATAACAACTGATAAGCCAACCACTGCTAATAGAAAACACTGATGATAACCATCCTCTGTTGATCTTCAACAGAGCTTGTCTTTAGCAGAGCTTTGACTTTAACAGAGCTTTGACTTCAGCAGAGCTTTGTCTTCAGCAGAGCTTTCTCTTCAGTAGAGATTTGTCTTCAGCAGAGCTTTGTCTTCAGCAGAGCTGTGCTATAACAGACCTTGGATATTTCAGCAGAGGTTGTAGTATATTTTGGCTTGTTGCCCACACAAAGCTGACAAAAACCATTAACACAAAACTACGGGCTTCAAAGCTGCTATGCCACGTTTTAGGGCACTTGTTCTTATCTCCTAACATCTGATAACACTTGGAACCACCTCCTTCAATCTCCAACACTCTAACTAGAAGTGTTTGCAACACTTTAAACTTGCACATTCTTAAAATACCCTTCTTATTACTCCTGGAGGATCCTGGTTCTTAAAAGCTTCTGATTCAAATTTATTTTCATCCAAGGATCACTTGTAAGTGCTCCTTTCAGTTACATTTCGTTTATTAAGCTTTTGAAGGCAAAAGTCAATCAATTTAATGTATCATAACCCTCTGAGGCTATAATACGTGATCATAATCACATTCTGAGTCTTTGTACAAGTATCAAAATTTTACCAAACTTTGACCAAAATGTCCTTTTTGCAAGAAATAAGGTTTTAATCGGTAACTAACTTACAAATGACTCATTTACTAATATGTTTATATAATTAACATATTTGATATTATTAAACTGATCATAAACTGAGTTTTGATAAAATATCATAAACTATGTCACTTAATGACTAAAATGCCCTTGAGGCATATGTTTTGATGTTAAACCTTAATAGACATATAAGTTGATAACCTACTGATGTTACAACTTATTTAAAGTATATTGGCATATAGAGCTTGTTTATAATTCATCCGACCACCCGATATCGCTTATATGCGTATGGTTAAGCTTATATAAATAATTTACGTATGGTACCAAAACGGGTAAAAAACTTATCATTTTTACTTCAAATTCCAGAATGTATATTGCTTACCCATATAATACAAGTCCTAGTACTTGTTGGGTTTAAAATACATCCATTCCGATCATCGCTTAATCATGCGTATCGTATCGTACCGTTTTCATTAATTTAAGTTAACCGATTCAAGTCTATGATTTAAAAAGGACCTGTTAACATTCTAATTGGTTATTTAAACCATTCATTACAGACTAGGGACTTCCGGTAAATTGAAACCAACCTTAGTTAATTGATTTCGGCTGAGCTATTTATAATTCTTGCATATTAAATTATTACCGCTTGGTCGGGTATGGGATCATATGTCGGATCGTGACTAGAAAATCCGCATAACCCGTTTTAATCTGTTTTGTTTCATAACTTAAACATTGGGGGTTAACACGACCGTGTCCTAGATATCCTCGACTCATTTAAGTTGCTAATGGCCACTACTAAGCACGGGGTGTAGGCATACACCTGACAGATGCTAATGCTATATAAAATGTTTTCTTACCCATATTGGGGATACCCTTCGTGGGTTAAAGTGGTGTGTCGGTTAATCATGTTATTCGGTTTCTACACTGGACCCCATATTTATTAACAGGTATGTAAAACTGTATACAAGATTATTATAATTGTCCAAGTTATTTATGAAATTACACGTGCCTTGTGCATTTTAATAAATTTTTAAATATTTTCAAAATCTGTCGCTTATTTGTATTTACCAGTGAAAAATGACGTATCTTCAAAAGACTAAGGGTAGGTTGCAAAGAACGTAAATAGGCTGGAAGCTGCCCGGTAAATGCTTAAGTGGAATTTGCAACTCCATTGCATAGATGCCTATAGTCTGTTATTTCATTTTGTAACTTTTCGATCCGTTTGTGTATTATTTTAAACATTCGGACATTCATATTGTAATAATTTAAATCCAAGACTTCCCTTATGCTATCTGTGGTCATATGACTATGACGATACCAATCTTACGTACGATACTCCCCACTCGGGCCCACCGGGATTTGGTCAAAAATTCGGGGTGTGACAGGTTGGTGTCAGAGCCAACGCTTGAGAGAACTATACACTAGCGTTTTTGTGTTTAATTTCAAACAACACAATAGCATATTCCTTACACTTTCCGAATCTAGGCATTGACCTAGGATCACTCATTTCCTTATTAAGTTATCATTATTGTTTTTTATTTTAATATTTAACAGATATTATGCCGCCAAGATTTAGAGGAAAGGAAAAGGCCCTATGAGGAGAGGACCCTCTAGACAAATACCCTCTACATCCCACAGCTTGGATCCTTACCAAGATTCGGGAAATTCTTACTCATCACAACATGCGAGACATTCAATCTCGCATCATTCTTCTCATCATTCGCACCATTCTTCCTAGTCACATCACTCGCACCATTCGCATCATCATCATTCATATTCATATCACGACTCTTGTAACCCAAACCAATATATAAACACACCACCCATTGGTCAAGATCAGCAGGATGATGACTCTGATCCGAAAATGCCACCATCAGGATCCAACATGCATCCGATTGAGATGTCAAGCGGGACTGCATCTTATGTAGGATTTCCTTATCAAGGTCCCGATGAATGGGACCAATAGTTTAACCAATTTACCTTTGTAAATACACCTCGCTATCATTCTCCAACACCGCCTCCGCCACCTCCACAAGAAGATGTGCAAATGGAACCGATGGAGCAACCTCAACCACCTCCAGAACAACCAAGAAATAAATGTGGAGCACGCATGTCTGTGCGCACGAGACAACAGTCGTGCTTGCTACCACCATTGCCCCAAACATACCCCACTATTCCCGAGGACCCACAAATGGGTGGACCCTCAAATACTATACCAGTAGTTGACTAAACACCAGAAACTTCTGTTCAATTACCACCGTTAGGTTTTGATAACTCAATCCCTACGTATCCAGATATGTCTGGGTACTATCCTTTAAACCCATCTACACCGATGGATTATGACTATCAGGCGCCATCGCATAACCTTTATATGCAAGTGGTTGTACATAATACGTTATACCCATCCCCTTTCCCTCCCACATATCTAACTATGGGATATCCAAATTATGGGTACCCGTATCCTGCACAACCACAACCACTACCACCGCCACAACTACAGACCATTAATCAGGCCTTGGAAAGAGCGGAACAAATTTAGCGTCAGGCTGAAAAGACGGAGATTAAGACATACAAATTCTTTAAAAAACTCTCCAAACTGGTCAAGGAAAAGAAAGATGAGTGAAAGCTTTTTTCTAATTATCATATATTAATCTCCTCTTAAGTCTCTGCATGGACAAGTATTTCTTTAAGTCCATGCGAGTACAAGTATCCTATTACATTTTAAGTCATGTTTAAGGCGACGTAGTGTAATCTTTTCATCATTTAATGATAATTTTTGAATTATTCATAATATATATGTAATCGTTGCATCCTCTTCAAGCGATCGTCTCGATTTTAACTCAAATTTATGATTCGCTATATAATTCCAAAAGATCTTCTTAATGGTTTTTGATTAGCCAATTGGCAAAGTCCGTATTAATTGGCAAATTATAAAAGATAGTTAAGGATGAATAGCCCTTCTATCATAATAGTTAAGGAAGATTATCGCTTCTATCCAGAGGTGGTGAACTATATTCAAGCCTCCAATTTGTTAAGGTCAAAGACGACCATGACTATTATTAAAAAACCATTAAGATAATTCTGTGTTAACATTCAAGCAATGTTAATACTCCAGGAAGTGTGAATTGAGGAACCACACTAGCCGTCTAAGTGATTGACTACGTCTCAACCTTATAGCCTATGTGATCAAATTTGATCCTGGTTAATACCATCAATGCAATGATAATAATTAACATCCATTAGTGATGAAGTGCCTACAGGCTATGATTTAACATTCATTACTGATGATTTGCCTACAAGCAATACTATATTGTAAATAAAGACATTGACAGTTGTAACCTTGTGGTTTCCTGTCCAAGGGTGGTGAACTATGTTCAAGCCTCATAAGCCTTATGGTCAAATGCGACCATGGCTACATATATATTATTGTCAAACTATTAAGACAATTATTCAGTATTAACATTCAAGTATTGTTAATACTCTCGGCAGTGTGACATGAGGAACCACGCTAGCCGTCCAGGTGATGGACTACGTCCAAGCCTTATAGCCTATATGATCAAATTCGATCACGGCTAACATCATCAAATGCGATGATCATTTATTAATATCCTTAGTGATGAACTACCTATGGGTTTTATTTTTATTGTCAACTGAGATAATGACTGTTGTGACCTTATGATCCACTGTCCAACAGGTGATGGACAATGTCCAAACCTCAAATGCCCTTGAATGGTCCTTTGAGACCTAGGCTAATTATATATATTTACTTTATTCAACATTTACTTTGAAATGTTAAAATTATAAATTTTGGTAGTTGTGTTGTTATGCACACTGATCCAAAGGGGTGAAGGATATATATATATATATATATAGCAAGGTTCATTTGAGAAGAAATTTACTGTCAGAAGAAAAATAAGAAAGGACATAGTGGTAAAACATTAAATAGTTTATAACTCCTCTCATTAATTATGTTATCTCTCGTTAATAAAGCAAAAACATTTTATCCTACACATTTCAAAATTTATCCTACATATGTCTTACATTTACTGGAATTACCCTACACACATGTAAATTTACCCTACACATTTCAAAATTTATCCTACACATACTAAAATTTATCCTACACATGTCGAAAATTGTCCTACACCATTAATTATCTTATCTTGAAAGAGTATATGAAAAAAATGAGTTACAAGTTTAATTAATTAGCTAATTAATGACAATTATAGATTTACCTATATGCCCTTTTTCATAATATTAAATACACACATTAAATGAAGTAAATGAATAATTTCTATTAATTTAAAAGTTATTCTTTTTATTCTTACAAAATGTTTCTTCTCATTTGAAGTCTCCACTATATATATATATATATATTATATATATATATATATACCTAAACCACATAGCCTGTATGGTTTAATACTATGACAGATGAAGCTTTTTTTTAAATCATCAGATTTGATGATCAATAATTATATTGACACTAAGCAACTATTTAATTAGTCTTTTTAGACCAAGCTTATTGAAATGGCAAATCCACACTCTGATGGAGTCGCTAACGGACAAAACAATGATATTAATGTGAATGTTAACCATAATCGCGAGGGAGTTGATCTCCAAGCCATGATAGCCGCAGAAGTCGGCAAGGCTATGAATAACTTTATAGCTAACTTCAAGGGATCAAGTATCGCTCATTCTAAGTCCCATTCAAGTCCACATTCATATAAGGAAAGCTCACAGCACTCTTCAATTGCGAAGAGCGAGCCAAAGCAGGATTATAAGGAAAAGCCTAGTTCTTCAAAGGACGGTTGCACTTAAAAGTACTTTGTCTCCTGCAAGTCACGAGATTTCAATGAAGAAAAGGGGGCTATTGATGCCATGAAATGGCTAGACGAGATGGAGACTATACTTGATATCAGCGGATGTGCTGATAAAGATGTTGTGAAGTACGTCTCACAATCATTTAAAGGCGATGCCTTAACTTGGTGGAAGGCAATGATACAATCGACAGGGACGATACCCATATATAATTTGGAATGGTCCAAGTTTGTTAACCTCATTAAGGAAACGTACTGTCCACCACATGAGGTGGAGAAGGTGGAGTCAGATTTTCTGACTCTCACCATGAAGAACCTAGATTGTCGGAAGTATGTAACCAATTTTAACTCTCTGGCAAGGTTAGTCCCTTATTTGGTTACTCCGGAACCTAAGCGCATTGCACGATTCATTGGGGGTCTAGCACTTTAAATAAAAGGTATGGTGAAGGCTTCAAGGCCTACCTCATATAGGCCTGCTGTAGACCTATCCCTTTCCCTCACTTTAGATGCAGTGAGGCAGAAGTCGGTCAAGACCGAGACCGACGGGAAAAGGAAACTGGAGGATAATTACTCCTAAAAGTCAAAAAAGGGAATTATGGGTTCAGAAGGAACCAACAAAGGTCTGATGAGAGGCCTGTGTGCAAGACCTGCAACAAACGACACTAGGGATAGTGTCATTCAGATCAGCAGGCAAAACTCTATGGTATATGCAAGAAATCGGGCTAGGTCCTTGGATTGTAAGGACTTAAAGAACACCGTCTGTTATGGTTGTGGCGAGAAGGGCCACATCTAGACTAACTGCCCCAAGGCTGCCAAAGAGGGTACTGCAAAACCTAGAGAAGTGAAAAAGGGAAATGCCTGAGCCTTCCAGATGAATGTGAGGGAAGCAGTTAATGACATAACTTCATAACGGGTACGTTCCTTATTAATGATGTCTTTGCTAGAGTTCTTTTTGATTCCAGAGATGATAAGTCTTTTGTAGACCATAAGTTTAGTAGGCTACTAAATCAACCTATAAGAACCCTAGATATACCGTATGAAGTAGAATTAGCTGATGGTACATTAGAAACCACACTTCTATCCTTGATGGATGCTCTATATCCATCATGAATCATTTAATCCCCATGTATTTTCTACCTATGAAATTGGTGGGGTTCGATGTAGTCTTAGGCATGGATTGGTTATCTAGTAAACAAGCCCGCATTGCCTGCGTTGAGAAACTCATCAAAGTTAAGACCCCATCTGGTGAAATGCTCACCATCCATGGAGATTTACACTATGGATTACCTGAGAAAGTGTCACTACTCAAAGCATCCAAATGTTTGAAGAATGGATGTGTCATTTACATGGCACAGGTTACAATAGACGAGCCAAAGCCTAACATTGAAGACATTCCGGTCATCTCTGAATACACTGATGTATTTCCTAAAGAACTACCTGGCCTACCTCCAGAAAGACAAGTGGAGTTTAGGGTTGATATCATAGCAGGAACAGCACCAGTTGCAAGGGCACCATATCGGCTAGCGCCAACGGAGATGAAGGAATTAAAGACCCAACTTGAAGAACTTTTGGAGAAAGGCTTTATTCATCCTAGTTCTTCACCTTGGGGAGCTCCTATCTTGTTCGTTAAGAAAAAGGACGGGTCAATGCGGATGTACGTTGACTATCGTGAACTAAATAAAATAACAATCAAGAACCGTTATCCTCTACCCGGGACCGACGAGGGGCCAGTTACTTCTCAAAGATCGACTTGAGATCAGGATATCACCAACTGAAAATTAGGAACGAGGATGTTCCAAAGACTGCCTTTAGGACCAAATACGGCCATTATGAGTTTCTAGGGGTGCCTTTTGGGCTCACTAATGCACCAGCAGTGTTCATGGATCCCATGAATAGAGTCTGTAAGCCGTATTTAGATGACATACTTATCTATTCTCGTAATCAGAATGAGCACGAGAAACACCTCATATGCACCTTAGAGTTGTTAAGACAAGAGAAGCTCTTGCAAAGTTCTCTAAATGTGAATTTTGGCTTAGAAAAGTCCAGTTCCTTGGACAGATGATAATTGAGCGTGGTATCCAAGTGGATCCCACAAAGATTGAACCGATTATGAACTAGGAAGCACCAAAGACTCCATCGAGATTCGTAGTTTCTTAGGATTAGCCGATTATTATAGGAGGTTCATTGAGAACTTTTCAAGGATAGCCACTCCTTTAACTACCTTAACCCGTTATAATGTCAAGTTTGATTGGGGTCCAAAGCAACAAGAATCTTTTGAAATTCTAAAACACAAGTTGAGTAATGCTCTTGTCTTATCTCTACCTGAGGGTATTGAGGATTTTTTTGTTTATTGTGATGCCTCGCACAATGGCATGGGTTGTGTGCTAATGCGAAAAGACAAAGTGATTGCTTATGCATCACGACAATTAAAGGTGCACGGAAGAAATTACACCACCCATGACTTGGAATTGGGTGTTGTTATATTTTCACTTAAGTTGTGGAGATATTACTTATTGGAACAAAGTGTATTCTATACACTGACCATAAAAGTCTCCAACATCTATTCAATCAAAAGGATTTGAACATGCGACAGCGCCGCTGGATGGAAACGCTTAATGATTATGATTGCGAAATTCGCTATCATCCCGACAAAGCAAATGTCGTTGCTGACGCTCTAAGTCGCAAGGAAAAGGTTAAGGCTATTAGGATTAATGCCAAGAGCATTGAGCTTAGAAATAGCTTGAATGAGAAGCTATTAGATGCACAAAAGCAAGCCTTGTTAGAGGCTAATATTTCTAACGAAGCATTAGGTGGAACTGTTGATCAGTTAGTGCCTGCAAAAGATAGGACCCTTAGATTTAATGGTAGAATCTGGGTTCCAATCTTTGGAGGGCTTAGGGATCTAATCCTTTAGGAAGCACATAATTCGAGATACTCAGTTCACCTGGGTGGTGACAAGATGTATCAAGATTTGAAGAAAAATTATTGGTGGATGGGTTTGAAGAAATCCGTAGCCACTTACGTAGTTAAGTATTTGACGTGTTCGCAGGTTAAAGCTGAACATCAGAAACCGTCAGGACTTCTACAATAGCTTGAGATTTCCACTTGGAAATGGGAAATGGTAACTATGGATTTGATTACCAAGTTACCTAAGACCAAATGTGGTAATGACACAATTTGGGTCATTGTGGATAGTCTGACTAAGTCAGCACATTTCTCGCCAATTAAGAAAACTTATAATTCCGATATGTTGGCCAAGCTATATGTGGATGAGATTGCGTCCGTGCATGGCATGCCAATATTTATTGTATCTGATAGAGATACTAGATATACATCACACTCTTGGAAAAGTTTCCAACAATCATTAGGCACGAGATTGAATTTCATTATGGCTTACCACCCTTAGAGTAATGGACAGAGTGAGCGTACTATACAGACTTTAGAAGACATGCTTAGAGCATGTGTAATTGATTTAGGTGGTAGCTGGGATGACCATCTACCCCTAATAGAAATCTCCTACAATAACAGCTGTCATACAAGCATCAAGGCTGCTCCTTTTGAGGCCTTGTATGGGAGAAAATGTCAAACGCCCGTTTGTTGGCCGGAGTTGGGGAAGTTCAACTATCAAGACATGAGATTGCCTAGAAACCACGGAAAAAAATGTATAAATCCATGACCATCTAAAAGCTGCCAGGGATAGGCAGAAGAGTTATGCTGACAAGAGGCGTAAACCTCTTAAGTTCCAAGTAGGGGACGAGGTTATGCTAAAAGTATCACCCTTGAAGGGTGTAATACGCTTTGGAAAAAAGGGCAAGTTGAGCCCAAGATGTAAGTCCCGATAACAGGATCTTTCGATATCACACTTAGCTTGAAAGGTGGCGGAATCACACAAACAAGCTTAAGAATCAAATGAAAGAAATAAGATGAAGATGGAAAGATTCAACTTGCATACAAATTAGGAATTTGTCTAATACAAGTGAAGAACAATCAAGGAGCCCCCAAACCCTAGTACATCATTAACTATATATACAAGAGGGTTAGTGCTCAAAACCCTAAACTCTTAGGCCCAAGGCCTTTCCCCAAGCCCATTACAATTATAATAACCCAATCCCTAATTAATACTAATGCATAAACCTATTAATGCCTTTACAATCTCCCCTTAGGTTTACTACATTAGAGATTGCCTTCCGCTTCAGGATTATTAATCATGTGCAAATAATTTGTTTTGAATCACTGTTGCCACAACATTCATCTAAGATTTCGCACATTCTTCAGATTTATCACTTGCTTGAATTTGATGTGCACCTAGTATCAGAATGTCCTCCTTGTGAAAGCTAATCAAGTCCAAAGTATCAGCTAATTTGAATGCCTTTTCTCTTGTAATAATAACTGCTTCAGCCATTCTCGGATCATAACCCAGTAGCAGAGGTTCTTTAGTACGCCTTTTGGAAATTTGGGGCAGTTGGAATGACCTTTTCTTTACCAGTTGGTGGCCAGATAATGTTCTGAAGACGTTTATGAGTATGAGGATCTCAAATACCTGGCTTTTCTTCAAATATAATTCAGTAGTTTTCGTAGTTGGGAAGTTATGAGATACTTTATGTTCAAGCTTTGAATGAAATGCCCATCCAGGACCTCGTTGATTTGGATCTGAGTCAGTAGTGAGCCCTCAACAGACTTTTCAGATCAATCTTTGTCCAAGATTCAAATTGTATTTCCTTTGAATAATATTCTTTGTGGCCGCTCTCCCTCATGACTATCCATAAGTTCCTGTCACGATCATATCTCCAACATTTCACCTCTAACTTGTTTCCGACTTTATCGTAGTGGCTTGATCATATCTCCATGACATACCGATCTGACACTTTGGAAGGATCCTTTGGTTGAACATTTTCATTGAGGGGATTTACATCTTGGTTCCTCATGACAAGCATTTTCTTGCTGCTGGTATTCCTTTTCTGTGGCTGCTTTCTTTTCTTTGATTTTTCACCTGAAAGATAAGCATTGAAACCTTCTTCATATTTTGCATCAGCTGTAGCCTTTTCCGCTTACATGCGTTCATGATGTGCAACATTTAGAGGATCATCATCCTTATCTGCAAATTCACTACCAAACTTGTTCTGCAGCTTAGCTTTCATCTCGTAGATCTCTGTCATCAACAAACTCACATCACCCTGAAGTTGCTCAATAGCTTGGTCTCTGAATGTTATTTGATTTGTAAGGATGCTATCTGAGCGTTTTTCAATTCATTTTCTTGTTCCAGCAGCACTACTCTTCGCTGTAGCTTGCCAATATCCACTGTTTCATCTTCATCACTATCAGACTACTCAATGAATTTCATCTTTTCAGCTGCCATTCTCATTGCGGCCTCTTCATATTCAGATAAACTACCACCAGAACTGCTTGCCTCATCACGACTCCTCTAGAACTTTCTGGCTGTGATATCGGATCAGAAATAGTACTTGAACTTGAGGGCTTGGGGATGTCAGGGGCTTTAGCTGCAAAAATGTTCTCTGTTTCATCATCTTCAGACTGCGTTTCATCGGAAGGATCGATACCAGGAGAAGGGATCGTAGAATCACCCTTAAGTGATGCATGTAGAGCTTCAAGGTTCTCAGCAGAAATCAAATTCATTTCTCTGACAGTCTCCTCAGCTATCTCTGTTTTAGCCTGGGCCGTCACTTCTTCCTTTTCTTCATCAGAAACAAGATCTTCAATGACTAGTTCTAGTTGACTTGTCCGCTGACGATCTGAATATCGTGTTCTTCAGCTACGAATGCTGTCATTGGTTTAGGTGCAGATATAACTTCTTTAAACTTCCCATGTTTAACCAGCTCATATTGTTTAACAAACTTGACCTTTGTAGAATCACGTTGTTTGCATGCCGCTTCGAAACAACTCAGTCCTAGCAGCTTTAGATTCAGGTGGTTTGTGCCCTTTATCAGCTCAGGATACTTCTTATCAACGATCATTTGCACAAATCTTGGATATAACAAGAACAAATTCTTCTTTGTGTTTTCCAATATACTCTACATGTTGTCGAATATAAAAACTGAAAAGTTATAGTCCTAGTCATTCACCAATGCAACAGTGCCGCAGTCTGTGTTTGATTTAGCTGATCCTGGCCGCCTTTATTCTCAGAAATACATTGTAAAAAGATGTGAGCAAGGCACCTCGAGTATGGTGGGAATAATTTCTTCAACACGGTTGGATACGATCCTTCATACCTCATGCGACGTAGAGCTTTCACCACGCGGTCTCTGTCGAATGCTGTTGGATGACGTTCGTTGTCTCTAAACTGTAGTGCGTCTCGTACGTCTGCCTTTGAAACCTTTATCTCTCTTTCTCTAATCTTTGTCTCAATGTAAGTACCACCACCTTTGACTTTAGCGTTAGTCCAAAAGTCCTGGATCATGTCTTCATCAGTTACTGGGTTTGTCTTTAAAGCATGAGTAAGTCGGCAGTTGCTCAGTCCGTTAATCAGATAATCAAATTTTTCCCGATATTCCACGGAGGCTCAGACAAATAGAAAGCTTGATTGTGAAAGGCCTTAACTTCCAGCTTGCGTTTATCCATCACTTCTGAACTTTAAACAGGGATGTCAACATTTATTTCAAAGTTTAATTTTTATTGACCTTCTTGATTGTATGACAGATCAACTTAGTTGATAAGTTAGCAGTTTAGATGGGAAGGCTAGAGGGTTAAAGGAGAACTGAAGTTCAAAGGTTCACACTGATTTGAAAAGGTCAGATGAACTCGGCTTACAAGGATTCAACTCAATGACCCCTTGTATTTGAGAAGGTTCATATATAAAAGCATTCTGGATGCATCCGAGATGAAGAAATCTACCTCTGAGACTAAGATGAGAGAGATCCGGGATAAACAAGTGTTCGAAATGACTCAAGATGACTCGAAATATAGCCAGGCCTATCTCAGAACAGTAGTTCGAGATAGTTGGGCCTGGTCCATCTGGAACCTGGTCCATCTCGAAACAGTGATCAGAAACAAAGTGGGTCTATTCGAGATGAGTGGGCCCACTCGAAACAGAAATATTTTGATCTCTTTGGGCCCCACCAATTTTAACCATTTAAGAACAGTAACACCTTTTGTCAAAATATGCAATCCAACCAACCAAGCAACTAGTTTTATAAGAAGAAGAAATTATAATAATAAAAATAAAGGGATAATGGGAGAGTTACCATAGGATCAAACCAATTCTAAACTGATTAAGGAACATTTTTTGTGCGATTGCCGATATATTTGTCCTTCTAAACTTATCACATCAATCTTCAACTTTCAACCTTGTGACTTCATCAAGTGAGTATGCGAAAACATCTGTGTCTCTCATATCAAGGCATACCCCTGCGATCAAGGTAAGCACAATAGTTCATCGTAACAAGTTAATATACCAAGATCATCCTTTCATTTTGCAATGTCCGACTTGTTGGTGAGCAGGTCAGTACAACATACGGCAAAGAGACCAGACAATATTAGACAAGGGTTGCAGGCAAAATACCTTATACAGTATGTTTAACTTTTGCAAGCACATGGGATTTTCTTGTGAGAGATATCCCTTTTTAAAGTTTTGGCCCTTCCATTTAAGCTCTTTTAAAGGATACCTGACTGTGCCTAGGTCTGCATGAATCTGGATGCAACAGAAGGGAAGCCTTGATATCCCGAATGACTTATCGGCATAAAGACTTCAAAATTCAGACATTGGCTATCTATCAACACCAGATTTAAGACCATGAAATCATTTGCCGATAATATGTTACCCGCGAGATGCATAGCTAGTCAAAGTTAGTCACTTGGTATCTTTTTGACTTTTGAGCGATAAGCCTATCAAAACATCACATAAGATCCTCGCTTTTATAGCATCGATACCTTATAAATTCCTAACCAAGTTCATTAGCTTGAACCAAGAAAATATTTCTCCCCCTAAATTTGTGCAGAAGTAGTAGTGTTAAGATAAGTCAAACATGGTTTGCTGACAATCTGGATAGCGGCATCTGGATAGTGGCATCATTATCATAATAGATAGTAGTGTTAAGATAAGTCAAACCGTAATCCTCGAGCTGATGTTGCATCCAAATAACCTGAGAACAACATGCAGATGCTGCAACGTATTCAGCTTCTGTAGTTGATAAAGACATTGTTTGTTGCTTCTTGCACTGCCATGAAATTAGCCTGTCTCCCAAGTATTGGCATTCAGCTGATGTGGACTTCATATCCCTGTCTGTCCCTCCAAGGTTACTGTCAGAAAAATAAAAAAGATCACAGTTCGAATCTCTAGGATACCAGAGGACCAATTTTGGAGCTCCTTTGAGGTATCTAAAGATTCGTTTAACGACTAAAAGATGAGAAGTTTAGGATAAGCTTGATATCCGGCACATTGGCAGACCGCAAACATAATGTCCGGTCAGCTCGCAGTTAAGTACATCAAAGAACCAATCATGGATCGGTACATTGCTTGATTGACCGAATCTCCTTCAACATCCTCATTCAACAAAGGACATTCAGCAATGGGTGAGTCGATGGGCTTCGAGTTTGATATGTCAAATTTTTCGAGAACGTCCTGAACATACTTTTCTTGATGGACCAAGATTCCTTGACTACTCTGACAAACTTGCAATCCCAGAAACATAGTCATCTCACCTAGTGAGCTCGTTTCGAACTTCTTCTTCATCACGTCCTCAAATTCTTTGCATAGGTCTTCATTGGTAGATCCAAAAATGATGTTGTCGACATAGATCTGAACAAGGATAAGGTCCTCGCCAACGCGTTTAATGAACAACATTTGATCTTTCATACTCCATCCATAACCATGAGCAAGCAGATGCTCTGTTAAAGTTGCATACCATGCACGAGGTGCTTAATACAAACCATACAAAGCTTTATCTAACTCATATGCATATCCTTGCTTCTTAGGATCTATAAAACCAGGGAGATGAGCGACATAAATCTCCTCCTTGGCCTTCCTATACAAAAACAGCGTCTGAACATCCATTTGATAATCTGTGAAACCTATTTAGGATGCATATGACAAGAAGATGCGTATGGCTTCTAGACGAGCTACGGATGCGTATACCTCATCATAGTCAAGACCTTTGATTTGTCTGAATCCCTGCACCACTAGCTGGACTTTGTTCTGCACGATCACTCCAGTATCGTCTTGTTTGTTTCTATATACCCAACGAGTACCAAGAGCTCGTTTTCCCTATTGAAACTTCATCAATTTCCACAACCCCAGCTTTTCAAACTGATTAAGTTCTTCATGCATTGCATCAACCCATCCAGGTTCCTGCAAAGCAACATCAATGCTCTTAGGCTCAATTCGTGATATGAAACATGAATATAAACATGTGTTAATGGTTCCTGATCTGCTGCGTGTTTGAACACCAGCAGATACAGGACCGATAACATTTTTAATTGGATGATTTTTCTGAACACGCTGAGGGATTGCTACATCTGGTGCCTACAAATTAGATTCTAAGTTAGAAGCACTTCCTGGCACTATCCCAGATTGCTCCCCTCATTTGGTGCAGCAACAGTATTGGTTACAGGAGGATCTAATGTGCAATCTAACGAAATCGGCTACAGAAACAGTGAAGCTCTTTGAAAAGTAGTTTGTTGTGCAGAGGATTCAATGTTGCTGACAACAGTAGATTCAGGAACCTGTTCTCGTATTTATGAAGAAGGATGCATGTTCATAGCAACTTCATGAAATCCTGGAGGATCTACGGTAAGCTTCTTGAAAGAATCTTGAATCGGGACAACATAATCTCCAACTATGATAGGAATGGGTATCACCATTTTTGAGACATCTGCAGCAACAGTCATATCAGGTAGAATATTAAAAGACTTAAACAAAGAAGAATAATCATATAACCAATTAGGTCCAAGTCGTGCATTTTTTGTATTTTCTTCAAGCCAATCCACATAATACGTTTCCATGATCAGCTTCTTGATTTTGTTGTAAACACGATATGACGTGTTCTTTGCATATCCGACGAATTAGCATGGATCTCCTCTTGCATCAAATTATCCCTTGGCATCCATGATAAGGAGAACACAAGGACGGCCAAAAGTGTGAAAATGTTGTACCGAGGGTTTCTGACCATCGACTATTTCATAAGGTGTCTTCATGTGACGTTTGTTGATGAGTGCATGATTTTGTACATAGTAGGCTGTGTTCACTTTTCAACCCAAAATATCAGTGGAAGACCGGAATCTATCAGCATAGTGCGGGCTGCTTCAATGAGACTTCTATTTCGTCTTTCTGCAACTCCATTTTGTTGGGGAGTTCGAGCTGCATGTATTGAAGATCAATTCCTTTTGAAGCACAAAATTGTTCAGCTTGATGTTCTTGAACTTTGTTCCATTGTCGCAACACATAATCTTCACTCGCTCGTTTGCTTGGTTCTCCATGAGAGTGACAAATTTCTCTATCAGACTTGCAGTTTCACTATTTTGTTCCAAGAAAAACGCCCAAGTAAAACGAGAGTAGTCATCAGTGATGACCAGGCAATAAGCTTTTCTTCCAATACTCAGCACATTGACAGGACCAAAAAGATCCATGTGAAGCAGTTCCACAAGTTTGGATGTTGTGTGCACAAGCTTGGGCTTATGAGGCTTATAGTGTTGCTTCCCACGGGCACAGGGCTCACATTTTACAATCTGCATAAAATCCTTGATTGGTAAGTTTCTGACCAGACCTCCCTTTGCTAGTCGATTAAGATTCATGTTAAGATGGCCAAGTCGTCTATGCCACAACATTGCATCATGTTCAACAATTTCAAAGAATAAGCGAGTAACTTGATCAGTGGGGCTTTGTTCATGTCTATCACGTAGGCGTTTCCTCGTTGTTTGGCTTCAATCAAATACCAATCCTCTAGTTTGACAATTCTGGGCTTTAGAACCACGCAACCATCTTTTGTAAACAAGACCTCTAAACCGTTGTCGCACATCTGAGAGACGCTGAGAAGACTGTGTTTGAGTTCAGGAACATAGTTGACATCAGAGAAGCTGAGGACCCCATTTCTGACTGTGCCTTTTATAGTAATTCTTCCCGTTTCACCCCTGCAAAGGTGACAAATCTGCCGTTGAAGATTTATTCTGGAATCTAGAAAATACCGAATTAATGTTGCAGACAAACTGGAATTATCACCTTTTTGGTCGAAACGGACAAGTGTGTAATTTAGGTGTTGTACCGGAAAGTTATGTATTTTTGAAAAATGTATTCCCACATGAGTCTTTTCATGTATATATGGACTCATTTAGGGCATTAGCATGCCGTTATTCATTTTTCTTTTTCGTTTTAGCGATTTTGTTGACCTGAATTGTGCAACCGCGAATAGTGCGCCCCACACTTTCTAACAACACTTTTAGGGCATTGTTTGTTTTGTTTCCTGTGGTAACGGAAACCAGTATATGTTATGATCTGATATACTTGTCCTAATACTTGTGTTATGACGTATGACTCCGTTTCAAAATCAAATTACGATAAAATGCATGGTATTATGTAATATAAATAGTGATTAGATTATATGGAATTACCAGTTATTTGCCATTTGCCACAGTGTCTGGGTTTGTGACATCAGTAGCATCTCATCTTATCTTGTGAACGAGGATCGTGCTCCTCCGATGAGTAACTGATCTAATCTAACTCAACTAGCAGAGGCGGAATTCATCGCTAGATAGGTTGACAAAACAAACAAGATAGAACTTATTGTTTAACTTCTCGGTTGTATTCAAAGACGTGCAAATTATAGACGTGAGTAAACAAACTGGCAGAGCTTCTCCGTACTATCTGAACTGACTTACTAGCTCTGACCCAACACTCCTCTATTTATAGGTCGACATGGTTCGTACTGGAGTGCGTGTTAAACAACGATGTGCTTCATACGAGAGCGGGTTCGTACGAGTGACTGAGAGTCACTCGTACGAGTCACCTTGACTCGCTCGTACGAATCATACAAAAAGTATAAAATAAACTTTTAACATATATACATTCAACATAACGCTCTATAAACAATACAGACACATACTAGACGTAGGCAATAAACATAATGCATCAACAAACTCCCCCTTGGATGTTGCCGAAGTCTGGATAGTCTTCAAAAAATCTTCAACTGATTTAACGCTAACACCCAAAGAATCTCTTCAGTGGCTTGCGATGCTTCTCAGATGCAATCGGTGTTTGTCTGTTGGAGGAGGTCGTTTCGTTGTATTGCCAAACCGAAAGCCCCTAAGCGATGCTATCCTAGCACGCTCTGCAATCCGAGCTTCATTCTTCTCATTCTTTTTCGTCTCTATCTCCTCAAGCTTCCTCCCAGAAGTATTCCAAGTCGATATGGAATGTATATCATTTGCAAAGCAGACATTGACAATCTTCTAGTGCTGGAGAGCTTGTTCCTTGTCTTTCTCTTCAAAGCTTATCTTACTATAGAATAAACATTCGATATCCTTCTTCGTACAGTTGACTAGCCACATAGGGTCTAGTACTCGAATGCCATGTCATAACCCATATATTCGTTTGTGGGCTATAATGGCTTCGGTCAGCTCATCAGCAATATTCCATGAATCATCTTCAGGGTGCACGCATATTACAACCTCTCCTATGTTAGAGTCGTAGTGCCACCACTTGAATTTTGAATAAAAATCTTGCTCCATTTGTATCATCGGAATTTTCTTCATTACTTTGGGCCTTTTAACGATGAGCATAATATCCTTCTCTTGTGTTATTGGATCAATTTTTACGATACGTCGAGGAAAGTGAGGTTTCCAATGAGTAGAACCATGTTGAGCTTCTAGCTTAATCAATTTCCATAGCCGCTGGTCCTGAAACTTCATCTTCAAATTTATCATCTTTGTTTGAACCAATTCTTTGATATCCCAGAACGACAAGGATTTGATGTCACGTAGATATCAGAAATATTAAATTCCAAACTCCCTCTTCATCGCATATACGTTTAGTTCCTCGATCTACCCCCAACTTATAATATCCCCTAAAGATATATCTGCATCACATGTGAAAAATGCAAGGGGACGTTTAAACTTACGCTCAGCCGAAACCATTTCTTTCTTTCTTCAGCAATTTCTGCACTCGTCACATGGTGAGGAATTGTGCCTTCTTTTGCAGCTTCAACAACTTTTCTCTTCAAAACATCAGAATTTGTAGCTGCAATATCTCAGCGAAAGTTGGGGAATCATCTGTACTCTGATCAGCTAGATTTGCATCTTCATCAGAATCATCTTCCACGACAACTCTATCGTAATCATTCGCATCTTCAACATTTTCAAATACATACTCGTTTGGATTAAATGGGTCTATCTCATTAAGCTCGTTCTCGAAATCAAATTCAAAATTCTCTTCATTCACTCCAAGCATTTCAGCTATCTCTTCCTTCGTATAACTATGAACAAATTCACCTTCCTCCACATCATGCTCAAGATAAAATACTTTAGCCTTTTGCACGACAGAAACAGAAGATATGCCAATCTCCAGGAAAATTTCTGTCTGCTGAGCATCAATCGCTTCATCAACTTTATCATTCACACCTTCCTCTGTAGTCTGATTCACATAGTCGTCAAGGTACACAGAAAAATCAATTTCTTGATTAACGCTCGAATCTATTACCCGAACAACTGTACCTCCTATATTATCATCATTGTCATTATCACTATCAGAACTACTCGAATCATCATCAACTATTTCTTCATCCTCATTCTCTTCATCCTCCTCGAACTCTTCAACAGCTTCCTCTATCTCTTTGTCAAGCTTTTTCTACAACAACCACTCAAGATATCTTTGTGAAAGATCTAACAAATCAATATTAACATCTTTTGGCTTCCCAATAAGAATAAACTTTTTTGGCTCCTGATAAACAACAATATCGGTGCATGTAACTGGAACAAATTCAGCTTCTGGCTAAGTTTGTTCAATGATAGGATCCTCTACAACTTTGGCCTTACCTTTACCCTGGGCATCAAATTTTTCATTCGCTAAACGTTCCCTCTCAGCAACATGTTCACGGGCCTCTGTTCGTTCAATTTCATCTATCTTGGCCGCGATATTCACTCCCAGCTTTTTCATTAATATCTTCTCAAATAGATTCGTTCGCCTATCACTACGAATTCTTTCTTCCACATACTCAGTCATTCATAATCTCAATCTTTCATTTTCCGAGATAATACTTGCTAACATTGCTTCAAACTATTGCTTATCTTCAGACAAAACATTTACTTGCTTAAGCAACTCATGTTTTTCTACAATTTGCATATTAATCTGTTCTTGAAGCTCGGATATCCTCATTGTGTTCATCATAACTTGTTTCTGCAAATCGTCCACCCGAGGATCATTAAAAGTGAAATCATCACCCCCTGGTATATCACCAAAATCAAAATCGAAGTCGAATTGGGGCTGTGATGTCTGAGATGTATGTGGTGGTTGTTGCGGAGTCTGCTATTGTTGAGGTACTTGTGTTGTTGAGGAATTTACTATTGTTGTGCTTGTTGCTGCTGTGTCGGTTGTGGTGGAGAGTGTGGAGCCAGTCGTGGTGGTGAAGTTGGCACTTGTTGAGACGGCCCAACCACGACTTCTTCAACAGTTGGCTCTGATGTAGTCTCTTTGGCTCTAACTGTGGGAGACTTAGATTTTCTAGCAGCATAATGCTTTATACTTCTTTGTTTCTTCTTGATCGGCGTTCGAAAAATAGCTTGAGGATCAGAATCAGATGGAACATAAGTCATATCATCTTATCCAGTTGCTTTGCGCTTTCGTTCTTTAGCATTTCCCTTAAGCTCTTCTTGACGCTTTTTCTCTATTTTCTACGTCCTTTTCTTTTCACTTGCTCTACGCTCATCAGAATTCGTGCTAGAAGAAGAAACATCTTCAGCTGCTTTTTCTGCTCCAAATGCTTGACGTTCGATGTCAGCAACTATCTTCTATATCCTCTTCTATGTCTGGTTGATCACGTAATCCAGAGCTTTCAGCAATAGATTTCTTTTTCTGTTGCGTTGGTGCAGAAGTAGATGTTGAAGCTTTACGCTTAGCACCCTTATCTCCGTCATTAATAAACCACGGACTTCGCTTTGCAACAAACCCAGATAACGCAGTTAGCTCATCATCATTGTCACCACTGTCAGCATTAGGAATAGCCTTCATATGTAAGTTCATTTTCTTCTATGTGGAAACATCTATATGCTCTAGCTTCAAGATATCCCCCTTGCTTTTCTTCAGATCCTGATGTAGGTGATCTAACATCATTTGCACAAACCTCGGATACTGTAACAACTTCACCCTCTGAATATTTTGAACCATCTGTGTAAAGATAACTTTTGAAAAGTTATATGGCAAGTTTAGCACTAAAGCTGTAATCATACACATCTGGTAATCAACGAGATCATCAAATCCACCCTTTCTGTGACTCAGGGCATGCGCGACAACATGAGCTAGATATCGAAATGGTGCGCTCACATTTGCCTTCTTAAACAGCGCGGCATTAACAAAACCAGCATATCCCATACGGAAGAAACATCCTTTAACCATGTATTCTGAGAAACCCGTAGGATCATCCTCGTTGTCCTTGAAGTCTAAAACAGTACGTATCAACTCTTCGGTGATCTTGATCGGTATATCTACATCGTTGATCTTTACCGCAGATACTACCACATTATCTTCTGTGCTAAACTCTGCAGCATTCCAAAAATACTCAATGTGCGATCTGTACACTGTGTGTCTATCCATTAATGCCTTCGTAATCCAAATACGTGTAAGAAAATCCAAAATATCTCGATATGCAGCGATCTCTAGAATAAAATCATAAGTCAAGCAACATATATTGTGGAACGGTGAAAACAAAGATTTCTTGACCTGTACACAGATATAACAGTTAAACTGTTAGAAAATTTTAAATATTTCAGAATTAAACTATCATTCGTACGAGCCATAGCTTTGTACGAACCAAACACTTAGCAAAAATTTTACAAGTTTGGAAGCAACTATCATTCGTACGAGTCACTACTTCGTACGGATGACTTTGAAAGTTAGAAAATTTTGAAGTTGTTCAAATCTTGCTTCGTACGAGCGACCTCTTAGTACGAGCCATGAATTGTTCCAAAAATTACAAAGTTCCATCCGAACAAAAAACTTGTAGATTTTAACAAATTGATAGTCGATTTTCGGGTTATTAGGGCCGATATTAACGATTTTGTAGTCTATTTTAAGTTTTACCGGTCCAATCTCCCTAGATCTAAGTTTTATGTCCTATTGGTTCGATTTTGGCATTATAACGACTTAGTTTCAGTGAAATTACCATGCCCATTGAAAGAGGTGTGCTAGCCAACCTCCCCAATGTGATTGGAATCGAAAAATGTCAAGAAATGAAGATTTCAGAGAGTGTTTCGCACAAAACTCTCTCTACTTCGCACAATAGTTCTCAGAGACATAAAGTTGTTTCGTACGAAGTATGAGGGCTTATATACTAGTTTGAAGTCACTCGTACGAACTGTTGGTTTGTGCGAAGCATACAAACTATCTTCGTACAAAGCACTTCTGAAACTTTTAAACTTTCTAGTTTTATTTTTTTAATTTTTATTTTATTTACTTTTTTATCCAATTTTGTCTGTTTAAAACCCACTCGGTTATTCAAGTCCAAGTTAATGACCCTAGTTTTCCGATTATGTCTACCAAGTCCAAGTTAATGACTTTGGTTGACCTTTTTTTAACCAAAACATATTTATTGAAACATGTAAAGTTTCAAATTAATGAACTTTATTAACGTTCAGGTAAAATTCTGATAAAGATTAGCTCCCAACCCATGGTTTTTCAGCTTTCACTTAGCAAGATGTTGCCATGATTTCAACCATCAATGTCTTCAACATCGGTAGACTAAAAATAACACTACAAAGCTAAGGAAATTGAAGTTTTTAACAAAGCACCAGTACCATTAATCTTGGTATACTCATTAAGTTTTTAAACTATATTTACTTATATTGCCAATATTCTTGTCCATTTAAACCTCTTCTCGTTTCTTAATTGTATCAAGATATGTTAGGTAATACTACGAACATGAAATAACTGTATTTCACATCTTAGAATATACTCCCATATCGAGATTCCCAGAATTTCATTTTACAGGTGAATATATCCAATTGATATCTATAGGGGTCAGTGCGAGACCTTGAGAGCTCAGGTTAGTATTTCCATACAGACAAAGAGATGAAGTCTCGTCTTTAGGTGGTGTTCCATACAGGAATCTTTTATACTGCAGATGTCACAAAGTTTATGACATATTCATTTTTTATGCAGCTTGGGCAAATAATGCGTATAGTATTATACAAATTCTAGGCCATTTCTCACACAAAATCAAAAGAACTCGGATAATACCCCAGATATCGATTAAATACAAATACCTAGTATCGCAGAATCTGACATTCTCTCAAACGAAATTTCGGAGTACTAAGTCCATATATCCGAGAGATGTTAACCCACAAGTTATTCAGTTTTTCCATATAGATTTATATCTTGAAAACAGTTTACTGGATGAGTGAAGTCTATTGGCACATCCTCAGTAAGACCTGTTTAAACACTTGTTTAACATTCCAATTCTTTAGCATACTGTGCTGTCTTTTTGATATAATATGATCACTCTTTTTCACAAAAACTCTTTTTGAATTTTATAAAGTTTTTGTATTTTCCACAAACATTCTCCCCCTAAAATCAATAATATATATCTGCATTTTTTTAATTTATAAGAAAGAATATACAGAAATCCGTCTAGCCGATGAAAGATTCACATCAGGTCGTGATCATCCTCAATCTCAACCTCATTAACATCCCTTGATATCAGATTTTTTAAACCATTTAACTGTAAAAGATTTTTGAATCTTGTTTCATCAAAAGCTTTGGTATAAAAATCTGCCTTTTGGTCATCAGTGTGGATTTTGTCAATTCTAACCAACTTTTTCTTGTAGCAATCACGGATAAAGTGGTGTCGAACCTCGATATGTTTTGTGCGTGAGTGTTGGCATGAGTTTTTGGTGATATCGATCGCAACATGATTATCTACATATATTGGCATATCAAGAAATTGCAGTCCGAAGTCTCTCATCTTCTGTTGAATCCAGAGAATCTGGGCACAACAACTGGATGCTAAAACGTATCCAGCTTCACAAGTAGAGAGAGGACCGCGGTCTGTTTCTTGCATTGCCACGTTAGCAAACGAGTTCCGAAGAACTGGCAGCCGACTGTTGTAGATTTGGTATTTAGTCTGCTGCAACCGAAATCAGAATCCGAATATCCTGCAAGATTAAGGTCATCATGTCTAGGGTACCACAAGCCGGTGCTTGAAAACCCTTCAGATATCACATAATGCGTTTGACAGCAAGCAGGTGTGACTCTTTTGAATTTGACTGATAAAGGGCGCACAGGCACGTTGGATACATGATATCCGGTCGAGAAGTAGTAAGATACATCAAGGATCCGATCATGGAGCGATATAAAGTTTCATCAACTCTTTCGCCAATAAGATCTTGACAAATGCCGTGATTTGGAGCTAACGCGGTAGATGTTGGCTTTGCTCTTGTCATATTGAATTCATCTAATATGTCATGAACATACTTGATCTGATAGATAATGATACCATCAGGCAACTAATCAACCTGAAGTCCTAGAAAGAACTTCATCTCCCCCATCGCCCTCATTTCGAATTTACGCTTCATGACTTTTTTGAAATCTTTGCACAGCTTATCATTTGTCGATCCAAAGATAATATCATCCACATATATTTGTACGATGATTAAATGCCCATCCACTTCCTTGGTAAAAAGAGTAGAATCTACAGTTCCTCTGATAAAGCCGTTGTCTAGAAGATGACTTGACAATGTTTCATACCAAGCTCTCGGGGCTTGATGAAGACCGTATAAGGCTTTGTTCAGAAGGTAGACCTTGTCTTTGTGAACTCGATCGACAAACCCCGGTGGTTGGCTGACATACACTTCCTCTTTAACTTTACCATATAGGAAAGCAGATTTAACATCTAATAGGTACACCTTGAACCCTTTCCATGAGGCAAGGGCCAAGAATATGCGAATCGCTTCAAGACGGGCAACTGGGGCGTAGACTTCGGTAAAGTTTATCCCTTCCTGCTGGTGAAAACCTTGAACCATTAGTCGAGCTTTGTTTCGGACTACAACTCCCCTATCATCTCACTTGCACTTGAAGACCGATCAAGTGTTTATCTTTTTGTGATGATTAGGGTGGTCAACAAGCTTTGAGACTCCAAGTTTTTGGAATTGAAGCAATTCTTCTTGCATCGTGTCCACCCAACTTTCTTCCTTTAACGCGTCTTTCCAGCTTCCCGGCTCAACCTGAAAAACAAAACAATTATTAGAAAGTCGAGTTTGACGTGAAGCAATACTAGTATAAAAACAACTTAGATCCTTGTTGATCTGATTGTGAGTTTGCACTCCGGTTTGTAAGCTGCCTATAATGTTCTCTGACACATGATATGAAAGTCTCCTAGGCATCACTTCGGTTGGAACATCTACTTGCGGTTGCAAATTTTTAAGAACTTCCTCAACGACCGGTACAGACGAAGATGCTTCATTCCTGGAATTAGACTGAGCAGCCTGTTTTTTCAAGAAGCTTTCAATCTATTCAGAACCTTCATCGGAACTGGATCCACCATCGTCGAAAGTAGGTTCCTGATCAGAGTTAGCATCAACATTCGGTTGGGCAGATGATTCGGCAGTATTGACATTTGGTGCAGGAACAAGAACTTGTTGAGAAGAGCTTTGACCGACATCAGATGTATTGACAGGAAGTGATGTAGAAATCACCAACGGTCTAGAGACTTGTTCTTGTGTAGATATTTAATGCTGTTGAAAGAGCAAGTTCTTCATCTAATGGCACATCTGACATTTGATATGAAAGTCTCCTAGGCATCACTTCGGTTGGAACATCTACTTGCGGTTGCAAATTTGTAAGAACTTCCTCAACGACCGGTACAGACGAAGATGCTTCATTCCTGGAATTAGACTGAGCAGCCTGTTTTTTCAAGAAGCTTTCAATCTATTCAGAACCTTCATCGGAACTGGATCCACCATCGTCGAAAGTAGGTTCCTGATCAGAGTTAGCATCAACATTCGGTTGGGCAGATGATTCGGCAGTATTGACATTTGGTGCAGGAACAAGAACTTGTTGAGAAGAGCTTTGACCGACATCAGATGTATTGACAGGAAGTGATGTAGAAATCACCAACGGTCTAGAGACTTGTTCTTGTGTAGATATTTAATGCTGTTGAAAGAGCAAGTTCTTCATCTAATGGCACATCTGACAGATCAAATAAATTCCACAATCCATCGTAGTTAACCAGCCATGGATCCCCAGGTTTCTGTGTTGGCGTCGTATATCTTTGACAATCAACGTGTTGCGCTAGAATTACCTGGTTCAAACTCGGCAAGAAAACACGTTTCCGAGGAGTAGCATAACCGACGAAAAATCCTTCCAAGGATTTGGCTCCAAATTTCCCATCCGGGTCCAATATAGTACACGGGGATCCAAAAGGTTCCAAAAATTCATGGTTGGGCTTTCGCTGATTCAGTAACTCGAAACAGTTTTGTTGTGAGGCTTAACTATTAACACACGATTTAAGGTATAACACGCTGACGCAACTGCTTCACTCCAGAAACTGATGGGTAATTTTGAATCAGCTAACATAGTTCTGGCAGTCTCAATCAGTGTGCGATTCTTACGTTCAGCTACTCCATTTTGTTGAGGAGTATAGTGGGCGCTGAATTCGTGAAGAATCCCTTTTTCATTGCAGAATTCTAGCACCTTCTTGTTCTTGAACACTGTTCCGTTGTCACTACGTATCTTAAAGTGATATAGGTTTTTAAGTTTTCTGAAGAGGATCATAAGAGTTTCAAACGTTTCGTCTTTACTCTCTAGAAAGAAAACCCATGAGAATCGTGAATAATCATCTGTAACGAAAAGGCAATATAGTTCACGAGAGATACTTTTGACATTGACTGGTCCAAAGAGATCCATGTGTAGCCTTTCTAGTGGTAACTTGATGGAATTCAATAGCTTTCGCGGGTGTGATTTCTTATGTTGTTTCCCTTTTTTGCAGCTAAGACAATCATCAGATAGATAAAAGTTCTTCAGGTTACACCTTCTACTAGGTCATTATGCACCAAATAGTTCATCTTTCATAGATGAATGTGCCCCATCTTCCGATGCCATAGAATCGACTCTTTCTCGGTAGCTTTAGATACAAAGCACTGAACTTTCTTTGACGTGGTAGAAGCGATGCCCATATCAAGAACGTATAAATCATTCTCTCTCGGAGCACGCATTAGGATCCATTCCTCTAGAATCTTGAAACCGGGTTTTAAGATCAAGCATTCTTTATTATTGAAATACGTCGTGAACTTCTTGTCACAAATTTACGAGATGCTAAGTAGATTATTCTCAAGCTCAACAATATAGTTCACTTTTTCAAATGAAACAACTCCGTTTGTGAGAATCCCTTCTCCGACAATCCTGCCTCCCTGTGTTCCAGCAAAACCTACATACCCTCAATGGATAGCTTTAACGTCGTTGAGCAAAGCAAGCATTTCTGTCATATGGCGAGAAGCTCCACTATCCATTATCCATTTTGACAGTATCGAACGCTGGAGCCCCTGCACACATAATGAAGAGAATATTTAAACAAAGAAACCCAAGGCTGTTTGGTCTTGGGTGGGTTTGGAATATCGAATTTTGGACCCACTTTGTGTTTATCAATCTTTTTAAGCTCGGTTTTATATGACACAGAAGGTTCAGGTTCAAGTTTGGATGGTTTAACTCTAGCAACCCATTTTTGTGTTTCAGGTTTAGCATTTTTAACATAAATTTTGAATCCACTTGATGAATTTTGTTTGATGTTTCACCAATTTCAAATTTAGATTGACGTTGAATAATTGGTTTAACATTTTTGTGAGAGTCGTCATTTCTTTTTAAGATTAGTATTGGCACAATCACGGGTGCTTTTTGCTTTTCATCCTTAGTGAACTTTTTAGGATGAGAAACAGGTCTTGGACTTGCTTGTGAGCAATATCGTGCGATATGCCCAACTTTCTTACATTTAAAACACGTCCTGCTGTCCTTATGAACAGACGTATCCAAAACTTGTTTTTGTTTCTCTTTTTCTTTGTAGAAATCATCATTTGATTGAGTTTTGATGATCTCCTTTTGTTTCTCAGTCGTTCTCCCAAAAAACAAAGTTAATTTTCTTTGTAAAGTTCAGTTTTTGGGACCTGTCGTTCATATGTCGCTTCTGGAAGCCTAAACCCGCCCTTTTATTTTCAGGATAATCTCTATTCTTATGATAATAGGGTCGGTTGTCACTTTTTGATTTAGAGGAGAAAGATGTATCATGTTTATCCAAATCATCATGACTTACCTCCATAAGCTTGAACATTTTATCCAGATGATCCATGTTCACGTTTTGGATCGGAAAGTCCTCATCTGAAAGTAGTTTATCAGATCCTTTAATTTTATAAACTATAACATTTGGATCAACATTTAAACTATTTTCTGATATATCATCAGACTCAGACTTTGCAAATTTTTCAGACTTTTTAGACTCAGATTTTTCAGATTCATTTTTTAACACATTTTCAACCACTGTGTTTACCACTTCAGAGTCACATTCACCTTTAGATTTAGTGTAAGTTACGTCGATATCCACAGGCAGCTCATTAGACGGTTCAATTTTCAGTTTTAGGTTAAGCGCCTTTTCCACCACAGATGGCTTTTTGCAAGCATAATATTCCATATGGGTGTTGGAACTCGATTGTAACTCGCACTTTTAGTTTCACCATTTTTAGATTCATCATTATTTTCAATTTTGGGCAAAATGTGACTGATGACTTACGAGCTTGTTAAATAACTGATTAACAGTTTGTTAACCCGTTCAGATTCAATTTTAATTTTCTCAAAGCTCACTTTTGAGCTCAGCAATAGCGTTCAAATGAATATTAATAGCCAATGTTTGTCCATCACTGTTGCTTCAAGCATCATAAGTGTTGCGTCATTTTCTTTGAGTGCTTTATTATATTGTTTAACAGATGCACTCAATTTGTCATACACTTTCTTAGTGGATTTGTAATCACTAGAAAAATTGTCTGTTAAACTTTGAAGTCTAGCAAATCGTGTATCTTTAACAAGACAATCACCACACGGCTCTACACATTTTAAACATGGTTTTCATCCACAGACTCAGACATTGACTCATTTACCTCTTTGCCATTTGCCATGCAAGCTTTAATGATGTCTTCTGACAACTTCTCCATCTTCTCATTGGCTTTTTCCTCATCAACCATTTTCTTTTGCTCTTCTTCTGATGAATGTTGGCTTGGTGCAAAATATCCTGCAAAAGCTTTTAAAATATCATTAGGCAAAAGATGTTTGAATGACTATTCAAAAGTTCCTCCTCCTCTGATGAAGTGTGATAATAGAAATCATCATCATCAGGACCCTCATCAAAGGATGCCCCTGATTCTTCTTCAGGTTCTTCTATAATCTCAGCAACCAAAGCCAAACTGTCTCCATTTGAGATGTATTTATTCCAGTTGAAGCCCTCATCTTCTTGAGTAATAACCAGTGCTTTATCTTTGGTTTCTAATTGTTTATCTTCTATCTGCACCATTCGTGTTCTTGGCTGGGGATGATGGTAGATTGCTCTCTTGTAATAATCATATGCGAAAGGATATGGTTTCCTTGAAACTCTCTATTTGGACATTCATGTTTGAAGTGTCCTTTCTCCCGACAATTAAAGCAAGTAACTTTGGATTTATCAAACCCAAGTTTTCCATCTAGACCTCTTAAGTTGTCTTTTCCGGTTATCTCCATGAATCTTTGTGCGCGACGAACAATCGATGCCATACACCATTTGATATCAAACAACTCCATCTCAACCGAATCTATTTGATCATAATCTTCTCGTGTCATTTCAGAGTTTCCAATCTTCCCTTCAACTAGATTGTCATAAGACTCGAGGACTGAAGCTAGTAAAGACATGTGCTGTTCGCGGTCTTCTCATCGAAATTTTGTGCATTCTGAAAATCGATAGCAATGTTTCACTGCAAAACTCTTTGATTAGAAGTAGTCTGGTTGATCTGGGGTTGACTTGATCTGTAAGATGACTGTTAGCTTGAAGGCGTGTTAGGATCAACTGAAGAAAAATATTGAAAGTTGCTGTTCTGGTTTGGTGGTGTGCTTGGGGAGCTATAAGCACTAAAGGCAGTCTGGATTTTCGGGGATTGTATTTGATCAGCAGAACTGTTCTTGAAGTAAAGATTCACATCTTGTTGAACTTGAACAATTTTGTTCTTTTCCATCTTTTGCATTTCCAGTTCGTATCCCTCCAGCCTTTCAATGAAACGAGGTAATGAAAAGTTGCTATACTCGGTTCCATTCTTCAGTATGATCAAATAAGTAGACCATTCGCCTTGCAGAAGAGAATCTGCCAACTTGTCAACAAGTTCCTCGTTGGTCTTTATAATTCCCATCCTTTTCATCTGAACCACCAAATGACAGTATCTCTCTATCAATTGCTTCATAGATTCACCTTTGTTCAGCATGAAGA
This sequence comes from Scalesia atractyloides, assembly GCA_947069175.1. Taxonomy (NCBI): domain Eukaryota; kingdom Viridiplantae; phylum Streptophyta; class Magnoliopsida; order Asterales; family Asteraceae; genus Scalesia; species Scalesia atractyloides. Next base: position 71,876,789 of record CAMTDV010000023.1, read on the forward strand.
TATCAAACTCTTTGCTAAGCAACGCCTGCTTACTCTTGTGAAGTTGAGCACTTCCCTGAAAGTTTAGACGAAGAGCATTCCACAATGATTGAGCATCATCATTGTGTTGAAGTAACGCCAGAATGTCTTCATTAATGGATTGTTGCAGAACATTCATCATTTTCTTCTCGTTGATGAACCTTTCCCTTTCGACATCTGACAGTTGAGTGAGAGTCTTCTCGAGGCCATTTTCTCCTACCGGCGCTTGGTATTTAGCTTCAATCGCAAACCAACAAGTAAAGTGATTAGCCTGCACCCAGTTCATGAACTGCTCACTCAAACTATCGAAGTCTTCTAAGTTCATTAACTTTGGCGGTTTAGTCATTGTCCCTATCTCGTTTTCGAGATTGATGTTCTGTGCCGCTATGTTCGTAACAACCGATGTAGCAAACGCGTTGTAAATTCTTCAGACATTTTCTGTTAAAAATTAAAAAAAAACACATTTTCGAAGCAAACTGATTAGTGCGGAAAATTTTTTTCGTGCAGATGACAGACAATTTGTGCAAAAAAGATCCGTTCGTACGAATTAGGAAATGTTAAGAACAAGATGATTTTCACAAAACAGTTACTCGTGCGAACAAGATTCGTTCGTGCAAATGACCAATATCCGTTTGTACGAGTGAGATGCTCGTACGTATGTTAGGTTTATGCGAATCACTTTGTAAAATCTGAACACTTGTAAAATTTTGTGAAGTTCTTAGAACGTGATTCGTATGAATGGTTCAATTCAGCTTTTCGTGCGAGTAGTCTCTCTATTTGTACGAAACAGCTAAGTTTCCAAAGAGATGAATTTTACCGATTTCGACATGATTAAGTCCGATTTTAGGTCTGAATTTGCTAAGGATTGATTAGAATATAGATTAATGTGAATTCCTAGAATCCTAGTCCATTTCACCAGTAAATTCGTCCAAAATCAGTCAAAAATCTAGTTCAGTTTGGGAATTTGTAGAAGAAGAAGATGAATCCAAGTCTGAAACAGCTGATAGCCTACAATTACTTGTTGTTTATCTGCAAAGCTCTTATACAGCTTGTGAACGAGGATCGTGCTCCTCGATGAGCAACTGATCTGATCTAACTCAACTAGCATAGGCGGAATTCATTGCTAGAGAGGTTGACAAAACAAACAAGATAAAACTTACTGTTTAACTGCTTTGTTGTATTCAAAGACGTGCAAATTATAGACGCTAGTAAACAAACTGGCAGAGCTTCTCCGTACTATCTGAACTGACTTACTAGCTATGACACAACACTTCTCTATTTATAGGTCGACATGACTCGTACTAGAGTGCGTGTTAAACAACAATGTGCTTCGTATGAGTAGCTGGTCCGTACGAGTGACTGAGAGTCACTCGTACAAGCAACCTTGAGTCGCTCGTACGAATTATATAAAAAGTATAAAATAAACTTTTAACATATATACATTCAACATTAATGCTATATAAACAATCAGACACATCCTAGACGTAGGCAATAGACATAACACATCAACATATCTTTGACTAACCTAGTGCGAATATTTAACAATTGACGACGCATGTATCTCTTTTGAAACTTTTCTGCTCGAAATGCGGCCATAGCCAGATTCCATGATGCATCCAGTTCTTCAATATATTTTTAACCACTTGATTCATCTCTATAGCAAACAATGAATGAGGCAAGAGATCTCCTGCAAGAAAAGCATTCAAACTGTTGAGCATGGAAGCTGCCAGAGCCAACTTTTCTTCGTTTTGTTTGGTCAGAGATGCAAGATTTTCAGTGGGGGTGTAGGAAGAGACATGCCATAAACATAGTTAGTCTTCTAAGCTTGAAGGCGTGCTTGAGTCAATGGACTGAAAACAACGTTTGGATTACTGTTTGTCACGGGGCTAAAGATAAGGTTAGGATGACTTTGAGACATCAAAGTAGTTTTAGAGCCAGTCACCCGTGCAGCCATCATGGAGTTCTTATGGTTCAGTTCTCTTTGCTGGTTATTTCACATGATTTGATGGTGGTGATCAGTTCAGTGAGAGCAACTTCATTCAGATTAGTAGTATGTTTGATCATCGAAACATCAGCATCCTAAGACTTTGGCAGAGAATTTAACAGTTGGCGATTCATCCCACTATTTGTGATAGGAGTTCCAGCACTGAGCATCTGTGAAATAAGTTTGACGAATATCCTGATTTGATTCTCCACAGTCTCTCCGTAGATATGATTAATGAACTGAACTGCTGGTTCAACATGTTACCCCGCCAGACTTCATGTCAGTGTTTCCTTCGTATAGATTTTTAGCACATCCCGAATTTCTTTCGCACTTGTTCAGTTTCTGACAACAATCGAGATGTCAAGACCGAGTGCCATAGTAAGATTTTCTATAGCCTTATCATCTTCGTCCTTGATTTTCGATCTTCGTCGGACCACAAACTTTCTAGTTTTGGATTCGAGTGTAGGATCACTGTAGTTGAATTCATGATTATGCTCGGACCATCACGAATGCACCTCCACATTCCGGGTTCCTTGGCTTTGCAATACTGTTCAAAGTGCCAAGTCCATTCAAAATAATTATCTCCATACAACAATCTTGGAATTTTGGTAGACATTCCAATACTCTTGTCCAGTTCTTGATGCCATGCCAGAGTCTGACATTGAATGGCCGTTAGGGTAGTTGGTGAGATCCGTAGCTGTAGAATGCTTTTTGGATTTATCATCAAAAGAGTGAAAAGACAGATCAATCAGAGAAGCTAACAATAACAGTAACTCAAAACAGTAACTCGAAACAGTAGATCCGAGATCGTAACAGTAGATCTGAGATGGTAAAAGTAGATCCGAGATCGTAACAGTAGATCCGAGATAGTAACAACAGATCCGAGATAGTAACAGTATCTCGGAACAGTAACTTTTCTAAGAGGATGAAGATCCGAGATCATTATGAGTTTTGAAGATGGAGACAACTTTGAACACTAATGATCCGAGGTGAATTCGAGATGCATGTTCATCATCCAAGACTTCAAGATAATCAATCCGAGATGCTGGTTAAGATGGTTAGAGATGCAAGCCTTTGATCCGAAATGATCCGAGATAGGATACTTGGATCCGAGATGTTCAAGAAGATAATCCGAGATGGTTCGAGATCTTCAAGAAGATAGTCCGATATGGTCCGAGATCTTCAAGAAGATAATCCAAGATGGTCCGAGATGAAATAGAAACTCAACCGAACACCGAAACAGTAGCAGATGCGATCCGATATCCGTGTGATATAAGATCTGAGCCTGGAAACAGGTTCCTGATACAAGATCCTTTTGATATCACACTTAGCTTGAAAGGTGGCGGAATCACACAAAGAAGCTTAAGAATCAAATGAAAGAAATAAGATGAAGATGGAAAGACTCAACTTTCATACACGTTAGGAATTTGTCTAATACAAGGGAAGAACAATCAAGGAGCCACCAAACCCTAATACATCATTAACTATATATACAAGAGGGTTAGTGCTCAAAACCCTAAATTCTTAGGCCCAACGCCTTTCCCCAAGCCCATTACAATTATAGTAACCGATCCTTAATTAATATTAATGTATAAACCTATTAATGCTTCTACACAAGATATATCGGACCATTCGAGATAACTGAATGTGTCGGACTGTGGCCTATAATTTGAAGAAATGTCTAGTCGATGAGTCGTTAGCAATGTCACATCATGATGTGCAAATTAACGAAAACCTGAGGTTTGTTGAAAAATCAATCTCGATCAAGGATCGACAGGCTAGGAAGCTCTGAAAGAAAAGGATTCCAATTGTAAAAGTTAAATGGGATGTCCGTTGAGGCCCCGAATATATGTAGGAGACTGAGTCCATTATACGACAAAAGTACCCCTATCTTTTTGAATAAAATCCCGAGGTTGAGATTTCTTTTAAGGGGGTGAGGATGTAACACCTCATAAATTTATGTCCAATAATATACTGACACGTGTCCATACTCTCAATTGTGCCTAATATTCGTCCAGAGGGACTATTTTTGAATAGATGAATGTGGAGGGACTAAAGGTGTCAACATGCTGAAATTAGTCCTCTGAGTGACCCTTTACAGTGTCCATACTCTCAAAATGAGCCACTTGTTCGACGAGAGGACCATTTGTGAATTTAAGTATAAGTTAAACATTACTAGGTCTAATGATACATCCTCTGTAGACTTCAATAGAGCTTAGATATAGCAGACCTTGGACTTGTAGACTTTGCTGATAGAAAACACTGATAATAACCACTGATAAGCCAACCACTGCTGAGCTAACCACTGCTGATAGAAAACACTGATAATAACCACTGATAAGCCAACCACTGCTGAGCTAACCACTACTAATAGAAAACACTAATGATAACCATCCTCTGTTGATCTTCAACAGAGCTTGTCTTTAACAGAGCTTTGACTTCAGCAGAGCTTTGACTTCAGCAGAGCTTTGTCTTCAGCAGAGCTTTGCTATAACATGCCTTGGATATTTTAGCAGAAGTTGTAGTATATTTTGGCTTCTTGCACACACAAAGCTGACAAAAACCATTAACACAAAACTAGGGGCTTCAATTCTGCTATACCACATTCTAGGACACTTGTTCTTATCTTCTAAAATCTGATAATACATGGAACCACATCCTTCAATCTCCAACATTATAAATAGAAGTGTTTGCAACACTTTAAACTTACACATTCTTAAAATACCCCTCTTATTAATCCTGGAGATTCCTGGTTCATTAAAAGCTTTTGATTCAAATTTATTTTCATCCAAGGATCACTTGTAAGTGCTTCTTTCAGTTACATTTCGTTTATTAAGCTTTTGAAGCAAAAAGTCAAACAATTTCAGTAATTGCTTTGACTTTTGGGTTAGACCCGATTGAGATTAGTTTGCTACTGATTTAAGTTTGCATTATGATAATAATTTAATGTATTATAACCCTCTGAGGCTATAATACGTGATCATAATCATATTTGAGTCTTTGTGCGAGTATCAAAATTATGCCAAACTTTGACCAAAATGCCCTTTTTGCAACAAATAAGGTTTTAATCACTAACGAACTTACAAATGACTTATGTACAGTATGTTAATGTAATTAACATATTTTGATATTATTAAACTGGTCATAAACTGAGTTTTTATATAATATCGTAAACTATTTCACTTAATGACTAAATTGCCCTTAGGCACATATTTTGATATTAAACTTAATAGACATATAAGTTGATAACCTACTGATGGTACAACTCATTTAAAGTATATTGGCATATAGAACTTGTTTATAACTCATCCGACCACCCGATATCGCTTATATACGTACGGTTAAGCTTATGTAACTAATTTACGTAAATTACCAAAACGGGTCAAAACTTATCATTTTTACTTCAAATTCCAGAATGTATATTGCTTACCCATATAATACAAGTCCTAGTACTAGTTAACTACATTCCATTCCGATCATCGCTTAATCAAGCGTATCGTACCGTTTCCATTAATTTAAGTTAACCGGTTCAAGTCTATGACTTAGAAAGGACCCATTGACATTCTAATTGGTTATTTAAACCATTCATTCCAGACTAGGGACTTCTGGTAAATTGCAACCAACCTTAGTTAATTGATTTCGGCTGAGCTATTTATAATTCTTGCATATTAAGACGAGTTTTAGCCCAGGTCAATACTCTTAACCTATTTTCCCTATAAGGGTTTGGGATACGTAAATTATTACTGCTTGGTCGGGTATGGGACCATATGTCGGATTATGACTAAAAAATCCGCATAACCCGCTTTAATCTGTTTTGTCTTATAACTTAAACATTGGGGGTTAACACGACCGTGTTCTGGATATCCTCGGCTCATTTAAGTTGCTAATGGCCATGACTAAGCACGGGGTGTCGGCATATAAAATGTTATATAAAATGTTTTCTTAGCCATATTGGGGATACCCTTCGTGGGTTAAAGTGGTGTGTCGGTTAATCATATTATTCAGTTTTTTGCACCGGACCCCATATGTATTGACAGGCATATAAAACTGTATACAAGATTATTATAATTGTTCCAAGTTATTTATGAAATTACACGTGCCCTGTGCATTTTAATAAATTTTGAAATATTTTCAAAATGTGTCGGTTATTTGTATCTACTAATGAAAACTGACGCATCTTCAAAATACTAAGTGCATGTTGCAAAGAACATAAATAGGCTGGATGCTGGCCGGTAAAAGCTTAAGTGGAATTTGCAATTCCATTGCATAGAAGCCTATAGTCCATTATTTCATTTTTCGATCCGCCTGTGGATCTTTTCATATACTATCCTTTTGTATATTATTTTAAACATTTGGACATTCATATTATAATATTTTAAATCCAAGACTTCCACTGTGCTATTTGTGGTCATATGACTATAACGATACCAATCTTACATCACGATACTCCCCAACCGGGCCCACCGGGATTTGGTTGTGTGACATAAAGTCACCTGCTTCAAGTGCCGTGAGAAGGGTCATTTTAAAAGGGAGTCTTCGAATCGAGAAGTACATGGAAATCACAATCCATTTGGTGATGACTACTACAAGAAAGCAATATATCAATGACCTTCTCACAACCTCAAAGTGCGAAAAAGCTAATCCAAATTGAGGATGGTTCGGCAAAATCGAAGGATAAAACTCTTGTGGTCTCTAAGGAAGATGAAGGCTTCAACTAGAATGATTTCTTTCCAAATACAGAAAGCCTTGCACTGCTAGTAGAACTAATTGAAGAACCCGAACCAGTTATAAAAGAAGTGGTTGAAAAAGTTTCTAGCGAAGATTGTGCAGAAGTTACCTTTGATTAAACTCCAGATGAGGGTTCTGATGCATACTACTATGATTAGAGTGCTGAGGTGGACATTTTTCACAATGCTTTTAAATCTGTCATTCCACCTGACGTTTTTAAATCTTTTGCAGGTTTCTTTGGAGGATCAAGCCAATATCATATTACACCAACTAATGAAGAAACTAAGAAACCTGTAGAAGAAATAATCGATGTCAACTACAAAATGAATGCGTAAAATCTTGAAGTAATTGCTGACAAAGCTATGATGGCACAACTACAAGAGTTAGTTTCTGAAAAAGTTAAGAAGGGGTGTGAATAAGTCAGTCAAAGAGGAGGCTAAGAGTGAGATGAAAGAAACACCAAAAAACAATGCATGAAGTGCTTGGAGCCATGCAAAGAGTGTTCGGAAAAAGATGAAAGATATAAAGAGCTTAAAAAACATACTAATAACATGTCAAGCAACTTGAAAGACACTAAAGTAACATATGATAAACTGAGCAAGACTAATAACCAATACCGAGATGCTAGTAAGAAAGACAATGCTACCCTTTCAATGCTAGAAGCAACGGTCATGGATAAACAAATGGCTATAAATATTCACATTGACACAATGCTAAACTAAAAAGTGAGCTAGAACAATTAGAATTGAATCGGAATGGGTTAATAAGTTGTTGATTAGTTATTCAACAACCTATGTGATTGTCATATATTGTTCCTAAAACAATAGAAGAAAATTGAAAAGGAAGAAAATGTGGTTGTTATCAAAACAAGGGTTTGAGTTATAATCGGGTTCCACCCCCTATATGGATTCCATGAAAAAGCCTGACGGGTTGAAAAAGGCGCTTAACTTGCAACTGAAAACTAAAAAGAAGGACGAGCTGCCTGAAAACCTTGATGTAACCTATACTAAGTGTAAAAATGATGGTGATTCAGATGTGGTCAAAAACCTTGTTGAAAATGTTTTGGGAAATGATAGTGAAAGCATTGAGTTTGATAGTGCCAATTCGAATCTTGAGAAAACAAGTTCGAGTTCACGTTCTGAAAATGAAGAAAGCTTTCACTAGAATTATATTAAAAATCAGAACATAGTTTGAATGATGATCCTAATATTGCCGTGTACAAATTGAAAGGATCTGACACGTTATATTCTAACAAAGAGTTTTGATTCAGAATGTGAATCTGGATAAAGTTGATAAAGTGTTTAAATTGATTGAAGTTAGTGTATCTGAGCTTGATAATATGAATGCATCTTACTATTCCAAACCTAAACCCTCCTATTCTAACAAACAAAGGAATAACTATCATGAGAGAAGGAAGGGTTTGGGGTATGTTAAAAGGAATAATAACAAGTTTGGAAAGTCAAAGGTTTCAAAGAATATAAACTTTGTTTTTGGCACAAGCTCGAAAAGCGAAAAAGAAAAATTATCAAGAGAACAATCAAGTAAAGAATTTTATGCGGAAAAACAACGCTGTGAATAGGTTATGAGATCCTCTGTTGGATAATGACAGTAGGACATGCTTTAAATGCAACCAAGTTGGACATATTGCTAGACGGTGTCCACAAAATACCTCTAAACCTGTTTATAATGTCAAGAAAACTTCAGAGGATGTAAAACAAAAATCCGCAATGTTTGTTCCTCCTCAGATATTGAAATGAAACACCAAATCTCCAAATGATGTGAAACCATCAAATCTTAAAGTTTCAAATGAAAAGGTTGGTGAATCGTCAATCAAAATGGAACAAAAAGATTCGAAATTTTATTCCAAAATGCAAATTAAAAAAATCAAACTGGGGGGATTAAACCAAAAGCATTGTCTGAAGAGGTTAATACACCTGTTCCAACTATGGTTGATGAAAAGTTTGAACAAAAAGTTGAAGAGATTATTGAAACAAAGAAAGAAAGTGTTTGTGAATGAACAGCTGAAAACCGAAAGCCACCCAAGACCATTAAGGCTTGGGTATCGCTATTCAAATAGTTGTTTATGCGCTTGTGCATGGGCTCAAAAGATCAATCATTTCCAAGTGGATAATGGATACTGGAGTGTCTCGGCACATGACAGGAAGGTTGGCTCTCCTGTATGATGTTAAATCAATCCAAGGAGGCTACGTTGGGTTTGCGGGAAATCAAGGTGGAAGAATAGTAGGTGAAGGAATTTTAACAAATGTTGTGGTGTGGTTTGATAAAGTCAACTACATAGCAGAGTTAGAGAATAACTTACTTAGTATGTCTCAGATTTGTGACAAAAAAATCATAACACACTTCACTAATCGAGAATGTCTAATTCTGAAGCCAGAATTCCATATACCGGAGGAATGCATCTTGATAAGCGCTCCAAGAGGAAAAAACTTGTATGTCTTAGACACGAGCGTTGCGATAACAACGACGAAACCGCGTAATGTTTTGTGTCCAAAGCAACAGGGAAAGAATTAATCATGTGGCATAGGAAGATGGGGCACATTCATCTCCGAAATATGAACTTCTTAGTACACAACAACCTAGTGGAGGTGGTTAATTTAAAGCGTTTTCACTTGAATGACGACTGCTGTGGGAGGATTGGCTTTCCTCCAAAAGCACCGGACAAGACTTGAACTAACTAACGTGCATAGAATTCATCGTTAGCAAGTTGACAATAATTAGAATTACTGTATAAATGCTTCTGCTTCTTTATATTAACAAACGTTGAAGAACACAGATGCAAACTGATAGGGTTCGGCACAATATCAGAAAAACAACTACCGACTCAAAACCCTTGAGCTTCTATATATAGACATGCTCAACTCGCACAAGGGTGGAAGGGGTCAACTCGTACGAGGTGCAACTTGTACGAAGTAGCAAGTAGCACTTTGTACGAGGCAGTCATACGAGGTGACCCTATAACAAACAAAACGTAATAAATCTAACATTTTAAGCCCTGTTACATGTTTGACATGACCCTAAGACGTAGGCTATAGACATTTTGTAGGAATAACTGTATAAGTTGCAAAAAGGGAAAACAACGTAAAACTCGCATCCAAGGAAACTCCTGAACTCAATCGAGCTCCCACTAGAGAGACTACACATAGATCTCTTTGGTACGGTCAATGTTCGAAGTATCTCAAGAGATCTATATTGTCTTGTTGTTACTAATGACTATTCAAGATTTTCTTGGGTGATGTTCTTGGAAAGCAAAGATGAAACTTTCGAGAGTCTGATGATCTTATTCTTGAAATTGGAGAACATATAATACTAACCAATTGGACGCATAAGAAGTGACAACGGTACAGAGTTCAAGAACAATAGGATGTTAGAGTTTTGCAATGCGTAGGGAATTTTGCATGAATTCAGTGCACCATATACCCACAGCAAAAAGGAATAACTAAACGCAAAAAACAAAACCTTAATAGAGACAACAAGAACCATGATCGCCGATTCAAAACTTCCAGTTAGTTTTTGGAGCGAAGTCGTGGCCTCTACATGTTATACATTGAACAGAGTATTGACAATCAAGCCACACAAGAAAACGTGTTTTGAGCTAATCAACCAGCAAAAGCTAAACTTGAAGTATTTAGAATCGTTCGGGTCACAATGCACAGTAATTGCTGCAAATGGTAAATTCTGGGCTAAATCAATGAAAGTTTCTTAGTAGGATATGCTAGTCCACTACTGAGAGTATATCTTCCTAGCATAAACTGGGTGATTGAAGCTCAGAATGTAGATTGTCAACGTTACACGTCTCCAACACAAAAACCTGGAGATTCTTGGCTGTTCAATTATGAAAGTCTCTGGGATTCCTTTGAGCTGCTAGCTGAACCGACATAAGAGGAACTTTTGATTCTTTATCAGCAAAAACAAGCTTTATCACAAGAACAAGTTCCTAGACCAATTGTGATTACTCAAACACTTGTTGGTACTCATGATGCTGAAACAGGCCCTAGTACTCAACATCTAGAATCACAGACTGTTGGAACAAATGATCCCATAGTTGATCAAGAGATGATTTAACCTGCTCCCACATTTGATCAATCAGATGATTCTGAATCTGATGTTGAACTGACATATGACCATGATGGATCTACTTCCGATGATGGTGTAGATCAGATTGAAAGTTTGCAGAACAATCAAGCTGAGGGAATGAGTGCTCATAATGAAGTATCCACAAGTAATCCAGATGCTGATCAAAATATCACAAATCCAGAACACGAAGTGAGCATTCTGAACGAAGTTATGCTGAGGACATTATCGTACCACCCATCAAAAATATCATTTGAGAGTTGCAGACTGGTGTTAAAATGAGAAATCAGATAATCAGGATCATAGTTGTTTTTACACTAATGTTGCACCTTTACAAAACATGGTCTCATATAAATGTTTATTTCGCAGATTTAGCCGAAAACGTACAAGGAAGCTCTCACAGAAGAAAGCTGGGTGAATGCAATGCAGGAAAAGCTATTACAGTTTGAAAAACATGGTGTGTGAGAACTTGTTGATCTACCAGATGACCACAAAAAAGATAAATATAAAGTGGGTCTTCAAGTGCAAAATAGATGATGGAGGAGTAATTGTTCAAAATAAAGCTCGGCTTGTTGTTCAAGGATTTAATCAACAAGAGGGAATAGACTACACTGAAGTCTATGCTCCTGTGGCAAGATTGGAAACAATCCGCATGTTCCTCGCATTCGCATCATGGAAGGGATTTAAAGTGTACCAATTGGATGTCAAGTCCGTGTTCCTATATGGAAAAGTGAAAGAGGAGGTGTGTGTCGGCCAACCACCGGGGTTCGTCGATCCAATTCACAAAGATAAGGTTTATCTACTGGATAAGGCGTTAAACGGTTTACACTAGGCCACGAGAGCCTGGTACGAGACACTTTATCAACACCATTTGGCATACCCACTTCAACGGGAAGCAGCTAACACATCTTAATTGTACAGATCTATGTGGATGACATCATATTCGGTTCGACAAACGATATGTTATGCAAAGACTTGGAAAGAGTCATGAAGAATAAATTCGAGATGATTTCTATGTGGGATATGAAGTTCTTTCTCGGACTTCAGGTCGATCAATTTCATGATGGTATCTTTATACATCAAACGAGGTATGTGAACGACGTTTTGGAGAAATTCAAGATGTCCAAATCATCATCAGTATCTACCCCATTAGCTCTGAATCATGGCATCAGACCAGATATAGCTGGAGTGAAGATTGATGAAACTTTGTATCGTTTGATGATTGGCTCTTTGATGTGTCTGACAGCATCACGTCTAGATATCATGTATCCAACATGCATCTTTACACGCTACCAGTCAAGTCCTAGAGTGTCGCATTTGGTGGTCGTCAAAAGGATCCTTTGATACCTGAAGAGTTGCCAAGTACCGACTTGTGGTCTCCACGAAGCGATGACTTTAATCTTGCAAAAAACTCCGAATCTGACTTTTGGTGTTGCAAATTAAATGCCAAATCTATAACTGCCGGTTACTAGTTCTTTAGCACACGATTAGTAACGTGGCAATGCAAGAAGCAAACCACGGTCGCTCTCTCTACTTGAGAAGCAGAATATGTTTCAGCTTCCAGTTGTTGTTCCCAAATCTTGTGGATACAACAACCAATGAGAGTCTATGGATTGCAGTTTCTTGATACGCCTATATATGTAGATAACGAGGCTGCCATTAACATAACGAGAAATTCGGTTCAATACTATAAAAATAAACACATTGAAATATGACATCACTTTATCCGTGATTTCTACGAGAAAAAGTTGATTCTTATTAAAAAGATCAACATTGATGAACATAAAGCAGGCTCAATACAAAACTGTTTGATAGAGCAAATTTAAATATCTTTTGAAATTAAACAAGATGAAAGATCTAAGCATCAGGTAGGAGATAAAGGTTGAAGCCGAGATGGATGACGATTTGAAGTAATCCTCATCGGTTTATCAAGTCTTAGTTTTCAAAATTCTTTCTTTAAAACAAAATCCAAAAATGTGTTTTTGATTTTCTGGGGAGAAATATATTGTGAAAAATACATAAACGTATAAAAATTTGAAAATGTAGAAAAACATGACAAAGACAAAAAGATTTTTCGTGTAAAAAGAAGAAATGATAGTACATCAGTGGAATATCACAGTATGATAAAGAAATATTGTGTCAAAATGTTTAAACAGGTCTCAATAATGATGTGCCAATAGACTTCACAACATTCAGTATATTGTTTTTGATTATAAACTTAAAGAAAAACTTCTTAATTAGTGGCTTAACATCTCTTGGATATATGGTCTTAGTACACCGAAATTTCATTTGAGAGATTGACGGATTCTGAGATACTAGGTTTCTATAGATAGTTGATATCTAGGGTATCATACAGGTTCTTCTGATTTTGCGAAAGCAATGGCCTAGAACTTGTAGAATTACCTTTGCTTTTAAACCTTAAAACTGTATCAAATTGAAAGTATTGAAAGATCTGACAATTGCAATTAAAAGATTCCAAAATATGGAACACCACTTTTAAGTCGAGCATTCATCTCTCTGTCTGTAGATATATTCTCCTGTAATATGAAAGTCATGGAATCTTGATACGCGAGTATATTCTGAGGTGGGAAACACTCTTAAGTCAAGTTCTACGATGTCTAATTACCGTATCTCGAAGCAATTGAGAAATGTGTAGAGGTTTAAGTGGACAAGTATACTGACAATCTTAGTGAATCTGTTTAGAAGTTAAAGTTTAATCAAGATCAACGGTAAGAGTGATTAGTCTCAAACACTAATATGATCCTCTAACACAAACTCACCAAAAATATGTGTAAATATGTTTGTACATAGCAATTTTATTTCAGAAAAACACAAAAAGATTTTTAGTGTGTTTTAGCATAAACTTTTGAAAACTCAAAAATATTTTATTTTCATCTTAGTTTCGACTGCCGATGATGGAAAACTGATCTTCAAAGTCCAAGCTGCTAATTGCTGAATGAAATATGAAGAACAACGGGCTGGAGCTTATCTGAAATGAGAAAATGGTTTGAAATGATCAAAAGTTCATTAAGTGAAACTTGAAATTATTTGTGTTTGGATCTAAGTTTGAAACTGTTATAAAAGTTCTAAGAATGAAAGATGAAAGATAATAACTCAGATGTAAATATAGCGGAATGATGAACTTTAATTCATAGCAGTTGAGAGATTGTTTTTCATTATCATGCATTTAGTGATTGTAATCACATGCATTTAAATCACAATCTCCCCTTCAGCCTAAGATCACTGATCTGTTCATACATAATGTAAAGAAGAATGATAGATTGGTAATTGATGAAAAATGATCAAATAGAACAGTAGAGGCAGTGTTCTATTTATACTGGAATTCTAACCACTGAGCATCTTATGATGATATCACATGAAAGCGACACTACACAAAATTAACAAACTAACAACATCTGCTAAGCTAACCACTGTTATAACTAAACATTACAAAGATTGATAGTAAAACACTGATGATACATTCTCTGTTGGCCTTCAGCAGAGCTTTGCCTTGGCAGACCTTTAGCTTTAATCTTCAACAGAGCTTTGCCTTGCCAGACCTTTAGCTTTAGACTTCAACAGAGCTTTATCTTCAACAGAGTTTTGCTATGGCAGACCTTTGATATTTAGTCTTCAGCAGAGCTTGACTTAGGCAGATGTTATATTATTATTACCATCAGAGGTTGTAGTATATTTTGGCTTTCTATCATCTGTTCTTTTGTAGGGTTCAATTCCAACAATCTCCCCTAGAACAGATGATGCGAAAACAAAAACTTTATTACTGATCTTTATTCCTCATAAATGATTACCTTATTTGTCCTTTGAATTGCATTTACATCCCTTTCAAGTTCAAGATTCAGCAAGTCTTGGAGGTCAACTACATCTAGACCATATGCATCCTCCATTTTTATTTTTGAACTCTACCATCTGACCTAAGCAGTTTTAATTCATGGGTGTCTATGGAAGACTTCCATTTTGAATTTTTGAGTCAGATGGTTTTCTTGGGAGTCGGGTTATTTGTGATGAGTTGGGTGAGATAGGTCTACTTACAAGTGTAGAATGTGTGCCTCTAAGCTTGTCATTTGCAGCATATGGGTGGTACAAAATTTGATTCTTTATCCCCTCCTTTTTTAGTTCTTCATGCATCCTTTGATCCTCTTCTTTCATTGCTTTTCCTCTTTGCTTGAATTAAGGCAATGATGGGTAAGCTAGAGGTTAAAGTTGATCTTTTAGGAGCATGGGTATGTTGAGGAGTAGTGGTTGGTTGAGAATAATTGGCTTTGTTGGGACAGAAGGATCTTTCTTTCTTAGCTCTTCCAATCTTCTATAGGTATCGATCACTTTAGACTCTGACCATCTAACAATTTGCTTGTTGTTCCATATAGTGCATCAACAAGTTCGGCTTTCATTCTTTTAATCTTTAGAGCATGGTCTTGGCTTTCAAGTTTAGCCTTTTTCCAAGTAGGAGGAGTAGGCCTCTTTAAAGGATCCTTGAGCTGAATTCTTCCAATTCTTCTTTTAGCTCATTTGCCGACTAGTCTTTAAATTGAGCCCTTGTTGCTTTGTAAGGTATGAACTTCATAATATGATCAAGATAATCTTTCTTTAGCTCAGAAGTTGGATTTTCAGACATAGTCTACCCTCTCAACTCCTTGGCAAATTCTTTAATGTTAGCAAATTGAGCCCTTGTTGCTTTGTAAGGCATGAACTTCATAATATGGTCAAGATAATCTTGCTTTAGCTCTGGATCATCAGAAGTTGGATTTTCAGACATAGACTTATTCAACTCCTTAGCATATTCTTCAATGTTATCACTTTGCTCAATTGAAATTGCAAAGAGATTTGTAAAGCCATGTCATCTTTATCCTTTGAGTTTTCTTTTGCAATGGTCTCAGCTTGTCTAGCCTTTAACTTAAGATATTCATCAAGATTCTTAGACTTTCTATAAATCCACGAGTTGCTTCAAGCTTGATCAGTTTCCACAGCCGCTGGTCATGAAATTTCATCTTAAGATTAATCATCTTTGTCTGCACAAGCTCTTTGATAGAACGGCAAAGTCTTGATGTCTCTCAAGTATCGAAAATACTGGTTCCCATATTCCCATTTAATAGCATAAAAATTTAGTTTCCTCGATCCAGCCCCAACTAATAATGTCTCCCAAAGAAATATCCGCATCACGCGTAAAGAATGCTAAGGGATGTTTGAACTTTCGCTCAGCTGGTGCTACTTTAAACCACCACTTCCTCATCTCGGCAATTTCTTCAGCGAATAATTGTTGAGGAATGGTTCCTTGTTTAATAGCTTCTTCAACTTTACGTTTCAAAAGATCATCATTTTCAGCTGCAAACAGTTCACTAAAAGTTGGGGAGTTATCTGTACCCTTATCGGCAATATCTGTATCATCGTCATCAGAATCATCCTCCACGACAACTTTATTATAGTCATGTGCATCAGCCACATGTTCGAAGACATAATCTACAGGCTCGAAAGCACTGATCGTTCAGCTCTTCTTCGAAATCAAACACAAAATCCTCTTTGTCCATGCCTAACATTTGAGCGATTTCTTCTTTAGAATAGCTGTGGACAAATTCACCTTCTTCAATATCATGCTCTAAATATAGAATCTTCGGTTTTGGCACGACAGGAACGGTAGACATTTCTGACACTGTGAAGGTTCCTGCCTGCTGAGTATCCTTAGAGCTATCAGACTTTCTCCGATCTCTATCTTCTTCAACTAGATTCGCTGAGTCATCCAAGTACACAAAAAAATCAATATCATCAATAAAATTAGACTCCGTTACAAGGACACTCGATCCACCTAAGTCATCATCACCACCAGCATTATCATCATCAGACTTGTTAGAAATAGATCGTCGAAATCGTCTAAGTCTTCCTTTTCTTTTTCAGCATTCTCATAAAACTCATCTATCTCAGCTTCAATCTCTTTCTCCAACTTCCTCTTATTTAACCATTCTCGATGCTTCGCTGAAAGATTCAACGTGTCAATATCAACACCTTTAGGCTTTCCCACCGACAAAAAGTTTTTTCGAAACCGAATACAATACCACCTCAGATGAAACTGGCACAGATTCAGCTTCTGGCTCAGTTATAACAGTCACAGGATCCTCACCTACCTTCGCCTAACCTTTTCCTTGAGCATCAGATAGTTCTTTGGCAATACGTTCATGCTCGGCAACCCTTTCTCTGGCTTCTTCTTTCTTAATTTCATCAATTTTAGCATCTATATTTATTCCGAGTTTCTTTGTGAGTATCTTCTCAAATAGGCTCATCTTTCTTTGATTCCTGTGACGTTCTTCATCATATTCTGCCATTCTATTTCTCAAACGCTTAATTTCAGATACTATACTCGCCAACATAGCTTCTAGCTGCTGTTTTTCTGCATTTAGCCCATTGAGTTGCTTCTGAAGCTCCGCAATTCTGACTTTGCTTAACATAACTTGTTTCTCTAATTCTTCAATACGTGCATCGTTAAACATGTCTGCAGAGAAATCCTCCCCTAGTATATCACCAAAATCAAAATCAAAATCAAAATCGAACTGGGTTGAGATTGTGAGGGTTGTGGTGTTGGCTATGGTGTTGGTTGTGGTGGTGGCTGCGGTATTGGTTGTGGTGGTGGTTGTCGTGGTGGAGATGGTGGTTTTTGTGGATTCGGCTCAACATCCTCTTCTTGAACAATCTTTTTCTACAACTTTCTTTTGGATTTGTCTATCAGAGAATCAGAGTTTCTAACAGCTGGCCTTTTAAGACACCTAGAAGATTTCTTAGGAGTTTTGCGAATAGGAGTATCGCTATAAGAACCTGAAGGCGCATATGTCGTATCATCCTCTCCTGACGCTTTTCTTTTCTTCCCTTTGGCTTTACGTTTAAGCTCAGTCCTGATGTTCAACCTCTTGTTCTTTAGCTCTTTCTTTTTCACCAACAATCCTATCTTCAGTATCAGTACTCGAAGATGATGCCTCTTCAACCTTTCCTTCTCGAACACCAAATGCTTCTTTTTCGATTTCAGCAGCCATAGTTTCAACATTCTCTAATGGCTCTAATTCATCAACCAATCTCGAGCTTTTAGACGCTCGCTATTTCTTCTGAGGGACATTGGAGGAAGATGTGGGTTTATCTTTTCGTCCCCTTACCCCCTTGTTGTCTTCTTTCAAAAACCACACACTTCTCTTAGCAATAAAACCATCTAATGCTTCCAGCTCTTCATCTTCGTCACCTGTCATCTTTTCTCCATTTTCCTTTTAGCGGTGCTATATAATCCTTGTCAATGATAGCTCCGAAGACCTTTAAGATGCAAATTCATCTTCTTCAAGGTTGAGACATCCATATTCCCTAGCTTCAACACATCATCTTTCTTTTTCTTCAAGTTGGATACTGTAGAAATTTCTCACGATGCGTATTTTGGACCATTTGGGAAAAGATCACTCTTGAAAAGTTGTAAGGCAAGTTCAAAACAAGTGCAGTGATCATGCACATCTGATAATCAACTAAATCATCAAATCTGCCCTTTTGGTGGCTAAGAGCGTGAATAATGTAGTGTGCTATATATCTGAATGGAGCACTGAGGTTAGCCTTCTTGAACGGAGCTGCGTTAAGAAACTGGCATAACCCATTCTTTAAAAACACCATTTCACCATATACTCAGGAAAACCAGTAGGGTCGTCTTTATGATCGTTGAACTCTAGCATTGTTCAGATCAACTCTTCAGTAATCTTTACTATCTTCGTTGTTTATCCGAACTGCTGACAACATCGCATTCTCATCTTCGTCAAACTCAGCAGCATTCTAGAAATATTTGACGTGAGGTTTATATACAATGTGGCAATCTGTGATAGGAAGTCGGCTAAGAAAATCTAAGACTTCTCCATATGCAGCGATTTCTAGGATCGTCTAGTCTAGAAGAAAAAAAATATTGTGAAACAAAGAAAATGAAGATTTCTTGATCTACATGCATAGACATTTTAAATACTTCGAAAATCTTTCAAAAGAAAATTCTAACTTTTTAATCACTCGTACGAATCACTACTCGTACGAGTCATATACTTAGACAAATTATAAGTCTGAGTCAAAACCTCACTCGTACGAGCCACTTCTTGGTACGAATGGAAATTATACTTAACAAATTTCAAGTTTTGACAAGAACTTCCTCTTATGAATGATGCTTCACACGAGTCATTAAGATTTAGACATTAAAGAGTCTCATCGTACGAATGATCATTCGTATGAGTGAAAATGATATGAGACATTTTGAAAAACTTGCTCGTACAAGCGAAAATTCGTACGAATTGCAAACCGTGACAAATAACACCTAGTTAAACCGAACTTAAACGTGTTGATTTTAACAAATTGAATGTTGATTAATAGGTTAACAGGGCCGATTCTAACATTTTTTATTTTAATTTTATATTTTACGGGTCCATTATCCTAAATCTACGTTTTATGTCCATTTAGTCCAATTTTGGCATTATAACGGCTTAAAACAAGCATTAGTACCTTGCCCATTGAAAGAGGTGTGCAAATCTACCACCCAAACGTCTAGATACAAACAATAGATCAAGAAAATAGAGTGAAAAGAACTGGTTTGCACAAAGTCTGCTCTCAATCACACAGAGTCAATAGTCTGACTCGTGCGAATGAGCCATCCTTTATAACTCATTCAATATTCACTCATACGAGCGATGACTCTACGAATGAAGACTTTTGTCACTCGTACGAGTCAGTGTCACTCGTAAGAGTCAGTTCTTCACACTTTGTTAACTTTTTGAATTTTTTTTATTTTTTATCTGTTTATAACCCACTCAGTTAACCAAGTCCAAGTTAATGTGGTTATCCGATTTGCCTACCAGGTCCAAGTTAATGACCTTGGTTGACCATTTGTTTGACCAAAACAGATTTATTATTAAATGTAAAGCTTCAAACTAATGAACTATTGACGTTTAGGAATAGTTTTCTTTTCATGATTAACTCCCAACCCTTGAACTTCAACTTTCCTCCAGCAATCGTCGCTTTGACTAGGACTATCGGTATTCCCATCTTCGGTAGACTAAAATCTAAGATAGATTGCTAAAAATACACTGAAAATCTTTTTGGGATTTTTTCGGAAAAGAAAGAACAAGTAAAGATGTATATACATACATATTTTTGTGAGTTTTGTGTATAGAGGATCATATCAAGTATTTAGACAAATCACAAGTACCGTTGATCTTGGTAGTAACTTTAAGTTCTTAAATAAATTTACCTAGATTGCGAATATATTTATCCACTTATAACTCTACTTGTTTCACAATTGTTTCAAGATATGTTAGGTAATATTAAGGAACATGAAGTAACTGTATTTCCCATCTCAGAATATACTCTCGTATCGAGATTCCCTAAATATCATTTCACAGGTGAATATATCTAACTGATATCTGTAAATGGGTGAATTGCGAGACCTTGAGAGCTTTGGTTAGTATTTCCATACAGACAAAGTGATGAAGGCTTGTCTTTAAGGTGGTGTTCCATAAAGGAATCTTTTGAACTGCAGATGTCGTAAATGTTTATGACATACTCATTTTTGAGCAGCTTTTGTTGGCGAATAATGCGTAAAGTATTAATTACTTGTTTAAATATTCCGTATCTTTAGCATACTGTGATTGTCATATTGATGTAGTATGATCTCCCTTTTCACAAAAACTCTTTTTGACTTTTATAATGTTTTTTATTGTTCCAAATTTTCTCCCCTAAAATAAAAAAACATATTTTTGGATTTTTAAGAAAAGATATTTATAGAAAAACATGTCATACCGATGAGAATCATGTCAAGTCCTCGTCATCCTCAAATTCAACCTCATGAATATCCCTTGATGTCAGATTTCTTAAACCATTCAATTTAAAAGATTTCTAAATCTTGAACGATCAAATACTTTGGTGTAAAAATGTACTTTTTGGTCATTAGTATAGATTTTTTCAATTCTAACCAACTTTTTCTCCTAGCAATCACGGAGAAAGTGGTGTCGAATTTCAATATGCTTAGTGCGTGAGTGTTCACAAGAGTTTTTAGTAATATCAATAGCAACCTAATTATCTACATATATGGGCGTGCCAAGAAATTGAAGTCCGAAGTCTCTCATCTGCTGTTGTATCCAGAGTATCTGGAAAAAACAGCTGGATGCTGAATGTAACATTTGTCAAAAATGGGTTTCCAAACCCGCTCCGTTTTGTAATCGAATATCAAGTTATAAATGTCACGTTGCGTATTTATGGCTATTTTGATTTTTAATGATACATAATTAATAAACAAACTAAACTATAAAAATTATAATTGATAAAAAGTAAAAATAAAATAAATAAAAATAAAATGAGGCTGCCAGGACTGGAACCCGGGTCAGCCGGGTTGAACTTCAAAGACTTAACACCCACACACATAACCACTCCGCCACTTGTTGTTTTCTGTCAACTCTAGGAAACAAATAAACTTTATAGACAATCATGAAGCAACCTGTTGCGCCAAACTGAAACCGTAATCGGCATTCAACCGTCCAAAACGGTTGAGTGTTCGCAGATACTAGTTTATAACCGATGCACCGACGATTCTAATCAATTCAGACTTGAATTAACTTAAATTTTGATGATGATTGGTTTTTATAACCGAAGGTATTTAATTTCTGATTACTTTAATCAAAGATCTCTCTCGCGACTTAGAAACATTCTACAGACCTTCAATTTCACTTCGCTATTCATTCAGTTCGTCAGAAAACTTTTTTTTAACTCGCCGGAAAAATTCAGCAAGTCGCCGGAAAACCGTATTCTTCATCAAAACAGTAAGTCTTTCAATACCTTCGTGGTCCATCAATTGTTAAGCTATTTCTGACTCAAACCTTTCAATTGAAATCAAATTCAGACGCTGTTATCGGATAATTCCAGTTCGCCAGAAAACTTCTGGAAATCCTTATTTTCATCTGTGAAACGTTAAGGACATTCAAACACTCTGTAAACGTTTGTTTAGCACTTCAATTCCACGATTAGCTAATCAAAACGGTTAATTTGCTTGCTCAGTTGAAGTTCATAAAAACAGAGCCGACGACTTGCCGGAATTCCGAAATAAATCGTTCACCGATATGTTTACTTCTAAATATCGTCTCTGCCATTTCATATTAGTCTGTACAATGTTTATCAATCGAATTAAACAAGATATAATGGTGTAATCGCAGTCTGTAATTTTGAAATGAAGAAGACGATGATAGTTTGATTATAAGCTTAATAAAATCTGGATATTATCTCGGGTTAGACACACAGTCCAGCGATGGACTGTGTGCATATACATATCACACGCCGCGAGTTCGATCCCTGTTACACACGCCCTCTTGGTATAAAAACGTTTTATTTTTCTAACTGAACCGGGTTAACTTACGTTAGTTGTTAAGTATAATAAAAATTTGTATATTAACCAAGTTAGACACACAGTCCAGCGGTGGACTGTGTGTAACGTTAAAGCACAGGTCCCGGGTTCGAGACCTGTTAGTAACACCGGTTCGATGATTTAAAATGTTTTTGAAAATAAAAGAATTTTGAATAAGCTGAGTTAATATATAAGTATAATTAAAAACAGAATTATTTCGGGTTAGACACGTAGCTCAGATGGTAGAGCTGCGTGCACGCGTACGGGGGGTCTCGGGTTCGAGCCTCACCCGGCGCATACCATTACACAATAAAACCGGTCAACAAGTCAAACGGTCAACGGTCAACCCAAAAAGTCAACACATTTTTATATTTTTAATTATTTAATTTAATTTAAAAATCAATTAAAAATACTTAAAAATAATGTTTTTAAAGATAGGAAATAGCCTTAAACTCACAAAAATATATCTAAAAATTCTATTAAAATCATTAATAAAATCCATTCATTTACTATATTTTCCGTTATTATTTAGGTTAGTTAAATCTCGTTGCTCAATCTTCTCAACTTGTGCGCATCTCATCATCTCCCACCAAACGCACCCAATGTGAGTGAATCTTTACAAATTCCCCGTTTTAATCACTTTTTTGGGGTGTATCATGTGTCTTGCCACTTATTATACTTAAATCATTGTGCATACATCATATCATGAACAAATGTGTATTCAGTTTGATTCAATTGTTTGTGTGGTTATTGTTAGATGCAATTTATTATTTTCAGTACATGCAATTTCATAGGCCGCCGCTCCCCATTACATTATGAGCGTTGAGCATGTTCCCCATTACATTATGAGCGTGAACCTGGCGTGCCAACATACGATCGGCTCCGTTTGATTGAGCCTTGATCGCACAGACATTTATCATTTTCAGTACATGCAATACGATCGGCTCCGTTTGATTGAGCCTTGATCGCACAGTTTCATTCATGTTATATATTTATGCAAGTTGATATGTTATGATATGCTGTTGGTATGTTATTTTATGTTATAGTTTGTGGTTGTTATTGCTACTGTTTGATTTTGTACATTTGCTCACTTATGATTATTGCATAATTTTTCCTTGATAAAATAACAAGAAAATCAATTATAAATGTTTATCTAACAAGGTTCACTCGCCAACTTATGTTGACCCAAAAACCCCCATTTTTGCACATGATACAGGTGAACCAGCTGCAGCCAGAAACACATAGGATTGGCCCAGAAGAATAAAATGGTTTAGAGCTTGGAATTGTTTAGTTGGTTATTTTTCTTTGTATTTGTATGGACATGTTTGGATTATTGAGAATGTAATTTTGATTTAAATAAATATGAAACATAATAGTAATATCATGAGCTTTGGTGATAACCCAATTATGCCCCGACTCTTATTCCGCTGTGGGTCGGGGTGTGACAGATTGGTATCAGAGCCATGACTATAGGGATATAGGATAGTTTATTAGACCCTTAGAACCTATACTATAGTTGTTTAGAAATTTTTAAGATTTTTGTGTGTTACATGCCAAATTTCATGATGCTTATATGTTTTATGTTAAATGTTACATTCAATGTTATGCAAGCATGTTCATAAGTATATATTATCATATAATGCCTATCATGAATCATATTCTCATAACATATCATATCCATGAAAGCACACACCACATCATTTTCATGATTGTTTTACAATGATTTTTGTGTTTTTCAAATCTCATCAAAGTGAGTTCTCATGACGGGCATGTAGTAACTGGAAGGGTACCAGTACCGGTAGTCGGAACGTTCTGTCTAGGCTGCAATTCGTATAAATCCAAAATAAAGGACCAGTTTGCCTACCTGGGGACTAACGATGAGAGTACGAAGTACCTATTAGGGCAAAGCATGCTATACGAAACGTTGTGTGAGCTAACCCACTTTGATTTGTCATTGTGTCTACACCTGGACACATTCCGTCCATACATCTCGTAAACATATTTTGTGGTTTGCATTCGGGTGATGCGAGTGTTAAATCGCCAATACTAATGTGAATCCTACCAAGCCAATAGCCATGGGGGCCCACATGACTATACAGGTGAAGGTATGGGGGACATTTGAGGCCCAACATAAGCAAACCCAAGACATCCTATGGATATAATTGCATTATTGATATTTATGTTATTTTCATTTTCTTAAAGACACATGACACCTAAAAAGACTCCATAAACTCACAATCTTCTTATGTATGTTCATGTAGATGTCGGCTAGACAACAACGAGTGGGTAAAAGATCAGGAAGATCTCACGAACGCTTGGCCACACAAATTGCGAAACAAATGGCCGCGGTACTTCCTGACATTGTGGTTCAAGTACAACAGCTCTCGCCACAAATCCCACTAATCCTCCCCAACAACATGACCAGAACATCGGCAACCCTCCTACCAGCAAGTGCTCATACAAACATTTCAAGCTTGTGATCCTCCTAAATTTGAAGGGACCGAAGGTGTCACTACTCTCCTCCACTGGTTTGAGGAAATGGAAAACACCTTCCTCAACTGCGATTGTCCTGAGGATCGCAAGGTTCGATACGCCACCAGGAGACTATTTGGGGTAGCTCTCACCTGGTGGAATACTGAAAAGGGGAAGAGGGGAATTGATGATGCAATGGCCTTAACATGGGAGGAGTTAAGGGAAATCATGACTAGGCGTTTCTGTCCTAGGAGTGAAATTAAAAAGTTGGAGGACGAATTTCATTCTTTAAAGCAAAAGGAGGGAGATCATACCACCTACAACAAGAGGTTCTTAGAGTTGAACCAAATGGTCCCTAATTTGTTTACCCCAGTTTATCGTTTAATCGAGCATTATATTCAGGACTTCCCTCGAAAATTCAAGATTCAGTTCTCAGCACTTCACCAGCAACACTTGAAGCTGCTATGGAACTAGCCACTGAACTGACCGAGAATCGAATTCGCAACGGTAAGTTTAAAGAAGAGAAAAAGAAAGCCCCTGTTGAGGGTCAAACTTCAAACCATTCCACCTCCTCCTCTAAGTTTGCTAACAAGAGGAAGCGTAACACCAGAAACTTCGCCGTCACACAAACCAATTACCCTATTCTGCTGCACCCATTACCCAAGTTGCCCCTTCCCCTGCACCATACAAAAGGCCATACTCTGGCCCGTTACCAAAATGCAACCGTTGCCAATACCACCATTCTCCTGATCATCCTTGTAACATTTGTCAAAAACGGGTTTCCAGAACCCGCTCTGTTTTGTAATCGGATATCGAGTTATAAATGTCACGTTGTGTTTTATGAATATTTTGATTTTTAATGATACATAATTAATAAACAAACTAAACTATAAAAATTATATTTGATAAAAAGTGAAAACAAAATAAATAAAAATGAAATGTTGCTGCCGGGGCTCGAACCCGGGTCAGCCGAAAATTGATATCCAAAGACTTAACACTCACACACATCACCGCTCCGCCACTTGTTGTTTTCTGTCAACTCTAGGAAACAAATAACTCTTATACACAAACCTAGTTAAACCGGTTGCGCCAATTGAAAACCGAAATCGGCAATTCGACCGTCTAAACGTTTGATTAAATCGCAAATTCAGGTTTATACCCGATGCACCGACAAATCCTAATCAATTCGGATTTGAATGAACTTCAATTTTGATTATGATCGGTTTTTATAACAGAAAATGATCAATGTCTGATTTACTTCAATCAAGACCCCTCTCGCGACTCAGAAACACATACAAACCTTCCATTTCACTTTCGTCATACATTCAGTCCATCAGAAAGCTTAAATCAACTCGCCGGAAAAATTCTGCAAGTCGCCGGAAAACCGAGACTCACATCCACATGGTAATTCCTTCGACTCTTTTTGTTTCAATCAGGTTAGACACACAGTCCAGCGGTGGACTGTGTGCAACACTAACTCGAACGTCACGCGTTCGAGTCTGGTTAACAGCACCGGTTCGTTGATTTAAAATCTTTTTAAAAACAAATGAATTTTGTATAAATCGAATTAGTATATAAATATAATTAAAAACAAGATTATTTCGGGTTAGACACGTAGCTCAGTTGGTAGAGCTGCGTGCACGCGTACGGGAGGTCTCGGGTTCGAGTCTCACCCAGCGCATACATGCACACTGACCGAACCGGTCAACAGGTCAACAAGTCAACGGTCAACGGTCAACGCAAAAATAAACAATTTTTTTATATATTTTTATTTATTTAATTTAATTTAAAAATCAATTAAAAATACTTAAAAATAATATTTTTTAAGATAGAAAATAGCCTCAAAGTCACAAAAATATATCTAAAAATTCCATTAAAATCCTTAATAAATCCATTCATTTACTCTATTTTTCCGTTATTATTTAGGTTAATTATTTCTCGTTGTTCCGCTCTTCCAATTCGTGCGCATCTCACCATCTCCAATCAAACGCACCCAATGTGAGTGAATCTTTACAAATTCCCCGATTTAATCACGTTTTGGGGTGTATCATGTGTCTTGCTATATATTATATTTAAATCATTGTGCGTACATCACATCATGAACTTGTGTATTCAGTTTGTTGCAACTGTGTGTGGTTATTGTTAGATGCAATTTATTATTTTCAGTACATGCAATTTCATAGGCCGCCGCTCCCCATTACATTATGAGCGTTGAGCAAGTTCCTCATTACATTATGAGCGTGAACCTGGCGTGCCAACATACGATAGGCTCCGTTTGATTGAGCCTTGATTGCACAGACATTTATCATTTTCAGTACATGCAATATGATCGGCTCCGCTTGATTGAGCCTTGATCGCACAGTTTCATTCATGTTATTTATCGTATGATGTTGGTGTGTTAATGTATGCTATCATATGTTAATGTATGTTATACTTGTGATTGCTATTGCCACTGCTTGATTATTTACACTTGCTCATTTATAATTATGCACAATTGTTCATTGATAAACTAACATGTAAATCAATAATAAATGTTTATTTAACAAGGTTCACTCGCCAACTTATGTTGACCCAAAAACCCCCATTTTTACAATGATTTTTGTGTTTTCAAATCTCATCAAAGTGAGTTCTCATGACGGGCATGTAGTAACTGGAAGGGTACCAGTACCGGTAGTCGGAACGTCCTGTCTAGGCTGGCATTCGTATAAATCCAAAATAAAGGACCAGTTTGCCTACCTGGGGACTAACGATGAGAGTACGACGTACCTATTAGGCCAAATCATGCTATACCAAACGTCGTGTGAGCTAACCCCACTTTGAGTTGTCATTGTGTCTACACCTGGACACATTCCGACCATACATCTCGTAGACATATTTTGTGGTTTGCATTCGGGTGATGCAAGTCTTAAATCGCCAATACTAATGTGAATCCTACCAAGCCAATAGCCATGGGGGCCTACATGACTATATAGGTGAAGGTATGGGGGACATTTGAGGCCCAACATGAGCAAACCCAAGACATCCTATGGATGTAGTTGCATTATTGATATTTATGTTATTTTCATTTTTCTTAAAGACACATGACACCTAAAAAGACTCCATAAACTCACAATCTTCTCATGTATGTTCCTGTAGATGTCGTCCAGACAACAACGAAGGGGTAAAAGATCAGGAAGGTCTCAGGAACGCTTGGCCACACAAATCACGAAACAAATGGCAACGATACTGCCTGACATTGTGGTCCAAGTACAATAAGCCCTCGCTACAAATCCTACTAACCCTCCCCAACAAGACGACCAGAACATCGGCAACCCTCCTACCAGCAAGTGCTCATATAAACATTTCAAGTCTTGTGATCCTCCTAAATTTGAAGGGACCGAAGGTGTCACTGCTCTCCTCCATTGGTTTGAGGAGATGGAAAACACTTTTCTCAACTGCGATTGCCCTGAGGATCGCAAGGTTCGATATGCCACCGGAAGACTATTTGGGGTAGCTCTTACCTGGTGGAATACTGAAAAAGGGAAGAGGGGAATTGATGATGCAATGGCCTTAACTTGGGAGGAATTAAGGGAAATCATGACTAGGCGTTTCTGTCCTAGGAGTGAAATTAAAAAGTTGGAGGACGAATTTCATTCTTTAAAGCAAAAGGAGGGAGATCATACCACCTATAATAAGAGGTTCTTGGAGTTGAACCAAATGGTTCCAAATTTTTCACCCCAACTTATCGTCAGATCGAGCATTATATTCGAGGACTTCCCTCGAAAATTCAGGATTCAGTCCTCAGCATTTCACCGGTAACACTTGAAGCTGCTATGGAGCTAGCAACTGAACTGACCGAGAATCGAATTCGCAACGGGAAGTTTAAAGAAGAGAAAAAGAAAGCCCCTGTTGAGGGTCAAACTTCAAACCATTCCATCTCCTCCTCTAAGTTTGCTAACAAGAGGAAGCGCAACACCAGAAACTTCACCGTTACACAAACCAACCTCCCTATTCCTGCTGCACCCATTACCCAGGTTGCCCCTTCACCTGCACCATACAAAAGACCATACTCTGGCCCGTTACCGAAATGCAACCGCTGCTAATACCACCATTCTCCTGATCATCTTGCCAATATTGCACCTGATGTGGTCGCGCAGGTCATACTGTTCAAACCTGCCGCATGCCTCAGCGAACGAACCGCCACCAGCCTTCAACCCAAACCCACAAGCAAATAATGGGTCAAGCCCAACAACCCCTACTATTACCACCCACCGAACATTTAGCTCAAACATATTACCAACCCAATTATCCTATGGGTCAACCTATGCGGGCTTGCTACAATTGCGGAGACCCAAGCCATTTCAGAAACACTTGTCCAAGGTTGGTAAACATTATTCCTGCTCAGGCCCAAGCCAACCCGGTGAATCAAGCGAACCAAGCTCCTCCACCTACAAGAGGAAGAGCTTTCAATATCAACGCTAATCAGGCTAGGGCTGACGGCAATGTGGTTAACGGTACGTTCCTTATAAATGGTCGATATGCATCCATGTTGTTTGATACTGGCGCGGATAAAAGTTTTGTGTCCTTAGAGTTTGAATCTATCCTAAACCAAAATCGTGATAATCTAATGGAATCCATAACAGTAGAAGTTGCTGACGGGAAACCGGTCTCATTGAACTCTATTATACGTAATTGCACTCTTACTCCAAACGACCATAATTTTCTAGTTGACCTTATTCCTATGAGGTTTGGAAGTTTTGATATCATAATCCGTATGGACTGGCTTAGTCTACATCAGGCAGAAGTTGTATGTCGCTAGAAGTTTATACGTATTCCTCTTTCAAACGGTCAGACTCTTCGAATCTTTGGAGAAACCTCGTCGAAAGGGCTCAGCTTAATGTCTTGTCTTCGAGCTCAAAAATATCTTCGCAAGAATTATGTCGCGTTTTTAGCTCATATCATAAAAAAGGGAAACCATGGAGAAGAAACTTGAAAACATTCCGGTAGTAAAAGATTTCCTGCGAGTTTTTCCTGACGACATTTCAGGACTTCCTCCAGTTAGAGAAGTTGAATTTCGTATTGATCTTATACCTGGTGCTACACCGGTTGCAAAGTCTCCTTATAGGTTAGCCCCCTCTAAATGCAAGAGCTAGCCAGTCAATTACATGAGTTGACTGACAAGGGATTCATACGTCCCAGCTCATCGCCTTGGGGTGCACCTGTCCTTTTTGTAAAGAAGAAAGATGGATCGTTTCGTATGTGCATCGACTACAAAGAGCTCAACAAATTAACAATCAAGAATCGCTATCCTTTACCTCGCATGGATGATCTTCTTGACCAACTTCAAGGTGCCAGCTACTTTTCCAAAATCGACCTTCGATCTGGATATCATCAACTTAGGGTGCACGAAGAAGACGTCCCAAAGACCGCATTTCGAACTCGTTATGGCCATTATGAATTCATGGTCATGCCATTTGGTTTAACCAACGCTCCAGCAGTCTTCATGGACCTGATGAACAGAGTCTGCAAACCTTATCGATTTGTTATAGTCTTCATCGACGACATTCTCATTTATTCAAAGTCTAAGTCTGATCATGAGCGTCATCTTCGACTCATCCTTACACTTCTAGAGAATGAAAAGCTTTACACCAAATTCTCCAAATGCGAATTCTGGTTAAAAGAGGTGCAATTCCTCGGACATGTAGTCAATGACAAGGGAATACATGTCGACCCCTCAAAAATCAAAGCGGTACAAGAATGGCAAGCTCCACGTACACCAACTGAAGTAAGATCTTTTCTTGGTCTAGCTGGTTATTATTGTCGTTCCATTTCAAACTTCTCTCGCATTGCTATACCACTCACGGCTTTAACTCATAAGGGAAAACCTTTTATATGGGGACCCAAGCAAGAAGAAGCCTTCCAAACCCTTAAACAAAAACTTTGTGATGCACCAATCCTCACTCTTCCTGAAGGTTGTGATGATTTCGTGGTCTATTGCGACGCGTGAGGGCAAGGATTAGGCTGCGTTCTAATGCAAAGAGGAAAAGTTATAGCTTATGCTTCGAGACAACTCAAGACGCATGAGAAGAACTACACCACCCATGACCTAGAACTTAGAGCCGTTGTGTTCGCTCTTAAGTTATGGAGACATTATCTCTATGGTACTAAGTGTGAAATATACACTGACCACAAGAGTCTTCAACATATCTTCAATCAAAAGGAGTTAAACATGAGGCAGCGAAGATAAGTTGAACTTCTAAATGACTACGACTATGAAATTCGATACCACCCTGGCAAAGCAAATGTGGTGGCTGATGCACTTAGTCGAAAGGGTTATGCGAACTCCATTCGTCTTCTATGTTCGCAAATTATAACTGACATTAAAGATCAAATTCGAGAAGCCCAACACGTTTCAGTAACGGAAGATGATGTACGAAAAGAGATGTCCTGTGGAGCTGAACTTAAAATTGAAACTAAATCTGACGGTATTCTGTACTATCTAGATCGTATATGGATTCCTAACCACAACAATCTTCGTGAAATTCTTATGAATGAAGCTCACAAAACGCGATACTCTATACACCCCGGAGCCGATAAGATGTATCAAGACCTACGATATACCTATTGGTGGCCTGGAATGAAGAAGGATATTGTTGTTTTTGTTTCTAAGTGCCTTACATGTTCCAAGGTGAAAGCTGAACACCAAAGACCCTCAGGACTTCTGGTCCAACCTGAAATACCTGTATGGAAGTGGAAAAACATAACCATGGACTTCATTACCGGGTTACCTCGCACTTCTGGTGGGTACGATACTATATGGGTAATCATTGATCAACTTACAAAATCAGCTCACTTTATTCCTATCCGCGAAGATTTCAAGAATGAAAAGCTAGCTCGTATTTATATCAACGAAATCGTAAGCCGACATGGTGTACCGTTAAGCATTATTTCTGATCGTGATGGTCGTTTCACTTCACGAACATGGCAAGCAGTACAAGCCGCTTTGGGTACGTGATTAGATCTCAGTACCGCTTATCATCCTCAAACTGATGGACAATCTGAACGCACCATTCAAACTCTTGAAGATATGCTTCGAGCATGTGTCATAGACTTCAAGGGAAATTGGGACGCTCATCCACCATTAGTTGAATTTTCGTACAACAACGCTATCATTCAAGTATCGGCATGGCACCTTTTGAAGCCTTATATGGTCGTAAGTGCCGATCTCCAGTATGTTGGCACGAAATTGGGGAAGCTCAAATCACTGGTCCAGAATTGATCCAAGAAACCACAGACAAGATCCATCAAATCCGAAACAATCTTCTAGCGGTTCAAAGTCGTCAAAAGAGTTATGCAGATAAACGACGGAAGCCTTTAGAGTTTAACATTGGTGATCATGTACTTCTAAAAGTATCACCGTGGAAGGGAGTAGTTCGTTTTGGTAAAAAAGGCAAGCTAGCACCACGCTACGTAGGACCTTTCAAGATACTCGAAAGAGTAGGACCTGTAGCATACAAGGTTGATCTATCAGAAGAACTCAACAGGATTCATCCCACATTCCACGTGTCAAACTTGAAGAAGTGCCTCGCTGATGAAAACCTCCACATTCCTCTGGAAGATATTCAGATTGATGAGTCTATGCATTTTATTGAAAGACCTGTAGAGATCATGGACTTCGGAGAAAAACGTCTTCGACGAAGTCGCATTCCAATTATTAGGGTAAGTTGGGAGTCGAAACGGGGACCTGAGTTTACTTGGGAACGTGAAGACTCAGTACGCGAAAAATACCCACACCTTTTTCCTACTACTACTACTTAAATTTCGGGACGAAATTCCTAAAAGTAGGGGATACTGTAACATTTGTCAAAAACGGGTTTCCAGAACCCGCTCCGTTTTGTAATCGTATATCGAGTTATAAATGTCACGTTGTATATTTATGATTATTTTGATTTTTAATGATACATAATTAATAAACAAACTAAACTATAAAAATTATATTTGATAAAAAGTGAAAACAAAATAAATAAAAATGAAATGTTGCTGCAGGGGCTCGAAACCGGGTCAGCCGGAAATTGATATCCAAAGACTTAACACTCACACACATCACCGCTCCGCCACTTGTTGTTTTCTGTCAACTCTAGGAAACAAATAACTCTTATACACAAACCTAGTTAAACCGGTTGCGCCAACTGAAAACCGAAATCGGCAATTCGACCGTCTAAACGTTTGATTAATCGCAAATTCAGGTTTATAACCGATGCACCGACAAATCCTAATCAATTCGGATTTGAATGAACTTCAATTTTGATTATGATCAGTTTTTATACCCGAAAATGATCAATGTCTGATTTACTTCAATCAAGACCCCTCTCGCCGGAAAAATTCCGCAAGTCGCCAGAAAACCGAGACTCACATCCACACGGTAATTCCTTCGACTCTTTCTGTTTCAATCATTTGATTAATCTGTCTCTAACACAACTCCACCATCAGAATCAATCCCAGTCAACGTTTGTCGAAATTCCTACCTTCGCCGGAAAATTTCTGAAACTTCCGGAAACACACTAAGAGCTGGTATGATCTTTCAAACTTTTGTTAAACTTCGATTAAGTACCTCAACTTCATAAATAATCGAACAGAACTGTTAATTGATTTCAACAGCCGGAGTTCACTATCAGAGCCGACGGACCTCTGCCGGAATTCTGTGAAAATCACTGATCGGTACATCCTTTCCCCCAAACTCTCTCCATTTCGTTACCTTTAAATTACTCATAAAGTTTAAAAACCAGGCATAAATCAGTCAAAACAGTTGGACTTGGTTTTCTGGGCAAAATTAACGAAGAAGACGAAGACGCAGTATAATATAAGACTAATAAAAATCGATATAATGAACGGGTTAGACACACAGTCCAGCGGTGGACTGTGTGCAAACATATACACATACGGCGCGAGTTCGAATCCTGTCCCAGCTTTACTCTCTATGTAATAAAATCCCTTTTTGTTTAAAACTGAACTGGGTTAATCTTTATTAGTTGTTAAGTATATAAAAACCGAAATATTAACCAGGTTAGACACACAGTCCAGCGGTGGACTGTGTGCAACACTAACTCGCACGTCACGCGTTCAAGTCTGGTTAACAGCACCGGTTCGTTGATTTAAAATCTTTTTAAAAACAAATGAATTTTAAATAAATCGAATTAGTATATAAATATAATTAAAAACAAGATTATTTCGGGTTAGACACGTAGCTCAGTTGGTAGAGCTGCGTGCACGCGTACGGGAGGTCTAGGGTTCGAGTCTCACCCAGCGCATACATGCACACTGACCGAACCGGTCAATAGGTCAACAAGTCAACGGTCAACGCAAAAATAAACAATTTTTTTATATATTTTTATTTATTTAATTTAATTTAAAAATCAATTAAAATACGTAAAAATAATATTTTTAAAGATAGAAAATAGCCTCAAACTCACAAAAATATATCTAAAAATTCCATTAAAATCCTTAATAAAATCCATTCATTTACTCTATTTTTCCGTTATTATTTAGGTTAGTTATTTCTCGTTGTTCCGCTCTTCCAATCCGTGCGCATCTCACCATCTCCAATCCAACGCACCCAATGTGAGTGAATCTTTACAAATTCCCCGATTTAATCACGTTTTGGGGTGTATCATGTGTCTTGCTATATATTATATTTAAATCATTGTGCGTACATCACATCATGAACTTGTGTATTCAGTTTGTTGCAACTGTTGTGTGGTTATTGTTAGATGCAATTTATTATTTTCAGTACATGCAATTTCATAGGCCGCCGCTCCCCATTACATTACGAGCGTTGAGCAAGTTCCCCATTACATTATGAGCGTGAACCTGGCGTGCCAACATACGATCGGCTCCGTTTGATTGAGCCTTGATCGCACAGACATTTATCATTTTCAGTACATGCAATACGATCGGCTCCGCTTGATTGAGCCTTGATCGCACAGTTTCATTCATGTTATTTATCGTATGATGTTGGTGTGTTAATGTATGCTATCATATGTTAATGTATGTTATAGTTGTGATTGCTATTGCCACTGCTTGATTATTTACACTTGCTCATTTATGATTATGCACAATTTTTCATTGATAAACTAACATGTAAATCAATAATAAATGTTTATTTAACAAGGTTCACTCGCCAACTTATGTTGACCCAAAAACCCCCATTTTTACACATGATACAGGTGAACCAGCTGCAGCCAGAAACACTTAGGATTGGACTAGAAGAATAAAATGATTTAGAGTTTGGAATTGTTTTGTTTGGTTATTTTTCTTTGTATTGTATGGACATGTTTGGATATTTGGGAATGTAATTTTGAATTTAATAAATCTGAAACATATTAGTAAATATCATGAGCTTTGGTGATAACCCAATTATGCCCCGACTATTATTCCGCTGCGGGTCGGGGTGTGACAATCCTTGCCAATATTGCACCGGCTGTGGTCGCGCAGGTCATACTGTTCAAACCTGCCGCATGCCTCAGTGAACGAACCGCCACCAGCCTTCAACCCAAACCCACCAACAAATAATGGGTCAAGCCCAACAACCCTTACTATTACCACCCACCCAACATTTAGCCCAAACATATTACCAACCCAACTAGCCTATGGTACAACCTATGCGGGCTTGCTACAATTGTGGAGACCCAAGCCATTTTAGAAACACTTGTCCAAGGCTGGTAAACATTATTTATGCTCAGGCCCAAGCCAATCCAGTGAATCAAGCGAACCAAGCTCCTCCACCTGCAAGAGGAAGAGCTTTCAACATCAATGCTAATCAGGATAGAGCTGACAGCAATGTGGTTAATGGTACGTTCCTTATCAATGGTAGATATGCATCCATGTTGTTTGATACGGGCGCGGATAAAAGTTTTGTGTCCTTAGAGTTTGAACCTATCCTAAACCAAAATCGTGATAAGCTCATGGAATCCATAACAGTAGAAGTTGCTGACGGGAAACCAGTCTCTTTAAACTCTATTATACGCAACTGTACACTCACCTTAAACGACCACGACTTTCCAGTTGACCTTATTCCTATGAAGTTGGAAAGTTTTGATATCATAATTGGTATGGACTGGCTCAGTCAACATCAGGCAGAAGTTGTATGCCGCGAAAAGTTTATACGCATTCCTCTTCCAAACGGTCAGACTCTGCGAATCTTTGGAGAAACCTCGTCGAAAGAGCTCAGATTAATGTCCTGTCTTCAAGCTCAAAAATATCTTCGCAAGAATTATATCGCGTTTTTAGCTCATATCGTCAAAAAGGGAACCATGGAGAAGAAACTTGAAGACATTCCTGTAGTAAAAGATTTCCCGCAAGTTTTTCCTGACGACATTTCAGGACTTCCTCCCGTAAGAGAAGTCGAATTCCGCATTGATCTTATACCTGGTGCTACACCAGTTGCAAAGTCTCCTTATAGGTTAGCCCCCTCTGAAATGCAAGAGCTATCCAGTCAATTGATAGAGTTGACTGACAAGGGATTCATACGTCCTAGATCCTCGCCTTAGGGTGCACCTGTCCTTTTTGTAAAGAAGAAAGATGGATCGTTTCGCATGTGCATCGACTACAGAGAACTCAACAAGTTAACAATCAAAAATCGCTATCCATTACCTCGCATTGATGATCTTCTTGACCAACTTCAAGGTGCCAGTTGCTTTTCAAAAATCGACCTTCGATCTGGTTATCATCAACTTAGAGTGCATGAAGAAGACGTCCCAAAGACCGCTTTTCGAACTCGTTATGGTCATTATGAATTCATGGTCATGCCATTTGGTTTAACCAACGCTCCAGCTGTCTTCATGGATCTAATGAACAGAGTCTGCAAACCTTATCTCGATCGTTTTGTTATAGTCTTCATCGACGACATCCTTATTTATTCAAAGTCTAAGTCTGATCATGAGCGACATCTTCGACTCATCCTTACACTTCTAGAGAAAGAAAAGCTTTACGCCAAATTCTCCAACTGTGAATTCTGGTTAAAAGAGGTGCAATTCCTCGGACATGTAGTCAATGACAAGGGAATACATGTCGACCCCTCAAAGATCAAAGCGGTACAAGAATGGCAAGCGCCATGTACACCAACTGAAGTAAGATCTTTTCTTGGTTTGGCTGGTTATTATCGTCGTTTCATTTCAAACTTCTCACGCATTGCTGTACCACTCACGGCTTTAACCCATAAAGGAAAACCTTTCATATGGGGACCCAAACAAGAAGAAGCCTTCCAAACCCTTAAACAAAAACTCTGTGATGCACCAATCATCACTCTTCATGAAGGTTGTGATGATTTCGTTGTCTATTGCGACGCGTCAGGGCAAGGATTAGGCTGCGTTCTAATGCAAAGAGGAAAAGTTATAGCTTATGCTTCGAGACAACTCAAGACTCATGAGAAGAATTACACCACCCATGACCTAGAACTGGGAGCCATTGTGTTCGCTCTTAAGATATGGAGACATTATCTCTACGGCACTAAGTGTGAAATATACACTGACCACAAGAGTCTTCAACATATCTTCAATCAAAAGGAGTTAAACATGAGGCAACGAAGATGGGTCGAACTTCTAAATGACTATGACTGTGAAATTCGGTACCACCCTGGCAAAGCAAATGTGATGGCTGATGCACTCAGTCGAAAGGGTTATGCGAACTCCATTCGTCTTCTATGTTCGCAAATCATAACTGACATTAAAGATCAAATTCGAGAAGCCCAACATGTTTCAATAACGGAGGATGATGTACGAAAGGAGCTGTCCTGTGGAGCTGAACTTAAAATTGAAACTAAATCTGACGGTATTCTGTACTATCTAGATCGCATATGGATTCCTGACCACAACAATCTTCGTGAAATTCTTATGAATGAGGCTTACAAAACACGATACTCTATACACCCAGGAGCCGATAAGATGTATCAAGACCTTCGATACACCTATTGGTGGCGTGGAATGAAAAAGGATATTGCTGTATTTGTTTCTAAGTGCCTTACATGTTCCAAGGTGAAAGCTGAACACCAAAGACCCTCAGGACTTCTGGTCCAACCTGAAATACCTGTATGGAAGTGGAAAAACATAACCATGGACTTCATTACCGGGTTACCTCGCACTTCTGGTGGGTACGACACTATATGGGTAATCATTGATCGACTTACAAAATCAGCTCACTTTATTCCTATCCGCGAAGATTTCAAGAATGAAAAGCTAGCTCGTATTTATATCAACGAAATCGTAAGCCGACATGGTGTACCGTTAAGCATTATTTCAGATCGTGATGGTCGTTTCACTTCACGAACATGGCAAGCAGTACAAGCCGCTTTGGGTACGTGATTAGATCTCAGTACCGCTTATCATCCTCAAACTGATGGACAATCTGAACGCACCATTCAAACTCTTGAAGATATGCTTCGAGCATGTGTCATAGACTTTCAAGGGAAATTGGGACGCTCATCCACCATTAGTTGAATTTTCGTACAACAACCGCTATCATTCAAGTATCGGCATGGCACCTTTTGAAGCCTTATATGGTCGTAAGTGCCGATCTCCAGTATGTTGGCACGAAATTGGGGAAGCTCAAATCACTGGTCCAGAATTGATCCAAGAAACCACAGACAAGATCCATCAAATCCGAAACAATCTTCTAGAGGTTCAAAGTCGTCAAAAGAGTTATGCAGATAAACGACGGAAGCCTTTAGAGTTTAACATTGGTGATCATGTACTTCTAAAAGTATCACCGTGGAAGGGAGTAGTTCGTTTTGGTAAAAAAGGCAAGCTAGCACCACGCTACGTAGGACCTTTCAAGATACTCGAAAGAGTAGGACCTGTAGCATACAAGCTTGATCTACCAGAAGAACTCAACAGGATTCATCCCACATTCCACGTGTCAAACTTGAAGAAGTGCCTCGCTGATGAAAACCTCCACATTCCTCTGGAAGATATTCAGATTGATGAGTCTATGCATTTTATTGAAAGACCTGTAGAGATCATGGACTTCGGAGAAAAACGTCTTCGACGAAGTCGCATTCCAATTATTAGGTACGTTGGGAGTCGAAACGGGGACCTGAGTTTACTTGGGAACGTGAAGACTCAGTACGCGAAAAATACCCACACCTTTTTCCTACTACTACTACTTAAATTTCGGGACGAAATTCCTAAAAGTAGGGGATACTGTAACATTTGTCAAAAACGGGTTTCCAAACCCGTTCCGTTTTGTAATCGAATATCAAGTTATAAATGTCACGTTGCGTATTTATGGCTATTTTGATTTTTAATGTACATAATTAATAAACAAACTAAACTATAAAAATTATAATTGATAAAAAGTAAAAATAAAATAAATAAAAATAAAATGAGGCTGCCGGGACTCGAACCCGGGTCAACCGGGTTGAACTTCAAAGACTTAACACCCACACACATAACCACCCCGCCACTTGTCAACTCTAGGAAACAAATAAACTTTATAGACAATCATGAAGCAACTTGTTGCGCCAAACTGAAACCGTAATCGGCTTTCGACCGTCCAAAACGGTTGAGTGTTCGCAGATACTAGTTTATAACCGATGCACCGACGGTTCTAATCAATTCAGACTTGAATTAACTTAAATTTTGATGATGATTGGTTTTTATAACCGAAGGTATTCAATTTCTGAATTACTTCAATCAAAGATCTCTCTCGCGACTTAGAAACATTCTACAGACCTTCAATTTCACTTCGCTATTCATTCAGTTCGTCAGAAAACTTTTTTTTAACTCGCCGGAAAAAATCTGCAAGTCGCCGGAAAACCGTATTCTTCATCAAAACAGTAAGTCTTTCAATACCTTCGTGGTCTATCAATTGTTAAGCTATTTCTGACTCAAACCTTTCAATTGAAATCAAATTCAGACGCTGTTATCGGATAATTCCAGTTCGCCGGAAAACTTATGGAAATCCTTATTTTCATCTGTGAAACGGTAAGGACATTCAAACACTCTGTAAACGTTTGTTTAGCACTTCAATTCCACGATTAGCTAATCAAAACGGTTAATTTGCTTGCTCAGTTGAAGTTCATAAAAACAGAGCCGACGCCTTGCCGGAATTCCGAAATAAGTCGTTCACCTGTATGTTTACTTCTAAAATCGTCTCTGCCATTTCATATTAGTCTGTACAATGTTTATCAATCGAATTAAACAAGATATAATGGTGTAATCGCAGTCTGTAATTTTGAAATGAAGAAGACGATGATAGTTTGATTATAAGTTTAATAAAATCTGGATATTATCTCGGGTTAGACACACAGTCCAGCGGTGGACTGTGTGCATATACATATCACATGCCACGAGTTCGATCCCTGTTACACACGCCCTCTCGGTAATAAAAACGTTTTATTTTTCTAACTGAACCGGGTTAACTTACGTTAGTTGTTAAGTATAATAAAAATTTGTATATTAACCAAGTTAGACACACAGTCCGTCCAGCGGTGGACTGTGTGTAACGTTAAAGCACAGGTCCCGGGTTCGAGACCTGTTAGTAACACCGGTTCGATGATTTAAAATGTTTTTGAAAATAAAAGAATTTTGAATAAGCTGAGTTAATATATAAGTATAATTAAAAACAGAATTATTTCGGGTTAGACACGTAGCTCAGTTGGTAGAGCTGCGTGCACGCGTACGGGGGGTCTCGGGTTCGAGCCTCACCCGGCGCATACCATTACACAATAAAACCGGTCAACAAGTCAAACGGTCAACGGTCAACCCAAAAAAAACATATTTTTATATTTTTAATTATTTAATTTAATTTAAAAATCAATTAAAAATACTTAAAAATAATGTTTTTAAAGATAGGAAATAGCCTTAAACTCACAAAAATATATCTAAAAATTCTATTAAAATCATTAATAAAATCCATTCATTTACTATATTTTCCGTTATTATTTAGGTTACTTAAATCTCGTTGCTCAATCTTCTTAACTTGTGCGCATCTCATCATCTCCCACCAAACGCACCCAATGTGAGTAAATCTTTACAAATTCCCCGTTTTAATCACGTTTTTGGGGTGTATCATGTGTCTTGCCACTTATTATACTTAAATCATTGTGC
Source organism: Scalesia atractyloides (assembly GCA_947069175.1). NCBI lineage: Eukaryota > Viridiplantae > Streptophyta > Magnoliopsida > Asterales > Asteraceae > Scalesia > Scalesia atractyloides. Next base: position 71,917,560 of record CAMTDV010000023.1, read on the forward strand.
ATACATCATATCATGAACAAATGTGTATTCAGTTTGATTCAATTGTTTGTGTGGTTATTGTTAGATTTAATTCATTATTTTCAGTACATGCAATTTCATAGGCCGCCGCTCCCCATTACATTATGAGCGTTGAGCATGTTCCCCATTACATTATGAGCGTGAACCTGGCGTGCCAACATACGATCGGCTCCGTTTGATTAAGCCTTGATCGCACAGACATTTATCATTTTCAGTACATGCAATACGATCGGCTCCGTTTGATTGAGCCTTGATCGCACAGTTTCATTCATGTTATATATTTATGCAAGTTGATATGTTATGGTATGCTGTTGGTATGTTATTGTATGTTATAGTTTGTGGTTGTTATTGCTACTGTTTGATTTTGTACATTTGCTCACTTATGATTATTGCACACTTTTTCCTTGATAAAATAACAAGAAAATCAATTATAAATGTTTATCTAACAAGGTTCACTCGCCAACTTATGTTGACCCAAAAACCCCCATTTTTACACATGATACAGGTGAACCAGCTGCAGCCAGAAACACATAGGATTGGCCTAGAAAAATAAAATGGTTTAGAGCTTGGAATTGTTTAGTTGGTTATTTTTCTTTGTATTCGTATGGACATGTTTGGATTATTGAGAATGTAATTTTGATTTAAATAAATATGAAACATAATAGTAATATCATGAGCTTTGGTGATAACCCAATTATGCCCCGACTCTTATTCCGCTGCGGGTCGGGGTGTGACACTGAAACGTATTCAGCTTCACATGTAGAGAGAGCGACCGCGGTCTGTTTCTTGCATTGCCATGTTACCAAACAAGTTTCAAAGAACTAGCAACCTGCCGTAGTAGATTTGGCATTAAGCTTGCAGCAACCGAAATCAGAATCCAAGTAACCCGCAAGATTGAAGTCGTCGCATGATACGTTTGACGGTTAACATGTGTGAAACTCTTGGATTGGACTGAAAACGGGTGCATAGGCATTAGGATACATGACATCAGGTCGCAAAGTTGTAAGATACATCGAGGATCCGATCATGGAGCGATATAATGTTTCATCGAATTTGACTCCATGAACGTTTAGACAAATGCCGTGATTTGGAGCTAATGGAGTAGATGCTGGTTTAGTTCCTGACATATCAAATTTCTCTAATACATAATGAACATACTTCGTCTGATGGATGAAGATACCTTCAGGCAATTGTTCAACCTGAAGTCCTAAAAAGAACTTCATCTCCCCCATAGCACTCTTTCGAATTTCTTCTTCATGACTTCTTTGAAGTCTTTGCGCAACTTATCATTTGTCGATCCAAAGATGATTTCATCCATGTATATTTGCTCCAAAATCAGATGACCATCTACTTCCTTTGTGAAGAGGGTAGAATCTACAGTTCCTCTGAGAAAGCCGTTGTCAAGAAGATGTCTTGAAAGCGTTTCATACCAAGCTCTCGAGGCTTGGTGAAGAGCGTATAAAGCTTTGTTCAGAAGGTAGACTTTATCCTTGTGTATTGGATCGACAAACCCCGGTGGTTGTCTGATGGAACTTCAGGTAGGTTAAATGAATTCCACAAACCTTCGTAGTTGAACAGCCATGGATCCCCAGGTTTCTGCGTTGGCATAGTATACCGTTGACAATGATAATGCTGTGCAAGAATAACTTGGTTCAGACTCGGCAAGAAGAGATGCTTTTATGGACTAGCATAACCGACGAAAAATCTTTTCAAGGATTTGGCTCCAAATTTACCGTTCGGGTCCAATACAGTACACAGTGATCCAAAAGGCTCCAGAAACTCAAGGTTAGGCTTCCGATGGTTTAGCAGCTGAAAACAAGTCTTGTTGGGAGGCTTAACTGTTAACACATGATTGAGGGTGTAACACGCCGATGCGACTGCTTCGCTTCAGAAACTAACTAAAAGTTTTAAATCAGCGAGCATGGTTCTGGCAGTCTAGATCAGTGTGCGATTCTTACGTTCAGCAACTCTATTTTGTTGAGGAGTATAGGGGGCGCTGAATTCGTGAAGAATCCCCTTTTCATTGGAGAATTCGAGCATCCTTTTGTTCTTGAACTTGGTACCATTGTCACTGCAAATTCTCTTGATAGGTAAGTGATACAGGTTTTCAAGCTTCCTAAAGAGAATCATTAGACTTTCAAATGTTTCATCTTTGCTCTATAGAAGGAAAACCCATGAGAATCTAGAAAATCATTTGTCACAACCAGGCAATATAGATCTCCAGAAATGCTTTTGATGTTTACTGGCCCGAAAGGATCCATATGAAGCCTTTCTAGTGGTAGCTTGATAAAATTTAGAAGCTTTCTTAGGTGTGATTTCTTATGCTGTTTCCCCTTCTTACAGCTTAGACAATCATTAGATAAATGAAAATGCTTCAGATTAACACCCCCACCAGGTCGTTGTGCACCAAATAATTCATCTTTCATAGATGAATGTGCCCCATCTTCTGATGCCATAAGATTGACTCCTTCTCGGTTGCTTCAGAAACAAAGCACTGAACCTTCTTAGATGTAGTGGATGCGACACTCATATCAAGGACATAAAGATCATTCTCTCTTGGAGCACGCATAAGAATCCATTCCTCAGGAATCTTGAATCCCGTATTTAAAATCAAGCATTCTTTGTCGTTGAAGTGAGTTGTAAACTTTTTGTCACAAATTTGCGAAATACTCAAAAGATTGTTCTCTAGATCCGCAATGTAGTTCACCTTGTCAAACGAAACCACACCATTCGTAAGATACCTTCTCCGACGATTCTTCCACCTTGATTTCTGCCGAAACCAACGTAACCTCTTCGGATAGCTTTAACGTCGTGCAACAACGCAAGCATCCCTGTCATGTGTTGGGAAGCTCCACTATCCATAATCCATTTTGACATGATCGATCTCAAGAGACCCTGCACACATGAGGAAGAAACTATTTAAACAACGAAACCCAAGCCTGCTTGGTCTTGGGTGGGTTCGGAATATTGAATTTCGGACCAACTTTGTTTTTGACATTCTGTTGGCCTCTGTTTTGACTGGAATATATGTTTTCAGTTCTACCTTAGATGCTTTGACTTTTGCAACCCAAGTTTGTGTTTTCATATTTTCCCTTTTTGAATAAAACTTTGAATCTTTTTGACGATTCTTGGTGGAAGTTTCACCAATTTCAAATTTAGAATTTAGATGATCGTTGATTTTACGTTTTTGTTGGATTCAATGTTTCTTTTCAAAATCTGTTTTGGTACAACCATGGGTGCCTTTTTTCACATCTTTGGTAGATCTGTTGGAGTTAGAAACATGTTTCGGATATTTTTGTGAACAATGTCGTGCAGTATGTCCAACATTTTTACACTTGTAGCATGTCCTGCTGTCTTTTCTGACAGAGGAATCCTAGACTTGTTTTCTACTCTCTTTTTCTTTCTTGAACTCATCATTGGATTGTGTACCAATGATCTCTTTTTTTATGTAGTTGTTCCAAAAACAATGTTAACTTTCTCTGTAAAGTTCAACTTTTGAAACTTGTTGTGTGTTCTTTTGTTTTGAAAACCCAACCCAATCCTCCTGTTTTCAGGATAATCTTTATTTCTTTGATGGTAGGGTTTGTTAACAAATTTTGATTTATTGTAAAATGATGCATCGTGTTTTTCTAAAGAAGAATGGCTTACCTCAACAAGCTTGAACAACTTTTTGACACAATCCAGATTGACAATCTGAATTGGGAAATCTTCATCAGAATATAGTTTATCAGATCCATGCATTTTGTAGACCATGACGTTTGGATCAGTATTTAAACTATTTTCTTATGATTCAACATCCGACTCAGATTTCTCAGACTCACTCTTCAAAACACTTTCAACCATAGTTTTATCTACATCAGAGCCACATTCATTTTCAGATTTTGTGTAAGTTACATCAATGTTCGTAGGCAGCTCTTTTGACTGTTCAGTTTTCAATTTTAAATTAAGCGCCTTTTCTACCCTCGATGGTTTTTTACTAGCATAGCTATTCCACATGGGTGGTGGAACATGATCATGACTTGCACCTTTGTTTTCATCATTTTTAGTTTCTTCTTTGCTTTTGATCTTTGGTAGAATGTGATGAATGATGGATACTGATTAACAATTTGTTAACCCGTTCTATTTCTATTTTCATTTTCTCAAGTTCACTTTTTAACTCAGCGATTATATTTAAATGAATATTATTGGTCATTTCTTTGTCCATTACAGTCGCCTTAAGCATTGAAAGTGTTCCGTCATTTTCTCTGAGCACTTTTTCATATTGTTTAACAGATTTGCTAAATTTGTTATAAGCTTCTTTTGTTGATTTACAGTCACATGACAAATTATCTATTAGACATTTGAGCTCATTGTATCGTGTGTCTTTAACAGCACATTCACTGCATGGCTCATTGCATTTTAAACACGGTTTTTCTACAACAAACTCATTTTCTGACACGTTTACCTCATTCACATTTGCCATACAAGCTTTGTTGGTCTTGTCAGTCATCTTTTCCAACGTCTCATCAACTCTCTTTTCTTCAACTTCTGGCTTCTTCTTTTGTTCACAAGACGTTCGATGGCTTGGCTCAAAATAACTTGCAAACGTTTTCAAAATATCATTAGGCAATAGATGTTTAAAAGCACTGTTTAACAATTCCTCTTCTTCTGACGATGTGTGATAATAATCTTTGGGAGCTTCATCAAAAGATGCCTCTGTATATTCTTCAGGTTCTTCAATAATTTCTGTGACTAGAGCCAGACTCTCGTTCTTTGTGACATACTTATTCCAGTTGAAGCCTTCGTCCTCCTGAGTAACGACAAGAGCTTTTTCTTTGGAGTTCGACGATCCATCTTCGATTTGCACCATTCTTGTTTTGGGTTGAGGACGATGATAGATGGCCTTCTTGTAGTAGTCATCGGCAAACGGCTTCTGATTGCCTGAACTTCTCTATTCGGACAAACTAGTTTAAAATGTCCCTTATCCCGACATTTGAAACATGTCACTTTGGACTTGTCGAAGCCAAGTTTCCCATCTAATCCTCCAAAATTCTCTTTCCCGGTAATGTCCATGAAACGTTGCGCTCATCTGACGATAGAATCCATACGCCATTTAATGTCCATCAACTCCATCTCGACCGGATCAATCTGATCATAATCCTCTCTCGTCATTTCCGAATTCCCAATCTTTCCTGCTACCAAACTGTCATATGATTCGAGTACCGGGGCTAATAATGACATATGTTGCTTTGTGGTCTTCTCATCAAAGTTTTGAGTATTTTGGAAATCAACATGAATATTACACTATAAAACCCGTTTAGTAGGATGAGATTGATTGTTCTGGTTGATCTGGGGATTGCTCGAACCATGGGATGACTGTGGCCCTGGAGGCGTGTTTGGGTTGACAGAAGCAAAGGATTGAAAACCACTGTGTTGACTCGACGATGGGCTTGATGTGTTGAAAGCGCTGAAGGCAGTTTGGAAGCACTGAAGGCAGTTTCGATTTTTGCAGACTATATATGTGAAGTAGAACTACCCTTGTAATATAGCTTTACATCTTGTTGCATTTAGGCGTCTTTTTTTCGCCATTTTCTACATCTCGAGTTCGTGCCCTTCCATTCTCTCAATGAATCTTGGTAATGAGAAATTACCATATTCTGTGCCATTCTTCAGAATAGTCAAATAGGTAGATCATTCTCCTTGTGGTAGGTAATCCGCCAGTTTATCGACTAATTCTTCATTCGTCTTTATCCCATGCGCTTCATTTGCACAACCAAGTGACAGTATCATTCAATCAGTTGTTTCACAATGTCTCCCTTGATCAAAGAAAAGATATCAAATTCCTTATTTAATAACGCTCTCTTCCCTTTTCGCAATTGTGCGCTTCCTTGGAATTTCAACCTTAGAGCATTCCATAACGTTGTGCATCATCATCATCATGTTGTAGAAGAGCCAAGATGTGATCTTTGATGGCTTGTTGTAAGATGTTCATCATCTTTTTCTCGTTTATGACTTTGTAACATCCTGATTTTTGTGGTACTAAAATACGTATAATCTTTCAAGTAAGTTTGTATTGGTGGAAATAGTATTCTATAACACCCTTAAAATACTAAATTTCGGTTAACATGTTTCATTTTAATATTAACATGAAGTATTGAAACTAGGTATATTGAGCCTAGTTAAAATATTAGTTGTCTAATAGTGAAAAGAGTGTTTGATCAAACTAGATAACTAACAAAAACATAAGGGCCAAAAGTTAATATGCTAGAACCTAAAATAAATAAAATCAAAAAAAGAAAGGGAAAAAATAAAGGGCGTGACCAAGAGGTCACCCCTCTTCGACACAGAACCAAGGAAAAAGGAGAAGGAGATTGATTTCACATGAGGATCACGAAATTGGAGGGTTGAAGTCTCGATTTTGTCTTCTTTGCTTGATTCTAAGGCTCTAGTAAGTGATTTCTTATGTTATTTTAATGAAACTCAAAGTATGTTCTTCATGCTTTTTGTTCAAACCTATGAAATTGGGGGTAATTGTGTGTGATTTTGGTGTTGAACAACCATAGTCTTTATGCTAAACTAGTTGATTGTAACTTTTGAGTTATGGATTCATGTTGCATGTTATGATTTCGGTTCAAATTCATGATTTGGTGATTAGGGTAGAGATGTATGGAAACCATGTGTGAAGTGGCAGACCAAAATCTGAGTAGGAACTGAAGATCCCAAAATAATGATGATTTTGTTTAAAAACATAAAAGATGATACTAATTGAGAATTGCAAAGAAATTATACATCTTTGATGATTCATTGGGAGTATGAGAGTTCATATAAGCGTAAAAATGGTGGAATATAGTTTATGCCCGCAAGATGTTTGATTAAAGGCCTAAACCAAAATAAAAGTGAAATTTTGAAAGATTTGTCATGTTTACTACATGAAATGATTTGTTAATAATCAAGAGTTAATTAGTAGGCGCAAGTCTATGACAAACCTAGTTCGTGAATTGGTTTATAATATCATATCATAATGACACATATGAGTTCGTTATGTCAAAGAATGGGTTAATCGACCAAATGGGTCATTTGGGTAAATGAATTTATATGGTTTCGTTTAGAACAATAACTTATGCGTTATTATTAATTAGTGAATTTAAGTATGCTTTTAGATATTAATATGGTAGTATTGACCCGTGACTTGTGGTTATACAAAATAGGTGATAACAGGTCAAATGAATGGTATTAAACTAATGACAAGTTTGGAGTAAAAGAATGGTTTAGAATGCATGTTTGATGATGGGTAAATAAATACTTAGGATTATGAGATGAATACCCATGTTAGGTGTTCTAATAAATTGCAAGTTTGATTTGTTGTCAAGATAGCGAGATAATGTTTGAACGACAACGGATCAAACAGACGATAAAGCAACACCACTCCTACGGGCGAAGGTGAGTGAGTCGAATATGTTTGGACTTGTATTGAATTAAATAGTAATCTTGTTGACTTGAAATTTTATACTTAAGGTGGACATTTTAACACATATTATTGAATGGTGTTTGATTTGAGAATAAAGTATTGTTTGGTGATGTTTTGGGATTTAAACCCATTGGAAAAGAGTGCAAATTGTTAATGGGTCGAGAGACCAAAGTGCAGAACCTTCAGCTTCTTTCCTGATTTTCACTAGTTTTTAAAAATTCATAGTAAATCAACCGAATGTCCGTTCGGGGCATATTTTATATCCACGGAAAGGACTTTGAGTCGCCATCGCTAAGAATTTCAGTTTGAAGTAAAATACTAAATGAAAAGGGAAGGAAACACTGACTTACTACAGCTGCGCAAAGCTGAATGAAAAATATATATTTTTGTAGTGCTTGCATAATCTTGGGGAATTTACAAAGAAACCAGTCGATTTGATATTTGTTATCGTTGTAAACCATAATGTAATTATATAATTTATATGAGTTGAAATGAATGAATTCTCGAATATGGGATGTGTATGCTAGATTAAGAAGTCATTGGTGTTGTGACCCATATGTACAAATACAGGTGATTATCAAGTAGTGCTTATAAATGAATGACACTTGTGTCGTTAAACATATGTGACCTATTTGAGTATGTTATGTATACATACATGAATTATTAAGCATAGATCAAGTAAAAAATGATTGTTGATAATCGTATATGTTTTTTGATGAACTTCAGTATAGTTATGCGGAAATTTACTATTTTATCTATATTGACCGAATTGCTTTAATAATGGTTTACTTTGAAGTGTCCTTGACTCTATTTAGCAGGGATAAACATGAGATATGGATAAAAAGCTCCCAGATTAGAATGGAGAAAGTCACGTAATGAGTGAATTGAGATAATGAAGTGGAGGCTCAACGTTGTTTTGTTGGGGTCACGAGTAAAAAAAAACTCCTTTATGTTTAATGCTAAATAGTAGTATGAGTCCTCACTTAGGAAACACTAATTTTGAGGTGTTTTTCTATGTGGGAAATATTTTTTGAGAACTATGAACGGGGTAGATAAGTCATGAGAATCAACATTGCGACTTGAACCAATAACATGAAAGAGCAAAAGAACTCTCAAATTCTTGTGGTAGAAAGGAGAAAGTGATCATGTCTATGAAGCGGGTCAACTATGGAAAGATTTAGTGATGTTTTGTTCACTAAGTATATGAGTTTTCTTATCGGGTCAAATTGACCTAGTTATTTACATTTTGGAGTTTAACTTTAACGTTTTTTTAGATAAGCGCTAGTATGTCAATTCAGTAGTTGGTTGTGTTCGTTTTATAAATATTTGGTTATTAAACAGGTTTTGTTTTCGTAATGAATAGTCGTTTTGCAAACGGGTCATGGCGAAATTTTCTAAATGAGCATTTGCAAATTTCTATTAATCCAAATATGTGTATTAATATAATTATGGAATAAAATCTTTATTAAGTAAGATAAAGAAAACAAAACCTGGGCCAATTTTCCGTAAATTATAATATCTTTTTTAACAAGTCGAGCATTACAAGTTGGTATCAGAGCCGTGGTTTGAGAGAATTGTATATGAAGTGATATTCAAACTCAACCTTAGTGCTCTTATAGGGAGATGAAAGTTTATCCGAGACTTGATCATGAAGCCAAAGACGGTTAAGGCGCCCTAATGCCTAACCAACTGACTGGTGTTGACAACTGCTATGTTAACGAGTGATATAGAATGCGTTGTATTATAGTACGGGCTCATATTAAATTTTAATGTTACTAATATTTTTTGAATATTTCAGTGGTATAATCCCCCCATCTGAATATGGCAGAAATCTGATGATCCACCAAACGTCATGGTAGAAGGGTCGGAAGTATGACATTAGGGCATGCTCATTAAAGACCTAAACCAAGTGATGATACCGAATAAAGAACGAACTACAATGAAAGCCCATAAGGGCGAGTATCACCCAAGTGCACACTTTAATTTATTCTATAAACGATATTATGCAAAATTCAAGTAACGAATGACGGTTGCATACGAGAATATAAAACTTGGGAAATCTGGATAGAATACCTATCTAGGATGATGTTTCCAAGAGAAATTGGGTGGGAAATACACGTTATTCACAATTGCGAATAATAAAAGTAAAAAAAAAAAGAGTTCAGATTTAAAAACTTGGATGGGGTGATCGTCCAAGTAGACATGTAAGATCTTATTGAAGGAAAGTAACGATCACATTGATAAATGTGATTGCATAAAAGTTTTATAAAATGAAAACATACTACATGTTTTGAGACGAAAATGGGTAAAACTAATAATTGTTGAATAACAATAAAAAGAGGTTTTTTAAATAAAATCGGAGACACGAACATGAACTGAGGATTTTGTTACATGGGAGGTATTGTGTTAGTTATAATAATGTCAAACGTACCATGTGTTGACTGTTTACCTTGGCCAAGTAACTTGTAAACACATGATACCACGAACTTCTTGTGATAAACACATATACGTCTAATGTAGTAAGGACGAGGTTAATGGAAAGTGAATTATCCCATGAAAAGAATGTGGATGGTTTAAGCTTAAGCGCTTAAACATCATAATGGGACAAATAAACGTAAACGCAAACCGGGTAACGGGAGCGTGAAACACAAGGATAATGAGCCCAGGTAACGGGTTATAGTTGAAAAGGAAATCCTTGGATTAAGTCATTATGGACAAAAGAGCCATGGTTGACAAAAGGGCATGTAAAACCAAAGTATAAATTATGACCCATAGGGTCATAGAAACGGTGGTATTGCCTATAAAGATCAAACATAGTCAAGAGTTATGATTGGAATAAAATAGAAAATTTTCTTCATGGTTTAAAGGGCCTTGATTGGCGGGCAAAAGGAAGAATATTAATTTTGGCACTCATGGTCTAAAGGGCCTTGTATGACAAAGGAAAATGAGAACAAATGGTATAAAAGGTCATGATACCCGAATTGTCTTGACACCTGAAAATAATGACATGAAAATAAAATTGGTGTGTTGACACTAAGTATATTTAAATGGATGACACATGTAAAGAATGATCTATGGGATCATCACGCCTTTGGGTAGTAAATAAGTGGTAAAGGTCTATAGGACCAATGTGGCCTCTGGGTCAAAAATAAAAAGGAATGCCTAAAGAATTAGCCTACTAGTAAAGTTTAAAAAAGGGGCATATTGGTCAACAAGGTTAAAGACGCGGGAATCGATTACAATTCCACATGTAAAATGAAAATGGTAAAAAGAAAACAATTAATTGTCAATTCCTTGACGCGAGTAATTGGCGCAAGTTAAAAAGAAAATGTTGAACTAAAACTTGGTTTTAGTCAATAATGACAATTTTACCGAACATAAAGAATTAGCGATAAAATTTGGAAAATAGTTGTACTTAAAAGAAACAAGTTTTAGCACTAATAGATGCAATACGAGTTTAGAAAGGAAATCCTCGAAAATGAAATGTTAATACAAACTTAAGCATAACATTAGGCGGTCAAGGTAAAAGAAAATGTTGGTATATAGAATGATGGGGTATAAAGTTACTAGTGACTGACGAGTCTAACTGACAAGACCGGTAAAGGTCAAATAGTGTTTATAACCTAGCCATTGCACTTATCTTAATAAGATTATTGAATGATTAAAGTTTGAGCATGCTCAAGTTAAAAAAATGGGTTTAATAAATAAACCAAGTTCATGGGTTGGACGGGTGAAATATCGTAAATGGTAAAAGTTAACCCGATAAACATTAGGATTTAAATAAATAAACCTAATGTTAAATAAAAATAAATAAATGTTTTATAAGATAAAAGTTTATAAAAGGCCCGGGCTATAGGGGCTAAAATGGGTTATGAACAAGAGGTGTGAGCATTAAAAGATGAAAACACAAATCACACACACACAAGAGTGTGTATATGTCGTGATTTAGAGAGGGAAGGGGAGAAAACCCCTAAGAATCTTCAACCACAAATCCTAGCAAAAAAGGGGAGAAATTAGAATGGTAAGTTATAATAATAGTGTTAGCGGAAATTAACTTGAAGTGTACGGACTTTAAGGGTGTAAACATGTAGTGTCCATACTTCATGGGTAATAATATTGATGTCTAAGGACTTCATGGGAAATGAACGTGATGATAAGTCCCTCATCAATGACTAGCTTGAAGCCTTAAGCTTCACGAGTGTCAAGTAAGATTTAAATTCCCGTAAATTGTAATGTGTGAAACCAATGTTAACTAACTAGGTAAAAGTTGAAAAGTTACTTTCACGAAATGTTAATGTAAAATGATTAGTAATATCTTTCAAAATGTATAAACACTCGAAGGTGGAACAAAAATGTGAACAAAAACAAATCAATGATAAAAGAATTAAGAGGTTTTACCTGTATTGAAATAAAGAACGGACTAGAGTTGAGTAACCTCATATAAAGAAAGGGGTTCATGTTAGAACTCATATTTATCATGGGGCATGTATATTTAAATAATTATAAGGATCATTTATATATTGCTATGGCCTATTATGTTAAGTTAGTGTAATATTATAGTAAGAAACCTTACAAATAGGTGTGTGTGGTGGCCAAGGAGTGCTTAGAGCTAAAAGCTGAAGGCGTGTGCAAGTTGCATAAGTGGTGTGCAATGGGACTCAAACGAGCATGGATGAATGCTCTATCTGATTGTAAATTCTAAATGTGAAATCCATTTAATGGACAACTTTAGTTTTAATGATAGTTGAATAATAAAATAACTTATTACTTAAGTTTAAAGGAGCAACCAAGTGAGATGGTGATTAAACTATTAGGGTAATATCCTAATGTAGAGAGTAATTTGGTTTTGAGGACGAAACCTATTTAAGGAGGGTAGACTTGTAACATCCCAATTTTTCGTGGTATTAAAATATGTATAATCTTTCAAGTAAGTTCGTATTGGTGGAAATAGTATTCTATAACACCCCTAAAATACTAAATTTCAGTTATCATGTTTCATTTTGATATTAGCATGAAGTATCGTAACTAGGTATATTGAGCCTAGTTAAAATATTAGTTGTCGATTTGTGAAAAGAGTGTTTTGATTAAACTAGATAACTAACCAAAACATAAGCGCCAAAAGTGAATATGCTAGAACCTTATATAAAAAAAAACAAAAAAAAGAAAGGGAAAAAGATAAAGGGCGTGACCAGGAGATCACCCCTCTGCGACACAGAACCAAGGAAAAAGGAGAAGGAGATTGATTTCACATGAGGATCACGAAAGTGGAGGGTTGAAGTCTCAATTCTGTCAAAGAATGGGTTAATCGACCAAATGGATCATTTGGGTAAATGAATTTATATGGTTTCGTTTAGAACAATAACTTATGTGTTATTATTAATTAGTGAATTTAAGTATGCTTTTAGATACTAATATGGTAGTATTGACCCGTGACTTGTGGTTATACAAAATAGGTGATAACAGGTCAAATGAATGGTAATAAACTAATTACAAGTTTGGAGTAAAAGAATGGTTTAGGTATTATGAGATGAATGCCCATGTTATGTGTTCTAATGAATTGCAAGTTTGATTTGTTGTCAAGATAGCAAGAAAATGTTTAAACGACAATGGGTCAAACGGATGATAAAGCAACAACACTCCTACGGACGAAGGTGAGTGACTCGAATATGTTTGGACTCGTATTGAATTAAATAGTATTCTTGTTGACTTTAAATTTTATAATTAAGGTGGACCTTTTAACACAAATTATTGAATGGTGTTTGATTTAACAATAAAGTATTGTTTTGGTGATGTTTTAGGGTTTAAACCCATTGAAAAAGAGTGCAAATTGTTAATGGGTCGAGATACCAAAGTGCTGAAAATTCAGCTTCTTTCCTGATTTTCAATAGTTTTTAAAAAATTCATAGTAAATCAACCAAATGTCTGTTGGGCATGTTTTATATCCATGGAAAGGTCTCTGAGTCGCCATCGCTAAGAATTTTAGTTTGTAGTAAAATACTCAATGAAAAGGGAAGGAAACACTGAACTACTACAGATGCGCAAAGCTGAGTGAAAAATATATTTTTTTGTAGTGTTTGCATAATCTTGTGGAATTTACAAAGAAACTAATCGACTTGATTTATGTTATCATTGTAAACCTTAATGTAATTATATAATATACATGAGTTGAAATGAGTGAATTCTCGAATATGAGATGTGTATGCTAGATTAAGAAGTCATTGGTGTTGTGACCCATATATACAAATACATGTGATTATCGAGTAGTGCTTATAAATGAATGACACTTGTGTCGTTAAACATATGTGACCTAATTGAGTATATTATGAATACATACATGAATTATTAAATGTAGATCAAGTAAAAAAAATGATCGTTGATAATCCTATATGTTGTTTGATGAACTTCACTATACTTACGCAGAAATTAACTATTTTATCTATATTGACCGAATTGCTTTAATAATGGTTTACTTTGAAGTGTCCTTGACTCTATATTAGCAGGGATACACATGAGATATGGATTAAAAGCTACAAGACTAGAATGGAGAAAGTCACGTAATGAGTGACTTGAGATAATGAAGTGGAGGCTCAACGTTGTTTTGTTGGGGGTCACGAGTTAAAAAAACTCCTTTATGTTTAATGCTAAATAGTATTATGAGTCCTCACTTAGCAAACACTAATTTTGAGGCTTTTTTCTATGTAGGAGATATTTTTTGAGAACTATGAACGGGGTAGATAAGTCATGAGAATCAACATGGCGACTTGAACCGATAACATGAAAGAGCAAAAGAACTCACAATTCTGGTGGTCAAAAGGCGAAAGTGATCAAGTCTTGGAAGCGGGTCATCTATGGAATGATTTAGTGATGTTTTGTTCAGTAGTATATGAGTTTCTTATCAGGTCAAATGGACCTAGTTATTTACATTTTGGAGTTTAACTTTAACATTTGTTTTAGTTAAGTGCTAGTATGTCAATATAGTAGTTGGTTATGTTCGTTTTATAAAATTTTGGTTATTAAACAGGTTTTGTTTTCGTAACGAATAGTTGTTTTGCAAACGGGTCATGGCAAACTTTTCTAAATGAGCATTTACAAGTTTTTTATTAATCCAAATATGTGGATTAATATAATTATGGAATAATAATCTTTATGATTAACATAAAGAAAAAAAACCTGGGCCTATTTTCCATAAATTTTTTTAATATTGTTTTTAACCAGTCGGGTGTTACAGAACTTCTCTCTTTCGAAATCCGAGAGTTGTGCTAACGTTTTTTCCAGGCCATTTTCTCCAATCAGAGCTTGATATTTTGCTTCAATGGCAAACCAGCATGTAAAATGATTTGGTTGAACCCAATTCATAAAACGTTGATTCCAACTGTCAAAGTCTTGAAGGTTCATCAACTTTGGTGGCTTTGTCATCGTACCCATCAGTCTCGAGGTTTATATTTTGAGTTGAAATAGTTGTGACCGCTGAAGCAGCAAATGCATTATAAAACTATTCTTCCATTTTTCAGCAAAAGTTTTAGAAACACACTTTCGAAAAACTGATTAGGATGACAAAAATATGACAAGATGTTCTTTGTGCGGATGAGACAACTGCTCGTGTGACTGAGATGGTCATGCGAGTGATATACTTGTACGGTTCAAAGCTTCGTGCGAACGAGATGTTCGTGTGAGTGACATATTACTCGTGCGAATGACTTGTTCGTATGAGTGAATGCTTCGTGCGAAATGACAGTTTTAACTTGTAAATTTTAAGTAAATTTGTTTGTTCGTTCGTACGAAGGACTTAAATTTGTATGGGTGGTCGTTCGTACGAGTTGTCTCTCTACTCGTACGAAACAACTCAAGTCTCCAAACGGATGATTTTTACAAATTTCGACATGAATTAGGTTGATTTTAGATCTGAAATTTTCAAGGATTGATTAGAATTGATTTTAACATGACATACTAAAATCCTAGTCCAATTTGTCCATGAATTCGTCCAATTCTGAGATATGTGTGAGAAAGTGTAGAAGTAGAAAACTCCAACGCTGAATCTGGATCTGAACTGTTGGTAGTATGTAGAAACTTGATGTTTTTCCTTAGATCAGGCCTCAAGGCTTTGATACCACTTGTGAGAAGGGATCGGCTCTCATCCGATGAGCACCGAGGCGGAATTCATTGTTAGTGCATTTGACAAACAAAAAGTAAGAGATACTGCTTAAATGCCTTGAATTGTATTGATAAATGTGAACAAGTACAGAGCAAGTAAACAGTTTGACAAGGCTTCGCCATACATCAACCAACAAATACTGACAAAACACTCAGGCTCCTCTATTTATAGGTGGACGTGACTCGCATAGGAGAGTGTTGTCCGAGTGATTCGTGCGAGTGGTGCCTCGTACGAGTGACAATGTGGTAGTAGTTAAAATTTGCTCAGTCTCTGTTACTTTCGTTTTTAAATCCTTCGGTTTTTGAGTTGAGTGTCTAGTAAAAGTTTCATTTTTAAGGCTGCCAACTTCACAGATGACACCTTGTTGAAAATCAGTTTCAGAAACTTGTTTTTGCAAATAGAAACTCAACAACCTAGGGTGTATCAGAAAAGCTTTACCCTTTTAATATTATTAAAATTGGCAACTAAATCAGAAAACAATAACTGAAATCAAAGTCCACTCAATCAAAGGATCTCACTCAGTAACACTATCACTAGGTGTGCGGAATCCACCTAGCAATCACCACTATAGGATAATGTATCAGGAAACAAGATTGATGAGAGAAATTAAAGAATACACAGAGTATTCTTTGATGTAGGAGATGAGTGACACCACACACACAATAGTCGCCAGACAAAACACACACCAATGATTAGGGTTTTCTTGCTGCATAAACTTTCCACAAAAGAAATTGTTGTCTTGTCTATTCCACTAAATGTATATAAATAAGACATATCCGGACATACATGTCCTGAAAGGCATTAGAAGGCACAAGGCCCATCATAACAAAACTTGGACTAGCTACATAAAGCTAAGTCCGGAAGAGTAACTAAACAAGAAATTCGGACCAAGGACTACATACCTATCTGACTTTAACTGACAAACAAAACCCTGAAACATATAAACCCGGATTAGGTAAGGAACCCTAATCCGGACACACCTAAACTCGGATATAGAATAAGTTCAGACAACGATACAAATAATACAAATTACATTAAAGACCCCTGAACAAAATGAAAGCCTGCACTTATCACCCAAAGTGCATTAACAAACTCCCCCTTGATCAGTGCAAGATCTTCATTGTTGAACTTGTAATCTTCATTCATGCTTCGAGTAATCGCTACCTGCCCACACTTGGTTCTTCACACAGAGCTGAACTACTTTGATGAATTGATGTGCCAATGGACGGTCTTCTTCAAGATATCGCATAGAAAGACAATGATGCTTTTTCAAGTGTTCCTGCTTCAAGTTGACCAGCCAAATAGGATCCAAGATCCGTAAAATCCCTTCTACCACTTTCATCTTTCTGATTACCGCTTCCCCGGTTTTACCATCACGGTACCAAAACCCAATATCCTTAATCTTCTCAAGATCAAATCTTCTCAAAGGAATCTTCCGAAGACATCAAGCTAGGGGATAGGCCATTTTCAACACCTGCTTCCTTGTGAACTTGTCGATGGACTTAACAGCTCGTCCAACGACAGGCTTGAAAGTCTTGCACTTGCTTTCCCGGCTCTTAGTGATTAAATGGGGAATTAAACCTCTAAAGCTCCCGACATTGGTATCATTGTTGAGATTTAGTTGGGCAAGATGATGCAAGTCACGAGCAGGTAAGGTCTGTAAGTATTGGATCCTTGACATGAAGTATTGAACACCATCGGTACGCTTGATCATGACTAAGCTATGTTGCTCATCAAAATCCCAACTTCGAATTTGGCCTAAATACTCACCTCTGGTATTAATATTTATCGTCTTTTCATCAGGAAGAGCCTTAAACCACTTATGAGCTGCCATACGAACCTCTTCAGGTACACAAATAGGATTCGTAATTTCATCAAGAATAACATCTCCAAACATATAGCTTCTGAGAACATCCATGTTTACCTTCAGCGACTAATACTCAATACTTTTTCCTTTACCCTTTTCAATGAATTCAAACTTTCCAACAAGATCCTCGTCAGTCTTCAAATCTTCTACAAAGCCTTCAACCACATCACCATTGCCAAATTCCAAATAAATAGAAGAATCATCAGAATTTGAAAGAGTACATATCTCAGCGTCAGTGGGGCCCTAATCTCCCCAGTACCAGCTCCTGAAGACTCCCCCTGAGTCTGAGTAGTGGTTGCAGGTTCAGAATTATGTGAACTCCTTAGCTGCTCCCCATTCATTACGACTTTGGGATCTTTGTCTTTGTCAAGATCGTCATGAATTTTCTTTAGCTCATCAATTTTTCACTGAGCCTACACTTTTAAAGCCTCATTCTCCCCCTGAGCAGCGAGGAGCTTCACAAGATCCATCAAATCAGATGGAGTTGATCAAGAGATTTGACCAGAGTCTCAAGTCGGGCAGAAGAGGAGGCTTTTGTTTAATGAAGTTACCCAGCTAAATACCTTGGTCCTTGGTCAAATGAAATAAATGCATCATTTGTTGATCCCGCATTGCATCCTTTTTCTTGTACTACTCTATGTCTCTTTTCTGACTCTGAATCTGTTCACGATGTTCTCTCAACACATTGACCACATCCTTAAACTGAGATTGAACAAAGTTAGGAATATTTAGCCCGGCACTAGCACTTGATGTCCCCTGAGGCCTCGGTACAGACGCAGATACAGAAAGTCGAGTACCAAAGGGTCTTGGAACAAACGGTTGAGAAACAGGCAGTCTTGTTTGTGGACTAGGACCAAAAGCAACCTTTGGATGAACATTTCGAGCCTAAGGCGCCCCAGTCTTAATTGGTGACTGACTCGACCTTTTACTTCCTGAAGAACTTTGAGAAGAAAGAGAACGCGGTTGCACAGAACCAAGAGTTGCACTCGGTAGAGTCTCCAAGAATCTTGAAACAGGATTTGGCAAAGTAGAACTTTTAGATGATGCAAACACATTTCCCGAACTCATCTGAGAAGACGATGAACCAAACAAAGGTGTGGTAGGGATGGTAGAAGACATCATTGGCAAAGAAACGCCCACAGAAGTAGGGATACTGATTGACTCCACAAACAGAGTAACTGGTAGCGGAGCGGTAATAGACGAAAGAGAAACTGATCTTCCTAGAAAAGAAGGACAACTAGCACTGAAGTGGTAACAACACTTCAAGAAACATTCACTGGAGCAACTTCAACGCTTGACACCTGAATATCCAAACTCTCAACGACTCGTCATCGTTTGTATGTCTTGATTATAGGCGTCATTCGAACAGCACAAGAATCTGGAGGTTAACGGTCTCCACCATCATCATCATCATCTGAGGAAGAACTGAAAACAATAGAATCCAAATCAATTAACTTGTAATTCCAAGTCGCCAAGCACATACCCCATTCAGAAGAGGGACCGAAAGAAGTGACTTTAGCGCGAAATAAATCAAGTTCCTCCCTTTCAGCAGGCGAAATTCGATTTTGCAGATCTTTTTGCACTAACCGCAGATACTTATTTTCAGACAACATATCAACATCAGACTCATCTATAATTTGCTTCCCTTTATCTACAAAACATAAAGACGGACCGGCTTCTAGAGCAGCATCAAGCTCTAAATCACCGGATCAGTTTCTACGGCAGCACTCGGACCCGAAGAAGTAACAGCTGGTTCAATAACAACATTTTCTGCAATAGGATCTTCAATAATTTGTCGTGCAATAGGTTCAGGAACAGGTTCCTCGACCGGTGGTTGTTGAAGATCAACTGAAGGTTGAACAACCACTAGTGCTTAATCATCCGGAGCACCTTCATGATCACCAACTCCAAAGATTTGTGCAATGTCATTACGGATATTTATCCAAGTCTGATCAATTTCATGATTGTAGTTATCCTGAATGATTGCACCAAGCAGAGGATGATGAATTGGGAGGACAGCTGCATGCCTCGTTACTTTCGCACTTTCACAGTCTTTAAAAATATGCGGATATATTGGAGTTTGAATATAAGCAGGTAACTGAATATCAAGAGGTAAATTTGGTAGGAGATGACGAAAGATCAGTGTAAGAATTCTTGGATAAAGAATCATTAACCGTTTGTCATTTGGTTGTAGAGCTAGATGAGTTTGAAAACCTTGAAGAATAATACGGGAGAAATTGTATGGCTGACTGAAAGTTAGAACGATCATAGCTCATAAAAGTTCATGTCCCATTTCATCCATACCCAATTTTCGAGGTGCTATGCATTGCATCAACACATGATAAAAATATCTCCATTGCCCAACAATCATACCTTTTAATATCTGTTTAGATTGAAAGGAGTCCACATAACCAAAAGCTCAAGCACCACTTTCACGAATCTCCTTAGCATAGCTTGTTTCACCATGATCCAGGTCACCAAAATGTACGACCGCACGAATAACAACTTCTATGATCTCAATTTGATTTCCATTTACAATGCTTCAATTGTATTTCCCACTGTTCGACCTGTACGCCAAAAGTCTTGAATATATGCTTGCACCTAATGTACATTTTCAAAAATTGCGAAACTAATTCTTGAGTTTCATAGAAATCGCATAATATGAGCATAATTTGAAGCACCACAAACATTTTCATCCAATATCGCTATCTGATTGTGACGGCGGAAAAACTCCCGCACTAGACCAGGAGTAGCGGTTGCTGCTGCAAGTTGTGCTCCTTGTTGTTCAACTGACTGATCAATTTGTTGGTCTACTATATATGTCAACATAAACAAGCATAACAGAAATAAGTGCATCAGATTTGTTAAAGGTTTAAATCATAGAAAGAATGAAGTAAGACAAACTCAACTGCTACTGGAACTTGAGAAACTTACTCTACCGACAAACCTCACTGAATCAAATGTCTAGAGAACTGCTAAACAGATAAGTCGTAAACTTATGATAAATCCGGTTTGATGAAACACGGAGGACGATTAAACCAAAAAAACTGGAAAACAAATAACCTAAACATGGAAAATAGTTTTCTCAAGTAAAACCCATAAAGCAATTTGCTCAAATGAAACCCGAAAAACACGTAGAGTAAATCCAGAGATAGAGAGGGTTTATAAACCTAAAACAGACATCTCCGGAAAACTGTTTAATATTGAAAATCTGAAAAACAAATAAGTCCGAAACAAATCCGGACAATTTCGTTAATCCTGAAAGAAAACACTCAGTTCTTTAATCTGTATATAAATCTGGACGCCAATTTGAAACTCATCACCAAACCTAAGTTAAGAACCCTCCGAACTTACGGAAGGGAAACTTAGATTCTCCGTGTTTCAAACATTAAACAACAGGATTTACTTTTATTACAATGGATAAAAAAGGTAAAATTTCAAAGACAGGTTATCTTCCTTTAGAAGATACTGACCAAAACTCCCGCCAAGAACCCCAACGAAACCCACTATAAATTTTGATCAACCAAGCTAAATTCAAACTAAATATACCTAGAATGAAAAAAAGCAAATAATCATCCAAACAAACCAAAACATCTTAAAATCACTCAAAACTCTTCAAAAACAATAAACCATTTTCAAGAACACCATGTTCTTGAAGATGATACAAAACCCCAAATTTTGTACCCAAAACCCTAACTCAAATCCACCAAAGCTTCAAATCGTTCAACCCCCAAAATTTCAAGCATTTACCAAAAACTTCATCATACAATCATCATACAAGCAAAAACACCAAGTTTAAGAAGGTAAAACAAGCCATAGACAACATCACATTACCAAATCTTGTGAAGATGAAGATGATAAAGAATGACAATACATACCTGAGACTTTAAGAAGCTAAAGATGAACTAAAATATTGAACTTCACACGAATATTATCAAGAACAAGGGTTTTGGTAAGTGGGTTTTTGAGAAAGAGTGAAACAGGGGATGAAGATGTGAGACTATGAACCGTTGGAAACCTTATATATTTATACAAATCCGGAGAGACTATGACTCGCACAAATGATTTAAAACCCGAAAACCAAAACAATGATTTAAATCCAAAGATGACCTCAAACCCGGAAACCAAAACACCACGAGTTAAATTCAGAAAAACCTAAAACACTACTATAAACCCGGAATAGTTAACAATCTTAAAAACCCGGAACTCAATTTTCTTAACTTAATAAAAAATTTTCACTTTTAACCCTTAATTTTGAAATAGTTCATAACTTTTGAACAATTGACCAAACATCCTTTTGACAAATGCAAAATCTCGCATGACCGATTTTCATTGGAAAAGACCTAATTTATGGTTATCTGACCTGATGTTTCACCTTATTAAAAGAATATTCACAACCCCATGAAGTATTTTGGATGAAAAACCCGTACATGGAAACAAGAATGCAAAATCTTTTTGTTGTTTTTCATTTTTGACTAGCTAAAAGAGACTAACACTAAGATAATATTTACACTATCTATATTTTTTGTGAAGTTAGAGCAAGGAGATCATATCGGTTTTTCTGTCAATATCCAATACAAGATCATGGGATTCAGATTAAGCACTTAGAATAATATAAATAGTTCAAGATATTCAACGGTATTGTGATCCACATAAGCTTTAGCGCGCTTTTGAACACTGCTTTCGAGATATGCTATTAAGTGTATTAATTATTGATTGCAACTATGTTTACCCACCTCAGAATATACTCCCGTATAAAAACCACCAAAATTGCATCTTATAGGTGAATATATCTAAAAATCTTTATATCTGGTTAAATGCGATACTTTGAGAGCTCAGGTTAGTGCCACCGCATAGACAAAGAGATGAAGACTCGACTTGAAAGTGGTGTACCAACGTTGGTATCTTTTTCTACTGAATGTTGGCTGTATATACTATGTACCCGGTGGTACCATAGAGATGCGATTTGTACATCCGGTAATGAAAAGTTTAAACAAGTGATCCGGTGATGATTGTTGTGGTAGAAAAGAGATCCACCAAGGGGGTTTGTGCACAAACGAAGCGCCTAGCAAAGCATTATACGAGGTCTAGGCCATTGGTTACACAAAATCAGAAGACCAAGTATAATACTCCAGAGATTTAACAAACATAAAACCTAGTACCTCAGAAGTTTGGCAATTTATCAAACGAAATTACGATACTAAGACCATATATCCGAGAGATGTATCACATGAGCTACACAATACATTATGTTTATATAACAAAAGGAAGTTCTTATTTACACGTAAAACCTACCGAAGCAACGTAAAATGAATCTTTACAGTTAACGTTTAGTATATAGATAATACCATAATCCTGCATTAAATACGACTAACTGATGTACTATCATATCCCTTTTTTCTCAACCCAACTTCTTTTTTACAAATTTTCAGATGTTTTTGTATTTTCTTTAAAAGTAACTCTACAACTAAGTAAAATCTTTTTGAGTTTTTAAAAGTTTAAAAAACATTAAGAACTGTACATTAAAATGTAAAATAAAGTTTCTATGCGAGTTTCGAACAACATTTTACTCAGGGTTGATCATGCCGATCATTCGGACCAGATCCTCAAATCTAGCCCGATCGAAAGTCTTAGTAAACAGATCGGCAAGGTTATCCAGTGTCTACCCTAACCACCTCGCTGGTGTTTAGTGCGTGAATGGTTAACCGGATTATTAGTTATGGAAATGGTAGGGTTATTGTCAACAAGAATTGGAGTTCAAGCAAAATCTAAACTGTAGTCTCTTATTTGCTATTGAATCCACAAAACCTGAGCACAACAGCTCGATGCTGCAATGTATTCGGCCTCACATGTGGATAAAGACACAACAACTTGCTTTTTACATTGACAAGACACCAGATGGTTTCCAAGATGTTGACTATCTATTGACTGGGCACCCTCTGATATCAGCATTAACATATGCTATCAAATCGAGACCACCTTCAGCTAGATACCATAATCCTAGCTTAGGTTTCCTTTTAAGATATTTGAAGATGCATTTGACAGCAGACATATAAGACTCCTTCGGAGTGGACTGGTACCTTGCACATAAACAAACAGAAAACATAATATCGGGAGACGAAGCCGCAAGATACATAAGCGAACCTATCATATTTCGATATAAAGTTGGATCCACTTCAGGATCTTTCTCTTTATCGGCCGTTAGCTTGTGATTTGTTGATAATAGTGTGTCAAAAGAAGAGTTATCTTCCAATCTGAATCTCTTAAGAATCTCGTAGACATACTTTGTTTGATGCACGCACGTCCCTTCTTTCTCCTGACTGACTTGAAGATCAAGAAAGAAAGACAACTCTCCCATCGCACTCTTTTCAATTTCGACATCATCGCTTTCTTGAACTCACGACACAATTCTTCATTTGAAGAACCGAAAATTATGTCATCAACATAAATCTGCACAATCAGAAAATCTCCCCCTTTCTTCAAAATCCCCCCCCCCCCCTTCTTCAAAATTATGTCATCAACGTAAATCTGCACAATCAGAAAGTCTCGTACCAGGTACGAGGAGCCTGATGGAGACAGTATAAAGCTTTGTCTAGCAGATTGGCTTTGTTCTCAGACTCTAGAGCCGCGAACCCAGGAGGTTGGGATACATGCACAGTTTCCTGCTATTTTCCATAAAGGAACGCGCTTTTAATGTCTAACTAATAGACTTTAATACGCATATGAGCAAAAAAGCTGAGAAACAAACGAATGGCTTCTAGTCTTGCCACGGGAGCATAAACTTCTGTGTAATCAATCCCTTCCTCTTGATTGAATCCTTGAACAACCAACCGTGCCTTATTTCTGAGGCCAACACCCTTATCACCCCTTTTGCACTTAAAGACCCACTTTGTGTTGATTGCATGTCGACCCTTCGAAAGATCGACCAAATTCCACACTTTTAACTTGTTGAACTGAGCTAACTCTTCTTGCATCGCCTCACATGATAATTCTTTGGCTCAATCTGAGAGATAAAGCATTCATGTAGGCTAAGATTGTATACCTCCTCCTGCTTAATTTCTAAAAATAGTCACTTTATCTCTAAAATCCTTCTTCGCGTTTGCACTCGAATATCAATAATATTATCAACCGGATGATAGATATTTCTTCTTGGGACTGGCATTACCGAAGCTCGGAGATTGTTTCCCAAATTTGATTGAATCTCCCCCCAGCACTTCCACTACTACTAGCCTCAAAATTACTAGGAAGCTTCATTTGGGAACTGAAGAACAATAACATTGTTTACTAATGACGACTCAGCGACTTGAGCTCCTGATGCGGCATTCGGGGTCACATTTGCCGAAATACTTGCTCTCCAGCTAGCATCCACTTCATCTTTATCTACAAGATGTGTGTAGTCAACCTCCAGATCTTCTTCTGAAACATCAGGAAGATCAAATGAATCAAATAATTTCTCATAATCATACCCATTTTTAGGATTAAATTCGGATGGTGGAGGATCGAAACTCAAAGGAGTTATATCAAACACGATTTCCACAGTCCGTTTTTTAATGTTATAAATACGTTTGTTTGGAGCTCCATTAATGTAACCTAGAAAGAAAACCTATCTCCCCAAGTTCGCCCATTTTATGAGTATCTTTCGTGCATTTAATAACACACTTGATCCCAAAGGGTTGAAACCATTTTAAATTAGGTTTCTTGTTTTCAAGCAATTCATAACATGTTTTATCTTCTCTTTTGACTGTAAGCACATGGTTAAGCACATAGTATGCAGTGTTTACCGCCTTAGCCCAGAAGAAAATTGGTAATTTTGATTCAGATAGCATAGTATGAGCCGCCTCAATTAGGGTGTGGTTCTTCCGTTCTGCAACTCCATTCTGTTGGAGAACATAAGTAGCGCTGAATAAATGAAGTTTTCCCATTTCCCGACATAACTCATCCATATGTTGATTTTTGAATCAGTGATGTTGTCACTTCGGATTTTCTTAATGGGAAGTGAATAATTTTTCTCAAATTGTTTAAAGATCTCTTAAAATGCCAGAAATTTGATCCTTTGTTTTAAGAAAAATACCCACTAATATTGCGAGAAATCGTTAGTGACAACAAGTGATGCTCTAAAAGTAGTCATTTAAAAACAATTAAATTTACCCTAATTCTAGACTCAAATTATACTCTAGACTCCTAAATGTGACTAACTACTAACCGGCATTGGATCGATCAATTGTAGAATTCCTTAAGTAAGTCCTGATATCGAACCCACGAGACTCTCTAATTATGTTGACGACTCTATCTAGACTAAATTGACACACTTGTTTATATTGGGGAGGGGGGTTGCTAATAATTGTAAATTTATAATTAAACTAAAATTAACTTACCTAAACGAATTAAATTAGACTTTTAAAGTGGAGATTTGATTCAAGGATGGTGGAATGGCTACCTCGGTTAGATTTTCTATTACTATTGATGGGTCTCTTAATTGAGTAATAATGTGAATGGGAAACCAGGATCTTGAAATACTAGAATCTAAGGAAAACCAAACAGGACCCCCGACCTTTCTCGGTAAGACACATATGATATCCTACAAGTAGTTGGGTTTACCGGTTTTCAATATTTCCTTTCGGTTATCTAATATTTAATAAAGTGACTAAATTAGCTAACCATCTCTCAATAGGAAGCCTAGACCAACTATGACTCTTGATTTGGTTAAACCGACTCGAATATGGTAAGTAAACTGGAACCGAGTTTCTCTCGAAACATAATTTTTGCAATTTACCTATTTAATTCAGTTAAAAAATTATTATTTCTCAATAATTGATTTTAGTATAATGTTAAGAATTAATTATTTATTTTACTTATTTATTTTTGCGGTTTATTGGCCAATTTTACCGAACGATTACCCAAACCCATTAGATCCGACAATCAACACAAACATATTCTATGGAAGACATCCAACAAGATTCATGTAAAACAATTAATTAATCAACAACTAACTCAAATCATGCAAATACACCAAATCAAGTGATCAAAGTTGTTTACTTTACTAAAAATCCCATTAAAACATTATTAAATCAAACCAAGATCGAAACTTTCATCATAAAACAATCAAAACCTAGGTAGGATACTGAGTTTAGCCAAGTAACATAATCTTAAAACCAAATAAAACAAAGTTAAAAACAAAATTCATCAAGATTAAGAACACGGGGATTTAAAAACGTATTTGGATTAAAAGTAGATATATTCTTGACAAACCAAAACGAATATCAACTAAAATAATACAAACTGTACACGATAAATGGATGTATTATTCAATACATAAACAAGGCAGTAAGACATTCCACCAATGCTAGCAACATGAATTGGGCCAAAAAATCTATGTGAAGCAATTCAAGTGGTTTTTGGATCGAGTTAGCAGTTTTCGGTTTGTGAGGTTTTCATTTATTTTTTCCTTTTTCACACGATTCACATTTATTAAGCATGTTGAAACTACGTAAAGAAACCCCTAACACTAAGTCGTTTTTGACTAAGTGGTTCATCTTTTGCAGATGCACATGGCCCATTTATCTATGCCAAAGGTAAGATTGATCTTCAGTCGCTTTTGATAGTAAACAAGTCACTGGGGCAGATGAGTTGACCAACGGGTGCGTATCCATAACATATGTGTTATTCACCCATGGAGCCCTAATTACGATCCAATCATCTGGAACAACAAATCCAGGACGCAATACGAAACAAGCTTTATCAGTGAACAACACCGAGTACTTGTTATCACAAATTTGAGATACTGACATCAAGTTATGCTCCAGTTCTTCAACATAGTTCACTTTGTGCAGCGTTATCTTTCCATTTGTCACCGATCCTTCACTAGTGATATAACCTCCTTTCTCACCAGCAAAGTTTACATATCCATGACGAATTTGTTTTAGATCATTCAACAACTCTTTATTCCCTGTCATGTGTCTACAACAGCCACTATCGATATACCAAATATAGATAGCCCTCTTCAGCTACTCCGACACTCACCAACAAGGAAATCAGTTAGAATGTGGGACCCAAGCCGTGATGGTTTTGGGTCGTCCCATTTCATCTTCAAATGAAAACTCTTTAAAATAACCGTTACCACCACTTCATCCGATATTTCCATTTCGAAAGTTTATGGAATGGTTCCCAGCACAAGGTTGACGATCGGTTGGTATAACCAGAGTTTTCAAAATTTCGGCTTCCATGGTTTTGATATCCGAAATTTTGACTTCTCGGAGGCTCAAAATTTCTACCAAAACTAGGTACTTCATTGTTTCTTTAGAATGTTCTTGGTTGGTTAACCGAATGTTGTCTCTGACTCCAAAACGATGGACATTCTCATGTGATTGCAAAGTAACGCAATTTTGGCATCTGTGAGGAAATTTCTCACGAGCATCATGGCTTTGTGAAGAACTTTATCGATCCACGACTTGGGCAAACATCAACTGGTTCCTTACGTTGATCCTGACATTGTTGTGCTTTAGCATTTGATTTATAAACTGGTTTTGGTTCTTGTTTAATTACTTTACCTCTTTCAACCTTTTGATTTTTATTGTTTTTCTTATCAACAATTGTTGTATCATTTTGAGGTTTTTTTACAAAAGATTTTCTTTGATCACGATCAACAAGGAATTTGCCATTGTCATTAGGGCAATCTGTGGCCAAGTGTCCTTTCACATGACACTTATAGCATTTGCAAACTTTTGTAACAGTTTTTGGATGTTCCTCGTGACGGTTCGATGATGTTGAAGCTTTTGTGGGATTTTTCAAAATTTACGTGAGAAACGTAGAGTTTGATCCTTTTTCGATTTTCTCTAAAATCTTCCCCTTTAACAAACTTGGTTTTAGGAACATTTTTCATATTATTTTGAGGTTTCCCACGAGATTTTGGTTTTTGAGTTGTATTTTGAACTTGGTTAAAGATTTCTAGATTTTTTTACTAATCAAGTTTTCAATGTTTTCAAAATTCAGTTAACATTTCTTTGTGGCTTCACTCATCCTTGATTTTTCTGAGTCTGAGACTAATTCACACTCAGATTCAAATTCACTCTATGGCTCAACCGTCATAGGAGTTGTTGGCACAAAATTTTCCAACCCAGGATCAATACTTGCCATCGTTGTATAGTTGTGATTGATTGGAGGAGGCACATTACTATACCCAATGCCAAACATTTCTTCTTTAAAATCTTTGAGACGTTGGCTGTTTAGGAATAGATTTATCAATTCAGTCGAATCTCCAAATTTTTTGCTTTCCTTTCTAAATCCAAAATTAGATTATCCTTTTCCAAAATAACTTTGGTCTTTTCCAAAACAGAATATTGATTTAATTCAAGCTCAGATTTTAATTCTTGATTTTTAATAGTTGTCTGTGTCACGAGTCTCTCAAATTCAGAGATATCATATTTCAAATACTTAATCTTGGTTCAGTGTTTTTTATTCGAACTAGATAAGACTGCAATGAGTTCTCTGGATTTTTCTAGATCTGAAATCAAGTTTGTTCATCTAGAACAAACTCTACACATCTAGCACACCATCTATCTAAGGGACTAGAGGTTACCTCAATTCCAGCCATGAATGCACATCTTCCTTTTCTACAAAGTTTTCAGCCAACTTTTGAGCTTCTGCCTCAGCAAATTGCTGCATTTCGGCCGTTGAGATCTTGAACTCGAAACATTCACTCTTTCCTTCAATCTCAGCGCCATTAGATCTTTGGACCTCTTCATCGTTCATGTTTCCTTCAATTTTAGCAGCTTTACTTCAAATTCTTCACCCATGACCTCAGCTACAACAGCGAGCTCCTCCAGGCTAGCTTCTTCGATAATCTCCTCGCATTCCTTCTTCAATAATTTCTACCATAAAGACTTGTGAAACAATAGCTCCCGATGTCACACCCTAGTCGTAGCGGAAGCGCAAACGTGTGACTATGAGTTAATCATTGAATCTAATCATGTAAAGAACTTAAATCAACAACGACGCCATGCTTATATTAACTTGCAACGAATGTTTACAAGTTTCCAAAAGTGAAATCATGAGTTTCCAAATAGTTCCACATTGTCATAAAAAATGTGGTTTAAAAATACATTACAACATAGTAAAAGATTGTTTTCATCGTAAAAGCATGTTGAGGTTTTGACTCCTATATACCCATACGAGGTTGGGATATAAGAGGCAAATCCTCCCAAAAGGTGGCATTCGTTGTCATGTCATTCCCATTTCCCAAAGTGTTCACCTGCTCGAGTTTTGCATCCTGAAATACATGTAATTTAAAAAAGTCAACATAAAGTTGGCAAGTTCATGTAGTTATTGTTTTCTCATACAATGTCATGCTTGTAATCCAGTAATGAGATCTGAGTATGTTATTAACATTTATGGAGTTTAAGGATCTATCAGTGTGTAGTTAGCACCCCGACATATGTGCCATAAGTAAGTAACCAACCCGAGGCAACTCTTGACATCATTTGGGATCACAAAAGCACTCCTAACCGGTTAACAAACCAGGAGTGGAGCGTGACTCAAACTCTATAGATTTATACCTTTTGCACGTTGGTCGCTAAGTGATTACTGGTTACTCTTGTCATCATCGTACTTAAGCACATTGATCGTGTTATCAACTAACCCCATAGCTAACATACCGTTTGTTATGACATATGTTTCCCCTCGATAGTTTTAAAACAAAACTTTGAAATAATTGAAAGGAGGGATATGAACTCACAGTTTTGCGTTTCGCACGTCGTATTACTCACAGTTGGTGTCCGTACATGTGTGTAACCTACATGCGTATCGAGTTTATTAGACACCTAAGCCTCAATGGACCTTGTACTCGTTGTTCATCCTGAATTCTTGTTATGTATTTCTTTGTTATGATAGAACAACTTTTAAATGTTATCATAGTGTTGGTAGTTTGTTTTTTTGATTAATATTGTTATATATATTTCTCAAATATATATATATATATATACATACATACATATATTGTTCTTAGATCGTGTGTGAACCGGGCCTTGCCCTTCACATGTCCTCATGCCTTGCACGCGTGTCATTGGGCCTTGCCTATGTCATCATGCCATTGGGCCTAGCCTATGTTTTCTTGTCATTAGGCCTAGCCCATGTTTTCTCTGTCATTGGGTCTAGCCCGAGTAATTTATATCTTTAGGCCTAGCCCATGTAACTTATTTGTTTTTGGGCTTTGTCCATATATTTTTTACATTTTGTGCCTTTTCCATATATTTTATGCTATTGGGCCTTGCCCATGTCTTTTATAAATTGGGCCTAGCCCAAACTCATTTATAAGAGCCCATTTTTAATAAGTCTTACACTTATAATATTTTTAACTTTCCAGATTTTTGGTTTCGATAACATAATATATATATATATATGTATACATGTATATATGTATATATATATACATGTATATATGTATATATATATACATATATACATGTATATATGTATACATATATACATGTATATATGATATGTATACATATATACATGTATATATGTATATATATATACATGTATATATGTATATATGTATATGTTAAATGTCTAAATACATATTTTAGACTCGTCGTCGGTGTCGTTTATTATGTGCTTGATTTCGTCGAAAATTGCCCGTTGTCGTAATGACTTTTCGAGTCGGCGATTCACTCGTTGGTCGTCGACGCGACGGTGTCTTCTTGAACGTTCGCCCATCGCCCGTATTGCTTCGTTTGTCCGATTATTGTTTCGACGCTTTGTAAGAATATACTTGTTTGTGTCACCAACACTTGGTATTATTTTCAAGTGTTTGTATTTTTGTATATGATTGGGTATTTTTATTGTGAATATCCTAATCTTCTAAATACATACACATACAATACACATATGTATTTATACAAGATTCTTAGTGAAAATTATGTATACATATCTTATTTTCCCAAG
Source organism: Scalesia atractyloides (assembly GCA_947069175.1). Taxonomy (NCBI): domain Eukaryota; kingdom Viridiplantae; phylum Streptophyta; class Magnoliopsida; order Asterales; family Asteraceae; genus Scalesia; species Scalesia atractyloides. The sequence continues at coordinate 71,948,985 of CAMTDV010000023.1, forward strand.
TAAGTATATATATATTTATAAGAGTTACTTATTTTTACTTGTAAAAAAATATATAAACATGTTGAATACTTGGGTATTTAGGGTTTAACCCTTGTCATTAGAACTTGCTTAAGGACGATTTAAGTTACTAATCGCGTTTAGTCCCACTAATCACCCCATTAATCATGTCTTAATCGCGATAAGATTTTTAGAAAATTTCGCCATAGTCTCCCCTAAACTATCGCGTTTTCCACGTTTCAAAAATGTATTTAAAACCTGTTTAAGCTCATAAGCAAGATCAACAATCCATCACAAACCTTCCTATTATTTATTTACCACTTTAATATAGCATCAACCATGGCTTTTTAGTGGTAAAGATCTTATTAAATTATGATGACATTTCCAATATTGATTAGCACTTTTACATCACCATTTTTGTTATATTATTTAATCAAGTCCATCAGTTTAAACCTCTTGATTTCTATACTTTTGAAGATGGTTACATCTTAAATAATAATGTTTATTTCTTATAAAAATCATTCATGTGTAGTAAAATTATCTTTAAGTTGTAGAAATCCTCATGGATGATGTAGTTGATGATCTTGTTTAGATTTAAACATTATCATGTTTAAATCCTCATTTTTACCCTTCTTCAGACAAGATCATCCAACTTTTATACTCTACTTAAACATAAGTAACACTATCATGAAAACTAATAATCATATAAACACATGAACAACACAATACAAATCATATTTAGTGTCTTTATTATGGTGTGAGTTAGGGTTTATGGTTTATCTTTTCTTCATTTTCAAGATGAGCAACTTGTACATCATTAATCTTAACATAAAAATAAGCTAGATTATGAAGGAATTTGCCTTACATTCGGTGCACAAGTTAGATGGTGATTTAAGAAGAAAATGAAGCTCCAAAATGTCTCCAATGGTCCTCCCCCTTTCTAGCTTCTTGAATGACCTTGATAGGGTTTTAAAGTGGGTGTAAATGGTGGTTTATGGTGGCTAAATGGTGGTTATATGGTGGATGGTGGTAGCCGGAGGTATGAGGGGGGAAAAGGAAGAAGTGTTGCATTTTTTGTGATAAAAATGATGATGAATGGTAAAGTGATGATCATATATAATTACCATTTTTTCAATATCTCCACAAATCACCTGTGACAACCGACATTTTTCGGTTGTAATTAAGCGCATAACGAATAGTAATACCATTATAATTAGCATAATTAGACGTAAATTAACTCAATCAGGCCTTTGGAAAGCCTAGGAACGTCTACTTGCTTCACGTTACGCGATATGACGACAATCGGGAACTCTAACGCGAAATTGAAAGATAAGCGAACTGATGCCGAACAAATACTGACAAAGCCTAAAAATACAAATTTCGTACTTGTATTTGTCATATAGTTATAATTATGCGATAAATTTAAATCGTTGAACGTCGCAAAGCACAACGCGGAAGTTACGCGGTAAACCGGGACGCACCGACAACGAAATGGAAGCCACGAACTAGAGATATGTATAAATATTAGTATATTATGATATATTAGGCTTCATTTTCAAATTTTAACGCTCACAGAAGAAACAAGAACGAAAAACGGATCAGAAACGACAAACATGGCAATTACGCGATTTTTAACGCAACGAACGGATTGCGTCAAAACCCGACCACCGATATAATTTAATACGTTTTCGAGTCTAAACAAATAATTTCAATAAATAAGAACATTGGATCGAATAACGGAATATAAATGGAGATCTTGGAGATTTTACCCAAATTTTAACGAGACGGACAAACCGCCACGTCAACCGGTCGACTAACGACAACACTTACGTATTTTTGATTCTAATTAAACGCATTACGACAAAATACAATGTTCGGGTTTCGATAACGGGCTGTTGAACTTCAATGGGCTTACTCACGATTAACGGGCCTTGGGCCCAACCCAATAAGAAACCCTAGTATATAAATAAAAACTAAACCTAAATCCTCACTTTGCAAACCTTAGCACACATACAACGCCCTAGCTTCTTTCCCCTTCTCTGCTCCTGATCGTCGGTGTCCGGCAACAGAGCCGGCGACTCCGGTCGCCTTTGCCGGCGACACACATACCACACCCATCTCTCCTCTTGAACATCCAACATACAGACACACCCGCATTCATACCGCTTACATACAGATAGTCAGATCAGAGAGAGAGAGGCAGAACAGAGAAAGAGAGAGGAGGCAGTGGTGGTGCGCCGGGGGGGGGGGGGCCGGAAGAGAGCATCGCAGCTGGCGGCTAGACCGGCCGACATCAACAGTGGTGGTGGTTAATCGGGTCATGTCTGGTTCGAGTTCGGTTCAGGTTATGTTCGGTTTTGACTTGGGTTGGTAACAGCGGTGATGAAACGACGGCTAAAGCCGTCTTTTTGGCGATACTGTGGTGCGACAGTGGTGAGTGGCGGTTGCGACTAACTTCGGCGGCAGGGTAAAACCCTAGGCGGCGGGTTGGGGTTCCGATGTTATATGGACGCGGTTGCGGGACGGTGGCAGAGGTGGTGTTCAGCCGTTCCCGTAGTGACTCGTCTTCAAAAACCCTTGTGTTTGGTGGTAAGGTACCGATGGTGACAGTAACCGATGACGGTGGCGGCTGCCGGAACTCCGGTTCGACCCGGTTCAAGTCGAATCAGATTTCGATATTTTAGTTCGTTTCGATTTGGTTCAGTTTAAAAGTTTAAGTGTTTGTTTCAGGTCTCGGCTCGGTGTTCGTGTCAGTTCGGTCAACAAAAGTCAACGCGGTCAACTAGTCAAACCCAGTTAACATGAGTCAAACCTGGTCAATGGGTCAACCCACGACTCGGTAAAAATTAATTACGATGCGCAAATTTAATTATATAAGTTTATAATTATTATTAATATTTAATTCTCGCGAAACCGAGCTCGACCCGACCAGTAAACGATTATATATCGCCAAAGAAAATAAATAATATATAACAATCAATCCGACTTCGTAACTCGTTTAAAATTATTAGTTAAAAATCAAACCGACGTCGTTAATATTATATAAATCGGAAATTATGAATCGGCGAAAATTATATTCGAAACACGTTGAGAAATTATATATATTGTTTGCGTACATTGCAGATTGTGTTTTGATAAATAAATCGACAACTTGTGTTGTCGGGATCGTCCGAAAACAAAGGAAACTCTGCCCGATTTTTGTAAAAATACGCAATAGAAAAACGCGACACATTTCAAAGATTAAACGACCGATTTCAAATGGTTATTATAAAATAAATATAGGTATATATTTATTTATTTGACGACGCTAATTAAAACATTCAAAACTCGAGCCGGCAACATTTCAACGAGCGCGATGTCAAGATAACAAACATTCGGCAATCGACTATAAAATAAATGATATTTATTTATACTTCAATGTCGCAACTCAGAAACTAGCTTTCAAACATCAATAAAGCGTTCGAACCATGATATAAAAATAAGTATATTGTTTATACTTATTTCAAAATGCCAAGATTTCCGAACGCTTTTACAAGACGAATACAAGGCGCGTATTATTTCAAACGTCAGAATTCGGAAATCGTATAACAAAAATATTATATATATACGAATGGCGAGACGTCAAATACTTTTATAAAATAAATATAGTTATATTTATTTCGAGCGTCGATGACTCGAATACTTTCGAAGGATCTTATGACAATATATATTTGTTATATCCGATTTCAACGCCTAAACGAAATGCGACACGATACCGCAAGATTATGACAAGCGTAAGATTACATCTTTCAAAAACTACGAGAGTCGTACTATTATCCGACGACGTACATAACGGCTAATACTATTTCATGAAATATAGTATTGTTTATATATAGGCTAATACTATTTCAAGTTGTTCAAAAACTAAGACAATTCTAAGAAAACCATAGGTTGGTTAACCGAGTTAAGTCAATAACACATTCATAGAATCGTATGAGTAACGATTCGGTATCGGTATCACGTATTATAGCTACGTCATTCTTAGAAACTTACAAGTTATTCCATTTTAGGAATACACTAGATTGCATGCCAGCAAGTCAAGTTGTGGAGACAACACTACGGAAATCACATTAAGCTAGCTTTGCACAAGGACAACAGGTGAGTTCATAACCCCCACTTTTTACTGTTTTACATTTTTATAAATGTTTTCGGGGGTGGAAAGACATGCAAGTTTTGCGAAAGCATAAAATGTTTCTAAACCATGTTACAAACAGATTTCAATGAACACAAATGGTTTATGAAAGGTTTATGTTAAACTTATCGGTTTAACAAATGTACAAAGCTTTTCGAAACATGCATGAATTTTATGACTAGTGACGGGATTGTCATAGTCACAACTAAGGGGCGGGGCCCCAATTTTAGAAAAGAACATGGGCTAGGCCCAAAATCACAAGAAAACATGGGCTAGGCCCAACGGCAAAAGAATATGGGCTAGGCCCAACGACAAAAGAACATGGGCTAGGCCTAGAAATCACAAGAGAACATGGGCTAGGCCCAGAAATCACAAAAGGACATGGGCTAGGCCCAAAATCACAAAAGAACATGGGCTAGGCCCAATAACACAGATTTATAAGAATTAGTATGTAGCTATGGGATTAGATTATAACAAGATCACTGCGCGTAAGTAGGTAAATAACAATAGTACCCATTAATCACATAGTGACCAAGGTGCAAAAGGTGTAGATCTATCAAGTTTGAGACACGCTCCACTCCTGGTATGATAACCGGTTAGAAGTGCTTTTTTGATCCCAAATGTCAAAGAAGTCTCGGTTTGGTTACTTACTTTTGGCACATAGGTCGGTGTATTAGCTACACACTGACAGATCCTTAGATTCCATAGGAAAACTACATACGGGATTTCAACACCGGTTTACAAAAATAATAGAAGACATAACAGTTATATCCATGGATTTGCAAACAACATGGAAAACATTTCAATGCTATTATACAGACATGACATTTCAAATGCTTTGGGATACTATGATCCCACAAACCGGGTTTTCGAATGCAAGACTTTCAAATGTTTTATGATTCATTTGAAACAAAAACAACAAACTATGAACTCGCCAACTTTATGTTGATTTTTCGCATGTTCTTTCTCAGGTTATGATTACAAGTATGGCACGGTTGGAATAGTGGAACCCATGGAGATTCGAGTAGTTAGCGGGCGTTCAGTTACTAGAAACCTTAGCCATCACGTCTGCTTCCGCTGTGCGATGAAGATGCCATTTGGTTCACGCCCCGGCTCTGATGCGAAAGGATAACATGGGCGTGTGACATCAACACACCATGCCTTAAATAAAATATATTCAACAAGATTCAAGTGGGTGTGGGACCCACTTGAACCATTAAAATGAGGGGGGTGAAGTGTAATATTTTTTTATAACACATGATAAATAAGAAGATATTTTGGCCATTAAGTTACGTATGGGGATTAGAGGTTTGTTCTTGCACTCTTAGTATATAACAAGGGTTTAGGGTGCTATTACATGGTAGTTAATCCCTTGATCCTCCATTATAAGTTTCGGATGACAGGATTGTCGTTAGATCGTTCATCGACGCAATAATAGCTAATAAACGAACTTATTTATTTAGTACCGGAAGCTTTTGTTTTTGACCATCACAATTGTCATGGTGTCTACTTAGTGCTTTTCCAACCTAAAGATATGCATAACTAGTTTGCTAGACGAATATACAATGAGTTAGGATGTCCAAAATGCCTTCCGTTCGATTGTTCGCTTGATATAGGCACTTATATATCCTGCCGTCGAACTTTTCCAGAAATTGTGTTTCCGTGACCTCATGTTAGTTGAATGGTTCTGAGTTACAAATGAGGCTTAACTAGTCGCTAGATGCACGAATGAGGCTATCGGCCACTAAAATGTTCGTCTTTTCGACAAACGGTCGCCTTCCGGTCGAATTGTGCACTGTTTGTCGAATGACCTGAAACGATGTCTTTTGTGCATTCTTTCTATTCTCACATTGTTTTAGGATGATTAACATTGTATTATTATATTCTGACATCCGGAATCCACCAAATTAGTATTGCGGACACACTGACATTTGTCGCCTTTTTGGTCGAAACCGAAAATTTTGCAATTTAGGCGTTGTACTGGAAAGTTATATATTTTTGTAATGGGTGATCTCATATCAATGTTTCCATTTATATATGGAATTAGTTATGGCATTAACATGTCGTTATTCGTTGTTCTGATTTGTTTTAGCGGTTTTGCCGACACAAATAGTGTCACCGCAAATAGTGCGCCCAACACTTTCTACCAATATTGTTTGGTTTGTTCCGCGTCGTAATGGAAACTAGTACATGTTATAGTCTGATTTACATGCCCTAATACTTAGGATACGACGTACGACTCAGTTACATAATTAAATTACAATAATATGCATGAGATTATAAAATAAAAATGGTGATTAGATTGTAAGGAATTACTAGTTATTTGCCATTTGTCACACCCGTTAAGTTTTCCAAAGCACATCCCCAGTCATACTGTTCGGGTACTTCCTGTAGAGACTGGGTTACCAAGCCATTGTTAGCTGAAGAAGTAAGGTTATCTGAGGCACTAGATATAGAATTTGAAGTATTTGAAGAGTTTGAATGAGCTCTTGAGTTGTTTCTACTTTGGTGATTGTTTGATCTCTGCATCTTTGGATTTCGACAATCCTGTGCATAATGCCCATAGATATTGCAATTGTAACACTTTACTTTTGTCATATCAATGCCCATATGAGTCTTAGTCTGACCACCAATAAACTTCTTCCCCGTCTTCATAAGAAACTTTTTTGCTCTTCGGACCAATAAAGCCATCTTAAGTTGAAGATCTAGTTCTTCCATTTCATCCTGATCGATTTGGTCAAAATCTTCATCGAGACTCGATTGCTCAACAAGCTTTCCAAGACAAAAAATTTCATACACCATCATGAAAGATGCCAAAACACTCATATTGTCTTCTATAAGTTTCAAACAACTTGGATCCAACTTTGGAATGTTCAGGATAGATGCTTGAGATTTCTGATTTCCACCAGATGAGTACATTCCTTGATTTGGATCAACATTTCCTCTTGATAGACTTGCACTTTCGGTTACAAAAGCACGATGACCTTCAGAAGTTTCATATTCTGTGTAAAGTGTGATACCTGCTCCACTTATAATCACCTTATCTCCCGGTCTTGAAGCTTTTTACAGCTGAGGATCTTGTATCTTCTCAAAATTAGATGCTTGGTCTTCCATATTCCCAGCATATCCCTTCAGTTTGTGCACCGCTTCTTCCAAAGAAAGTTCTTCATAGAGAACATCTTCTCTAATCAAAGTTGTATACATGTTCCGTTCTCGTGGAGGCAGTTTAGAAAATTTTAAACATTTTCAAATTCAGTGTATAGAAGCCTTCTTGACTTCTGTCTAGCTCGCTTAACAAGTGATAAAAACGGTTAACAGTGTCATCAAATGATTCATTCTTTAAGGATTTGAACACAACGAATTGAGTTTTTAGACGTTCCAAACGTCGCTTCTTATACATTGCATTTCTTTCATATCGTCCAATCATGCTATCCCATAGCTCTTTCGAATTACTTCTTTTATGGAAAGTGTGAAGTATTGATTGTGAAATGGCCATCGTAATCATTTACATTGCTTTTTCCTCACAATCATAGAACTTTCGATTCTCAGTAAGTGCCAAATTGTTGTCAATGGTTAATGTTCTAATAGGTGTAGCTCCACAACCTTTTGCAATACATAACCATATCTTGATATCTTTCGCTCTCACGTATCTTTCGACACGTTCCTTCCATTCTAGATAATCCAACTCGTTTATCAAGAGAGGAGGTTTGTCATTACTCCCCAATTCAGCGTTATGTTTGAGATTTTGAACCACTGTGGTAAGATTGTTTGTGATTTTGAAAAAAGTGAAAGAAACGAAATGTTCTCAGAGGGTTACAGTAGGTTTAAACAAAAAAGTTTGATTGAAAAAGTGTCTAAGTACAGAAATTCGGAGAACAGGAGTTAACTAGAAAACAAAGAGTGAAATGTCCAGAGATTTATCAGGGTGTAAAACCCGGATATAACACCTGATTTGAAACACAAACTTGGACACACCACCCACAACTTAGACTCGGAACTTAAATAGTGTTTATTTTAAATTCGGAAAGGAGTCAAACTCGGACTGTTGATGAAGCTTATACTCAGACAACTTATGGAGCTTAAACTCGGACAACTTTCAAAGCCGGACACAAGGCAAACCTGGAATTACAAATGATTTGTAATCCGGTTTGATTATCCCGAAGGTGAAAAAAGCCAGTTTCGGATATCTCACCAGTGTGACTTCACACTGGATCAACATTAGTCTGGAAACACAAACAGTAAAACAAGACACGAAAAAGCTTTTAAAAGATCAAATGAGGAATCTTTTATCAACCTTCAAAAACCCAACAACAACTTCATAAATCTCTCTCTAAATCCATCATCAACTCACTAGAAATCAACAATGAATCATGAATGAAAAAAACTCACTAAGTAATCACTAGAACCCAATTAAAAGATGATTTTTCTCACAAAAACCTTCAACCAAGAACACCTACAGTAGTATGAGCACACTACTCTCATACCCATTTCAAAGTCCACTCAAGGGATCTCACTCACTAACACAATCACTAGGTGTGCAGAATCCACCTAGCAATAACCACTGTAGGATAATGTATCAGGACACAAGATTGATGAGAGAAATAAAAGAATACACAGAGTATTCTTTGATGTAGGAGATTAATGATGTCACACACAGTAGCCGCCAAACAAAACACACACCAATGATTAGGGTTTTCTTGCTGCATAAACTTTCCACAAAAGATATTGTTGTCTTGTCTATTCCACTAAATGTACATAAAAAATACATATATGGACATACATGTCTGGAAAGACATTACAAGGCCCAAGGCCCATCATAACAAAACTCAGACTAGCCACATAAAGCTAAGTCCAGAAGAGTAACTAAACAAGAAATTAGGACAAAGGACTACATACCTGTCCGACTTTAACTGACAAAAAAAACCCTGAAACATATAAACCCGGATTAGGTAAGGAACCCTAATCCGGACACACCTAAACTCGGAAACATAATAAGTTCGGACACCGATACAAATAATACAAACTAGATTAAGGACCCCTGAACAAAATGAAAGCCTACGCTTATAACCCAAAGTGCATTAACATGAGAAAAGTTCAATTTTGATTTGGTTAAAGTAGCATAACCCAGGAACTGAATATTTAAAGGTATTTCGTTAAAAGCAGTTGTTTGGGTGACAAACGTAATAAAAGTGTGTGGAAAAGAATTTCTTGTCAACAGGAAATTCAGGTTTAAAAATGGTAATACCTGATAATTGACCTTCATATCATCGCTCAATGAATTAAACATGTAAATCTTTCTTTGGGAAAGAAGTTGGGTCATCGAGGTCGTTAAGACCAAATGTGGTGGATATAGTAGATGGATAGATTTGAACAAGGGAATGTCCAATATTTGAAGTGATGGAAAAAGGCTTTTTGTTCTGAATCTGAACTTCAGCGTTTTCCAAAATTGTCTAAGAGTGTCCAGATAAATTGGAGCCTTAGCTAGTAACACATCTTTATATGATGATGTTTGTAGAACACCGATCATGTTGTGAAGAGCAGTATTATTATTTGTTTTTTCAAGTATTGGAAGGTAGTTGTGGGGAGTTTTGATGATGAGATTCATGATGGAAAAGTGATTATTGAGGGTTTGGAAGAAGATGAGAGTAATGTAGATTTTTATGGAGAAGTTCATCAATCGAAAGGCAAGTGGAACGCTGTTTGGATGAAACAGGGTTTATAAAGTGAAACGTGACTGCTGACGTGGCAGCGATTTCCAAAAGATCTGATGGCTAGCATATGTGCACTTGTAAACTCTGTTGATAATGGAAGACAGTTGTTTAGAAACTACTACTGGAGACCAGCATTGGTTCTGAACAGAGGAATGATCATTGTAATTTTACACTATCGGAGGATAAATTATCAGTGGATTGGGAAAATAGTGGTTTCACCAATAGTGGATGTAGAACAGAGAATACACTTTCAGTAATAGATAGATTTTTATCCCAAATAGTGGTTTGGAGGAACAGTGGTTATGAACAGACTCTAGAGAGTTATTGAAAATTTCAATTTTAGCTATTTTTAAGGATGGAATTTTGATTTTCCGGAAACATTTTAATGCTATTTATCATGGAACACAAATGCTTGTTTTCATCGTAGGCTCTTGGTGCTTGTTTCAAGCGATACAAAGCTTTGTTAAGCATGTAGAAACGATCAGGATAAAATGCATCTTCAAAGTTAGGATGTTTATAAACATATACCTCTTCTTTGATCTTACCATACAAGAATGCACTTTTGATATCCATTTGAAACACCTTAATGTTGTGGTTAGCAGCAAAGGCTAAGAACAGTCTGATGGCTTCTAATCTTGCTATTGGAGCAAATGTTTCATCATAGTCAATGCCTTCTTCCTCTCTATAACCTTGAACCACAAGCCTAGCTTTATTCTTGACAACAATACCACTTTCATCAATTTTGTTTTTGAAGACCCATTTGATGCCAATTGGACATACATCCTTTGGGAATGGTACAAGTTCCCATACTCGTTGTCTTTTAAACTGAAGGAGCTCTTCTTACATGGCTCTTACCCAACTGTTGTCTTTTATTGCCTCTTGTATTTGACACGTTGTGTGAGAGATAGGAAACCAGCAAAAAGATAAATGTTTTAGGATTGACTTCTAGTGAGCACCCCTTCATTGATGTTGCCAATGATTAGGTCAGATGGATGGTTTTTAAGGTAGATTAGATCTCCTTTATATGAAATAATGGCATTTTTGAGGTGACGGCTATAGATGGGAATGATCTGAGCTAACATCAGTGGCAATTTTGAAGAGCCAATGTCTGTTTGAAATGGAGGTGGAGGTATTGGTAAGACTGGTGTAAAACATGATGACTTTTATCCACAGTGGTTGGACTTTTATCAACAAAGGTTATAGTTGATGAGATGTCAGAGGATTGAGGATTAGCAGTGGTTGATCCAACATGGCAGAGTTTTCACAGTTGTTAATAACATTTGTTCCTCAGTGTGGAAGTGACTTTGTATTGTGGAATCATAATGTCATATCCATAGTCTTGTTGTGGAGACTATGATGTACCTGTAGGGTCAGTCTTGAAAGACACAACTTTAAAAGTGAATTTGTTTAAATCAAAAAGTTCAGCAGGATTTGCTGGTATTTTTAATGAAGAAAGTTCATTTAACTTAATTCAAGGTCTCTTCCACACACCTAGTCCTTGAATTAAAGACTCTATAGGATTTAGTAGTGGTTGAGTATCCCAGAAAATAACTACAGTCTACTTTGGCTGCAATTTTGATATTGAATCTTTTAGATTTAAAATGAAGCATGGACAACCAAAGATTTTAAAGTATGAGATCTGTGGTTTGATCTTGAACAGAGTTTCATAAGCAGTGGATTGAAGTCTTGGGTTTATCAAAACTCTGTTTTGAACATAGCAAGTAGTGTTTACAGCCTCTGCCCAAATGGACAAGGGTAAACCGAAGTCTGCAAGCATAGTTCAAGCAACTTCAATTAAAGTTATGTTTTTCCTTTTAACCACCCCATTTTGTTCTAGTGTTATTGGAATGTTGTACTGCCTTACAATTCCTTTTTACACACAAAACTCATCCAACTCCTTATTTTTAAACTCTGTTCCATTGTCACTCCTAAAGACTTTTACTTGCAGGTCAAATTGTTTTTCAACTTGTTTCACAAATCCTTGCAAGATACATGAAATCTCATCCTTGCAAGATACTTGCACTATGACAATAAAATATTTCTTTTTACTTAGACTCATGATTTTTACAGGGCTAAACAAGTCTATGTGTAACAATTGTAAGCACTAACTTGTTTTGGACTCACCAATGGGTTTGTAAAAACTTTTATGTTCTTTTCCTTTTAGATAGGAAACATAACGTTCTTCTCTTGTGAAAAACTTTTGTGGTAAGCCTCTTACAAGGCCTTGCTTAGAGAGTGTGGTGATAGTTGTCGGATTTGTGTGCCCAAGTCTTCTGTGCCATAGTTCAGTCTCTTTGTTAGAGGCAGCTGAGAACAGACAGGCATCATTCATTGGATTATCCTTCAACATATCAACCACATACACATTGCCACTCCTATGAGCAACAAGTTGTGCTTTGCTCTCATCTATGATTTGACCAATCTTCTTAACACTTCTGGCCCAACAATCTGACAAGTTTTCTTAGTGAAGAAAGACCCAAAGCCCTTGTCATGTGAAACACTAAGAAGATTAAATTTCAGATTTTCAATAAGATTGACATTTTCAAATTTGAGTTTCCCAGCCTGAAATGTTCCTGACCCAAGTACCTTCCCTTTTGAATGATTACCAAAGGATATATCACCCCCTCCATGAGCCATGAAGTCTTTGAGAAGGGCTCTACATCCTGTCATGTGCTTAGACTCTCCACTATCTACATATCATAAACTATCAAGGCAAGTAGAAGCTCCCTGCAGAGTGGTAATAAATTAGTTTAGGTGAGTTCTCAAAGCCAAAATGGCTTTGGAAGGCACAAACAAGTCAGTCTCACATTCAGAAAAATGGAAAGAGGTTTGAACAGATGTTTGTAACATCTTTTGAGGCCCATCTCCTACTAGATGATACTAACCATTAGGAAGCCTATTTACTCTTTGTTTTGAGAGCCTTTTGTAACCCTCATAACTAAGAGGTACTGTTTGATAAACAGGTTAGCCATATCCTTTTGGAAACTGATCTACAGGTGGTGTATCTGTTACCTGCACCTCTCTGGGATCAGAGGTTTTGTGCAGTGATTTGGTAACATATGTTTGAACAGGCACAAATGTCAGTTTAGACCTTCCTTTTGAAGTACTAGTCTTTGAACTCTCCAATGTTTTTTATTTAAACTCATTCTTTGTCACATCAAAGTTTCTGATATAAACACACTCTTGAGTTTTATGATTTATTCTTTCACAAATTTTGTATTTAGGAGAATCAATGATCTCACTTGTGTTGTTGATGTTATAAGCTTTTAGAAGAAAACAATTTTTAGTAACAAGGTTCTTCGTTTCACAAAATCATAAAACAAGTTTTTGATCTTTTCTTTCTTTTTCCCTTTTCAGATTTTTATCAACAGATATTGGAATGAATCTTGCTTTTCGTGCTTCGAATCTTGATGCGGAAGTATATTCTGAGGTGGGAAACACTCTTAAGTCAAGTTCTCAGATATCTAATTACCGTATCTTGAAGCAATTGAGAAATGTGTAGAGGTTTAAGTGTACAAGTATACTGACAATCTTAATGAATCTATTTAGAACTTAAAGTTTGATCAAGATCAACGGTAAAAGTGATAAGTCTCAAAAACTAATATGATCCCCTTACACAAACTCACAAAAAAAATGTATAAATATGTTTTTACATAGAAATTTTATTTCAAAAAAACCCAAAAAGATTTTTAGTGTGTTTTAGCATAAGCTTTTGAAAAATAAAAAAGATTTTATTTTCATCTTAGTTTCGACTGCCGAAGATAGAAAACTTAACTTCAGAGTCCAAAGCTGCTAATTGCTGAATAAAATCTGAAGAACAATGGGTTGGGAGCTTATCTGAAATGAGAAAATGGTTTGAAATGATCAAAAATTCATTAAAGTGAAACTTGAAATTGTCTGTATTAGGATCTAATTTTGAAACAGTTATGAAGGTTCTAAAAATGAAAGATGAAAGATAATAACTCAGATGTATATGCAGGGGAATGATGAACTTTAATTCATAACAGTTGAGAGATTGTTTTTCATTATCATGCATTTAGTGATTGTAATCACATGCATATAAATCACAATCTCCCCCTCAGCCTAAGATCACTGATTTGCTCATACAAAATGTAAAGAAGAAAGATAGATTGATAATTGATGAAAAGTGATCAAATAGAACAGTACAGGCACTGTTCTATTTATACTAGAATTCTAACCACTAAGCATCTTATGATGATGTCAACATGAAAGCGACACTTAACAACATTAACAAACTAACAACATCTGCTAAGCCAACCACTGCTATAACTAAACATTACAAAGGCTGATAGTAAAACACTGATGAGACATCCTCTGTTGGCCTTCAGCAGAGCTTTGCCTTGGGAGACCTTTAGCTTTAATCTTCAACAGAGCTTTGCCTTGGCAGACCTTTGGCAGAAATTTAGCTTTAATCTTCAACAGAGCGTTGCCTTGGCATACCTTTAGCTTTAGACTTCAACAGAGCTTTGTCTTCAACAGAGTTTTGCTATGGCAAACCTTTGACATTTAGTCTTCAGCTAGGCTTGACTCAGGCAGATGTTATATTAATATTAGGATCAGGGGTTGTAGTATATTTTGGATTTCTATCATCTGTTCTTTTGTAGGGTTCAATTATAAAAGTCTGAAGACATCAGTTTGTTCATAATGTGTTCAACCAAGGTCATTAACTTGGACTTTGTTGACTAATACGTTAACTAGGATCATTAACTTGGAATTCGTCAACTGAGTGGGTAGTTAAAACTGGTAAAATGTTAGAGAAGTTGAAAAAGAATGAAAAGTAAGTGTTCACTTCGCACGAAGTTAGAATTCACTTCGTACGAAGAGAACTCCTCAACCTATATATAGGTCAATTCGTACGAAGTGACTCATTACTGTTTCAATCTTCTCTCTGCACGAACTAAAGTCTGAGTGTTTGCGTTGCTCAATTTTATTGTAGTGGTTGATTGGCACACCATATACAATGGTTAAGGTAGATTTAATAAGATTGGACCGCAAATTTGAATGATTTGATTGTCTGAACTTTAAAACAAAGATCTAAGACGATTGAACCGATAAAATTTAAAATTGAACATATAATTTATATAAATTGGCGAGGTTAGTTAACATTACAACATTAGAAATAAAAACCATCAAATTCATGATTTGGTTCTTAATAGTGTTTTGAACGAAGTGGGTTTACTTCGTACAAAGGTAAACTCTACCCTCGTATGAAGGTAAATATGTTTAAACTGTTAAAGTTTATCACCATACGAGGTTGAATTGTTTTGGTCTAAAAAGTGTTATTCGAACTATCTTCGTACGAAGATAACATTGGTATCTTCATACAAACCTAACTTCGTAAAGAATTTGGTAAGTTTTTGAAATTTCCATCTAAGTGTTGTTTCTTATTGTGTTTTGTAGCAAAGTCAAAGAATTTTGAGTAGAATCACATATGTTGTGTACTAGATGATACCATACTAGAGATAGAACTATTTAAATAGATTTTAGAGTTTATGGATAGACTGCCGATCAAGAAAGCGGTAACAAAATAACACAAAGAATATAGATCACACGTTCAAAGGTTTTGGGATAACGCGAAATTCATTCCGAATCCACCAACGATACAATCATTTATTAGGATTGGAAATGAGGATAAGGAAGTTCTGATTACTGAAGCGCTGATCAGGAGGGTTCTAGACTTCAAAGATAGTGATCCGACAGGTTACTCGGAGAGGATGGTCAAAGGGTGTATATAACGAATGGGGTACAAAGCGTATTTCCGTAGGTCGTACAAATTTTTGGGCATTCAGTGATACATGCGTTAAGTCATCGCAAGGGAGGTTTTGATGTACTTTTAGACTACCAAATGTGTATGATTGCATCTCTGAGTCAGAATTGCCTTACAACTTCAGGAAAGTCATTTTCGTGCAAATTAAGATAAATATTAATAAAGAAAAATTCTTGCAGTATCCTCGATTTGTTCAGATAATGTTGGACGATCAATTCCCTGATCTAGTTAAAGACGAAGAAGATGAACTAGTTTTGGAGCATATGTCGAATCTATCACTCATCCGTTTGAATAAGTATTTGAAACAAGCGACAGAACCGTTTGCCAAGAAGTTTTTCGGGGCTATAAAGGACAAAGATTATGTTGCACCATATAAAGATAAATGGAGGAAGGTTGGTAGTAACTCTAAGAATGACGAGGAGGATTGTTTAGCATAATATACTCCTAAAAGAAGTAGTTGGTATGAAAAAGAAGATAAGAAAAGGAAAAAGCCAACTCCTTAAAAGCAAGCTACTCAGAGAAAAAGAGCATCAAAGAAAGCTACTACTTTATTACTTGATGAAGATTCAGAGGAAGAAGAGGTGGATTGTAATGCCTCGTTTTTTGCAGTTTTTATTACAATAGAAAACCTATGTTCACATACTTGTATAACACATGTTTTCATGTTCCCTTGCTTATTAGACCTTTTTTACGTGTTGGTCATTTATTAAATAACATCTAACACCTGATTATACAACAAATATACACCTTATTAAATATATATATATATGTATATACGGGCTGGGCAGATTACAGTCGCAACCTTTAGGCCGGGTTCAGTTCTCTTGTTTTAGGGTTAATTGCCAACTAATCATATTCAAAGGTCAACCAATCGAAACCCTAATCCCTTCCCTATATAATGAGCACTTCTCCATCCTTTATCCCAGTTTTACAACCCTCTAACACTCTCAAAACACACTCAAACTCAACTGAGTTTTCAGCAACACCTCAAAAAGTTCCAACCATTAAAAGTGAGTTTTAACTCACTTCTCCTACTATTTCTTCCTTGTTTCTTCCTCTAAAACACTTGGACAACCTCTAGGAAGGTTTTCACAAGTTTTCTTGAGGTCCAAAGTGCCACAAGCTTTCTGCTTGAATTTATCTTTCTATAACTTCACAAATTTCATGTTTTCATCTTCTACAATGGTTGTAATGCCTCTAGGGATGTTACCATAGGTTTTCTATGGAAAACCAAGGTGGAATAATACCATTTTAAGGCTAAACTTTTTGTTTTGGAAGATGAACTTATAAACTTTATTTAAACATGCTTTCCTTAGACAAACTTGTGCTACTTGTGCCTCTAATCAAGCCCATGGTTAGTGAGCTAGCTAGAGTTGTTTCAAACAAATTAGGAGGTGTAAAATACCTCTAAACTTTCTAGCTTGTCACGGTTTTTAACCCACACGTGTTGGAACCATCCAAGCTTGACAAAGCTTGTGTTTTGGTAAAGGTATGATTACTTGGAAGCCTTGGCTATCTTACTTTGAATCACCACCTCACTAGATGATTTCTATGTGTAACCACTAAATATGTTCAACCTTCAATTGAATAACAAGGCTACGACCCGTCCCAAATGGGGATGCACGCACCTAGCTTGCTTACTTGGTCGATACATAGTTTAGTGATTCATGACCATCCGAATTGTCCTTGTAACAATTTGTGTATTGGTGAACCTTACAAAAGAGGTTAAAGGACGGTTATCTTCGTATCTCCATGCATGACATCTATGAAATCTATGACTTATATGATGGACTTAATGATATATATTATACATTATATACGTAAATAAGACTCATACATAACCGAACTTTTGACAATGATCATCTGGTTACTTGTCCTAACGTTAGGTTATATTATGTAGGACTTAATCTCCCTCGTTACGATTCTAATGGGCATGACCCCTGAAATCACAACCACCCTACGAGGTTTGTAGTGTCAAAAACGAGTGTTAGCGTCTAGATAAATACTTTTAAGAATACATACTTTAGCATACCTTAAACTCCTAATCCGAATCCTCCATTATCATTCCAATACTCACACACCTACGTTTCCTGGTATAGGATAACTCGGTGTTCTGTTCTCCAACCAATCAAACTCTTCACATGATTTAACAAAGGAAGCTTTGCAAAATCGTGAGTACACTCGAACACCCTTTTTTTACGCCTTACACTTTTGGGTGCAATATGTTAACCTATCAAAATCACATCCAATCACACTTATACTTTTATGCAATCACACAACAATCCATCATACAAGCTATAATTACATGATACACGATTCGTATACTTGGAACATTCTTATGTGATACTATTTGTCATTAACTTCGTACGAGCCTCCCCTTAACATGTATAGCGCTATAGGAGTAACGCACAACCCGTATTCTTGTGGTCATGTTAAGCTTATTCTATTTTGTGGTGACACTAGAGGATTTATTTGTAGATCACATGCCATGTTTACATTAATCTAGTATGCTAGCTTAACATGTGGATTTGTTTAAACAATTTTATACTTATGCTATAATTAAACCTGTGTACTCGGTAATGCTTTTTGTGTTGAACTATACTTTTAACATGTTGCAGGTTGAGGATGTTGAATATGATGGAATCTTAGTACGGACGACAAAGAAACGCATCCAGAATGCTAGGTTTTATGTTATAATTTTGTTAAACTTGTCGTATTAGAATTTATGTTGTTTTTGAGTTTATGTTGTATTTGACAATTCGATCAATGAAAGTAAATGAGTTTTGAATTTAATATTGTTGCAAATAGTGTTATGATGTCTCGAGCAATCTATTTTGTCTCACTCTGATGTTTCCGCCATCAGTTGGGGTGTGACAGATTGGTAACCGAGCCATAACTATAGGGAATTAGGTAGAATTGTCATGTTCCACCTAGTCTATAGTTTAACTGACCAACTTCGACCATTCTTGATTCAAGCTTTAAATGTTAATTCTTCCTACTTTTCTTATTTATATTCCTTTTGTCTTAATAAATACAATATGTCTTTCCTAAGAGATTTACACAATACACACACTTGAAGGACTTTAAGACACTCGCATTACAAATGAGATGACTTCACCAAAATAGGCGTGAAACCCACACTTTGGTGAACGACTCTCAATCCGTGTATTCGATTTTTCACGAACTTACGCCATCAAGTTAGGAGTGATATCCATACCTTGATGGAAAATTCCCTTTAATACTCTAGTGGATCCTTACCAACGAGTCGGAATTTGATCCTCGTTTGGTAAGTACCAACCACACTTAGGGTACGATGTTGTCAAGTTAGGGGTGAAATCCGTACCTTGTCAACTAGGCCTATTCCTCGATTTTCAATATCGCCAAAGTTTCGGTTTTTTGATCAATTAGGGACGTGTAGTAACTAGAAGGGTAAAATGACGTTAATTAGTTCTCGACGAGAACATTTTACCTATAGGCCAAAGCACGTTTCTCTGATTTGAAAGGATCTTCGATTCACTTTGGAATAGTCGATGTTTCTCAACCAGAAACGCTCCAATGTTTTACTAAGCCTATCTTGTGACAAATGGAAAAAACTGGTAGTCTGTACAATCTAATCACTATTTTTATGACATAATCTCATGAATATTTTCTTAATTTAATTGCATACTGAGTCGTACGTCATGTCATAAGTATTAGGACAAGTAAATCAGATCAAAACACACATTGGTTTCCGTTACGACGCGGAACAAACCTAACAATGCTCTAAAAGTGTTGGTAGAAAGTGTTGGGCGCACTATTCGCGGTTGCACTATTTGTGTCAGCAAAACTGCTAAAACGAATCAGAACAACGAAAAACAGCGTACTAATGCCGTAACGGAGTCCATATATATATGAAAACATTAATATGGGAACACCTATTACAAAAATACATAACTTTCCTGTACAATGCATAACTTGCAGAATTGTCCGTTTCGACCAAAAAAGCGACAAATTTCAGTTTGTCCGCAAGACTAATTCGGTGGATTCTGGATTTCATAATGATAACAAAACAATGTTGAACATTCAAAAAATATGATAATAGCAAAAATGCATAAAAGATATCGTTTCCGGTCATACGGCAAATAGTGCACAACTCGACCGGAAAGCGACCGTTTGCCGAACCAACGAACATTTTAGTGGCTGATAGCCTTATACAAGCATCTAGAGAACTAGTTAAGCCTCATTTGGGACCCGGAATCCTTACAACTATCTTGAGGTCACGGAAACACAACTTCCGGAAAAGTTTGACGGCAAGATATATAAGTGCGATATCGAGCGAACAATCGAACCAAAGGCATTTCGGTCATCCTAACTCAATATATATTCGACTAGCGAACTAGTTAAGCATATTTCTAGATCGTAAGTGCACTAAATAAACGCCATGACAATTGTGGTGGTAAAAAACCAAAGCTACCGATACTAAATAATAAGGTTCGTTTTTAGCAAATATTATATCGATGAGCGAACTAGTGACGTTTTCGTCGTCTAAAACTTATACTAATTTGTCAAGTGGACTAATTACCATAGATTAACACCCTAAACCCTAATTATATGCTAAGGATACAAGATCAACCCCCAAAATCACAACACTTAAGTTAACTACTTAAGTATCTAATAAATAAACCTAAGTTATAAAAAAAAGTTACACTTTACCCCCCTTCATGTGGCGGATTCAAGTGGGTCCCATACCCACTTGGTTTGAGTTGAAAATGTGAGATTAGGAGTATGGTGTGTGATTATGTTGTGACATGTGAATGATAGCTAAATATATAACATAACCTACACCATGTTCTTCATCATTTCACTTCGAAAAATTTGAAACCATTCTTCCATCTCTCTCTTTCACACGGCTACAACCACCAACACTAAACCACCACAAGTCCACTATTAACCACCTCATTACACTTAATTTAAAGCCATTTCAAGGCCATCCAAGCTGCTAGCAAAGGTGGAGGACCATTAGGGCTATCTTGGAGCTTTATTTTCTTCCTAGATCTTCACTAATCTTGTGCAACCATTGTAAGATATATTTCTTTATATTCTAGCTTCATACCATGTCTAGTTTAATGAAGTACAAGTTCATCGTCTTGAAAGTAAAGAAAATATAACTCAAAAACCCTAAGCCACACCTTAATAATAACACTAAATACAATTTATTATGTGCTTATATGTTAACTAGTTAGCATGATGGTGTTTATTATGTTAAAGTAAGGTGTATAAAGTAGATGATCTTGTATGAATAAATATATAAATGATGATTTAAACATGATTATTAAATCTAAACAAGCTCATCAACTTCATCATCCATGAAGATTACTATAATCTGAAAGTGATTTACTACACATGAATAATTTTTACAAAGAATAAACACCATGATTTAAGATGTAACCATCTTAAAAAGTGTAGTAAACCAAGGGAGTTTAAAATGAATGAATTGATTTAATGATGTAACAAAAATGGTGGTTTAAAAATGCTAATAAATGTTGAAATCTCATTATATTTTCAATAAGAATATGATTACCAAAAGCCATGGATGATGATGTTCATAAGTTGTAAACAAAATAATATGGGAGGTTAGATTATTGTTGATCTTGATTGTGAGTTTAAACATGGTTTAAATATGTTTAAGAAACAAGAAAAACGTCATAGTTCAGGGAAACTATGGCGAAATTTTCTAAAAATATAATCGCGATTAAAGTATGATTAACGGGGTGATTAGCGGGACTAAATGCAATTAGTGATATAAATCGTCATTAAGGAAGTCCTAATGACAAGGGTTAAACCCTAAACAACCAAGTGTTTAACAAATGCATACATATATTTTTACAAGTTAAAACATAAGTGATTCTTAAATTATATATATATATATATATATATATATGAATACTTGTGAAAATAAAAGCATATGTATATGTATATTTTGTCAACAAGAATTATGTGTAAATACATGTGTATTGTATATGTATGTATTTAGAAGCTTAGGGTTACCACCATAAAATACCCAACTATACACAAAATATTACAAACACTTGGAAGTATTACCAAGCGTTGGTGACACAAACAAATACATTTTTACAAGACGTCGAAACGATAATCGGACAAACGAAGCAATGCGGACGGTGGGCGAACGTATACAAATACATCGTCGCGTCGTCGACCAACAAATAAATCGCCGACATGAAGAGTTATTACGACGACGGACGATTTCCGACGTGAAAAAGCATATATTAAGCAACGATGACGACATGACTAAAATAATTTAATTTAGGTACTTGTCATATATATATGCTATCGATATCAAAACCGGGAAGTTAAAATATAAAAGAATTTACTAAGTGATTTTTATAGAAGTATAAAAATATATATACTCACAAATCTATACTTAGTAAAAATTATAAGTGTAAGACTTATAAAATATTGGGCTCTTAAAAATGAATATGGGCTAGACCCAATTTATAAAAGACATGGGTAAGGCCCAATTGCGTAAAATATATGGACAAAGCACAAAAGTATAAAATACATGGGCTAGGCCCAAACATATAAATTACATGGGCTAGGCCCAATCACATAAAGACATGGGCTAGGCCCAATCACATAAAGACATGGGCTAGGCCTAATGACATAAAAGACATGGGCTAGGCCCAATGACACAAAAACATGGGCTAGGCTCAATGACATAAATGACATGGCGAGGCCCAATGACACGCGTGTAAGGCATGATGACATGTGAAGGGCAAGGCCCGATTCACACACGATCTAAGAAAAACAATATATATATATATATATATATATATATATATATATGAGAAATATATGTATAAAAACATTAACCAAACTACCAACACTATGATAACATTAAAAGTTGTTCTAAGGTAATAAAGAAATACATAACAAGATTTCAAGATGAACAACTGGTACAAGGTCCAACATGGCCTAGGTGTCTAATAAACTTAATACACATGTAGGTTACGCACGTGTACGGACACCGAACTGCGAATAGTACGACGTACGGAATGCAAAGCTATGAGTTCATGTCCCTCCTTTCAATTATTTCAAAGTTTTGTTTTAAAACTATCGAGGGGAAATACATGTCATAACAAACAGTATGTTAGCTATGGGTTTAGTTGTAACACGATCAATTGTGCCTAAGTAGGATGATGACAATAATAACCATTAATCACATAGTGAACAAGGTGCAAAAGATGTAGATCTATTGAGTTTGAGGCGTGCTCCACTCCTGTTGGTATACACTTTGGAGTGCTTTTGTGATCCCAATGATGTCAAAGTTGTCTCAGTTTGGTTACTTACTTATGGCACATATACGTCAGGGTGCTTGCGACACACTGATCGATCCTTAAAACTCCATGATTGGTAATAAAAATGCTCAGATTTTATTATTGGTTTACAAGGATGACAGTTTATAGGAAAACATTAACTACATGAACTCACCAACTTTTGTTGACTTTTAAAATTACATGTATTTCAGTACGCAAGGCATGAGCTGGTGATACATATCGGGATATGGGAAAATTACAAGACAACGAGTGCCATCTTTTGGAGGGTTTGCCTCTGATATCCCAACTTCGTATGGGTATATAGGGGTCAAAACCTAATTACGCAGTTATGATGAAAACAATATTTTATTTTGAAGTAATATACTTTGAATTATGTTTATGATGACAAGTTGAAACATATAGAATTATGAACTTACTTTTGGTTGGTTGTAAAAATTGAAATGAAAACATATATCAGCATGGCATCGTTGTCGATTTATATTGTTTACTAAATTGGATGCAATGATTACCTAATAGTCACACACTTGCGCTTCTGCTACAACCAGGGTGTGACATATCTTTTATAATATCTCAATTTCTATGTGTTTTAATACTTGTTACCTCGTTCGTTTCGAACCCGATGCACAATTCCCACGCCTTTTGCAATCAAAAACAATAATAATTCTCGTAAACCAACTAAATTTATACTCCTTATGCAATCATACGTGTTTATACTTTTGAATATTTGTTATGCTTATGTCATCTATGTGAACTCATACGTGTTATGTGATACTTAAATGCTCAAACGTGATTTTTATATTCACATTATGATCAAGCCTCATCCTTTCCTCTATTTTCGATCACCTAGATATCTTTTTTGCAAACTCAAGCGGGAGGAAGAAGTCGAGGTCCAACTCCAACTCGATGTCCAAGAAGGATTGTATGAAATTCATGGTGAAGCAAATGGCTAAGATCATCCCGGGCATCGTTAGCAAATTCTAACCCCCACCAAACAACAACTCGCCCCTTGCCTCTGTCGACTCCAAGGTAGAAGCACCTAAGTCGACATTTACTTTCAAGTAGTTTTGTTCATGCAACCCCTTACCCTTCACTAGCGAAGATGACGCCACTAAGCTGATGCAATGGTTTGACATCATTGAAGTAACATTCCTTCAGAGTGGTTGTCCTAACCCCTACGTACCATTAATGCAACATCCCTTTTCCGATCAAGAGCCTTGATTGGTTGACCTCTGAGCATAACGCTCGTGGAAATGAAATCGCTCATATCGCCTAACAACAGAAGCAAGCGTCAAAGGCTCAAAAACGAGTTCTGGAACCTATAGCAGGTGGGGAACGATAATGCTGGCCTCACGGCCCATTTCAAGCAGCTGTGCGATTTGCCCTAGCCAAGTCGACACTACTGAGAAGGCTATTGCAAAATACATACACTGCCTTCCTCCTCACATTAAAAACCTTATTGATGCCGCTTCTCCAAAGATGCTCGAGGATACCTACCACTTAGCTGCCAAGCTCAACAACAACCACGTTCTTCATGAAGCCTCAACCAAGACTCCATAGAAGAACGCTACACCAAGCTACCACCAAGGCCACCCCTAAGCCTACATTATCCAAACCTCCCGCCAAGAACAACATAGGCAAGAAGCGAAGGCGTCAAGCCAGAATTGCGTGGTAGTCACTTCGCCAAACCCCCAGCCTATCCAACAAGTTGCGCCAACTAACCCTGATTCAACCAGAAAGGCATACACTAGGCTGCATCCCGAGTGTAACACCTGCCCTTACCACCATTCCATTAACACTCCCTGCCACCTATGCACTAGTTGCAATAGGTTTGGACATTTTGCCCCGTAGTGTCGAAGTGTTCCACAAACCCCTGCCAACCAAGCTCGAGCCATCGCAACACTCCAAAACCCTACTACGAACCAAACCTAACAACCAGCAACCACAATTTGTGCCTGTTTCAAATGAGGAGATCTCAACCACCTCGTGACCACTTGCCCTCAACGCAACAACAACAACAATGAGCCGCAAGCTCGTGGTCGAGAATTCGTCATCACTACAGCTCAGGCTCAGAATGCCAACTGTCATCATTGGTACGTATCTCGTTAATCAATGTTTACGCTTCATGTCTATTTGATACTGGTGCAGATAAAATTTTTGTATCCGTTGAAACATTGCTAAAGTGTAGACGTTCTAAGTTGCCCAAATCATTTGTAGTCAAAGTCGCTAATGGAAAGTCCGTCGTTGTGGATTCTATCTTTTCTAAATGTTCCTTGAATCTTAATGATCGTACGTTTTCCATTGACCTCATACCTATGCAAATGGGTAGCTTCGATATCATAGTAGGCATGGATTGGCTTAGGCGGGTTTTTGTTCTAAAAGTTCATCCGTCTTATGGTGACTCTTTACACGTCTGTGATGAGAAACCTTCTAAAGATCTCAGCTTATGTCGTGTATGCAAGCGAACAAATACTTACGTAAGGAATACTTCGCCTTTCTTTCCCACATTGTGGAAAATAAGGATAAGGGTCCAAGCGTGAGTGATGTTTCCGTCATTTGCGATTTCCCTGACATCTTCCTGGTCCTCCTCATCCTCGTTCTATTGACTTTCACATCGATCTCATTCCAGGCGCAACTCCTGTTGTAAATTCTCTATACCGTCTCGCACCCTTGTAAATGCGAGAGCTATCGAGCCAACTTCAACAATTACTTGATAAAGGCTTCATATGCCCTAGTATTTCTCCTTGGGGCGTTCCCATTCTGTTCGTAAAAAAGAAAGATGGATCCTTTCGGATGTGCATTGACTACCATGATCTTAACAACTTACAGCAAAAAAACGATATCCTCTTCTTCGCATCCACGATCTTTTCGATCAACTACAAGGCGCGACGTGTTTTTCAAAGATCGATCTTCGTTCTGGTAATCACCAACTTCGAGTCCTTGAAGAAGATATACCTAAACTTTGATTTCGTACACGTTATGGACACTACGAATTCATGGTCATGCCTTTTGGTTTGACCAACGCACCTTCGGTTTTCATGGACTTGATAAACCGCATGTGCTAGCCTTATCTCGACCGCTTCGTGATCGTCTTCATCAACGATATCCTAATCTACTCCAAGACACAAGAAGAGCACGAACGATACTTGCATCTTATCCTCGAACTTCTACGTGGTGAACGACTATACGCCAAATTCTCCAAGTGTGAATTTGGGTTAAAAGAAGTTAAATTTCTCGGGCATGTTGTGAACAAGAAAGGCATACACGTGGATCCTGCCAAAATCGAAGCTATCAAGAACCGAATTGCACAAAAGTCTCTGTCGGAAATTCGTTCGTTCCTTGGATTAGCGGGTTATTATTGTCGATTCATCTCTAACTTCTCAAAGATCGCTGTTCCTCTCACTTCCTTGACTCAAAAAATAAACCTTTTGTTTGGGATTCCAAACAAGAGGAGTCTTTTCAAATGCTCAAGGACATGCTTTGCCATGCTCCTATCTTAGCTCTTCTCGATGGTAGTGACAATTTCGCCGTATATTGTGATGCTTCATGTTACACCCGCTAAGATCAGAGTTGGGTGAGTCTGACTGGTATCTTCATTGCACAACGGAAGCGTTTAAAATGCTAAGACTTCTAAAAAGTGAACGCCAGCTAAGTACTCAAATCCCCATGGGTTCTCCTATTCCGACCGTGCCATAATTTGAAATTGTAACCTGAGAAAGAACATGCGAAAAATCAACATAAAGTTAACGAGTTCATAGTTTATTTGAAAAAGATTTAAAATAAATCTTTTTGGTAACCGTTTTAAATATTGTTAAGAGAATGTAGTAAAACCATTTTCATTGGCATGTTTAATTGAAAACTTTGTATTTGTAAAACTTGTACAACTGTCAACGTCCTCGTCACGTTAACATTTGAGAGTTCGTATATAATAATGTGGTATGTAACGCGTCAATGAACATGATGATCATTAATGTTTTGCAAGGACATTAATATGTGTGACGACATAGGAAGCACTCAACCCTAGACGATTTAGTACCGATCCGCGATCGGCTGGGACAACAAAACCACTACATGCAGCCACATAAAGACCCATGAGTGGGGCTCGCCTGTACCCGATAGATATACCACTTTTGTTCCATGGTGTTATAAAAGATTAATGGCGCTTAAGAGAGACCCTATTCACACATGATCTAATATTTCATTCCATAGCTACACCATACCATTAAAACATGTATTTCCCTCGTGAGTTGTAAAACCGAAAACGTTTTAGAAGAAGGGGGCCTAAAATCATGGATTCTTTGTGCCTCGCACAAGTGAGAATGGGCCTAGCCCGTTTGAGTCTAAAAGCAGGACCAACCAGTCATCTTATTTGTATGCAGGACGACTCGGTCCCTTTGTAACTAGGACAATCCATCCCTAGTCATGAAACCCATGCACGTTTTGAAAATACGCGTGTGTTTTGTAAAACCGGTATATTGAGCATAAACCTTTCCTAAACCATTT
Organism: Scalesia atractyloides; assembly: GCA_947069175.1. Classification (NCBI taxonomy): domain Eukaryota; kingdom Viridiplantae; phylum Streptophyta; class Magnoliopsida; order Asterales; family Asteraceae; genus Scalesia; species Scalesia atractyloides. The sequence goes on from CAMTDV010000023.1 coordinate 71,976,486, forward strand.
GAGTTTATTGAAATCCTTTCGCAACATGGTTTAGAAATACGAATTTTCATCATGGAAATTTTGTGTACTTTTGCAAAACTTGCATATCTTTCCACCCCCGAAAACATTTATAAAAAATGTAAAACTGTAAAACGTGGGGGTTATGAACTCACCTGATCGGCAAAACAAATACTTCAAATAACAAACAGAGACAAGCTAAGCCCGAAACTTGAAATAACCAACCTTATGCCCTACTGCAAGTAAAAGACACCATAAAGTCTAATTGAATTAACTCTAGCATGCAAGTTTGTCATGTATAATGTTCACCCAACTAGCTAAAGTTGTTTGGAAGCCATTAGTGTTTCACATGTTTATATCAATGACCCGTTGGTTATTATGTCTTCGAATCATATATATATATATAACAAAGGTGTTTTTAATCCTTATAACTTTGTAAGTCTATTAAATAAATACATAAAGTCAAAAATGATCTTTGATCCCAAATCTCTGGTTTAAGAATATATATCTGTCTTATAAACGCTAAAAGTAACATTTATACTTGAAACTCCCGAAATAAATTCTAGTCCATTGAAGACTAATTTCATAAAGAAACACTGAACTGATGTTAAAAAGATATATTTTCTTTTTCAAAATATATTGTTTCACTATTTTTTTATTGAACGTCACAAAATATATATATATATATATATATATTAAGTCTGTTTTCCACCAATGATCCTACTATGTATATTTTCAAGATCCTTTTTATGTAACTTACCCAATTGAGCCATGAAACATATTATAATCTAATATTTGAAACTCGAATAGTTACTAAACAATATTTGGTAACCTATAATCTATTGTAAAAGCTAAACTATCAACATATTTACATATGTCATAAATAAATAGTCTAGGATAATCATTTTTCACACTTGTAATATAGAGTTATATAATTACCAAAAATGCATATATATATGTTCATGGAATTCGAGTGTTCAACTAATATCAATTAGTTAAATTTTGGAAAATATCATAGTAACTCAAGTTAGTACCCGGTCTACGAACCCAGGACATGTGAAAATCGTTCAAGTGGTAAAACTTGTGATCATTAAAAAAAATGATTTAAAAACAAATATGATTTGAAATCCAGATTTTATACCGTATTGGATTTGGCTAAAAAACGGTTTAACCGAGTGTATCGGGCGGTTCAACCAGTTTGACTTAGTTTTTTTTAACTAAAATTTTAGTTCATAAAAGGCCTAGTTGGGTGATCTTAAAAATAAGAAAACTACATAAACAAGGATGTTTAAAGAGATTATACCAACTTGAAACAAGATGAGGTGGATGAAAAGCTTGATATTTGCACCTTGAGCTTGAGCGTGGGTGGTGAAATCAGCGTAGGGCCAATAGGGAGAGGGAAGGAGTGATGAGGGAGATCGGGAGTTATAAGAGAGTTTTGAAGAGTGTTTTATTTTTGCAAAAGTAAGAGTTCTAAAATAGTGAATATAGATGAGAATTTGTAGACAATAAGTGAGGTCAAGAAGTTAACTAGTAAACTCAACTCAACTAGATTTTTGAACTTGAAAAAGTGGTGGATCGTTGGAATGAAATGGATTGTGAAGGGTGATAGGTTAAATCAATGATTACTCATAAGAGTCTTGCAGGAAAGGGTATGGCTAGGGTTGGCTTTTGTATTATAAAATAACAAGCATGCATCTTGATTGAAAGAATGGATTTCCTAATAAAAACATAAGTCTATGATTCCTTACTTTTCATACATACATCGAAAAAAGCAAGGAGACTAAGAAAGGATTGACAATCTTTTGACTAATTAATTTCCTTGTGTCCCAACTAGGAAACCACATGTTTTGGATCTCTAATTTGTAAAATAACACATTCTAACTTCATGAAAAAGACATGGGATCGGCATATTGTAAAAAATAATAAGTTGAGTCTTGCAAATTTAGTAGATAGTAATAGGTGACAAGAAATATCCACCATGCTCAAGTTAAATCCATGTAGTTTAATAAATAGTCTTAGCTAAAAATAATATGGAAATCTTGGTTTCTACATTTAGAATACATTAAAATTGTATACCCATGTATGTATCGTGTATATATACATATATAATTATATATACGTGCGTGTTCGTGAACTAGTAATCTTTATAAAACGTAGGCGTGTGTCAAAAATATAAAGATTAAATGAACTCATATTTAAAAGAATATATTAACATATTATGCATAAAAATACTTGGTGATACGCTTTCTAGAATTTTGATTAAATATCACATACGTTGTTGCGTGTCAGGTTAATTTGTATATGACTAGGTAGATAAATACCAATGCAAGATGTGACTTGAATGGACTCTGTTATCCATGTGACAACCAAATTAATAGAATTGAGTTTTAAAACATAAGATCATGATGTGTGCGAGATTCGGGCGTGAACTTGCCGATTGTTACACTTCAAACGAAGGTCTTGGTTGCGTTCTCATGCAACGGGACAAGGTTATCGCTTATGCGTCGATGCAACTCAAAATTCATAAGAAGAATTACACTATGCACGATCTTTAACTTGGTGCAGTTGTTTTTCATTGAAGATATGGCGACACTACCTTTATGGTACTAAGTGTGTGGTCTTCACCGACCATAAGAGCCTTCGGCACATCTTCAATCAAAAGGAAATCAACATGCGTCAACGGCGTTGGGTGGAGTTGTTAAACGACTACTGCGACATCCGCTACTATCCTGTGAAGGCGAACATCGTGGCCGATGCTCTTAGTCGTAAACGCATGTGAAGGGTATTCGGAGTTTTCAAGCTTTGAATAACCTTTACGAATGCATTCGTGACGCTCAGTACTCGTTTGTTAACGAGAATACCATGTACAACGAGATGAAATGTGGTGCTGAAGATCAACTCGTATCCAAACCCGAAGGCATCTTTTACTATCTCGATCGTGTCTGGATTCCGAACCGTGACAACCTTCATGACCTCTTGATGCAAGAAGCTCACAAATCCCGATATTCTATTCATCCTGACGCTGATAAGATGTACCAAAACCTTTGTACGTGTTACTAGTGGCCTAGTATGAAGAAAGATATTGCCTCCTACGTTTCTAAATGCATTACTTGTTCCAAGGTAACGGCCAAACACCAACGTCCCTCTGGCTTACTCCAACAATCAGAAATCCCTGTATAGAAATAGGAGAGCATAGCTATGGATTTCATCACTAAACTCCTTTGTACTTCGTCTGGTCGTGATTGTATTTAGGTAATCATTAACCGTTTGACCAAATCTGCTCACTTCCTCCCCATACGCGAAGACTACAAAGTCGAGAAATTGGCTCGTATCTACGCGAATGAAATCATTTGTCGTCATGGTATCCCCATTGACAACATCTCGGACGTGATGGTCGTTTTACCTCATGTCTTTAGCAAACGTTTCAAAAAGCTCTTGGTACTCACCTCAATCTTAGTACTGCTTTCCATCCTCAGTTTGACGGTCAAACCGAGCGTACTATCCAAACTCTAGAGGATATGCTTTGTTGTTGCGTAATAGATTTTGGTGGCAACTGGGATATGCATTGCTTTTGATTGAATTCTCGTACAATAACATTTATCACGTGAGTATTCAAATGGCACCTTTTGAGGCATTGTATGGTCGTAAGTGTCGATCGCCTATTTGTTGGCACGAGATCGGGGAAGCTCAAATCACTGGTCCCGAGCTTATACAAGAGACGACGGACAAGATCTTGCATATTCGAGACAACTTGCTCAAAGCCAGGAGCCGACAAAAGAGTTATGCAGATAAGCGACGCAAACCTTTGGAATTCCACGTTGGTGACTTTGTACTCCTCAAGGTGTCCCCTTGGAAGGGTGTAGTTCGTTTTGGTAAGAAGGGAAAATTCGTTCCTTGCTATGTAGGTCATTTCAAGGTTCTTGAAAGGATTGGCAAGGTAGCGTATCGACTAGACCTACCTTAAGAGCTCAACAATGTCCATCCTACATTTCACGTCTCGAACTTGAAGAAATGTCTGGCTGAAGAAGGACTTCAAGTCCCGCTCGAAGACCTTCAAATCAAGGAGACTCTACACTTCGTGGAGAAACCTATCGAGATCATGGATCGAGGCACAAATCAATTAAGGCGTAGTCGAATTCCTATCGTGAAGGTTCGATGGGAAGGAAAAGTGGCGCTGAGTTTACTTAGGAACTCCAATGCGATATGAAGACTAAGTATCCGCATCAGTTTGTTACACCTTCCTAAATTTCGGGACGAAATTTCCTAAAGGAGGGCAGACTATAACGCCTCGTTTTTCGCAGCTTTCCGTTTTTAGAAAGATTGTATCGTATTTCTATTTTTGGAAACTCATTTCCTTGTAACCGTATTTCGTTTTCGGGCGAAATTTCCTAAAGGAGGGCAGACTATAACGCCTCGTTTTTCGCAGCTTTCCGTTTTTAGAAAGATTGTATCGTATTTCTATTTTTGGAAACTCATTTCCTTGTAACCGTATTTCGTTTCAAACCATTGTAAACCCCGAGACTTCAATCATAATGAAATGAATCTTTTATATGAAATACACATCGTTTATGCATTGTTTATTTTTAAGGATGATGTAACACACTAATGACAACGTCTACTAAGCTAGCCACTACTATATAAGGACTAATAGAAAAAACTGATGACAACCACTTCTAAGCTAACCACTCCTATAGAAGGACTGATAGAAAACACTAATGCCAACAACTACTAAGCTAACGACTGCTATATAAGGACTGATAGAAAACATTGATGCAACTACTATTGGTCTTCGCAGAGGTTGCCTTGACACACTTTTAGCTTTGATCTTCAGTAGAGGTTTGCCTTGGAAGACCTTGGACATTTAGACTTCAACAAAGGTTAGACTTCAACAGAGCTTTGATCTTCAGTAGAGGTTTGCCTTGGCAGACCTTGGACATGTAGACTTTAGAAGAGCTTTGTCTTCAACAGAGCTTAGCTATAAAAGACCTTGGAGATTTAGTCCTCAGCAGAGCTTTACTTGTTTAATCCTTACAATACTTCTTTTATTACAACACAAAACCTATGTTCACATATTTGTTTAACATATGTTTTTATGTTCCCTACTAGACCTTTTTACATGTTGGTCAATCATTAAATAACATGTAACACCTGATTATACAACAAATATACACCTTATAATATATATAAATATATACATATATATATACACTGGCTGGGTAGATTCCAATCGCAGCCTTTGGGTCAGGTTCAGTTGTTGTTTCAGGGTTAATTACTAACTAATCATATTCAAAGCCCAACCCATCGAAACCCTAATCCTTCCCTATATAATGCAAACTTCTCCATCCTTTATCCCAATTTTACACCCTCTAACACTCTCAAAACACACTAAAACTCAACTGAGTTTTTTAGCAACACCTCAGAATGTTCTAGATATTAAAAGTGAGTTTTAACTCACTTCTCCTACTATTTCTTCCTTGTTTCTTCCTCTAAAACACTTGGACAACCTCTAGGAAGGTTTTCACAAGTTTGTTTGGGCAACTAAGGTGAAACCTCACCATTTTTGAGGTCCAAAGTGTCATAAACTTTCTCCTTGATTTTATCTTTCTATAACTTCATTAATTTCATGTTTTCTTCACATTTTCATCCTCTACAATGGTTGTAATGCCTCTAAGGATGTTACCATAAGTTTTCTCTTGAAAACCAACGTGGGACAATACTATTTTTAAGGCTAAACTTTCTGTTTTGGACGAGAAACTTATAAACTTTATTTAAACATGTTTTCTCTAGACAAACTTGTGCTACTTGTGCCTCTTATCACGCCCATGGTTAGCGAGCAAGCTAGAGTCGTTTCATACAAATTAGGAGGTGTAAAATACCCCTAAACTTTCTACTTTGTAAAGGGTTTTAACCCACGAGTTTTGGAACCATCTAAGCTTGACAAAGCTTGTGTTTTGGTAAAGGTGTGATTACTTGGAAGCGTTGGCTATCCTACTTTCAATCCACCACCTCACTTGATGATTTCTATGTGTAACCACTAAATTATGTTTAACCATCAATTGAGTAACAAGGCTACGACACGTCCCCAAACATTACCAAGTTCGAGATGCACGCACATAGCTTGCTTACTTTACATAGTTTAGTGAAGTATTTCTTTTTATTCCATTCATGACCATCCAAGTTGTCCTTGTAACAATTTGTGTATTGGTGAATCTTACGAAAGAGGTTAAAGGACGGTTATCCTCGTAACTCCATGAATGACATCTATGAAATCTATGACTTATATGATGGACTTAACGATATATTATATAATATATACGTAAATAAGACTCATAACATTAGGTTATATTATCTAGGAATTAACCTCCTCGTTACGATTCTAATGGGCATGACCCATGAAATCAAAACCACCCTACAGGGTTTATAGTGTCAAAACGAGTGTTAACGTCAAGATAAATACTTTTAAGAATACATACTTTTGCATACCTTAAACTCATATGAATCCTCCATTATCATTCCAATACTCACACACCTACGTTTCCTCATATAGGATAACCTGGTGTTCCATTCTCCAACCAATCAAATTCTTCACATGATTTAACAAAGGAAGCTTTGCAAAACCATGAGTACAGTCGAACACCCTTTCTTTACGCCTTACACTTTTGGGTGCAATAGTTAACCTATCAAATATACACGCAATCACACTTATACTTTTATGCAATCACACAAACAATTCATCATACATGCTATAGTTACGTGATACATGATTCATATACTTGGAACATTCTTATGTGATACTATTTGTCATTAACTTCGTACGAGCCTCCCCTTAGCATGTATAGCGCTATAGGAGTAACGCACCGCCCGTATTCTTGTGGTCATGTGTAACACCCCAACTGCATAAAACAACAAATCGCGGTGGAAACATCGGGGAGTCGTGTCACATAAATATTGTTTCACAACACATGGTACATAAAGTTTTGTATTATTGAATTTAATTGTTTATATTGCTTGGGAGAATGAATTCAAAAACATAACGGTTGTCTTGCAAATTTTAAAGTCACTAAGGCCCAAGTCCGCCCTATGTGAAGCATGCTCAAAGTCAAATATTAGCTCCTGAAACATATGTGAAAATACAACGTCAGCATAAAAATGTGTGTGAGTAACATAGGTTTTGTGATGAAGATTCATGGCTTTGAAGGTTAAAAGAAATGTTCAACTATTACAAAAGTAGCCATGATCCTTTTAAAACGTTTATTTTATGAAATCATATGAACACGAATGATTTAAAAGAAATGATGCATGGTTAACTTAATAACCAAAACAACTCGTGCCTTGTATAAAATATGTCATTTCTTGTATTTCGTTTGAAGTGATTTAGAAAACGCTACTTTATGTAATATAATGAAAGCACTTATATATAGGAAGTACCAGGGGCGTATCCACCATGCTTTTATCATATTACACACGTCTCGTCAATTAAATAACTTACCATGAGCCAACAATTGAGATGTCTTGTTTAAATCAATGTCATGTATAAACCAAATGTCTTTAATAAACAATTGTCTATGTATAAACCAATGTCTTATACGGTAAACCAAAGTCTTGTTTAAACCATAAAATAAATGTATTGTATAAAATAACCAAAACATCTTGTCTTGTCAAAATGTCTTGTATAAAACATGTGTTTTGAATAAACAATGGTCTTGTTTAAACAAAAACTCCTGTCTTATAAATCAAACGCTTTTATTGTGTAGACACATATATATGGATTGTTGGCAAATACATTCAAGCCTTGTTGACTGTTGGATAAACCCTTATAAAGACAAAGGTTTATCAAATGTTCATCGGATTCTGTCATTCCCTAGAGTCACTTCTAAACAAAGCTAGGAAGCGGGAACGGGATTGACAATCCTATGGTACCATTACATACTACCGGTCGGCGTGATCAATGTTAATGGATGTATCATTGTATTTTCAATGCACGAATATATCATGAACAATGTAAGCATGTTATGGAAATGTTTTGGAATCATATACTTGGCATACTAAGTCAATATACTAAGCAAAAATGTCTTTGAAATCATGTACTAGGTATGCTAAGTCAACATACGAAGCAAAATGTCTTTGAAATCATGTACTAGGTATACTAAGTCAACATACGAAGCAAAAATGTCTTTAAAATCACGTACTAGGTATGCTAAGTCAACATACGAAGCAAACATATCTATGAAACCACGTACTAGGCATGCTAAGTCAATATACGAAACAAAAAATGCCTTTGGAATCATGTACTAGGTGTGCTAACTCAACATATGAAGCAAAATGTCTTTGAAATCATGTACTATATGTACTAGATAAGCAAAAACATGTATAATGTCATGAAAACAAGAAAGTAGTGAGAGGCACATATGAATCACCCCAAAACATTTGAAAACGTAAAAGGGGGCCATGTACTCACTTGGGATTGCATAAATGTCTTGTTCAAATGATCAAACAACGCTCAAGTATTGAAGAGTTCAAGTGTGTCCTAATGTATGGGAATACAATGTTAGTGTGTCGAGACTTTAATCAGAGGATTGGATAGAATGAGGTCTTATAAACCAAACGAGTGTTGGGACTCGTATGATATGGTTTATAATACCTTACATTCTCATTCGGAAGAGTTTCTAAGTGCTTTGACCTGTTACCACTTGTTAAAATGGTTTACGCCACTTTAACGGGTCGCAAGCGTAACTATGGGTTTCAATGGTTAAATAAGTTCTATGATGAATCTTATATGTCAAAAAAAGTTTGATTATGTTATAATATCAGTTTAGATGTCAAAACTATGGTCTTGCATGTTTAAAACCATTTTATGCGCCAAAAGGGTGTTTTTGGCATTTTAAAAGTACATAAAATAGACTCATCATATAACTAACCAAACTATATGACTATAAGGTATAACCTTAGAAGGCTATTCCCTAAATTACTTTGGTCATAAAAATGCGCTTGGTCGAATCCTAAGATTGACCAAACGGGTCAGATTCGAAAGTCAAAGCGGTAGTAAAACCGCTCGACTTACGACTAAGAAATAAGCACTAAACTAAAAATGACGAGTTAGACATCTTTGAACATGTCTAATAATGTTATAAAACTGATTTGATGTTAAAACCTTAAGTTTTAATGCCCTAAAACGTTTTCGTCGTAAAATGCATTTTTATACATTTTTTTTACTTTTAACTCGTAAAACTTTGACTCGTCATCTTGCCTACTAAATGTGGTAATTAGAAGGTGCAATCGCAATGGATTAATACCTTGGTGATTACGATCATGTTGCAAAGTTCAATTTGAACTTTGACTTGACCAAAAATAGTCAGAACCGAATGTCAAACAGGAAGCCAAACTGTTTAACTTTTAGCTCAAAAATAGCTAAAATAATGAAAGAACTAAGGAAGAGTACTTACTTGTGTTGAAGAACACTTTCATAACTCAAGATAGGAGGCTTCCAAAGGATAGAAACAAGCTGCAAGAAGGATAGAGAGAAGAACTTCACACTTTGCTTTGAAGTGTTTTGAAGTGGTGTGAAAAAATGGATGAATCAAAGGGTATTAATAGTGTCTTAGGATCAAGGAGTTATGACAAGTGTTACCAAGTGTGGATTAGTGTCCTAACATGTGTCAACACTAAATTAAGTGTGGCAAAATGATTGCAAGTGTCAAAATTTGGAGATAGGTGGCAAACTTGGTTATAAAGCAAACTTTTTTTTGACAATTTTAGCCCCTGGACTTGTATTGTCGCGTTTTGTCATTTTTAACAACTCTTAACCTAATATATAGGTTATATAAAGGCGTTAAGGCATGTGTAACTTGGATTTTGTCCGGAAATGTGGTGGATGTCGGTTCGCTCGATTGTACGGTTACACATTTCATAAATAAAGTATAAAACTTTATCGAACACGAAAAAGACCGAATTTGTGCAATGATTGACATTTTTGCATTCTTACCATTAAAATGCAAGATTTAATTGAATAAAAATGTCCGAGATTGTATAATGATTGATAAATATACATCCTCGCAAAAAGTGTGCTGACTTTGTTAAACGATCAATGACTACCTAAATGGCATCATGGCCTCTAGAAGTACTTGGTTGTTTGTTGATGAGATCCATAGCATTGTTTTCCCATTTCCAAACCGGAATTTCTGGTTGCTCAAGCAAACCAGATGGATGTTGATGTTCTGCCTTAACTTTAAGACAAGTTAGGCATTTGGATACATATAAGGCAATATCCTTCTTCATACCCTGCCACCAATATTTGGTATGAAGATCCTTGTATATTTTGCCTGCACCAGGATGAATTGAATAACAGGATTTGTGAGGCTCGTTCATTAATATGGTTTGGAGATTGTCTTGGCTTGGAACCCATAAACGGTTCATGTAGTAGAGTAACTCATTGTCTTTTGTTTCAAGCTGAAGCTCGAGATGATGGGGTAGTTCGTTTTTCAACAAACCTTGGGTTAGACAAGTGCATTGGGTTAAAAAATACATGTTTGGATATCAGATCGAACTTGAACACAATGTAGGTTGACATGTTCTTTACGACTAAGAGCCTCAGCTACGACATTCGCCTCACCTGGATAGTAGCGAATCTCACAGTCATAGTCGTTTAGAAGTTCAAACCAACATCGTTGTCTCATGCTCAGTTCTTTCTGATTAAGAATATGTTGGAGACTTTTGTGGTCAGTGAAAACCACACATTTTGTACCATAGTGGTAATGTCTCTAAATTTTAAGAGCGAAAACAACGACACCTAACTCAAGATCATGAGTTGTGTAGTTCATTTTGTGGATTTTCAATTGTCTTGATGCATAGGCTATGACTTTGTTCTTTGCATGAGAACATAGCCAAGGCCTAGATTCGATGCATCATAATATACGACAAAGTCGTCGTTGCCATTGGGTAAGGATAAAATAGGAGCATCACAAAGCTTTTGTTTCAAGGTCTGAAAAGCTTCTTCTTGTTTGGGTCCCCACTCAAAGGTTTATTCTTTTGACTCAAAGTAGTGACGGGAACCGCAATCTTGGAGAAGTTTGTGATAAAGCGGCAGTAACAACCAGCTAGACCGAGAAATGAATGAACTTCGGTAGAAGTAGTAGGTGTATTCCAATCCCTAATTGCATTGAATTTGGCGGGATCTACATGTATACCTTGTTCGTTAACAATGTGTCCCATAAATTGAACTTCCTTCAGCCAAAATTCACACTTAGAGAATTTGGCATAAAGTTGTTCTTTCTTTAGGAGTTCCATCATTAGATGAAGATGGCGTTTGTGATCGGCTCGGATTTCAAATAAATCAAAATGTCGTCTATGAAAACAATGATGAACTTGTCTAAATAAAGGTTTACAAACCCTATTCATTAAGTCCATGAAGATGACATGAGCATTTGTCAAACCAAAGGGTATGACAGTGAACTCGTAATGGCCGTATCGAGTACGAAAAGCAGTTTTGGGAATATCTTCATCGATTACACGAAGCTGATGATACCCATAACGCAGATCAACCTTGGAGAAACATGTAGCACCTTGTAGTTGATCAAAAAGATCATCAATGCGAGGTAGGGGATATCGATTTTTAATCATGAGTTTGTTGAGGTCACGATAATCAATGCACATGTGAATGGATCCATCCTTCTTTTTCACGAATAGGACAGGAGCGCTCCAAGGTGAAAAGCTCGGACGAATAAATCCTTTGTCTGAAAGTTCTTGGAGTTGTTTTGACAAGTCTTGCATTTCAGACGGTGCAAGATGGTAAGTGGATTTGGCAATTAGGTTGGCACTAGGTACAAGGTCTATACGAAACTCGACTTGACGTGATGGGGTGAACCAGGTAGTTCTTTAGGAAACACCTCAGGAAAATCTCGAACAACGGGGATGTCTTGAATACTCTTACCCTAGCTTTTCTCCTTTATGATATGTGCCAAAAAGGCTACATAATTCTTTCGTAGGTATTTTTGGGCTTGGGTACAAGTTATGAGTTTAAGGCTATGAGAGAGT